>CM060351.1:31895925-33288923 GCA_030545235.1 Helianthus tuberosus | reverse complement strand
AAATGTATTGGACTAACGGCTTTTATAACATTGAATTTTCTTAAGGGCATGTTTGGCTAAGCTTATTTAAGTTAAAAACGACTTTTGGGAAAAAGACTTATTGACTTATGACTTTTTGAAAAGAAGTTTGTAAAAAAAGTGTTTGGATTAGCTTATGGGATGGGAAAAGCCAATAAGTCAATAAGTTGTTTTTTAAAAAGTGTTTGGCTTAGCTTATTATTGATGTAAAATGACTAAAAGCTAATAAGTCAATAAGTTAGTTTAAAAAGTCACAACATTCTAACTTTTCAAAAATGACTTTTTGATGACTTTTTCTCCTTCTCAAAAAGTCATTTTGAAAAGGACTTTTGCTTTTGCCAAACACTAAAACTCCTTATTGGCTTTTTGATTAAGTCAATAAGTCAATAAGTTGGTTGGAAAAGCTTAGCCAAACATGCTCTAAGGTGGTGTTTGTTTTTTCTGCGGGGAAAATGTCTGCAGTCTGCGGACCACATCTGCAGGCATCTGCAGGAGAAGAGGTGGACCCAAAAGTCTGCAGTCTGCAAGGAGAAGAGGGTTTGTTTTTTTACTTCTACAAAAACATCTTCTACACACACAACACACACACACAACACACACCACAGAACTTCTCTCTCTCTGCCTTCATCTCCCCACCGCCACCACCACCACCACCACAACCATCCACCACCACCACAACCATCGACCGTCGACCGTCCACCGTCCACCGTCGCACCCACCATCACCCCCGTCGCAACCACCACCACCACCACCACCACCTAACACTCAGCACCACCATCTCACTTCCACCTCCTCCATCATCTACCACCGTCGCAACCAGCACCACCCCCGTCGCAACCACCACCACCAACAAACACTCACCACCACCATCTCACTTCCATCTCCTCCACCGAACACCCACTGGAACTAAGCTCAGGTATGCGATGAAGATGATGGTGATGATGATGATAACAGATGATGGTTTCGATTTGGGGGTTTTGTTAGCGATCGATGATGATGATGACGATTTGATTTGGGGGGTTTTGTTAGCTATCGATTTGGGTTTCGATTTGGGGGTTTTGGGAGCCGCACTGGCGGCGGTGGCAGGGAAGAAGGTGGAGGTGGTGGCGGAGACGTGGTGGCGGAGATGGTGGAGGTGGTGGCGGAGACGTGGTGGTTTCGATTTGGGGGGTTTTTGGGTGGTGTTTGTTTTGTGGGGGTGCATGTGGTGGCGGTGGTGGTGGAGGTGGTGGCGGAGACGTGGTGGTGGAGGTGGTGGCGGAGATGGTGGCGGAGATGTGGTGGTGGAGGTGATGCAGGTCTGTGGGCAGGAGAAGAGGTGAGAAGAGGTCCGCAGACTTAAGGCCATGTCTGCGTGGGGAAGAGGTGAGGCAGACGTTTTTGGTCTGCAGATCTTCCGGAAAACAAACAAGCTGCAGACTTCAAACATCTGTGCGCGTCTGCGCGGCGCAGACATAAGTGGCCAGAAGTGCTTCTGGCCAAAAAACAAACACCACCTAAATGTTTTGAAAAGGCATTCATGGGTGGACCTACAAACATAATACTAGTAAAAAAATTATGTCACATATATAATTTGATCCTTGATTTTTATATGTTATTTAGAGTTAATTGCCCGGATGGTCCCTGTGGTTTCACGTTTTTTCACGTTTAGTCCCCACCTTTCGAAAATAGCAGGTATGCTCCCTATAGTTTGTTATTTTGTTACTCGGATAGTCCCCTGACAATTACTCAGGGGACTATCCGAGTAACAAAATGCAAACCATAGGGAGCATACCTGTTATTTCCAAACTAACTGACATCTACTCAGGGGACTATCCGAGTAACAAAATAACAAACCATAGGGAGCATACCTGCTATTTTCAAAAGGTGGGGACTAAACATGAAAAAACGTGAAACCACAGGGACTATCCGGGCAATTAACTCTAACAATATTTATATAGGACACTTAAAATGATAATAAATCTAAAAGTGACACCCATAAAATCATACATATTCTGTAAATAAAAATAAAAATAAAAAAGGAAAACATTGTTTATTGTTTGTAAAGCTAAGCAATGATGTCAAAAGAGATGTGGCCCTCCCATTCCCAACTGTACACAATCATAATGTAGCATCATCATGTGGTGGACAACAAATATCTTACTTGATTCTGCGTTTTCGGTCACTAAGGTGCTGTTTGTTTTTGCTTCAAACAGCTGCAAATTGCTTATGTCTGCTGGCGGGCAGACATAAGATGTTGAAGACTGTTTGTTTTTTTTTTTAAAACAGATCTACAAATGGTTTCTTTCTTCTTCAAAAAAAAGCTTAGAACATTTGCTTCACACATCTTCACAAAACATCTTCTGATACATCATCTCCTCCAACACCACCTCAGCCACCTCCTCCGCCACCTCCTCCGCCACCACCTCCGCCACCTCCTCCGCCACCTCCTACATCTCAGCCACCACATCTCCGCCACCACCTACATCTCAGCCACCACCTCCTACATCTCAGCCACCATCTCCACCACCACCATCGTCAAAACCCACCACCACCAAACCATCGTCAGAGAGAGAGAGAGATCTGTGAGAGAGAGAGAGAGAGAGAGAGAGATCTGTGAGAGAGAGAGATCGCTGAGAGAGAGAGAGATCTGTGAGAGAGAGAGAGAGATCGGTGAGAGAGAGAGAGATCGGTGAGAGAGAGAGAGAGATCGGTGAGAGAGAGAGAGACCGTAGAGAGAGAGAGAGGCGGTGGTGTGATGGCGGAGGTGGTGCGGTGGTGGTGGCGGAGGTGGTGGCGGAGGTGGTGCGGTGGTGATGGTGGTTGTAGAGAGAGAGAGTTTGTAGAGAGAGAGAGAGAAGAGAGAACTGGTGTGTGTGTGTTGTGTGTTTGTGTGTGTGAAGTTGTTTTTAAAGAAAAAAAACAAACCCTCTTCTCCTTGCAGACTGCAGACATTTGGTCCACATCTTCTCTTGCAGATGCCTGCAGATGTGGTCCACAGACTACAGACATTTTACATCTGAAAAAACAAACAGCACCTAATTCACCGGGCAATAAACAACACACATTCAAGCAACCATGAATAAAAGTTTATAATCAATGCACCTAGGATTCAACCTGTTTTATATAAAAAAAATTGTTAGAAACGTAAATAAACAATAATGTTATTAGTTGTGGATCCATAGATTGAAAAAGATTTACGTATAAAAAACTAGAAACGGATACTATGTTTTATTTTTTTGGTTCTATATTTTTCATAAATCAGTTTATATTCATATGAAAACATTCATAACTCGGTATGATTTTCATGCATAAGTTTATAAGACCATGCGTAGTGGTTATGGTGAATAATGTCCTACCTTCGGGCGTTGTCCGTCACGTGTCGTCCTAGTCAGCAAATGGGCGTTTTGAAGAAATGGGCTTAGACTATGGGGTATGGGGCGGGGGTTTGAGCGTGGGTTGGAGAGAAACGCCCAAGTCACCACCCCGGGTGGGCTTGGGTTTGGGCTTGGCCCCTTGGGCGGGAGTTTAAGGCCGGGCGTGGGGCATGCTAGCGATCCTATGTGGCCGGCTCTTATTGGCTTGTTGGCTAGGGCATAGCGGACCATTTTAAATTTAAAAAAAATGATGTGGCTTGGCCACGACAGCCCAGCCACGCCCACCATACCCCTATGAAACTTGGGTTTGTGTATTGAGTGCCCCATATCCACATGTCAACCCATGCCCCAAACCCGCCCCCACCATACCCCACGGTCTTAGTAGGATAATGCCCCCACCCTTGGACGTTGTTCGACACGTGTATTACCCAATTATTATTATTTTTAATTATTAAAACAAATAATATTCAATCAAAACAGCCATTGGCCAACACACAAGGGGCTCTAGCGTTTTAAAAACAACGCTCTTCACAAAATTTGGTTAAAAACGCCCCGGGGGTCGGTGACTCGGGCATGCTCGGGTGTTTTTTAATTAAAAAACTCCCCATTTTGGAACGAGTACTTATGGTCTAATGAAGAAACATTCACTACTAATTTTATTAATTTACTGAAATTTAACCAGACACATCACAATTCACAAATAATATCTATAAAATTATAATTATAAACACATAAACAAATAATGAATTCACATCATAATAATGTGCAACAACATGTCAAACGGTCACCATAAACACAAAACAAAACAACCTCTGAAAGATCTTAATCAATAGATCAATTTACAAACAAGAAGCCGAACGAAAGAGCGATAAGGGAAGCGACAGCGGTCGGGACAAAGATGCTGGCAGCGGCAGATAAGGCCGGGCCAGGCGCGGCTGCTGGGGCTTCTTGTGCTGCCACATTAGTGACCGCGATCAACATGACAATGACCGCGGCGAATAGCTTCATCTTCAATGATTCCATTGGAGTTAATTTGAATGAGAAATGAAAGATGGTGAAGTTGTGAATGAAATTGTGAGTTGTGAATGTGAGGGTTTGATGAAGGGGGGGTTAATATAGGCAGGGGATGACCGAACTGCCCGTTGACAGGTTGTTGTTTATGTGGGGCTGCAAATAGCTGTGGCCAACGGTTGTATTGCCGTTTTCGTGGTCTCTACTCATTTGTCCCTTATTTGTGTTTTCAAGTTTAAACTAGCTAGCTTGCTTGCTTTTTTTTCCTTTTCCTTTTCTTTAATTATAAATTATAAACTAGTATTTAAGGCCCGTGCTTTGCAGCGGGCGGTTAATTGATAAAGGCAATATCATTAAAAAAAAAGAAAAAAAGAATTATAAAAAATAAAAAGTAAATGACAAAAGAGAGTATGGTTTAAAAAAGAAAAAAAAAAGGAAATATATTTTGTGTATGAGGATGATACATTGTGTGTATGGATTCTGAATGTTTGTCTATCGGGTCTATCTCTCATTTATACGTGTGTGTATGGCTTCTGAATGTTTATCTATCTGGTCGATCTCTCTTTTATACACGTCTTATAAATTATATTTTATGGAAACCGAGCATTAAAAGCTTAAAAGAATAAAAACAAATGGAAATCCGTATCAAAATGAAATTTTGAATAAAGCTTAAAAAGGAAACTTGAAATTTTAATCCTCACAAAATTAAAAGGACAAGAAAGAGAATATTCCTACAAATCTACAATCATACTAAAAAAAAGAGTTAAATGCCATTTTAGTCCATGTGGTTTGGCCTATTTTGCCAGTTTAGTCCAAATGTTTTAATTTTTCCCTGTGGGTCCAAAAAGGTTTCACCGTTGTCATTTTAGTCCACTGGGTTAACTTCATCCATTTTTTTCTGTTAACGAGAAGGGTAATTCGGTCATTTTATATTTAATTCTGTTAACTAGAAGGACAATTCAGCCAAATAAAATGACCATATTACCCTTCTCGTCGACAGAAAAAACGGATGAAGTTAACCCAGTGGACTAAAATAGCAATGGTGAAACCTTTTTGGACCCACAGACTAAAAATGAAACATTTGGACTAAACTGCCAAAATGGCCTAAACCACGGAGACTAAAATGAAATTTAACTCCTGAAATAAAAATGATTGGGCTTTAGAAAAGGAATTAAAAAAGAAGCCCAAACATAGTTTAACAAAACATGAGTTTGCTAGCCTAATAAGGTTTAGATAGGCCCATTAAATGATGACATTTTTTAACAACCAATAGTCCAATAAGTCATACTCCCTCATCTATGTTATGAAGAATTTCAAATCAAACAACTCTGTTTGACTTTAAAACAATTGACAAGTCAAAACTATTTGTAGTGTTTGTTCTACGTTAGGGAGTTCAACACTTAGGCCGGAGGGTGTGGGGGGCGCCACCCTCGCCCTGTCAGCGTCTATGGCGCCGTGGGCGCCATACACCCACACCGGCGAAATTAAGTTGGGGCGCTATAGCATCCTCGCGAACATGATAACGAGCAAAAATCACACTGATCGAGGCACCTTTAATTGTTTTGACCGTTGAACGGTCATGTTTAAAAAAAAAAAAAAAAAAAAAATTGTTTTCAAAGTTTATAAATTCACTTCATTTCCTCCATTTTCTCCATCTAATTCCACCCATTTTCTCTCAAGTTTTTATAGATTTGGTTAATTTTTTTAAACCCCTATCTACAATGTTTCCCAACAACCTAAACCCATGGGACCCGAACAATCCGTACTGGCAAAACAACGAGCAAGAGGACCGGTATCGCCGAGACTCGCGTACGGGTGAGGTTGGATATTACCCAATGCCACCAACAACCCCAACTTCTCCTCATCCCATCACTCAACCGATGCCCGGTTTTTTTGGGTATTATTCTCAACCCCAGTTTTTTCCCTCAAACATACCCCAACACATTCCTCAAAACATACCCGAAACCCAATCCGTTCCCGAAACCCAAGTCGAACCCTCTTCTAGAAAAAAAAGAAACCATAAAAAGAAGGATGAGTCCGAGAAACGTGCTACCAAAAAGGTCGAATATTGGACGCCTACGGAAGAGTTCGAGTTGGCAAAAGCATGGCTCGACGTATCGGAGGACTCGATTGTTGGTAAATATATAGTTTTGTAAACATATACCTTTATAAATCAAACATATACCTTTATAAATATATTTTTTTATAGGTGACGACCAAGACATAAAGGTTTTTTGGAACCGTATTCGTGAGAAGTTTTTCACCGCCATGGGTCGCGGCGTATATCGACGGGCCGACTCTCTTTCGGGAAAATGGGGCGCAATGAGGACGAAGGTTAGCAACTTTAACAACATACATACTAATCTCGTCAACAACAAGAGAAGGCAAAGCGGTTCGAGCGATGTGGACGTGATGACCCAAGCCCACGCCGATTATAGGTTGTACCATGGTCATCACTTTACGCATGTAAATGCGTGGGAGCTTCTTCGCAAATCTCCCAAGTGGCATCTTGTGGCACCGTTCGACCCAACCCGCCCTCGGTCAAAACGGTCCAAATCAACATCCACAACGGAACCATCCGGGTCCGATGCTCGTACGACAATTAATCTTAACGACGATGATGAGGAGTTCGAACAACCAGAGGAGCTGCCTCGACCAAGGGGTCGGGATAAAAGTAAGGCAGCGGCACGAGGAAAGGGTACTTCAACGTCATCGGATGAGCCGTCAAAGTTGGGCGAGTTCCATACAAGTCTCAACAAAATGATCTCGATCAGGGAAAAGGACCAAGAAATGAAGAGGGAGAAACAAATTCAGAAAGACTTGGATTTTCTAGCGAAAGATTTCTCACATCTACCGGAGACGGATCAACGCATTATGGAGGATCGCAAGAATCAAATTAGGGCGAAATATATGTAGTTTTTTTTTCTAGTACCTTCTTATTTTTTTAATGACTTTGTGATGTTTTTTATTTTTTTAGGATGAAATTATGTTTTTTTTTTAATTTTCTAGTTATATAAAATGGTCATTTAATTTAAAAAAGTAAAATGTAAAAATAAAAAATAATTAGGTAATGATGACGGGGCTCCATCCCACACCCAGCAAATTAAGTGAGGGGGTTATAAAGCCCTTTGGCTGATGTGGCGCCTAGGTGGCGCTGAGGTGTCCTTATAAGGCCCAAGGGGCTCCATCCCACACCCTCTAGCCTTATATTTTTTAACCGTCACCAATTAAAAACTTCGGTGATAGTGGTCGACTAACAACAATATTTATTGTTAGCTTTATTTATTGGGAACCACGAGACAGAACCAACCCATCTATACTTGTCGTATGTTACTATGTTTAACTTCTAACAACGATATTTATCATTGAAGTGACTTTCAAGAAACCAAACTTAGAGGTTTGTCACTGAAAAGCTTCAAAACCTAACCAAATGTTGGAATGATTAACATTGTCACCAAATAAGTATAACATACATATAGTGGCAAACCTACATACTATGCTAGCCAAGTGGGGCGGGCGCCCCTCTTAAAAGATAAAAATTACTGTAATTTGTAGAAAAAAATCCAGATCGCACCCTTAAAAGTTCAGTTACTGTAGGATCGTTTTACCAACCGAAATGAGTCGTTCAGAGGCGTTCTACTCAATATGAAAGGCGGAAACAGACATATCGAGTTAGATTCAGCTAGATAGACACTTTAATTGTCTTTCTGATTAATCTTACAAAGTTTTACAGCAAGACGACACTTCGGCAGCACTTCGGCTCCGGAATCACACATACAAGTCCCCTTCAAACGAAATCAGGAAACACCTATTTATAGACATGCTAATTCCGCTTGAACATGCTCAAACGAGATTAGGTTTCACATGGAATTACACTTTCGTACGGAATTAACTAATTCAAACGGAATTAACTCATGTGATTTCGTTTGAAATGACATTTGTCAATTTCAAGCGAAATTAACCTAAAAACCTATTTTCTCGTTTTCCGTGCTCTGATCTATCTATTCACATACAAGACTCGATACAAGACGAAATCGACAGACGCATGCACCAACAGACTCCCCCTCGAATGTTGACGAGTCTTCAGTGTCGAGTCTTCAACATCTTCAGTCTTTATCAGTCTGCCCTTTCTGAAATATCTGACAATGTAAAACTTCCTCAATCTCTGTTTCTCTTTCTTCCAGAATCTCAACCTGGCTCTATGCTTTTCTTGATCAGATCTCTTGATTCCTTAAGTTCATCAGCATCATCAGCTTGCGTGAATTTCAGATCCAAGATCATAACTTGACTCTCAATCAACTCAGGATTATAACCTGGCTTACATTCTGATCAGAATCTAAACTTGACTCTCTCTCGTATCTGCACAATCTCTACCCAAAAATAAATTTCACAGATTTATATTTTGACAAATTTATACTCTGCTTATCACTTGTAAATACAAAATCAAGAAATGATTTTACAATGTTAATCTCTGATGAACCACTTGTATGAAAAACATTTTCTTTTTAAAAAAAAACTTTTCTAAAAACAAACAGACTCCCACACACTGACTGCCATCATGTTTAGCACTTGGAATTTTGAAAATCAGCTCTCCAATATCAGTTGTCGAAAATCTTTTTGAATTTTTCAAAATTTTATGCTAAAACACACTAAAATCTTTTTGGATTTTTGATTTTAACGAAATGCAGAAAAGAAATATATATAAACAATATTTTTGTGAGTTTGTGTAAGAGGATCATATCAGTTTTTTTAGACAAATCACCAACACCGTTAAGCTTTAAACATTTTCAGTTCTAAATAATTCACTTAGATTGTCAGTATACTGATCCACTTAAATTCTCACACAAAGTTCAACTGTTTCGAGATACGAGATTAATGTTTTAAGCACTTAAACTTATTCATGTGTCCCACCTCAGAATATACTCCTGTATCCAGATCCCAATATTCAGTCTTACAGGTGAGTATACCACAGATGATATTTGTAAATGGTTAAATTGCGAGGGCCGTGAGAGCTCAGGTCAGAACTTCCGTTCAGCAGAGAGATGATGGCTTCGACTTTTGGTGTATCCCCTTTAGAGGATCTTTTGTTCAACAACACATGATTAGCATTTTGCAATGTTTCATCATTTTTTATGCTGAGGGTGGTGCTATATTTCAAGCAAGTGTAAAGTATTCTCCGGGGACTAGGCCATTGCTTCCGCAAAATCAGAAGTCCCGGGATAATACCCCAGATATCACTGAGTATAAAGACCTAGTATCTCAGAAAGATGGACCTTTCAAACAAGATTTCGGGGGTTACCCATATATTCGAGAGATGTTCCCCACGATATAAGTAAGTTTTGAAATTTAGGTTTATATCTCGTCACAATCTACTAAATGTGCAAAAACCTACTGGCATATCATCAGTGAGACCGTTTATCACATTTTACTTTCCAATTCTTTAGCATGCTGTGATAGTCCACTGATGTACAATCATTTCCTCTTTTCTCAACAAAACTCATTTTTGATTTTATCATGTTTTTTACTTTTTCAAATTTTCAAATGTTTTTGGATTTTCTGAAATTTCTTACTCCCCCTAAAATTCAAACACATTTAAACAAAAATTTGAAAACAAACTGTACAAGTAAATTGACAACTGATATCGAATCACTTCAATTCGCCATCCACTTGACATAAACAAGCAGAACTCCCCCTTACAACAAACTATTTTCCCATAATGATTTCAAAACACTTAAGTTTGTTTTAATCAAATGGTTTTTCCGAAAAATTAGTTTTGTCGATTTTATCACTTGTAGGTTCGGGGTTTCATCACATTATTTACTCAACCACTTAAAAAATATAACAATTTTAAGTACAACCAACAAATACCACTAGTAGAAAATCAAGTACAACTTAATGTCCCTGATTTACCACTTTTAAGTCGAAATCACTTTCGTGAATTTCTCAAGAAAGATGTCGATACCTGCTTCACACTTACCAACCTGGAAGCTCCGGCAAGTCAACCTTTTAAAAAACAAATTTAAAAAAAAATGATGCCGATTCATGCTCCACGATTACCTACTTGGGAGCTCCGGCAAGTCATACTTCTCACTTATGAAAAACAGACATCCAAGATTCACCAAACTTGGATGTTCCCTCCTCATCTGCACTCGGGTAGTAAGATGCTTTCTTTGTTTCATAAAAATCTTTTACCCCTTTTACTTTCCCATCGACCATCTTCCCAAAAATCTTTTTAACATTTCCATTAAAAACTTTTTCGACATCAAATTCTTTCTTTTCTGAATAGAATTGATTCGAGATTTCAACTTTACCAACTTTTTGTTTAAAATTTTCAGCCCTCAATGGTGGAAAATTGACATCATCCATTGGAGGTACTGATGTTTCCAGTTTTATCTCAACTTGTGGCTCCTCTGACTTTATGGAATCAGATTCATCGCTAGATTTCACATCAAATTTCTTAACAACCCACTTCTGATTGTCAAGATTTACTCTTCTTTTGTAAAATCTTTTCTTTGAACATTCACCAACTTCATATGTTGAATTTTTAAAAACTTTGAATCTTTCAGTTGGTGGTTCATTTTTCTCAACAATCTTTTCTTTCAGTTTAGAAACAACTTCCTGTTTGATGTTGGTAGCCATTGGACAATTCCAGGCAATGTGACCAACTTCTTGACATCTGTAGCAAGTTCTTGTTTCCTTTCTCTGGTAAACTCCATTCTTCTCAAACTTTTGTCTTTCAGAAAAAAAAAACTCTTTATTTGTTTGCTTCCAGAATGAGCTCTTTTGTTCTTCTTCCGGACTAGTCCCTGAAACAAATACAGTTTTTGTTTTATAATTTTCATCATTTTTATGATTTTCAGGTGGAATAAAACCTAGACCTTTCTTTTTGTAATTACCGTTATGGTTTGGTTTCTTTTGAAAACCAGAACCAGAATTGTAACCCTTTTTCTTGTTTAAACATTGTTGAACTCTTGATGTGTAAGTTTTAGATTTTCTAGTAAAATTTATATCTTTTATTTCAGAAATATTGATTTCTGTTAGTTTGAAAATCTTTTTGATCATTTCTGGTTTAACACCTCTTATTGGAAATTCTTCATCAGAATATAATTTGTCTGAATCAATCAAAGTATATGCCACTTTGATTAGTTCGTCATTCAAATTAGATTTTGATAACAAGAATTCTTTATTGTAAACCCTTTTAACTGACGACTTTTGACTGTCAACTGATGAACTCGAACTCTTTGACTCCGACTTTGACTCTGACTCTTCATCCTTATCCAACACCTGATCGACCACCTTTTTTATTAACTCAGACTCATGATCAGTATCAGACGATGTGAACGTGACGTCAATATTTTCTGGTAACTCATCAGTTATTTCGGACTTTAACTTTATATTGACTGCCTTTTTGACTTGCTCCTCATTTGGTTTTCTGGGAGAATAACATTCGCAGATCGGAGGCGGACACTTGTTATAATTTGCACTTTGTTTCTTACCAGTATCCTTTTCTTCAGGCTTCTTGTCTTGAAAAGCTTCAAAACCTGCAACAGTTGGATAAATTCGATCAATCAAATAATCAGAACTAGAATAACTTTGCATTAATCGTCTGATTCTTTCATTTTCAATCCTTTCTGTCTCCAACTCCTGTTTCAATTTTGCACATTCTTCAATGTAATGATTTATAGCCTTCTGTTTCGTCATCATTACTGCATTCATCATTGTCAACGCATCTTCTCTTTCAGAATTTGTCTTTTGTAGACCAGTCACTGTTCTATTCAGAATATCATAAGATTCTCTCACATAGTTAAGATTGAACAATAATTGATCTTTCATCTTATCTTGCTCATTCAATTTCTCATCTTTTTCTTCACACAACTTGCAAGATTCTGAACATTTTAAGCAATGTTTGATAACTTCAACAAACTTTTCCACTTCAATGATCTTTTCAACTTCAACTATCTTCTCAACTTCAATTACTTTCTTAGCTTCAACTACCTTTTCACCTTCAATCAATTTCTCACCTTCAACTGCCTGTTCAGTAGCTTCAACTTCCTTTTCAGCAAACACAACTTTTTCACTCTGTTCAGATTTCTCTTCCTGTGCAACAATCTCATTTTTCACCTGTTTCTGATTTTTAGCTGCACGTTTCTCCTTTAGCTTCTCCACTCTATCTGCAAAATAAAATTGAAAACTTTCAGGAGATAAATGAGTTTTAGCAATATCAATATGCATTTCTTCTTCATCATCACTGTCATCATTTGATGATTGATCAAACACTTGTGTTTGTTCTGAACTAGCATCTGAAGAACTAGATTCATCATCTTGATTCTTCTCATCACTGGCAAACGCTTTCATCCATTCTGTCATCAAATCTGGTTCTTGAACTATCTGTGCAATGAGACCTGCTATTTTTGAATCAGGTGGAATGTATTTGTCCCAACTGAAACCTGCAGCCACTTTCTCATCATCTTGATCAATGATACCATAATAAGCTTTCTTATTTGCATCTTCGATCATTTTAGCATGTGCAGTTTGTGGTTCTTTTTGTTTATACGGTTGATAAGCAACTTGTTGATAAATGGCTTTCCGATAGTAATCATCTTTTCCAAATGGATTTTGTGCTCCACTTGCTTCTCGATTTTTACATTCTCTCTTGAAATGTCCTTTCTCCCTGCATCGAAAACAAGTAACTTTAGATTTATCAAAACCCAAAGTAGATACATTAGCATCCAGAAAATCATTTCCTCCTGTAATCATTTTGAATTTTTCAGCTCTTCTCAAAACACTCGCTAAACACCACTTGATATCCATCAGCTCCATTTCTTCAGCATCAATCTGATCGTAATCCTCTTTTGTCAGCATGGGATTTCCGATCCTTCCTGCAACTAATCCTTCATAAGATTCCAATGCTGTAACAAGTAATGCCATATGACTTTTGACAACTTCTTCAGAAAAATTTTGACCATTCAGAAGATGTAATGCAATGTTGCAATTTAAAACATGACCATTGTTGCTGTTTGAGTTTTGAACTTGATGACTTGAACTTGAAACTTTCGGATTCACACTCGGATATGAAGAGAATCCACTGTTGCTGCTGTTTAAACTTTGATTGATTGATTCAGATGAATTTTCGACACTAAAAGCAGTTTGGATTTTCGGACTAGCTTGGACATTCTGAACACTCCCTTTATAGTACATATTAACATCTTGTTGTGCACTAGGATTGTTCATTCTTGCAATCTTTTGCTGTTCCAGATCTTGACCTTCAATCTTTTCGATGAACTGGGAAATTGTAAATCCATCATATTCTCCAGTATTTTTCAATATCAACAAAAATGTACCCCATTCTTTCTGAGGTAAAGCATCAGCTAGTTTGTCGACCCATTCTTCACGATCTTTGTTGATGTCTAACAATGACATTGAACGAACTAAGTGACAATATCTTTCAATCAGTTTCTTTGTATCTTCTCCTGGCAAACTTGTAAACAAATCAAATTCTTTCTTCAGCAAGGCTTTTTTACTTTTGATCATCTTCTCACTTCCCTCAAATTTGATTCTAAGTGCTTCCCAAATTGAGCGTGAAGTTTTATCATGTTGAAGCAAAATGAATATGTCTTCTTTAATAGCTTGCTGTAGTAAACTGATCATCATCTTTTCTGCTTTGTACATGTCTCGTTCTTTATCTGTAAATTCATAAATTTTCTTCTCAACTCCCAACTCTGTACGTGGTAGCACATACTTTTTCTCAACACATTCCCACGATCTCAAATGATTAGCTTGAACCCAATTTTCAAAACGATATTTCCAACCATAATACTCTTCAATTCCCATTAGCTTCGGGGGTTTTTGCAAAGTTCCGGTTTCATTTTCCATGTTCATGTTCTTAGCAATTTCAGCCGGAGTAGTCGGGGCAGTTGCAAACGCGTTATAGAACTCCTCTTCCATGATTCAGTAATTTTTTTTTTTTACAAAACAGACACTTTAAAACGGAATTAACTCTTCAAGCGAAAATACCCTCTTCAAACGGAATACCCTGTCAAACGGAATCACCTGTTGAAACGAAATTACCTGCAAACCAGTTTCAAACGGAATACCAACTCACACGGAAAAAGGCCTTCAAACGGAATAACGATTTGAAGCGGAATCACTGATTTCGTTTGAAACTTTCAAACGGAATTACACACTGAAACGGAATACTCAAGCGAAATTACTAATTCCGTGCGGAATTAAGTGTAATTTCAAACGGAATTATGCTGACATCATCATTTCGATCCAATTTTTGTCAAATTGATCAGGTTATAGCTTGATTTTAGGTCCAATACTCTCAAGGGTTTGTTAAAATACAATTTCGCACAATATGTGAGAAAATTATCCGATATTAACCGTGAAAAGTTGTTCAATTTAGAAAAGAAGGTGTATAAGCTAGAAAATCTGATGAAATCAAGCTGAATATGGTAGAACTCCTCCTCCTGAGCTCTGATACCACTTGTCGAATCGTTTTACCTACCGAAACGAGTCGTTCAGAGGCGTTCTACTCAATATGAAAAGCGGAAACAGACATATCGAGTTAGATTCAGCTAGATATACACTTTAATTGTCTTTCTGATTAATCTGACAAAGTTTTACAGCAAGACGACACTTCGGCAGCACTTTGGCTCCGGAATCACACATACAAGTCCCCTTCAAACGAAATCAGGAAACAACTATTTATAGACATGCTAATTCCGCTTGAACATGCTCAAACGAGATTAGGTTTCACACGGAATTACACTTTCGTACGGAATTAACTAATTCAAACGGAATTAACTCATGTGATTTCGTTTGAAATGACATTTGTCAATTTCAAGCGAAATTAACCTAAAACCTATTTTCTCGTTTTCCGTGCTCTGATCTATCTATTCACATACAAGACTCGATACAAGACGAAATCGACAGACGCATGCACCAACAGTTACCCCCCCCCCCCCAGAAAATAAATCATAGGTATGACACTACATGCATACCATTATTTTTGTGGGATCAAAAATGGTTGTTAGATTACCATATGTGTTTTATGAAAAAGATCAAAATATACTTTTCATAGGATTAGGAAGGGGCTTAGGCATGAATTAGATTAGAATGTTACATGAATTTAAGATCAAGGATCTTTGATACAACTTTCTTAAATCTCCCATGTTGAAATCTGTACATACGTTGGTTTAATTTACTTTGTTTATAACAATTAGAGTAGTTACAGTGGAGAAAGTGGGTAAAATCATAAGCAAGATTTGTCGGCAACAAGGAGATGTGAAAGAGTTGAAGATCGAAGAAGATGAAAGAAAATGAAGGGTGCTACTAAAATGTACCCCCATCCTCCCTCTCACGTACTTACAAATGGGGATCGTCACTTTTTATCTCACAAGGGGGTATAACTAGAAATAGGGGGGGTACATTTGGACTCACTCAAGTCTGCTATAAAATTCAAAACGCTACGATTGCAACTTCCAAGAATAAAGAACAATCATAGCTGAAGTTATTTAATATTTGAAAATGAGAAAATCATAAACAAGTTTATGTCCCATTAGAACCGAATACCCTTTTATTGATGATTGTGAGAAGCACGAACTAAACCTTAGAAGGCTATGTGGTTCCGGGTCCGAGAGGTTTTGATTGGTAGACCTTTTTTATGGCTTTTGAAGGGTTACATATTCCTATTTTTTAACATATTCGTTAAAGAAATTCCTTTATATGGTTCTAACAATAACCCATGAGCTTCCAATTTTAAGTCACTTTTCGTTTTTCGGCTTGTGTTTTAGCAACAGTTATGTCATTTTGGTCACTTGGAACATTATGTGAATCCATTATGTATGCAACACAAAACAAAGATACGCGTATATATACATAAGAACATACCCATTTAAACATAATCAAGTAATCCAAAGCTATCTAATAAAACTATACCATAATTTGTGGTGTGTGTGTCTGTTTTTTTTTTTTTGGTCACAAATACATACATATAAATACTAGAGCAACATAAATAAATGAATACTTCAAATTTGGTTGTAATAAATATATTACGTAATATATTGTATCCATAAATATACATCTAGCTGGAAGATATTTCATGAAAAAATACATTGTTATTCTTTAAAAATTAAAATAATATTTTTAATATTGTATTAACATTGTGTGAAATCAATTACAATAACACGTAAAAAGGAATAGCGAAGAAACGAAAGAAGAGTATTTTTTATTGTTTGCGTTAACAATACATATATATTGGACCATTTCTATAAATTTTAGGTTTTTTATACATTCTAATTGAAACACAAACGGTTCTTGTGGTTCTTATACCAGAATCGCCAGGTCAGAACCGACCCGACCTAACCTGAAACTGATAATTCATATAAATCTAGAACCAGAAACCGTCCCATATATTCAAAAAGGTTTGGGTCCAAGGTTCTTAGGGGTCGGGTCCAAGGTTCTCGCTGGTTGAAATTGTGAAATGCCCACCCGTATATATAGGGGAAGTATAGATAGAAAGCCCACTTGAAATGCGAAAACTACGAAAACCTTTGGTAAAACTTATGTAACAAACCATTTTTTTACTAAAAAAGTTAAGGCATATAATATAAATATTTTTGAACATTTTTAGCCAAAAAACACCAAGTAGTTTAAAAAAACCATTTTTATGTAACAAGTGTCACAAGTAACAACATTTTTCTAGTGTTACATATCTGTACACGCCAACACCTATTACTTGCCCTTATTTTTTTAGAAGATATATACAGTTTGTTACATAAGTTTTATAAAGAGGTTTCGTAGTTTTCACAACTAAAATGGATTTTCATTTTAGCCTTTCCCTACACATACAATATATATGGTAAGGATAATAAGAAAACCTTGTTGAGTTCAAAAAATTAAGAAAACCTCATCTCCACCATCCATCGAACTAATCCATGGTAGAGATTAACCATGTATAAAAGGCTGTTTTTTCGGAACCTGTAACATGTCTAACAAAAAGTTGTAACGTTACTCCTTTTCTCTCCTCTGACATAAAGTGTAACAGATTCTGTTATTGTTACACAAAAATCTTTCTATAAAAATAATTTAACATATTTTTCACGTGTATTACAAAATAAAAATTAAAAACTCATAAATTATAAGTTAATCTATAAAGTTCATAAATTCTAAAAAACAGTTGTAAAAAACCACAAAAAAAGTGTAAGGGGTAGGTGAAGTTCAAAAAAATGTAATAAGTGTAACTATAACACATTTTCTTTTCCCTCTCTAACATAAAAATGTGTAACAGTGTAAGAAAAAATGTAACAAGAGGCATATTTGTGACCACCCATTTGAATTTCATAAGTTTTTTGAAGAGTTAATTGCTAAATTCGTCCATGAGGTTTTACACAAATTGCTAGATCAGTCCAAAATCAAGATTTGCTGTTAAAACAGTCCAAAATCAAGATTTGTTTTGCTAATACAGTCCAAAAAACAGACGTCGTTAAATATAGCAGTTGGACTGTTTTAGCAACAAATCTTGATTTGGACTGTTTTAGCAGCAAATCTTGATTTTGGACTGATCTAGCAATTTGTGTAAAACCTCAGGGACGAATTTAGCAATTTTCTAAAAAAAAGTGATTTTTTAACTGTTTTTGATATTAATACACCATTAATGAATTTCAATAAAAAAAAGTTCTAGTAATTTCTCCAAATATAATAAGTGATTTTTTATTTGTAGTTATTTTTTTTTTCATGTAATTGTATTATCGTTATGTCATCTTAAACTTTAATTATGATACATATAATGCATTTCGAATTTATTAAGTTTTTTTTGGTAATTAATATGATATTAATACACCATAATGGAATTTTAACAAAAAAAGACTATTCATTTTATCAACATCATAAGAATTTTTTTTTTGAACTGCCAACAAATCAATCCCGAGCACTCTCGGGTCACCCACTGGAAAAACGGAGTACTCCGAGGGTAACCCGAGTCGTCCACCACCAATTCCGGGGAAAACCCGGTAACCCACCCGCCCGTAGGCACGACGGTAAAATTACCGGTAAATACATTTTTTTCTTAAATATCGTGGTTTAGTGTGAAAAGAAAAAGCTAAGAAACCAAATTAAATTTCTTATGATGTTGCCAATGACCTCTAGCTTAAGTGGTAGGAGGACTTGAGTTATTCTTTGAAGACTCAGGTTCAATTCTCATTTGGTGCAAAAAAGGAGTGAGGCACTGGTGAGCAGTGATAGGAGACCCAGGGAAACCTAGGTTCGATCCTTGAGCCAAACGGGTTTTACCGGTAATTTTACCGTCGTGCCTACGGGCGGGGGGGTTACTGGGTTTTCCTCGGAATTGGTGGTGGACGACTCGGGTTACCCTCGGAGTAGAGGTCATTGGCAACATCATAAGAAATTTAATTTGGTTTCTTAGCTTTTTCTTTTCACACTAAACCACGATATTTAAGAAAAAATGTATTTACCGGTAATTTTACCGTCGTGCCGACGGGCGAGTGGGTTACCGGGTTTTCCCCGGAATTGATGGTGGACGACTCGGGTTCGATCCTTGAGCCAAAAGGGTTTTCCCCGGTAATCTTATGATGTTGAAAAAATGAATAGTTTTTTTTTTTGTTAAAATTCCGTTATGGTGTATTAATATCATATTAATTATCAAAAAAACTTAATAAATTCGAAATGCATTATACGTATCATAATTAAAGTTTAAGATGACATCACTTATTATATTTGAAGAAATTACTAGAACTTTTTTTTATTGAAATTCATTAATGGTGTATTAATATCAAATTAAATATAAAAAACAGTTAAAAATCACTTTTTTTTGAGAAAATTGCTAAATTCGTCCCTGAGGTTTTACACAAATTGCTAGATCAGTCCAAAATCAAGATTTGCTGCTAAAACAGTCCAAATCAAGATTTGTTGCTAAAACAGTCCAACTGCTATATTTAACGGCGTCTGTTTTTTGGACTGTATTAGCAAAACAAATCTTGATTTTGGACTGTTTTAGCAGCAAATCTTGATTTTGGACTGATCTAGCAATTTGTGTAAAACCTCAGGGACGAATTTAGCAATTTTCTCTTTTTTGAATGCATAAGATATTTCTTTCTATAATTGACCTATATATATACATATATGTAACACCCTTACTATTTTTTTAAGCGGATTTTGTTTTAAATCATGAACATAATCATATAATTATAATTACAATTACATTGGAAAATACGGATTAATTAAAACTTTTACAACTTTCAAGTATACCACATAATGTGACTAAATTCGTCGTTTAAAATAACGATTAACAATGTGCAGAAGCTTGTATCTTGAACGTGTTTGGTTCTTCGTTGAACTTGATCGTCCTTCGGTACTAGAATTTTACCTGCAACTCATAAAACATGAGTTAGATTAGTCATACATAGCTTAAAACATGATTAAACGGGTTCACAAAACAAAACTGATTAAATAATTAATTTTTCGCCAAAAAGGACATCGTCGCGTCGCGCGACGGCCCCTGGCCTTTGTCGTCGCGTCGCGCGACCCCTTCTTTTTTCCAAAATGTTTGCAGCTGAAAGCTGCATATTTTCAGCAACGCTAATTTTTGCCGAAACGTGCATAACTCTCTCGTTATTCATCCGTTTTACACGATTCTTTTCCTACGTGATCGTAATTTAATTCTCCATCACATGGAGTGGAAACCCGACATCCGAATTCACACAAATTTAGATTTTAAGCTCTCGGCTTGAAATTCATTTATGACACTTTTGACCCATTCGTGTATTTATCAAACGAACAAGTTTGTTTGACCCCTCATTTCTCATGAACCTTTTAATTTTAATATTTTCTATCATTTTAGGTTCCTGTCACGGTTTCTACGCATTATTAACTTATTTTTTCTTATAATCTTATTTTGACCTGTTAAGGGTATTTATGCACTTTTAAGCATAAATTACGCTCATTTCTTATATGCCTAATAATTCCACCCTTTCCTATTGATTAGTCTTCCACCACAACTATGATTGTGATGGATTTAATGTAATAAACTACTTATTCCGAGTTTTATCCCTCGGCTATGTTATTTTACGGCAAGACACATTTTAAGGCATTTAAACCTTGAAAGTTTATGCCTACAACTTTTATACGCATATAAGGGTTACAAAATCATAATATAGGTTTCTAAACAACCTCTAAGGGTTGTTTACCGGGTTCCCCCATCAAGGGCTTTTTGGTCATTTTTAAAATCTTTCATTTTTACTATGAAGGACTTCACTAAATATTCGACCCACATTGCACTTTTAACTATGAGTCCATATAGCGTACCAGGCCCGGGTCAACAAATAGACCCGATTTATACCTCGCTTTTATTATCACACAATCTATGGAGATGCAATTATCCGAATTACTAATCGCTCCTGTTAACATATGACTTGACAACCACATTAGTTGATATTGTCAAATGGCGTTATCACACCATTTGACCCGTTTGGCCTATATGACCAAACATTTACTTATGTATCAAAACATGGTTTTTAATTACAAAGTTGCCCATCCGACCCATTTCGGATTTTTCTTTCATTAGATCCCTTTTCTCATTATTAGTTACACTATAAGGTAACCTTAACGAAATTTCATAATTTCTTAGTCATTACATGACTAAATTACCGTTTCGCCCCTCTTATCATAAACCAAGGTTTTTATCAATTTTGTGTATGTTCCGACTCGTATCAATCGCGTCGGAAATCCATATTTCCAATATTATCTTTATCGAGTTTATAACTTATAGAATAAATAAGTATTCTACAAAAAGGTGTAAGTTTCACTTACCTCGCATCCAAGCAACGTTTTCTTTTTGTACTTGCTCCGATTGACCCGCTTCCTCCCAAGCCTTCATCTAGCTTGTCAAGAGTCAAACTGTTGTGGGCTAATTTCTGAGCTCATATCCTGAGAAATATCTTGGCTTATATCTTGATTAAATAATATCTGTTCATATCCGGGGTGCAGATTCAGGGTATTGGTAACATCCTGAATGGTATCCTCAGGATCACTAACGGATTATGTGCAGGTACGTGGGCTGGAAGCTAGCAACGTTCACGAAGACTTGTTCTGCGGAAGACTCGGTCCAAACCGTTCAAAGAAAGACGTTGAAGCCTTATTACTCGGTCTACAACGTTCGTGATGGAATATTCGGAGCATCCCATATTTATAGGGATATTTGTTTGTATTTCGTTACTATAAATAGGAGGAACACCAGATCGAATAGGACACAACATTTTCACTGCAATCACACTCACTACACACCAACACTTGCTCTCTCGCAAATTGTACTCTCACACGAATTCATTGTAACACTTAGCGATCTGGTTGATATCCTGCACTGTATCCTGAAGTTTAAAGCAATAAGAAGAACAAGGCAGCTGCGATTGTCAGCTCCCGAGGTTTTATGCCGGCGATCTAGATTGATCAAGGGCTTTCCTCGTACATCTCGTGTCGTTTCCTTTACTTTTTGCTTATTATTTACTCACTGTTTGATCGCAGATACAGCTCAATATCCTGAGCCGTATCCTGAATACTGATTTTCTAAATAACTCAACAAGCACATTTTTCATAAACTTTTCAGCACACTACCTCACATTACTAATTTGATCACTAAATTGCTTAGGTAATTTTTGACCAAAACAATTTGGCGCCCACCGTGGGGCAAGTGGTGCTCTCTCTACTAAAAATTTTTGTCAAATCGCTAATCGGTTTTTTATTTTCAAAACTTTTTGCTACATTGTCCACAATGGCCTCACGATCAAACATGAGTTCCTCTACCATGTCTGCTTCGACTTCTGTTACTACAGGTTCGGTGCTTCCACCACCTCCTCCAAGAATGCCAGCCTCTACACGACCTCAGGATATTATCCCCACCCGCAGTGTTTAGGAATCTGCCCCTGTTTTAGCATCTAACGACGAAATTTTAACCTTGTTTGGAAGTGTGCAGGAACAAATGAGGCAGCAGCAGGAAACGAACCAAATGCTCTTAAGGGAAATACAACTCCTGAAGTCTGGCTCGAGCAGATCCGCTGAGGATATTGTCACTCCATTACAACCCAGAACTTTGAACTTCAGTTCAGCTGTGTATACTGAGGATAACCGGGGAAATATTGTGCCCAGCCTTCCTCAGAATCATACCCCTGAAATACCCTCCTCGGTCAGGATGTCGACCATAAGGAGCTCAGGATATGCTTCAGGATATGGGCAAAATCCTCCAACGGGTAACGTGTCAAATAATAATAACACTCATAATACTAACAATGGTGGATCCTTGCATGATACAGGTGTGACATCAGCACTTACTAGGGAACTTCAGAAGTTGAAGGACATGATATCAAGTGTACCCGGGGTGGTTCAGCCGATCCCGGAAGTGTCTCAAGACAGTCATAAGATATCTCGCTTTGCATATCCTATCTGTGATGCTGAAATTCCAAAGAGGTTCCAAACCCCCAACATGAAGCTTTACGACGGAACGACGGATCCTGAGGAGCATATTGCTCAGTATAGGGAGAGGATGGAGATCAACCCTATCCCTCCGGATCTCAAAGAAGCATGCTTGTGCAAGGGTTTTGGTTCAACCTTGACAGGATCAGCTTTGAAGTGGCTCTTGAATGTTCCTCCACATTCAATTACATCTTTTGCTCATTTAGTAAATTTATTTAATAGTCAGTTTTCTTGTAGTAGGAGCTTTGAAAAATTAACAAGTGATCTCTACAGGATAACACAAGGGCCTCAGGAATCCCTTAGGGATTATGTGAACAAGTTTAGCCGGGAATCACTAGACATTCCTCATCTTGATGTTGCAACAGCTGTGCAAGCCTTCAAGATGGGGTTGCAAAAGGATTCTCAATTTTACCAAGACCTTGTAATGAACCCATGCAGGAACCTGGATGAAGCTCGGAACAGGGCCCTAAGATACATTCGGTTGGAAGATGACAGAAAGATGCAAGAAAGGATGAACTCATCCAACACTTATGAGTCAACTAACAGGAAGTCGGAATCCTCGTTCAAGTCGTATCGGCCCAAGCCATATGGCAGAAATGAGAACAAGAGAGTGAATGCTGTCGAAGATGAGGATCCTGAAGAGTATCCTGAATTATCTGAATATTGCTTTTCTGTTAACATTCCTGAATTGATGTATGCCATGCAGGGTCTAGGGGACAAGGCAAGATGGCCTCGGAAGAATCAACAAAAGGCGGATTGGAAAGACAAATCAAAATGGTGTGCTTTCCACGAAGATTTCGGACATATGACCGAGGATTGCATTGCTTTGAGGAAAGAGATAAGCTATCTTCTAAGCAAGGGATATTTGAAAGATCTCTTAGGAAGGAAGAAGAATAAGGGTCAGGATACTGAGAAGGATCCTGAGCGAGCAGCCTCACCTCCCGCGGATGCCAAGATAACCAACTTCATTTCGGGAGGATCCGACATTTGTGGGACTTCGTATTCGGCAGCAAAGAGACATGCAAAAGAAGCTAAGGCCGAAAGGGGAGACAAACCTGTCAGGATGACTACACTCACAACTGACAAAGTGATCACATTTGATGCTGATGACAGGGATACTATCCAGGATCCTCACCATGATGCTCTGGTAATAACGTTATATGTGACTAACCATTTTGTACGCAGGATATTGGTTGATAATGGTAGCTCCGTCAACATAATCCAACTAGAGACGCTTAAAAGAATGAATGTATCCCCAATGGATATCACTTCGAAGTCCACAGTGCTTGTTGGGTTCAGTGGAGAAGCCAGAAACACAGTGGGAGAGATAAAGTTGCCGGTGTACGTTGAAGGAGTCAACTCGATACAACGTTTCTGTGTAATGGACTCTCTTTCCTGCTATAACATTATATTGGGAAGACCGTGGATTCACGATATGAAGGCCGTGCCATCAACATATCACCAATGCATCAAGATACCTACCCCTTGGGGAGTTGTTAAAGTTGATAGTGATCAGCAGGAGGCGAAAGAATGCTACTCATCCTCGATGAAATCCTCAACCAAACCTAGTGCAGCATAGCAATTAAAGACGCGGGCCCAGGATATCGTGGAGGATCCGGAGCAGGATGTGAAGAAAATTGTCCTGGACCAGGATAATCCCGATATTTCGGTGCTCGTGGGAACCAATATCCCTCAGGATATTGAAGAACAATTAATTAACTTTTTAAAATGCAGGATGTCAACGTTTGCATGGAAGCATGAGGATATGACAGGCATATCCAAAGATATTATCACTCACAAGCTTGGAATTGATAAATCATTCAAGCCAGTGCAACAAAAGAGAAGGAAGTTTGCTCCTGAACGCAATACAATTATTCAAGAAGAAGTTGAAAGATTGTTGAAGTCCAAAATGATTAGAGAAGTCAAATTCCCAAGGTGGCTAGCAAACGTGGTAGTGGTACAGAAGAAGAACGGAAAATGGAGAGTCTGTGTGGATTACACAGACTTGAATAAAGCTTGTCCTAAAGACCCATTTCCTCTCCCCCACATTGATGCAATGGTAGATGCTACTGCTGGGCATGAAATGCTGACTTTCATGGACGCATCCTCAGGATTTCAACAGATCCAAATGGAGCCTTCTGACCAGGAGGATACTGCCTTCATGACACCAACAGGTATTTATTGTTATACAGCTATGCCTTTTGGTTTAAAAAATGCAGGTGCAACATACCAAAGATTGGTGAACAAGATGTTCAAAGACAAACTGGGGGACACCATGGAGGTATACATTGACGATATGGTGGTAAAGTCAAAGAGAGCTCAGGATCACCTCCAGGATATTAAAGGAGCGTTTGATATCCTGGATCAGTATAATATGAAGCTGAATCCTGCTAAGTGCCATTTTGGAGTGGGGGCAGGAAAATTTCTAGGATATATGGTGACCAAAAGAGGAATAGAAGCAAGCCCGGAGCAGATTAAAGCCATCTTGGATATTAAATCACCCTCAAATATGAAAGATGTTCAACGATTAACGGGGCGAGTGGCAGCATTAAACAGATTTATCTCAAGATCCTCAGAGAAATGCAAAGATTTTTATGATATCCTGAAGAAGAACAAAAAATTCGAGTGGGGTGAGAAGCACGAAGCAGCCCTACAGGATTTGAAACGATATCTCTCAACCGCACCTCTACTGATGAAACCCGAAAATGGTGAACCACTATCCCTGTACCTTGCTGTATCAGGGAATGCTGTAAGTGCCGTTCTTATAAAAGACCATGAAGGTCAGCAATATCCTGTTTATTATGTTAGCAAAAGTTTGTTAGATGCTGAAACTAGGTATTCTCACTTAGAAAAATTAATACTAGCATTAGTCATGGCATCAACGAAACTTAGACATTACTTTGAGACACATAGGATTCATGTTAAAACAAATTATCCTGTCAAGAATGTGCTTAGAAAACCAGAGATGTCAGGCAGGATGGCTAAGTGGTCGGTAAAGTTAAGTGCCTATGATTTAGTATATGAACCTAGGAATGCCATAAAGTCTCAGGCTTTAGCTGACTTTGTGGCTGATTTTAGTAGTGATATTCAGGATGAGGTAGACCTAGAAGTTCAACAGTTAGGAGAATCCTCAGGATCCTGGACATTATATACTGATGGTGCATCTAATATAAGAGGAGTAGGATTGGGAATACTACTAAAATCGCCACAGGGGGACATATTACCCCAGGCTATTAGGTGTGAATTTCCTGCTACCAATAATGAGGCAGAATATGAAGCTTTAATTGCAGGATTAGAATTGGCTAAGAGTATGAGTATAAAAAATTTACAAGCATATGTTGACTCTTTGTTAATTACTAACAATTTTAATGGATCATATGCAGTTAAGGGTGAGAAATTGACTGAATATCTTGATATTCTCAAAAAATTAGCAGGATATTTCGATGTTTTTACACTTGAACAGGTACCAAGAGAGGATAATGCTGAAGCGGATGCCTTAGCAAATCTGGGATCATCAATCAGGATACCGGAAGGGACCCAAGTACCAATAATACATGTCTTATATCCTGCAACTAATCCTCAGGGTAAAGAAGTAGCGGATATTCGGGATCCTGGAGTGGAATATCCTGAACAGGATCCTAAATCCTGGACAACTCCAATTATGAAATATCTTAAAGATGGACACATCCCCGAAAATGAAAATCCTAAGGCATTTAGGATGAAGGTATCACGATTCACTATTATAAATAATATTCTATACAAGAAATCTCTTGCAGGACCATATTTAAGGTGCTTGGAGGATCATGAAGCCAAAGAAGTACTTCAGGATATACATGAAGGGGACTGTGGTAATCACACTGGGGGCAGATCATTATTCTCGAAAGTATTGAGGACAGGATACTTTTGGCCAACAATGAGAAAAGATGCTGCAGAATATGCTCAAAGATGTGATGCATGTCAAAGGCATAGTAACATACTACATCAACCAGCTGAACCACTATATCCTGTAGTTTCCCCTTGGCCATTCATGAAGTGGGGGATGGATATAGTATGGAAGTTACCAAAAGCTCCGGGAGGAAAAGTATTTATGTTAGCAATGACGGATTATTTCTCTAAATGGGTTGAGGCTGAAGCATTCGTTCAAGTAAGAGACCAAGAAGTAGTATCCTTCATAAAGAGGAATATCCTGACTAGGTTTGGAGTACCAGTTGAGATCATTTGTGATAATGGGTCCCAGTTTATAAGCAAAAGAACTACTGACTTTTGCAAGAGTTGGGGAATCAAAATGATCACATCTACTCCGGTACATCCTCAAGCGAATGGACAAGCCGAATCCTCGAACAAGATAATAGTCAATAACTTAAAGAAGAGACTTGGAGCCAAAAAAGGAAGATGGGCGGAAGAGTTACCCTTTGTTTTGTGGGCTGATAGGACAACGGTGAAGAATGCAACTGGCCAAACCCCGTTTTCCTTGGTATTTGGAGCAGAGGCGATGATTCCAACAGAAATGACGATACCTACTGCAAGATCTATGCTACAGAATCCTGAACAGAATCCTGAAGTCTTATGTCAGGATTTGGACACTATAGATGAAAAAAGAGACGCAGCAAGGCTGAGGATAGCGGCATATCAACAAAGAATATCCAGAGCATATAATAAGAACATAAGGACTAGAAGATTTCGAGTTGGTGATTGGGTGCTGAGAAAGGCTTTTCAAAATACCACTAATCCTGCCGATGGCAAGCTAGCTCCGAGATGGGAAGGACCTTATGAAGTCGAGTCAGAAGCAGGGAAAGGAGCATATCGACTCAGGAATGTGGAAGGAGATATGCTACCAAGATCCTGGAATGCAATACATTTGAAGCTCTATTTCAAGTAAGAGTAGAATTTATTTTCTATCTCGGAATGGTATGTGTTCTATCTCTTTAAAATATATTTGTTTATTATCTTGAACCCAATACTGACTTAAGCATCGGAGGGGTGTTAGCCAAGCTAACACCCACCTTAGTTTAGAATTGTTTTGCAGGATATGTTTAAGGATATAGCTCCAGGATATATACTCAGGATAAGTCGAAAGATTAGAGGATTGGCCCCCTCTCTCACGTTTAAGGGATCCTGATCCCTTCAAAGGTTTAAAGGTATTCACCTTTCTTTCGAATTGGGTTTAAACACCTCGCCTGGAGCGCAAGTTATCTAGGTGTAGTTCAAGGTAGCGGGACCAGTTCATGTAAAAGTGGCTGACAATTTCGTTACTGTTGGCTATATCCTGGATTCTAAAGGTATATGAGGATTGATCACCCTCTCTCACGAAAGAGTATTTTCATACTCTCAAAGGTTTAAAGGTTTTCACCTTTCTAAGTCTAGGAGTTTATACACTCTCGCCTGTAGCGCACGAAATTCAGGGTTTGTCCCCAGATATCAGGGTTTATCCCCAATATGCTAAGGATTCTTTTCAGGATATCAGGGGTTCTGCCCTTGGGCATTCGGAATTCGTTCAAGTCAAAAGGTAACTACATTTGTGTCTTTGTCAAACGCAGGGGACACACATTATTCTAATTCAAAGGATGGATCCGAGTTTATAAGTATGCACTGGGGACAAATTTATGATAAAGGATTGGAACTGATTCTCTAAGAATCTCTGGTATGATCTCTCCTTTTTATTTGGATAATTTATAGGATATATTTCAATATCCCTTTTAAGATATCTTTCAGGATATCTCCCAGGATACATTTATGATATGTGTTCCTAAGAATGTTCAAACCAAACAGTTTTCACAAGTAAAATTTGTGTGGCAATAATAATAAAGTCAAAAGGGTAGTTGTATTATTAACATACCAAAAGATGTGCTCTTAGTTTCACCTCAAAATAAGGCCCATCCACTAAGAGCACTAGTAGTTCATAACCATATTTACCCAACAGTTGAGGGCTTCATCTCAAACCGAGACCCATCCACCTTCAACTGTTGTATTGTTCAAAAAGCATGCAGGAAATATAAATTGTTCAGGTACGGAAAAGTAAAATGCAGAAAAGTAAATTGTTTGTGGAACTGCAAACCAACATTCAAATTCAAAAAGGTGGGCTCTGGCCTTGGCACGTATATCCGTCATTGCCCACCTAGGTGCCCTCACATAGCGGCATCACCTCCAACCTTCTCAGACTTCTCCGCTCCAGCATCTTGACCAGCATCCTGCGCAGCATCCTGACCAATGTCCATTTCAGCATCACCTCCAGCATCCTTCTTCTCTCCAGCTTGGACCACCACCTCCGTTGACTTGGAAGACTCGCCGGCTTCAGCGGGAAGTGGCACAGCTTTGCCTCCGAGCTCCTTCAATTTAGCCACCCAGGATTCAACTGGCCAAGATGGACAAACAAGGCCCGTCCCCTTGGCCTCATAGGC
This sequence comes from Helianthus tuberosus, assembly GCA_030545235.1. Taxonomy (NCBI): domain Eukaryota; kingdom Viridiplantae; phylum Streptophyta; class Magnoliopsida; order Asterales; family Asteraceae; genus Helianthus; species Helianthus tuberosus. The sequence continues at coordinate 33,259,657 of CM060351.1, read as the reverse complement.
CATTTTGATGCGTGCTTGTAGCAGGGAGACGATAGCAGAAGCCTTGATTCCCTCTCGAAAGCTGATCAAGGCCTGATCGTGGTCCATTTGAACGCTGGCAAGTTTGACCTCAGCATCTTGGGTGACCTTCTTTAGCAAGCTTTCATAGTGCCGGCTCTTTGCTTCGGCAATAGCACCTTGGTCAGCAACGGTGCTCTCGAGCTGCTTGATCCTGGCTTCATGAAGTGCCACAGTACCACAAGCGTCATTGTATAAGTGGAGCAAGTGCTGGAGGCCCTGTACATTGATCACAGGTATGGGGTTAGAATGTATGCTGACTAAGACATCCTACCAGGATATCCTGTTAGGATATACGTGCAGGGTATATATGCAGGATATACATGAAGGATATGCGTCAGGATATTACCTTGTTGAGGAAGGATGTCATTGGCTCTAAGGAGTCGGAGAAGCTGAGTTCATCATAGGAGAACCCTTCTGAGCCTGGAGTGCTGACCTCAAGGCCCTTTCTCTTTTTCGCTGCGGAAGCACGGGTTCTTGGATTGGTTTTGGGAGCCGGGAGTGGCTTGGAGCTGGTCGTAGCAGGAGTCTCCTTCTTAACTGTGGCTGGTGTTGGATAGCTGTCAAGTTCATCCAGGTCAAGATAGACTGGGACTTTGCTGGAATCTGCATACAGGGAGTAAATTCTAAATCTCTCCTATAAATAACAGATAAGAAGCATATGTGTGCAGGATATCTTGCAGGATCCTTACCAGACATGTTGGCACTTGAAAGAGGACTTGGAGTTGGTGGAGAAGGGTTGAAACTTCTTTCTGCTTCTGGGAGAAGTCTAATGGCGTCTATTCTTTCTTGGGAATTAGCAAGAGGAGGAGCAATCTTCCTGAAATCAGCTGCACAATAGAGAAGATAAATTAGTTCAGGATATGGAACAGGATAAGCAACAGGATCATTCTTAAACCCTAAATCCTACCCTTTCTCAACCATTGTACCGGATATTCCGTCCCACCAGGGATTAAGTCCCCTTTTACAAAGAAAAACTTGGATTGCCAACCATCCTCGTTCCTGGTGGCACGAAGTATCAATGGGTCACCGGAAGTAGAATAAAACAGAAATCTACATGATCCGTGGCATCTAAGCTTGTAAGCCAGGGGGAGATCACGGATGGAAAGATCAGGAATGTGATTTCTCTTGATCTGGTCAAGAACGGATAAAACACGCCAGAGCATTGGCATTGTTTGGCTAAAAGAGATTTTTGTGATCTTAAAGAATTCGGTGATGAAGTCCGGAAAGGGGAATCGTAGCCCTAGGGTAAAAGGGAAAGCACTAAAGCATATCCACTCGTTGGAGACCATATCTGACCGGATTTCACGGTCAAACGGTCTGAATACGGTTCCTTCCGGGAAGATACCGGAGGATTTTAAGGCTGACAGGTGGGCACTATCAAAGGTACATGCTTCCTTCTCCGGTTCTTGGAGAAGGTTTTGTTGGTAGAATGCAGGGGCCGAGTCACCTGAACTAGATCTTGTTTGGCGCGGCATTGGATCGCCTGAATTTTTCGCCGGAGAGAAAAGATGAAGATAAATATGAAAGATAGAGAGAAAATGTACCTTTTCCTTGTCGATTATGATTAAAAAAGGGATGAGGATGAGAAGATATAGGGCATGATGAGTAGATATAGGCTGGGTAGTTGCAAACGGTCACATCACAGGTCTTATCTCTTAATTGCCTCGGTTTGCGTAAAAAATGTAACCGTTAGTAATGAGGATACTAAACGGTAACATTTTTGGGGACAATTGTTGTGGGCTAATTTCTGAGCTCATATCCTGAGAAATATCTTGGCTTATATCTTGATTAAATAATATCTGTTCATATCCGGGGTGCAGATTCAGGGTATTGGTAACATCCTGAATGGTATCCTCAGGATCACTAACGGATTATGTGCAGGTACGTGGGCTGGAAGCTAGCAACGTTCACGAAGACTTGTTCTGCGGAAGACTCGGTCCAAACCGTTCAAAGAAAGACGTTGAAGCCTTATTACTCGGTCTACAACGTTCGTGATGGAATATTCGGAGCATCCCATATTTATAGGGATATTTGTTTGTATTTCGTTACTATAAATAGGAGGAACACCAGATCGAATAGGACACAACATTTTCACTGCAATCACACTCACTACACACCAACACTTGCTCTCTCGCAAATTGTACTCTCACACGAATTCATTGTAACACTTAGCGATCTGGTTGATATCCTGCACTGTATCCTGAAGTTTAAAGCAATAAGAAGAACAAGGCAGCTGCGATTGTCAGCTCCCGAGGTTTTATGCCGGCGATCTAGATTGATCAAGGGCTTTCCTCGTACATCTCGTGTCGTTTCCTTTACTTTTTGCTTATTATTTACTCACTGTTTGATCGCAGATACAGCTCAATATCCTGAGCCGTATCCTGAATACTGATTTTCTAAATAACTCAACAAGCACATTTTTCATAAACTTTTCAGCACACTACCTCACATTACTAATTTGATCACTAAATTGCTTAGGTAATTTTTGACCAAAACACAAACTATCATCATAATTCGTAAGACGGTTAGTTTAGTCATTATTAGCTACGACTATTCCGTCTTACTGATTTTATGTCGAATCTACTATTCGACTTCATCATTGGTTAGTTTAACTTTCTAAAAGTTAACTACCGTTATTCATATGACAAGTACCATTTAAATTAAATCAACATCATGATTAGAACTCGTATTACCCCATATCACACGGGATAATTCAAATTAGGCAATCACGCGTTTCATTCACAATTTCAACATATGAATATTCGTTTAGGCATTTTAACAAACACCTTACGGGCAAGATTATTATACTACTTTTATCTAGTTCATTACTAGCTTTTAACCCAATTTATATTATCAAAATCAAGCCCTCGGTCCAGTATTCGTGAACATTATCACTATCTTACATCATAACATCAGTTTTCTCACAATTTAACATACATAATCATGTGTTCATTACAATATTATAAAACCCACTTAGCTCACATATAGGTAATCACCAAATCATTCAAGTCATAACATCATATGTATGATTTTCACTTAGGGTTTAGTTCCTAAGCAATTATACATCACTAATTGAGCCATAGCCTCCCTAATCCATACATAATTTGCAATTATGATGATTACTCAAATTTTGCAACTTCACGAATCATCAAATTTTTACATACCTCGTGATCCCCTAGCTTGGGTGATCATTAATTCGCGTTCGGTTGTGAATTTGAGTTTGGCCCTTCAATCGGATGGGTTTGTTGGAGTTAGGGTTTTGGCTCTAGAGCCTTCTCCTCTGGTCGATCACGCATACACTGTGTGTGTGTGTTTTTATTTTGTTTTAATAAATAAGCTTTTCCAACTATCTAACTTTGGTCCCTCAAGTTTGGTTAATTATTAAGTAGGTTACAACCTACTTATTTCTAATTCATATTCCCTCTTATTAACCGAGTTAAACATCCCTAGTTAACTTAGTGGGTTCGGGGAAGTTTCTGACTAGGTTTATTTTAAGTCCCGTTGACTCGGGCCTTTTATCCATTTTATTTCCTTAAAATCTTTTATTCACTTTTTATTTAATATTAGGATTATTTATTTAAATCCTAACATTTACCGGGTTACTTTTACCGCTAACGGTATTTTACCCGTCTTTTAGTATTAACGGGGTTTGATTACCAAACCCGTTTTCGGGGTGTTACAATATATATATATATATATATATATAGGGGGCAAGATCTATGGAAAACGTCTATAAGTGTGAAAACGGTGAGAACAATTTTCAGTTACAAGATCTTTCTGATTTGTGAGTAGGATTAATGCGGTGGCGTTTTTGTAAATATGTATAAGTTTAAAACGTGTGCGGGCTTCATTATGGGTATAAAGGTAAATTTGCGATAAATAAAAAGCGAAAAACGTCACTTCTGGAAAATTAATTATAAAGCATCTGAAACGCCAGAAACATTATTGTAGTAATGAAAAAAGCAAAACAAAACGTCAGAGGCTTTAATATTTTACATTCAGTGAGGAACAAACTCCCGCCCAAAATCACGCGCCTGAAACTCATTATATAAATGAACTTAACATTCCTTTCATTGAGCATACTCGAAAAAAAAAAACAAAAAAGCCAATCTACTAAAAATGCCAAACATCCAGAAAATTACACCAAAAGGAAAATGTTCAAAACTTCAATCAACAGGTTCGTTATAAAATACGACTCAAGAAGAAGGGTTATGATGAAAGCTATAAACGCCATACTTAATATGGAAGAAGAAGTGCAGTTGAGGATTCTGGAACTTGGAATCCCCATGGACAACTTGTGTGAACAAACACAAACTGTCATACGGCTATTGAGGAGAAAATTTCATGTAAGTAATGTAAATCAATTTGATGAAGAGCCAATAATTTTATCATGGCGTTATGATGAAATATATGAGCGTGTGACGGTTGTGTGGAACAACGGTCAAGAAGAAGACCACACCATTGATAACATACTGACTGAACAGGGACTTTCGTTTATAATACAATTATGCAATGTGTTTAAACACTAAGATAACACCAATAGTGACATTGTTGGAGGGGTTGTTTCAATGGAGGCGTGAAGAATTCAAGGACAAGAACGCCGTCAAAACTGAAGACGAAGATGAGCATTTTGGTGAGGAATCAGAAGAAGATGACGAAGAGAGTGACGGGTACTTCTTGGACATTATCCCATCCGATGAAGACTTTTAGTTTTTCTCTCGTATTTTTTTCTATAATGTTTTATTTGTTTGTTTTTCCATAATAATATAATAATATATTGGTGATCTCTTAACTATTATAATTAACACCATTATAAATGAATGTTCTAATATTAAAAACGCCATTATGTTAAATAAAAACGATTAAAAGATAGTTGATGAAAACAAAATGCCATAAATGGTATTTAACATAAAACACCATAAAAGTGGTGGAAGAAAAGTAAAACGCCATAAATGGTTGTTGTTATGGGTGAAATTCTGAGCCCATATCCTGGAAAATATCTTGGTCTATATCTTATTTATGTAATATCTGTTTACATCCGGGATGCTGGTTCAGGATATTGGTAACATCCTGAACGGTATCCTCGAGATTACTAATGGATTATGTGCAGGTACGTGTGTTAGAAGCTAGCAACGTTCACAAAGACTTATTCCGCGGAAGACTCGGTCCAGGCCGTTTAAAGAAAGACGTTGAAACCTTATTACTCGGACTACAACGTTCGTGGTGGAATATTCGGAGCATCCCATATTTATAGGAATATTTGTTTGTATTTCGTTACTATAAATAGGAGGAACACCAGATCAAATAGGACACAACAATTTCACTGCAATCACACTCACCACACTCTAATACTTGTTCTCTCGCAATCTGTACTCTCACACGAATTCGTTGTAACACTTAGCGATCTGGTTGATATCCTGCACTGTATCCTGAAGTTTAAAGCAATAAGAAGAACAAGGCAGCTGCGATTGTCAGCTCCCGAGGTTTTATGCCGGCGATCTAGATTGATCAAGGGCTTTCCTCGTACATCTCGTGTCATTTTCTTTACTTTTTGCTCATTGTTTGCTCATTGTTTGATCGTTGATACAGCTCAATATCCTGAGCCGTATCCTGAAACTGTTTTTGCAAGTAATTTGATTAACATATTTTCGACACTTGTCTCTAGCACACTACCTCACTTAACTAATTTGATCACTTAATTGCTTCGGTAATTTTTGACCAAAACAATTTGGCGCCCACCGTGGGGCAAGTGGTGCTCTCTTTACTAAAATTTTTTGTTAAATCGCTAATCGGTTTTTTATTTTCAAAACTTTTTGCTACATTGTCCACAATGGCCTCACGATCAAACATGAGTTCCTCTACTGTGTCTGCTACGACTTCTGCTACTACAGGTTCGGTGCTTCCACCACCTCCTCCAAGAATGCCAGCCTCTACACGACCTCAGGATATTATCCCTACCCGCAGTGTTCAGGAATCTGCCCCTGTTTTAGCTTCTAACGACGAAATTTTAACCTTATTTGGAAGTGTGCAGGAACAAATGAGGCAGCAGCAAGAGACAAACCAAATGCTTTTAAGGGAAATACAACTCCTGAAGTCTGGCTCGAGAAGATCCACTGAGGATATTGTCACTCCATTACAACCCAGAGCTTTGAACTTCAGTTCAGCTGTGTATACTGAGGATAACAGGGGGAATATTGTGCCCAGCCTTCCTCAGAATCATACCCCTGAAATACCCTCCTCGGTCAGTATATCGACCATAAGGAGCTCAGGATATGCTTCAGGATATGGGCAGAATCCTCCAACGGGTAACATGTTAGATAACAATAATACTCATACTACTAACAATAGTGGATCCTTGCAGGATACAGGTGTGACGTCAGCACTTACCAGGGAACTTCAGAAGTTGAAGGACATGATATCAAGTGTACCTGGGGTGGTCCAGCCAATCCCGGAAGTGTCTCAAGACAGCCACAAGATATCTCGTTTTGCATATCCTATCTGTGATGCTGAGATTCCAAAGAGGTTCCAAACCCCCAACATGAAGCTTTACGACGGAACAACGGATCCTGAGGAGCATATTGCTCAGTATAGGGAAAGAATGGAGATTAACCCTATCCCTCCGGATCTCAAGGAAGCGTGCTTGTGCAAGGGTTTTGGTTCAACCTTGACAGGATCAGCCCTGAAATGGCTTTTGAATGTCCCTCCACATTCGATTACATCTTTTGCTCACTTAGTAAATTTATTTAATAGTCAGTTTTCTTGTAGTAGGAGCTTTGAAAAATTAACAAGTGATCTCTACAGGATAACGCAGGGGCCTCAGGAATCCCTTAGGGATTATGTGAACAAGTTTAGCCGAGAATCACTAGACATTCCTCATCTTGATGTTGCAACAGCTGTGCAAGCTTTCAAGATGGGGTTGCAAAAGGATTCTCAATTCTACCAAGACCTCGTAATGAACCCATGCAGGAACCTGGATGAAGCTCGGAACAGGGCCCTAAGATACATTCGGTTGGAAGATGACAGAAAGATGCAAGAAAGGATGAACTCATCCAACACTTATGAGTCAACTAACAGGAAGTCGGAATCCTCATTCAAGTCGTATCGGCCTAAGCCATATGGCAGAAATGAGAACAAGAGAGTGAATGCTGTCGAAGATGAGGATCCTGAAGAGTATCCTGAATTATCTGAATATTGCTTTTCTGTTAACATTCCTGAATTGATGTATGCCATGCAGGGTCTAGGGGACAAGGTAAGATGGCCTCGAAAGAACCAACAAAAAGCGGATTGGAAAGACAAATCAAAATGGTGTGCTTTCCACGAAGATTTCGGACATATGACTGAGGATTGCATCGCTTTGAGGAAAGAAATAAGCTATCTTCTAAGCAAGGGATATCTGAAAGATCTCTTAGGAAGAAAGAAGAATAAGGGTCAGGATACTGAGAAGGATCCCGAGCGAGCAGCATCACCCCCCGCGGATGCCAAGATAATCAATTTCATTTCGGGAGGATCCGACATCTGTGGGACTTCGTATTCGGGAGCAAAGAGACATGCAAAGGAAGCTAAGGCCGAAAGGGGAGACAAACCTGTCAGGATGACTACACTCACAACTGACAAAGTGATCACATTTGATGCTGATGACAGGGATACTGTCCAGGATCCTCACCATGATGCTCTGGTAATAACGTTATATGTGGCTAACCATTTTGTACGCAGGATATTGGTTGATAATGGCAGCTCCGTCAACATAATCCAACTAGAGACACTTAAAAGAATGAATGTATCTCCAATGGATATCACTTCAAAGTCTACCGTGCTTGTTGGGTTCAGTGGAGAGGCCAGAAACACAGTGGGAGAGATAAAGTTGCCGGTGTATGTTGAAGGAGTCAACTCGATACAACGTTTCTGTGTAATGGACTCTCTATCCTGCTATAACATTATACTGGGAAGACCGTGGATTCACGATATGAAGGCCGTACCATCAACATATCACCAATGCATCAAGATACCTACCCCTTGGGGAGTTGTTAAAGTTGATAGCGATCAGCAGGAGGCGAAGGAATGCTACTCATCCTCAATGAAATCCTCAACCAAACCTAGTGCAGCATAGCAATTAAAGACGCGGGCCCAGGATATCGTGGAGGATCCGGAGCAGGATGTGAAGAAAATTATCCTAGACCAGGATAATCCCGATATTTCGGTGCTCGTGGGAACCAATATCCCTCAGGATATTGAAGAGCAATTAATTAACTTTTTAAAATGCAGGATGTCGACGTTTGCATGGAAGCATGAGGATATGACAGGCATATCCAAAGATATTATCACTCACAAGCTTGGGATTGATAAATCATTCAAGCCCGTGCAACAAAAAAGAAGGAAGTTTTCTCCTGAACGGAATACAATTATTCAAGAGGAAGTTGAAAGATTGTTGAAGTCAAAAATGATTAGAGAAGTCAAGTTCCCAAGGTGGCTAGCAAACGTGGTGGTGGTACAGAAGAAAAATGGGAAATGGAGAGTCTGTGTAGATTACACAGACTTGAACAAAGCTTGTCCTAAAGATCCATTTCCTCTCCCCCATATTGATGCAATGGTAGATGCCACTGCTGGGCATGAAATGCTGACTTTCATGGATGCATCCTCAGGATTTCAACAGATCCAAATGGAGCCTTCTGACCAGGAGGATACTGCCTTCATGACACCAACAGGTATTTATTGTTATACAGCTATGCCTTTTGGTTTGAAAAATGCAGGTGCAACATACCAAAGATTGGTAAACATGATGTTCAAAGACAAACTGGGGGACACCATGGAGGTATACATTGACGATATGGTGGTAAAGTCAAAGAAAGCTCAGGATCACCTCCAGGATATTAAAGGAGCGTTTGATATCCTGGATCAGTATAATATGAAGCTGAATCCTGCTAAGTGCCATTTTGGAGTGGGGGCAGGAAAATTTCTAGGATATATGGTGACCAAAAGAGGAATAGAAGCGAGCCCGGAGCAGATTAAAGCCATCTTGGATATTAAATCGCCCTCAAATATGAAAGATTTTCAACGATTAACGGGGCGAGTGGCAGCATTAAACAGATTTATCTCAAGATCCTCAGAGAAATGCAAAGATTTTTATGATATCCTGAAGAAGAACAAAAAATTCGAGTGGGGTGAGAAGCATGAAGCGGCCCTACAGGATTTAAAGCAATATCTTTCAACCGCACCTCTACTGATGAAGCCTGAGAATGGTGAACCATTATCCCTATACCTCGCGGTATCAGGGAATGCTGTAAGTGCCGTCCTTGTAAAGGACCATGAAGGTCAGCAATATCCTGTTTATTATGTTAGTAAAAGCTTGTTAAATGCCGAAACTAGATATTCTCATTTAGAAAAATTAATACTAGCATTAGTCATGGCATCAACAAAACTTAGACATTATTTCGAGACTCATAGGATTCATGTTAAAACAAATTATCCTGTCAAGAATGTGCTTAGGAAACCAGAGATGTCAGGCAGGATGGCTAAGTGGTCAGTAAAGTTGAGTGCTTATGATTTAATATATGAACCTAGGAATGCCATAAAATCTCAGGCTTTAGCTGATTTTGTGGCTGATTTTAGTAGTGACATTCAGGATGAGGTAGACCTAGAAGTTCAACAATTAGGAGAATCCTCAGGATCCTGGACATTATATACTGATGGTGCATCTAATATAAGAGGAGTAGGATTAGGAATACTACTAAAATCGCCACAGGGGGACATATTACCCCAGGCTATTAGGTGTGAATTTCCTGCTACTAATAATGAGGCAGAATATGAAGCTTTAATTGCAGGATTAGAATTGGCTAAGAGTATGAGTATAAAAAATTTACAAGTATATGTTGACTCTTTGTTAGTTACTAACCATTTTAATGGATCCTATGCAGTTAAGGGTGAGAAATTGACTGAATATCTTGATATTCTCAAAAAATTAGCAGGATATTTCGATGTTTTTACACTTGAACAGGTACCAAGAGAGGATAATGCTGAAGCGGATGCCTTAGCAAATCTGGGATCATCAATCAGGATACCGGAAGGGACCCAAATACCAGTGATACATGTCCTATATCCTGCAACGAATCCTCAGGATAACGAAGTAGCGGATATTCGGGGTCCTGGAGTGGAATATCCTGAACAGGATCCTAAATCATGGACAACTCCAATTCTGAAATATCTTGAAGATGGACATATCCCCGAAAATGAAAATCCTAAGGCATTTAGGATGAAGGTATCACGATTCACTATTATAAATAATATTTTATACAAGAAATCTCTTGCAGGACCATATTTAAGGTGCTTGGAGGATCATGAAGCCAAAAAAGTACTTCAGGATATACATGAAGGGGACTGTGGTAATCACACTGGGGGCAGATCATTATTCTCGAAAGTATTGAGGACAGGATACTTTTGGCCAACAATGAGAAAAGATGCTGCAGAATATGCTCGAAGATGTGATGCATGTCAAAGGCATAGTAACATACTACATCAACCAGCCGAACCACTATATCCTGTAGTTTCCCCTTGGCCATTCATGAAATGGGGGATGGATATAGTAGGGAAGTTACCAAAAGCTCCGGGAGGAAAAGTTTTTATGTTAGCTATGACAGATTATTTCTCCAAGTGGGTTGAGGCTGAAGCATTTGTCCAAGTAAGAGACCAAGAAGTAGTATCTTTTATAAAAAGGAATATCCTGACTAGGTTTGGAGTACCAGCTGAGATCATTTGTGATAATGGGTCCCAATTTATAAGCAAAAGAACTACTGACTTTTGCAAGAGTTGGGGAATCAAAATGATCACATCTACTCCGGTACATCCTCAAGCGAATGGACAAGCCGAATCCTCGAACAAGATAATAGTCAATAACTTAAAGAAGAGGCTTGGAGCCAAAAAAGGAAGATGGGCGGAAGAGTTACCCTTTGTTTTGTGGGCTGATAGGACAACGGTGAAGAATGCAACTGGCCAAACCCCGTTTTCCTTGGTATTTGGAGCGGAGGCGATGATTCCAACAGAAATGACGATACCTACTGCAAGATCTATGCTGCAGGATCCTGAACAGAATCCTGAAGGCTTATGTCAGGATTTGGATACTATAGATGAAAAAAGAGATGCAGCAAGGCTAAGGATAGCAACATATCAACAAAGAATATCCAGAGCATATAATAAGAACATAAGGACTAGAAGATTTCGAGTTGGTGATTGGGTGCTGAGAAAGACTTTTCAAAATACCACTAATCCTGCCGATGGCAAGCTAGCTCCGAAATGGGAAGGGCCTTATGAAGTCGAGTCAGAAGCAGGGAAAGGAGCATATCGACTCAGGAATGTGGAAGGGGATATGCTACCAAGATCCTGGAATGCAATACATTTGAAGCTCTATTTCAAGTAAGAGTAGAATTTATTTTCTATCTCGGAATGGTATGTGTTCTATCTCTTTTAAATATATTTGTTTATTATCTTGAACCCAATACTGACTTAAGCATCGGAGGGGTGTTAGCCAAGCTAACACCCACCTTAGTTTACAATTGTTTTGCAGGATATGTTTCAGGATATAGCTCCAGGATATATATACTCAGGATAAGTCGAAAGATTAGAGGATTGGCCCCCTCTCTCACGTTTAAGGGATCCTGATCCCTTCAAAGGTTTAAAGGTATTCACCTTTCTTTCGAATTGGGTTTAAACACCTCGCCTGGAGCGCAAGTTATCTAGGTATAGTTCAAGGTAGCGGGACCAGTTCATGTAAAAGTGGCTGACAATTTCGTTACTGTTGGCTATATCCTGGATCCTAAAGGTATATGAGGATTGATCACCCTCTCTCACGAAAGAGTATTTTCATACTCTCTAAGGTTTAAAGGTTTTCACCTTTCTAAGAATTGGAGTTTATACACTCTCGCCTGTAGCGCATGAAATTTAGGGTTTATCCCCAGATATCAGGGTTTATCCCCAGGATATTAAGGGTTTATCCCAAGTATGTTAAGGATTCATTTCAGGATATCATGGGTTTTGCCCTGGGGTATTCGGTCAAAATATAAATACATTGGTGTTTTTGGCAAACACAGGGGACATACGTAATACTGCTCAAAGGATGGATCCGAGTTTATAAGTATACACTGGGGACAAACTTATGATAAAAGATTGGAACTGATCCTCTAAGGATCTCTGGTATGATTTCTCCTTTTTATTTGGACAATTTATAGGTGTATTTTAATATCCTGATCAAGATATCTTTCAGGATATCTTCCAGGATTCATTTATAATATGTGTTCCTAAGAATGTTCAAACCAAACAATTTTCATAAGTAAAATTTGTATGACAATAACAATAAAGTCAAGAGAGTAGTTATATTATTAACATACCAAAAGATGTGCTCTTAGTTTCACCTCAAAACAAGGCCCATCCACTAAGAGCACTAATAGTTCATAACCATATTTACCCAACAGTTGAAGGCTTCATCTCAAACCGAGATCCATCCACCTTCAACTGTTGTATTGTTCAAAAAGCATGCAGGAAATGTAAATTGTTCAGGTACGGGAAAGTAAAATGCAGAAAAGTAAATTGTTTGTGGAACTACAAACCAACATTCAAATTCAAAAAGGCGGGCTCTGGCCTTGGCACGTATATCCGTCATCGCCCACCTAAATGCCCTCACACAGCGGCATCACCTCCAACCTTCTCAGACTTCTCCGCTTCAGCATCCTGACCAGCATCCTGCACAGCATCCTGACCAATGTCCATCTCAGCGTCACCTCCAGCATCCTTCTTCTCTCCAACTTGGACCACCGCCTCTGCTGACTTAGAAGACTCACCGGCTTCAGCAGGAAGCGGCACAGCTTTGCCTCCGAGCTCCTTCAACTTAGCCACCCAGGATTCAACTGGCCAAGATGGACAAACAAGGCCCGTCTCCTTGGCCTCGTAGGCCATCTTGATGCGTGCTTGTAGCAGGGAGACGATAGCAGAAGCCTTGATTCCCTCTCGAAAGCTGATCAAGGCCTGATCATGATCCATTTGAACGCTGGCAAGTTTGACCTCAGCGTCCTGGGTGACCTTCTTTAGCAAGCTTTCATAGTGCCGGCTCTTCGCTTCAGCAATAGCACCTTGGTCAGCAACGGTGCTCTCGAGCTGCTTGATCCTGGCTTCATGAAGTGCCACAGTACCACAGGCGTCATTGTACAAGTGGAGCAAATGCTGGAGGCCCTGCACATTAATTACAGGTATGAATTTAGAATGTATGCTGACTAAGACGTCCTGCTAGGATATCCTGTTAGGATATACGTGCAGGATATGTGTGTAGGATATACATGGAGGATATGCGTCAGGATATTACCTTGTTAAGGAAGGATGTCATTGGCTCTAAGGAGTCAGAGAAGCTGAGTTCATCATAAGAGAACCCTTCTGAGCCTGGAGCACTGACCTCAAGACCCTTTCTCTTTTTCGCTGCGGAAGCACGGGTTCTTGGATTGGCCTTGGGAGCTGGGAGTGGCTTGGAGCTAGTAGCGGCAGGAGTCTCCTTCTTGACTGTGGCTGGAGTTGGATAACTGTCAAGTTCATCCAGGTCTAGATAGACTGGGACTTTGCTGGAGTCTGCACACAGGAAGTAAATTCTAAATCCCTTCTATGAATAACAGATAAAAAACATATGTGTGCAGGATATCTTGCAAGATCCTTACCAGACATGTTGGCACTGGAAAGAGGGCTTGGAGTCGGTGGAGATGGATTGAAACTTCTCTCTGCCTCTGGAAGGAGTCTGATGGCGTCTATTCTTTCTTGAGAATTTGCAAGAGGAGGTGCAATCTTCCTGAAATCAGCTGCACAAAAATGAAAATTTGTTAGTTCAGAATATGAGACAGGATAAGAGACAAGATCATTCTTAAACCCTAAGTCCTACCCTTTCTTAACCATCTCATCGGATAATCCGTTCCACCGGGGATTGAATCCCTTTTTACAAAGAAAAACTTGGATTGCCAACCATCCTCGTTTTTGGTGGCACGAAGTATCAATGGGGGACCGGAACTAGAGTAAAACAGAAACCTAGATGAGCCATGGCATCTAAGCTTGTAGGCTAAAGGGAGGTCATGGACGGAAAGGTCAGGTATGTGGTTTCTCTTGATTTGGTCAAGAACAGACAAAACACGCCAAAGCATTGGCATGGTTTGGCTGAAAGAAATTTTAGTGATGTTAAAGAACTCGGTAATAAAATCCGGAAAGGGGAATCGTAGCCCTAAGGTAAAGGGGAAAGCATTGAAACAAATCCACTCGGTGGAAACCATATCTGACCGGATTTCTCTGTCAAAGGATCGGAATATGGTTCCATCCGGAAAGATACCGGAAGATTTCAAAGCCGACAGATGAGCACTATCAAAGGTGCATGTTTCATTCTCCGGTTCTTGGAGAAGATTCTGTTGGATGAATGTGGGAGCCGAGTCGCCTGAACTGGATCTCGTTTGCCTAGGCATTTGGTCGCCTGAATTCTTGCCGGAGTAAAATGAAAGATGGTTATGAAGATGAGAGAGAGAATATTACCTTTTTCTTGTCGATTGTGGGTAAAAAAGAAGATGAGGATGAGAAGATATAGGGTATGATGAGTAAATATAGGCCGGGTGGTTGAAAGCTGTCACATCAGAAGTCTTATCTCTTAATTACCTCGGCCACTGTGAAAAAATGTAACCGTTAGGATATCAAACGGTAACATTTTTGGGGACAATTGTTATGGGTGAAATTCTGAGCCCATATCCTGGAAAATATCTTGGTCTATATCTTATTTATGTAATATCTGTTTACATCCGGGATGCTGGTTCAGGATATTGGTAACATCCTGAACGGTATCCTCGAGATTACTAATGGATTATGTGCAGGTACGTGTGTTAGAAGCTAGCAACGTTCACAAAGACTTATTCCGCGGAAGACTCGGTCCAGGCCGTTTAAAGAAAGACGTTGAAACCTTATTACTCGGACTACAACGTTCGTGGTGGAATATTCGGAGCATCCCATATTTATAGGAATATTTGTTTGTATTTCGTTACTATAAATAGGAGGAACACCAGATCAAATAGGACACAACAATTTCACTGCAATCACACTCACCACACTCTAATACTTGTTCTCTCGCAATCTGTACTCTCACACGAATTCGTTGTAACACTTAGCGATCTGGTTGATATCCTGCACTATATCCTGAAGTTTAAAGCAATAAGAAGAACAAGGCAGCTGCGATTGTCAGCTCCCGAGGTTTTATGCTGGCGATCTAGATTGATCAAGGGCTTTCCTCGTACATCTCGTGTCATTTTCTTTACTTTTTGCTCATTGTTTGCTCATTGTTTGATCGTTGATACAGCTCAATATCCTGAGCCGTATCCTGAAACTGTTTTTGCAAGTAATTTGATTAACATATTTTCGACACCTGTCTCTAGCACACTACCTCACTTAACTAATTTGATCACTTAATTGCTTCGGTAATTTTTGACCAAAACAGTTGTATAGTAATAAAACGCTACTATGTAAAAAAAATAATAAGCACCAAAGTGTAATAGAATAGTAAAACAACATAACAAACAATATTATTCACTATTGTCCGCTCTCGAAGCCTGTGTCGATCTTATTTTGATTACTGGTTCTTTGCATGCGGATGCATAGTGACCAAATTTTTACAACTTTTACATTGTCATTCTTTCGCCCCTGTCTTCGCTTTTTTGTTGTTTTTCGGTTGCTTTCTCGTATTTCTATATCAACCTCTTGCGAGATCCAGAACCTATCGACTTATAACCAACATGAACTCTTATGGGATACTTGTCATTTTGATGTTGCCCCGTTATCTTGGTAAATCGATCCCTAGTACTAGGAGCCGAGGCAGCAATCTACATATCCTGAACCTTTTTCATGTAGGATTGAACATGATCCTTGTATAACGGAAGATCCTCCTTGTTGTTTGATAAACGATTCAGAGTATACTTGGTCGCAAAAATGATCTCTCGCATCATTCCTTGGACAATCGGCTTCAAGCTTGGTTATAAAATTATGGCTCATTGGGTAATTTGTAGAACAATTTGATGCAGTGTCTTTACGCCATCTATCTAAAATGTATTATTTTGGAAATTCTCTAACGTACAAACTTCTCAAAACATAGAAAACATGTCTACATAACAACCCAAACTGCTCAAAACGCCTGCATGAGCAAAAGCAAGTGCAATCAGACTTCCTATACATCACTTGCAAAAAACGACATAATAAATTAAAGCTAACCACTGGAAAAAGCACAAAACTATAGAAATTATGCAAAAAAAAAGGGAAAAAAAGTTTCACATCTCATAAACGCCATAAGATATACTGAAAAAACGCCATCATAATGAAAACACATTATACACATGTATTAAATACATTGTATGATAAAGAAAATGTCAGGATAATAAAAACGCCAATTACCACTAAATGTGAAGATTGAAAATCATTTATATAAAAGTTAACAAACCTGTCGGGCTGCTCTTCATAACGAGCATTTATACAGTCCCCAATCCTGATTAGTTCAGCTTGTATATCTTGAAAAATGTTTTTGGTGTATATCTCAGAGGCTTGGCTCTCTATTGCAGTTTCATAATGCATCATGAACTCAGCAAGAGTTGATTTTGCATTACATACTTGACCAAAGAAATGGTTTTTATTCTCAGACCTCGGTATTGTACGCATAAGACCCGACAGAAACTCAGTCATGTAGTATGAAGGGATCCATGATTCCCTGAGAGCAAAAATATCAAATAACCAATCGTTATCGGCTAGATTGAACTCTTCAATAACCTCTTCCCAGCATGATTCAAATTCTTCAGGTGTAAGTATATCTGTCCATATAACACCACAAATATGTTCCTTAAAGTCGGTGGAATTACATAATCTTACCCCAACCTACATAAACACGAAAACGTCAAAAAGTAAAAAAAAAGATAAATTATGTAAATTTTCCCCCTACACATAAACTAAGTAAAAAAATATTAAAAACACCAACTATCTTAAAAATTGTCACACCCCGATAATTCTACCATAATCCGGTGGGCCCGGGTGGGGAGTATCGTGACGTAAGATTGGTATCGTCATAGTCAAACAATCACAGATAACACAACGAAAGTCTTGGAGTATAAGATATTATTACAAACGTAAGCGTCCAAATGTTCAAAAATAAATATACAGACTTGTATGTAATAAAATCCACAGGCAGATCAAAATTGTACAAAAGGGAGATCAACAGACTACCAGGTTTTATGCAAAGGAGTTGCAAATTCCTCTTCTAGCATTACCGAGCAACTTCCAGCCTATTTCGTATTTGCACCTGTAACTTAGTTGTAACAACCCGCCTTTCTGAAAGTCAAAGTCAAAGTCAAAGTCAAGATTGAAGTCAAAGGAAGAAAAGATTGCTAATTGCGATCTGTCACTCCTTGCTCAACTACTGTTTGACTTCTTTGACTTGTAATCGAATTCTATCGTTTATTCGCTTTAGTTGTATTATGTGGATTATCTATTAATAATCGTTATTTAATCGCATATCGCTATCGCAATCGCAACCCGAATTATGTGTTCTGGATATTGTTTTACGTGTGTGTGCTATTTATGTGTTACTTGTGCATGTTATGTTTATGTTGAGGTGTTAATCGCAATCGCAATTCTATCGCATCGCAATCTTATCACAAACGCTAAACGCCAGTTAATTATGATAATTGTATGTTAGATATAGTATTTGTGTTTATTATTAAACTATCGGAATGCTCACTCGAAACGCATCGCAAAACCCCACGCACGAAACGAAACATCGAAACTCAACCGTCGGAGCCACTCGATCGAGTGACCACTCGATCGGATGGCCAACCGATCGGATTGCCATCCGATCGGGTTGCCATCCGATCGAAGTGTCATTTGATCGGTGACCCACTCGACCCTTATGCACTTTCCCTTTTTGGAAACCCTATAAATACCCACCTGTCACATCATTTGTGATGTGACAGCTCCTCTGCTCGACCAGCCGCTCAAGCACTCCTTACTCTCGATTTCTCATGATTCTTATAAGTTTCCAACCTAAATCTTGTACTTCTATGATCTACACACACTCCTTCATTTTTTTCACCTTTGAATCTTAACTTTTAACCGTGAAATCACCGGATTTGAGGTGTTCTAGGATGATGTCATCATGGAGTTCTTATGAACTTCAAGGTTTGGCTTCATTTCACCAAGAAAAACTTCGATCTGAAAGAGTTCCACAAGATTAATGTTACACCCTAACACGTTTTAACCTAAGATTCGCAGCGGAAAAATACATACCTAAAATTTCTTTCATGATATTCTTTCTTTCACTTAAATACATTAATCCCTTTTTATAATTTAATTAAAACTAACATACATATATCAATTTAAGTGACCACATACACACCCACGTACAATCCATGCCTTGACTCGATCTTCAACCGCGTACATTTATTGATGAAACATCCATAACCCTGTACAACCTGCAATCACCACATTCAATCTCATCATTAGCAACCGGTAACATAATATATATAAAATCTAAACATTTCATAATTAAACGTCAACATATCATGTTTTCGCTTATGATAGTCCATTCATCCATCCATTCAAACCACCCGCATTGAAATTCGGTGTCTACCTTCAATTTCCATCACTAGTATACCTGCATTCCCATTTCATTCTAAATAGGAAAATGGTTAGCATCATTAGATTTCATTCATACAAACATAACCTTGTATACACATAACAAGTCTCACTTACTTACTTTCAACTAACCCATATCTACGCGTATAACTACTTATTTCATCTTTATGCATAATACCATTGTGTAAGCTTCTTTCTTACATATATTTAATAGAACAATTTCTAACCACTTTCGACTCATTTACCGTAAACTTAACTTATTACCTCCATTGATTCATAATTTCTCACGTGATTCACAATAACCATTATACTACAATACATTTTACATCTAAAGTGTAAGTCCGGGATTCACTTACCTTGTGCGTCCGTAATTGCATTTGCTTACTTGAGACTTCTTGGCTCGTTGCCCTTCCATGCTTATGTCCGCGTTGACATGACTCCTATCCGTACATGTCATTACATTCACATTCTTGTTAGCATATATGATTGTGCGTATGAATGATCATATCAATTTCATATCTCACGTATGAATTTCATTAGTCAATTCAAACAAGCATAAAGCATACTCAACATCAACCTAGCATAATCTTCACATGAACTATATCTAAATTACATTCCTCATGTTAGTTTACTATCAATTTCATTAATACCACCTTCTATACATGTTTACCCATTAATTGCATACAATTTCACATATTATTGTCATTTAGACATTTCATCAAACACTTGGTGTGCGTACTACTTCCTAAGCACCATGTACAACTAGTTTAAGCATAATCTTCCTAGTTCATTCATATTTCATCAAATCTTCTTACTAATCAACAAGTATCATTAACACATAATCATCAAACATATCAACACCATATTTCTTTCAATTCATCTAACAATAGTTCATCATGATCATCATCTTCACACTCATGCAATGGGTTTCATTCTAAATCACCCAATTACTTGAAATTATTCATAACACAAGTTCTATTTGGTGTTTCTAACACCTCTACAAGCTTAATTGCATACAAATTCATGGATTGATCATAACCCACTTCAAACAAGATCATCAAATCTAAGTTTTGAGACATACCTTACGATCCCCTTGTGGAGGTGATCGTTAATTCATGTTCGGTTGTGAATTTGGGCTTCGTTTAGCC
This sequence comes from Helianthus tuberosus, assembly GCA_030545235.1. Classification (NCBI taxonomy): domain Eukaryota; kingdom Viridiplantae; phylum Streptophyta; class Magnoliopsida; order Asterales; family Asteraceae; genus Helianthus; species Helianthus tuberosus. The sequence goes on along the minus strand of CM060351.1, from coordinate 33,239,789 downwards.
TTTCAATTTAGAGAAGTTGTGAAGTTTAGGGTTTTGGCTCCAAGGGAGCCTTCCCTGCTCGTGGATGAACACACACACGATGTGTGTGTATGCGTGTGTGTTGTTTTGTTTTAATAAAACAACTTCCAAGTTGTTCACTTTGGTCCCTCATGTTTCGTTTTAATTAAATAAGGCTACAACCCTTCGTTTAATACCTACGATACTAATATTCAACTAGGTTAATATTCGTAGTTAATATTCATTTACGGGTTCACTTTTACCCCTAACGGTATTTTTACCCGTTCTATTACATTAACCGGGTTTAAATTACAAAACCCATTTTTGGGGTGTTACAATTAAGCGATGTTTTCGCATAGATCTACACATATTCATGGTTGAAAGGATTGAAAGAAGGTTTTCTAACTTACTTTCAACTCTTTTACACTCAATGCACTCAAAACTGATAGAATCGGAGCTCGTTCTGATCTTCTACTCTTTCTTCGTGATGGGTTAGTCCAAGATCTGAATTCTATCTAAGAGACAACTGATGTCGAGTTAAACATGAACAACCGTCTCTAACCGTTTAACTGGTCTGACTAGGGTGGTTCCTGTTCGATCGGATCACTTAGGTCATGATGGGGTTCCTGTTGTTCAGCACGTTATCACGCCGTCTCGATCAAAACTTCAAAACTTTCAAAACAATCATGTGTCAAAGACGATCAGGCCGTTGGGACGGGTTGTCGTCCGATCGGATTGCCATTTGATCGGACAGCCATCCGATCGGCTTGCACTTGGTTCCCCACCTAAACTTATATTTTTCAACCTTTCAAGGAGCTGAACGTCGAATGGATTGCCGTCCGATCGGATAGACATCCGATCGAACGACCATCCGACCATGTGATGTTTGGAACTTCAACACTTAACAATTTTCAACATGTTCAATGCATAATCAGTTCTAATGGATTGCCACCCGATCTGATTGCCATCCGATCGAGTGACAATCCTGTTGTGAACTTGTTCTCACTAAGTGTCCCACCAATCGGATTGTTATCCGATCGAACGACCGTTCGATCGATCGACCTGAAGGGTAGAGATACTTCTCTGTTTTCAAAATGCTACAATGAAAACTTCAAAGCCATCATACACAAACACATCCTTACCAAACAAGGTGTCAATCCGATCGAATGGCTATCCGATCGGATGACCATCCTAACGGATTGACATCCGATCGACTGGCCATCCGATCGGATTGCCATCCGATCGGATTACCATCCGACACTTGGTACTTTACACTGTTTAACGCGCCGCTTATCGTTTATGCTATCGTTAACTGTTCAGGCTAGTCTCTCTCAGCGCTCCCTTCAATCCAAGAGAGTGTTTACTTGTTAAACACAATCTGTGAGTATACTCGGTCCCTTTTTGCTTTATGCACATTTGGGTGTTACTTACGTTATCTATATTCAAATCACATCGATCACACAACGCACCACTATTTATACGCTGACCATTACTGCATGTTACTTGTTACTCGATGAAGGCTTGTGTGTTATGTTAACACAGTGATTGTTACTTGACGCCTTAGCAACGATAGTACTATTTGTTTGGACTCAGCACCTGTCGTGGACAGGGGTTGTTAAGGTTACCTCTTCACGTGTCACAATGGTGACATGTGTTGCGCATTCTACAACTCGCAGTCTAGTCTGTGCATATTTCATTGTCGATAACTTACTAGCTTCGCACTATACATGTTACATGCTGGTTTTGCGTAAACGATTTTGAACTCTATTATATCTATTAAACTTGTATGCTCACCTTTACACTATGTGTATTGACCTCTATTTGAACGTATATGAAAGGTGTTTAGGGTGGTATCTGCTAGGATGCTTGCTATGTGGAATCGAGATAGGAAGAGTCTAGAAACAAACGAACAATTTATATAATTCTGAGTTGTCGGAACATGTTATTTGTTTTTGAGATATCGTTGTCTGTAATAACTTAATTTGCTTGATGGGTTATGGTATGGGACATAATATTAACTATCTGGTAATGTAGTTGTTATGGAATTTCTCTTGAACAATCTGTTTCGCTTAGTGCCGCGCCCCGATGATTCCGCCATCTGTTGGGGTGTGACAGATTGGTATCAGAGCCATAACTATAGGGAATTTGGTAAGACTCGACCTAGTCCGGGTCGATGTCTTAGAACTGACCTAGTCTATAGTATAAGTACCAACAGACCGACTTGTGCATGCCCAGTAGGGGTTTTGTACGAGCTTACTCGCTATTTCTCGATCGATCTCTCTATACACTACTGATGTGCGTTAGGTGTGATAGATTTTTAATGTATATTTTAAACCCTTTTGCACTTTTTTGCCAAGTTTTAAATTTATAAAACACGATATTTACTAACACTAAACACACATATAGGCAACTGCACCCATCGTGAGCGTAGTATAGTGTTGGTAAGATACCGAGGTCGTCCAAGGACACAAGAGCTTTTAATACCCGTTTATCCTCAACGTCTAATCAAATCAAAAGTTTAGAAAAAGGTTTTAAACTAGAAAAATAAAAACTAACTAAAATGCTGAAAATTAAAATAAAAATAAAAATAGATAGACAAGATGAATCACTTGGATCCGACTCGTGCTTAGTGTAACCTTTGATTATTTTCGCACTTTTGCACTTGTTAAGAGATTATCTTAGTTATTGTAGTAGGCCCCTCTTTTGAAGGTGACGTTACCCTCAACCCAGTAGTTTGAGTCAGCAAGGATACAATCCTAAAGGGTTGGATTATTGAAAGATAATTAATTAAGTTATTAATGCATAATGTGGTAGGCCCCTCTTTTGAAGGTGACGTTACCCTCGGGTAAGTAGTCTGAGTCAGCAGGGATACATTCCTAAGTAGCCGGGTTAAAGTTTTAATAGTAGCTTACATATGAGGGGATCAAAGAGTTTGGACCCCCGCCATCCAATATCGGTGGGTATTGAAGGAGGTCCTACTAAATTTGACCCAGGTCCTTGCAGGATCTATACACTGAACAAGGCAAGACTCTTACCAAACTGTTCCCTTAACCCCTGACCAGGTAGCCAACATACCTCCATATAGATCGTGGAGATATGAATGGTGAAAATCTTTTATTTTATATAGACAGTAAAATAATGCCAAGACACCACGGACAAACGATAAGGAAGAATCACCTTCAACATAAGAAACTAGTTATTAAAGTCATTAATACATAACCAAATAAAAAGTGCGAAAAGATTAAAAATAAAAAGTATTACACTAGACACTTGTCTTCACCAAGTGATGTAAGAGACTTAGGCAAAATGGCCTTTGATTGTCAAGAACTGTTACGATCAATCTTGATTTCCCAAAACAAACCGCTTACCCCTTCAAAAACATGGGTTTGGGGTTTTTGTGAGAAATCGGGCAAATCTATGAACAATACAAGTGGATTTACTTCCTATAACATGAATCTAAAGTAATGCTAACAGATTTATGCAAAAATTTTAGGTTCGATCCGGGTGAAGTTCAAGAACCCTAGATTTTTCCCCAAATTTTTGATGTTTTAACTACATGCAAATGCTTAATTTAACTACTAATGATGATAGAATCATACCTTGATGTTGTTAGAAGTAGAGGAGGCGTCGAAATCTTGCAGAAAAATCGCCTGAACCGAGCGATTTCGGGGAAACGGGGCGTGTGGAAATGAAGAAACTGTGTTGAAAAGGGGTTTTATCCCGACAGTTGCGCGGACACGACCCCGTGCCGAGCAAAGTTTTAAAAATTATATATTTATTTATTTTTATTTTTTTAGTGCTTGTGTGAGTGCCCTTGTTTCCCAAAAACTTGGTTAGAAGACTTGCCGATTTAGATGTCAACCCGTTCGTTCATAACTTACCAGGTATGATGTTGATGCTTTTATTCTTTGACTGTTTGAAGCAAGATTTCTTCCTCCTCATCCTCAATGAATCCTTGATAGAGCTTCAGCCGTTGGCCATTGACTTTGAATGGAATGTCATTCCGAGATTTAATTTCTACTACACCGTGTGGGAAAATATGGGAGATGGAAAAAGGTCCTGACCACCTAGACTTTAATTTTCCAGGAAACAATCGAAGTCGTGAATTAAACAATAGAACTTGATCTCCTACTTGAAATTCATTTGGTTTTATGTGTCTGTCGTGCAAAATTTTCATTCTTTCCTTATAAATTTCAGAGTTTGAGTATGCATAATTCCTTAATTCATCTAATTCATTTAATTGACAAAATCGGTTTTTACCGGCAAATTCTAAATCAAGGTTTTCATTTTTAATTGCTCAGTAGGCCTTGTGAGCTATTTCTACTGGCAAATGACAACTTTTTCCATAGACGAGCTTATATGGGGTTGTACCTATTGTTGTTTTATAAGCAGTTCGAAAAGCCCATAAAGCATCATCTAATTTATCGGCCCATTCCTTTTTATTTAACCCTACGGTTTTTTCAAGTATTCGTTTTAAACCTCTATTAGTCACTTCGGCTTGTCCGTTTGTTTGAGGGTGATATGATGTTGAGACCCGATGATAGACCCCATATCTTGTTAAGATTTTTTCAAGTTGATGGTTACAAAAATGGTTACCTCTATCACTTATTAATACTTTAGGTGTTCCAAAACGAGAGAATAATTTTTTCAGAAATCTTACCACGACTCTTCCATCATTTGTTGGAAGTGCTTCGGCCTCGGCCCATTTAGACAAGTAATCTACTGCCACAAGTATATATTTGTTTCCTTTTGACGGTGGGAAAGGTCCCATAAAGTCGAGTCCCCACACATCAAAAATTTCACAAACAAGAATGCCATTTTGCGGCATTTCGTTTTTGGAAGAAATATTACCTGTTCTTTGGCAAGCGTCACATGTCTTGACAAGACTTTGGGCGTCTTTGTAAATGGTTGGCCAATAAAATCTTGAATCAAATACCTTTCGTGCGGTACTAGTGGCACCATGATGTCCTCCGTATGGACATTCATGACAATGGCGGAGAATTCTTCGTGCTTCGCGACCATGTACGCACCATCGGATGAGTTGGTCGGCACACATTTTGAAAAGATAAGGATCTTCCCAAAAATAGTGTTTTACATCAGCAAAGAATTTCTTTCTTTGATGATGTGGCCAACCTTTTGCGATTATACCGCTAGCTAGGTAGTTAGCATAGTCGGCATACCATGCCTCTTCTCTGTATTCCACCATTTCTAGGCACTCTGTTGGAAATTTTTCGTTGATTTACTCGTCCCTGGTTGCCTCCAAAGCTGGGTCTTCTAAGCATGAAAGATGATCCGCTGCAGTGTTTTCTGCTCCTCGTTTGTCTTTGATTTCAATATCAAATTCTTGGAGGAGTAGAATCCACCGAATCAAACGTGGTTTAGCATCTTGTTTCTTGAAGAGATATCGAATGGCTGCATGATCTGTATAGACTACTGTTTTAGAAAGAACAAGATAAGAACGAAATTTATCAAAAGCAAATACCACAGCTAGTAATTCTTTTTCAGTTGTTGTGTAATTTTCTTGCGCATCGTTAAGTGTTTTACTAGCATAATAAATTGGGTGAAAATGCTTTTCTTTTCTTTGTCCCAAGACAGCTCCAACTGCAAAGTCACTTGCATCACACATGATTTCGAAAGGAAATTTCCAATCAGGCGCTATAATGATAGGTGCATTGACTAGCATTTCCTTTAGGGTTAGGAATGCTTGATTGCAATCCTTGTCAAAGATGAAAGGGGCATCTTTTTCAAGTAATTTTGTTAGAGGCCTTGAGATTTTAGAAAAGTCTTTGATAAACCGCCTATAAAATCCGGCATGCCCTAAGAAACTTCTGATAGCTCTAACGGAGGATGGGGGTGGTAATCGAGAAATAGTGTCTATTTTGGCTCGATCAACCTCCATTCCTTCGCTTGAGATTTTGTGACCGAGTACTATTCCCTCCGTTACCATGAAATGGCATTTTCCCAGTTAAGGGCGAGGTTAGTTTCCTCACATCGGGATAGCATTCGTTCAAGGTTATCGAGGCATTGGTCGTATGAATCCCCAAAGATAGAAAAGTCGTCCATGAAGACTTCCATTGTCTTTTCTATCATGTCATGGAAGATGGCTACCATGCAACGTTGGAAGGTTGCGGGGGCATTACATAGACCAAATGGCATGCGTCGATAAGCAAAAGTCCCATAGGGATATGTGAAGGTTGTCTTTTCTTGGTCTTTGGGTGCTATCGGGATTTGAAAGTAACCTGAAAAACCATCCAAGAAACAATAAAATTTATGACCGGATAATCTTTCTAACATTTGATCAATGAAGGGCAAAGGAAAGTGATCTTTCCTTGTTGCTTCATTTAATCGTCTATAATCTATACATACTCTCCATCCTGTGACGGTTCTCGTTGGTATTAATTCATTCTTTTCGTTAGTTATTACCGTCATACCTCCTTTCTTTGGAACTACTTGGACGGGAATTACCCAAGGACTATCGGAGATAGGATAAATAAGTCCGGCGTCAAGTAGTTTGATGACTTCGTTTTTAAACACTTCTTGAACATTTGGATTTACTCGATGTTGTGGTTGTATTACCGATTTATAGTCATCGTTCATTAAAATTTTGTGTGTGCACATGAAAGGACTTATTCCTTTAATATCTACAAGCTTCCAAGCGATCGCATTTTTGTGTTTTTTCAAAAGTTTAATTAATTTCTCTTTTTCTAAACTACCTAATTTAGACGAAATAATTACAGGTGATTTACCATCTTTGTCTAGAAAAGCATATTCCAAACCTTTCGGAAGTTCTTTGAGCTTAAGCGATGGGTCTTTAGGAGACTCCTTATTTGGTTGCCCATTTTGATCAAGAACTTTGAAAGTATGTTCTATGGCGACCTCTTCTTCAACAAAGTGGTCAATCTTTTCACTTGTATCGGGTGGTTCATCTTCAATTAGGGGGTCATTATTGCCGAATGGATATTTCATTGATCGCTCAAGATCGACACTCTTTTTAAATGCCCCTAATTGAATAGATAGATTGTTGTACTTCCGGTTTTTCAAAGCTTCGTGGGTTTTTACAAAAGGTCGTCCCAATACTAGAGGAGCGTCATCGAGGATGACAAAGTCGGTTGGGATTACCATTTGATTTGTTTGAACCAAGACATCCTCAACTATACCGATTGATTTTATTACTTTCCGGTTGGATAGAAAAATGGGTATTTGAAGTGGAGAAAAATCACTAATACTTAATTTTTAGAAAATGTAGTTGGGCATTATGTTAACGCAAAGATCTTTATCAATTGTGACATTACTAATAAACGAATTTTGAAAAAAACATGGAACCGGTGTAATGTTGATTTCAAATGGGTCTTCTTTTATTAGCGAGGTTTGATCATTTGTTAACTTAATGCTTAGCATGAGTGGGTACCAAACAATGATTTTCAAAGGAATGTGACAAGAGATTAATTTCTTCAAAATTAGACTCTTCTTGAATTTTAACATTAACGGACTCACCTTCTTCGTTGTTTAACTCATGTGTTGGGTTTTCACTTATTTGTTCTTCCATTTTTACACTTTCAACTATCTCTTCTTTATTTAATTCCTCTCTTGCGCGGGACTCCTCTTCCCTTGCGCGAGATTCCTTTATATAACGCTCGATAGTTTTAAGGTGTTCTAATATCCTATCGGTCACGTCGGCGATAGAGTAAGGATCGGGATTTTCAAAGCTTGGATCCGGATGTTCGATCCTTTGTTCCTCATAAGACCTATATGAAGTAGATGGTTCACACCATTGTTCTTCATTGTAAGTATATGATGGATAAGGATCATAATTTTGTTCTTCATAATACTCATATGAGGTGGGTTGTTCACGTCATGGCTCTTCATAATAAGCATATGAAGGTGGTGGCTCATATCTTGGTTCCCCGAAGTATGAGTATGAAGGCTCATACCTTGGTTCATCAAAATATGAGTATGAGGGAGAAGGTTCATACCTTTGGTCTTCATAGGATGTGTATGAAGTTGATGGCTCGTACCTGGGCTCCTCATAGTAGGTGTATGAAGTGGATGGTTGAAATAAGTCACAATATTGTACCGAGTGAGTGTTACCGCAATTGGTGCAATAATATTTCCTATAATCATCCTCCTCATAGGTGTAGTTGTAACCTCCTGAGTATTGATCCATAAGAATCACTCAGCAGACCACAACAGAGTCTCGAGACCAAAAAACAAAAATAAAGACGGAAACAGAGGCTGGACATGGCCCCGTGTTCAGGATCTGTATCTGGGCGTTTTTATGAAAAATATGCAGCACGACCCGCGTTCAGTGAGCACGGCCCGTGTTCAATCTACTGTAAATGCAAAACTAAACTAAAATGCAGAAAAATGTGCGCGCATTTTGAAAAGGTTTTTAAAAAAAAAAATTGATAAGGCCGTCGATTTTAAGCTTTCTTAAAATCCTTGTGTCCCCGGCAACAGCGCCAAAAACTTGATGTGCGTTAGGTGTGATAGATTTTTAATGTATATTTTAAACCCTTTTACACTTTTTTGCCAAGTTTTAAATTTATAAAACACGATATTTACTAACACTAAACACACATATGGGCAAGTGCACCCATCGTGAGAGTAGTATAGTGTTGGTAAGATACCGAGGTCGTCCAAGGACACAAGAGCTTTTAATACCGGTTTATCCTCAACGTCTAATCAAATCAAAAGTTTAGAAAAAGGTTTTAAACTATAAAAATAAAAACTAACTAAAATGCTGAAAAATAAAATAAAAATAAAAACAGATAGACAAGATGAATCATTTGGATCCGACTCGTGCTTAGTGTAACCTTTGATTATTTCCGCACTTTTACACTTGTTAAAAGATTATCTTAGTTATTGTAGTAGGCCCCTCTTTTGAAGGTGACGTTACCCTCAACCCAGTAGTTTGAGTCAGCAAGGATACAATCCTAAAGGGTTGGATTATTGAAAGATAATTAATTAAGTTATTAATGCATAATGTGGTAGGCCCCTCTTTTGAATGTGACGTTACCCTCGGCTAAATAGTCTGAGTCAGCAGGGATACAGTCCTAAGTAGTCGGGTTAAAGTTTTAATAGTAGCTTACATATGAGGGGATCAAAGAGTTTGGACCCCCGCCATCCAATGCCGGTGGGTATTGAAGGAGGTCCTACTAAATTTGACCCAGGTCCTTGCAGGATCTATACACTGAACAAGGCAAGACTCTTACCAAACCGTTCCCTTAACCCCCGACCAGGTAGCCAACATACCTCCATATAGACCGTGGAGATATGAATGGTGAAAATCTTTTATTTTATATAGACAGTAAAATAATGCCAAGACACCACGGACAAACGATAAGGAAGAATCACCTTCAACATAAGAAACTAGTTATTAAAGTCATTAATACATAACCAAATAAAAAGTGCGAAAAGATTAAAAATAAAAAGTATTACACTAGACACTTGTCTTCACCAAGTGATGTAAGAGACTTAGGCAAACATGGCCTTTGATTGTCAAGAACTCTTACGATCAATCTTGGATCCCGAGACGACTCACACACTCTATGATGGATGATGGATGATGGTGGTGGATGATGGTGTTGAAGTGTGAGAGAGGTGGTGTGCCAAGGGATGGTTTGCAAATGAGCCAAGCACCCCTATTTATAGCATGAATAGACGCTCGGGAACGGCCCCGTGTCCATTGGGCACGGCCCCGTGTCCACCTTCCTTTTCTTTCTTCATTAATTGCATCTTGTCTGCATTAGTTGACCACGCCCCCGTGTCCGCTGGGCACGATCCCGTGTTGTTAGGCCCTAAAGTGTGAGACTGACGCATCAAATTAACACAACGGGTTATGGTTACGAACTAGGCTTTACCGGGTTAGTTTATGTTAGGTTGTGGACCTTTATAGGTCACTTGGGCCAAGCTTTAGGCCATGTGGGCCAAGCAGGCCCAAGGGAAGCCCATGTAGGGAAGTGGGTTTGAGTTAGTATATAAACAAGTTTTTAACTTGTTTTTAGGTTGGATCATCATTGTTACATTTTCTCTAGAGAGAGAGAGGCGATTTGGTGAAGAATACTTGTACTAGACGGTTTTGCTTTTCAAGTAATAGAATCGTGTGCAAGTGTTTGAAAGTGATTCGGTGTGTTCTTCATATTCGTTTCGGTTCGTATTTTCATATTTTCTGTTATTCTTGAATCTCACCAAGTTTGGATTCCGCACAAACTTGGTGATTGTTTTATATCATTGAAAGATCCGGTTAAACGGGACTTACAAGTGGTATCAGAGCCATTAGAACCTATTTCTAGGCTCGGTGTGATATCAAAGATTCAAGATTTTCGATATTTTTGATTCGGTGTTCTTCGCGTTCTTGGTACTGTTCATCGAATTTTTATCAAAATCATTATATTTTGGTATTTTGATCTTTTGAGAAGGTGTTAATAGATTTATCTATGTATTAGAATTTTTAAAATTATCTTCAAAAGATTTTGAAAATCCGGAATTGATTTGAAAAATCCAAAATCTCGGAATTCCAACTGTTCAAAAGTTTTGAAAATTTTTGAAAAGGTTTTCTATTTTTATAATATAATTAATTCAGGTTTCGAAACTGTCATCTTTTAGTCTCAGGTCCATCTTTTAAGGAAACAGTTATCATATCCAGCCGACACCATTGTCTCGAGTCATCAACAGCAAGTATCATCTTCATCGTTCATCATAACTTCCGACATCAACCTCGGTCTCGACTCTTCAGCATCTTCACGGTCTCGACTCGCAATCAACCAGTGGTCTCGACTTGTCTGGTTCTGGTCTCGACTCGCAACCATCAGCTGTCTCGACTTGTCTGGTTTTGGTCTCGACTCGCAACCATCACCGTCTCGAGTCGCAACGACGGTTCCGAGTCGCAACCGAGGTCTCGAGTCATCTCCACCAAGGTCTCGACTCATCACCAAAGTCACCTCATTCATCAACAACGTATCAACAACTCCGGCTGACAACGACGAGATCACCGTTCCGACTCACAACGGTTTCGAGTCATCTATTTTGAGGTCTCGACTCGCAACCGCTTTCGAGGTCTCGACTCTTCACTGCTACCAAGGTCTTGACTCATCACCTCATGGTCTCGACTCTTCTTCCCAAACGATCTCGAGTCGCAACCTCGGTTCCGACTCGCAACCACGATTCCGAGTCGCAACCGTCTTCATCATCGTCTGATCTCGAGTTGTACTGTTTTGAGTCGCAATCTCCACGTTCATCTTCATATCAGATTATCATCCGGTTTCGAGTCCGTGTTTTCGAATTTTCGGTTTCGATTTTGATCATTATCATCATCTCCGGTCTCGAGCTTATCTTCTCCGACCTCACCGCCGGCCATATAATCACCGTTTCATCACCTTCGGCTTCATCACCTTCGGCTTCATCACCTTCGGCTTCATCAATCCTGGTAACAGAAGGACAGCCAAGATATCCCCGGATGATTCAACAATATAAAGACCTGAAACCTCAGATTTTGGCTATCTATCAACGCAAGATTTAAGGCCATAAAATCATACGCCGTTGGTATGTTACCCACATGGTACATAGTTCATTATGTTTATATCACTTAGTATCTTTTATCATTTTGAGCGTCAAGCCTATCAACATATCGCAGTAGATCCTAGTCTTTTCAGCTATGGCACCTTACATGTGTTAGTCAAACCCTTAAACACAAACATTTATTTCACTTCCCATATCATGCAATCTTTCTTTTTGGCTTTTTCATTTTTCAAATGTTTTTGTATTTATCTCATTTTCTCCCCCTAAAACAATGCATATATACAGCAAACTCTTTTTGTATTTTTCCAAGTTTTCTCCTCCTAAACTCTATATCTATCTATATGTTCCTCTTGGTATCAGCTATGGCACCTTACATGTGTTAGTCAAACCCTTAAACACAAACATTTATTTCACTTCCCATATCATGCAATCTTTCTTGGAAAAATACAAAAAGAGTTTGCTGTATATATGCATTGTTTTAGGAGGATCCCCCTAAAAAGAAAGATTGCATGATATGGGAAGTGAAATAAATGTTTGTGTTTAAGGGTTTGACTAACACATGTAAGGTGCCATAGCTGATACCAAGAGGAACATATAGATAGATATAGAGTTTAGGAGGAGAAAACTTGGAAAAATACAAAAAGAGTTTGCTGTATATATGCATTGTTTTAGGGGGAGAAAATGAGATAAATACAAAAACATTTGAAAAAAGAAAAAGCCAAAAAGAAAGATTGCATGATATGGGAAGTGAAATAAATGTTTTTGTATTTATCTCATTTTCTCCCCCTAAAACAATGCATATATACAGGAAACTCTTTTTGTATTTTTCCAAGTTTTCCCCGTGTGCAGAAGCGTATCTGTACTATCAAGATTTCCCCAGATTCTGCGAATCTTAGAGTTGACCACGACCCCGTGTCCGATGGGCACGCCCCCGTGGTGGGTGATAGAAGCTTCTACAGCTTTGTCTTTTCTGCAGACACTTGGGTACGCCCCCGTGTTCACTGAGCACGGGGTGTGTTCAGCCTTCTGTTCTCTTGTTTTTGCTTGGGAAAATGCTGTCGGGGGGTCAGGCATGCCACGTTTGATCCCTTTCTTGTATTTATGTTAGATTTAGCTGCCTTTTTGCTTCTTTTGTTCATTTGAGCTCATTTAATCCTGGAAATACAAAAGGAAGACAAAAACATACTTTTTCCAACATTAGTACTAAAAAAGGGTTAGTTTTATGCCACATTTGATGTAATTTATATGTTGCATTTTGCACACATCAACTACACACTTGCACGAACATCGCATACTACAGTTCCGCGCAAGGTCAGCCTTTCCTAAGGCTGATTACACACACAAACAGATGACCTGGTTAAGATTATGTGTGAAACCCGCAAACTCTCGACCAGATTACTCGTTCGAATTGCTAGTTCTACTATAAACAAGAGAGAATTGCGTTGAAATAGGAGTGAAATCCATACTTCGACGCATATCTCCTCATATATCTCGTGATTTCATCACACAAACAGGAATGTAGTCGCTAAGTTAGGGGTGAAACCCGAACCTTGATGACTCGTTCTACTCTCTAACGTGGTATTACAAAACTCTCACCAAAGTCTCGACGGACTCCAACGACTTAAGGTCACGCTGTGACCAGAAGGATGCGTGCCAATCGCTTAAACTAAAGTGAGAGCACAGTCTAGAGGGCCTTAGTGTGCACTTACGAGTCCTTGTGAATAGTCGAACCACTTTGGGTAGTCAACGTCTATCTAGCCAAGACAACCGCTCATCGATTTTATGTGTTTGATTCTGGAATTCGCAGCAGCTAACTCTGTGATTCATCGATTTATTGTGAATTTTATGTGATTTCCTGTGTTTATGTGTTTCAATTTTGGTGATTTACTCGCTTCTCGCGATTCGCTTTGATCAACACGCACCACTCGCACTGCACATTTACCTCAAAACGCTAACAAATCGCTGGTATATGCTCGCTAAGATACTCGTTGTGTACTCACTAATCGCAACCGCTATACTTAATCGCTGTACGTGCTGTGAAGGATAGGTGAATACGTGCAAAATATAGAATGGTTTCTATGTTCCGACTGCCTTATGTGCTTCTGTGCCTGACGTGCTTACGTGCCTTACGTGTTTAGGTGCTTATGTGTTTATGTGCTTACGTGCTTTTGTGAATGGATGTGTTCCTGAGCTTTATGGTGAATCGCTAGTTTACATTAGATCCTAGTATAGTCGATGATTAAGTGAAACTGTGTTTGAGTCCTATAACGCTGTCTATTGCAGACAATGTCGTCATCTGGATCCCTGCACTCCCGAGCTGCCAGGCGTAAACACGCTGACAAGCGGCTCGCTTCTCTCGTCGCGAGTCAAATCATTAAATTCATCCCCCAGATCGTGAGTGAACTGAACGAAAATGCAAGCAAGTCTTCTGAAGAGTCCAAGACTGATACTCCTAAAGCTGCTTTTAGCTTCAAACAGTTCAAAGCCTGCGACCCGAGAGAGTTTACCGGTGAAGATGGGCCTACGGCCAAGTTCCAATGGTTTGATTCGATCGAAGTCACCCTGCGCCAGAGTGGCTGTCCTGATAATCTCCACACTCGTAACGCCACTGGCGTCTTCCAATCCCGAGCTCTAGATTGGTGGACGGCCGAGAGAAACAAGCACGGAAATGATGCAGATTACGGGCTGACGTGGGATGAGTTGAAGGACGTTATGATGCAAGAGTTCTGCCCTCCCCACGAGCGCCAAAAGCTGGAGGACGAATTCTGGCATATTAAGCAGAAGGATGGTGACAACGCTGGTTTGACTGCTCGCTTCAAGCAGTTGAGTATTATCTATCCAGGCCAAGTGACTACGCCCGAAATCACCATCAAGAAGTATATCCGTGCTCTTCCGGATTGCGTGGCTGATTTCGTTCAAGCTGCAAAGACGACGACAATTGAGAAAACCTACTTACTCGCTGCTGAGATCAACGACAAGCGAGTCAAGTCTGGTTACTGGGAAAAAGCCTTCAAGAATCTGCATCCAAGCTCTCAAGACGCAAGAGGAAGAACAACAGCAGTTCCAGCAACAAGAACTGTGCGATCACCGCTGCCCCGCTCCAATCAGTTCCAGCTCCACCGCAGTTTCAACACCGCCAAGTAGCGGCACCAGTTACCAACGCACCACCGACAAAGCGTGCGTACACTGGTCCTCATCCGGTTTGCCCTACTTGTACCTATCACCACCCTGTGGGAATCGCTTACAGATACTGTGTGCATTGCAACATGTACGGCCACTTCACCACCAACTGTCGTACAGGTCCACGCCAAACCCCAGCACCAACACAAGGTCAAGCTCATGCTCAACAAGCTCTACTTACTGCTCCTGAAGGCCATCAAGCAGCTCCTGCACCCGCGGTCAATGCTAGAGCTTGCTATGCGTGTGGTGATCCCAACCACTTCGCAAACATGTGCCCGAACTGAGTGGTCAAGCAAGAGCCACAACAGCAGCAGCCCCAACAGCAGCCTCAGCAACAGCAGGAACAACAAGCAGCCCGCGGACGTGCTTTCAACATTAACGCCCGTCGGGCTCAGGCAGATAACAATGTGGTCAATGGTACGTTCCTTGTGAATGTTATATATGCTACGTGTTTATTTGATACTGGAGCCGATAAGTGTTTTGTATCGTTTGAATTCAAAAAACTCCTCAATCGTAAGCGCGCTCATCTCCCCTCGACGTTCGTTGTTGAAGTTGCCACCGGAAGAACCGTCGCCGTCAATTCTGTTCTACGTGATTGTACGTTCGAACTCAATGATCACGTCTTCCCTATCGACCTTATTCCGATGCAACTCGATAGTTTTGACGTCATAGTAGGCATGGATTTTCTTCGCGAGAATCATGCTGAAGTTGTTTGCTTCGATAAGATGATTCGTTTCTCGCTTGCTAATGGTGATCTACTTTATGTGTATGGAGAAACTCCTTCGAAAGGTCTTAAACTCATGACGTCTGTCCAGGCTAGTAAGTATCTCCAAAAGGAATACTAAGCTTTCTTGGCACACATTGTAGTAGCGGAGAAGGAAAAGAAAGGTAATCCAAGAGTAAAAGATGTACCCGTTGTTTGTGAATTCCCGAACGCCTTTCGCGATGATTTACCCGGGCTACCGCCCGCTCGTGAAATCGATTTCCGAATCGACCTTGTTCCTGGAGCAAACCCTGTTGCTAAAGCGCCTTATCGTCTCGCTCTTTCCGAAATGTGCGAACTCTCGAGTCAGCTCCAGGAACTACTTGATAAAGGCTTTATTCACCCTAGCACCTCTCCATGGGACACGCCTGTCCTTTTCGTCAAAAATAAGGATGGATCGTTCCGGGTGTGCATCGACTATAGGGAGTTGAATAAGTTGACAATCAAGAATCGTTATCCCTTGCCTCGAATCGACGATTTATTTGATCAGCTACAAGGTGCTACGTGTTTTTCGAAGATCGATCTACGCTCAGGCTATCACCAGTTACGCATTCAAGAGGAGGATATACCCAAAACCGCTTTTCGAACCCGCTATGGTCACTATGAGTTTGTTGTCATGCCTTTTGGTTTGACCAATACTCCCACAGTCTTCATGGACCTAATGAATCAGGTGTGCAAACCCTTTCTTGATCGCTTCGTAATCGTATTCATCAACGATATCCTGATCTATTCCAAGACAAAATCCGAACACTCGCAACATCTATGTTTGGTTCTTGAGTTACTCTAGGGGAACCGTCTCTATGCCAAGTTCTCCAAGTGTGAATTTTGGCTAGAGGAGGTCCAATTCTTGGGTCACATTGTCAATAGTCAAGGTATTCACGTTGATCCTGCGAAGATCGAAGCTGTTAAGAGTTGGGTTACACCCAAGAATCCGTCTGAAGTCCGCTCTTTTCTCGGACTAGCAGGCTATTATCGCCGTTTTATCGAAGGTTTTTCTAAGATCACCGTGCCGTTAACCTCTCTTACGCATAAGGACAAACCTTTTGTTTGGGGAACTAAACAAGAGAAAGCCTTTCAAACCCTTAAAGCTATGCTTTGCAATGCTCCCGTGCTCTCATTGCCCAACGGAAATGACGACTTCGTAGTCTATTGCGATACCTCCAACCTTGTGTTCTCATGCAACGAGATAAGGTTATCGCGTACGCTTCTCGACAGCTCAAAATCCATGAGAAGAACTACACCACACACGACCTCGAGCTTGGCGCAGTTGTTTTTGCGTTAAAGATTTGGAGACACTACCTTTACGGTACCAAGTGTACGATCTTCACCGATCATAGGAGCCTACAACATATCTTTGACCAGAAGGAACTGAATATGCGTCAACGCCGGTGGGTAGAACTGCTCAACGATTACGACTGTGAGATCCGTTACCATCCAGGCAAAGCAAACGTTGTTGCCGATGCTCTCAGTCGACAAAGCTACTTGCTTAGCGTTCGTAATTCCCAAGCCCATTTTAATCTCGAAGCTCTTATACGCGACGCTCAACATGCTTGCTTTACCGAACGAACTTTGAAGAAGGAAAGGATTCTAAACGATTGCGCTCAACACAAGAATAAGTCGAATGGTATCTTTCACTATTTGGACTGAATTTGGATTCCCAGGCGTACGGATTTACAACAACTTCTGATGGATGAAGCCCACAAATCTCGATATTCCATTCATCCCGGTGCTGACAAAATGTACCAGGACATGCGCTACAAGTACTGGTGGCCGGGCATGAAGAGGGATATCGCTATCTATGTTTCGAAATGCCTGACTTGTTCCAAGGTCAAGGCTGAGCAACAAAGACCCTCTGGCTTACTCGTACAACCCGAGATCCCGATGTGGAAATGGGAGAGTATAGCTATGGACTTTATAACGAAACTTCCACGTACTCAATCAGGTCATGATAGCATTTGGGTTGTAGTTGACCGTTTGACTAAGTCAGCTCACTTCCTGCCGATATGAGAAGACTTTAAGGTAGAAAAATTAGCCCGAATCTACACCGACGATATCATTTGTCGACACGGGACGCCTCGTGACATCATCTCTGACCGCGATGGTCGGTTTACCTCGCGTCTTTGGGAAACGTTTCAATCCGCTCTCGGTACCACTCTTAAACTTAGTACATCTTTCCATCCCCAAACCGACGGTCAGACTGAAAGAACGAGTCGCACCCTTGAAGACATGCTCCGTTCGTGTGTCATAGATTTCGGTGGTAATTGGGACGCACACTTATCTTTGGTCGAATTCTCGTACAATAACAGTTATCATTCTAGCATACAAATGGCACCATTCGAGGCTTTATACGGAAGAAAATGTCGATCGCCTATTGTGTGGCACGAGATTGGAGACGCGCAAATTACCGGTCCCGAGCTGTGCAAGAAACGACTGGCAAGATCCTCCAAATTCGAGACAATCTATTGAAAGCTCAGAGCTGACAGAAAAGTTACGCTGATAGACGCCGCAAGCCCCTTGAATTTGGCGTTGCCGATCATGTACTCCTAAAGGTTGCACCTTGGAAGGGGGTGATCAGATTTGGCAAGAAAGGAAAGCTCGCGCCTCGATATGTTAGACCCTTTAAGATTCTGGAAAGGATTGGAAAAGTGGCCTACAGACTCGAACTACCAGAAGAACTAAGTAACGTCCACTCGACTTTCCACGTTTCGAACACCAGAAAGTGCTTGGCCGACCAGGAATTACATGTCCCTCTTGAGGATTTATAAATGGACGAAACATTACACTTCGTGGAAAAGCCTGTCGAGATCGTGGGTCGAGAAACCAACGTGCTCAGACGCTCACGCATTCCCATTGTGAAGGTTCGCTGGGAAGGCAAACATGGTGCCAAGTTTACCTGGGAACTCGAAAGCGACATGAAGGCGAAATACCCACAACTGTTTGTTACGCCTACTTCTTAAATTTCGGGAAGAAATTTCCTAAAGTAGGGGAGGCTGTAACAACCCGCCTTTCCGAAAGTCAAAGTCAAGATTGAAGTCAAATGAAGAAAAGATTGCTAATTGCGATCTGTCACTCCTTGCTCAACTACTGTTTGACTTCTTTGACTTGTAATCGAATTCTATCGTTTATTCACTTTAGTTGTATTATGTGGAGTATCTATTAATAATCGCTATTTAATCGCATATCGCTATCACAACCCGAATTATGTGTTCTGGATATTGTTTTACGTGTGTGTGCTATTTATGTGTTACTTGTGCATGTTATGTTTATGTTGAGGTGTTAATCGCAATCGCAATTCTATCGCATCGCAATCTTATCGCAAACGCTAAACTCCAGTTAATTATGATGATTGTATGTTAGATATAGTATTTGTGTTTATTATTAAACTATCGCAACGCTCACTCGAAATGCATCGCAAAACCCCATGCACGAAACAAAACGCCGAAACTCAACCGTCGGGGACACTCGATCGAGTGACCACTCGATCGGATGGCCAACCGGTCGGATTGCCATTCGATCGAGTTGCCATCCGATCGGAGTGTCATCCGATCGGTGACCCACTCGACCCTTATGCACTTTCCCTTTTTGGAAACCCTATAAATACCCACCTGTCACATCATTTGTGATGTGACAGCTCCTCTGCTCGACCAGCCCGCTCAAACACTCCTTTCTCTCGATTTCTCATGATTCTTGTAAGTTTCCAACCTAAATCTTGTACTTCTATGATCTACACACACTCCTTCATCTTTTTCACCTTTGAATCTTAACTTTTAACCATGAAATCACCGGATTTGAGGTGTTCTAGGATGATGTCATCATGCAGTTCTTATGAACTTCAAGGTTTGGCTTCATTCCACCAAGAACAACTTAGATCTGAAGGAGTTCCACAAGATTAAGCGATGTTTTCGCATAGATCTACACATATTCATGGTTGAAAGGATTGAAAGAAGGTTTTCTAACTTACTTTCAACTCTTTTACACTCAATGGAATCAAAACCGATAGAATCGGAGCTCGTTCTGATCTTCTACTCTTTATTAGTGATGGGTTAGACCAAGATCTGAATTCTATCCAAGAGACAACTGATGTCGGGTTAAACATGAACAACCGTCTCGAACCGTGAACTGGTCGGACTAGGGTGGTTCCTGTTCGATCGGATCACTTAGGTCATGATGGGGTTCCTGTTGTTCAGCACGTTATCACGCCGTCTCGATCAAAACTTCAAAACTTTCAAAACAATCAAGTGTCAAAGACGACCAGGCCGTTGGGACGGGTTGCCGTCCGATCGGATTGCCATCAGATAGGACAGCCATCCGATCGGCTTGCACTTGGTTCCCCACCTAAACTTATATTTTTCAACCTTTCAAGGAGTTGAAAATCGAATGGATTGTCGTCCGATCGGATAGACATACGATCGAACGACCATCCAACCATGTGATTTTTGGAACTTCAACACTTAACAATTTTCAACATGTTCAATGCATAATCAATTCTAACGGATTGCCACCCGATCGGATTGCCATCCGATCGAGTGACAATCCTGCTGTGAACTTGTTCTCACTAAGTGTCCCACCAATCGGATCGTTGTCCGATCGAACGACCGTTCGATCGATCGACCTGAAGGGTAGAGATACTTCTCTGTTTTCAATATGCTACAATGAAAACTTCAAAGCCATCATACACAAACACATCCTTACCAAACAAGGTGTCAATCCAATCGAATGGCTATCTGATCGGATGACCATCCGAACGGATTGACATCCGATCGACTGGCCATCCGATCGGATTGCCATCCGATCGGATTACCATCTGACACTTGGTACTTTGCACCGTTTAACGCGCCGCTTATCGTTTATGCTATCGTTAACTATTCAGGCTAATCTCTCTTAGCGCTCCCTTCAATCCAAGAGAGTGTTTACTTGTTAAACACAATCTGTGAGCATACTCGATCCCTTTTTTGCTTTATGCACATTTGGGTGTTTCATACGTTATCTATATTCAAATCACATTGATCACACAACGCACCACTATTTATACACTGACCATTACTGCATGTTACTTGTTACTCGATGAAGGCTTGTATGTTATGTTAACACAGTGATTGTTGCCTGATGCCTTAGCAACGATAGTACTATTTGTTTGGACTCAGCACATGTCGTGGATGGGGGTTGTTAAGGTTACCTCTTCACGTGTCACAGTGGTGACATGCGTTGCGCATTCTACAACTCGCAGTCTAGTCTGTGCATATTTCATTGTCGATAACTTACTAGCTTCACACTATACATGTTACATGCTGGTTTTGCGTAAATGATTTCGAACTCTATTATATCTATTAAACTTGTATGCTTACCTTTACACTATGTGTATTGACCTCTATTTGAATGTATGTGACAGGTGTTTAGGGTGCTATCTGCTAGGATGCTTGCTATGTGGAATCAAGATAGGAAGAGTCTAGAAACAAACGAACAATTTATTTAAATCTGAGTTGTCGGAAGATGTTATTTGTTTTTGAGATATCGCTGTCTGTAATAACTTAATTTGCTTGATGGGTTATGGTATGGGACATAATATTAACTATCTGGTAATGTAGTTGTTATGGAATTTCTCTTAAACAATCTGTTTCGCTCACTGCCGCGCCCCGATGTTTCCGCCATCGGTTGGGGTGTGACATTAGTCATTTGAAAATACATCAGTTTATACTGGTAAATACAATCAACCAATACATTTAGAAAACATTTTCAAAATTGTTTTAAGTGCACAAGGCATATGATTTTCATAAATAACTTGGGACAATTCAAAATGATCTTGTATCCAGTTTTACAAGCCTGTCAATACATATGGGGCACAGTACTAAACACCGAGACATGATTAACCGACACACCACTTAAACCCACGGAAGGGTATCCTCACGTAGTGGGTAAGAAAACATTTTATATTAGCATTAAGCCTTTGTCTGGTGTATGCCTACACCCCAAGCTTGGTCGTGGCCATTAGTAACTTAAATAAGCCGAGGATATCCAGGACACGGTCGTGTTAACCCCCAATGTTTAAGTTATCAGACAAAACAGATTAAAACGGGTTATGAAGATTTTGTAGCCACAAGCCGGCATATGATCCCATACCCGACCAAGCGGTAATAATTTACCATATCCCAAGCCCGTATATGGAAAATAGGTTAAGAGTATTTACCTGAGTTAATACTTGTCTTAATATGCAAGGTTTATAAATAACTCAGCCGTCAATCAATTGACAAAGTGTAGGTAGCAATTTACTAAAAGGCTCTAGTCTGGAATGATGGTATAAATAACCAATTAGAATGTTAACGGGTCTTATTCAAGTCGTAGACTTGGACCGGTTAACTTAAAATATCAAAAACGGTACGATACGCTTGATTAAGCGATGACCGGAATAGAATGTAGTTTAAACCCAACAAGTATTAATACTTGTATAAGAGCATTCGCATCCAACCTACTAAAATCTGTGAGTGGAGTTTTTATAATATAAAAAGTATAAAAAGTGGTTGTGAGTGGAGGAGAGAGAAAATGTTACTGTTCATCTGTATATTTGGGGGGACACTGTTCACCCCCTATAATTTTTTAATATATTTTGAAAGTGGTTGTGAGTGGAGGAGTGAGAAAAGGTAATGATAAAGTTATAAAAAAATATTATTTAATTGAAAATGAGAGAGAAAATATAGTGTTTTTAGTGTAATTTAGGGTGAAAATATAGTGGAGTGGATGTGAATGCTCTAATATGGGTAAACAAATAACATTCTGGAATTTGAAGTAAAAATGATAAGTGTTGGTGCATATGTCTGTTGACTTCGTCTTGTATCAAGTCTTGTATAAGGTTAGATAGATCAGGGTACATTATACGAGAAAAACGAGAAATATGCAGGTTGTAGCCATTTCGCACGAAATGGAACAGGTCCATTTCGCACGAAATGGCACTGGCCAAGTCGTGTGAGTCCATTCCACATGAAATGGGTCTGCCTATATATAGTGTGCTTGGTCATTTCATTTGTAACTTTCTGATTCCGGTGCCGAGGTGCTGCCGAAGTGTCTCCAAC
Source organism: Helianthus tuberosus (assembly GCA_030545235.1). Taxonomy (NCBI): domain Eukaryota; kingdom Viridiplantae; phylum Streptophyta; class Magnoliopsida; order Asterales; family Asteraceae; genus Helianthus; species Helianthus tuberosus. The sequence continues at coordinate 33,217,268 of CM060351.1, read as the reverse complement.
CTGTAAAATGTTGTGTAATCAATACAAGAGACAGATTAATGTGTATCTAGTGCAATACAAGCTGAACGAAGACTAAATCACTGAATTCCGCCTCTGATTTAGTCCGAGATCTCTTCTGAACGACTCGTTTGGTCGTGCAAACGATCCTACAAGTGGTATCAGAGCTCAGGAGGAAGAGTTCTTACCATTTCAGCTTGTTTTCACTGAAATTTCTAACTTCTACTCATTCTTCTTCACATTTTTCAAAATTAACAGAGTTTTCATGATTAAAATGGACTGATTTTCACATATCACGTGCAAAACATTGTTTTAATCAATTCTTGAAAGAATTAGACCAAAAATCGACCTAAAAGTTGATCAATTTGACAAAAATCCGGCCGATTGGGTGACATCAGCATCATTTCGTTTGAAATTGCTTCCAATTCGCACGAATTGAACTCCCAATTCGTACGAAATGGTCATTTAGTGTGGTCAGGTCGCTTGAAAAGTCCATTTCGTGTGAAATCAGGGTTCAGGTCGCACGGATTGTGCAACATTGACCTCAGTTCGTTTGAATTACATTGCATTTCGTACAAAGTGGGCACCAAATAATCCCAGGTCGCACCAAGTTGTTCATTTTGCTTGAAAAAGACTCCAATTCGCACGAATTGAACAAGGTTGTTATCCAATTCGTACGAATTAGGCACCACTTCGCATCAAGGTGTCTCAGTTCATGTGAAATTTACTCCCAGTTCGTTTGAAAGTTTGAACATTCAGTTCATACGGGTTATGTAACATCACATCAAATTGTTTGAAGTGTGGTTAAAATGTATGACGAAAAGGAAAACGATTACCTTGAAGGATTAAATGATTGGTTTGATGGGTTTTGGGTTAACAGGAGAGAAGATGAGAATAAAAATATTTGGGTTAAAAGACTTAAATATTTTTTGTGTAAGAAAAATGAAACGTTGAATGAGTTGTAAAACCGGTATGATCATTTACTTGACAATTTAAAAAGGTACGAGATAAGAATGTCAAATGCTGAAACGATATCAAAATTTGCAGATGCGTTACCTTCTGAGTGGGATGAATTTTTTATTAAACTTAAAAAGGATTCTAGATTCTCAAATTTGTATTCAAGAGAATTCATCAGAGAGCTTAAATCACACTATTATGACAATAATAAGAAAAAGAAAAATTTGATTAATGAAATAGAAAGGAATCTAGATCAAATAAGTTTGGATGTGATTCTTGAAATAAGCAGAAGAGTCAATATATGTCTTGCAGCAAAAAATGTTATGAAATATGATATTAAGAAGGGTTGTTATATAGATAGAGATTTGAATCCTCTTGATTTCGTTAAAATTTTTTCTGCAGGTACATTCATGACAAAGACAGAGTCAATTCCAAAGAATGAAGAATCCGAGGCAAATGGAACTTCAAGATCTTAATCAGTGTGCTCAAAATGTGAAAAATCTAGATCAAACAATGTCAAACTTCTGAAAGATGTGGAAAGTTTGACATTGGAAAACAAAATTTTAAAAGAAAATGAAAAAGAATTTCAAAATAAAATAACATTTTTAGAAAATGAAAAATAAAAAATTGAAAAAGATTTTAAAAATCAAATAAAAATTTTAGAAAATGAAAAATCTGTTTTCAGTAAAAATAATATTGAAAAACAAAAGGCAATAAATTCTCATCTTGAGAAAAACATTCAACTTGAAAAAGAAGTTGAATGTGCTAAAAATAAAATTGGTGATTTAGAAAAGAAATTGAAAGGTTTTGTGACCTCGTCAGTTATGCTATATCATTTATGTCCAAAACCGATCAATGAAATTCCAATAAGTGACAAAGTCACAAATTATGATGAAGTCATAATTGAAGATTGTGATGATACATCTGATGATGAAAATGATAGAAAGAAAATATTTTTGAAATTAAAAGAAAAATTTCAAGAAACTGTTTTACAGTCTACTGAAAAAGGTGAATGCTCAACGCAAAAACCTTTTAAGAAGATTGTAGAACAAAAACAAAATCAAAATTCTAAAAATTTTCAAAACAATAATAAAAGATCATCAGTTCGTTCATCCAATCGTTTTCAAAAATCAAAAAAAATTGAAAAACAAAACTCACAAAAAGTTGGTAATAAGTGGTGCAGGTTTGACCACAGTGCTCAAAAGTCAAATCAAGCTTACAGGAGAAGGCAGGATTACCACAAGGCCAAACAATGTCATGATCTAAGTGTTTGGTTTAAAAGAGGAGAATGGTATGATAACAGGGTGTGTTACAAATGTGGTTTTAGAGGACACATTGCTGTTAACTGCCAAAGTCAGAGATTTGAGACAAGAAGATGCTATGAATGTCAAATCAAAGGTCACATTACCAGAGATTGCTCAATGAGATTAAAGAGAGGATCGAGGGCTGAATCTCATAGAATGGTAAAGAAATCAGTCAAAGTTGAAGAAAAGCCCAAAGAACAGAAAGTGAAATTGTCACAAGGGGAGAAAGACAGACTGAGAAAGAAAAGAAAGAAAGAAAGAGAGTATCTTGAAAGGATTTTGTCCTCGGGTACAACTGGTGATTCAGATAATAGTTCTGATGAATCGATTTGCTCAACAAAAAATGGTCAGTCAAGCAAAACAAATTCATCAGATACAAATCTGAGGACAAAAGAAAGGATAAAGAAAGAAAAAGTGGTTAATCAAACAGTTCAAAAATCAAAGAAAGTTAAATATTCAGATAAAATTTTTATAAAGGTTTTTGAATATAAAAGAAATTGTGAAAAAACTTTTATAACACATATGTTGATGAATTTGGAAAACCTAAATCCAGTGTGGATTGGGTTCCAATAAAGGTTGGCGATGAATTTGTTTATTTGGAAACAAAGGAGCCACTTTCTGGCGATGAATTTGTTTCTTCGGAAGCAAAGGAGCCATGTTTTGGCGATGAATCTGATTCGTCAAAGTCAGAGGAGCCACCAGTTGAACTAAAAAGAGAAAATTCAGTACCGCAAATGGATGATGTCAACTTTCCACCATTGCGGACTGCAAATTCGAAATCACCCAAGGACCGTCAGGCTTGGGTGAATCTCTTTAAATGAAAAACCTGACTTGCCGGAGCTCCCAAGTTGGTAATCATGGAGCAGGAATCGGCATCTTTCTTGAGAAATGTTTAATCAAGGACATTAAGTTGTACTTGATTTAACTTTCGTACAAGTGGATGAAAGAACAAGGTGATGAATGAACCCCGTGTGTGTGAATTCAACAAAACTAATTTTTCCGAAAAAACCATTTTGATTAAAACAAACTTAAGTGTTTTGAAATCATAATGGGAAAATAGTTTGTTGTCAGGGGGAGTTCTGATTGTTTATGCCAGGTGGATGGCGAATTGAAGTAATTCATATCATGTTGTCATGTTATTTGTACAGTTTATTGCTTTCATTTTCAAATTTTCCCAGAAAATCAAAATTGAAACATATTTTGATTTTAGGGGGAGTAAGAAAATTTAGAAATTTTGAAAATTTGAAAAATTTGAAAACATGATAAAATCTAAAAGGTCAAAAACATCGAAAAATCAAAAATGAGTTTTGTTGTGAAAAAGAGGAAATGATAGTACATCAGTTAGACTGTCATAGTACGCTAAAGAAATGGAAAGTTAAAATGTGATAAACGGTCTCACTAAAGATGTGATTGTAGGATCGTTAAACGACCTAACGAGTCGATCAGAAGAGTGCTCAGACAGAATCAGAGGCGGAATTCATTGATTCTGTCTTTGTTTAGCTTGAATTCACTATAAAATGTCTTGTTTATTGATCTAGAAGCAGATTACAGCACGTAGACACTTCGGCAGCACTTCAGCTCACCGGAACAAGAACCTATCAAGAACTATCGAACTGATTACGCTTGAGGACTATATATAGGGCTAGGATTTCGCTTGAGAGTGACTCTTGTCATTTCAAGCGAAATGGCTTATGTTGATTTCGCTTGAAATGATTCATGACACTTTCAAGCGGAATCTTCTCCTTCAAGCGAAATTACAACTTAAACACTCTAAACTCTGATATTTTCTCGTATTACAAGCCCTGATCTATCAGATCTAATCTAAGACTTGAACGAAGATGAAGTCGACAGACAACTGCACCAACAGACTCCCCCTTGAATGTTGACGGAATCTTCAGTGAGAGTCTTCATCATAACGACTCTTCAATCTTGATCGGTCTTTTTCTTTCTTAGCATGTACCAGGATCTTTTCTTTGGCTCTAACTTCGTCAGACTCCCCCTCTCATCATGATGGGATCGCTATCTGGAATTAGCTATCACCATGAGATCAAACCCTGATTTTATCTCTGTTCAGCTCAACTCCTGCACAATCTTCTCATAAACACATAAGTTTTTACTTAAATTAATAAGAAAAACTTACTAGTAATAGTTACATCAAGTTCAAATTAATGACCTTGATTAACGATTCTATCTTTCTTCTTAAAACAAATATTTCAATTAAAGCACATACTCCCAACCCTGTTCATCATGTTCAGCACTTGGAATTTTAAAAATCAGTTCTCCAACATCAGTTGTCGAAAATGTTTTTGTATTTTTCAAAATATGAAACATAAATGCAAGAACAGAATTTAAATGCAGAAATAAAATATTTACAAACAATATTTTTGCGAGTTTGTGTAAGAGGATCATATCAGTTTATGTGACCAATCACTAACACCATTAAGCTTTAAACATTTTCAGTTCTAAATGATTCACATTGATTGACGATATTGTTGTCCACTTAAACTCAATCTTAAAACTTTCGAAATGCTTACCGATACGTTAAGATATATTAATTTTGCACTAAATTCTTATGGACCCCACGATCTCAGCATATCCCCTCATCATGCAATACACTATTTCAAGTAATGCCTTTAAACTTTTATCAACTGTGATTTGTGCAAAAACAAAGCAGAATATTTAAACATTAACAATCAGGTCGATACTTTCGTATACGCAGAGAAAGTCCAATGTTTAAAAAAAATAAGAAAAATAAAACAAGTTGAAGTTGTTTAGGCTTTAACCACCAGATCGATACTCACGTATACGCAAAGGTGATCCAAAGCTTAAACGAAACACCAAAGAAAATAAAGCAGAACATTTAGGCACTAACATCCAGTTCGATACTCACGTATACGCAGAGAATGTCCAATGCTTAAACAAAATAAAGAAATAAAACAAGTTTAAGTCTTTGCAAAATGAAATGCACAATCACAGCGACTTTTTAGCAAAATGAAATGCACAATCACAGCGACTTTCGGCAATCAGCGATTACTGAGTAGGCACACAATCAAGAAGGACAAAACTAAGTACTATGCTTTCAATCATGTTTCCCACTAGAACTAGGCTTTTTCATTTTAGGTTTGTATCGTTCTCGTAAATCTACTAGTCTAGCTGAGCCTATCGTCACATCTTTAATGAGACCGTTTATCACATTTTATCTCTCCATTTCTTTAGCATGCTGTGACAGTCCAACTGATCTACTATCATTTCCTCTTTTTCACAACAAAACTCATTTTTGCATTTTTCAATGTTTTTGTAATTTTTAAATTTTTTAAATTTTTTTAAAAATTTTACTCCCCCTAAAATCAAAATATGTTTCAATTTTGATTTTCTGGGAAAATTTTAAAATGAACTGTACAAAGAAATGTGACAGCATGATGAGAATTACTTCAATTCTCCATTCACTTGGCTTAAACAATCAGAACTCCCCCTGACAATAAAACATTTTCCCATAGTGATTTCAAAACACTTAAGTTTGTTTTAATCAAAATGGTTTTTCCGGAAAATTAGTTTTGTGAGTCATTTCTCAAACATGGGGATCATTCATCATCTTGTTTCTTTTAACCACATGTAGATATATCATTTTTCGATTTTAAACCTCAACACCACTTGTAGAAAATCAAGTACAATTTAATGTCCCTGATTTACCACTTGTAATTCGAAATCACTTTCGTGAATTTCTCAAGAAATGTGCCGATTCCTGCTCCACACTTACCAACCTGGAAGCTCCGGCAAGTCAGATTTTTCATTTAAACAGTTTCACCCAAGCCTGACTGTCCTTGGGTGATTTTGAATTCTTGTTCAACAATAGTGGAAAATTTGCATCATCCATTGTTAAACCAGAATTCTCAACTTTTACCTCAACAAATGGCTCCTCTGGTTTTGACGAACCAGAATCATTGCCTGAATGTGGCTTGTCTGACTTTGATGAGCCAGATTCATTGCCAACACGTGGCTCCTTTGTTTCCAAAGAAACAAATTCATCACCACCTTTCTTCTTCTTCTTTTCCTCTTTCGTCCTCAGATTTGTATCTGATGAATGCGTTTTGCTTGATTTGTTGTTCTTTGGTGAGCAAGACGATTTATCAGAACTTTTATCTGATTTTCCTGATGTATCCGAGGACAAAATCCTTTCGAGATATTCTCTCGCTTTCTTTCTCTTCTTTCTCAGTCTGTCTTTCTGCCCTTGTGAAAGCTTCACTTTCTGTCCGTGAACTTTCTGTTCTTGAACTTTAGTTTCTTGAACTTTCTGTTCTTTGGGCTTGACATTGACTGATTTCTTTGCCTTTTTCTGAGATTCAACCCTCGATCTTTCATTTGATCTCATTGGGCAATCTCTGGCAATGTGACCTTTGATATGGCAGTTATAGCATTTTCTCGTCTCATAACTCCAACTTTGGCAGTTAACAGCAATGTGTCCTCGAACTCCACAAGTGTAACACATTCTGTTATCGTACCAATCACCATTTTCTGCCCAAACATTCAGATCATAGCACTGTTTGGCTTGGTGATAATCATTTCTCCTCTTGTTTGCTGGATTTGTCTTTTGAGCACTGTGGTCAAACCTGCACCACTTATTACTAACAATTTTTGAGTTTTTATTTTCCAATTTTTGTGGTTTTTTATCACGATTGGATGATTGAACTGATGAGCTTTTATTTTCTTTTTGAACAATTTTCGGTTTTTTATCCTTTTGTTTTTGTTTCACATTCTTCTTTACAGGTTTTTGCGTAGAGCATTCACATTTTCCAGTAGAATGTAGAACAGTTTCTTGAAACATTTCATTTAATTTCAAAAATATTTTTCTTTTTTCAATATCATCATCAGTTTTCTCATCACAATCTTCAACTTTGACTTTGTCAAAGTTTGTGACATTGTCACTTATTGGAACGGAATTGATCGGTTTTGGACATGGATAATCTGGTGTTGATGACGAAGTCTCAAAACCTTTTAATTTCTTTTTAAGCTCATCAATTTTACTTCGAGCAATTTCAGCTTCATTTTCAAGTCGAATAATCGTCTGAAGATGAGAATTGATTACTTTTTGTTTTTCAATATTATTTTTGCTAAAAATAGATCTCCCATCTTCAAGAATCTTTATTTGACTTTAAAATTCTTTTTCAGTTTTTACTTATTCATTTTCAAAATCTTTTTCCTTTTCTTTCAAAAGTTTGTTTTCCAATGTCAAACTGTCCAAATCACTTAACAGTTTGACATTTTCATATTTCAATATCTCAAAATGTTTCTGCAGTTCAAGAATCTGTTTATCATCAACTATCTTCTCATTTTTGAAAACTGAAACTTCTTTAACCTGTTCCTTCAAATCCTTGATTTCCAATGTCAAACTTTCCACATCCTTCAAAAGTTTGTCATTGTCAGCTTCAAATTTATCACATTTAGAACATACTGATTCAGAATTTGAAGATCCAAGCTTTTCAGATTCTTCATTCTTTGAAATTTTCTCTTTCTCTATCTTGTATGTTCCTGCACAAAAAATTTTAACGAAATCAAGAGGATTCGCATTCTCATCAATGTAACAACCCCTCTTGTTATCATATATCAGATTACTTTTTGCAGCAAGACAAACACTAATTCTTCTTTTCATTTCAAGAATCACATTTAAATCCATTTTCATCAAATTCTTTTTCATTTCATTTATCAACTCTTCCTTTTTCTTTTTTCTTTCATACTCATAATTTTTAAGTTTGTTGATAAACTCTCTTAGATATAACTTTGAAAAACTAAAATCCTTTTTTAGATTTTCCAAAAATTCATCCCACTCTACTGGTAATGCATCAGCAAACTTTGATACTTTTTCAGTATCTGACAGTCTTATCTCATGTTCTTTCAAATGTTCAATTAAGACTGTATATCGGTTTGCTAGATCATCCAAATTTTCATTTTTTCAAACACACAAAGTATTTAAATCTTTTCTCCCAACCTTCTTCACATTTCTATAACTATCATCTATAAATCCTCGATGCCAATTGTTAAATCTTTCAAAATAATAATTTTCTGTTTCATCAAACATTTTTTCCACATTTCAAACACAACCTGTTCAAGTAAAATAATGATTTGAAGCGGAATAACAACCTGAAGCGAAAACAACTAATTGAAGCGAAATCACCCCTGAAGCGAAATAATCCTGAATCAAAAACACTGATTTCGCTTGAACTCACACACTTTCAAGCGAAACACTCCTTGAAGCGAAATACCTGATTTCGCTTGAAACAACCCAAGTAGAAAAAACCTCTGAAGCGAAATCAACAAATTCAAGCGGAATCTGGTCAAATTTTCAAGCGAAATAATACCTTTGAAGCGAAAACACAGGTTTTGCTTGAAAATATCAAGTGGAATAATGTCTTTGAAGCGGAATAGGGCCGTGTTCGTTCAAGCGGAACCACAACTTAGGTCCATTTTAGTCGTTTTTAAGCCGAATTATGTTCTGATTCTCTCAAGGGTTTGTTAAAATAGTATTTTGCACACAATATGTGAAAATCAGTCCATTTTAACCGTAAAAACTTGATTAACTTTGAAAAGAAGATGTAGAAGTCAGAATTTTCCAGCGAAAACGAACTAAACGGTAAGAACTCTTCCTCCTGAGCTCTGATACCACATGTAGGATCGTTAAACGACCTAACGAGTCGATCAGAAGAGTGCTCAGACAGAATCAGAGGCGGAATTCATTGATTCTGTCTTTGTTTATCTTGAATTCACTATAAAATGTCTTGTTTATTGATCTAGAAGCAGATTACAGCACGTAGACACTTCGGCAGCACTTTAGCTCACCGGAACAAGAACCTATCAAGAACTATCGAACTGATTACGCTTGAGGACTATATATAGGGCTAGGATTTCGCTTGAGAGTGACTCTTGTCATTTCAAGCGAAATGGCTTATGTTGATTTCGCTTGAAATGATTCATGACACTTTCAAGCGGAATCTTCTCCTTCAAGCGAAATTACAACTTAAACACTCTAAACTCTGATATTTTCTCGTATTACAAGCCCTGATCTATCAGATCTAATCTAAGACTTGAACGAAGACGAAGTCGACAGACAACTGCACCAACAGTGATGATAGGCTCAGCTAGACTAGTAGATTTGCGATAACGATACAAACTTAAATGAAAAAGTCTAGTTCTAGTGGGAAACGCGGTTGAAAGCATAGTACTTAGTTTTATCCTTCGTGATTGTGTACCTACTCAGTAATCGCTGAATGCTAAAAGAGCATAAAAACCAGTCAGTTTGTGAACTTTCACAACTTGCTGAAAAAGTCACTATGATTGTGCATTTCATTTTGCAAAGATTTAAACTTGTTTGATTTCTTTATTTTGTTTAAGCATTGGACATCCTCTGCGTATACGTGAGTATCGAACTGGATGTTAGTGCCTGAACGTTCTGCTTTATTTTTCTTGGTGTTTCGTTTAAATCTTGGATCACCTCAGCGTATATGTGAATATCGAACTGGTGGTTAAGATCTAAACATATTCAACTTGTTTTTATTTCTTATTTTGTTTAAACATTGGATTTTCTCTGCGTATCGAAAGATCGACCTGATTGTTAATGTTTAAACATTCTACGTTGTTTTCGCACATATCACAGTTGATGAAAGTTTAAAGGCATTACTTGAGTTAGTGTATTGCATGATGAGGGGATATGCTGAGATCGTGGGGTCCATAAGAATATAGTGCAAAATTAATATATCTTAACGTATCGGTAAGCATTTCAAAAGTTTTTAGATTGAGTTTAAAAGGACAACAATATCGTCAATCTATGTGAATCGTTTAGAACTTAAAGTGTTAAAGCTCAACGGTGCTAGTGATTTGTCATAAACTGATATGATCCTCTTACACAAGCTCACAAAAATATTGTCTGTAAATATTTCTTTACTGTTTTTCATTAAAGACAAAAGCCCAAAATAATATGTTTTAGCTTAAATTTTTGAAAAAATCAAAAAGATTTTATTTCTTCTGATTTTCGACAACTGATGTTGAAAAGCTGATTTTCAAAATTCCAAGTGCTAAACATGATGAACAACAGGGTTGGGAGAGTTTGTTTGAGATGTGAAATAATTTTGAAATGTTTAAATGGTTCATTAATTTGAATCAAAATTTTGAATGTTACAAATTCAAGAAGCTTATCAATGTCAAAAATTGTTTATTTTACAAGTGATAGAGGATTGTGCAGGTTAAAGCCAGGTTCTGATCCTTTTGCTACGGAGAGCCAGGATATGTTTCAGATTCTGTGAAAACCTGAGCAGAGTTTGATCCAGGATACGATCTTAAGGCGATAGCGAATTCCAGACTGAGATCCCAGCTTATCGATAGGGGGAGTCTGAAGATGTTAGAGCCAGATTCAGATCCTGGAACAATACTCAAGACAGAAGCTGTTAATACTGAAGAATTTATAGAATCAAGAGACCTGATCAAGAGAGGTTAGAGCCAGGTTGCGATTCTGGAAGAGAAAGAAAGAGAGAGAAGATAGAGATTGAGGATGCTTACAATGGAGAATACTTTGGAAGAGAGCATGAAGACTGATAAAGATTGAAGACTTGACATACTGAAGACTCGTCGACATCCAAGGGGGAGTCTGTTGGTGCATACGTCTGTCGACTTCGTCTTGTATCAAGTCTTGTAATAGGTTAGATAGATCAGGGCACGTTATACGAGAAAAACGAGAAATATGCAGGTTGTAGCCATTTCGCACGAAATGGCACTGGCCAAGTCGTGTGAGTCCATTCCACATGAAATGGGTCTGCCTATATATAGTGTGCTTGGTCATTTCATTTGTAACTTTCTGATTCCGGTGCCGAGGTGCTGCCAAAGTGTCTCCAACCTGTAAAACGTTGTGTAATCAATACAAGAGACAGATTAATGTGTATCTAGTGCAATACAAGCTGAATGAAGACTAAATCACTGAATTCCGCCTCTGATTTAGTCCGAGATCTCTTCTGAACGACTCGTTTGGTCGTGCAAACGATCCTACAATAAGGTTTGACCCGTTTCGGTAAACTTATGCAAACTAGTCACATAAGCCTAACCGTACGCGTATAAGTGATATCGGGTAACCGGATGAGTAATGAACAAGTTCTATATGCCAATATACTTTAATTAAGTTGTAATATTAGTAGGATATCAACTTATATGCACGTTAAGGTTTTAAAATCAAACTATGCCTCATAAGGGCGTTTTAGTCTTTAAACAACGTATTAAAGGAACTTGCGCATAAACTGATGTTATGTATATGATCATTCTGTAAAAATATTGTATTTATGATATCATATCAGTAGAATATCAAACTGTAACACTCATTCTTATAATATAAATTTGTACCCATAAAATAGAACTAAGCTTTATGAACGTTAAGCCAAAACAGTTACAATATCGAAAGCTTAGTACTTACGAGTTTGACAAATATTTAAAAACATCATTAGGATACATAAGTATTTGTCACACCCCAAATTTCCACGTGTCACCGGTGGGCCCGGTAGGGGAGTAACGTGACGTGGTTGGCAACATCATAGTCAAACAACACAATATTTAAATGCACAGCGGAAGCAAAAGGATAAATATATTACAATCCGTAATAGTGTAACATCAAAGTATTACAACGGAAGTAAAGGATCCACAGGCGGGTCGCAAATAAAATAACATGGTTCAACAGACTTTAGGCATCTAAGCTTGCGAGACTCTTTAATGATGCTAGGAGTAGCCAGCCAATTCCAATTAGTACCTGCACTTAGCCTTTTTGGAAAATACGTCAGTTTACACTGGTAAATACAATCAACTGACTCATTTTGAAAAGGGTTTAAGAAAATGATTGTTTTGAATGCACATGGCACAAATAATATTTTATAACTTGGGATAATTATTTAAATATATAATACTTGTATGGATTTACATGTTCCTTATGCGTTCAGTAGCCCGGGTCGAGCCGGGTTAAAGATTAAACGACACACCACTATAATTATGAGACACCAACGGCGTACGCCTACGCCGGGTGCTGAGGTCGTGGCCATTCGTAGAATGATGCCAGGGATATCCGGGACAACGGTCATTAACCCCCCAAAGGCTTTAAGTAAACAAAACAATGTTAAACGAGACGTCTCAATACTTTCATTATCATACATTCAATCAAAGATTCAACGTCCCGACCAAGCGGTATTTTATATACCGTACCCCAAGCCCGTATAGGGAAAATAAGTTAAAAGTATTTACCTGAGCTTAAATATAAATTCAATCCCAGCCGTATCAAATCAGCAAGTACAGATAGCTTTTACTGAACTCCTAAATCTGGAATGAAGGTTTTTTAATAACCTATTAGAATCCTAACGGGTCTTTAATTAAGCCTACGCTTAGACCGATTAGTTTTAAAGATACGGTTCGTACGCACGATTAAGCGAAGACCGGATAGAATGTGATTTAGACCCGACAAGTTTGAAGACTTGCTTAATATGGGTATATGATACACATTCTGGATTTTGAGACAAAACCGATAAGGTTTGACCCGTTTCGGCTAATTTATGTAAACTAGTTACATAAACCGAACCGAACGCGCATGAAGCGTAACGGGTATCCGTAAGAGTCCTAAACAGGTTTCCTAAGTTAACATGCTTCAAATATGTTGTGACATCAGTAGGATGTCTTTCGTTATGCCCGAAATGAATTTAAACACAAACTATGCCCCGTAGGGGTAGTTTGGTCATTTTAAAGTTTGTAAAAGCGCTTAGATGTTTAACTGAGTTACAGGTCTGATGTAAATAGCAAACATACTCAATTTGATGAGTTATAACAGTAGACTAAAGCATATATGTGAGATTTATTATCTTTAACCAAACTATGCCCCGTAGGGGTATTTTGGTAATTTCACATAAGCCGAAAAGCTCAAAAACGAAGTCTGAGTTAATCAACCCTTGCTTACTGTTAAAATATCATAATTTGCCTCATATATCAGTAGGTATCAACCCGGGTATGTCTAATATGATTTTAAGACATACTATGCGTTAAAAACGCTAATTATGGCGATTAAAGGCCATTTCCGGGTTCGATACTTAAATCTGATATTTTTATATTTCCAGAAGGCTTAAAATAATTTATTTAACATATGTGATCAGTAGCAAAAGGTTTGGAGTCGTTTAGATAAGTAAAACTCATTTTATGGCCCGTAAGGGCAAAACCGACAATTTCCGAATTAAGCCTGCGACTACGAGTTATGCTCAGCCTAAAATTTATTAAAAATCTTTAAAAATCCTAAAATAATATTTTATATCAGTGGGTAAAAGATTTGATACCAAAAAGTATGTTTAACTAGGCTATATGCTAATTACGCCATTATGTTAACATAAAGCATTAGTTTTGCGATAATGAGCATAACTCTTAATCTACAAGTCGAACTGATGTCAAACTTTGCATGCAAGTCTATATATCAGTATTTGAGGTTTCTACACTTTTACATTTTCATCAATCACGTTTTAAGATAAAAAGGGCATAACGGTCAACATATGAGCGATTAACGGAAACTTGCATATTAATTGGATAATCAACGAAACAAGTACAGAGGCTTATACTATCATGCAACCTAACCCTAATGAAGCACTAAGGCATTTCCGAATCAAACTAAAACGGGTCAGAACCGAAGTCAAAGCAAAAGTCAAGGTTTTGCGCCTTTCGGTTCCGAACCGGGTTTAAACAGAAATTTGTCGAGTCGGGCAAGTATGAACAAGTTCTTATACTTATTACCAAGTTATATTAAGGTTAAAACAGGTTACACGCCTCTCGGATTGCTAATCGTGTATTAAATCATATTTTGAACTTCTGTTGACTTTTTCGGTCAACGTTTGACCCGACAAACGACCTAGTTAGGTTTGGAATTGGTACTTGCCCTTATAAGGGTTTAATACCCACATAATTACCTATCTAATGGAACTTTTAATTTGACATACGACTGAGCTATCGATAACTAATCGCGAAGTCAACCGTAAGTTACGATATATTGACTTTCAAGCTAATTACTAAGCTAGAATTAATTTAGAAAAGTTAGGCAACTTACTAGGTGATTAATGGATGATTAGGAAGGCCTTCAATCAGATTGTAAGCTCCTCCAATGCTCAGATTGTTTGCAATTGATGTGTGGAATGGTTGTGACATGAAGGGGTCTTTATATACAAGAATCAAGCACCACAAGCAAGTGACAACCAAGTCTAGGGCCATCCACAATTGATCAACACTTGTAAGTAGTGTGTAGGGATGTCTAGGGGCCATGTACATGCAAGAAAAACCGGCCTAGAGGGTAACAATCGCACACAACAGCCAACAGCAGGTCAGCTGTCGCTGGGCACACCCTCGCGTAGCGCGAGGGTCCGTCGCGCTACGCGACGCCCTTGCTGATCCGAATTTTTGTTGTTTGTTGGTGGTTTGAAAGGGCAGCCGGTATAAACGACTTGTGGACTTATTTTATCAGTAGGGGGCCTCCCATAAGTGTCTATATGTTTGAACATACCCTACCATTATCCAATGTTTCAAATGAATGCATAAACAAGACCCGAAAACATCGGTTTACCATTGCTTTTCATCGTGGGATCACATCATACTTTTGAAATTCCTGTATTGGCAATAATTCCCTGAATTGAGGGTGCATAGATGTGTAAAATATTAAATCGGGTCTTGGGATTTATAATTGAGGTGTTCAGAGGTAATAATTTAACATGACGCCTTTAAATCCTACCGAAACATCTTTATTAAATCCGGGTTTCCAACGCGTTTTTGTCTTATATGACACGTGTCGTTTTAACATTAAACCCGAAATTTGCGAGGTGTTACATCCTCACCCCCTTAAAATAAATCTCGACCCGAGATTTACTGAAACAAGTAAGGGTACTTTTCTTTCATGGTGGATTCTAACTCCCACGTAAACTCGGGACCTCTTCGGGCATCCCATTTGACCTTTACAAAAGGTATATGCTTTCTTCGAAGTTTCCTCACCTGTCGATCTTCAATCGACAAAGGTTTTTCCACACATTTTAAGCTCTCATCTATACGCACATCTGTATGCGGTATAACCAGTGATTCGTCAGCGAAACACTTTTTCAGATTGCAGGTGTGGAACACATTGTGAATTCCACTGAGCTCTTCAGGTAAGTTTAACTTATAGGCAACTGACCCGACACGTTCGATAACCTCGAAAGGCCCTATGTATCTCGGGCTTAGCTTGCCTTTCTTACCAAACCGCATCACTCCTTTCCAGGGTGATACCTATTGTTGAACCTTATTTCTTAACAAGAATCTAGGAGGTTTGCTATTTTCATAATCCTTAAATTTTCTGCCGTATACTGGCATCTTACAGATGATTATGAATTTGCGTGATCTTAGTGATTGTCTATAATGTAACTTTCAGATCTTAATGTTTGGACTTACCAAACTATTGTCCTAACAATGGACGTTTAACATCCCATCTATACAAGGTCTTCAATGGAGTAGCCTTGATACTTATATATCAAGTATTATGGAGAAGCTTATCTTAAGGTGAGATGGTTATTCCAACCATTACTTAACTAATATTAAGGAATAGCTAATCCTTGTCGTTAGTCGAACAATTCGACGATCCTGGTTAGCTGATGGCAAATTCTTAATCGTTGCCTAATTAGGATTGCGGTAATGTATGCATAAGCAAAATGAACCGTCTTTCTTATCTAGCAATATCAAACTCTCGGAGTATCGAGTTAGGCTATATGAACCTATGTCTTAACACCTACTTACTCAAGGTTTTGTTTATTCCATAAACAATATGGAGTTTTCACAATACTCCAACCCACGGCGGGCGACAAATCTTAATTCTACCTGCCTTCCAGGAGGTAAGCAGGGACATCTTTTGAGAAGATAATTAAGATACAAGGAGGCTACAGAGATTTTCCATATCTCAGGCTCCAGTTCATCCATCATTGTTTGTGTCAATTAAATGACACATTTATGTTATGAGTCCACGAGTTCTTTAGTCGGGAACATTTACTTGGACAATTTCATTCTGGATATCTCCTTTGAATACTACTAGTCGACATTAGTATAATATGACCATTGGGATATCTCCGGGGTTCCATGTATTAAACCTCCATACTGATCAGGCATGGAAGCAATCTATGGAATTTATTAAGATACCCAATCCTCATATGACACTTTTATCAAACATAGTTTGGCATTCGCAGGCGTTAGAAAACAATGAGAAAATAATTAAAATAACATATGTTTCCGTACTCTATGCGAAGAAAGAGTGGTCTAAGATTTTCAGAAGGATTCCTTGCTGATACTATAAGAATTGGTTACTATGGTTTCCTTGGTAGGTTATACCTTGTCGATGATAAGAATTCGCTAAGTTATGGTTCATGAAGATTTATTATTGCCTGTATTAAAAACAGGACACTTAGTAGAAATTATCATTGATAAATGATAAGGAAGTTTATTGTACAAGTGCTTATATCTAATAAATAATGGAAGTTTCACAAACTAGGCACCTAGCTCAGTTGGCTAGGCGCGCGAAAGGGTGCGGCCGGCCTAGACCCGGGTTCGATTCCGGGGACGGTCAGTTCCACCATTTTTTTTTGTTTAATATTAATTACTCGTACGAATACGTGTAATTATGAGAGTGGTCTCATACGGAGTCTTGATAATTAATTGCTTCTTAACACTCACCATATGGCTTGATTTTTTTTTTGAAGGCAACCAAACCTTTCCTATTACTATATAAAGTCCTCTTATTAACGCAACAAGGACAGCGGAGAAGAGTAATTCCTAATGGATATTAAATATCCATTCAATATTGCTGCAGTAGTCTCGGAGGTATTATTGACCAAAATTTTTACTTCATACTTAACGCTTAGAGTTTTAGCAGGCAGATTTAAAGATTTACAATATCTATCGTCTACAAGAGACCTATCTGAACCTGTATAAAAAGTACTCTAGTTTATACATCATTTACAAGAAAGGTACCTGTGCTAACGTTGTCATCCTGAACGGCTTCCCTTGCATCCATTCCGAAGACCCTCGCATTGGTCTTTTTGCCTTCCTCAGGCTTTTTAGCGTACTTAGGGCAGTTGGTCTTAATGTGCCCCTTATCATGGCAGTTGAAGCATGTTGCATCCTTTATCTTCTTGCACTCTATCGTCTTGTGGTCTTTAGACTTGCATAACCCACATGCAGGTGATCCTGATTGAGACTGGGTCTCAAGCCTGCATTTTCCAAAGTGGCGTTTTTGGCAAGTCGAGCACCTTGGCTTTCCCTCTGTTCGCTGATTACCCTTGTTAGATCCAGACTTAATTGCTTTTCCCTTGGCAGCCGTAGGGCAATTAGTACTGATATGGCCCTTTTTGCCACACCCATGACAGGTCGCATTTTCCAATTTCTTGCAATCCAAGGCCTTGTGACCCTTGGTTTTGCAAATTCCGCATAAATTAGTACGTGGGTCGATTGTGCATTTTCCAACATGTTGCTTCCTGCAATTCTTACATCTGGGTTTTTCACCTGACTGTCGGTTGTTTTTCAATCCCTTGCATTCATGGGTCTTGTGATTCCTCTCTTTACAGATACCACATCCCCTGATCTGTTCGTATATACATTTACTGAAATGCCTCTTCTTCCCGCAAATCTTACATTCAGGTTTAGCCTCCTTTGGCTTGGACTGGTTATAGTTTAAACCGGTCTTACCCTTTTTACAAATTTGCATTGGGGTATTATTGCCCTTTCGCTTGTGATCCTTCAGTACACGATCTACAACGTTATTTATGGCTGTATTTAACACAGCCTTTAACTCGGTGCTCGTTATGTTCAGTCTTACATCATCATTCTGATCAACTAGGCGATTGTGAGCTTCAGAGGAGTCAGCCATGGTGAAGCTTTGAGGCTACAAACCAAGAAGTAGTAATTTGCTTTAAGTATATGGCGAATTGTCGAATTTGATGAATAAATAGCCATGGCGTAATTAAACCATATAGGCCAATAGATAGAATTTAATTCATTTGATTATGTTTTGCCTAAGTTTAAATAACCATCTTTGGCATTTAAGCGGAATATAATCCTTCATATTTATTAGACAGGGGACATAAATCACGACTGTCAATGTCGTATTGACATTTTATATAGCACAAGAGCTTGTTCCCAAGGATTCTTGATGGCACAGGGGCCTTGTCATTAGGGAAAAATCTAAAACATAATCGATGATTCCTTTGGATCGGAAAATTCCATAGTTCGTTGTCTTGACAAGACTTTATGAAATAATAACTATCCTTTCATATTTACACCTTTTCCCATAGGTACACATCCCAAATGGATGTTTTGCTGCGTACATCATGCTCGACGTTTACCAGTCATGATTCCTATTGATCACTTACACTAGCTAAGAGATATGGAAAAATCTTAATATAGGGATGACAAGTGTGATTTTATCATATCACTGTTGTCGGGAGTGTCAACACATTTTAAAGTGTTAACAATGATCTGAATCTCTATTTAACCAGGTTTTACCATCTTAGCAAGGTCTACAATAACATTCAGTCTAGGTCAAACCTTTTAAGATTCTCTTTTAATATTAAACTGACGGGAAGAGAATGATATTTATCTTATTCAGGATTTTCACTATTAATCCTAAATTATAATCTAGTAATAGTACAAAAGGCTTAGTCACTTAGACGAGTTTCATTTATAAGCCATGATTTCAGAGAATCGAGGCATTAAGGTTTGAACATATTTCATTACCTTTACTAGACAGAGAGTCGAAGACTACTACTGTCATTTTCATAATTGACGATACGATATGGCGAGTAAGCAAATCAATTGACATCACAAAACGATGTTTTAAGAAAATAATAATCATCACACTGGTGATAGTAGTCATGATAATATTGATCATATTGACTATGAGGCTTGGGCATAGCCCACTGCCTTAGACAAGAACCCTAAGATTTACTACTGTCATTGTCGTAGTGACAATATTGTAAAGTATAGCCAGTAGGCACTTCATCACTAAGAATGTCGATAATATGATCATCATATTGATGATATTAGTCATGATCACATTGATCATATAGACTAATAGGCTTGAGCATAGCTCACCACCATAGACAAGGAATCATAAAGATCACAATGTCAGAGACATATTAGTCATGATCACATTGATCATTTAGGCTAATAGGCTTGAGCAGAGCTCACCACCATAGACAATGAATCATAAGATCACAACACAATATTTAAATGCACAGCGGAAGCAAAAGGATAAATATATTACAATCCGTAATAGTGTAACATCAAAGTATTACAACGGAAGTAAAGGATCCACAGGCGGGTCGCAAATAAAATAACATGGTTCAACAGACTTTAGGCATCTAAGCTTGCGAGACTCTTTAATGATGCTAGGAGTAGCCAGCCAATTCCAATTAGTACCTGCACTTAGCCTTTTTGGAAAAT
This sequence comes from Helianthus tuberosus, assembly GCA_030545235.1. Classification (NCBI taxonomy): domain Eukaryota; kingdom Viridiplantae; phylum Streptophyta; class Magnoliopsida; order Asterales; family Asteraceae; genus Helianthus; species Helianthus tuberosus. The sequence continues at coordinate 33,197,520 of CM060351.1, read as the reverse complement.
ACGTCAGTTTACACTGGTAAATACAATCAACTGACTCATTTTGAAAAGGGTTTAAGAAAATGATTGTTTTGAATGCACATGGCACAAATAATATTTTATAACTTGGGATAATTATTTAAATATATAATACTTGTATGGATTTACATGTTCCTTATGCGTTCAGTAGCCCGGGTCGAGCCGGGTTAAAGATTAAACGACACACCACTATAATTATGAGACACCAACGGCGTACGCCTACGCCGGGTGCTGAGGTCGTGGCCATTCGTAGAATGATGCCAGGGATATCCGGGACAACGGTCATTAACCCCCCAAAGGCTTTAAGTAAACAAAACAATGTTAAACGAGACGTCTCAATACTTTCATTATCATACATTCAATCAAAGATTCAACGTCCCGACCAAGCGGTATTTTATATACCGTACCCCAAGCCCGTATAGGGAAAATAAGTTAAAAGTATTTACCTGAGCTTAAATATAAATTCAATCCCAGCCGTATCAAATCAGCAAGTACAGATAGCTTTTACTGAACTCCTAAATCTGGAACGAAGGTTTTTTAATAACCTATTAGAATCCTAACGGGTCTTTAATTAAGCCTACGCTTAGACCGATTAGTTTTAAAGATACGGTTCGTACGCACGATTAAGCGAAGACCGGATAGAATGTGATTTAGACCCGAAAAGTTTGAAGACTTGCTTAATATGGGTATATGATACACATTCTGGATTTTGAGACAAAACCGATAAGGTTTGACCCGTTTCGGCTAATTTATGTAAACTAGTTACATAAACCGAACCGAACGCGCATGAAGCGTAACGGGTATCCGTAAGAGTCCTAAACAGGTTTCCTAAGTTAACATGCTTCAAATATGTTGTGACATCAGTAGGATGTCTTTCGTTATGCCCGAAATGAATTTAAACACAAACTATGCCCCGTAGGGGTAGTTTGGTCATTTTAAAGTTTGTAAAAGCGCTTAGATGTTTAACTGAGTTACAGGTCTGATGTAAACAGCAAACATACTCAATTTGATGAGTTATAACAGTAGACTAAAGCATATATGTGAGATTTATTATCTTTAACCAAACTATGCCCCGTAGGGGTATTTTGGTAATTTCACATAAGCCGAAAAGCTCAAAAACGAAGTCTGAGTTAATCAACCCTTGCTTACTGTTAAAATATCATAATTTGCCTCATATATCAGTAGGTATCAACCCGGGTATGTCTAATATGATTTTAAGACATACTATGCGTTAAAAACGCTAATTATGGCGATTAAAGGCCATTTCCGGGTTCGATACTTAAATCTGATATTTTTATATTTCCAGAAGGCTTAAAATAATTTATTTAACATATGTGATCAGTAGCAAAAGGTTTGGAGTCGTTTAGATAAGTAAAACTCATTTTATGGCCCGTAAGGGCAAAACCGACAATTTCCGAATTAAGCCTGCGACTACGAGTTATGCTCAGCCTAAAATTTATTAAAAATCTTTAAAAATCCTAAAATAATATTTTATATCAGTGGGTAAAAGATTTGATACCAAAAAGTATGTTTAACTAGGCTATATGCTAATTACGCCATTATGTTAACATAAAGCATTAGTTTTGCGATAATGAGCATAACTCTTAATCTACAAGTCGAACTGATGTCAAACTTTGCATGCAAGTCTATATATCAGTATTTGAGGTTTCTACACTTTTACATTTTCATCAATCACGTTTTAAGATAAAAAGGGCATAACGGTCAACATATGAGCGATTAACGGAAACTTGCATATTAATTGGATAATCAACGAAACAAGTACAGAGGCTTATACTATCATGAAACCTAACCCTAATGAAGCACTAAGGCATTTCCGAATCAAACTAAAACGGGTCAGAACCGAAGTCAAAGCAAAAGTCAAGGTTTTGCGCCTTTCGGTTCCGAACCGGGTTTAAACAGAAATTTGTCGAGTCGGGCAAGTATGAACAAGTTCTTATACTTATTACCAAGTTATATTAAGGTTAAAACAGGTTACACGCCTCTCGGATTGCTAATCGTGTATTAAATCATATTTTGAACTTCTGTTGACTTTTTCGGTCAACGTTTGACCCGACAAACGACCTAGTTAGGTTTGGAATTGGTACTTGCCCTTATAAGGGTTTAATACCCACATAATTACCTATCTAATGGAACTTTTAATTTGACATACGACTGAGCTATCGATAACTAATCGCGAAGTCAACCGTAAGTTACGATATATTGACTTTCAAGCTAATTACTAAGCTAGAATTAATTTAGAAAAGTTAGGCAACTTACTAGGTGATTAATGGATGATTAGGAAGGCCTTCAATCAGATTGTAAGCTCCTCCAATGCTCAGATTGTTTGCAATTGATGTGTGGAATGGTTGTGACATGAAGGGGTCTTTATATACAAGAATCAAGCACCACAAGCAAGTGACAACCAAGTCTAGGGCCATCCACAATTGATCAACACTTGTAAGTAGTGTGTAGGGATGTCTAGGGGCCATGTACATGCAAGAAAAACCGGCCTAGAGGGTAACAATCGCACACAACAGCCAACAGCAGGTCAGCTGTCGCTGGGCACACCCTCGCGTAGCGCGAGGGTCCGTCGCGCTACGCGACGCCCTTGCTGATCCGAATTTTTGTTGTTTGTTGGTGGTTTGAAAGGGCAGCCGGTATAAACGACTTGTGGACTTATTTTATCAGTAGGGGGCCTCCCATAAGTGTCTATATGTTTGAACATACCCTACCATTATCCAATGTTTCAAATGAATGCATAAACAAGACCCGAAAACATCGGTTTACCATTGCTTTTCATCGTGGGATCACATCATACTTTTGAAATTCCTGTATTGGCAATAATTCCCTGAATTGAGGGTGCATAGATGTGTAAAATATTAAATCGGGTCTTGGGATTTATAATTGAGGTGTTCAGAGGTAATAATTTAACATGACGCCTTTAAATCCTACCGAAACATCTTTATTAAATCCGGGTTTCCAACGCGTTTTTGTCTTATATGACACGTGTCGTTTTAACATTAAACCCGAAATTTGCGAGGTGTTACAGTATTCCTTCATTTACATAATTGTTACTAATAACTAATAATAACAAAAGTTGCGGAACTAGATCTTGAATGTGTTCGGTTCGGAAGCATTGACTTGATCAACATCCACGTACTTGCATTACCTAAAAGCTGAAATTTTTTAACAAACATTAGTATTAAGGTCCTTAGAAATTAGCATAATCGAAACTACGCTAAAAACGGGTTCGATCAACTAAAATATGCAAAATTCAACAAAAGTGAATGGGCTCTACCGTAGCTTACGGTAGCCACCGTAAGCTACGATAGCCACTAGGCAATATTGGGCTGCCGTAAGGCAGTAGAGAACTACCGTAACATTTTATTCGCTACCGTAAGTTACGATAGCTACCGTAACTTACGGTAGCTTTCTCGCGCCCCGCGTAAAACCAGACCAAGCTTACACGGCCCGCCCAAAACTCGTCTGCAGCAATTTCCTTGCTGTTTTGCTGTTTTGACCCGTTTATTCTCATTCCACTCGTTCAGAATATCAAAATACAATACGGAACATCCCAAAATTTCTAGTGAGACTTATAATTTCCTGTCTTCAATCTATTAACATTTTCCTAACAAGGATTGTAGCGAATATGCATCATTTGGTGCATGATCAAACTTTTAGATATTTATTCCACATTTTAACCAACTTACCCTCTAATTCATTATTCCCGAAACCATACGGACGGGATATTACTTTGTAACAAGGTGGCCCATCTTCGGGTTATTTATGTCCAACACTCACGCTCCCATTACCGGTTTGCGTGTTTAATAAATCACTACCCGTCACCCGGGCTTATAGTCTCCGGATAAGGTACTCCCGTTACCTGGTTTGTACCTATCCCTAATAACCCGTTTGGTCGCCGCTATGAATTCCATCATTTAAGCAAACCAAACTACTTAAATTCCATATGCTAAATTGCCAACTATTATCAATAATAAAACACTAATTATCAATATTAACGAAGCGTTAGCCACGTACCTTATTGCTTTTCCTTCAACTTTGCGTTTGCCCCGGCTTGACTCCCCGAAGCTTCACCCGAGTTGCCTATAACGTGCAACCCAATTGTTAATACTTCTTTTTCTCAATTTTACAATATGCACATTTGTTCCATATTTCATTCACATCAACATCATTTGGTGAATTATTAGAATCGACATTTCATTCAAGCGTTTTATCAAACACTTGATGTGCATAATTTACAATTAGCCATATCCCTCAAGTTATTGAAGTTTCTAACCAACAATACTCCTACTTAACAAGTAGACATATCTATTATACCCTTTTTTCTATCAAATTTCTGATTATTATGGGTTCAAACATCATCACAACTTCCAGATTTCATGAGTTCCGATCTTATACATCAAAACCCATTTGTTCATTCTTATGCATTCAACTCGATACCTAGTTATAGCATTTGTTCTACTTGTTTTTACCAAAACTTACTCAGAATCATATAGATTTCACTATCTATATCACAATTTCAACATAATTTTATCCTAATTGTGCATCATAAATTTCACCAAGAACTTATTACTTTACATACATCAAATTCTCAACATACCTTATGAAGAGATGATGTTATGGACTTCAATTCATCAAACATGCATGAGATTCGTTTTGATTCTTGGCTGAATTTGAGAGATTTGTGAGGAAGAACAAGACTAGGGTTTTGCTCCCCTTTTTCCCTCCTGGTCGCACACACCTACACGCACACTTCAATGTGTGTGTTTTTTATTTATTTAATTTTATTAAACCAAGTTCCATACTTTACATATTCAGCCCCTCAAGTTTCTTTATTAACCTAATGTTAATTAATTTAACACATTATTTTAATGTGTATGGTTTTTTTTTCTTAGCTATTAAATATTTTTGGGGTGTTACACAAACATATGTTAGTTTTATTGTTTAAGACCAAACTATGCACCGTAGAGGCATTTTGGTCATTATGAACATAGTTTGAAAGATTATTTATAAATCTAAGTTAAGATCATGTACCTACAGTGAAAAAATTATAAATAAGTTATAACATCAGTAGGTATCAAGTTTTAGTTGATAGTTATGGTTTAAAACCATACTATGCGCCAAAAGGGCGTTTCGGTCGTTAAATACCGACATTTGCGATCTTTAGTAAAAAACTCAGGTTAGGAACTGATCTGATATCCTAAAATATTTTAGTTATGATATTATATCAGTAGGTAATGAGTTTGATAAGAGAAATTATGTTTAAAACCATTCTATGTGCCGAAAGGGCACTTTAGTCCTTTTAAAACATAATTTACGATCTTATACGAAAACTTAGTTTATGATCAGTTTAATAACATCAAGATAAGTTAATAACATTAGCATATCAGTAGGTAAGCCATTTGCAAGTTCGTTATTGATTAAAACCTTATTTCTTATAAAAAGGGCAATTTGTCAAAGTATGGCATAATATAGAATACTTGCATAAAACTCAGAATACAATTTTGATCATGTAATATAAGCTTAGAGGGTTATGATACATTAAATTATGATCATAATTCAACCTTAGATCAGTAACAAACTAATCTAAGTCGGGTCAGAATCGAAATTCAAAGCCGAAGTTAAACTTCACGACTTTCGGTTGCGAACCGACCCTAAAACTGGAATTGACGAGCCGAACATGTTTATACATGTTCTAATAATTATTACCAAGTTGTTTAAGTGTCAAAACATGATATATAACATCTACATTATCATATTATAACATTTATGAAATCTGACCCGTTTGACTTTTAAAAACAATAAACTTTGACCCGTCAATTGACCTAGTAAACATGATTTTCAGGAGGTGCCCTTTTAAGGGATTAAAACCTACCTAATTACGATCACGTAGCCATGTTCGTCTCGAACAATGGCTGGACCATAAAGGTCTAAACCGAAAGTCAAATCATTTATCGGAAATGCTTGACTTTTGGCTTTAAAAGCCTAATAAACAAAAATGTAACTGAAAGGAGCACTTACTAGTGGTCCTTAGATGAAAATGCACTTGATTAGGAAGTACCTATAGCTCAGAAACCTCCAGAAGTGAAGAGAGGAAAGAAATCAAGAAGGTGCAAGTTGGAATGTTTTCAAACACTTCAATTTATAGTTATGGAGGAGTTGGGAGATGATTCCAGGTGTTATGGGGGCTTAGGATATGAATACACATGTCCCTTAACGTGTCTAGTGCAACCATGCAGCCCATAGATTCGAAATATGGAGGTTTTGGCAGTGTGTGTGAGCTGCAAGCAAAAATTCGCCCAGCTCCATTGCATACGGACCGTAAAGCACAGTGCTTGCGGTCCGTAAAGGGGTCTAGCCAGCAAAACAACTTTTGTAATTTGGCACATTAGGTCCCTCAACCTTCCATACTTATATACATTATTATAAATGGCATAAATAGCCCCTCTTGGCCAATGTTTGGCATATCCGAGAGTATGACCAAACATCATCAAGCTCCCGGTTCGTTAAAGGGTCACTCAGATGTATAAATTAACATGTTGACGCCTTTAGTCCTCCAAGTATCAAACTTTCACATAAATTTACACACGGTCCCTCTCGTCTTACCAGTGGCTCATTTGAGAGCATGTTGACACCTTTAGTCCCTCCACATTCATACTTTTCACAATTTGGTAAAAAAGTCCCTCCTAGCCAACATTAGGCACAATTAGGAATAGGGACACGTGTTAGCACATTATTGGACACGATTTTACGAGGTGTTACAAAAACGCCACTGTAGAAAAAAAAAGAACTCTACCTTTAGAGAAAGTTTGTGCATCACGTGCTACATGCATAACCTATGACGAGTATTAAGAAATACAATAGAAATAACCTTCTTCATTGCTGGATCTTGATCAGTTACAACAACTTTTAGTTGATCACCAACGGCTTTTAAAAAAAAACTTTCAACTACCAAATATATGTATCAGCAGTTGCTGACGCCAATAATGCAGTAACAAATGTAACATTGCAGTGATGATTATCTATACCAGTAAAAGGTACAAACACCATAGAGTATCTGAAAAGAAAAATAGTAGACATAAATGGTTAATCCTGAAAACACCACTAAGAATAAAAAACGCCAAACAGAGAAATTTGGATTCTAGTTCATATTTGTTTGACCGATAAGTGGCGTCAAATGAAATCACATCACAAAACACAAGATAATTACGTTTACATTGATCATCATACCAAAACCGCCCCTTCAACCGATTGTCATCGTCTATGAAGTAATCGTACGAAAATTAGGTTGGGACTGTTTCTTTTCATGCAAATGTCTCACAACCATCTCGGCGTCATATTCCCCGAAAAACAGATTAATTTGCATCTTGTAGTTCTTAAAATCAACTTTACTTGACCCCGCATCTTCAAATCCACCAAAAACAGTCTTTCATGACATTAAATGCCTTAACCGGGCCCATGTTCAACTTAGCCATGCTATTTATAACATGTTTCTGAAGCTGAGTGAGGTGTCATTCCGACGGTAGAAAATGCTTATCGGACTGCTCAACAAAATCATGATTGTGCTCCTCAACAAACTTATAGACCTTCCATGATCCAAACTCAAACTCTACACATAATTGTGCTCCACAACCAGTCCTCTACGAAAAATTAGACCGCACATTCCTTTCTTTCTGATTAGGGTCCAATGTATCAACCTTCTTATTCTTGTAATGCCCATCTCTCATACACATATAGTACTTTATATGTTTTACTCCTTTGGCGTTTATCTTTTCAGTCCATTTTCTTACACCAAACCCCCAGCCGTCGCATACTTAAGATACAAAGAATAACAATCATCAAGGCTTCCGAAAATCATTTTTGAATTTGGTTTTAGATCATCTCTAACGATGGGATGTTAAATGTATAACCAATTTTTGGGCAAATCCTTTCATTCGACGCAACACTCTATTCTGAAACAACAACAAAAAACACCATGAACAGTAATGAGATGATTCAATAACCTTGACACAGAAAAATACACGGCATGCATAAAATAAAGCCACCATTATCATTTAATCATAAATGATTCAATAACCTTGACAATGGAAAAATACACGCCATGCATAAACTAAAACCACCATAATCATTTAATGATATATGATATATACCCCATTAATCATTGATAATCAATAAATAATCATAAATTAAATAAGTTTTATATATAGATGGAATCACCATAAAAATGAAAACGTCATTTGTTAAATCAATAACGATTCAAAAAGAGTTGACGTTTGACGCAATTCCTTAAAGAGTTGTTTGGATTAAAACGCCATTAAGCACATAAAAAATCGTGATTAGATTAACGAGTTATTTGGAATAAAACGCCATTAAACACATCAAAACATCCCTAATGAGTTGTTTTGATTGAAACGCCATTAATCGTTGATAATATACATTCCTTAACCAGTTGTTTGGATTGCATAATAAACACCAAGTTTAATATATAAGATTTAAATACAAACATAACCACATGAAAAAAGCAAAAAATGCCATAGCATTTACCTCATTAGTTCGACAAAAAAAAAAACCCCGTCATCACTTTTATGTTGTTGGAATTGAAACACCATTTAACATATCAAAACATGAATAAGAGAAATAAAATAAACGCCATTGCTAATTTTAATTTGTATTAATACCAAAATAAACACCATTATAAGATATATAATAATCAAAATGCCATTGCTTTTACATGATTTGCTCCAAGAACAAAACACAAAAAACGGGCATCAATTTTATATAATATGCTCAAACAAAAATCTAATAGAATACCCTGTAACTCGCAATCCATATCAAACACCATAGATCTCGGAAACTTGGAGATGAGGTAATAGCTAACACGATAATTTTGGAATCAATCCATATAAGTTAAACTTACCTGAAGAGCTTAGTGGTATTCATAACGTATTCCACGTCTGCAATCTGAAGAAATGCCTAGCTGACGAATCGCTAGTCATACCACATACAGATGTGCATATAGATGAGAGCTTGAAATTTGTGGAAAAACCATTGTCGATTGAGGATCGACTGGTTAATAAGCTTCGAAGGAAGCATGTGCCTATTGTAAAGGTAAAATGGGATGCCCGAAGAGGTCCCGAATACACGTGGGAGGTTGAGTCCACAATGAAAGAAAAGTACCCTTATTTATTTCAGTAAATCTCGAGGTCGAGATTTCTTTTAAGGGGGTGAGGATGTAACACCTCGAAAATTCACGTCCTATAATGTGTTGACACGTGTCATAGGTTTGAACGTGTGAAAGAATGTTATAAAAGGATTAAAGTTGACAAACATGGGAAGTATGTGAATATACGGGTCCTAAATGTCAACAGTGAATAAATATATTGTACATTAACCCTACATGATGCTCATACCTTCAAACGAATAAATCATGGATCATACGAAGCTAAAAATGAAAGAAAGTGAGAGATTACAAACTACAGGGGTTAAATGTGTCAACATGTTTAAGTTATACCTCTGAGTGACCTTTTAGCAAACCCGAAGCTTTGTAACGGTTAATTATGCTCACTAGAATGCACGATATGAATTTCATAAAGTTTCGTTATCGTATGAGAAAGTTATGATCAAATTCGTATGCGAAGGGTTAAAAGCGTCAACGATGAAGTTTAGGACTTTTCGGGTGACAATAAAGTTAACCGAGGACTAAACAAAGTGGGTAAATGTCTTAAAGCCCTTATAAGTCAATTTGGAGGGTTCAAAGTGCAAGAAATAAAGTCGTAGCAAAGTTTCCAAGAGCCAAGGACCAAAGCGTAAAAATCAGAAAATTGAGATTTGATCAGAAGGGGCATCGCGCCACGCGAAGGCCCTGGAGGGGGGGGGGCTACGCGTGCCGCGAGGGGCCTTCTGCTCCAAATTCTTTGGGTTCTTGTCTGCCATGGCCATTTTAACCGACTTATAATCGATTCTCCACATCTTGCACGACCCCTAAGCAACCCCTAGACACTTAGGGACATCTGGAAGTGATCCATGGCCATTGTAGACTTGTGTGTCAACAATCCATGAGTTCTTGAGCACTATAAAAGGCCACAAGGTTGCAACCAATTCTTCACACTTTCCTTCAGCATTTCTGATCATTTCTGGAGCTCCAAATCAGACTCAAGTGATCACTAATCGTGCATAGGACTCCAGTAAGTATGCTTAACCTTTCTTAGTTAAGTTTTTGCTTAGTTTTAGCTTAAAAGTCAAACCGTCGTAATTAACGGTTGACTTAGCGATTAATCACTAATGGTCCAGTGATTAGTTGAATTGAAAGTAGTTATAAGTTGGTAATTATGTGGGCATTAAACCCTTAAAAGGGCACCCTCTGATTCCTACTCTAACTAGGTCAAATGTCGGGTCAAACTTGTTATTAAAAAGTCAACAGAATGCTTAATTTCCAATTTATGCATAATTAGCAATGTAGAACCCATACAACCTGTTTGATCATTAATATAAGTTGGTAATTAATGTAAGAACATGTCTAAACATGTTCAACCCGACAATTTTCAGTAGAGACCCGGTTCGGAACCGAAAGTCGCATAGTTTGACTTTTGCTTTGACTTTCAGTTCTGACCCGTTTAAGCATGTTTTAGAAATGCCTTAGAGCTCTATTTGGACCAGGTTACATACTAGTATAACCCTCTGTGATTATACACCATGGTTCATTAGTTAACCAATTAATACGCATGATTCCGTTAATTGCCTATATGTTGACCATTATGCCCTTTTCACCATAAAACGTGATTTTTGGAAATATAAAAGAGTAGAAACCTTAGTTAATGATTTATAAACTTGCACCCAAAATTTGACATCAGTTTGAGGTGTAGATTGAGAGTTATGCTCATTAGCGTAATTAGAAAGCTTCTTTAGCGATTTAACGACATAATTAGCGTAGAGCCTATTTAAACATACTTTTTGATATCAAACTCTTTACCCACTGATGTAATATATTATTTTGGGATTTTTGAATATTTTTAATTAATTTTAGGCTGAGCATAACTTAGAGTCATAGGCTTGATCCTGTAATTGTCGGTTTTGCCCTTACGGGCTATAAAATGAGTTTTACATATCTTTTTGACCCCAAACCTTTTGCTACTGATTACATATGATAAATAAATTATTTTAAGCCTTCTGGAATAATAAAAATATCAGCTTTATGTATAGAACCCGGAAATGGCTTCTAATCGCCTTATTAAGCGTTTTTAACGCATAGTATGTACTAAAACTATTTTAAACATACCAGGGTTGATACTGTTGGGTCAAAATAGAGAATGATGTTATCAATTACGCCGACATCATTTAGCATATTTATTGTTTATATTATGTGGCGTGTTTATTTGTAATAGTCGGATATTTTAGTGATTTTAATAGGTTTTCCAAGCAAGAGACGGCTTGCTTGGAGAACAAGGCTCAAGGGTCTATAAATAGGGAATTACACCTCACTTGGAGGGGGTGCATTTGTGAGCCGCCACCCCGGGGGAGCTCACCCGGGGTGGATCATTATCTTTGTATCTCTTTTATCAAATCAATGAAACTTTCTTTTTTTTTTTTTTTTTTTTTTTTAAGGCGCTTATTGTGAAGGGATATCATAGAAGTTCTAGGTCAGCATGTATCTGGATGCAGCAGAAGACCAACTATGATAACCCCCGAATGGAAACCAATATAAAGACCCGAGATTTCAGACTTTGGCAATCTATCAACACAAGATTTAAGACCATTAAGCCATATGCCGCAACGTGTTACCCACAAGATGCGTAATGCCTGAGAGAAGCCAGAATCCTTGTGTAGATGTTATGTTTTGCTCCCTAACAGCAGTTTACTCGTCGGTGTTGCTGAATCTACCGACACGTCATTGCTTGGTACCCCGATTTCTTTTTGTTTTGTTTTCTGTTTTGCAGGAAATAGCAAAGCGTTAGCAATTTTTCTATCATTTCCTCTAACAGGAGTCAGAAACAAGCATCTCGTTTTGATTTTCTGGAATATCCCCCCTAAAATCTTTATTTTCGAAAGTCCATTTGCCCGAAAATTAAATTTTAAGAATCAGAAAATCTTTTTGGTGGGCAACGCTGTACGATACTTGTTCTACTTTCAACAAACGTTTTTTTTTTTTTTTGGAAAAACTATGAACAGGGATAGTGTATTTACGGAAGCTTTTGGACACAAGATTCATTTCCATTCAAGGAAATTTACCATCTCCAACCAGGTTACCAGCTGGTTGAATCGCGTTTTGTCGAAAGCTTTAGTGAAAATGTCTGCCCGTTGCTGGGTTGTATCCACTGGTACCACTTGAATGTAACCTTTCTCGTACGCATCTCGAATTGCATGAATGCGAATTTCGATATGCTTCGTTCTGGAGTGGTGGATGGGATTCTTCACAATTCCCAGACATGCCTCATTGTCGATGAATATAGGAGTCTTCATGATGTTGATTCCATAATCCAACAGCTGATTTTGTATCCAGAGAACTTGTGAACAGCAACTGTAGGCCGCGGTGTATTCTGCTTGAGCGGTTGAGGTGGACACAGTTGTCTGTTTCTTGCTTTGCCATGAGATCAGACGATTTCCCAAGAATTGGCATCCTCCTGATACAGACCTGCGATCTACTTTACAACCTGCATGATCACTGTCAGAGTAAGCAATAAGATCAAAATTACTATCTTTAGGATACCAAAGGCCTAGTTTCGGCGTTCCTTTAAGATAGCGGAAGATGCGCTTTACAGCTGTTTCATGAGATTCCTTGGGATTAGTCTGAAAGCGAGCACAGCGACAGACTGCCCACATTATGTCGGGCCTGCTAGCTGTTAAGTACATCAGAGATCCAATCATCGAGCGGTAGAGGGACTTGTTTACAGGTTTTCCCTGAGGATCTAGAGTGAGCTCTGTCTGAGAAGCGAATGGAGTACTCGCAACTTTGCAGTCGTTCAAGTTGTACTTTGCCAGAATATCCCGAATGTACTTGGCCTGATGAATAAGAATCCCGTCTTCCTTTTGCTTCACTTCTAGCCCCAAGAAGAACGTCAGTTCTCCCATCATGCTCATTTCAAACTGAGCCTTCATGACAGACTCGAATTCTCTACACAGTTCCTCGTTGGTTGACCCGAAGATGATATCGTCCACATAAATCTGAACTAGCATTATGTCTTCTCCGACTCTTTTGGTGAAGAGAGTCTTGTCGATCGTTCCTATGGAGTACTCATGCTTCAAAAGATAAGTTGACAAGGTTTCGTACCAAGCACGTGGAGCTTGGTGAAGACCATATAGGGCTTTGTCCAACTTGTAGTAGCGACCTGGAAAATGAGGATCTTCGAAACCCGGTGGTTGACAAACGTAGACTTCTTCCTTTACTTTCCCATACAGAAAGGCGCTCTTTACGTCCATCTGAAAAACTTTGAAGTTTCTGTATGATGCGTAAGCCAGGAATATTCTGATGGCCTCCAATCTTGCAACTGGAGCGAAAACCTCTTCGTAATCAATTCCTTCTTCTTGACGGTAACCCAGCACCACTAATCTGGCCTTGTTCTTGATTACTACTCCACGATCATCCATTTTGTTACGAAAGACCCATTTGGTACCGATTGGAAACTTTCCTTCGGGTAGGTCGACTAGCTCCCAAACTTTAAGCTTCCTGAATTGAGATAGTTCTTCTTGCATCGCCTGAACCCAACTGGAATCTTGAATAGCGTCTTCGATGTCCCGTGGAACTGATTGCGACAGAAAAGCTGCAAATAGCCCTTTGTTGATGTTTGATGATTGCCCGCGTGTACGCACTCCTTCTTCGACTGCGCCGATAACATTTTCAAGAGGATGATTTAGATTTGTCTTGTATCCAGCATTAGTCAGAGCTTCAATTTGCTGCGGAAGGTTGGTGAAGTGTTCGTCCACATAAATCACTGGTAGATCATCTTCTTGTGTTGGTTCATCCACGTTCGCCTGTGAAGAAGAAGCACCGTTTTCAGGGGTGTTCTCAGGCGAAGTGTCACCAGTTGCTTCATCCGCAGAGAGAAGTGGATTAGCAGAGAATGGAGTGAAACGGGTAGTGAATGGAGTGAGACCAATATCTGAAGTATCAAACAGAGGTTCAACTTGAGTGACTTCTGCAGGTTCTGCTTCTGGAACATCTTCTGGAATTTCGAAGGTGTTGAAGATCACACCCACATCATAAAACCAGTTGGGAGTACTTCCGGTGTTAGTGTAATTTCCTTCTTGAAAATCAACGTAGTACGACTCAATCACCATCTTTGTTCTTTTGTTGTAGACTCTGTAAGCTTTCTGAAGAAGGCTCAGCGGGAAAGAAAAAGACTGATGACATATCTTCGAAAGTATCTCCGGTAAAACCAACGAGGTTTTCAAAGCCACATGTCCCGCCACAAAGGATCCGTCCCTTCCAAGAGCTTTACGATAAACTTGTGGAGAACGCAAGTCCAACTGTGGCAAAAGAAATATGTTTGTTGAAAAACCAAGTGAATGACACCAACCTCCTCAGGGAAAAGATCAAAGATCAAAGGAAGAAAAACAAAGAAATGACTGCATACATGGCTAAACAGACCAAATTCATCAGATTTCAGCAAGCAGGACTGGAGAAAATGTTTAGAATGACGCGAAGTATGTGTGAGAAAATGAAAATCAAGCCAATGTTTACCTTCGACGAAATCTTTGACTTCGATGCTTTTATTGAAGAAGAAACATCTCGAAAAGAAAAAGAGGCTGAAGCGAAGAAAAGGCGTTTAGAGTCGGTGGAAAAAGTGACTGAAGGAGATGAAAGTGACGAAGAAGAAGTTGACAGAAATGATATGCCATCAAAGTTTCTTGAATGGGGTCTTGAGGACGAAGTTCTATACGAGCAAGAGAATGGAAAAACATTTGCTCCCGAGCACCCTGAATGGTTCAAAAAGGAAAGAGAACGACTTCCTGATTTCCATCAAGTTATCAAAGTTGAAAAGTCTGAAGCTACCGATAAGATTATCAGTTGGATGTATGATAATCTTAGAGGAATATTTGTTGTGAAGAGACGAGGTGGCGTGATCCAGTACTTTCAGACCGGTTTTGATCTCTTTACTCTTCCCAGGTGGGATCTACATGAGCTGGGCCGTCTGGACATTCTAAAGCCCGAAGAAAGAAGTCACATCGTACACAAGTTGTCGGGCCGTGTTGTACAACTAAGCCATCATAAATTTGCATCCAATGTAATCGAGAAGTGTTTGGAATATTGCGATTCTGAAGCTAGGGGAATCTTGATTGAGGAAATCATCGGTCTTGGTGACGATAGTGATAATTTGTTGGCGATGGTGAAGGACCAATTTGCAAATTATGTTATTCAAAAGGTTCTTCAAACGTGCGCCGGTGATCAGAGAGAATTGTTACTTGGTCGAATAAAGATTCATCTAAATTCATTGAAGAAATATACTTACGGAAAACATATTGTAACTCTCTTTGAACAATTGCACGACGAAGAGGCTCAGGGGTCCGGTTCGTAACCTGGTGCTAAATACATTGATGTGAACCGGGCACGGAAATTGAAAAATGGGAAAATATTTATTTGAAACCGTCGGTCGACATGTATAGATCGCGCGTGCGATTCATAGGATGCGGAATAGCATCTGTCCTTGTACATTCCTGAACCTATTTGTCTGAGTGTGGTTGTTTAAACATCTGTTTTAGCTATTCTATCTCTTGATAATTGTTAAAATAAATATATGACACAGATTTATCTGGAAAAAAAAAAAAAAAAAAAAAAAGAAAAGAAAGTTTCATTGATTTGATAAAAGAGATACAAAGATAATGATCCACCCCGGGTGAGCTCCCCCGGGGTGGCGGCTCACAAATGCACCCCTAACAAATGAGGCGTAGTTCTCTATTTATAGACCCTTGAGCCTTGTCCTCCAAGCAAGCCACCTCTTGCTTGGAAAACCTACTAAACTCGCTAAAATGCACAAGTATACTAACTAGCATCGCTACATCACGCTACATCATACAAATAATAAATATGCTAAATAACGTCGGCTCAATTGATAACATCATTCTCCATTTTTTTTTTTTTTTTTTTTTAAACCTTAAAAACCCTTGAATAGATTTGCAAATGATAATACTATATTCCCCCGAGAATGATGCTATCAATTTTTCAAATGATCTTCCTTTTCAGCCGCCTCTGCTTCAGCTTGTGCAATCCTTTGCTGCTTTTCTCGGACTGCCTCTCTATATTTTCGATAAGCCTCTTTGACTAGTGGCAATCTCTCGGCCGCATACATCCAATCGTGCAGCATCACCCATTCATTGGTCTTAATTTCCGTATACTGACGACTTGTTGGTACATGGAAGGCATATAGGTTTCCATCATGTGGTGGATTTTCATACTGATCGTTTATCAGCATCTGAATGAAACGAGGATACATTGCCCAAGTTTTCCCGCTCACATTCTCTAGCATGTAGTTGAAAATTAGCCCGGAGATATTGAATTTACGCTTCAAGCACAGGCTCAGCATGGCTGCTGACCATTCTAGGTTTAGACCGTCAAATCCACCCTTTCTGTGAGCTAGGCACATAGCAATGACATGAACTATAAATCTCCAGTCTCTAGTCAGTCCATTTCTCTTAATCTCCTTCTTTAGACGAAAGTCTCCTGCGTATCCCATGCCACGGAATCCATCCAACACATCATCCTTGCTTGAAGAGATTGGATCTTGCTCGTCGTCTTTCAGCTTCAACACTTTGCGAATCCTATCTTCAGTGACTTCTACACGTTTGTTACGAACAGTTGAAGTAATTCCTCTCTTGTTGTTTATAGTTTCAGGCTTCGCATGTACCCAAAACTCTTGAATGTGGAGGCGATAAACGGGAACTTCTGCTTCGACTGCAAAGCCGATTCTGCTAGACTGAATCCACCTCGCTGCATCCTGAAAGTCCCGTGGTGTTTGATCGAGATTGATACTCTGGTTGTGCTTTAACGTAGTATCCCAATCAATATTTTTCACCATCTTGATTCTGAAACGCCAAACGATCCAAGTGAGAGAAATGTTGAGATATAAGCGGATATTTACAAGAAAATTTATGAATAAAAGCAATATTTACAAAAAAATTAGAATTAGAATTAAAATCGCTGCCTGGTCGGTGATTGTCTTCGCTGCTGGTCCAGATATAGACAGCGATATCAGCGATGAATAGGATCGACCCACCAGCGAAGACGATCCAGCAGCGACGATGAGATGGGCTTTATCCTCGGAGCGATCTACCAGCGAGGACATATTCTCGAGATAAGTTCGCTAGCGAACTTAGCGAAGACAAGGTTTTGTTTCCGGAAATGATTCAGCAGCGAAGACATTTGTCTCGGCCACTTTACCGGCGAAATAAGAATATTTCACTGGTTGCTCGAACTCGCGTTCGAGACTTTTGAAAATCCTTGTTATTTTCGCTGAGTTCGCTATGTTCAAGTCTAATTCGCTGGCATCATCTTTTTCATACTAAACCCTTCTAAAACCCTAACTGTTCAACCCCCTTAATCACTGATTTCCCACAATCAATATACGATTTAGGCGATTTCATTTCATTCCGTAGTGTAACGAAAGATAGTCACATACAAGCAACATATCTCAAACATATCATTAACAGATTTTAGGCATTTTAAGAACAATGTAGAGATAATTGCAAACCCAAACCCATACATCGATTGAGACAAGAAACAAAACTTGAATCCGAACAAGATGAGAATGCAGCGATTTAGTGAGCGATATTACCTGATATTACCTACTGATATTTTAGGTAAATTATAATATTTCAACAGTAAGAAAAAGTTTTTAAACTCAGACTTCAGTTTTGAGCTTTTCGGCTTCTGTGAAATTACCAAAATGCCCCTACGGTGCATAGTTTGGTTATAATTGATAAATTTCACATATATATTTTACCCTACTGTTATAACTTATCAAATTAAGTATTTTTGCTGATTATATTAGACCTGCAACTCAGGTTAATACTTAAACTCTTTTATAACCTTATAAATGACCAAACTACCCCTACGGGGCATAGTTTGTGCTTAAATTCATTTCGGGCACAATAAAAGACATCTTACTGATGTCACAACATATTTGAGGCATATTAACTTAGGAAACATGTATATGACTCTCATGGTCACCCGTTACGCCTATTGCGCGTTCGGTTCGGTTTATGTAACTAGTTTACATAAATTAGCCGAAACGGGTCAAACCTTATCGGTTTTATCTCAAAATCCAGAATGTGTATGAAATACCCATATTAAGCAAGTCTTCAAACTTGTCGGGTCTAAATCACATTCTATTCCGGTCTTCGCTTAATCGTGCGTACGAACCGTATCTTTGAAACTAACCGGTATAAGCTTAAGATTAACTAAAGACCCGTTAGGATTCTAATAGGTTATTATAAACCTTTGTTCCAGAATAGGAGACCAGTAAAAGCTACTTGCATTTGCTTATTGTGATTATTACTTTGCTCAGGTAAATACTTTTAACTTATTTTTCCTATACGGGCTTGGGGTACGGTATATAAAATACCGCTTGGTCGGGCATTAAATCTTCCATCGTATGGTGGTTAATTGAATATTTGATTGGCCCGTTTAAATTGTTTTGTTTACTTAAAGCCTTTGGGGGGGTTGATGACCATGTCCCGGATATCCTTGGCATCATTTTACGAAATGGCCATGACCTAAGCGCGGAGTGTAGGCGTACACTCGTCAGTGCATAAATAGATTATGTGGTGTGTCTATTGATCTTTAACCCGGCACGATCCGGGCTACTGAACGCATAAGGAACATGTAATTCTTTTACAAGTTTATATATTTAAATAATTATCCCAAGTTATAAAATGTTTATGCTATGTGCATCCAAATCAATTTTTAATCATTTTTAATATGAGTCGGTTAATTGTATTTACCAGTGTAAACTGACGTATTTTCCCAAAAAGATTAAATGCAGGTACTAAGCGTAATAGGCTGGATTTCTCCTTAGCATCAATAAAGAGTCTCGCAAGCTTAAGATGCCTAACGTCTGTTGAACTACTGTTTCCTATTTATTTTGATCCTTCCGTGGATAAACTTTCAACTGTTTGAGATACACGATATTACAATATTTTATTCGGTTGAAATATATCTTTCAATTGCTTCCGCTGTGCATTTAAATATTGTGTTGTTTGACTATTATGTTGCCAACCACGTCACGATACTCCCCACCGGGCCCACCGGTGACACGTGGAATCCGGGGTGTGACAGGTTGGTATCAGAGCCAACATTGAGTGAATTAAACACTAGCCTTTTGTGTTTAATCTCAGTGACACAATAGCACATTCTTAAAAACTTTCGAGTCTAGACAAATAACATAGGACAAATTCTACATTGTTTTGGTTTTGTTTTGTCCTTTATTTTATATATTCTTGTCGTTATCTTATGTTATATTGACAGGATTAAAAATGCCGCCAAGATTCTTTCGACGAAGAGGAAGAGGCAAGGGGCCAATCACCGCCCCCAATGATAATGAAGCCTGGCCTTCGCAACGGCGAGCTCCTTCTACCACCGAGAGTGACGATCCTCGAGGGAACCGGAGGAACCTTTTTGAACCTGCGAGACGATCTGTTTCACACAGTTCGACACCTCCCGTTCATAACTCTTATGGGCCATATTCGGAAAATGAGCCCAATAACCCACAACCTTCCTACATACCTCTACAGCGATCCTTATCGCACCATTCCTTTGGTGACCCCACACCTGTTTTCCGGGGCCGGTTTAACCCGGCAAACTACATACCAGAACCAGTGGGTTTTAACCCATTGGGGCCAGAAGATCATTTCTCCGGCGATCATGCAGAAGACATGGACGAGGACACGGATCCCGTCGAGCCCGCAACCGGAACTCCCAACCATCCTATCGAGGTCTCCGATGGTTCGTCGTTCCATGGATCACCCTACCATGGTCCGGATAGTTACCAGGCATGATTTAACCAGTGCGAGTGGTACTTTACACCCTCGCATCATTCGTCGCCTCACCAGCAGCAGCAGCAGCAGGATCCCTCTAGGGATTCACGATTTGTGGCAGTCACGCCACCGCCTCCACCACCACCAGTTAATCAGGCACCTCCAGAACCGCCGAGGCATAGGAGATCCGGAGCACGTATGTCTGCACGAGGAGGGGACTTTCATTTTAGCTCTCCTCGAAAATCGAGTGGCAGTCATTATCCGCCACTTCAATAAGATCCACAAATGGGTGGACCTTCGAACCCAGTTGCACCGCAACCACCACCGATGGGTTTTGATAACCCGATTCCTGCCTACACGGGTTCGATGGCGTACAACCCGTTTGAGCAGCCGGCTCACACCAACTATGGTTACGCTGAAGCCGACCCATACTTGGTAGCGGCCAACTATAACGCCCTTCATCCTGAAGGACCGCATGGAGCTCCTTGGGGAGTAGGTTACCCGACTCATGGGTACCAAATACCTACTAGACCTATTATTCGGCAACAATCGCAGCCGCCAAGGTTCTCCCCACCAGAGCGTGAAGAAATTCTGCAAAGGTTGGACCAAGTCGAGCGAGACTTTCACAGAGACCGCAGGGAGCGACAAAGTTTCTTCCAAGGATTGACAAGCCTAATAAAAGGGAAGAGCAAGAAGGACCATTGAATCCTTCCACTGTTGTTGTAATTTCCTTGTATCAGTTGAGCCCCTGCGTGGGCCTGTCTTGCTGTATTGACCCCTGTGTGGGTATGTTTGTTTATTTGTTTTGACCCCTGCGTGGGTCTATCTTTCTGTTAACCCCTACGAGGGTGTGTTGTTTGTTTAAGTCCCTGCGTGGACTAGTATTTCAATTTGACCCCTGCGTGGGTATGTTGCTTTATTAAAAAGTCCCATTTAGGGCGACGTGTAACCTATTAATAAATTAATGGAATGTAAGTTTATAAATTTCATTTTTGCTATTATATGCATAAATAAATTATATATGAAATAAATAAATTAAAATCATTCCTTTTAAAAAAATAATCTGCCTATTTAAATATTAACTAAGGATCTTAAAGGTATAACCTAGCCTGCATGTCATTATAAGACCGGGCCAAGATGGTAAAACCTGTTAAAAAGATTCAAATTCCTGTTAACATCTGAACACATGTTAACGCTCCTGGCAGAAGTGATTCGTTAAAATCACACACGTCATTTTTTTATAAGGATCTTTCCAAAGATTCCAAACCCAACTTAATGATCTCTGAATCATGGGTTTAAATCATCAATTAAGATGATCATATTTTGACCATACATTGGTAATATAGTGCCTGTGGGCCTTTCTCATTTTCATATGAGACAAAAGACAGTAATAGTCTATGACCCTGTCTGAACAAGGTAAAGAACTATGTTCAAACCTTCATGCCTCGATTCTCTGAAATCATGGCTTATAAATTAAAAACGTCCCTGTGACTAGGCCTTTTGTGCCACTAATAAAACTGTTAATTGTTTTATAATTAGGATAAATTATAATAGAAATCCTAAATAAATATGATTAATAAATTAACCAAATATGGTCTATGTTACCATGGTTAATGAATTGCCATAAAAGACAATTCCATAATAAACTCCCAAGTAAACTATTATCCTTGTTTTATGTAACAGTTCAATTAAAATGGCTAACTCTGATGAAATTAATAGTCACCCAGTGGAGAATAATGATAACGCCCGAATTAATATAACGGGTGCTGAACTGAAAGCGTTAGTTGACGACGCTGTTACAAAGGCCTTGGAGCGGCAGTACGAAGAGTATAGTGGGACTCGAAGTAGAACCCTATCTACACCGCATTCAAAGCCACCTTGCAAGAAGGAAGAACCCAAGAAAAATGATGATAGACTCTCCTCAAACCACTACAGTGCTCCATCTCTGAAGATCGTACCGAAACAGGGGACCCAGGACAAGGGTTGCTCCTACAAGTACTTTGTTTCATGCAAACCCAGGGATTTCACTGGGGAAAAAGGAGCCATTGACTGCATGACGTGGTTAGATGAGATGGACACAGTAGTGGATATCAGCGGATGCGCTGAGAGGGATATAGTCAAGTTTGTGTCTCAATCCTTTAAAGGCGAGGCCTTAGCCTGGTGGAGATCGCTGATTCAAGCCACTGGGAAGATCCCATTGTACAACATGTCTTGGGAACAATTCGTTGCCCTCATCAGGGATAACTACTGCCCTCAACATGAGGTTGAGAAGATAGAGTCTGATTTTCTATCATTGGTTATGCAGAACCTTGACTGCCAAGCTTACCTCACGAGCTTTAATACTATGTCGAGGTTGGTTCCGTATCTGGTGACCCCGGAACCCAAACGAATAGCTCGTTTCATTGGGGGTTTAGCCCCTGAGATAAAGGCAAGCGTGAAGGCCTCTCGGCCAGCTACTTTCAGATCGGTAGCGGATATGTCTTTGTCTCTCACGCTGGACGCGGTCAAACAAAGATCGCTGAGGAACAAAGATGCTGAGAAAAGAAAACGTGAAGATGATAATTCACGGAGGTCAAACAAGAAGCACCGAGGAAACGGTGACAACAAGAAGGGGTCTGAGTCAAGGAAGGATGGGCATCAGTCTGGTGATAAGCCCAAGTGCAAGATTTGCAAGAAACAGCACATCGGAAAGTGCAGGCTCGAATCGAACTCGCAGACTCAGTCAAGAACTTTTGCTTGCGGGATATGCAAGTCCAAGGAACACAAGACCTTGGATTGCAAAAAGCTGAAGGATGCAACGTGCTACAGTTGCAATGAGAAAGGGCACATTAAAACCAACTGCCCTAAATACGCCAAGAAGCCTGAAGAGGCCAAGAAGACCAATGCTAGGGTCTTTAGGATGGATGCGAAGGAGGCTGTGCAAGACGATAACGTGATCACAGGTACCTTTCTCATAAATGATATCTATGCAAGAGTGCTTTTTGATTCAGGCGCTGATAAATCATTTGTAGATAATGAGTTTTGCAAATTGCTGAATTTACCTGTTAAAACCCTAAGAGTGAAATATGAGGTAGAGTTAGCAGATGGCACCTTAGAAACCGCCTCAACCATATTAGATGGATGTTTTATATCCATTAAGAACCACTCTTTTCCTTTGTCCCTACTTCCTTTGAAGTTGGCTGGTTTTGACATCGTTTTAGGCATGGACTGGTTATCTCGTAACCAGGCCCAGATTGTCTGCAATAAGAAGCAAGTGGTGATCAAGACTCCGTCTGGCGAATCACTTACCATTCAGGGAGATACCCGGTATGGATTGCCTGAGCAAGTGACTATGCTCAAGGCCTCTAAGTGTTTGAAGAAGGGTTGTGTCATCTACATGGCACAAGTGACTATTGATGAGCCGAAACCTAAGATGGAAGACATCCCCGTCATTTCTGAATACCCCGAAGTTTTTCCAGAAGAACTACCTGGTTTACCGCCAGATAGGCAAGTGGAATTCAGAATCGACATCATCCCTGGAGCAGCACCTGTTGCTAGAGCGCCTTACAGGTTGGCACCAACAGAGATGAAGGAACTGAGAGCACAACTAGATGAATTGCTAGCTAAAGGTTTCATTAAACCTAGTTCGTCTCCTTGGGGAGCGCCAGTTCTGTTTATCAAAAAGAAGGATGGATCGATGCGTCTGTGCATCGATTACCGTGAGCTTAATAAGGTCACGATAAAGAATAGATATCCTTTGCCCATGATCGACGATTTGTACGATCAATTGCAAGGGGCAAGTTATTTCTCAAAGATTGACTTGAGGTCAGGCTACCACCAACTGAAGGTTAGAGATGAAGACGTACACAAAACTGCATTTAGGACTCGTTATGGTCATTACGAGTTCCTAGTGATGCCTTTTGGGCTCACTAATGCACCTGCCGCATTCATGGATCTCATGAATCGCGTTTGCAAGCCATACTTAGATAAATTCGTCATCGTTTTCATTGACGACATCCTCATCTACTCAAAGAACCAAGCTGACCATGAGAAACACCTTCGCTATATTCTCAAACTGCTACATCATGAGAAACTCTACGCCAAATTTTCAAAGTGTGAATTTTGGCTTCGAGAAGTCCAATTCCTTGGACACGTGGTTAGTGAGCGTGGTATCCAAGTGGATCCCGCTAAGGTGGAAGCAGTTATGAACTGGCAAGAGCCGAAGACTCCCACAGAAATTCACAGTTTCTTGGGATTAGAAGGATATTATAGGCGTTTCATTGAGAACTTCTCAAGGATTGCTGCACCCCTGACTTCGCTGACGCGTAAGAAGATTAAGTTTGACTGGGGTCCTAAGCAGCAGTAATCTTTCGATATCCTAAAGCAAAAGTTGAGCAATGCTCCTGTACTGATATTGCCTGAAGGTACTGAAGAATTCGTAGTTTACTGCGATGCATCACACACTGGAATGGGGTGTGTGCTTATGCAGAAAGGCAAGGTTATTGCCTATGCTTCAAGACAGTTAAAGGTGCATGAAAAGAATTACACCACCCACGACTTGGAGTTGGGTGCCGTTGTATTTGCACTAAAACTGTGGAGGCATTATTTATATGGTATCAAATATGTGATCTATTCTGATCACAAGAGCCTTCAACATCTGTTTAATCAGAAGGATTTAAACATGAGGCAACGCCGATGGATGGAGACTTTAAATGATTATGATTGTGAAATCAGATATCATCCCGGCAAGGCGAATGTAGTCGCCGATGCCTTGAGTCGAAAGGAAAGGGTGAAACCCATCCGAATCAATGCCAAGAGCATTAAAATAAAGAACAGTTTGAATGAAAGGTTGTTAGCTGCACAGAAGGAAGCTGTGTTGGAAGCTAACTACCCTAATGAAAACCTAGGCGTAACTGAAGAGCAGTTGTCTCAGGGCAAGGACGGAATTCTGAGATTAAATGGACGAATATGGGTTCCAATCTATGGGGGACTTCGAGATGTTATCCTCCAGGAAGCCCATAGTTCTAAATACTCCGTTCATCCTGGAGCTGATAAGATGTACCAGGATCTGAAGGCAAATTTTTGGTGGATAGGCTTGAAGAAGTCTATAGCCACCTATGTAGCTAAGTGCTTGACGTGTGCACAAGTCAAAGCTGAACATCAAAAGCCGTCAGGGTTGCTACAATAACCTGAACTTCCCACATGGAAGTGGGAAATGGTAACTACCCAAGACAAAGAAAGGAAATGATACGATATGGGTTATAGTTGATAGACTGACTAAGTCAGCACATTTCTTACCCATCAAGGAGACTTATAGCTCCGACAAGTTAGCCCAATTGTACGTGGATAAGATTGTAGCCTTACATGGCATACATGTGTCTATTATCTCTGACAGAGATACTAGATACACGTCACATTTTTGGAAAAGTTTCCAACAATCTTTGGGCACGCGTTTAAATTTTAGTACGGTTTACCATCCTCAGACGGACGGCCAGAGTGAGCGTACTATCCAAACTTTGGAAGACATGCTTCGAGCATGCGTGATTGATCTAGGTGGTAGCTGGGATAACCACCTGTCGTTAATCGAATTCTCCTACAACAATAGCTACCATACCAGCATTAAGGCTGCGCCTTTCGAGGCCTTATACGGTAGAAAGTGTAGAACGCCCGTTTGTTGGGCGGAAGTTGGAGATGTCCAATTATCAGGACCAGAGATAGTCTTTGAAATGACGGACAAGATTGTCCAGATTCGTGACCGTCTCAAAGCTGCCCGTGATAGACAGAAAAGCTACGCAGATTTAAAGCGTAAACTGATGCGTGCGAAGTGTTACTTATATTAGGTGTATATTTTAAGCCCTTTTTAACACTTATTTTAGCCAAGTTTTAAATTTATAAAACACGATATTTCACTAACACTAAACACACATATGGGCAAGTGCACCCATCGTTGAGTGTAGCATAGCGTTGGTAAGATACCGAGGTCGTCCAAGGACACAAGAGCTTTTAGTACCGGTTTATCCTCAACGTCTAACCAAAATAAAAGTTTAGAAAAATGTTTTAAACTAAGAAAAATAAACTAACTAAAATGCTGAAAATAAAAATAAAAGAAAAACAGATAGACAAGATGAATCACTTGGTTCCGACTCGTATCTAGTATAACCTTTGATTATTTCCGCACTTTTGCACATAATTAAGAGATTATCTTAGTTATTGTAGTAGGCCCCTCTTTTGAAGGTGACGTTACCCTCACCCCAGTAGTTTGAGTCAGCAGGGATACAATCCTAAAGGGGTGGATTATTGGAAGATAATGAATTAAGTTATTAATGCAGTATTGTGGTAGGCCCCGCTTTTGGCGGTGACGTTACCCTCGGCTAAGTAGTCTGAGTCAGCAGGGATACAGTCCTAAATAGCCGGGTTATAGTATTAATAGTAGTTAACTTATGAGGGGATCAAAGAGTTTGGACCCCCGCCATCCAATACCGTGAAGTATTGAAGGAGGTCCTACTAAATTTGACCCAGGTCCATTGCAGGACCTCTAAACGCTGAACAATGGCAAGACCTTTACCAAACCGTTCCCTTAACCCCCGACCAGGTAGCCAACATATCTCCATATAGACCGTGGAGATATGAATGGTGAAAATCCTTTATTTTATATAGACAGTAAAATAATGCCAAGACACCACGGACAAACGATAAGGAAAGATCACCTTCAACATAAGTAACTAGTTATTAAAGTCATTAATACAAAACCAAATAAAAAGTGCAAAAGATTAGAAATAAAAAGTATTATACTAGACACTTTGTCTTCACCAAGTGATGTAAGAGACTTAGGCAAACATGGCCTTGATTGTCAAGAACTCTTACGATCAATCTTGGATCCCGAGACGACTCACACACTCTATGATGGACAATGGATGATGGTGGTGGATGATGGTGTTGTGATGGTGGTGGGTGGTGGATGAAGTGTGAGAGAGGTGGTGTGCCAAGGGATGGTTTGAGCTTGAGCCAAGCACTCCTATTTATAGCCTGTACAGAAGCCTGGACACGGCCCCGTGCCCGCTGGACACGGCCCCGTGTCCACCCTTTTCTCTTTCTTCATTAATACAGTTTGTCTTTATTAGCTCCACACGCCCCCGTGTCCGCTGGGCACGGCCCCGTGCTCGTCTGACACTCTCTCTCTTCAATAATTGTAATTCGCAATTACAATTAATGCGCCTGCTGTACTTTCGCCACGCCCCCGTGTTCACTGGACACGGCCCCGTGGTGGGCAATAGAAGCTTCTACAGGTTTGTCTTTAGTGACAGGGCTGACCATCCTGGACACTGCCCCGTGCTCGCTGAGCACGGCCCCGTGTTGATCTGGACACGCCCCGTGTCGAGCTGGGCACGCCCCGTGTCGAGCTGGGCACAGCCCCATGCTCAGCTTTCTTCTTGTTTTTGCTTTTGCTTTTGCTTTGGGAGATGCTGTCGAGGGGTCGGGCATGTCACGTCTTGTTCCTTTTCTTGTATTTATGTTAGATTTTGATGTCTTTTTGCTTCTTTTGTTAATTTGAGCTCATTTAATCCTGAAAATACAAAAGGAAGGCAAAAGCACACTTTTTCCAACATTAGTACTAAAAAAGGGTTAGTTTTATGCCTCGATTGATGAAATTTATATGTTACATTTTGAACACATCATAAACCTATGAAATTTGAAGTAGGCGACAAAGTGTTGCTTAAAGTATCACCCTGGAAGGGAGTGATGCGATTTGGTAAGAAAGGCAAGTTAAGCCCGAGATACATAGGACCATTCGAGGTCATCGAACGTGTCGGATCAGTTGCCTATAAGTTAAACTTACCTGAAGAGCTCAGTGGTATTCATAACGTATTCCACGTCTGCAATCTGAAGAAATGCCTAGCTGACGAATCGCTAGTCATACCACATACAGATGTGCATATAGATGAGAGCTTGAAATTTGTGGAAAAACCATTGTCGATTGAGGATCGACAGGTTAAGAAGCTTCGAAGGAAGCATGTGCCTATTGTAAAGGTAAAATGGGATGCCCGAAGAGGTCCCGAATACACGTGGGAGGTTGAGTCCACAATGAAAGAAAAGTACCCTTATTTATTTCAGTAAATCTCGAGGTCGAGATTTCTTTTAAGGGGGTGAGGATGTAACACCTCGAAAATTCACGTCCTATAATGTGTTGACACGTGTCATAGGTTTGAACGTGTGAAAGAATGTTATAAAAGGATTAAAGTTGACAAACATGGGAAGTATGTGAATATACGGGTCCTAAATGTCAACAGTGAATAAATATATTGTACATTAACCCTACATGATGCTCATACCTTCAAACGAATAAATCATGGATCATACGAAGCTAAAAATGAAAGAAAGTGAGAGATTACAAACTACAGGGGTTAAATGTGTCAACATGTTTAAGTTATACCTCTGAGTGACCTTTTAGCAAACCCGAAGCTTTGTAACGGTTAATTATGCTCACTAGAATGCACGATATGAATTTCATAAAGCTTCGTTATCGTATGAGAAAGTTATGATCAAATTCGTATGCGAAGGGTTTAAAGCGTCAACGATGAAGTTTAGGACTTTTCGGGTGACAATAAAGTTAACCGAGGACTAAACAAAGTGGGTAAATGTCTTAAAGCCCTTATAAGTCAATTTGGAGGGTTCAAAGTGCAAGAAATAAAGTCGTAGCAAAGTTTCCAAGAGCCAAGGACCAAAGCGTAAAAATCAGAAAATTGAGATTTGATCAGAAGGGGCATCGCGCCACCCGAAGGCCCTGGAGGGGGGGGGGGGCTACGCGTGCCGCGAGGGGCCTTCTGCTCCAAATTCTTTGGGTTCTTGTCTGCCATGGCCATTTTAACCGACTTATAATCGATTCTCCACATCTTGCACGACCCCTAAGCAACCCCTAGACACTTAGGGACATCTGGAAGTGATCCATGGCCATTGTAGACTTGTGTGTCAACAATCCATGAGTTCTTGAGCACTATAAAAGGCCACAAGGTTGCAACCAATTCTTCACACTTTCCTTCAGCATTTCAGATCATTTCTGGAGCTCCAAATCAGACTCAAGTGATCACTAATCGTGCATAGGACTTCAGTAAGTATGCTTAACCTTTCTTAGTTAATTTTTTGCTTAGTTTTAGCTTAAAAGTCAAACCGTCGTAATTAACGGTTGACTTAGCGATTAATCACTAATGGTCCAGTGATTAGTCGAATTGAAAGTAGTTATAAGTTGGTAATTATGTGGGCATTAAACCCTTAAAAGGGCACCCTTTGATTCCCACTCTAACTAGGTCAAATGTCGGGTCAAACTTGTTATTAAAAAGTCAACAGAATGCTTAATTTCCAATTTATGCATAATTAGCAATGTAGAACCCATACAACCTGTTTGATCATTAATATAAGTTGGTAATTAATGTAAGAACATGTCTAAACATGTTCAACCCGACAATTTTCAGTAGAGACCCGGTTCGGAACCGAAAGTCGCATAGTTTGACTTTTGCTTTGACTTTCAGTTCTGACCCGTTTAAGCATGTTTTAGAAATGACTTAGAGCTCTATTTGGACCAGGTTACATGCTAGTATAACCCTCTGTGATTATACACCATGGTTCATTAGTTAACCAATTAATACGCATGATTCTGTTAATTGCCTATATGTTGACCATTATGCCCTTTTCACCATAAAACGTGATTTTTGGAAATATAAAAGAGTAGAAACCTTAGTTAATGATTTATAAACTTGCACCCAAAATTTGACATCAATTTGAGGTGTAGATTGAGAGTTATGCTCATTAGCGTAATTAGAAAGCTTCTTTAGCGATTTAACGACATAATTAGCGTATAGCCTATTTAAACATACTTTTTGATATCAAACTCTTTACCCACTGATGTAATATATTATTTTGGGATTTTTGAAGATTTTTAATTAATTTTAGGCTGAGCATAACTTAGAGTCATAGGCTTGATCCGGTAATTGTCGGTTTTGCCCTTACGGGCTATAAAATGAGTTTTACATATCTTTTTGACCCCAAACCTTTTGCTACTGATTACATATGATAAATAAATTATTTTAAGCCTTCTGGAATAATAAAAATATCAGCTTTATGTATAGAACCCGGAAATGGCTTCTAATCGCCTTATTAAGCGTTTTTAACGCATAGTATGTACTAAAACTATTTTAAACATACCAGGGTTGATACCTACTGATATTTTAGGTAAATTATAATATTTAAACAGTAAGCAAAAGTTGTTAAACTCAGACTTCAGTTTTGAGCTTTTCGGCTTATGTGAAATTACCAAAATGCCCCTACGGTGCATAGTTTGGTTATAATTGATAAATTTCACATATATATTTTACCCTACTGTTATAACTTATCAAATTAAGTATTTTTGCTGATTATATCAGACCTGCAACTCAGGTTAATACTTAAACTCTTTTATAACCTTATAAATGACCAAACTACCCCTACGGGGCATAGTTTGTGCTTAAATTCATTTCGGGCACAATAAAAGACATCTTACTGATGTCACAACATATTTGAGGCATATTAACTTAGGAAACATGTATATGACTCTCATGGTCACCCGTTACGCCTATTGCGCGTTCGGTTCGGTTTATGTAACTAGTTTACATAAATTAGCCGAAACGGGTCAAACCTTATCGGTTTTATCTCAAAATCCAGAATGTGTATGAAATACCCATATTAAGCAAGTCTTCAAACTTGTCGGGTCTAAATCACATTCTATTCCGGTCTTCGCTTAATCGTGCGTACGAACCGTATCTTTGAAACTAACCGGTCTAAGCTTAAGATTAACTAAAGACCCGTTAGGATTCTAATAGGTTATTATAAACCTTTGTTCCAGAATAGGAGACCAGTAAAAGCTACTTGCATTTGCTTATTGTGATTATTACTTTGCTCAGGTAAATACTTTTAACTTATTTTCCCTATACGAGCTTGGGGTAGGGTATATAAAATACCGCTTGGTCGGGCATTAAATCTTCCATCGTATGGTGGTTAATTGAATATTTGATCGGCCCGTTTAAATTGTTTTGTTTACTTAAAGCCTTTGGGGGGTTGATGACCATGTCCCGGATATCCTTGGCATCATTTTACGAAATGGCCACGACCTAAGCGCGGAGTGTAGGCGTACACTCGTCAGTGCATAAATAGATTATGTGGTGTGTCTATTGATCTTTAACCCGGCACGATCCGGGCTACTGAACGCATAAGGAACATGTAATTCTTTTACAAGTTTATATATTTAAATAGAGTAAACTGCCATTTTGGTCCTTGTGGTTTGGGCATTTTTGCCATTTTAGTCCAAATCTCAAACTTTTTAAATCTGGGTCCCTGTGGTTTCATCTTTATTGTCATTTTAGTCCAAAATTCAAAAACCCCTTTTTTTTATTGTTCCAAAAAGTTTGAGATTTGGACTAAAATGACAATAAAAGTGAAACCACAGGGACCAAAATGACAGTTTACTTTTCATTTTGGACTAAAATGGCAATAAAAGTGAAACCACAGGGACCCAGATTTAAAAAGTTTGAGATTTGGACTAAAATGGCAAAAGTGCCCAAACCACATGGACCAAAATGGCAGTTTACTCATTTAAATAATTATCCCAAGTTATAAAATGTTTATGCTATGTGCATCCAAATCAATTTTTAATCATTTTTAAAATGAGTCGGCTAATTGTATTTACCAGTGTAAACTGGCGTATTTTCCCAAAAAGATTAAATGCAGGTACTAAGCGTAATAGGCTGGATTTCTCCTTAGCATCAATAAAGTGTCTCGCAAGCTTAAGATGCCTAACGTCTGTTGAACTACTGTTTCCTATTTATTTTGATCCTTCTGTGGATAAACTTTCAACTGTTTGAGATACACGATATTACAATATTTTATTCGGTTGAAATATATCTTTCAATTGCTTCCGCTGTGCATTTAAATATTGTGTTGTTTGACTATTATGTTGCCAACCACGTCACGATACTCCCCACGGGTGACACGTGGAATCCGGGGTGTGACAGGTTTAAATATGAGGTCCATAAACTGAAGGTATAAAAGCTAGAAATATATGAAAATATGAATGATTTGGTTTAGTTTTGGTAAAATGAGAGTACAAAAAAATCGATAACGATTTTTGGTTAATTGGGGTTTCGGTTAACTAGTTTTCAGTTAATTCAGTTTTGGTTGATTTCGGTCCGGGTTTGGTTAACGATTCAGTTATTATTCAAAATATGAATGGTTTGGTTTAGTTTTGGTAAAATGAGAGTACAAAAAAATCGATAACGATTTTTGGTTAATTGGGGTTTCGGTTAACTAGTTTTCAGTTAATTCAGTTTTGGTTGATTTCGGTCCGGGTTTGGTTAATGATTCAGTTATTATTCACCCTTAGACACTGTTAATCACGTAACATATCAATTTTTTTAATTAAAAAAACTATAACATTACTATACTCAAATTAAAGAGAATAAATTACTCATTTATGTGGTGTAATTTAAAAAAAAAATCAACGTACAAAAAAGTTATGATCGTTTAAAAGATTGTGGGGACGTACAAAAAAGTTATGATCGTTTAAAAATCGTGGGGGAGTTAGTATTTTTATAAGGGAATAAAGATAACTACTAACTAATTATCTATAATTTATAAAAAAAATAAAATAAGGGATTAAAGTGTAATCTATATGAGATGATTAAATTGATGGTATTTAATCACTTAACATTCTATAGCTATTAAACATTATGGGACAATGACTAAGTACTTTGGCTTTAATCACTTGTACACTAAGGCATCATCTACGTGTACCTTTTAATCCACGCGTCAATACTGACCAAAACCACTATCGAAACGTCGATAAAAATGAGTAGGTCGTCACGGTACCTTTGAATTTTTTAAAACATTGTTGTTTATAAGATATAATAAGAATTATAAGTTTGTTGTGGAGGGAGAAAAGTGTAACTAATTATCCATAATTTTGGTAATACTCGGAGATTTATGTGCAATAAGATGGGGGACTAAAATATAATTAGTATTTAAAAGATCAATTTACACTCATTTTAGGTGTTATATTATAAAATAAGAGGGAAAATTTTCTTATTTTTTGGTATCTTAAAATGTCAATCCCTCATGCATTATGATATAGTAGTATAAAGAGTTAAATGTCATTTTAGTCCCTGTGGCTTGGGTTATTTTGCTAGTTTAGTCCAAAGGTTTCATTTTTCGCATGTGGGTCCAAAAAGGTTTCATCGTTGCCATTTTAGTCCACTAGGTTAACTTCATCCATATTTGTTAACAAGAAGGGTAATTTGGTCATTTTATATGGCTTTAATTAACAGAATTACATATAAAATGACCGAATTGCCCTTCTAGTTAGCAGAAATAATGGATGAAGTTAACCTAGTGGACTAAAATGGTAACAGTGAAATCTTTTTGGACCCACAGACGGAAAATGAAAACATTGACTAAACTAGCAAAATAACCTAAACCACAAGGACTAAAATGACATTTAACTCTAGTATAAATATATGCTAATACTATTTTATCATTTTAATCGCCTCAAATTTGTTTGTTTATACGTATAGCTATAGTATAGATTCATTTGTTTCATTGTATTAATGAAGGTGTTTTATAAGTAAAAACAAGAAGTTTTAAAATTTTTTAGAGTAAACTGCCATTTTGGTCTCTGAGGTTTTTTTTACTTTTACCACTTTAGTTCAAAACTCAAACCTTTTGAATTTGGGTCTTTATGGTTTCAGTCCTATTGCCATTTTGGTGCAAAAGTAAAATCAGCTCATATTTATCTAATAAAATCCTGGTAGTTTGTCCTTTTCTTTAGGGGCAAAATGTTTATTATAATTTTTATTATAACACATTATTAATTAAAACTATAAAATTAAATAATCTCTTTGACCTTATAAAAGCGGAATAGATTATCATCTTCCATCAAACTCAAACCCTAACCCTAATCCATCACATACCACCATACTAAACCACCACCACCACCTTTGCTAATAAGAAGGAGAATTAGGCTTTGAAAGCTATTGATTTTGGGTTTCTGTGTTCTTCAAGCCAGGTATTTTGATATGTTTTTAGTTGGTTCATGCATTTCCTTTTCTTTAAACACACCATAAGCACACACAGGGTGACCGTCTCTATCATACCCATTCATATAAGCCACCACACCTTCAAGATCCTTAAACCCAAGATCCTCTTCAACAATGTTGTCAGCTCCGAACTCTTTCCTCCAAGAAAGACACTTAACAAGCATGGTGAGAGAATCTTGGACCGTAAAGTCTCTTACACGTAAGAACTTCAACATACATGATGACGTCAGCTTTTTTCAGTACTACCGGTGGTTGTTGGTGATGGTGGTAGCAATGGGATGCCCCACATGGATGCATCACCGTCGAAAGTGGTGGTGAGTTTGTCTTTGAGTTCTTGTAGTGCTTTCTTTTCAAAGGGTTTAAGGTTGTGGATGTGGTAGGTGTCTTCCTTAAACGACGACGTACGGTGGAGAGTGGTGGCGGAATCCATTAACGGTTCCATTTCTTGAATTTTTGAAGATGTTTTGGAGATCTAAGAGATATCCAGATGGAAAATTTGAGATTTGAGTGACACCCAGATGGAAATTTTGAATCTTTTTGAGATTTGAGTGATACCCGGATGGAAATTTTGAATCTTTGTGAGGGTTTGAGAGATATTTGGGGATTTTAAAGAAGGAGATTTCAGGGGTGCAGTTGCCCATGGTGGTGGTTTAGTATGGTGGTGTGTGATGGATTAGGGTTTGGGTTTGGGGGGAGATGATAATCTTTGTGTCAAAGAGATTATTTAATTTTATTATTTTAATTAATAATGTGTTATAATAAAAATTATAATGATTATTTAGCCCTTGAAGAAAAAGACAAACTAACAGGATTTTATTAGACAAATATGAGTTAATTTTACTTTTGGACCATAATGACAATAAAACTGAAACCACAGAGAACCAGATTTAAAAAGGTTTAAGTTTTGAATTAAAGTGACAAAAGTGACTAAATCTCAGGTACCAAAATGACAGTTTTTATATCCTAGTCATTGAGTATATATAAGTAAAAACAAGAAGTTTTAAAAGTTTTTATATCCTAGTCATTGAGTATATATTAAGAGCCTATTTGTCATCCTCGCCTACGTCTTAACGTTTTATTTGATATTATGATGGACGACCCTTTGTGGCACCAATAACGATCTCCAACTAAGCTCTTAACACATAACTTAAACATATAAAGAAATCAACTCAATCTAAAAAATGGCACAAACATATAAAGAAATCAACTCGAATTTCAAAAACGGCTCACGAGTGAAGATCGAGCTTTTAAAAAAGAAATTTAAACAAATCGAAATGGAACCTGAGTTCCCATTAAGTTAAACGAGCCATATCAAATATTGACATTTGACAAGCCCGAATTTAATTCGACTCATTTATTCCATACTCTACACTCATTTTTTAACAGCAAATTTGGATCACTCATAAACCATTGGAGTATTATTGTACCACTAAAGGAATCACCCGATGATATCCATCTTGTTAAAAATACGTATACAAACGTAAAAAGAAACCCAATAAAAGAAGAGAAAAGCTAGCTACACACCCAATAAACCGTCTTTCACTCTTTCCGATGCCAAAACGACGTCGTAACCACCATCCACCGTTGATCAACAATCCAAGGGTCAGAATTCATCATAACTTATCCCAGAGCTTTAAATACCAAAAAACAGAGCATTCATCTTCACAAACCCATTTTTTCTTCACATTTCTCTCCATCTTCACACAAACACACAATGTTTTTCAACCAAATTTCACAATAATCAATCCTATCAATCCTCTGTAAGAACTCTTCTTCACAATAATCAGATCTAAACTTCTTCTTGTTCTTCAACTATTCTTCAATCAACTCCAGTTTGACTAAATTCCGTTTCAATTTTGCAGGTTTCTCAACAATTTATTTTCAACAAAAAGTTAACTAATCTTGCTACTGGTTGATGAACCTGTTAGCCTAAGCCTAGGGCTTGTATCTTGAGAAAGTATGGATAGATTAGAGAAGAGTGGAGTTGTAGGGTTTAAACAACCGGAAACAACAACGGATTTGTTTCTAAAATGGGGGAATAAGAAGAGGCTTAGGTGTGTGAGGATGAGAGATCCGGACGATGCTGCAGATCCGTCGTATGCCGTTTCCGGCCGCCGGAGGATTCGCCGGAGAATTAACTCCAGATTTGTTACGTTTCCGTCCGATAATAACAACAACCACAGCCACAATAATAATTATAATAACAATAATAATATTAAACAACAAGCTTCTCTTCCATCACAACATACTCGTCTCACAAGGTAACACTAATTTTCAAAAAAAAAAAAAAACATTCACAGAAACTTACAAATTTCCGAAAATCTGATCTTAATTTTGATATTTTTTTGAGATCAGATGCGGATTTGTTTGTAATTTGTAATAACATTTGAAGGTTTTAGTAAAAACAAAATTTTCCCCAAATTTTCAGTTTATTTGATCTGGCTTTTGTTTTTTTATTCAATTTTGACCTAATTTTCTGATACAGATGATGATTTGCTGTAAATTGTACTCGTGGTTGAAAAATTTCTGTAGAAACAAGTTTTTTTCTCCAATTTTTCCGATAATTTGATCCGGATTTTGATATTTATTCAATTTTGACCTAATTTTATGATGTTATGATGATTCGTTTGTAAATTTCAGTAGAAAAATATATTTTTTTTTCTTCAAATTTCTGAAAATCTGATCTGGATTTTGAAGTCTATTCGGTTTTGACTTAATTTTATGATAATTTGATCTTAATTTTGATGTTTATTTTGACCTAATTTTCTGATAATTTATGTAGATCAGATGATGATCTGTTTTAAATTAAACCAACGGTTGAAAATTTTAGTAGAAACAAGAATTTTCCGCAAATTTTGACATAATTTTGATATTTTGGATGACAGGAATTCTGAAACGGCGGTTAATCTGAGATCGGAGACTCACCGGAAACCGTCACCGGAGAAGGAGGTGAGTAGGCCTACTGTATCTCCGGTGGATGGTGGTGTAGGGGATCAAAAGGTGAAACACGTGTGGCCAAAACTGTACATAACATTATCAAGCAAAGAGAAAGAAGAAGATTTCATGGCAATGAAAGGTTGTAAGCCTTCTCATAGACCTAAAAAGAGACCTAAAGCCATTCAAAGAAGTTTGCTTGTAAGTTATTCAACAGCCGGGATGAGCTCGGTATCAACCGGTATTGGTACCGAAAATACCCGGTATAGTTCGATGAACCGTACCAGACTGTTAAATACCGGTTCAATACCCTACCCGATACCTTTGCTCATCCGTATTTATCACACACAATAACACTATTATTTTGTGTTTTTGGAAGATGTTTTTATGGGTTTTTGATTTTTGTGTTGTTTCAGTTGGTGAGTCCTGGAGCATGGTTGACTGATATATGTCAAGATAGATATGATGTCGTAGAAAAGAAGAATACCAAGAAGGTAAGTTATTAAATCAAGCTGATGATGGCTTGTGCTTTAAAAGTTGTACTTTTGTCTGAGATTATACTCTTTTTGGGATTAAATTTTTATTTTATAAAAAAATGAGTATTTTTTATAGCAAATTTTTGTTGCATGCTTTGATCACTTGTAACTTGTGTTTTAAAAGCTGTACGTTTGGCTCTGGTTATCATCCGTATCTTCTAAGAAAAATGGGTCCATGTGGTTTCAATTTTGTTGTCATTTTCATCCAAAATCAAAATCTGGTCAGATTTTTCAGTTAACATTCAGTTTTTATGTCTTTTTCCTCCATTTTAATAAAGAACAAAATGGTCTGATTTTTTTAATTTGTTATAATAAAATGTTAAAAGATCATTTTGCCCTTCATTAAAAGGGAGAAAAAACACAAAAAAACTGGATGTTAACTAAAAAATCTAATCAGATTTTGATTTTGGATGAAAATGACAACAAAATTGAAATCAGATGGACCTAGATTCAAAAGTTTTGAGTTTTGGACTAAAGTGACCAAACCTCAGAGACCATTTTGGCAGTTTACTCTGTTTTTTATACTAGATCTTTGTGTCATGATTTGAAGACTTGTAATTTGTGCTTCAAAAGTTGTACGTGTGTCCAAGACTATACACTCGTTTTGGGTTTTTTTATTAACCTTCCAAGATAAATGGATTCAATTATTTATAGAAAAAAATCGGGTCATGCTTTGATAACTTGTTCTTTAAAGGGTTATTAGATTTTATCACCCCAACTATTGTCTATTGGCCGCTGCCACCCTCAACTATCACTTTGACGCCCGTCACCCCCAACTTAACACTTAGTGTGTTCTGTCACCACGTCGTTAACTGATCACTAACTTTTGATCATGTTACTACACTTTTTGGGGTGTCATAGGGATTTTGGGAAGGTTTTAGGGATCTTAGGACACCCCCAAAAGTATGGTAACAGGATCAAAAGTTAGTGATCTGGTGACAGAACACACTAAGTGTTAAGTTGAGGGTGGCGGGCGTCAAAGTGATAGTTGGGGGTGGTAGCGGCCAATGACCAATAATTAAGGATGATAAAATCCAATAACCCTTCTTTAAAAGCTGTACGTTTGTGTCAAATTATACCACTTATTCTGGGCTCCATTTCTAAATTCCAAGATAAATGGGTTTAATTTAATACATAACTCTTTGGGGGTATGCTTTGATAACTTGTAACTTTATATGCTGTTGCTCTACATTGTCATTTAGTTTTTTTTTTCTTTTTAACTAATTTGTATTTTGTAGTATTTTTTCGTTTACACCCATTGCATTTTAATAAAGCTATTATACAGTTCCTTAACTTAGTAAAGTTACCTTATCCTTCTTTCTTTGCGACAACATTGCGTGCAAGTACTACTGATACCGTCGCAATGCGCATGGTAAAATGCTCAAGTTATCTTAAAGTCTTTAAGCTTTAATAAGGTTACTTTTTTTTATCTCTTTTGACAACTACATCGCGTATCAGTAATGTACTGGTACCGCCGCAATGCGTGCTAATACTAGTTTTACATCAAAATCTTGAGGGCATGCTTTGATAACTTGTAACTTGTTGACACGGTGTCAAGAGTCAATGTGAAGTGGCTTGTAACTTGTGCTTTAAGCGTTGTACTTCTTACCTAACTTAGGTATTTGGTACAACTGTTATTATTGGATCATTCCTTAATGACATGTAACTCTGCTTTAAAAGTTGTACGTTTGGGCTTGTTTTAGACCATTTCAAGAAAATGTTCTTTTAGTGGAGCCTTTTTTAGTGGCATGTAACTTGTGTATTAAAAGGTGTACGTAGTGGGTAGAGGTGTATAAAAAAACCGGTTTTAGAATCGAAACCGGGGAAAAAACCGAAACCGGTTTTTTTTAACCGGTTTTTTTATAACCGAACCGGTTTTATAACCGAACCGCCGGTTGTAGACCGGTTAGGATTCTTGGTATGAAAAACCGGTTAATAACCGAAACCGGTTTTAAAAAAACCGGTTAAACCGGTAAAAAACCGTTTTTTTTGTGTGGCAAAAACCGGTTAAAAACCGGTCCCAACTGGTTACACCGGTTATTGTTTTGGACTTGAAAAACCGGTTAGTAACCGGGACCGGTTATTAAAAAAACTGGTTTTCATTTTGGATGAAAAAAACCGGTTCGGTTAATAACCGAAACCGGTTTTTGAAAAAAAAAACCATTTGTACACCTTAGTGGGTGTGATTTATGACTAAAAGCTGTACATGTACGTTGTGCATTAAAGGTTGTACATGTTATGGTTTTGAACATGCCAATAATTAAAAATGTTATTGTTGGTGTTATGTGCAGAGACCAAGGGGATTGAAGGCCATGGGAAGCATGGAGAGTGATTCAGAATGATGAATGTGTACACCCATCTATTTTTGTAAATGTGTTATTTCATTTTTTTAATATTAATTAAAATGAAAATTTATTTTCTTCATTCGTTATCTCATTGGTGGTTCCGCTGGTGGCACGATGATACTCTAGTGATCCAAATTTAGACGGATAATTCATTAAAAATAGAGTTAATTGTCATTTTCGTCCCTGTGGTTTGTTCACTTTTATCATTTCAGGCTAATTTTAAAAAAAAATGCATAAGTTTTCTTCCTAACATACTGGAAACGTGCCACTTCAGTCCAAAAATTAAAACACAGTTAAGTCAGACAGGTTAAATGAAGGGTATTATTGTCAATTTCTATATCTTTTATTTTCATCTTATTTTATTAATTGACAATAATACCCTTCATTAAATGAAGGGTATTATTGTCAATTTCTATATCTTTTATTTTCACCTTATTTTATTAATTGATAATAATACCCTTCATTTAACATGTCTGACTTAAATGAGTTTTAATTTTTGTACTGAAGGCACGTTTCCCGTGTATCAGGGAGGAAATTGGTGCATTTTTTAAATTTAACCTAAAATGGCAAAAGTGAACAAACCACATGGACGAAAATGCCAGTTAATTCTTAAAAATAACTAACCCATTATTCCTTAAT
The DNA here is from genome assembly GCA_030545235.1 of Helianthus tuberosus. Lineage (NCBI taxonomy): Eukaryota > Viridiplantae > Streptophyta > Magnoliopsida > Asterales > Asteraceae > Helianthus > Helianthus tuberosus. The sequence goes on along the minus strand of CM060351.1, from coordinate 33,156,975 downwards.
GCAAATAAAAAGAGTTTTTTAATTAATTATTTTGCGTAAACATTAATATAATTATAATATATTTACACAAAAGAAAATACATTTTTAACCAGAATTTACGGCTTGGCTTTCTAATTCGTTAATTTATTCTGGTCAATATTGTCGTGTTCAAGATGGGCCATTTTTTCATATGTTATTTTATCCGGATTTGAAGAAACCTCACTCTAGCCACCTTTGTTGACTTCAAACAACACACTACTTCCACAAAGATTCATGATATGTTCAAAAGAAAAAAAAACAAGATTCATGAAACCTGTGAAGGATAATTGATAATGAATCGGGTGGGTTGGTGTTGACAAATTTTTTTTACTGGGCCCTTGTTTCATAAAATGACGAACTGAACCGGATGAGTGGGGTGGATTGGCCGGACTAGCTGGTCAAGTGGTTAGATTGTTTGAACTATTATGTTTTTCCTAAAATCTTTAATTTGTATTAAAAAAAATTAAATGGTAAAGATGGGTTCCGGTTATAATACATGTATGTAACAAAATATTTAAAAGTGAACAATGTGGATTTCATATCGACCAACTTGCTTCTTTTAGACGGTTCAATAAGTGCCAACAGTTTATGAACATCCCTAATCAAACCACATATATCATCAACCCTTCAGGATTTTGGATTACTAGGTTGGGGTGGACGACTTAAAAAGTTATTTATAGCACCATCGCATATGTTATTTGAACTTGAGACTTGTTTTAGAACATGGCGAATCCTTTTTGTTCGGCCAACTCTCCAAACATTGCATTGAAATCGATCATCCCCATCATGAGAGATTTGTTTAAATCGGCATCAAGGGAGAGATGAATATGTCATTTGATAATAAAAATGGTATTTTTCCAAATAACAGGTGCATAATATGATGGGGTGAAGTTTAGAGATTTGATATAGGTCAAATGGCTTAAATTGAAGATGGGTGAAAGTCAAATGGCTTAAATTCAACTAAGCAAATAAGTGGATGGTAGAATGATCATTGAACTATTGACCATATTTTTTGTGTGGTAGGGGTTTGAAAGGACTTCCATTTACTACTGTAAGATATATGTATAGAGAGAATAAACTATTAAAGAATGAGAGGAGTAAATCATGGAAAAAATTCTGTCACAAATTTGTACCAAATTAGACTAAACCAAAAGTGGCTTAGAGATAAAAACAAGTCGTTAAATTATGGACAACACGGGTGGTGCACTTTTGTTTTACACAGGGTATGTATCTTTTGTCAATATATGCATTATCTTGTAAAAATCAATTAAAAGAAAACTTAACTCGAAGTAGGGTGTAAGACCACCCGTAGTGGGGCGGTTTTTTAAAAAAAAAAATTCAAAAAAAAAAAAAACACTCAAAAACGCTCCCCCATTACGGTATGCGTTGTTTGGCGTTTTTTTTGAAAAAAAATCAAGGTGGCGTTTTATATAAAACGCTGAAATTGCATAGAGGGGCGAGATATGACCGTTGCCAACGGTCATTTTGCTTAATATTTTTTTAATTAAAAAATTTACCCACTATATAAATAATACCCACTTCTTCCTATTTTTTATAAAAAAACTCACACTTTCTCTCCTACTTCTTCTATTTTTTATACAAATATGCATCCATTCCGACCCCCCTTTGGTGTCCCCGCAAGACCCATGAACCCGAACACAACCCAACCGCAACATCCGTATAACCTTCAAGACATGGACCCGAGCGTGTTAACGTACGCGGCTTACTTGAGTGGCGCCACTCCGTTCGTGCCTCCCACCTTCGGCTATGGTCAAGCCGGCGGGTCGCAACCTTCACAACAACAAGCCGAACCCGATGTCGATGTCCTGCCGGAGACGCAACCCGAACCGGTGCCAGACAAATCGAAACGCGGCAGAAGGTCGCATAAGAAGAAGGAAAAGGACAAACCTCGACGTAAAAATACTCACCTTAAATGGACGAAGGATGAGGAATTCACGTTGACTCGGGCGTGACTCGAAGTTTCGGAGGACCACGAAATTGGTAACTTTTTTATTTTTTTTTTACTTATATTTTTAACATACAACTTATATTTTTACTTTTATTTTTCAATTTGTAGCAAACTTTCAAACGGGCCCCGTTTTTTGGGATAGGGTTCGTGCACTCTTTTATAGCACGTGGGGTCAAGGCGAGCATCGGGACAAAGATTCCATTTCTAGCAAATGGACCGACATCAACAACAAGTGTCATGCGTTCCAAGAAGTGTACCAACGTAACTACGATAATCGCCCGAGCGGTGAAGGTGACGTCGCGGTTTTAACGAAGACTTTGGATGAGTACGAGAAAACGAAATGCCCTTTCCCGTACCATAAGTGTTGGGATCTACTACGAAAAAGTCCAAAGTGGGCGCTAGTAGGTACCATGACGTCTAGTAGTAGACGTCGAGCTAAACGGTCAAAAACATCATCCTCCGTTGACCCTGAAACACCGACATCGGATGCCCGCAATGTCGATCTAAATGAGGTGGTGGACGTTGACGAGGAACTTGAAGAAGAGTTGACCCGACAGCCCGGTAGAAGAAAGGATAAGCGAACCGGGAAAAAAACGGTGGAGTCGTCTTCCGATCTCGAGTTGAAGGAAGATTTCGAGGAGATGAACCGTCGTCTCCAAGACATTCGCGACCTCGGCCACCAACGTTATGAGATTATGAAAGAACGAGTGGCCGAAACAAAAAAAGTTTAACGAGATGCAAGAGGCGAGGCAAATGGAAAAGGACATTGTGTTTTTGTCCAAACCGATCGACCACCTCCAAAGCGACGCGTTGATCCTTGCGCAAATGCATCGCCAAAAAATTCGAGAAAAATATGGACTCTAGATCATCTTCTTTTTTTTACTTTATTTTCGTTTTTCGGTTTTTTATTTTCTGTTTTTTTTTCGGTTTTTTTTTATTTCAAGTAGTGTAATTTTTATTTTAAATTAATGAAGTTTTTTATGTTTTAAATTAAAAAAAAACGGACTGCCACGTGTCGCAAAACACCCCATGGTGGGCATTATTCCCACTACGCCAGTTTTGCAATAATGCCCCATGCTAACTGGACTGCCACGTGTCGCAAAACGCCCCATGGTGGGGGCATTATTTGGCTTAACCACTACACATGGTCTAACGGGTGCATGCCTAATGAGATGAGGAGAAATTTCCACTCACCCAATCATATTCTGCCATGGCATTTCCACTTTCATTCTCCCCTCTTGCCAAAAAACACAAGTGGTGGTTTTCCCCAAACCATTTAAAAAAAATAAAAAACAAGAAAAGACATGATTGGTTGAATACTATTGGGCCACTCCTTTACACCCTCTCTCCCCCCCTTCCCCGCATGCGGCAATCATTCACCGATTTCAACCCACCCTCCCCTTCCCCGCGCGGCAACTTTTCACGGCGACACTCACCCCGTGCGGCAAAACCTCTCCCTGCTTCCTTTGTTGCGACCACCCTGGACACCCTAACATGTGTTATGTGTCCATTTCAAGTGCTTAAGAGTTGAACTTTAATGTTTTAAAAGTTTAGCGCAATTTTGTGCTCCAACATAATTAGGTTTGCTGTCTTATAAATAATACATGGGTGTTAAATAATGATGTAGTACATTGATGCAACTTGCACTATGAGAAGTGAAAGTAATCGTCTTGCACCATAATCAGGAACAATTCTTCTTCTTCCGTGGAAAGGAACAAATCATGATTACAAATACGAGGAGGTATGCAAATATCTCGTAAGTTACTCTGTTAACCATTCCAGTTCTATACTTCTAAATCTAGCTTAGATTTGTTCATTTCCAACTACCTATTTTAGGTTTTGAAGTGAAAGTTCATTTGTAGTATGTTGTAGTTTGTAGAGCGTTGGCAACAATCTACAAGGTTTGTTACGGCTGATTATAATTTATATAGATCTTGGTTTCCTTACCAAACTTATTGAACTATGATGTTTTTTTTTGTTCATAGAACATGTGGGATTTAACCCCGGATACAGATTTGCTAATGGAATTACCACGAGAATATACTTTTGAAACCGCACTGGCTACTATAATTGTTAGTAATTATACGTGTTTATTAAATTCCTTAACAAATCCATGTTCAAGGTTCGTAATGTCATACTCTTTTTCTTAGAACAATTCTTTACAAGCGGTTTTTTTCTTAGAACAATTCTTTACAAGCGGTGTAGGCAAATGATGAAAGTGATAGGAGGCTAATAAGGTACTAGGATCAACATATGGACTTGACTTTGTTGCTTGTAGTTTTAGAGATTTTGGCTTCTACTAATTATTACCATTTTCTTCTTTCTGTAGTGTTGAAGCTTCAAATTAGAAGATACCGATTTATGCTCTGTTGTTTTATTGCCTGCAATCTTATGATTAAATATGTTATTATTTGTATTGTAGCTGAAAAAAAAAATCGTTGATATACTAGATGTAAAACCCGTGTTATATACTAGATGTAAACCCGTGTAAAAACACGGGTAGTTTTTAGAAAATTTACAAATGTATGTAAATTTTCTAAAAACTACCCGTGTTTTTACACGGGTTTTACATCTAGTATATAACACGGGTTTTAGATCTAGTATATCAAAATAAGGCTTTTGTAAACTTATCTCATTGAATCATGTCTTAGAATGTTTGAATGTACTACTAGAATGTATCTTAGCATCATCGTGTCGACTGTCGAAGACAGATGCCACCCAATCCAACATAAGTGATCATTTTAGAATATTACAAGACTCAGATCATTTATTTATGTCCCAAGTTACGTTATATTTTAAAGAGTTAAATGTTATTTTAGTCTATGTGGTTTGGCTATTTTGTCAATTTAGTCTAAATGTTTTATTTTTCGCTTGTAGGTCCTAAAAAGTTTCACCGTTGCCATTTTAGTCCACTGGGTTAACTCCATCCATTTTTTCTGTTAATGAGAATGGCAATTCGGTTATTTTATATGGCCGAATTGCCCTTCTATTTAACATAATTACATATAAAATGATCGAATTGTCCTTCTCATTGACATAAAAAATGGATGAAGTTAACCAAATAAACTAAAATGGCAACGTTGAAACCTTTTTGAACCCAACAGACGAAAAATAAAACACTTGAACTAAACTGACAAAATGATTCAAACCACATGGACTAAAACGACATTTAACTCTATTAAAAAATATTATATGCATTTAACAACTATAGTAAATTGAAATTTATCTGTAATTATATAGTTTTATGCATTTAACAACTATAGTAAATTGATATATGATAAATTGCATGCGTATTGTAATCACCACACGAGTATAAATAATAATATCATAATATAAATCTCAAAAAAAGTTCCTTACTTTGTAGCAGACAAATACAAATATTATCATAATATAAATTTGTAACATGTCGGTACTTTAGTGAGTTGTACTCTAAGGTTAGGGAGTTTTCAAAAAAAATTACTATACTTTTCACTTTTAATCCAAATATTTTCATTTTTTGCATTTTAACATCTTTGGTTTTATTTTTTTACTTTTAAAACAAATTTTTCTATCTTTTGCCATTTAACCCCAACATATTTTTATTTTCAACTTTGATCCCCGTATTTTTCATCTTTTGCAAATTGTTCATTTTACGTTTCGTTCTAATTTTGGGAGTGAACACGCCGCAACGTGCGTGTGAGATTCAACACTTTTTCGTCTATTTTTCCCGCTTGACAGGATTGTTACAATGCGTCTATTTTTCCCTATTTGGCAGGTTCGTTGCAATGCACGTGTTCTTAGATCGACTTAGATATTCTTTTCTATTTTTACATTTCAGTCTAATTTCTTCGCATTATCATGCCGCAACGGGCATGCGTGATTCAGCGATTTTACATATACCTTTCGTTCAGTGTTGTTATTTTTTCCTTTTTGTTTATTTTGTTTTTACGAGCTTTTTCGGTATTGTTGGTTGCTGGTAGTTGTGTAGCATTAGTGCTACTTGGAACGGTTTATGCCCCCGCCACAACGCGGGGCACTTAATACTAGTTATCATCAAAATACATATCCTAAAACAAATTTTTCATCATCCACGTATAAACTGAAAAATTACTAGACAAAAATGTAAGGAAAATAAAATTAAAATTGAACTTTTTTGGGTATATGGTTCGAGAAAACAAATATATGATTTTGGGTAATTGAGTCCGATATCACTTGATCCCAAACTCACATTTTTTTTTGTTTAATCACATATCCAAATAGCTCGTACACAAGTAGAACGCTATATATCTTTCTAGAATGTGTAAGCTGGGATATGGGACCACATAGATCTCCACAAACCAAGTCGGTTCAAAAGATTTGAACTTAACTTGATTTGGGAATGGAGTCCTAATCAAATTTTAGAGAAAAATGCTCAGATAGTCATGTGGTTTGTCTATTTTTCACCTTTAGTCTCTAACTTTCTAAAATTACACCTATAGTCCTTAATTTTTTAAATTTCGTTCCCGGATAGTCCCTGGCGTGGATGGAGGTTAGTCTTTGGTGTTAGGTGCGTGTGAAATGACAAAAATACCCTCAATGTCAAATTAATAACTAAAATGTTAAAAGAAATATAACTAATATTGTACAATTTATGTGAAACTCACCACCCACCCTACCCACTTCATCTTCCCCACTCCACTCCACACCACCACCACCATCTCCACCTTCAACCACCATCTACCCCACACACACCGTGCACACACACACACCGCGCGCACACACCCCACTTCACTGTAACCACGTATCACAACATAAATTACAGCATTAATTGTCAACATGAGATCTAACAAAGTTGATGACTATCAACTACAGAATCAACAGAAAACAATAAATTAGTTCATTACTACACATAAATCAGCCACAAAACTATAAAAATTAGTCAGCTTAATATCCAATAATAACAAGTTCTATCAATCAGTGTAAAACACTAAATCAGCAAACAATTAGGAAAATACATCCTTCTAAGGTTTTCATAATAAAAAAATCAAATAAGATCTTTAAGTAATTAATCAATTACCATACTATTAACATCCAACTCACCGTCTTCCCAAACTCCTTTGGAATCAACCTCCGACAAAGAACTAGAAGACGGCGTCCGATCTTCTTTTTTAACACAGTCACCATCTCCATCGTCATCCACGTCCCCACCGCTTCCGCCATCACCGGATACCTCAATTACGAAGAGGTAATGCTTAATTAGATGATGGTGATGTGACGGTGGTGAGAGGGTGGTGCTACTGCCGGAGCTACCACTACCACTACTCCTGGTACTCTCCCCGCCACTGCTACCACTTCCGGCGGTGCTACTGCCGGATTCTTGTTTCACCTTAAAATACTAACGCCGCCCTCCGTAACTCCCCGTCGAACCAGTCAAGTAACGCCACCCTCTGCAACTCCCCGTCGACGCCACCCTGTTACGATTTTGTTTTCGGTGGTATAATGGGAATTTTTTTTAGAAATGGTGTATTTTGAATAGATTTTTAGGATAATGGGGAAGTCAAACAAAAAGAAAGGTTTTTGGTGTATCCGCTGTTGCTAATAGCGGATTAGGAAGGAAAAGTAGCCCGTTCTGCAGCCATGCTTAGGAGGTGTCAGCTTTCTCAGGAGGTTTTTACTAATCCTCTATTCTCAATAGAGGATTAGGAGGAAACCCTTAACCATGGTTCCAAACTCACCCGAGACCAAACATAACCCGGTTAAAAACCTAAACCCAGTTACAAAACTTAACCCAATTAACTTTTTTCAAACCAAAGTTATACTTCTACCTAACAACCTTGGATTCCTCCTCTATTATTAAAGAGATTCTGGCAGATCACATGCAACATGAGTAGTCTGCCTTCTTCTGGCCATGAACATGCATCATTCACATCCATTGCAGAACATCACATGCATATGTTGAATGGTTTTAATTGAGTGCTTTAACTTTACAGCTTTTACAGGTTGTTTGATGGTTGCTAGATGATGTTGGTGGGTTTGATGTTGAACATGGTTATGGAGGGTTGAATATGATACAGGGGGTTCTCATGTTGAACATGGTTATGGAGGGTTTAAGTGGAGGAGGGGGTTCTGATGCTGAACATGGTCATGGAGGGTTTAAGTGGAGGATGAAGATGACGATGTTTTAATTTATAAAAAAATATATATGGCCTAAGCCGTTATTCAGAATAGCGGATTAGGAAAAAACACAATATCTCCTAATCCTCTATTACAAATACCGGATCACCTTATAAAAAATTAAAACCCATTTAATAATATTTTGTTAAATAATATTATATTGTTGAAACCCTAACTCTAATTAATTTATTTTAATGTTTCAAACCCTAACTAATTATGATTAGAATATTATCATTAACAATAATAAAATAAAATGATAAATAATAATAAGATGAAAAACGTGAAACATGAAACAAGATACAACGAAAATCACTACTAATATTAAAAACATGAAATGAAACAAACAGAAACTCAAATACTTAATAAAAAACCCACAACAATTAATGTTGTCGGTTTGGACAAGCGTTGATCCTGTGACCCGTTCTTTTACAACCAGAACACCTACGACCCGTCCTTTCCTCAGCATAGCTGGCGTCCATCTCGTTATGCATCCTCCCCGCACGCCGTCTTCCCCTTACAATAGTTATCTTTGATGGGTCCCCATGAATTTGCCAACCGGCGTATATCCAATCTTCCATATCGGTCCCCATGAAACATGGGCCCTGATCATTACTACGAAAATTTTGGAGGGGTCCAAGGCATGGCTTCTCAACTAATTGGATCACTTAATCATATGGGTCAGCCTTCGTACATACAGACTAATGAACCAGATCTGGAACCGGATAACACTATCCCCCAGCGAGCAAGGCGTGGTGGTCGGGGGCGTCTTGGCCGACAAAGAACTCGGGTAAACCTCGTACATGATGATCAGGAGGGGGAGGGTACCCAACATTTTGGAGAGGCTACAACCAACTATGGGGAGGGTACCTCGAATTTTGGAGGGGCAACACCCAATTATGGGGAGGTGTAACACCCTTATTATTATTTAACGGTTTTCGTTTAGATTACGAAGATAAACGGGTAATTAGAATTTCAAATACATTGAAATTACGGGTTTCATTAAAATTTCTTACAGAATTAAAACTAAACAACATAACATGTGTGAGTTCGTCATTTAACATAACAACGATACATAATGCGGAAGCTTATTTCTTGATCGTGTTCGGTTCTTTGTTGTGCTTGATCGACCTCCGGTGCTAAAATTATACCTGAAACTCATAAAACATGAGTTGGATTAGTCATACGTAACTTAAAACGTATTTAAACGAGTCCGGGAAGCGAAACTGATTAAAATAAAAAAATTTCGCGAAACTGACACATGCTCGCGTAGCGCTACGGCATGCTCGCGCTGCGCTAGCACTTGTTTTCGACAGAATGTTGTTTGCTGCTTCTGCAGATTCCCAGCATGACCCGATTTCACGAAAACGAGCATAACTCTCTCGTTTTTAATCCGTTTTACCCGATTCTTTTTCCTACGCGTCCGTAATTTAATTCTCCATCATATGGAGTTAAAATCTAACATCCGACATAATAAAATTTCAGACTTTTAACACTTCAGCTTATTACCCTTTTTACCAAATTTTGACCCGTTCATGATTTCATCATCAAACATGTTTATTTGATCTTTAAACTTATGAAATTCATAGTTTCAATGTCTCCTATCATGTTAATCTCAAATCACGGGTTTCTTACATAATAAAAACCCGTTTACGCTCAAGTGCTTATTTTGACCCGTTAAGGGTATTTAAGCACTTTCAAGCCTAAAATCACTTTCGATTGCTTCTAGCATTCCATCACCACATTTCTCATCCTATAATCTTCCACCACAACTGTACTTATGGTGGGTTTAATGTGGTGATCAATATAAACCAAATTTTACCTCTCGAATCATTATTTTACGGCAAAGACTATTATAGAGTCAAATGACTAAGGATTCACATGTTTCGCTTTTGTATACTTATTCTAAGTGTTTAATTATGCATACTACTCTTTTTCGAACAACCTTTGTGGGTCGTTCGCTCGATTTAGCTTACAGGGGTATTTTGGTCCATTTAGTCATTTCGTTAATATAAAGGACCTTTAAAAACATCATCGACCCAAAAGCCCTGTTTTAAACTATGCTTTTGATTCAAAAGTCTTTATGTTTTCAAAACACAACGATCATCATATGAATCATTCGGTTTGCTTATTAAAGTAACCAATTGTCTATATGACTGCATTTAACTATCAAGGAAACTCTAGTTCCTGTTGAGTAGTTAATCTATATTACACATACCTGGCTCGGATCAATATTTATATTGACCCGTTACGATACCTTGCCTTAATAACCGCTAAGTAATAGCGATATAAGTATCCATTTGATATTTATTCCTGAAATCATACAACTCGACAAACCATTAGCCGATATTGTCAAAGGGTAATAATTTCACCTTTTGACCCGTTTGGTCTAAATGACCAATTATTAGCGAGATGACATTTATTAGAATTTACCCTTTTTGGTTATCATGATTTACCTTATATGGTAACCTTTAAAAGTACATCTTTCATTCGTCATAACATGATCGAATTACCAATTTAACTCATTTTTAACCATCAATACGGTTTCTTATCCTATTTGGTTATCTTGTTCCGTACGACTACACGTCGGAACATCATATCTCAATTAGGCATTTATCTTATTCGTAATTAATACGACAAAGAATATTCCAACATATATGACTAGTGTAAGCTATACTTACCTTACTTCCAAATTATGCTTTTCCGTCATTCTTGCTTCGTTTGACCCGCTTCGTTCCCAAGCTTTCACCTAGCTTGTTAATCGTCAAACTATCATTGTAAATTGTAAGATGGTTAGATTAGTCATAATTATTCACGACTATTCCATCTCACTTATTTCATAAGTCGAAACTACTATTCGACTTCATGATTAGTTAACTTAGCTTATTAAAGTTAACTACTTTCGATCACATGATTTATAACATTAGTTCAAATCAACATGATGATTAGAACTCTTCTTGTTTCATATTTCATATAACTTGCCATATTATTCAAATACACATTTTCACTCTAATTTCAACACTTTAGTTTTCATTTAGGCATTTTAACAAACACCTAATGTGCATACATTTTTACACATTTACAACTAGTTCATAATTAGTTATTTTTACCAAGATTAACATCAAAATTCACCACTATCACTTATGATCAAATACTCAAACTTGCAAATTGTTTAAGTATTTCCTGATTACTTAACATGCATGATGATTCTAAGCATATCTATATCATCTATTTCATCATAACATCAAAACCCACTTATCTAAGTGTGTTAATTCACCAAATCCATCAATCCATAGCATGTTATGTATGATTTTCACTTAGGGTTTCGTTCCTAAGCAAGTATACATCACTAATCTAGCCATAGCTTCTCTAATCCATGCCTAATTCACGATTAGGATGATTATCAAATTCTTACAACTTCACCAAACATCAAGATTTTACACACCTTATGATCCTCTTGTTCGGGTGATCATTAATTCGCGTTCGGTTGTGAATTTGAGCTTCATTTGATCCTTCAATTTGATGATTATATGTGGATTAGGGTTTTTGGCTCCATGGGAGCCCCCTGAGCTCGATCCAGACACGCACCAAACACTCTTGTGTGTGTGTGTTGTGTTAATTTATTTAGTTTAATAAAACCATTTTCAAGTTACCCCATTTTGGTCCCTCATGTTTGGTTAGTTAATTAAGTAGGGCACAACCTACTTATTTCTAACAATATTCCCCACTTATTAACTAGGTTAAACATTCCTAGTTAAATTAGTGGGTTCGGGAAATCTATGACTAAGTTTATTTTAAATCTCGTTACTCGGCCTCTTATAAATTTCACTCCATTAGAAGCTTTTATTCACCTTTTAGTTAATATTAGGATTCTTTATTTCTTATCCTAATATTCAACGGGTTAAATTTTACCACTAACGGTATTTTACCAAGTCATTAGTATTAACGTGGTTTGATTACCAAACCCGTTTTTGGGGTGTTACAGGAGGGTACCTCACATGTTGGAGGGGCAACACTGGATTGGGAAGCCGGTTATAGACCTTCATTTGAAAATGTTGGACATGGATCATTAAGCATTCAATTAGGTACCCAGTCGAATGTTAACAACAACCTACAAAACAATTGGGTATCCTCATTGTTTGACAACACTCCTGATAGTAATATGATTCCTGTGATGTACTCAGACCAGCCGGGACCCTTCCAGAATTACGAATATACCGGTCTTAGTGTACAACAGCCGTGTTACCAGCATATAAGTCCGGTTCCAATAAGCTTGGACCTACATCTGAGTCAACCCGAAGGCTCCAGTCCACCAAATGATAATGAACCGGAAGAACCAGAACCAAAACGTGTACAACCACAAAGACATCTAAAACCAGTTGGTTGTGGCACCGGTGGCTGTCTCATCCGCTATCCACATAGGCATTAAATAATTAGTTAGATTGTACCGCTTTAATTCAGTTTATGTAATCGATTAGTCCCTTTTACACGCTTTTAATCTTATTATTGTTTATCATTTTATTCTAATCATCGTCATCTTCATCCATCTTCATCCTCCAGTTCTAACCTCCATAACCATGTTCAACATGAGAACCCCTGTATCATATCCAACCCTCCATAACCATGTTCAACATCAAACCCACCAACATCATCTAGCAACCATAAAACAACCTGCAAAAGCTGTAAAGTTAAAGCACTCAATTAAAACCATTCAACATATGCATGTGATGTTCTGCAATGGATGTGAATGATGCATGTTCATGGCCAGAAGAAGGCAGACTACTCAGGTTGCATGTGATGTGCCAGAATCTCTTTAATAATAGAGGAGGAATCCAAGGTTGTTAGCTGGAAGTATAACTTAAAAACTTCACTAGGTTAAGTTTTGTAACTGGGTTTAGGTTTTTAAGTGGGTTATGTTTGGTCTCGGGTGAGGCTGGAACCATGGTTAAGTGTTTCCTCCTAATCCTCTATTCTCAATAGAGGATTAGAAAAACATCTGACACCTACCTGAGCAAGGCTGCAACACAATTTACTTCCCTTCCTAATCCTCTATTAGCAACAGCGGATACACCAAAAACCTTTTTTTTGTTTGACTTCCCCATTATACTAAAAATCTTTTCAAAATACACCACTTCTAAAAAAAATTCGGTATAATAGTGGTTAAAGGCGGTGGTACTTGGTCGGTTTTTCAGTGGTGGTTGGGTTTTCCGGTGGTGCTTGGTCGTTGATGGTGGACCAAGGTGCTTGGATGGTGGTTTTATTTTTACAGAGGGTGTATTTGTTGATAGTAGTGCAGAAACAAAGAGAGAGAAAGAAGTAGGGTTGTTAACTTGTTATTTATTTGTTACAAGTGGGTACTACAAATATTTTTTTTTTTGTTTCACACTTAATTAATTTAGAGAAAAATGCCCGGATAGTCCCTGTGGTTTCGCCTTTTTCACCTATAGTCCCCAACTTTCTAAAACTACCTGAATAGTCCCCAAGTTTTCATTTTTTGTTCCTGGATAGTCCCTGGGTCTAACTTCAGTTTGTTTTCTCTGTTAAGAGGATGTGAAATGACAAAAATACCCTTTCCTTAAAAGGCCAAACCATAGGGACTATCTGGGCATCTTCTTCATCTTCTTCAAAACCCTAGCCCCCATTAGTTTTATCTCACGATATACACACACATAACCTGCATAACCAAGAGAGAGAGTGAGATTCGACCGAAAGAGAGAACCGAGGGAGAGAGAGGCGAGATCGAGACGGGTGGTCTCCGGCCACCTGGTCGCGACGGCAGGGAGGTGGTTCGAGTGGAGGTATGGTGGGTGATTGATACGTGATGACGATGGTGGTGGCACAGCGGCGGAGCAGTGGTGTGTGGTACAGTGGCGGCTGGTTACGGCGGACGGGTGGTGGCAGTGACCGGGTCTGAGCAGAAGGGAGGCGATAGCAGTTCCCAACCTACACCCACACCTCTGTCAAAACCCAAATCAACAACCCCCAACCCCACCGATCAATCACCGGCGACGAGCATGAAGATAACGAAGTAAAGGAAGCCAGATCTTGTCGAAGAAACATCTATAGAATTCTTTAGATCTCGATCTCCACACTGAATTGCTATTACCTTCATCATATCAATCGTTTTGCATCTTCAACAATTCCAAATGTCTTCTTGTTGTTAAGCAAACCTGCAGTTGTTTGATTAGTAGATTATATATAAATTGATGCTAGAGGTTAGAAATTGATATTGTTTGTTTGTTGTTGAAGGTGAGTTGCCGGAGTTATTGCAGGTTATATGTAAACAGGGAAAAGATGAGGAACATGGGAGACTTTTGTTGTTTTGTAATGTGTAAACAGGGGAGACTTTTGTTGTTTTGTAATGTGTAAACAGGGAAAAGAAAAAGGAAAAATGGAAAGCTATTGCAAGTTATGTGATTAAACAAGTTATGTGCTAATTTATCCTCCGAATGAGTGATTTACGATAAGTTACAGTGGTGGGGGTTTTGGTGCTCGGAGTAACAGTGGGGGGTTTTGGTGCTCGGAATTGTGTGGTCGGCCGGAGTTACAGCGGTGGGGGTTTGGGGTGCTCGGAACAATCGGTGGGGGTGGGTTTGTCGGAAAGACAGAAGGAAGGAGGGGGATAGGGGTGGGGATGGGTAGGTTGAAGTTCAGATTGATGGTGGAGGGTGGAGGAGGGTGATGGTGGGTGGAGGAGGATGATGGTGGGTGGAGGTTGAAGATGAAGTGTGGTGGTGGGGTTTTTCTCTAAAAATGAAGAAGATGCTCGGATAGTCCCTGTGGTTTGGCCTTTTAAAGGAAAGGGTATTTTTGTCATTTCACACCCACTTAACAGAGAAAACAAACTGAAGTTAGACCCAGTGACTATCCGGGAACAAAAATTGAAAACTTGGGGACTATTCAGGTAGTTTTAGAAAGTTGGGGACTATAGGTGAAAAAAGGCGAAACCACAGGGACTATCCGGACATTTTTCTCATTAATTTATTTTGTTTTATATTAAGGGTAATTTAGTAATTTCACACCTACTTAACTAAAAAACAAACCTCTATCTACGCCAGGGACTATCCGGGAACAAAATTCAAAAAATTGGGGACTATAGGTGTAATTTTAGAAAGTTAGGGACTAAAGGTGAAAAATTGGCAAACCACAGGGATTATCCGAGCATTTTTCTCCAAATTTTATTATGATCATACAAAAACAGTGTAATCGTTCTAATAGAACTTTACATCGTTCTAATGATCATACATCAAATTTTATGCCCCGCTTGCGGTGTACTAACTTTAACGTTATTTTACTAACTTCGTGAAAATAACGTTAAAAGCGGCGATTGGTTAATCATGCATCATCTGGTGACGTTGATAGCTGAAAGACTCGGTGGTACATGCACCAATCAGTCTCTGTCCCGATTGTCGATTGTTTGAGTGTTATGTGCCTTATGTCCAAGGCTTGATACAAAACTACAATCGAGCCGGGGGTCTCACTGGAAACAGCTTCTCTATTCCTACGGGGTATAGGTAAGACTGTCTACATCTACCCTCCTCAGACCCTATCTTAGCTTTGCTATTGGTGAGATTTACTGAGTATGGTGATGATGATCCATTCCCAGTCAATTATATTAAGCTTAGTATGTTGCTTTTCAGACTTGGAATGTAGTAAACATGAGATATGATTCTTTATTTTTTATTTTTATATTCTAACAAGATTTAGCCTTTTCCTTTAATCTCTACATACAATTCATAACCAAAATGAACCTAAGTCATGTTCCAATAGAACTTTACTACATCCATTATCAGTTAATTGTCTTAAACGAAGTATGTTGCCTTTCAGACTTGGAATGTAGTAAACATGACATATGATTATCTATTCTTTATTTTTACATGTCGACAAGATTTTGGTCAAATTATAGGGTCTAAGTGTGTAATTTAATTTACTATTCTTGTGTTTTTTAACATAAGGATATTTTGGTTTTTTTTAGATATCTATAATCATGATAGTGAAATAACATATATATATATATAGACTATTAATTAGTAGAGAAGATCCTACTACATAATAGACCTAAGGTATAATAATTAGCAGGTTTTAGAAATATTTATAAGCAAGAAACATAACCCTGAAACAAAAATATATATGTCAGTTCATGCATGAACCTCACGAATCCCATTGGACGGCTGTCAAACGTATAATTCGCTACCTCAAGGGAACGTCTCAACTGGGCCTTCGTTTTACATCGAACTCAACGTCTACATTACATGCCTTTGCTGATTCACATTGGGGTGAGCGGTTGGTTCCTATTACAGCATATTCGGATTCCGATTGGGCTGGTTGCCCGGTCGACCGTCGATCCACAGGAGGCTATGCTATCTTCTTGGGTTCAAACTTAGTATCATGGTCAGCTCGTAAGCAGAAAACTGTCTCTAGGTCGTCTACTGAATCCGAATACAAGGCTATTGCTGATACGGTTGCTGAACTAATCTGGCTAAAGTCTCTTTTACAAGAACTGGGAGTTAAGTTGAATAAACCCACTCTTTGGTGTGATAATCTTGGAGCTACGTATCTTTCAGCAAACCCGGTGTTTCATGCTAGAACTAAACATGTGGAGGTAGATTTTCATTTTGTTCGTGAACAAGTCAGTCAAGGAAATCTGAAGGTTCAATTTATTAAAACAGATGATCAAATTGCTTATATCTTCACGAAGCCATTATCAACTCAAAGATTTGAATTTTTAAGATCCATGTTACAGGTCGTTACCCGCCCTCAACTTGCGGGGGAAAGTTAAGCTAAATATTCAATTATCATAAGTTAGAGGGTTATTATTGTAACTAGTAGAATATATATAAACCTCTTTGTATTCAATATTGAATTATGAATGAAATTATGAGTTGATAGTTCTATTCCTATCCAAAAGCTAAGAATGAACAAACCAACAATGTTTACTATTATTTTTGAAAATAGAATTGGAGAGATTATCAATCAACCCTAAAAACCTATAATGATTACAGAATTAAACAACTAATGGTTTCAAATTTGAAAAACCCTACATCATGTGTGATTAAGAGCGTGAAACCGCGTACATGATATGGTACACTGGTGAATGTGAAATCAGCCTTTGAAACAAAAGGTAAATTTAGATTGTTTGGTTGTCGTCGAACAAAAAGCACGTTGAACACAGGTTACAGTGAATCCAAAATCAGCCCCTCGGTCGATGATGTTGTGGGTGTATAGTAGGGTTATTGCCGACCAGAAGCAAAACCGAAAACAACCAAGTCACGCAGGGTTGTTGACGTTGTGTGTAGGATTATTGTTTGTGTTGTTGTCGTTTGCGAAAAAAGGAAAGATTATGGGGATCATTGTTTAAAATTCATTAGATTGGTTAAAAAAGGGATTAGTAAAAGGGTAAATGAGTAATTTCATAAGAAAAAGGGATATGTGTAATTTAATTTAGGGGTGGAGCGAGCACTTCTTTGAGTGGACGTGGGATTGGTCTCGGATCCTCGTTCTCCCAAAGAGATGGAGGAATGGGAAAATTTGTTCAACGTTCTTAGCTCTTCACGTGGAAATGGTAAAGAAGATTCATGGAAGTGGATAAGAGATAAATCGGATTCCTTTTCGGTGGCGTTCATTAGTGGTCGGATGTATGACAGTATGAGGATCTGGAGGTTAGTAACAACTATGTGATGAAATGGTCTTAATGGGTTCCAAACAAATGTAGCATTTTCATGTAGATGGCGGAAATGAATAGACTTCCTGCTTTGGACACTCTTAAAAGAATAAACATCAAGGTTGATTCGAGCACATGTAACTTTTATGTGACGGAAGACGAAATGGTGAATTGAATTGAAGTACCTTCGAGATTCAAATCTACGTTGGTGAAACCCTAATTTAATCGAGTGCGGCTAGCAAGTATTATCGAGAATAATTGTGAAAACAAGTTTTATGTAGTTGATAATTTTGCATGCGTTATAGATATATATAATAAATATAAGACTAGTAGAGTTAATCGCACGCATGGCCCGTGTAATTTGGTTGTGTTGTATGTTTAGTCCTTGATTTTTTTTAAAAGTATACATAACGTTTTAACTATTTAAGGATTGAGTAAACTGTCAAAATGGTCCCTGAGGTTTGGTTATTTTTGTCACTTTAGTTCAAAACGTAAACCTTTTAAATTTGGGTCCTCGTGGTTTCAATTTTGTTTCCATTTTCAATCAAAAGATTTTTCAGTTAACATCTAGTTTTTTTGTCTTTTTCATCCCTATTAATGTAGAGCAAAATGGTTAGATTTTTTAATTTGTTATAATAAAACGTTAAAAGGGCATTTTGGTCTTCATTAAAAGGGAGGAAAAAGACAAAAAAAAACTGAATGTTAACTGAAGATTCTGACCATATTTTGATTTTAGATGAAAATGGCAACAAAATTGAAACCACGTGGACCCAAATTTAAAAGGTTTGTGCTTTGAACTAAAGTGACAAAAATAACCAAACCTCAGTGACTATTTTGACAATTTACTCAATCCTTAAATAGTTAAAACGTTATGTATACTTTAAAAAAAATCAAGGACTAAACATACAACACAACCAAATTACACGGGCCATGCGTGCGATTAACTGTACTAGTCTTATATTTATTATATATCTATAACGCATGCAAAATTATCAACTACATAAAACTTGTTTTCGCAATTATTCTCGATAATACTCGCTAGCCGCACTCGACTAAATTAGGGTTTCACCAACGTAGATTTGAATCTCGAAGGTACTTCAATTCAATTCACCTTTATCATATTCGCCTGTGTTAATCCTTATTGTTTACTCAGTGATTCGTTCAATTTTGACGTTACTAACTAGGGTTTACCTGTACACAAAACTATTTTATTTTATTAATCGTTGAGTTTTTCTTTATAACCTAGAATTTATCAATTGTCATATGCACAAAACTATCAAATTTATAGACGGTTTTTTTCTTACAAACTAGGGTTTATCGTATGCACAAAACTATGTATTTTTTTTATCGGTGAAAATTTTCGAGGGCTTTTTTTTTACAAACTAGGGATTTATCGCATGCACAAGACTTAGAGCACCCACAACGTTGTGCTTTTTGCTCATCAGTTCTAGCGGACCTCATCACTCGTCCGGACATAGCCACATTGTGGCACACGTGACACGTCCAGTTCGTCTCAAGTTCGCGGCTTCATATATATAAGTTTTTTAATGGGGTTTGTGGAGGTTTGTACGTTGTGGGATTTGGGGAAAGTGGGAGTGTTTTAGGAAAGTTTGTAAATCTTATGTGCGAGTTTGTAGAGGTTTGTGGGGTTTGCACATTGTGGACACTTTTAGTTTTGTTTAACTGAGGGTATTGTTTTCCGATTTGATTTTGAGATCGAGTACTTACGTTACTACAAATTTTGTTCTTAGTATTGCAAACAAACTGAAAGACCTTTTTCGTGTTCGTTTGTTAAGAAATGTATGTGTTCACGAAGTGTTCGTAAACGCTTACCGAATGAGATTTTATGTTTGTGTTTGTTTGTTAACAAAATGCGCTTGTTCGTTTGTGTTTGTTTGTTAATTTTAGGTAGCGAACGAAAAGCGAACGTTGATGAACACAAATGAGCACAAACTAATGTTCATAAACACAAATGGAAACAAACAAACAAACACAAACAAGCATTCATGAACATAATATATAATCCATTGACACTTATTAAATATTTTATTTGTCAGAATTTTGAAGTATTTAAATAAAATATAAAAACTAAAAACATTAATGAATTATGGATCGCAAAAAGAACACGTTACCGAACGTTCATGAACATAATTGAACAAACGCGGCCTCTGTTCATGTTCGTTCATTTAACTAAACGGACGAAATTTCTTGTTCGTGTTCGTTTGTTTAATAAATGAATGAACACAAACGAACTTCCCGCCGAACGGTTCACGAGCTGTTCGCCAAACCTTTGGTTCATTTGCAGCCGTAATAACTGCACTCTCTTAACATTCTTGTTCAGTTATTTGTGGGAATTACAAATGTAACTGTTAATATTATTTGATGTCTGATGGTTGTGTTACTTTGAGGCTGGTGTATCCATGTGTCTTTATAAAAGTGATAAATTTTACATACATTTGCTGTTAGGATCTTATGTTCACAAACGTTCTTGTATATCGTTGTTGAGCAGAAGGATCAATAATTCAGATTTTGTAATCATGGCTGAGGAAGAAAAACAAATTGAGTTGAAGGATGAAGCTGCAGATGTAAGTTTTAGTTGCTGATTTATTTCTGTTTGTTTTTTTTTTAGTTTGTATTTGATGGCATCATGTGTCTAATTGTTGCTTAGCAAATAATTACATGTCATCCTTGAGTAGTTAGTATAAGAATTAAACTGGTTCTTATACATTAATATTTTAGATATGTAATTAGGGAACTGTTTACATACTGAAAATTGAAATACAATGCCAAACAAATTAGAGAATTTTAGCCTTTTTTCCATCATATTCTGGTGTATCCAAATTTGACCGTATATCACTAGTTGTTTCTTTTTTTAAATCTGAAATACTGATGTACTACCATGATGCAGCTTGCACCATTCGACCCAGCAAAAAAGAAGAAGAAAAAGAAGGTGGTCATTCAAGATCCTGCTGAGGATTCTGTTGAAGAGTTGGTTGAGAAAACCGATAGCTTATCTGGTAATCGAACAAGTCATGCTTGCATATATCTTTTTTGAATTTGAACGTTTTACTTCTTGGATTTTGTCACTCACAAGTTTTACCAATATCTAAACTTGGCATGCAGTCTCTGAAAGCCTTGAACCCTCATTTACTGGTCTGAAAAAGAAAAAGAAGAAACAGGTTAGTTGTATATAGTTATATACTATATTGTATTGTATATTATACTTCTACAAAAAAACATGAATATAACCTTTTGGTGATCATTTTAGGTACAGACAGATCTCATGGATGATGAAAAAGATATAGATTGTAAGTAATTTTCTTTTGTTAATGAACTTATTGTTCCCTATGATGTTTTTTATAACTATCTTGGATGAATGTTGATGCTTTTGTGTTGCGTAGGTCCCACTGGAGAGGACGAGAACGGAGAAGGGTCTGACTCGCAGCAACAAAAACTTCCATGGGAAGGAACCGATCGCGATTACACATATGAGGAGGTACACAATCTTGTGTCTCAAATATTTGATGACATGGCATCTTTGGATTCATCTGCAAAATCTAACTTTTGGTAAATGTATTTTTGTTCAGCTTCTGGGCCGAGTGTTTCATACAATTCGTGAAAACAATCCGGAGCTTGCTGCAGACAGAAGGAGAACAGTCATGAGGCCACCACAAGTTCTCCGTGAAGGAACAAAGAAAACTGTCTTTGTGAATTTTATGGATCTTTGCAAAACGTACGCACTAAAGTTATTGACATTTTCAGTTTACACTTGTTCGGTTAGAAGTAGAGGTTACGGGTCTAGTCGGATCAGGTTGAACTGAACCACAAACACTTTTACGTTGAAGTCTTGACTTTTAATAAGTAATAAACCTTTTTCTTATAAATTCAAAACACTTTTAAATGTAGTATGGTTTAAAAATACACTTCACACTTTGCCCGTTTGACCCATTTCCATTTCTCTATTCTTTGTTTTATTGGTACCCTTTTGACCTGTTAGCGATAAAGGGGTTGAAATTGACACATCTCAGAGATTACTTGCTTTTGGCATGAAAATCAAGAACCTTCAAGTATGATATAGAGAATAACTTACATGGTTATCTATTATATTAATTTAGAATTATAAAATGTTTTCTGTTTTTGTACACTAGGATGCATAGGCAGCCGGATCATGTTATGACCTTCTTGCTTGCTGAACTCGGTACTAGTGGATCACTTGATGGGCAGCAAAGACTGGTGGTGAAGGGTAGATTTGCACCCAAAAACTTTGAAGGGATTTTGCGTCGATATGTCAGTAAGTTACCTCACCAAATCATGATTTTTTTTTTGTTTCTTTGCATTGATGTTTTGTTATTGTTATCTTTTTATTTCTTTGGGAAGCATGATGATATGGCTACATACACAAATTGTAATTATAAGTTTTCTTATGCAGATGAGTATGTTATCTGCAATGGTTGCAAGAGTACGGATACAAACTTCGAAAAGAAGGACCGTCTGTCCTTCCTCATATGTGAGAAGGTACATTTCACATCCTACATTTTTTTGAGTCATTACTTAAGAAGTGAATGTGTGTGCTCTCGTTTGCTACTAAAGGGCGAGAAGTGGCCGTATGGGTAGGTACAGCGGGTTGAGTAACATGTCAAAACAAGTAATTTTTATTAATGGCCGGATTGACTCACCGATACTTTTTTCTGGCAAACTTTTTTTAAATTATGTTAATAACTAATATATGATTACAAACACTATATTATGAAACTGATACCTTACTATTATTTACGAGAACTATATCATTACATTAATAATCTTGTTTGATGAATAAAGCCAACTTTCAATCCTCTCGAACCGATTTCTTTTTTTAGCTTGTATTGGTTGGCTCATTTTTTTATTAGTGTGTTCGATATAAGATGTAACCCAAATGATCAAGCCATTCATATAGGTCAAAGTTAACTGACATTTGTCTTTCTATGTTTTCTAGTGTTGTTCTAGGAGATCTGTTGCTCAAATCAAGGCCGGGTTCGTGGCTCGCGTGGGCCGTAGAAAGGCTGGAACTTAATGTTGCTAAACTGTATCAGGAAGTCATGCTAGACGCATCGGATGTTGGTTTTCATTTCTGCAGGAAGTATATTCGGAGAAAGAGTTTTTATAAATATCCATGTTATGGTAGTCTCTTTTGTACGTGCTTTTAAATTTGATAAAACAATAAAGCGTCGATGCGATCATTGTGTTTTAAACGTAGCTTGTCAATCAATAAGTGTTTGCAAGAAACTCTATTAGCAAAAGGAACAAGTGAACTCGTAATTAATTTGATTACCTTGAATTCTTGAAATCCTTCGATTTATGCCAATGCTAGATTGATCTCCTTCACGAGTCCATCGCTCCAAACGATAATACCTTAAATTTCGACTTTCAAAAACTAGAACCAAAAATAACAATTTGGACTTCCAAAACTTAAAACTTAGAGAAGCTATGTAGCAAAGCATCTCACCTGAAAGCAAATCATTGTGCAGATTCTGAAGACCACTCAAAGAGGCAACATGCAATATTGTATTTTTGTAGAAACAAGTTAAAAAGGCCTATGTTATTATTATTTAAATTTAAATTAAGAATACTACTACAAATATACAATAATAATTGTTACTGTGATTACTTCATTGCATAATAGAGCATTTTCCCACTTAGACGACTCAATAAACGGTCAATCCTTTGAACCGATTGTGACCGAATGAGAGATATATAATTTGCGGACTTTTGGTGACGCCATAGGAAGCCAAGACAATATGAAACAAATGTTGCTGATACAAGAGAACATGAACCAAACGTTCAGGGGCGTAGCTTTCTTGTGGCCCAGTCTTGCCCCGGCCCCCAGTGTTTTTTCCCTCGTGTTAATCTTACAGAAAATTTTCGAATTTTTTTTATAGTGTAAAATCTGATTTGGCTTTTTTGATGACATGGCAGCTGATGTGGCTTTTTGATGACGTAGACGGTGATGTGGCACTGGTTTGATGACGTTGCAGCTGTTGTCAACAAACTGGGTTAGTGTCTGGTTAGTTTGGGAGTGTTGTAAGAAAATAAGTTGAAAGTTGGGAGTAGCGTGATACAATCGAAAGTTGGGGGTGTTATCAGCCAATTGGTAAAAGTTGGGTTATTTAAATCTAATATCCTCTTATTTAATATTGTTCATGGTTCGGTTATAAACAAAAAACAGATTGATTACACAGAATTACCCTCCTAGAAAATTGCTAACTGTGTTATACTAGAATGTTCATAACTATCGTTTTATACCAATGAGATTGATGGCCATTGACAAAGACAAAACCTTTAAGAACACCTAGGTTTGGATATCTTGTGTTCAAATACCACACACGACATGATTAAAGAAATTCGCCTTTCAGAAGAAAAAAAAGTTATAGTTTTACGCAGCAATATTCTCATCAAATTTTCATAAGAGGATTTGAAATGAATACGTGCATACATATGTAAAAGGAGCTAAAGACTAATGTTATGCAATTTCAAACTTGATGGTCATTTTGATTAAAAAAAAACAAAAAGCGTGTTTCTTTGTCTTTCTTGATGCCATTGCCAACTTTCACAACATATCCAAAAACAAGATGATTAGCAATCACCATCAAAAAGGTGAATCTGCTTTCACCAACTTTCAACATATCCAAAAACAACATAATAACTTGTAGTTGAAAGGTTATTTGATTGCAACAAGATTCTAAACTTTTCTTAATTCATTTGAAACGCTTGACATATTTTCTTGATTATTCGGCACTTCTTATTTGTCAAAAAAATGTTTAATCTGCCATTTTTTGTTGTTCAAAAAACCTATTTTAAAATGCCAAATAATCAACTTTATTCAATAAGAAATACAAAATAATCAAGAAAAGGCCACTTTCAAGGTTATAAGATGACCCCAAGCATTTTTTAGTGACCTGGACAAATGAGAAGGATTATTGGTAGGTATTCCATCTTCAATGCATTCACTTTCACATGCATCAAACGCCATATCAGCTCCTCATTAGATTTTCACTCATATTTCAAAACACCAATTTCCTCTCCAATGCTACGTTAACTTTCAAACACCATTTAAAAAAATTAAACTAAAATAATATTTATTGTTCGCGTGTAGAGGGTCCCACCTCAAACCAAGGTCACGTTTGGATATCCAGTCATGAAAACGAACACCACCAACGATCGCCCACCTCCAATGGTGGATTGGTGGTGTCCATTTTTAAAAGCCATATCAGCACTAAGTGTTCATCCGTTTATTTGCATTGGGGACGGTCCAGAAAAAATAACTGTAATAGTACTAGGCAAAATAACATTACAGACGCCAAAACTTGTAAAGAGCTTCAATGAATTAATGGTCCAATAACAAAGAAATGATCAAATTTCATAAATAGAAGTTTATCCTGCATCTTCATCAGGTTAGAAGATCAAAGACTCCATGCTAGAAGATAATAATAACATATTTACAGCTTTAAAAGTATAGACAATTGTTACCCAAACCATAATAAGCAAACTGCTCATGTGAGGTGCGTCAAGCAAAGGAACAGATAATGCTACTGTCAAGTCAGATATATTACAACTTCTAGCATCATGGTTTCGCATGTTAAAGGGAATTCGATAACATCCAGATGTAGCGAATTGAAAACACATATAAAGATCTTGCTTCCATATACAAGATGATAATCTTCGCTAACAACTAACTGATTGCCTGAACCGCTAACTAATAACTAACTTGCTTACACGTCATTATGAACGCAGGAGATAATAGTGATATGTCAACATCAATTAACTGGCATGTAATAACTTGTCAGCGGCAACATCTTAACAAATTAATCTATCTCTTATATAGCCCAAGAAACCTTCATTTATGTCAAGCTTCTCACTCAATATATCATTCTTCCTTCAAGCAAGAACATTTATAACCAAACAAACCAAGATTCCATGAATTCTGATGTATTTTATTATTGATTGTGCGCCTGATAGAGTTGCACGTAAAGAGGCTATCATATAGCAAATAACATTACACTCTTGATACCTTCTAGATACGATAATTATATAACTAGTCTAATATAAACCCCGGGCCAAAACATTTCTAATTTCTATTAAAAACACAAGCAAATTAAGTCCAATCAGTATGTTAACAATGTATATTGGTTGTGTGCCTGATAAGAGTTACACAAATAGAGGCTTTATATACAGATAATAATATTACACTCCGATACCGATACCAGTATCTATATATGATAATTATATAACTAGTCTAATATAAACCGTCAGCCAAATCATTTCTAAATGCTATCAACAACATAAGCAGGCACAACAACTAGAAAAAATTAGGTCAAATCTGTATGTGAATAATGTTATAAATTTAAAATAACAATGTAACTAAAACAAGAACAATCTCAAGTAAACCTTTATCATTATCTATACAAACAATAGTACAAGAATCAATAAACAACATCAATTTCAAATAAACCTTTATCATTATTATCACAACACATTCTATCAAAGTCTACACATTATATTATATTATAATCATATAAAACTAAACAAGGATCAAAGAAATATAACTGAATGACGTCACATTACACATGAACCAGACGATTCATCGATCAATCTGAGTGAGAATCTTCATCCGACGAGGACGAAGAAGACGATGACGAAGACGAATAGAAATGATTCGTCGGAAAACAGAAAAACGTCCACAAACAAAGTGCGAGTCGGCGAAACTGTTGAAACGGAAAGCAGAAGAGGAGATGAAGGACTTGTTCGCTGCTTAATCGTTCGGGATTGCAAGCGATGTATTGGCATAGATCGGCAGAGATGTTGGCCACCGTCACCACCAGCGGGCTGTTCATCACCATCGTTGATCGGAGATTGTGGATTGGGATTAGGGTTAGGGTTTGCAAAATGATGATGGTGATGATGGTAAAATTGGGGGAACAATGGGTGACGTCAGGAAACCGCTGCGAATTAAATTGGGGGGTGGTATAGAAGATAAGAAGACCGAAGACGTGACCATTGGGTTGATTGACTATGCAGTTTCATTTATATTGCGCGTTGCGACGAAACCGAATAAATAATAATGTAAAACAAACGTGATTTGAAAATAAAGCATATTGTTTAGAAAGTCAAACCATTAAAATGATTTAGTTTATCATCGAACCGATTTATAATACCAAATAAATACTTTATTTTGAGTACACTTCGTTTTTAACAAAACTTATAACGGAATGTCGGGGTAAGAAATCAAACACAACTACGTACTTAAGTTTTTAGAAAAAAGTTATAATAAACGTAAATTATTAAAGAAGTATCAAATTAATCGATATATTAATATACGTTAAAAAAATTATTAAAAAAGGTAAAGAAAATATATGTTTAAAAAAATATGTTATTAAAAGTAAATATAATAATAAACTATTATAATATATTAAATAATAAAATAAAAAAACTATATATTATTATAAAAATAAAGTTACTATTCATTATTCCTCGTGAACAATATATATAATAACTAGAGTTATGCGCCGCCCGCGTTGCGGGCACTAAACCAAGTATTTCTTAGTTTAATAACATATACGTCTTTATGTCGGTTAGTTATACATGCTACTTATAACACGATAACAAAAAAGGTACATCAAGTTAACCAATTAAAGAAAAATAGTACCATAGTTATGATAAAAAAAATAACTAAAACGATGACAAACATGTAATTTAGAGTTGTGGGCAAAACAATAATTTGTCAGAAACAATTAGCGAATGCTAGGCAGCTGTTTGGCATGAATAAAAACAAAACTGAGTCAACTAAGTAATTAAAACACTACCATGGTTTTGCCAAAAAAAAAAAAAAAACAATGGCAAGATTGCAATTTTTAGCGGAGGTAAAATCGTAATTTTAAAATGAAGGTAAAATAATATTTTGAACTGAGGACAAAACCATTTTTTTATTTTGAAGTGTGGGCAAAATCGTAATATTTTAACTTCGGGTAAAATCGTAATTTTTAGTTGGGGGCAAAATCGTAATTTTAAACTGGGAACCAAATCGTAATTTGGCAGGACTCTGGAGAAATTGTATTTTTTAACTTATGAAAAATCGTAAATTTAAGCTGAGTGCAAAGCATGAATTTAATTTCGAATTGAGGACAAGATCGTAATTTTAAACAGGGGATAAAATCGTAATTTGGCAGGACTTATAAATAACTATTTTATAAAAAAAAGTAAGTTGGCCGCCACTTTTGGCCAACCAAATTTATTCACTATTCCCGCCGTCACTTAGAATTGTATGTGTTGAAAATTAGACTGCGGGGAGTGGGGGCGTTGGTTGGGCCGGGGAAGCCAGACAATGCTGACTAACCCACTTTGTGCCAATGTTGGGTTTGGCATTGCCCAGCCAGCGTCGCTTTGAAGTCCGACGTAGGGGGTGAGCTGGCTACCTGGGATTGGACGTTCAATTTTGACCGTTAGCCATAGCCGTTTAGCATGGCGGTTTAATGGTAAAAATCATTTTTTTCAAAAAAACTTACAAATTTTTACCTATAAACATACCCCCCACACCTACAAATTTTTACAAAATTCTTCAACCAATCTCACACCAAACTTTCAATTTTTATCAACCAAACAACAAAACCGAAAATGGTGCACTGGACGGAGGAGGAGGAGGAGATCGTGTTTGTCACTTCCATCGTCGACGCACAACGTACGTTACAACGCGGTCAAACAGCGTATTGGGGACAAGGGTTCCAACAATACGTTGGTAACAATCGCCACAATCTAAATGCCTGCCAACACAAGTGGCGTGAACTAAAACCGAAGCTGGATCGGTTTAAAGTTTGTTTCGATCGTGTCCCTGCGGGGGACCCAAGCCACGACGATCGAGTGGAGGCACGACGGGAATCCAGAATTTAAGTGGGTTCCCCCACTTTAATATTTATAGAACTTTGTAACTTTTTTTTAATAATTATTAACCACTTTTTTTATTTTTTAGGATTTAATAAGTAGTATTTTTTTTTTATTTTTAGGATGTTATGTATTTTTTTTAAATAATATAAGTTTGTATTTTATTTTATAAATCTCAAGTATATAAAAAATAAAGTCAGCCAACATGGCAGCCCAACGCCACTAACCCACACCGCTTCCACACCTCACTTTTTTTGGGTGGTCCGGTGGAACCCACAATCGCCACGTGTCGAGCAAAGCCCCCAACCCAAGCCCCCCACTCCCTGCAACCTTAGTCTTTTAACTTTAGTTTTCTCAACGGTACGTGTGAACTCACCCTGTTCGAGGCTATGTCCAAGGTCGACTCCTCGACCTCTATGAGACCGTGCCCCCCTGATGTTCGGGAACCGGATGAAATCCATAAACTCTTGTCCCCGTCAGATTCGAACCCGATATGAAGGCCTGATTCGTCTCTTGACATGGGCGTAGCTTTGTGGGGGCGGCCGACCCCTCGAACTTTTCGCTTGTTAGTAGAGAGTATGTAGTTTTCGTATAGAAATTTTTGGGTATATACGTTTTTGACCCCCCCCCCCCCCCCGGTTCTATAGAATTTTTTGGTATATACGTTTTCGACCCCCCGGTCGGAAATCTCAAGCTTCGCCACTGTCTCTTGACCCCTTGAAAATGTCTCAAGCGGGAATCGAATCTGTGTCTTCACGAGGGAGCGCAGGCTTTAAGATTTGAATTCATGTATAACGTATTTCACCATTTTTGTTTTGTAGAGGTGAGGCGATTGTGATTATAATTATGATTGATTTACTAAAATTATTAATAATACTGATTTATGGGTGGTACCTATGATTCTTACTAAATGCACTTGTCCCAAGGCCGTGTGAGGGCCTAATACGTATAAGAAAAATAGGTAAGTTAAGGAGAGGTGATTACAAAAGGTAAGTGAAGTATGCTAAAGGATCCGGAGAGAAGGTAGAGAGGACGAAGTCGAGTATTGAGCTGATGCTTCTATCCGGTGTGATTAGCTTTAGTTTGCTAACGTCTTGGTTGTCCCTTACTTCACTCTAGTTGTTGAACGTTTGTTCATTTACAGGCAGGCTAAAGGTAGAAAATCACTTTTAGTTGTTTCTTTTGATTATCAAATACATTGTATTTGGTTGTTCGAGCAGCCGGATCTTAAAATTTCTGTTAGGTTCATGTCGCAGTTGGCTGTCAATGATGCAAGTATGCAACACCACTGTCACCTTCATGTTGCAGTTCATTTGAACAGCGAAAGAATCATAAACAATAGGCTAAATCAAAAACATGTTTTGCTCATAAAACCAAATATAGCAATCACAATCACAAACAACAAAACATTATAAATAGTCCAACGACTTAATTTTCGCCATCCCATTAATCATTTCAAGTACAGAAGTTATGAACCAAACCAAGCCAGACTACAAATCACATATATGTGAGTTTATGGCACACATTTCTCTAGCTTCTATCTGAGTCCTTTCTTCCTTTTCTTTCACCTTTTTTGACTTTTCAATTATCAATCGACTGTGTCCATTTTACACCACAGCAGCACAGCTTTAAGGATTTACATTTGCCAATTAACCGCTCATACAACAAAATCCAGCCAATATAAGCCCAATGAGGTGCACTTCCGACACCATTTAACAAACGGTTCGACCATAACAAATGGCCGCAATGTAAAGATTCTTTGACCATTTTTCCTGCAAAATGAATAGAAAACCGTCATTAGAAGGATTTGTACTCTAGGTTCAGAAATAGGTGAGGTGCTCCGAGGCATTCAGGTAGCAAAAGCTGAGGCACGAGTAGGGATGGGCATTTGGTACCGTACCGGTACCCATTTTCCCCCCTTTTCAGGAGAAGTAACTTGACTCATTCACATCCAGATCCAGATCATGAATGTTTGGAATCCATATTATGCAAGGAGGCATTGCTAATTCAAATTGAAGGGTGTTTTTCCGAACTGGTACCATGCTCATCCCAGGGCAGAGGCGTTGCTCAATGTACAACCAAGTAAGTTTTTAGAGTAATAATGCCATTTTCATCCCTGGTTTGGCCAGTCTTGTGACTTCCGTCCAGATGTTCGTTTTCGAATCTGGATCAAAAAGGTTTGAAATCTTGCCATTTTCATTCAGCCCGTAAACTACATTCACTTTTCTCCGTTAAGCCAGGGGTATTTCCGTCTTTTTTGTTAACTTAAGGGTAGTGCCCTTTAAGTTGACAAAAAAAAAACTAAAATACCCCAGCCTTAACAGATAAAATGGATGAGGTTAACAAGCCGGATGAAAATAGCAAGATTTCAAACCTTTTGGATCCAGATGCAGAAAAACAAACTTTTGGACGAAAATCGCAAAACTACACAAATCTCAGTGACGAAAATGGCATTTTACTCAAGTATTCATTCACAATCAGAAGCTACGTCTGTCTCATATGTCAACCTTTTTATAAAGTAAATATTTCATAATCTCTTCATCCTTTTTATTGTTTTTACATATAAGCCTCCTACATACCCTACCTTTGACCAACTTTGACCCAGAATTACATGATGCACCGCCTCATGCACCTGATGTGATTTCTGAGCACCTCGCGCCTCAGCCTATTAAAACCAAGTTTGTACTAACAAAAAAAAATTATAAAAAACTGATATACGTGTAGTGTACCTTAACATGGGTGCTTGGAAAGGCGGATGTTCGTAAAGTTTCTTGGGTTTCATCCATCACTTTGCGTCGGGGAATGCTGAGAATGAAAGCAGCTTGATCAGGTGTAGCAGCCATAGACGTTATCCTGTACCCGTTCTCCCACCTACGGTGTATTCCTTCACTCGGGTACAGAAAATCAAGTTCCACAACCTGGGGTAAAATCAGCAGCACGTCAAAACGTTTTTCATTTGGCACGTTTAAAATTAACACAACCCAAGTTAACCAATTATCAGAAAATGCTTAAAAGTTGTGAAATCGAACCTGGTCAGAGTATCCAGAGTTTCTGGACATAACAACACCCCAACGACTGCCAGCTGTCGTCATAGAGGTCACATGAAAACCTTCTTTCCACTTTTTACTGATCCACTTGAACGGAAACGACTCGCTCACTTTATACGACTGCTGGGTGTAAGGTGTACCTGAGATGATGAATAAATACACACAACTATAAGAAACATGCATTCATTTAGTTTTTTTACAGTACATGTAATTAATTTTGGTTTTACAGCCCATTCATAATCGTGATGTTGATGTATATATCATTTCAAATAGTCCAACAAAATTTGATATTAATAAAAATGAGCAAGACAACATTCATTCAATAATGACAAATACAGGAAGCTTGTGAACCAAAAACAATCAGGCGAATAATTTAATATTGATGAAAAATGCCAAAATGGTAGATTTAACATGAAATTTATCAAAAATAAGAAACATCCTAAATAGAATTAGTTTCATATATATATATCCTTCTAAAAGTTCAAAATTGCATATATCCTTCTAAGTTTCTTAACGAGCACTAAAATATCATATTTATCCATTCTACAAACACTTATATTAAGTAGGAAAACGACAATGTTATTGTAGGTTACCTCAAGGCATAAATTTTTCTCTGTTAATCTAGTGAAAACAGACCGTAATAAGTAATTGAATATATTTTATTTACTATTAAATGAACAAATAAGATCTTTCAGTGTTTTTAAGGAGTAAATATAATTTTAAGGAGTAAATATAATATTATCAAATTTAGACGGATATATACGAAAGGATATATACAAATTGTCCCTTGCTATAATATATGGAACTTTCTAACCTTTAGACATAACAACTAAAGAGCTTCCATTGGCTGCACCAGCAATTGAGCTGATGTAATAATTCTTTTCCCACTGTTCCATGATCCAGTCCTAAAGAAAGTATAAATTCTTATTAGTTATTCAAGTCATCAAATATTGATATATATATATATATATATATATATATATATATATATGCACACACACACACATATATGTATGTATAGTGGCTACAGAACCAGCAAAAACCTTGTTAAGGAAGACAGATGATAGTTCATAAACTTGAGAACAAAAACCAGTTCCCGCATCCATAATTAGGGCCCACAGATTTGAAGCAGATGCCACACAGCTGATGTATAAACCGTCTTCGTTACCCTTTTCTACATGTTGACTAAGTCTCAAGTCTGCAACATTGTAATGATATCTGTGCAAAACAAGTATGAAAATTAAGGTATTCTTGAAAAATCAAATGATTACTATCAACTAATAATGTCTACATCATAGCAATTTATATACTAACATCATTTCAACATGAAATATAGAATGCTGATGTACAATAGCGCAGATAAAGTAACAAACTAATAACAAAAATAAGGTAATAAGCTAATATGTGTTTAAATAGCAAATAAAGTAATAAAACTGATCACTTATAAGTGAATACTCGTGATTAAACTGGTATCCTACGAAGCAAATGAAACACAATACAAACAGATGATAAAGTAAACAAACTACGAGACTTAATGACCTATTAAAGCTAAGACTACTTCAATATTTTAACATCCAGAAATTCTCAATGAGAATTTTTGTTAACTGCCTAACAGTTAACTGATATATAAGACTAGATTTCGGTTATAAAATACTTACAATATCAATATACAAAAAACATAAAACGCTACGTTACTAATTACCAACCTACCTTTGCTTCATTGGGCGCCGGGCATTGTAAACCGATACCCATTGTGAAGCAGGGCTACCTACGCGTACTTTTTTCTTTGGTTGTTCATCTTCTTCTAAGTTTATTAGCAATCTACCCCGTTTCTGTCCAACCTAGTAAAACAAAAACATGGCAAAAAAATAAGTATACAATAATATAAGAAAAAATAAGGTCATTTACAATTTACAAAAAAGTAAATAAACAAACCTTGAGAGCTCCATCAATCCTGATTGGTCTCAATGACGTAACGGGTTCAATCAGGGTATCAAAGAAGGAAATAAGCATAGCGTAATTCGGTTCTTCATCAAACTTCATATTCGTAACCGCTTCAAGAAATTGTTTAAACGGGGCAGGACAAAAGCAGCACATAAGCTCAGGTGACGTAGCCATTTTCTTTTTACAAACAAGGAAACTCTTGTTGTCTCCCTGCAACATTCAAAATAATAACTATTATGTAAAACGATAATTGATAATAAAAGAATTTACTTAAAGGGGCCCACTTACCTGGTAGCCTTGCCATGGTAATCTTCCTTTTATGAGAAATATTAATGTGTAAGCTAATGATTCCAGGTCATCCCTTCTACTGCCCGTACGACCTAAATGTGCATGTACACTTGCATATCTTATTGTACCCCTGTCAAATAAGTTAATCATTATAAATTTGGTCTTTATTAACTAAAAAAATATAAGATAAATTCAACGTTCAAAATCCACAAACCTGAAAATATCTGGTCGTTGATCATATTCAACATGCTGATTAGATGACGACTCTCTCCACTTCGAAGCTGAAGAAAAAAAAGTATTACACATATTAATTATGCTAATCAAACTCAAACAAAAAACATAATCTAATTTAACACATTACAACGTTGATAAATTTTCTTTTTATTAGATTCACATCATTTAGAAAAGCATACCTAAACCAAGATCAATAAGATAAAGCTTCTTCTCATCAACCGATCCAGGTTGACCAAGTAAAAAGTTTTCCGGTTTCACGTCTCCATGCACAAACCTTAATGTAAAACAATTATTTTGTTAAACTCTAAGCATATAAATTATGCTTTGAGATGTAAGGCATGTAAATATATCTTACCCCTTTGAATGAAGCTTTTCAAGAATTGATATCGCCTCAACAGCAATGCAAGCTACCATATTCGGTGCCATCCTGCAGAAGAAAATGATTAACAACCAAAAGAAAACTTAATGCACAACAATGGCATCATAATTTTATTCGTCTTACGATTGGCCTAATGAATTCCAAACATCCCAAAGACTCGGTCCAAGCATATCCATGACCTGAAAAAGATTGAGTTTTTATCATGCTACACTATCGGGAAATTAAGCTGTCCGTAGAAGTGAAAAGATTCAAGCGAAGACTCACCAGAATGTAGAAATCACCTTGTCGGCCTTTGTAGTGGACCCATGGAATACCGTAACATCCATTCAATGAACTTTTTGCATTATAAATGTACACAGATTAGTTCATAAAAATATAAAATAATAAAAACTTAAAGAACTTTTTTGAGACAATTAGGGTTTGAAACATACCTGTATACTTGCCACTCGTAAGGAGGCCCATAGTTGCAACCTTTACTATTACGATGCTCAAACTTCAATGCTACCTATAAAAGAAAGCAAAAAAATATAAAAGTATAAAACAATAGCTCGACATGATATTGATAGGTTATCGTGAACAAACAATGCATGTTATGTGTTAACATACCTCAACTGCATCCGGGCCCGTTCGACCGCTGCCACCTGTCACCCTCCTACCAACGTAAACCTGCCCAAAACCACCCTTGCCCAACTTCCTTTCGGTCTTATAAATAGGAGAATTTCCCACTTGTACCTGCGTAAAATTAACATATTAAACCAAGTTTACAAGCCAGACAAACGAAAAGAAGACAACCTTCACGACAAATGTTAAGTTATGCGTTATTAGCATATTCTTTCCATATACGAAAACGCAAAAGTATTACCCTATCAGGTACGGGAGTTGCGTTTCCTTCTTCTTCAACTCCGATTATTCTATCAGCACTTTCGCCCTCCATAGCAATATCCTTATCACCAACACCGTTAACAACAGGTTCCGCAACACCGACAACAGCGTTTGGAGCAAGCTCACAAGGTGGTTCCGGGTCCAAATCAATCAACTTAGTGCCGCCTCTACCTCTACCACCTGGCCTCCCTTTTCCTACAGCTGCAGCATTACCCCTTCCTCTTCCTCTTCCCCCACCAGTTTTCCTTCTAGTCGTTTTGTTTTGAGCTGGCGCAACAACGTTTTCAGCTTGTTCAACAGGTTGAGCTGCAGGCTGCTGAAGATCTCCAAGCCGTTTTGATCTACGAGCCCCACTACGCAGTTGTGGCATCGTCACCCATGCAAGTTATATCCAACTCATTTCCCCCAAGCAACCCTTTCAAGCTTCTAATCAACCATACAAACAAAACTCATCAAATACACAAACCTATGAATTTTTAGAAAAAATCTAGAAACTTGCCAGGAATGAGTGAAAAGTTGCTTACTTTGAAAGCATATAATATGTCAAAAAAAGTAGTATTTTTAGCAAAAACTAACATATAGATATTTATGCAGATTCTACACTCTATGCTCTACAGCTCTAGGGTTTTGATTCTATTGGGGACAACAAATCTACTAATCAACAACATACATCACATTTCAATCCACCAAAAATATTACTTACACAACTATCTATGTCAGGTGTAAAAATAGCAACAAAATCAAAAAAAAAAAGAAAACAAAAAAAAATCTAAAAACACAAATCATTTCCTTTACTAAAAAGGTAAAATCAAATCATCATTCATCAGTATCAAAATCAGGTAAAAAAATGAAAACTAAATCACACAATCTGAATCAAAAACCTAATTTATCCGATCATCAAACAGCATCTACACTCAAAACACAAACAGATCGTACCTCGGGAACTGCAAAACCAAAACGATCGGCTTCAAATGCTTCCAATCGGCAGATTCAACAGACGAAAACCTAATTTTAACACACGAAACCCTAATTTCACGAACCGATCGGCTGTCAGAACGTTCAGATTAGCTTATCTAATCGAATCAAAAATTAATCAAAGAAAAACAGGAAAAGATGTGTGATGAATTTGTAGGAAATGATGGAAATTTGTGATTTTAGGACAAAAAGGAGAAGAAACTGTGATTGTGGATTTAGGTAAGAGAGATTCGAGAGGAATTTGCGATTTATTTGTGGGTGTTTGGATTCCTTACTTTTTTGTTTGGGATTACTTGTGACGTGAGTTTAGAAGTCAATAAGTCAGGAAATACTGACTTATTAACTTATTGAATAGTGAAATAGAAGTTAAAATGAGTTTTGAGAAGGAATCCAAACACCCTTGTGTGATTCTTGCGGCTATCGGTGTGTGTTGTGTCTTTTCTCTCTCTTTTTTTTTTTTTTTTGGGTGTTTGGGTTAAAAGATTATTGTTTTTTTATTTGAATATATATTTGATGAAACTGTCACTCAAAAGTAGAGAACATCAAGCATGCAACACATGTGGCCTTGTAAATGCTCAAAATTTGTTGTTTTTTTTTTAATTTAGGGTGATAAAAGTTATTTTGATTTTATATTTTTTTGATAGAATAAACCTTTTGTAATTTGGAGAAATTATTTTGTTCTATAGTTGTTGATTTAGTGGATTCGGGTAATGATTTCTTTGTTAATGATATACACCAAAATAGCAAAAGAAATATGTGTTTTATGAGTTGACTAACTTGAGCTTAAACCGCGTCACAGTTGATATGATTAACATGAAAGGGGTAAATCATGTCTCTTAAGTAAATTAGATAGTGTTAAAGTTGGAGCTTAAGTTTAACCTGATTTGAAATTATAACTAAAACTCTGAGTTTTGTTGATGGGTAATTCTATATGGTTGGGCTCTGCTTATTTTGTATCTTTTTTAGTAGTTTTTTTATTTAAACTAGTGTTATACAATAACTGTGCGTTGTGGCGGAAAATCACGGGTCAAGATTTCACGTGTCTAGTAGTAAATTTGATTACGCGAGTGGCGTACATCAGAAAAACCATCTATTATTCCTATATGGTTTAGACTGTAGACCAGGTGGTCGGAACTACATACAAACATTGTATCATTAATGTATTTGATAGGTTTAAGTTGCCTAAAATCATAACAGTTAAATCAGTTTCTTAGCCATTCGTTGGGTGAACCATGAACCTGTTGCATTCGGCATTTGTTAAGTAGCTACAATAGTTGGTTGGATGCGCCATGAACCTGTTATATCCGGCATATGTTAAGCAGCTACAATAGTTGGTTTCACTTGCAAGTGTATCTTAGATTATTCATTAATAAATTCGCACATGTATGTTAAAAATGAAATTCTTTTCGTTGCTGTCATTAGTTTGACGTCTTTGTATATTGACCATAGGTCGTTGTGTTGCTTCTCTTCCACATTTGTTCTCAAAACCAACATTTACGTGTAAATAATCACCAAGCAACAACCAACGTTTACGTCGGTACCAATTGATGACGGACCTGAAACCTTACTCGGTTGAATTCGGATCCTGAAACCTTACTCGGTTGAATTCGGATCCTGAAACCTTACTTCTGCAGCCTTATCCCTTAACTCAATTTGACTTTCTTCATTTATTATCAAATATAAAGAATCTGTAGGTCAAAATCCAGCTAGAAAGTATTGAAGAGCAATACTTTTGAATAAAGCAACTATTTTTTAATTTCCAATACAAGTCAAATCTAGTGTAGATTCATTAGTACTTTTAATTTTATTATTCTGGATTATAAAAACCAATATCAAATTATTCTTCATAAGATGATTTAAAACTACAATCTACAATGATGATTACCGACCTAAGTTTTGATATGGTTCCTGGTAACACCGTTGAGAGTGGGGCAGTCGGAAAGAGCCATTGTGAACTCTAGTTCATCCTTCAACATCTCAATCACTGTTTTTACTCCATACTCACCCTTTGTTGTTAAGCCACACACAACCGCTCACCCAACCTACAATATTAGAAAATATCACCATGTATAATTCTAAGAAAATCGCTAAAAAAATTTTGAGGTTTTTCTCCCATTTGTTGGTAAAATTACCATAACCACTTCGCACCAAGAGCTAAAGCTTTGAATACATTTGTTCCTTGTCATATTCCTCCATCAAATGGAAGCTGGTATTCTTCTCTGAACTGCAAGTACCACTTGTAAGCCCTACAAATTTATTAATCGATGGTGATAATCACAACGCGGTAGGCAAAACTGTGCTCGTGACAAGCCCGCTAACTCGTGCTATAACAACTTCAAAACTTTACCATGTGGCGAATCAAGTCGACCACATGGTTACTTCAAATACACCAACAAAAACCATCATGTCAGACTAAAACAAATATCAGTGGAGCGATTTGAAGGTTTGGTGATGGATAATTAGAAAGCATACAATTCTCTCAAAGTTGTTGTTCAATGCAATGCCAGCTTTAGTTTTAAAAATGTTGGACCTGTTACAGAACAAAAAACACAGATCAACTGGCATTTTCTACGAAGAAGTAGTGGTGGCACAGTAGACAGATCACCGTTACAAATTAATGACATGCTGAACCTTCAACCAGTTTGACCCATTTCAGTTTCACCGAATGCATTTTGTCTTCAAAGTACTCGCCATCATACATGTCACCGTTTCTGCATAACCATGTAATCACACATAAGTTTAATTCTTATAACATTTTCTTTCTGCACATATATGTTCGCTGTTGACATTTTTTCATAAGATTAACTAACATTTCTTTATATCCTGTCATAAACACTATAAATTTTTAAAAAGAGTAATAAAAATGCTAAAAAAACACCAACTTTTGTAACATCAAGTGAGTGGGAACAAAGTGCAAAAAGCGTTATCATTTCATTTTAGCAACAACCATGGTTTGTTACTTAGGTGTTGTTTGTTTTTTCAGAGGTAAAACGTCTGCAGTCTGCGGACCACATCTGCATACATCTGTAGCTGAAGAGGTGGACCAAACCTCTGCAATCTGCAAGAAGAAGACTGTTTGTTTTTTTAACTTCTACAAACACAAAAACTCTAATCAAACAATCTATCAAGAACTCTAATCAAATAATCTATCAAGATGAAGAACAATTATAATAAAAAAAACAAAAATTCTAATCAAACAATTTATCAAGATAAAAGTTAATACACTCCTAAAATATGAATAAAAGTTAATAATAGAATCATTGGTCAACAGCAATGTTAAAGAAAACAAAATTAAAACCCTCCTATGAATTTAAAAATTATTACATCCCTAATAAAGTTACCAGCCATAGCTAGCCCTCGAGACCAACAGTATGCAAAATCACTACTTTCCAAATTGAAGGTTTTAACTTCTTAGCTAAAGATGGTTTCTGTTGAAGACAGCACACAACAATTCTGATGCGTATCACCATGGCATTTATTGTTCATTTCAACTTCAAAACAAAATTTGCTTCTTTTAAGCGAAACATGGAGAAGACGTTAACAAGACTGAATCAGATGTGGAGGTGTTGCTTGGGAGGAGGAAGGGGTAGAGGAGAAGAGAAGATGCTAGGGTTGAGGATCTGTGTTTTGAAAAGAGAGCAGAGGAGAGGAGAAGAGGTTTGAAGACTTGAGTCCACATCTGCCTCAAGAAGAGGTCGCGCAGACCTTTTTTAGTGAAATCACTTCAAGAAAACAAACGCACTTCAGACTCAAACGTCTGCGCGTGGTCTGCGTGGGGCAGACGTAAGAGGTCAAGAAGAGCTTTTCACAAAAAACAAACACCCCCTTAGTTGTAGTTAAATGTGAAAAAATATACCTCATAAATCTAATCTAAACCAAAAAGATTGTCGTATGTGGTATGCCTTATTCAGCAAGTAGATAAAACCCAAAATCAGAGTTTAATCCTTTTTCTTACCATGTTCATTATTCTCACCAAATACATGTAGTCATAACCCCTGAAATAATTACACTTGCCAGTCAACATCCCCCTGCATAAATCCCATTTTTGGTTTGATAAGTAAGACTATTCACATATGTGTCTTCCTTAAATATTGTTTCA
This sequence comes from Helianthus tuberosus, assembly GCA_030545235.1. Lineage (NCBI taxonomy): Eukaryota > Viridiplantae > Streptophyta > Magnoliopsida > Asterales > Asteraceae > Helianthus > Helianthus tuberosus. The sequence continues at coordinate 33,116,442 of CM060351.1, read as the reverse complement.
TAAAAATCAACCATTTAAAAAAAAAAAAAAACTAAAGAACTTGCACTTGAAATAGCATGTGGTCACCGCCGGAAGATTTCCCTATCCTATAACCTTGAGCACTGAAAACCACCAGAACCCAACTCAGCTGCCAGATCCACCGGATTATCCCCGTTAACCGGCCAAACACCATGGAGAAGCTACAACCGGTGACCACTTGACAGATCAGGACTCTAGAACTCGCCGCCGTCATCTCAGACGTCTGGTTCAGCCGGCGGCGGTTGGGGACATCGAAACAAAAGCTACCACTTCCTCGACAGCGGTTGGCGCCGGTTCCTCCATCACCGTCGCTCCGTTCTCTCGACCTCGTCTCTCATACTCCTCTCTCTATCTACCTGTTGTGTCTTGATACAACAAAAGAAAACAGGATTGAAAGTTGTGGAAGGCTAAGGAGCCTCCCACGTGTCTTGTGTTAAATACCTGAAATGCCCTAACCAAACATTGTTCATTTCATTCAACTTTTAATATGTATATAATTTGTGACTATAACGTTTGCCACGCCAAAACAACGCCCCGCCAAAACAACACCCCATTTTTACTTTTGTTGATAGAAACTGAGTTTCTTTGTTTCTAAACAAGTATTGATTATCACAATAATATTCACAAATTGGAAGTCATCATCAACGATTGTTTTTCATTAATCATCAAAGATTCAAATATTTTACAACTTGATTGACTCTATAGGCTCCCTATCTGCTGATTACACAAACAAATCAGTTCGTACAAGAGAAAATGTGATGTGTGTGTGATAAATAGATCACTAATAGGTGTGATCGATTTATACAAGTATGAAAGCTCTGTTCGGTGATTGGCTGACGTCACCCTGATAGCGACATCTAACATTCCTAACAAAAAAGATTCTCAGATGTTTGCAAACATTTGAGCAAATCTTATCATCTGATCTAGACTATTCTAAACACTGATGAGATAAAGTAGTGTTACCTTAAGAAACCACTGTCTAAGCTATCCTCTGTTGCAGTTCTCCAAACATCTGTTTGGCCTAACAGATGTTTAGTCTTGTTCATCAGACCTTTGGCTTGATCAGGGCTTTGGTCTTTAACAGATGTCTGCCTTCAACAGACGATGGTACTCTTTAACAACGGTTCCAAGTTTTCATCTGATGTTAGCCATGCTATTGAACAAATGTTCTGAATAGGTGTTCAAGATTCACTATCTTTGTGGATAGGCTGGTTCGATATTTTGCTTATTTCTTGATCAGTGGATCATGCTTTGGCTTGTGGATATCATCGTTCTTTTGTAGGTCCAACAATCTCCCCTAGAACAAATGATGCCAAAATAGATGTTTATTGGATCAACTTTTATTCCTCTTCTTTAACATTATCTTGATTTGAGCCTTGAATTGTTTTCAAATCTTTCAGATAATGAATCATCAACATCCCTTTCGAGTGGAAGATTTAGTAAATCTTGCATATCTTCAATTTTCAAGCTCATAATGTTGTTCATTGAAGTCTTTTGCACTTCCTCATTTTCCTTAACCAGAGTCAGTTCATGGTTGGCTTTGTCTGGGGACCACTTTTGAGTTTAGAGGCAATGGGGTTTACTAGGAGTGATGTTATTGGAAGAGGTGATGGGATTTGCATTCCCATAAGTTGACCTATCGGATTGGCTTGATTGGTATCAGGAAGTTCATACATAATCGTGTTTTTGATCCCTTCCTTCAAAATGTCTTCTTCAAATCTTTTTGCATCCTCTGCAGACATATCACTCTGTCTTTTAAGATGGCTTCTCACCAATGAAGAGGCTTCTCTTACAGATGGAAGTTCTTATCTGTTGGCCTTTGAACTGATAGGTAAGTCTTCATAATTTGGCTTTTTGGGGACTGAGGGATCTTTGGCTCTTAAAGCTTATAGCTTCTTGTAAGTTGCCCTGATTGTTGGCTCGTCCCCTTAGCTATTGATTGCATAGAGCCATATTTGGCATCTACCAACTCTTCCTTCATTCTTGTGAGCTCAACTGCTTTTATGCCAACATGTTTTCTACCTGCAGCCCAGTTGGGAAGAGTGGGCTTGATATCTGGATTGAGTTTTAAGAACTCAATTCTAGTTATTTCTTCCAGAAGGGCCTCAACAGACCATCCAGTGAATTGAGCTCTTGAAGCTTTGTAGGGCTTATTCTTCATGAAAAAATCCAGATAGTAATCCCTTAGTTCCTTTTTGAGGCTAGGGTTGCTAAATAGTTCATGAGATGCCTTCTGACTGACTTCTTTAGCAAAATTTTCAAGTCAGTTCACTTTAGTGGACTTTGCATATATGATTTTCTGAGCCTCCTTATCACTTTTACCCTTGCTTTTGATAGCAACGATATTTTCAGCCTGTTTGAGCTTTAAATTCAGGTACTCTTGTACATTATTAGGCTTTTTATATCATTTGAGGGAAGGAAAGGTCACTTTGCTTATGTCAATTGTGGAGTAGAAGGACTCTATTTTTCTGAGACATGTCTTAACTCTAATGGGTCAAGTATGTTGGGTAGAAGTGTGGTAGGTGAATGAATGGTAAGTGTAGTAGTAGAAGTGATGGAAATGTGAGATGTGGTGGTGGTGGTGGTGGTTGTATGGATAAGAGATGCATTAGGAGTTTCTTCATCATCATCTTGGATAATTGTCACACCCCGATATTTCCACGTATTACCGGTGGGCCCGGTGGGGAGTATCGTGACGTAGTTGATATCATCATAGTCAAACAACACAATTTTTAATGCACAGCGGAAGCAAAAGATAAATTTATTTCAACTGAATAAATTGTAATATTGAGTATCACAAAATAGTTGAAACAGATCCACAGACGGATCAAATAAAAAGGAAACATAGTTCATCAGACTTAAAATGCATCCAAGCTTGCGAGACTCTTATGATGCTAAGGAGAGGCCAGCCTATTACGCTTAGTACCTGCACTTAACCTTTTTGGGAAAATACGTCAGTTTACACTGGTAAATACAATTAACTGACTCATTTTGAAAAGGTTTAAGAAAATTGATTTAAATGCACAAGGCACAAAACATTTTTATAACTTGGGATAATTATTTGTATATAAACTTGTAAAAGAATTACATGTTCGTTATGCGTTCAGTAGCCCGGATTGACACCGGGTTAAAGATTAATAGACACACCACATGATATAGTCCCGCGGCGGGTTATTCCCGAAACCGGCGGTTATACCTTATTATTTATTTATGCACTGTCGGGTGTACGCCTACACCCCGTGCTTAGGTCGTGGCCATTTCGTAAAATGATGCCAAGGATATCCGGGACATGGTCATTAACCCCCCAAAGGCTTTAATCAAACAAAACAATTTAAACGGCACATTTCAATAATTTAACCTACATACAATTAAACATTCCATGCCCGACCAACCGGTATTTTATATACCGTACCCCAAGCCCGTATAGGGAAAATAAGTTAAAAGTATTTACCTGAGCAAATTTATACAATTTATCTCAGCCGTATACCACCAAGCAAGTACAGATAGCTTTTACTGGGCTCCTAAATCTGGAACGAAGGTTTTTAATAACCTATTAGATTCCTAACGGGTCTTAATTAAGCCTATGCTTAGACCGGTTAGTTTTAAAGGATGATACGGTTCAAAACGCAAGGTTAAGCGAGAACCGGATCAGAATGTGGTTTAGACCCGAAAAGCTTGTACACTTGTGTAATAGGGGTAAACTAAACACATTCTGGATTTTGAGATAAAAATGATAAGCTTTGACCCGTTTCGGCTAATTTATGCAAACTAGTTACATAAGCCGATCCGAACGCGAAAAGTGCGTAACGGGTAACCAAAAGAGTCATGAACAGGTTTCCTAAGTTAATATGCCTTAAATATGTTGTGATATCAGTAGGATACCTTCCATTATGCCCAAAACGAATTTAAACTCAAATTATTCCCCGTAGGGGTATTTTGGTCATTTAAAAGGTTATAAAAGAGGTTTAATATAAATTTGAGTTTCAGGTCTGATTTAATCAGTAAAAATACTTAATTTAATAAGTTATATCAGTAGGGTATTTCATATATGTGAAATTTACCTTTTATAACTAAACTATGCACCGTAGGGGCATTTTGGTAATTTCACTTAAGCCTAAAAGGTCAAAACTGGAAATCTGAGTTTAAAACATTTGCTTACTGTTAATATATAAAAATTTATTGAAAATATCAGTAGGCATCAAACCTTATATGTTTAAAATAGTTTTAATACATACTATGCGTTAAAAACGCTTAAAAAGGCGATTTTGAGCTATTTCCGGGTTTTTAAAGGAAAGCTGATATTTTTATTATTCCAAAAGGCTCAAAATATTTTATTTATCATATTAGATCAGTAGAAAAATGTTTGATATCAAAATAATTTGTAAAACTCATTTTATAGGCCAAAAGGGCAAAACCGGCAATTACCGAATCAAGCTTAGAACTCTATGTTATGCTCAGCCTAAAATTAAATAAAAATCTTCAAAAATCCCAAAATATTATTTTATATCAGTAGGTAAAAAGTTTGGTATTAAAAATTGGGTTTAGATAGGCTATATGCTAATTACGCCGTTTAATTAATAAAAAGCTTTTCATTTACGCTAATGAGCATAACTCCTAATCTAGACCTCAAACTGATGTCAAATTTTAGGGACAAGTTTACAAATCAGTAATGAAGGTTTCTATCCTCTCATATTTTCAAAAATTTCGTTTTAAGGTTAAAAGGGCATAATAGTCAACATTTAGGCATTTAACGGAAACATGCATATGAATCGGATAACTAAGGAACCAAGTTGTATAACCTCAGAGGGTTACACTAACCTATAACCTGGTCCTAAAGGAATCCTAAGGCATATCTAAACTAAGCTAAATCGGGTCAGAACTGAAAGTCAAAGCAAAAGTCAACTTTTGCGACTTTCGGTTCCGAGCCGAGCCTATACTTAGAATTGTCGGGTTGAATCATGCTTAGGCATGTTCAACTAATATTTACCAAGTTATTAAAGTGGGAAAACTGATTTTATGACCTTTATATTAATAGTTATGAATTTTATTTAAAACTAACCCATTTGACTTTTATTTGACCCGACAATTTAACTAAGTAAACGTGGTAATTAGGAGGTGCCCAAGGGTTTAATACCTACCTAATTACAATCACGTAGCCATGTTCATTGCGAACAATGGCTCGACCGTTTGAAAGTCAAAGCGTTTATAAAAAACGCTTGACTTTTCGGCTATAACGCTAGAACTTTAAACTAAGCACGAAAGGACACTTACAAAGGGTCCAAGCAAGGATGGAATTGATCCTAAATTCTCAGGTATGAAGAGCAAGGTCTCCAACTTAGAGAATTCAGAGATCAAGTGTGAGTTGGAATGAAAGATTGTGGGTTTATATAGTTTTTCCAAGACCGTTAAGATCGTTCCTCGATAAACGAGCTTTGATCTGAGCCGTACAAGTGCACCCCCTGATTTAGAATACTATGGGCGCCCCTAAACAAGCCCCTAGACTTGTTAAAACCACTTGCAAACCCTGGAACCAGCTGGAACAAGCTGTAAACAACATTTCGCAGGTCTGGTGGCCTTACACGGCCCGTGTAAGAGTCAAGGAAACTCTACGCGGCCCGCCTGGCAGTCCAGACTTGCACAGAACTTCTAGAAATTACAGATTTGGTCCCTGTGAGCATGTAAGGTCATTTTAGGCATGTTTAAGGCCCGTTAACCTCATTTCAAGGCTCTAAAATGATGCCTAAATATAGGGGACATGAAACATGCTCAAAAACATGCCGGATGTCGGTTCGTTTGGCCGTACGGTCACGTTGTTCGTCTAATTACGACGAAACACGAACGGACGCTAAAAACGATCCAAATTACGCGACGAATGGAATTTTATCAAGACAAACACTAAAATGAAATATTTTAGTGCTTACATAAATTTTTGGGTGTCCTGGTATACTCGAAATGTGAGATATGCGCGAAAATGCAAACTTGTGCACTTTTTGACACTTTTAGTCCCTGCATGACTTAAAAGTTTATTTTTGCGCACCAAACACCTCTAAGCCTATATCTAAGCTACATAAAGGATAAATAGGGTATATTTAACTCATGATCATATTCCGGAAGGTTCGATACCCTACAAATAGGAGTACTTTTGCAGTTTGACGCAATTAGTCCTTTAATTGCGCAAAGTAGTGTGGAATGCCGTTTAATGATATCCAAGCCTTCCATGGCCCGTATTGATCATTCCTAAGCATATACTTAAATATTACTATGCTCCCGTTTACTTAAGTGGTCACCAAAAGGCGTTGATTCAAAAGTTGATGCTTTAGGTCCCTCTATTGCGTAAACTTGCGCATCTCATCATTTAATAGCATCGAAGCCTCATATAATCCATATTAGGCATTCTTGAGAATATTATTAATCATCACGATGCTTCAGGTTCGCTAAAAGGTCATTTAGAGGTATAATTAAACATATTGACATTTTTAGTCCCTCTAACTTGCAAAGTTGCGCGTAACTTTACTTATAGGCATAAAAACCTTAGACGGCCAATGTTTGGCATTCCCGAGAGTATAATCAAATATCATGAAGCTCTCAGTTTGTTAAAAGGTCACTCAAAGGTAAGAATTTACATGTTGCCACTTTTAACCCTTCATTGCGCAAACTTTCAATTAATTACGCGAACGGCTACACTCGATCAACAAGTGGCTTATTTGTGAATATAATTATTGTACGAGGTTATTCAGAACTTATTTTAGGTATGCTAACACTTCTCGTCCTTTCATTAATCAAAGTTTTTTTATTTTTCGAAAAATTAGTCCCTTAAATTCAATGTTTGACTTTAATAGGGTTTATTACACGTGTCAATACATCATTGGACGTGATTTTACGAGGTGTCACATCCTCACCCCCTTAAAAGAAATCTCGACCTCGAGATTTGTTAAATTGATGGAAGTACTTTTTGTCGCATAGTGGACTTAACTTCTATGGCATATCTGGAGCCTCTTCAAGCTCCCCAGTTGACCTCTATAATAGGTACATGTATCCTTTTTGGAGCTTCTTAACCTGTCGATCCTTAATCGACACAAGTTTCTCATTATATCATAAATCTGCATATCATTATGTGATAATGCTTCTTCGACTTATTGGTGAAACACATCCTTAAATCATTAGTGTGTATTGCATTGCGAGTTCCGCCAAGTTCCTTAAATAGGTTTTAGCTCATAAGCTATTTGATCTTGATACATTCGATTCCCTCGAATGATTCTATATATTCAGAGCTTAACTAGCCTGATAATTAACAAATTGGCACACCCTTGCAGGGTGATATCTTTTGTTGAACCTTATTCCTTAACAATATCACACCCTGGCTTTTGCGGAAGCGTGGGTTTATTTGGTGTGACTTCTTAATACCATAGCAACAATCATAACAATGCTATATGATAAAAACACAAGATGTTCATCCATTAATATAATTTAGAAAATGCCATAACATAATTGTCTTGAAACAACTACCCAAATTAAGTTACAACCATGACTTGCTTAAAAACGAGTTCACAATGGACTCAACAAAAGACCTTAAATAAAACGAGGTTTGGAGACATGTGGCCCGTCCAGGCAAGGGTTACACCTCCCAAACCCTACACCCCTGGATGACATCTTTTATTTAATACGCAGCTTAACGTGCATCGCCCGCCAGATCCGATCAATTCCTTGAAATACATGTAGTTTGAAAAGTCAACAAAAGTTGAGCGAGTTCATGTGTATGTGAGTTTGTATAAACCTTTGTAAATGGTGTATGTATGAAAGTCCCTGGTATGTAGCATTAAGGAAAAAGAGATCACCAATGGGTTGCAAAGCCACTGGTATGTGTGAAGTGATGCAGGAAGTACTCAAACCTAGCAAATTTGTACCGGGCTTCGGCTGTAAGACACAGTCACCACTATGGGTCACCCTGACCTCATGGGTGTGGGATCGCTACACCCAAATAGATCTATCACTCATGTCCCTCGGTCCTACGACGAGGATTAATGGCCTTAAGTTACGCGCCTGTCACTCACATGATCTAAGTAGTATGCCCTCCTTAAGCTCACCATACCATGTATAAAATGTCTGTAATAATTGTAACATGTATTCCACCCCCGAAGTATAAACAAAAGCAGTTTAGAGAAAAGGGGGACATGAACTCACAGTATTGCGTCTCCTGAATCGTATCGTCAACTCAAACTTGATCAGCTACCCGACGACCTACAACGTACTAATGTCTATTAGACGATCGGGCCGTGCCCTGCCTTTGTATTTACGTTTGAGTTACGTTACTTTGTTATTATTCCAAGTTATAATCATTTGTTAAAATAATAATAATAATTATTTTAACTTACATTATATTTGTAGGTCTTGAAATAATAGTTAGACAACTATTTTGTATTCATACTTCTCAAGTATTTTATGCGCGTATTTCCTTCCCAATGATGGGGTATTTTATACATGTATTTTTGGGATGATTCATATTTCTCGTTATCCAAAATATTATCCATCCAAAATATACTAGGAATGGTATTTTGTTACAAAAAATATGGCGAGTTTTATGTTTGAAAACATAGTCTAAAATGTACTAGTAACACTTGTCTAGATAATATTTACTAAGTGTTAGGATTTTCGGAAAATTTCGCCATAGTCTCCTTTGTAAATGGAGGTGTCCATGCTAAATAGCATATCATTTTCTTTAACATATATCACGTTAGATCGTTCTCAAATAACCAATCCGACACTTTGACATGCAGAATACTACTTATGTCATTTCTGTTTTAATGTATATGAAACTGGACTGTTTTAGGACATTTTAATAAAATAGTTAACTTATTCCAAAAATTCCCAAATTTTTACAGAACATCTTATACGAACCAAATATTATTGTGTAAAAATATCGGGGTCCAGTTCATTATCAATATTTTATAGAAAATCATTTACCGGACTGCAATCAGATTTGTTACTTTCTGACTGCAGTCTACAGAATAATTCGTTTAAAATTCATCGTAAGTCCGATTTACGACATTCCAGTTGGAGGATCACAACGACATCAGTGATCATCTACAGTATAAATTTCATGGGCTGGTTCTACTCAGGTTTCAAGTTATGATAAAGAATATAACACATGTTTTCTGCGGTAAAAACGCAGCTTGAGCTGCTGTCCAAAAATAGACCTTTAAAAATAGTAAACGACCTCGAAAAATTACGATTCCAGTGCCATTTGATCCGTTTTTCGAAAATACATAATTTAGGCTTTAGAAAATCAGTTTTTCGATTTATTATGATCTGTTTACAGCCAGTTGAAGTTGGCTGAAAATGTAAATCAGCATGTTCCTTCATAATTTAAACGTTACTAAATCGTATCAACAAATGTCCTAACAACGGGTTTATCAAGAGATCAACGATCAATTATCATGCATGTTTTAACCAACCCTAAACCAACAAGATTTCATCTTCATGTTTCATTCTTATGTAACATTATGTAAAACTTCATGTAAACTTTTATGTTCAAGTTTCTTGTTCAAACTCTTTTAGTGTTTTGATCATGACCATCATACTACAACTTTTAACTACAAAGACAAGATGAACAATGGTGTTAACAAGGACTTACTACTAGCACAAGGCTAGGGATGATTCTAGTGAAGAAGATGATGAAAAATGATGATGAAAAAGCAAGAACAAAGTCCTTTGAAGCTCCACAAGTTGCAACTTCCTTGAATCACCTTTTAAGCTTGAATGGGACTTGAAATTTGATGAAGATGGTGGATTTGTGGTGGTGATGGGGGCGGTTGTGGGTGAGCCGAGAGGAGGGAGAGAGAGTGAGGGAGTGGGGTGTGATGATATGGAATGATGAGTAAATCTATGGAACCATACTTATAGGATGTCTTCTAATATTATGGCCAAATCAACAAGCAAGATCTATTAAACAAATGGAATTAAATCTAGTTAGAAGATGTGAAGTATGGTGGGGTAATTTGTGGGTCCACTTGGGACCGAATTCGGTTGGGGGGGGGGGGTTGGTTGTAAGTTTTGTAACTAAGTTAGTAATTATAAGTTAGATTTCAAGTGTAAGCTTATATATGTTATTTATTTTATATTTAGTGGGTGTTATGGTAAACGGGGATCATGACTAGTCAAAAATAATAAAACAATGTGTTTGACAAAAATTTGGTGTCCCGGGTAATGTCCGGTTGTTCGGTTAAATACCGTTCCGTTAAAGTGTTTAATTATACCGTAAAGTGTCTTTTATATATATTTTGTAACACTTTTTATTCCCGGCACTTAGGAAAGCATACAGGACCATTCTGCCATATTTTTGCACCTTACTAGCATGTTACAATGCTGAATTTTATTAATGAATGAAGAATTCTGCATTTAAAGTGTGTTTTAGGCACTTCCCGGCACTATAACTATCACCTAGTGACGCAGTTTTATGGTCCTCACTTCCCTACACACCATACTAGTGTAGTACCTTATCCCTGGCCCATACTGGGCCTCAAAATACTGTCTGTCCATTGCTGGCATTGTTAGCATATTTCTGAATTATCCGTTCAGTGTGCTAACTGTGCTTTGTGCATCAAGTACGTCACTAAAGTTTGTGTGTAATAAATGGAGTGACTGTATGAAATATGATGCATATGTATGTATGATACAAAAATCATAAAGCAGTTCAAGTTGTCAGTTGAAATCAAGCACAGTCATTAAGCACATAATTAAAATTAATTATTTGTACGGATACCTGTAATTGTGAGGGTTGTCACATTCTCCCCCCGTTAAGAAAATTTCGTCCCGAAATTTTAGGTTCTGCTTCTAGTTGCAGGGGTCTTGGGGAACAAATGTGGGTATTTTTCCTTCATTCGATCCTCACGTTCCCAATTGAATTCTGGGCCATGTCGTGCATTCCATCGAACCTTGACGAGCTTGACACTACTCCTGCGTGTTTTGTTAACTTTCCAATCCGTAACCTCAACTGGTTCTTCAATAAAGTGGAGTGTGTCGTCAACATGAATTTCGTCGGTATGAATGACCACGGTTTCTTGAGTTGGACTATTTTTTAGGTTTGATATATGAAATGTATCATGAACGCCATTAAGTTCAGCAGGTAAATCCAACTTGTATGCTACGAGACCAATCCGTTCCAGGATTCTGAATGGACCAATGTATCTAGGGTTCAACTTCCCACGCTTCCCAAAGCGTGCCACACCCTTCCAGGGTGAAACCTTCAACAATACCATATCTCCCACCTCAAATTCCAGAGGTTTTCTTCTGTGGTCCGCATAACACTTTTGTCGATCACGAGCCGCTTTAATGCATTCTCGGATCTGCAAAATCTTGTCTGTTGTTTCCTGGACCAATTCCGGACCAACTAGCTGTCTATCACCCGCGTCTGCCCAGCATAGAGGTGATCGACACTTACGCCCATAGAGAGCTTCGAACGATGCGGCTTGAATGCTTGCATGATAACTGTTGTTGTATGAAAATTCGACCAATGGTAGGTGAGTGTCCCAACTTCCACCTAAATCCATTACGCAAGCTCGCAGCATGTCTTCTAAAGTTTGAATCATTCGTTCGCTCTGTCCGTCCGTCTACGGGTGAAAGGCAGTACTCAGATTCAACTGAGAACCAAAAGCTTCTTGAAAGGATTGCCAAATCCTTGACACGAAGCGTCCATCTCTATCAGAGATAATTGAGAGTGGCACTCCATGTCGTGCAACAATCTCTCTCATGTATATTTCAGCAAGTTTACTCGTGTTGTCTTTTTCCTTGATCGGCAAAAAGTGTGCTGATTTCGTTAAGCGGTCTACAATTACCCAAATTGTATCGTGACCTTTGGGCGTCCTTGGTAACTTCGTTATGAAGTCCATAGAGATCTGTTCCCACTTCCATTGGGGTATTTCAGGTTGTTGCAGAAGACCTGAAGGCTTCTGGTATTCAGCTTTTACCTTGGCACAAGTTAAACATTTACCAACGTATATCGCAACATCGCCTTTCATCCTTGGCCACCAATAAAAATCCTTAAGATCTTGGTACATCTTATCCGCTCCTGGATGAATCGAGTATCGTGATTTGTGAGCCTCATCAAAAATAACCTTCCGCAAACCACCAGACAAAGGAACCCAAATTCGTTTCATAAAGCACAAAGTTCCTTCCCCGTTTGGTACCAACTGCTTCTCCATCCCACGGAGATACTCATTCTCAATATTCCTTTCCTTGAGTGCTTCTCTCTACGCGGTACGAATGCGCAATGAGATGTCCGTTTGAACAATCATTTCTAAAGCCCTAACCCTTATGGGCTTGATCATTTCCTTTCTTTCCGACTTAAGGCATCGGCGACCACATTCGCCTTCCCTGGGTGGTGCTTGATCTCACAATCGTAGTCATTTAACAATTCAACCCAGCGTCTTTGTCTCATGTTAAGCTCTTTTTGATCAAAAATGTGTTGCAGGCTCTTATGATCAGTAAAGATTGTACATCGCGTGCCATACAAGTAATGTCGCCAGATTTTCAGAGCAGACACCACTTCGCCCAATTCTAAATCATGAGTGGTGTAGTTTTTCTCATGGACCTTCAACTGGCGAGATGCATATGCTATGACCTTCTGTCACTGCATCAGCACGCATCCTAAACCCTGACGCGAAGCGTCGCAATATACCACGAAGTCGTCCGTGCCTTCGGGTAGAGATAAGATCGGTGCATCACAAAGTTTATTCTTCAACAACTGAAATGCTTCTTCTTGTTTGTCTCCCCAATCAAACTTCTTATCCTTTTGTGTGAGAGCAGTCAGAGGTTGAGCGATTTTTGAGAAATCCTCAATAAATCTGCGGTAATACCCAGCCAAACCTAGAAACTGTCGAATCTCGATTGGCGTATTCGGAGTCTCCCAATTCTTGATTACCTCGATCTTTGTAGGATCCACATGAATCCCGTTTCCATTAACCACGTGACCAAGAAACTGAACTTCCCGTAACCAGAACTCGCACTTTGAAAACTTCGCGTATAACTTCTCCTTCTTAAGCAGCTCTAAGATGGCTCTTAGATGATGCTCATGTTCTTCTTTTGTTTTTGAGTATATCAGGATGTCGTCAATGAACACGATCACAAACTTATCAAGGTAGGGCTTGCAGACTCTGTTCATTAAATCCATGAATACCGCTGGTGCATTTGTCAACCCGAACGGCATAACCAGGAACTCGTAATGCCCATATCGAGTCCTAAAGGCCGTCTTTGGGATACTTTCTTCTTGAATCCTCAACTGGTGATAACCCGATCGAAGGTCGATCTTTGAGTAAAAACTTGAACCTTGTAACTGATCGAACAGGTCATCGATCCTTGGCAAAGGATATCTATTCTTGATTGTCAACTTATTCAGCTCCCGGTAGTCAATACACATGCGGAAACTACCATCCTTCTTTTTCACGAACAAAACTGGAGCTCCCCAAGGTGAGAAGCTTGGTCGGATAAATCCCTTGTCTAACAACTCCTGAAGTTGCGTTGACAACTCCTGCATTTCCGAAGGCGCAAGTCGATAGGGTGCCTTAGCTACAGGTGCGGCGCCTGGAACTAAGTCAATGTGAAACTCGACTTGTCTTTGAGGCGGCAATCCAGGCAAGTCTTCTGGAACGACTTCCGGATACTCCTTCATGACTGGAATATCTTCCATCTTTGGTTCAACAGCTTCTTTATCAACGATGTGTGCCAAGAAGGCAACACATCCCTTCTTCAAACACTTCCGGGCTTTTAAACAACTAATGATCCTCAGAGGTGTATCGCGCTTCTCTCCGTGTACTATAATCATATCTCCATCCGCCATTGGGATACAAATGGTCTTCTCGTGGCATATAATTTCGGCTTTGTTGCTTGACAACCAATCCACCCCTACTACCACGTCGAAGCTTCCCAACTCGACTGGTAGTAGATCCAATGTAAACTTGCGTTCTCCCAACTCTATCACTCAACCCCTGATGACTTCATTTGTTTCCATTAGCCAGTTCAATTGAGTATGGAATGCCTAACTTACTAGCAGTTAATCCAAGCATTTTCTTAAATTCTAGTGATACGAAACTATAATCGGCACCAGTATCGAAAAGCACAGATGCAAAGCGTTGGTTAATAGGGAACGTACCAGTGACAACATTCGGGTCCTGGCGTGCTTCCCTTGCTCCAATATTGAATACCCTTCCGCGAGCTTGATTTAGTTTTGGGCATTCACGCTTGAAATGCCCGATGTCTCCGCAATTGAAACAACCTGGTCCTCGACCATCCCCACTACCACCTTGAGCATTGTTCTGGTTGTGATTCCCAGTTCCAGCTTGATTCGCAAAATTACCACGGTTTCCATTTCCTCCATTATTTCCCTGCGAACGGTTCCCATTTCCATTTCCTCCGCGGTTGTTGTTACCAAATCCCCTTTTGCCACCACGGCCAGTACCGACCCAACAAGTGTCTTTTAAGTGACCCATCCTTCCACATGATTCACATTTTCTAACATTGCACCGGCCAGAATGATGGCGCTGGCAAACATCACACATGGGCAGAGTGCCCATATATCCTCTCCCTTTGTGTTCAGTGCCAGTCTTTACTTCAGCTGGCGGGTTTGTATCTCTCCTCTTGTTGGCACTGCCGGTACTCTTTTTAAAGTTGGAGAATTTTCTCTTGTTCTCCCCTGAAGATTCAACATGAGTTTCTTTCTTTTTCTGATCAGAATTTGAAAACTTGTTGAGCCTAATAGCTTCCTCCATCAGAGACACGCTCAAGTCTATAGCTTCAGTGATCGTTGCCGGTTTTGAAGATGTTACCATGCTCATGATCTAGGGTGCCAACCCCCAGATGAAACGCTCCACGCGTTTGAACTCAGGCGTAACCATATAAGGTACCACATGGGACAAATCATGAAACCTCTGAACATACTCGGCGATCTTCGGGCCATCCATTTTAAGATTCCAAAATTCAGTCTCTAATTTCTGGATTTCCGCTCTGGAGCAGTATTTCTTTCTCATTAGCTCCTTCAGCTCGTTCCACGTTAATGCGTAAGCCGCCGCCTCCCCCAGGGTTTGGACCTGGAGATTCCACCACGACAACGCTCCATCAATGAATAGACCAGAGATGTAGGTAACTTGCAGATCCGGTGCGCACTTGCTCATCCTTAGCACCGAATCGGTCTTTTCTGCCCATCGCACAAAACCCACAGCACCTCCGGTGCCGTCAAAGTTAAGCGATTTACAGTCTAGAAACTGTTTAAAGGTACAGCCTGTACAAGTAACGTCATTCACAAAAAGCATTAGCAGTTGCACCTGGAATGTCCAAATGTAAAGTAATGTGTCTTAGTGACTTAAACATTACCATGTGGTGGGTTGTTGTTTCTTGGGTTATTCCCACTAGTTTCGCCGCGCGAAGCCTCGTAGTCTGCTATCGCTTTAGAAATTTGTTCCTGTAACTCCGCCTCTGTTGTGGGCAAACGTACAGCTCTTCGTGGAGGCATTCTTCTAATAGAAGATCATATCGGTCAGGTCATAGTATGGTAAGTAAGTAATATGCGTATGTAATAGCATCCATCAATCCCCATAACACATAACATCCCGTGTTATAATATGAAACAAATAATTCAACAATGCATGTAGTGAGAACGTTGCCATTGAGCTTTCATTTAATCATGACCACAATATAGTTTTACATGTTTCACTTTATATCATACATCAAAATAAGATCATAGGGTTACATCACCCCAAAATACAAGTCGGTCTACACAAAACATATACAAAAATGTGGTCTTCCAAAAGTCTTCATATGTTGGCCCAATTGCGACTTTCTCACCAAAACAGTCTACCTGCATAAAACCAAAAATATAGCTACGCTGATGGCGGAGGAGGAGGTGGAGGAAAAGAGAAAAGCAAACGGCGCATAAGCACCCAATCCTCCTCTAGTGCGTGGACAACTCGCAGCAGATAGGCAATCTGCTGCTCTGGTGTATGGAAACGGACATCAGAATCAGGAGGTAGTGGAAGAGGAGCCAGTGGTGTAGAAAAAGGAGACTGACAATGGCACGGGGGAGGACGTGGAATCCTCTCCAACTCATGAACTCTCCGGCTCAGTGCCTTCTGCTGTAACTGTAGGGAGATGAGTATGTCCTCCGTGGAATATCCGACGTGGAAAGGGTGATAAGGGTCTGATAACGGCATAACACTGGGCGAAGACCACAGAAATGGCTCACCCATAGGTGCTGAAGCAGGAAAAGTAGTGTGTGGGACAGGGGTAAATGGTGATGTAGTATGAGGAAACTGAGATATGACTGGTATAGCTGACGACATGGGTGGAACAAAAGCAGGATGAGGAATCTGCGGCATAAACTGGCCACCTCCTGACATAAAAGGTACGTGGCCAAAAGGCTGTCTCGACGAACCCTCCCCGGGATGAGGTGGAGGAATGTCCTGGAGGAACGTGATAGGAAGGTCGGTGTGATGGACATCAGAGATGTGTGGGTGGAACAATGGAACATCAACAGGTGCGGAAACAGGTGCCACAGGAGGAGTGACTGGAAGTACAAATGGAGGGTAGTCATCATGAACCTCATAATTTCAAGGTTGTCTATCATACTAGATTCATATCACGGGTTTATCTACGTTCTTAAACTAGTTTTCGCTCATATGCTTATTTTGACCCGTTAAGGGTATATAAGCATTTCCATGCATAAAGCGCTTTCATTCGCTTCTAGCTTAGCATCACCCCATTTCTTATCATATAATTTTCCACCACAACTATATTTGTAGTGGATTTAATGCAAGAATCTATTTATTCCGAGTTTTACTCCTCGGATTATCCTTTTACAGTAAATGCCCATTACAAGGCATTACGCCAAAAGGGCTTATATCTTTCACTTTTACTCAACCACAAGGGTTTATTCATTTACAAAACTTGTTTCCAATCTACCTTTACGGGTCACTTGCCCAATTTTCCCTTTCGAGGGTGTTTTGGTCAATTTTTAACCCTTCTTTTACGACGAAGGGCTTTTCAAGCCATGTTTGACCACCATCCCATTTTTAAACCATAATCTTGTTTAAAAAAATTCATTATGTCTTCATAACACCATGGTTATAATTTAAATTGTTCGGTTTACCTATTAAGGTAACCAAGTATCCATTTTGACTTTGTCGAACTCTCATAGAACCTCAAGTTCCAAATGATGAGTTGACCTATTATACATACCTGGCTCGGGTCCACATATTGACCCGTTTAATGCTTTGCTTTCAGAACCGCTAAGTAATAGAAACACAATTTTCATATGCTATCCATCCTGTGAGCATAAAACTCAACAAACATTCATTAATCATCATCATCAATTGATCATATCGTCATTAATTGACCCATTTGGTCTAAACGCCCCTAACCTTTTACATTTTAAATAAAATGGTATCGATTTACCATTTCGCTCATTTGACTCGTTACGGATTTTCACCGTATGGTCATAATCTTTAAACCTTCCTTCCATACATTTAACCCATCATCGCTTACGCCATAGGGTATTCCTTAAACTTTATTTTCATTCGTCCATGTAACTAAATTACCGTTTTACCCTTATTACTTATCATGGCATACATCATAACAAAATCTTTCAAAACTCATTATACTTTCATCATTCCATGACCAAATTACCATTTTACCCTTTTTACCATCAAATATGGTTTACTGTCAGTTCTAACTTGTTACGACCCGTATCGATTCGTGTCGGAACATCTTATTTCGAAATCTCTTTTCGAATACTAACATCTCTTATTTCTAGTCAAATACATAAGTAGTTGTACTACTTTAAATGCCGTAAGCTTTACTTACCTCCATCCGACTACGCTTTTCCGCGTACTTGATTCGTTTACTGCTTACGGCTCAAGCCTTTCATTCTTCTTTTCTTCCTTGCATATTTAATCCGTATTCACCACGGATTTAACTTTCATTCTTCTTTTCATTCTTTATAAGTTTGATCCGTATTCATCTACGGATTCAAACCTTCATTCATACCTTCCATTCTTTTCATTCCATTCCATTCACGTTTGAATTCATTCACGAATTCAAACCTTTCCTTCCTTTCATTCCATTCCGGTTTGAATTCATTCCAGAATTCAAACCTTTCATTCATACTTTACATTCTTTTCATTTTTTTTTCTTTATTCACATTTTTCATTCTTTTCATTCTTATCTTTCTTTCTCATGTTTGACCCGATTCTTAAAGAATCGGGGGACCCCTTTCCATCCCACACGACCCCTATTCCTGATTTGTCCGGACATACATGTGATGATCCTCATGATCCCATGAGCGTCCTATGCTTAGTGCACACTGGCCAGGCGTGCAATCCACATACTAGTCTCGTGTCCTCATAAGAATTATCACTTTATATCCAGGGAACCGGTCTTAGGTTCGTGCCACACCCATTTGAACCCTCGTATATAAGGGTATACTACATACTAATGCTTGCCAAATTTAAAATTTGTGTACCTGGGGTCCATTTTCCTGACATATCACACATCTTA
Source organism: Helianthus tuberosus (assembly GCA_030545235.1). Classification (NCBI taxonomy): domain Eukaryota; kingdom Viridiplantae; phylum Streptophyta; class Magnoliopsida; order Asterales; family Asteraceae; genus Helianthus; species Helianthus tuberosus. The sequence continues at coordinate 33,097,887 of CM060351.1, read as the reverse complement.
GCTTTCGTACTAGCCCGCGACTACGGAACATCCTCATTATCCATCAAGCTCACCTTTCAATATTCATCATTATTAGTAACCTCTCGCATACTTAATTATATTAAATCTTACCTTTCGGTCTTGATCGAGTCTTGGATTGTACGGATCATTAATCACGAGAGCACACAAGTTTGAGTTCAAGTACTCACTCATTTGTACTTGATTTCACTCAAACCTAGGCTCTGATACCAACTTGAAACGCCCTAACACGTTTTTACCCTTTGTTCGCAGCGGAAATACATACCTTAAAATTTCTTTTACTTTTAATACATTAATCCCTTCTTTTATTAAATTTAAACCTGACATACTTATATCGATTTACATGACCACATACACACTCACGTACAATCCATGTATTGACTCGATCTTCAACCGCTTACTCTCCATGTTGAGAATTTCATAACCCTGTACAACCTGCAGTCACCACATACAATTACTTCATTAGCAACCGGTGACATAATACATATACTTTAAAACATGCATAATCAAGCATCAACATCTCTTATTCTCGCTTATATAAATCCATTCGTCCATCCAGTCGGACACTCTCATCCGACTTTCCATACTTAACCTTCATTCTCCATTATTAGTATACCTGCACTTCCATTTCATTCTTAACAGAAAACGATTAGCATCATTAGACTTATCTCATGTGTGTAATTTCACGTATACACATAACCAAATCTCATTCATTTGTGCATTTAACTAAATTCCATTTCATGCATAAATACCTTACCATTCATACCCCCTTCATTTACAACTTACATCTTACCCACATGTATAATTACTTATTTTATCTTTGTGCATAATACTAACATGTAAGTTCCCTTCCTTACCCATACTTAATAGAAATTACTTTCTTATCCACTTTCGACTCATTTTCCGTAAACTTACCTTATTACTCCCATTGTTTCATACTTTCCCACATGATTCACAATAACCATCATACTACAATACATTTTACATCTAAAGTGTAAGTCCGGGATTCACTAACCTTATGCGCCCGTATTTGCATCCACTTACTTGAGTCTTCTTGGCCCGTTAGCCTTCCACGCTCCCATCCATCTTGACATGATTCCTATACTTTCATGTCATTTTTACATCCTTATTAGCATACATGATTATACATATGAACGATCATATCAAGTTCATATCTCACATATGCCTTTCATTAGCCGATTCAAACAAGCATTTAGCATACTCAACATCATCATAACATAACCTTCACATATTATTGTCATTTAGACATTTCATCAAACACGTGGTGTGCGTACTACTTCCTAGGCACCATGTACAACTAGTTTATGCATAATCTTCCAAGTTCATTCATATTTCATCAAATCTTCTTACTAATCAACAAGTATCATTAACACATAAACATCAAACATATCAACACCACATTTCTTTCAATTCATCTAACAATAGTTCATCATAACACAACATAATTCATGAATATTGAACAAGAATTGGACATGATAAACACCCATGTCATCTTAATCACCCAACTAGTGGGTTTACATACTTAAACATCAAATTAGTCAAAATTATGCATAACACATGTTCCCTATGATGATGTTAACACATATTCATGCTTAATTTCATACAAATTCGTGGATTGATCATAACCCACTTCATACAAGATCATCAAATCTAAGTTTTAAGACATACCTTATGATCCCCTTGCTTGGGTGATCATTAATTCACGTTCGGTTGTGAATTTAGACTTCATTCCACCCTTCAATTTGAAGATTTATCAAGAACTAGGGTTTGAACCCTTGGTTCTTTCTCCTGGACATCGATCCAGAACACACACAAGTGTGGGTGTTTGTGTGTGTGTTTTCTTTTAATTAAACATCTTTCGAGCTGTCCCACTTTGGTCCCTCATGTTTCATTTTAATTAAATAAGGCTACAACCCTTCGTTTAATACCAACGATACTAATATTTAACTAGGTTAATTATTCCTAGTTAATATTCATTTACGGGTTCACTTTTACCCCAAACAGTATTTTACCCGTTCCTTTATATTAACCGGGTTTAAATTATCAAACCCATTTTTGGGGTGTTACAATAACGAGGATCGATGTGAGTGGCAAAAGGTGCATGGTCAGCATACACAGGGGCCGTATCAGGTAATATCGGTGCAATAACGTCAATATCGACAATGGGTGGTGCAACGACTGGAGCATCATCAAGAACGGGGTCGTGCACAGGTACAGGGTCATGAGCAACAACAGGCTCTGCTGCCATGACAGGCTCAGGGTCGACAAAGGCCATATCAAATTCGGCAGGTACATCAAGAAGCTGATCCATAGGAACCACTGGTGCCTCCAAGGGCTGGTCATCAGGAATAAACTCGATCTCATGATCGGGATCAAAATCATGAGGAAAACCTGGATCGAACTCAACCTCGAACTCAGGATCAAACTCAAACTCGTGGGGTGAAACAGGTACAGCTGACATGGTTGTATCGGAGTCGGAGTCAGCAGGATATCGACGCAATCCGACGGCGTGCAAAGTGGAAGATGATACTGACTCAAAAGAATCAGTACCGGACTGATCAGATAAAATCTCCTCAGCGGGAGCCTCAACAGGTGGTAAAACGACAGCATCCGCAACCGGAGCCTCAACCAAAGGAATGGCGACATCATCAGCAATCGGGGCCCCACCCTCATGGTCGTCCTCAGGGGGACCCTCGAAAAGATCGATGTCATCATCAGACACAACATCGAGTGGCAAATCCTCTACGGGAAATGCAGCTAGTGGAATGGGAATAGGGATCAGGGCAAGGGGTAGATCCCCATCAGGAATACCATCAGCGAGCTGAACATCGTCACTGAAATCCGGCAACGCGAAAGGCTGGAAGTCATCGTCATCACTACTATCCGTATCAGATGTAAAGACCTCCGGATCTGTGTGCATCGGATCGTCTGAATCTACTGCCACGGGGTCAGAAACTCCACTCGAAGAAGACATGACGTGTAACGTAACCATAAGGAGTTAAGGTAGTACAAATTTCGAGGACGAAATTTTCTTAACAGGGGGAGAATGTGACAACTGTCAAATTTGCATGCATCCGTACGTTTAATTAATATTAAATTTTGCTTAATGACTGTGCTTAATTACAACTGTTGATTAAACTGCTTTCTGATTTCCGATACATACATACATACACATGCATCACATTCATACTGTCACTCCATTTATTACACACAAACTTTAGTGACAAACTTGATGCACAAAGCACAGTTAGCACAGTGAGCGGATAACCCAGAAAACATGCTGACAATGCCAGCACAAAGACAGACAATGTTTATGAGGCCAGTATGAGCCAGAGACAGGACACTGCACTAGTAGGGAGTGTAGGGAAGTGAGGACCATAAAACTGCGTCACTAGGTGATAGTTATAGTGTCGGGAAGTGCCTAAAACACACTCTAAATGCAGAATTCTGCACTTAATAACAAAATTCAGCATTTAATTATGCTAGTAATGTGCAAAAACTTGACAAAATGATCCTTTATGCTTTCCGAAGTGCCGGGAATTAATTGTAACACAAAAAGCTATATAGAAGACACTTTACGGATTAATTAAGCACCTTAACGGAACAGTATCAAACCGAACAACCGGACACTACCCGGAACACAAAAATAATGTTAAAAACATTGTTTCACTTTTTCTGAACTAGTTACGATCCCCGAACACCTTAACACCCACTAAAATATCTAGTAGCTAATATAACTAACTAGATACTTGGTTTTTAACCTTATGATTTAACTATCTAGTTAACCTCTAACCAAGACCCCCCCTAACCATACGGTTATAAGGTGTCCCCCACCATGATCTTCCTAAGATTTCTAAATCCTATTAAATCTTCCATAAAATTTACTAGAGATTTTATTTGATTATATTTCTAGATCTTGTCTTCACTTTTTCAAACACATTATCCATTAGATTATGTTGGTGGAGGTTATAAGTAAGACCCATAATCCAAGACCCTTCATTCTTCCATCAATATTTCACTAACACCTTTCTTCCTCTCCTTTCCTCCATACCTACGGTCAAGGAGAGCCCACCCACACCCATCATCATCTTGCAAATTTCATTCATTCCATACATATACAATGGTGTAAGGAGCTAAGTTAGGAAGCTTGGAGCTATCGGAAGTTGAAGGACCTTCACCATTTGCTTTTATCCACCACATTTCTACACTTGAACTCCCCTAGCCTTGTGCTAGTGGTAAGTCTCTTAGATCTTCATCCTCTTCATGTTTTTGATGGTTAATAGTTAAAGAATGATGAAATCTCAAGAAACACTAAAAACATAAACAAGGTCATGAACATAAGAGCTTTACATAAAGGTCAAAAGATGAAAGATAATAATACATGATAAATCTGAGATATATAAGTGATAACCTGCTGTAAAAGACTCACATTATGATATAAATCGTTATTAGAAGGAATGGTAATCGTAGGTGTACATTTTAGTAACATTTAACCTATAAACAGCTTGCTGATTAGCATTTTTAGCCACCTTCAACTGGCTGTAACCAGATCATAACTTAACGAAAAACTGATTTTCTTGAGTCTATAACGTGTTATTATGAAATACGGTTCTAATGGCACTGGAATCATAATTTTTGGACTTCGTTTGCTATTTTTAAAGGGTCGTTTTCTAACAGCAACTAAAGCTGCATTTTTACTGCTGAAAATAGGTGTTATGTTTTTCGTCATAACTTGAAATCTGTGTAGGATTAGGTAATGAAATTTGTACTGTAGACGTCCACTGATGTATTTGTAATTCTCCCACTGGAATTTCATAAATCGGACGTACGATGAATTTTAAATAAATTATTCCGTGGACTGTAGTCAGAAAAAGATGAATCTGATTGCAGTCCGGAAAATTATTTTCTATAAAATATTGGTGATGATTTGGACCCCGATATTTTTACAAAATAATATTTGGATCGTATAAGACATTCTGTAAAAATTTGGGAATTTTTGGAATAAGATAACTATTTTATTAAAATACCCGAAAAAAGCCCAGTTTTGTATCTTAAAACTGAAACGATATAAGTAGTATTTTGCATGCCTAAATGTCGGGTTGGTTATTTGAGAACGATCTAACGTGTTATATGCTAAAGAAAATGATATGCTATTTAGCATGGACACCTCCGTTTACAAAGGAAACTCTGGCGAAATTTTCTAAAATTCCAACACTTAGAAAATATTATCTAAACAAGTGTTACAAGTATATTTTATAACTTGTGTTCCAAATATAAACTTCGCCATCATTTTTATTACAAAAATACAAAGTCCCGGGGGTTAAGTTTCGTAAATAAAACTCTTGTGTGATTATTTGCTTATTTTGTGAACTAGTTATATTATTTTTAGGGTAAAAATAATATAACTTATGATACCATGGAAATAACAACTCCAAAATAATACCAAAAATCACAAGGAATAAATATTTAAGTTACGCACATAATATTGTGAAATCGAACGCAAAAACGTAACTTATGGGATATTCCGGAAAATACCATTACAATATATTTTTGGTAAACGTTATTTTGAATACAAAGGAAGTGAAAGTATGGTTCTATTACCAAGTATATCATTATTTTTGGACAAGGAGAAAAATATATTATTTTTGGGAGATAAAAATATATTTTTCTTGGGTTTATTAAGAAATATAATGTTTTTGGGAAAAATATGTAATTTCTTGAAATGCATTAATTTGGACAAAAAAAAAAGTTTATAAATATATTTTCCAAGTGAGATTTGAAAATATATTGTTTGGAATTATATATTGGGAATATATTAACATATTTTTATTTGGAACAATACACCGAAATACGATGCCATTACTTGGCAAGATATACAAACACAAATACGAATCCACAAGTATGAGATACTCCCATCCTTGGGAAGGAATTACGAATAACGACACTTGAGAAGTATTATTACAAAAGTATTGAAGACACTTTAAAACGTAAGGCATTAATCAATACTAAGATAAGGCACGACCATGGACGTTAGTACACTGTAGGTAGTCGTGTTGGCTGAGGAGACTTGGTTTACACATACTGAAGACGCAATACTGTGAGTTCATGTCTCCCTTTTCTCTTAACTGTTTTCAGTTTTATACTTCGGGGGTGAAATACATGTTACAATTGTTACAGACACTTTATACATGGTATGATTAGCTTAAGGAGGGTTTACTACTTAGATCATGTGAGTGGGTAGGTGGTACTTGAGGCCATTAATCCTCGTTGTAGGACCGAGGGTCATGAGTGATAGATCTATTTGGGTGTAGCGATCCCCACTCCTAAGTCCACTGAGTGGACCATGTGGTGACTATGAACCCGACGCCAAAATTTGCTAGGTTTGAGTCTTCCTGCATCACTTCACACATATCATTGGCTTTGCAACCCAATGGTGATCTCTTTTTTCCTTAATTGCTACATACCAGGGATTTTAATACATACAGACACATTACAAAGGTTTATACATACTCACTTACACATGAACTCGCTCAACTTTATGTTGATTTTTCAAACTACATGTATTTCAGGGAATTAGCGGATCTGGCGAAGTATGCATAAGTCAAGCTGCGTTGAATAAGATGTCATCCAGGGCAATAGGTTTAGGAGGTGTAACCCTTACCTAGACAGGTTGCATGTCTTAAACCTCGTTTTATTAAAAGTCTTTTATTGTGTCTTACGAAACACGTTTTAGACAAGTATGGTTTGTAAATTATTTTAAGTATCGACATTTCCAAACACTGATGTTGTGGTATTTTAAAACTCAATGAACGGATGAACGTCTTGTATTTTTATCATATACCATTGTTATGATTGTTGCTATGGTATTAAGAAGTCACACCAAAATAATCCACGCTTCCGCAAAAGCCAGGGTGTGACAGCTTGGTATCAGAGCTTCGATCGTAGCGAACTAGGATTCTTTCTCGAGTCTAGACTACGATCATCAGGGCTCTCACAAAAACATTTTCAAACATGTTTTCATTGCATACACAAAACGTCCAGATCCAGGAAACAAACATTTTTACAAACAAAAAGGCACATATACACATTTCAAAATTTATATTATTAGATCAGTCTTAGAGACTGAGGGAGGATCAGTCTTAGAGACTGAGGGAGGGTTAGTCTGAGAGACTAGGAAGGATAGTAGGTTTCATGAAGAATAATGTGAATACATGACTACATGACAAATTATCTTGTTTGCATACACTAATTGTTAGTACTTACTATGGATATACATGCTATGACTATTATGTACCGGCACACATGTCACTTTATTTAGAAAGCAAGTTATCAGACATTGATAACCCTACGGCCACCGCCACGAATAAGGAGACTGCATCTGCGCCAGAGATATTTACGGCAGACACTGAGAGTGACCCTGATATGCTGACCAAGGACGAGGATGACTAACAACAGTCCGCGCTACCAGATTCTGGTGATACTTTACCCTTGCTGATGGCTTCTCTGACAAGAATCCTTCTGTCACTCTTGTTTCGGTCCATGACCACTTCATCACTGGTCATCCCGATGGTGAGCACACTATGGCTCCGATCCTCGATGATGCGCCTCCTGTGGACACTCCTTCCGAAGGTTGGCTACTCGACGAGCAATTGATGATGACGTAGACATGTTTATTGATGGTCCTCCTGCTGACACCCATGATGATGGAAAATTAGATGAGAACATTGTTACTAATTGCACATTTTGAGATCCCTGTTGTCAAGCTACCCTCTGATTCTAGTATACACTCGATTTCAGACTCCTTTGAGTCTGTGACATTTTACAGCCTTATAGACGGCCGGATTACATCTTTCTACTACTGACACGGACGACGACGCCGTTATGACTGCTGCACTATCACCTGCTCAAAGCACCACACCTTTACACGACCCCGAGCTAGCTTCTGCACCTTTTGGGTCAGCTTGATGTTGCAACTGCTGGTCTTGCACCCTTACTTGATTATGACCCTGTTTTCTTTTGGCTTACCAGACATTGCACCCTTATACCTGACCTAGTGCCTGCATCTGATGATCTTCTTATTGGTTGAGACGTTTGTTTCTGCACCTTCACCCGCTGATATTGCTCTTGTGAAGACCGACGCCCATTGTGCCATCATGCCTATCACTTTCTTTCAGGACATACCCGCACCCCGGAGAGGTACTCCAGGTCGGCACCCGCATAACGATCCTTTTTGCTACAGCAGCACTTTCCCCGACCTTACAGGCCACACCGTTTGCTATCTTCACCTCAACACAGCTGGACGAGCCATTTCGATGATTCCTATTGTACACTATGCTGAAGTTAGACCCTTACATTATGGAGGCCACACACGAGATGAATTGCTCCTGTAACATCAACTACAGTTTAAGGATATGAGTCGCAGAATGTTGGAGCTTGAGCTGACACCACATTTGGCAACTTCAAATGCAAAACATTACATAACCGAAAACATGATTTAAGTGTCTACATCACAAGACAACATATTGTCTGAAAGTTCATGTAAGACACCACGTCCTCCACCTTGTCTATTGCCAGTATACTTTGATCCTCCACATTTACCAAAGATTCCTTTGGCACTCTCACCTGTTATTATTACACTTTTCCCAGGATTTGATGTACGTTTCCTTACTGTCGAACGACAGATCAGTTAATTACTTCGACGTATATACAAGCTCGAGGAGGAGTTCGCGCATGTTAACAGTTTACTTTTCTTTCCTCCTCCACCTCAGTCACCAGTATAGTTGGTTTCTGGATTATGCGGATTACATTACATTTGGGTAAAGACACTAATGATAAACCGGGATTGTGGAGACTCTCGAAGACCACTTCTGATTACGTAATTTCGATACACTGATATACTTGTTGGACAAGGGTAGGGTGATCCTGTGTCCCTTTTGATGTGATACATTTTGTAAGACAATGCAAGTGAGGTCGGAGAATAATGAGAGCCAATCATCATTAAAAATGCGACAATGCTTTGTGGCCAATAACCAATGAAAGCTCAGTCGCTACGTCTTCGTTAAGCACGCTGTGATCTATAAGTGTGTGCTATAATTTTAATGCTACGTGTTCGCTTGCTATGCTCTCATTAAACGTAATTCCCAAATTACTTGTTTATGCTATGATTGGGATATTATGTGCTTACCTGCTTAATGAAAGCTTAATCGTAAAATCCTCGTTAAACGTGTTACTAATATGCAGGAAAGTGCTATGATTGTAATGTATGTGCTTGTTTGTTATCCCCCCATTTAACATAATTCCACTTACTTGCTTATACTGTGAGTATGCTTATTGCTTGACGTGTCGATATGATGATTTATTACGTGCAAATACATATGATCTCCAAACAACTATTTACATTCCCTGAACGACAAGACCTGACTAACCTGAACTTCTTTCTAGAAGATGTCTCATCAAAAGATCATTCAGCTGCCCATGACCGAGGCAGGGCTACAAGAACTGATTTCACAAACGATAGCACAGCACGAGACCCTGCGCTCCGAACCTAGCAGGGGTACCTCAGAAAACAACCTACCTCGTGGCTGTACCTACTGACAGTTTCTCGACTGCGAGCCTCCGAATTTCGACGGCACTGGGGGTGCCATAGCCTTTGTGAAATAGACCGAAAATATGGATTTTGTTTTGAGAATGAGCGGATGTACGCCAGAACAACAAGTCCCATATGCGACAGGATCGTTTCGAGATGGGGCCTGGTCATGGTGGGACTCACAGGTTCAATTAATGGGCAGAGCTGCTACAAATGCTTTAACATGGGATGAGCTGAAGGAAATGATGCATAGGGAGTATTGTTCTCAGGTGGCGATCCAGAAGCTGGAATTCGAATTCTGGAGGCTAAAGATGGAAGGTCCAAATGTGGCAGAGTACGTGCAAAGACTTCACGATCTGTCGCGAGTTGTTCCGCACCTCGTGGAACCCGAGTTGAAAAGGATGGATCCATTCATCTGGGGACTGGTGCCTCAGATCCTGCGCTTAATGATGATATCAGCTCCACCAACAACCATCGATGTGATCAAGTTAAGTGCGGCACTCAGTAAAGAAGAAATTAGACTAAAAGAGCTTCCAAACCCTGACCAGAAGAGGGAAACTCAGGTAGAGTCATCCGGAAAGAACAAAAGGAAGCTCACCGAAGATACCCGAACGAATAACGAGAACAACGCCAAAAAGAAAAAGGAATACATGGGCATCCTACCTAAGTGCAACGACTATCAGAGTAGGACCAATGATGAACAAAAACCCGTTCGAGGTTGTTTTAACTGTGGGGACAAAGGGCATTTCAAGAAAGATTGCCCTAACAACAAACAAGCCGAAGATAAGATTTACTCAGAGACTGAGCCGAGACGTGATGGGTGCAAGTATCACCACGAATGTGGATGTCGGAAGCCTAAGTGCGGTAGGTGCGGGAAGAAAGGACACAACAAGGATGCCTGTGGGGCGAAGAGTCCCAGACAAGGAGGGAACGATGACAATAACCAAGGTGGAAATAATAATAATAAATTTCCAGGCTGCTACCGATGCGGGAACGTGGGGCACTTTAGGAAAAATTGCCCAAGGAGGATTAACCAAGACCATGAAGGGCCATCCACCATCGGAGCTCGTGAAGCATGCCAGGATCCAGATGCGGTTACTGGTACGTTCTCTATCAACCAAAACTTTCCATCTATGTTATTTAATACCAGTGCCAGCCATAGCTTCGTATCTCGTGAATTTAAGAATATATTTGGTCTAGTAGAGGGATAAGTTAGATAGCCCGCACTCGATATAACTAGCTAGTGGGAAGCCTCGGCGTGGTAACCAGAAGGGACCAGTTGTCAAGCAATCGAGCGGAGATTGATATCCGCATCCCGATGGCAAACGAAGGAATGATCGCGACTCATGAAGCAGGATATGCCTCTACAGTTTACTAACTACCTGAAGGCACAAAAATTGTTGCGTAAAGGATGTGTTGTCTTCTTGGCTCATGTCGGGGACGAGGGAGCCGAAGAACCAAAACTCGAAGATACCCCTATGATAAGGGAATATCCCGAAGTCTTCCCCGAAGACTTGCCAGAATTATCTCCTCAACGACAAGTTTAATTTCGCATTGATTTGATCCCAGGCGTTGTGCCTGCAGTCAATGCACATTAGCGACTTACACCTTCGGAAAGGCAAGGATTAACAGTGTAGCTTCGGTAGATGATAGAGAAGGAAGATAACAGACCAAGATTCCCGTTTTGGGTAACCCCAGTTCTACTCATCAAGAAGAAGGACGCGATTTTCAAATGATGCATCGACTACCAGGAGCCGAACGAGCTAACCAACAAGAGCCGATAACTCTTGCTGAGGATTAACGAACTTCGTACTTAACCAATTGCGAGGATCCAACTACTATTACACGACTGATCGATGATCGAGTGTCTTTAGCTGTGAATTCAGGAAGGAAGCATACCGAGGAAAAATTGTGGGACAATAACTTGTTTTAAATGTACACAAGAATGGCGTTTCCTACAACGATGCACAGAATGATTCTACACCGAATACGGAACTCTGAGAATCTAGGAAACATGTACTTAGGACCATCGGGAACCAGGTCTAAATTCACCAAGGGTTGTTACTTAGGAACCACATCTGTTAACTCAAGCAGACACCATTAACCTGGCATATATGCCACTTCCGTTGACCAAACAGAGAGTACTTGAATTTCTTTTACTTCTAGCGAGTAGATGTTTGCATCTCTACTCCCCTTAATGGTAGTTGCATCACGATAATCTTCTTCGATGAGAGCGAACACACATTTGCGTCGATATCTGGTTATTTCTTTATTTTAGCAGATACTCATTATTCTTTTTCTTGGAAACTTATCTGACATACATGCACCATTTGCTACGCATGCGGTTTCATTTCGAATAAACGCCTCATTGAAGTTCAAATATTATGTTGCGAAATCTAATTATTGACTTGTGATTCAAATGACCTACGTTATTGTAATTGTTGGCTCCTCTGCTATTAAGTCAACACACTTTCTTAAAAACTTCTTTTATTTCAAGTTGCATTCATGGCTTATCTTTGTGGCCATGCCGAGATTTCCTTTGTTGGTACATACATTTATTATCGGATTACGCCAGAACCAAGTTCAATTGCTTGAACTTATTCATTTCGCATATTCAGTTTAAGACGTCATATGATGTATTGAGAGCATCATATTCAAATCATTGGCAAAGATTCTTTTGTTTCGAGTCGTAGTAGACCTGTTAGGTCTACGACATCACTAAATCATTCGTTGGATACTACACCTTGTGGGGATAATTTCACTAAATTGAAGCTTGCGCTTATTTGGTTACTCACTTCATACACAGATATAATTGATTATTTGATAACTTGCTCTAAATCCGTTATGTTTATCACGATTAAATCGGCCTCAACACAGTTGTGTGTTAAGGCAAAGGTACATAGATTCAATTCATAGCACAATGTACCTCCTAACGATTCTTTCGTTACAAATTGAATACTTTGCAGTGTTTATTGCTTTCCATCCTCAATCAGAAACAGTAGTTCTTTGATGTTCCGTATTCAACTAAAAACTTTATGACATTGTGTAAAACCAAATCTTTAGATTGTCTCAGTACACTTTCATTTACTTTCAAACACGGTGAATTTGTTCAGTCACCACTATTATTGAATCTCGTCATTACGACACCTTGCGGTGTCATTAGCTAGTGCTAATCATGGTCAACTGTTTTGCACGAAACTACACATACTTTTGTTTGACCTGCCATTTAAACTTGCCTGATGCAACTACAACAATACACCAGTTTCGCTTGAAATTCATTCGACGTATTTTCGCAACTCAAGAATGTCAACACACCAAACCTTACCAGCCATTTATTCAGGAGTTGACAGATCATTTTACTATTGCATTTGAGTTGTCGATTTTGAATTCATATAGCGGATGCTATGGTTTGGAAAAAACTCGTCTGCATATTGCAATGGATCGTTTGAGGATCTTATTAGTCAAAACTCCTCTTTTGTGGGACCCCCCTGCTAGCTGGATTACACTAGACTATACGTCGAATACGTCTTGTACCTTTGACATCAAAGGCTAAAAGCACATACCTTTTAACCATAGGATTCGGGTTACTATATATTCTTGGACTCACCTGATGTGAGTAAGGTTTGATTCAGTTTGGTGATTATCTACCTCAATATTATTCATATACATACTCGTGTGACGTAACCATAAGGAGTTAAGGTAGTACAAATTTCGAGGACGGAATTTTCTTAACAGGGGGAGAATGTGACAACTGTCAAATTTGCATGCATCCGTACGTTTAATTAATATTAAATTTTGCTTAATGACTGTGCTTAATTACAACTGTTGATTAAACTGCTTTCTGATTTCCGATACATACATACACATGCATCACATTCATACTGTCACTCCATTTATTACACACAAACTTTAGTGACAAACTTGATGCACAAAGTACAGTTAGCACAGTGAGCGGATAACCCAGAAAACATGCTGACAATGCCAGCACAAAGACAGACAATGTTTATGAGGCCAGTATGAGCCAGAGACAGGACACTACACTAGTAGGGAGTGTAGAGAAGTGAGGACCATAAAACTGCGTCACTATGTGATAGTTATAGTGCCGGGAAGTGCCTAAAACACACTCTAAATGCAGAATTCTGCACTTAATAACAAAATTCAGCATTTAATTATGCTAGTAATGTGCAAAAACTTGACAAAATGATCCTTTATGCTTTCCTAAGTGCCGGGAATTAATTGTAACACAAAAAGCTATATAAAAGACACTTTAAGGATTAATTAAGCACCTTAACGGAACAGTATCAAACCGAACAACCGGACACTACCCGGAACACAAAAATAATGTTAAAAACATTGTTTCACTTTTTCTGAACTAGTTACGATCCCCGAACACCTTAACACCCACTAAAATATCTAGTAGCTAATATAACTAACTAGATACTTGGTTTTTAACCTTATGATTTAACTATCTAGTTAACCTCTAACCAAGACCCCCCCCCCCCTTAACCATACGGTTATAAGGTGTCCCCCACCATGATCTTCCTAAGATTTCTAAATCCTATTAAATCTTCCATAAAATTTACTAGAGATTTTATTTGATTATATTTCTAGATCTTGTCTTCACTTTTTCAAACACATTATCCACTAGATTATGTTGGTGGTGGTTATAAGTAAGACCCATAATCCAAGACCCTTCATTCTTCCATCAATATTTCACTAACACCTTTCTTCCTCTCCTTTCCTCCATACCTACGGTCAAGGAGAGCCCACCCACACCCATCATCATCTTGCAAATTTCATTCATTCCATACATATACAATGGTGTAAGGAGCTAATTTAGGAAGCTTGGAGCTATCGGAAGTTGAAGGACCTTCACCATTTGCTTTTATCCACCACATTTCTACACTTGAACTCCCCTAGCCTTGTGCTAGTGGTAAGTCTCTTAGATCTTCATCCTCTTCATGTTTTTGATGGTTAATAGTTAAAGAATGATGAAATCTCAAGAAACACTAAAAACATAAACAAGGTCATGAACATAAGAGCTTTACCTAAAGGTCATGAGATGAAAGATAATAATACATGATAAATCTGAGATATATAAGTGATAACCTGCTGTAAAAGACTCACATTATGATATAAATCGTTATTAGAAGGAATGGTAATCGTAGGTGTACATTTTAGTAACATTTAACCTATAAACAGCTTGCTGATTAGCATTTTCAGCCACCTTCAACTGGCTGTAACCAGATCATAACTTAACGAAAAACTGATTTTCTTGAGTCTATAACGTGTTATTATGAAATACGGTTCTAATGGCACCGGAATCATAATTTTTGGACTTCGTTTGCTATTTTTAAAGGGTCGTTTTCTAACAGCAACTAAAGCTGCATTTTTACTGCTGAAAATAGGTGTTATGTTTTTCGTCATAACTTGAAATATGTGTAGGATTAGGTCATGAAATTTGTACTGTAGATGACCACTGATGTATTTGTAATTCTCCCACTGGAATTTCGTAAATCGGACATACGATGAATTTTAAATAAATTATTCCGTGGACTGCAGTCAGAAAAAGATGAATCTGATTGCAGTCCGGAAAATGATTTTCTATAAAATATTGATGATGATTTGGACCCCGATATTTTTACATAATAATATCTGGATCGTATAAGACATTCTGTAAAAATTTGGGAATTTTTGGAATAAGATAACTATTTTATTAAAATACCCGAAAACAGCCCAGTTTTGTATCTTAAAACTGAAACGATATAAGTAGTATTTTGCATGCCTAAATGTCGGGTTGGTTATTTGAGAACGATCTAACGTGTTATATGCTAAAGAAAATGATATGCTATTTGTCATGGACACCTCCGTTTACAAAGGAAACTCTGGCGAAATTTTCTAAAATTCCAACACTTAGAAAATATTATCTAAACAAGTGTTACAGGTATATTTTATAACTTGTGTTCCAAATATAAACTTCGCCATCATTTTTATTACAAAAATACAAAGTCCCGGGGGTTAAGTTTCGTAAATAAAATTTGATAAATATATATGTAGAATATATATTTATACTAAAACTCTTGTGTGATTATTTGCTTATTTTGTGAACTAGTTATATTATTGTTAGGGTAAAAATAATATAACTTATGATACCATGGAAATAACAACTCCAAAATAATACCAAAAATCATAAGGAATAAATATTTAAGTTACGCACATAATATTGTGAAATCGAACGCAAAAACGTAACTTATGGGATATTCCGGAAAATACCATTACAATATATTTTTGGTAAACGTTATTTTGAATACAAAAGAAGTGAAAGTATGGTTCTATTACCAAGTATATCATTATTTTTGGACAAGGAGAAAAATATATTATTTTTGGGAGATAAAAATATATTTTTCTTGGGTTTATTAAGAAATATAATGTTTTTGGGAAAAATATGTAATTTCTTGAAATGCATTAATTTGGACAAAAAAAAAGTTTATAAATATATTTTCCAAGTGAGATTTGAAAATATATTGTTTGGAATTATATATTGGGAATATATTAACATATTTTTATTTGGAACAATACACCGAAATACGACGCCATTACTTGGCAAGATATACAAACACAAATACGAATCCACAAGTATGAGATACTCCCATCCTTGGGAAGGAATTACGAATAACGACACTTGAGAAGTATTATTACAAAAGTATTGAAGACACTTTAAAACGTAAGGCACTAATCAATACTAAGACAAGGCACGACCCGTTCGTCTAATGGACGTTAGTACACTGTAGGTAGTTGTGTTGGCTGAGGAGACTTGGTTTACACATACTGAAGACGCAATACTGTGAGTTCATGTCTCCCTTTTCTCTTAACTGTTTTCAGTTTTATACTTCGGGGGTGAAATAAATGTTACAATTATTACAGACACTTTATACATGGTATGATTAGCTTAAGGAGGGTTTACTACTTAGATCATGTGAGTGGGTAGGTGGTACTTGAGGCCATTAATCCTCGTTGTAGGACCGAGGGTCATGAGTGATAGATCTATTTGGGTGTAGCGATCCCCACTCCTGAGTCCGCTGAGTGGACCATGTGGTGACTATGAGCCCGACGCCAAAATTTGCTAGGTTTGAGTCTTCCTGCATCACTTCACACATATCATTGGCTTTGCAACCCAATGGTGATCTCTTTTTTCCTTAATTGCTACATACCAGGGATTTTAATACATACAGACACATTACAAAGGTTTATACATACTCACTTACACATGAACTCGCTCAACTTTATGTTGATTTTTCAAACTACATGTATTTCAGGGAATTAGCGGATCTGGCGAAGTATGCATAAGTCAAGCTGCGTTGAATAAGATGTCATCCAGGGAAATAGGTTTAGGAGGTGTAACCCTTACCTAGACAGGTTGCATGTCTTAAACCTCGTTTTATTAAAAGTCTTTTTTTGTGTCTTACAAAACACGTTTTAGACAAGTATGGTTTGTAAATTATTTTAAGTATCGACATTTCCAAACACTGATGTTGTGGTATTTTAAAACTCAATGAACGGATGAACGTCTTATATTTTTATCATATAGCATTGTTATGATTGTTGCTATGGTATTAAGAAGTCACACCAAAATAATCCACGCTTCCGCAAATGCCAGGGTGTGACAGTATGTATGAAAGTCCCTGGTATGTAGCATTAAGGAAAAAGAGATCACCAATGGGTTGCAAAGCCACTGGTATGTGTGAAGTGATGCAGGAAGTACTCAAACCTAGCAAATTTGTACCGGGCTTCGGCTATAAGACACAGTCACCACTATGGGTCACCCTGACCTCATGGGTGTGGGCTCGCTACACCCAAATAGATCTATCACTCATGTCCCTCGGTCCTACGACGAGGATTAATGGCCTTAAGTTACGTGCCTGTCACTCACATGATCTAAGTAGTATGCCCTCCTTAAGCTCACCATACCATGTATAAAATGTCTGTAATAATTGTAACATGTATTCCACCCCCGAAGTATAAACAAAACAGTTTAGAGAAAAGGGGGACATGAACTCACAGTATTGCGTCTCCTGAATCGTATCGTCAACTCAAACTTGATCAGCTACCCGACGACCTACAACGTACTAATGTCTATTAGACGATCGGGCCGTGCCTTGCCTTTGTATTTACGTTTGAGTTACGCTACTTTGTTATTATTCCAAGTTATAATCATTTGTTAAAATAATAATAATAATTATTTTAACTTACATTATATTTGTAGGTCTTGAAATAATAGTTAGACAACTATTTTGTATTCATACTTCTCAAGTATTTTATGCGCGTATTTCCTTCCCAAGGATGGGGTATTTTATACATGTATTTTTGTGATGATTCATATTTCTCGTTATCCAAAATATTATCCATCCAAAATATACTAGGAATGGTATTTTGTTACAAAAATTATGGCGAGTTTTATGTTTGAAAACATAGTCTAAAATGTACTAGTAACACTTGTCTAGATAATATTTACTAAGTGTTAGGATTTTCGGAAAATTTCGCCATAGTCTCCTATGTAAATGGAGGTGTCCATGCTAAATAGCATATCATTTTCTTTAACATATATCACGTTAGATCGTTCTCAAATAACCAATCCGACACTTTGACATGCAGAATACTACTTATGTCATTTCTGTTTTAATGTATATGAAACTGGACTGTTTTCGGACATTTTAATAAAATAGTTAACTTATTCCAAAAATTCCCAAATTTTTACAGAACGTCTTATATGAACCAAATATTATTGTGTAAAAATATCGGGGTCCAGTTCATTATCAATATTTTATAGAAAATCATTTACCGGACTGCAATCAAATTTGTTACTTTCTGACTGCAGTCTACGGAATAATTCGTTTAAAATTCATCGTAAGTCCGATTTACGAAAATTCCAGTTGGAGGATCACAACGACATCAGTGATCATCTACAGTATAAATTTCATGGGCTGGTTCTACTCAGGTTTCAAGTTATGATAAAGAATATAACACATGTTTTCTGCGGTAAAAACACAGCTTGAGCTGCTGTCCAAAAACAGACCTTTAAAAATAGTAAACGACCTCGAAAAATTACGATTCCAGTGCCATTTGATCCGTTTTTCGAAAATACATAATTTAGGCTTCAGAAAATCAGTTTTTCGATTTATTATGATCTGTTTACAGCCAGTTGAAGTTGGCTGAAAATGTAAATCAGCATGTTCCTTCATAGTTTAAACGTTACTAAATCGTATCAACAAATATCCTAACAACGGGTTTATCAAGATATCAACGATCAATTATCATGCATGTTTTAACCAACCCTAAACCAACAAGATTTCATCTTCATGTTTCATTCTTATGTAACATTATGTAAAACTTCTTGTAAACGTTTATCTTCAAGTTTCTTGTTCAAACTCTTTTAGTGTTTTGATCACGACCATCATACTACAACTTTTAACTACAAAGACAAGATGAACAAGGGTGTTAACAAGGACTTACTACTAGCACAAGGCTAGGGATGATTCTAGTGAAGAAGATGATGAAAAATGATGATGAAAAAGCAAGAACAAAGTCCTTTGAAGCTCCACAAGTTGCAACTTCCTTGAATCACCTTTTAAGCTTGAATGGGACTTGAAATTTGATGAAGATGGTGGATTTGTGGTGGTGATGGGGGCGGTTATGGATGAGCCGAGAGGAGGGAGAGAGAGTGAGGGAGTGGGGTGTGATGATATGGAATGATGAGTAAATCTATGGAACCATACTTATAGGATGTCTTCTAATATTATGGCCAAATCAACAAGCAAGATCTATTAAACAAATGGAATTAAATCTAGTTAGAAGATGTGAAGTATGGTGGGGTGATTTGTGGGTCCACTTGGGACCGAATTCGGTTGGGGGGGGGGGGTTGGTTGTAAGTTTTGCAACTAAGTTAGTAATTATAAGTTAGATTTCAAGTGTAAGCTTATATATGCTATTTATTTGATATTTAGTGGGTGTTATGGTAAACGGGGATCATGACTAGTAAAAAATAATAAAACAATGTGTTTAACAAAAATTTGGTGTCCCGGGCAATGTCCGGTTGTTCGGTTAAATACCGTTCCGTTAAAGTGTTTAATTATACCGTAAAGTGTCTTTTATATATATTTTTGTAACACTTTTTATTCCCGGCACTTAGGAAAGCATACAGGACCATTCTGCCATATTTTTGCACCTTACTAGCATGTTACAATGCTGAATTTTATTAATGAATGCAGAATTCTGCATTTAAAGTGTGTTTTAGGCACTTCCCGGCACTATAACTATCACCTAGTGATGCAGTTTTATGGTCCTCACTTCCCTACACTCCATACTAGTGTAGTACCTTATCCCTGGCCCATACTGGGCCTCAAAATACTGTTTGTCCATTGCTGGCATTGTCAGCATATTTCTGAATTATCCGTTCAGTGTGCTAACTGTGCTTTGTGCATCAAGTACGTCACTAAAGTTTGTGTGTAATAAATGGAGTGACTGTATGAAATATGATGCATATGTATGTATGATACAAAAATCATAAAGCAGTTCAAGTTGTCAGTTGAAATCAAGCACAATCATTAAGCACATAATTAAAATTAATTAATTGTACGGATACCTGTAATTGTGAGGGTTGTCACAAACAAGAACTTAGGAGGGTTGCTACTTTAATTAATCCTTGATTTTCTGCCGAATACTGGCAACTTACAGATGATTATGGATTTGTTTGATCTTATTCGTTGTTTCCAAGGCAACTTTCAGATCCTGATAATTGGACTTACCAAACTTTTGTCTAACAATAATTGTTTAACATTCCATCTATACAAGGTCTCCAAAGGAGCAGCCTTGATACTTATATGACAATTATTATAAAAAGCTTAATTCAAGGTGAGATGGTTATTCCAACCACTGCTTAAAACTAATCTTAAGGAATAGCTAATCCTTGCCGTTAGTTGAACATATCGACGATCCTGGGCAGCTGATGGCAATTCTTAATTGTTGCCTAATTAGGGTTGCGGTAATCAATGCATAAGCAAAATGAACCGTCTTTCTAAATTAACTATACCGAATTCTCATAATATTGAATTGGGCTATATGAATCCTCTATTTTAAAACTTACTTAACCAGGGTTTCGATTCCTCCAATGATAGTACTAGCCGTTTTGGAGATTTCATAATAATACAGCCCTAAATGGGATGTTAATCTTAACCCTACTTGCCTCTCAGAAGGTAAACAGGGTAATCTTAGGAGAAGATAATCAAGATATAAGGAGGTTACAGAGATTCTCCAAATCTCAGGCTTCAGTTCATCTATCATATTCTGTGTCAGATAAGTGACACATTTATGGTACGAGTCCACGAATTCCTTAATCGAAGACATTTACTTGGACAATTCCATTCTGGATATCTTCTTTGAATACCATTAGCTGACTTTAGTACCATATGACCATCGGAATATCTTTGTGGTCCCATGCATTAAACCTCCATACTGATCAGGCATGGAAGCAATCTATGGAACATATTAAGATACACCAATCCTCATATGGCGCTTTTTATCATACCGTCTGGTATTCGCAATCGATAGAGATCAAAGAGATATCAACTATATATGCTGACGCACTTCTTCTAGAGAGAGGATACTTCTAAAATTCTACGACTGAAGGTTTCTGACAGGAACAGAAGAAATGGTTCTTATGATTTCGCCTGTAAGTTTTACCTTACACTTAATATCTGGGGTTCTTACGGGAGAGTTTCTAAAAGTTTGCTAAACTTATGATCTTATGAGAGACTTAGCAGCACCTGAACCTAAACGTAACTCTTAGCAATAAAATTACAATAAGGGATTTATCTGGTGTCATTATTAATGTGAACTGCTTCTAATCATTCATCAGGAGGGTTAAACGCCTCCATTATTAATCCTTTTAAACTTAGCTGCAAAATCTTTGGCAAATTTTTGGGCAGTTTCAGCTTTGACTGGTTATTTCTTAATCTATATAACGTGAGTAGCTGAGGTAGATCCATAATAGATTTATAAAGAGCAGACTTTGAAACTTTAATGTGCCTTCTTATTGCCGTTACTAACCACCAATAATTATTGCATTAAGCTTAGATTTTGGGTAAACTGAATAGGGTACTATCTCAGCCAATGAATTAAAATTTGTAGCATACTGTCGACAGTCTAGTACTTTTATGGCGAGAGTCAGAAAATTCTTATTCCATCTTTTTCCATTTCGTGAAGCGGATAATAGGTTTTTCTAATAAGATCCTTAAAACTTGGACCATCCCATAATGTATAAGTGGATCTTCCTTGTGGACTTCATTAATGTCCTCACTAATTAAGGGTATTGCCATCGAATGACTGTGATGCATACCTCATCGTGTTCTTTCTAGCATAACCGCTGATACACCTAATGGTTTCTACTTCATCCCACAATTTCCTGCAATCGATGACCCCTTTTTACTATTGAAGTCTCTTGACTTCCAAGAGACGAAGTACTTTTAAGTATATCCTAAAAGGAATGGGCTCCTTGCCACATATGATTTTGTTTGGGTTATTCTTCGCATATGAAGTATGAATAAATCTCTTCCCATGAGCAGCAACATGTGTTTTAGAGCAAGCAGCATTCGGCTTCTTGAACCTTTTTCACGACTTTTCTCATAGCCTTTCTAACAGCTGCGTTAATTACAGTTTTGGAGATTAACTCCATTAACATTGAGGTTCACATTTGATGCACCATTAACATTTGTCGCCTCTCTAGCATCGCGACTGTTGTTTGTCTCTTCTGAGTTTTCCATACTCGAATCTTTGGTATTAAATACCATATTCAACAAGTGCTTAGGCAATCCATACCCAGTGTCTCCTTGAATTGTCAAAGGCTCACCATAAAGAGTCTTGATGACTACTTGCTTCTTACCACACACAATATGGGCTTGATTTTTTAAGACGACCAATTCATTCCTATCACTATATCGATTCCCTCTTATTTAATGGAAACAAGGACAGCGGCAAAGAATGATTCCTAATGGATATAAAACATCCATCTAATATTGCTGAATCAGTCTCTGAGGTACTATCGGCCAAATCTACTTTATTCTTAACGCTTAGAGTTTTAACAGGCAGATTTAATGATTTACAAAATCTATTGTCTACGAAAGACTTATCTGAACCTGAATCAAATAATACTCTAGCGTGAGCGTTATTGATAAAGAAAGTACCTATTGTTATATTATCATCCTGAATAGCCTCTTGAGCATCCATTTGAGAGCTTCCCGCTTTGGTCTTCTTAGCGTCCTCAGGCTTCTTGGTTTTATTTGGGCAATTTGTCTTGATGTGCCCTTTTTCATTGCAACCAAAGCAGGTTGCGTCCTTTATGTCTTGGCACTCCAAGGTCTTGTGCCCTTCCTTATTACAAATCCCACAAGGCCTAGCTTGTGACTCCAAAGTGCATTTCCCTTTAGTTGCCTTCTTTGGGCAGCGGGTCTTTATGTGCCCCTTCTCGCCACCACCATAGCATGTGGCGTCCTTCAAGTCCTTGCATTCACGGGTCTTGTGATCCATCTCTTTACAGATGACACATCCCCTGGTCTGCTCATAGAAACATTTTCCAAAGTGCTTCTTCCCGCAGGTTTTACATTTGGGTTTTGCCTCCTTTGGCTTGGACTGGTCATAGTTTGAACCGGTCTTACCCTTTTTGTAATCTTTATTTGGGGTATTATCGCACTTTCGCTTATGATCCTTTAATGCTCGTTCCACGGCGTTGTTTACGGCTGTATCTATCATAGCCTGCAACTCGGTGCCCGTTAAGTTCAGTCTTGCGTCATTATTCTGATCAGCTGGATGATTGTGAGCTTCAGATGAGTCGGCCATGGTGAAGCTTTGAAGGCTACAAACCAAGTAATAATAATTGGTTTAATTATATTGTGAATTGTCGAATTTGACGATTAAATAGCCATGGTGCAAATAAACCATATAGGCCAATAGATAGTATTTAATTTATTGATTATGTTTTGCCTAGGTTTTTAAATAAACCATCTTTGGCGTTTAAACGGAATATAATCCTTCATATTTATTAGACAGGGGACATAAGTCACGACTGTCAATGTCGTACTGACATTTTATATATAGCACAAGGGCTTGTTCCAAATGACTTTTTGATGGCATAGATGCCTTGTCACTAGGGAAATTTTAAAACATAATCGATGATTCCTTTGGATCGGAAAGTTTCATAGTTCATTGTCTTGACAAGAAGTTATGAAATAAAACTATCTTTTTCATGTATACATCTTTGCCCGAAGGTATTCATCCTAATGGATGTTTTGATGTGTTCATCATGTTCGACGTCTATTAGCCATGATTCCTCTTGATCATTCAGGCTATATATGGGGTTTGGAAGATTCCTAATATAAAGATGACAAGTGTGATTTTATCGCATCATTGTTGTCGGGAGTGTTAACATGTTTTCAGATGTTAACAAGGATCTGAATCTCTTTTTAAACAGGTTTTACCATTTTAGCTAGGTCTTTAATGACATTCAAGCTAGGTTATACCTTTTAAGATTCTTTTTAATGTATATACTGGCAGAAAAAGAAATCATCCTAAATTTAATTAAAATATAATTATGGCACAAAAAGGCCAAGTCACAAGGACAACTTTAATTTA
Organism: Helianthus tuberosus; assembly: GCA_030545235.1. NCBI lineage: Eukaryota > Viridiplantae > Streptophyta > Magnoliopsida > Asterales > Asteraceae > Helianthus > Helianthus tuberosus. The sequence goes on along the minus strand of CM060351.1, from coordinate 33,073,583 downwards.
TAAGCCATGATTTTTGTAGAATCGAGGTATTTAGGCTTGAACGTTGTTCATTGCCTTTTCTTGACAGGGAGTTGTAGGCTACGACTGTCTTTTGTCTTATATGACAATGGGTATAGCCCGTAGGCATTATATCCCTAATGGATGTTTAATTCTTCAAAATAGGAAAGGATTTCGGGAGAATCCAGTATAAGGATGATTTGTGCGATTCTTATCGAATCACATTTTGCCAGGAATGTTAACATGTTTACAGATGTTAACAAGGATTTGAATCTTTTGAATAGGTTCTACCATCTTGGCCTTGTCTGAAATGACATATAGGCTAGGTTTACCTTTAAGATTCTTTCTAATATTTAACGCAGAACGACCTGAATTGAGATGTTAATAAGGATCTGAATCTAATTGAGGAACTGCCATCTTGGCCCTGTTCTTAAAATGACACATGGTCTAGGTCTTGTTCTTTTTAGATTTTGCCATTTTTATTATAATGGTAGATCTTATAAAAGGAATGTTATTTTAATTTATTTCATATATTATATTCATATATAATGATATAAATGAAATTTAGATAAAACATTCCAATGATTTTTAAAAGAGGTGCAGAATTGCCCTAAACGGGACTTGAAAGAAATGACGTTGTCCATGAAGGGACTGAAAGATAAGTATGCCCTTATAAGGACTTACTAAGGAAACGATCTTCAGCAAAAGGAGTTTCTTCTTCTTTTTCTTTTTGAATGTTTTATCCTTGGTTGCACGTTTATCCTAGTCGCAGTACGAAGCTCGGCCTTTCCTAGGCTTCGAATGGGGAGAATTTCCATTACGGCTTCTTTGCTTGGCGACAAATTAAAATATATAGAATTGAAAGCAATAATTCTCCGAATAGAGACGAGAGCATTCCTATGTTAAGTCTAGACTCAGAAGGTCAAGGAATGTGCTACTGTGTCATTGAGATTAAACACAAAAAGGCTAGTGTTTAATTCACTCAATGTTGGCTCTGATACCAACCTGTCACACCCCGATATTTCCACGTATTATCGGTGGGCCCGGTGGGGAGTATCGTGACGTAGTTGATATCATCATAGTCAAACAACACAATTTTTAATGCACAGCGGAAGCAAAAGATAAATTTATTTCAACTGAATAAATTGTAATATTGAGTATCACAAAATAGTTGAAACAGATCCACAGGCGGATCAAATAAAAAGGAAACATAGTTCATCAGAATTAAAATGCATCCAAGCTTGCGAGACTCTTATGATGCTAAGGAGAGGCCAGCCTATTACGCTTAGTACCTGCACTTAACCTTTTTGGGAAAATACGTCAGTTTACACTGGTAAATACAATTAGCTGACTCATTTTGAAAAGGTTTAAGAAAATTGATTTAAATGCACAAGGCACAAAACATTTTTATAACTTGGGATAATTATTTGTATATAAACTTGTAAAAGAATTACATGTTCGTTATGCGTTCAATAGCCCGGATTGACACCGGGTTAAAGATTAACAGACACACCACATGATATAGTCCCGCGGCGGGTTATTCCCGAAACCGGTGGTTATACCTTATTATTTATTTATGCACTGTCGGGTGTACGCCTACACCCCGTGCTTAGGTCGTGGCCATTTCGTAAAATGATGCCAAGGATATCCGGGACATGGTCATTAACCCCCCCAAAGGCTTTAATCAAACAAAACAATTTAAACGGGACATTTCAATAATTTAACCTTCATACAATTAAACATTCCATGCCCGACCAAGCGGTATTTTATATACCGTACCCCAAGCCCGTTTAGGGAAAATAAGTTAAAAGTATTTACCTGAGCAAATTTATACAATTTATCCCAGCCGTATACCACCAAGCAAGTACAGATAGCTTTTACTGGGCTCCTAAATCTGGAACAAAGGTTTTTAATAACCTCTTAGATTCCTAACGGGTCTTAATTAAGCCTATGCTTAGACCGGTTAGTTTTAAAGGAGGATACGGTTCAAAACGCATGGTTAAGCGAGAACCGGATCAGAATGTGGTTTAGACCTGACAAGCTTGTACACTTGTGTAATAGGGGTAAACTAAACACATTCTGGATTTTGAGATAAAAATGATAAGGTTTGACCCGTTTCGGCTAATTTATGCAAACTAGTTACATAAGCCGATCCGAACGCGAAAAGTGCGTAACGGGTAACCAAAAGAGTCATGAACAGGTTTCCTAAGTTAATATGCCTTAAATATGTTGTGATATCAGTAGGATACCTTCCATTGTGCCCAAAACGAATTTAAACTCAAATTATGCCCCGTAGGGGTATTTTGGTCATTTAAAAGGTTATAAAAGAGGTTTAATATAAATTTGAGTTTCAGGTCTGATTTAATCAGTAAAAATACTTAATTTAATAAGTTATATCAGTAGGGTATTTCATATATGTGAAATTTACCTTTTATAACTAAACTATGCACCGTAGGGGCATTTTGGTAATTTCACTTAAGCCTAAAAGGTCAAAACTGGAAATCTGAGTTTAAAACTTTTGCTTACTGTTAATATATAAAAATTTATTGAAAATATCAGTAGGCATCAAACCTTATATGTTTAAAATAGTTTTAATACATACTATGCGTTAAAAACGCTTAAAAAAGCGATTTTGAGCTATTTCCGGGTTTTTAAAGGAAAGCTGATATTTTTATTATTCCAGACGGCTCAAAATATTTTTTTGTCATATTAGATCAGTAGAAAAAGGTTTGATATCAAAATAATTTGTAAAACTCATTTTATAGGCCAAAAGGGCAAAACCGGCAATTACCGAATCAAGCTTAGAACTCTATGTAATGCTCAGCCTAAAATTAAATAAAAATCTTCAAAAATCCCAAAATATTATTTTATATCATTAGGTAAAAAGTTTGGTATTAAAAATTGGGTTTAGATAGGCTATATGCTAATTACGCCGTTTAATTAATAAAAAGCTTTTCATTTACGCTAATGAGCATAACTCCTAATCTAGACCTCAAACTGATGTCAAATTTTAGGGACAAGTTTATAAATCAGTAATTAAGGTTTCTATCCTCTCACATTTTCAAAAATTTCGTTTTAAGGTTAAAAGGGCATAATAGTCAACATTTAGGCATTTAACGGAAACATGCATATGAATCGGATAACTAAGGAACCAAGTTGTATAACCTCAGAGGGTTACACTAACCTATAACCTGGTCCTAAAGGAATCCTAAGGCATATCTAAACTAAGCTAAATCGGGTCAGAACTGAAAGTCAAAGCAAAAGTAAACTTTTACGACTTTCGGTTCCGAGCCGAGCCTATACTTAGAATTATCGAATTGAATCATGCTTAGGCATGTTCAACTAATATTTACCAAGTTATTAAAGTGGGAAAACTGATTTTATGACCTTTATATTAATAGTTATGAATTTTATTTAAAACTAACCCATTTGACTTTTATTTGACCCGACAATTTAACTAAGTAAACGTGGTAATTAGGAGGTGCCCTTTTGAGGGTTTAATACCTACCTAATTACAATCACGTAGCCATGTTCATTGCGAACAATGGCTCGACCGTTTGAAAGTCAAAGCGTTTATCAAAAACGCTTGACTTTTCGGCTATAACGCTAGAAATTTAAACTAAGCACGAAAGGACACTTACAAAGGGTCCAAGCAAGGATGAAATTGATCCTAAATTCTCAGGTATGAAGAGCAAGGTCTCCAACTCAGAGATCAAGTGTGAGTTGGAATGAAAGCTTGTGGGTTTATATAGTTTTTCCAAGACCGTTAAGATCGTTCCTCGATAAACGAGCTTTGATCTGAGCCGTACAAGTGCACCCCCTGATTTAGAATACTATGGGTGCCCCTAAACAAGCCCCTAGACTTGTTAAAACCACTTGCAAACCCTGGAACCAGCTGGAACAAGCTGTAAACAACATTTTGCAGGTCTGGTGGCCTTACACGGCCCGCGTAAGAGTCAAGGAAACTCTACGCGGCCCGCCTGGCAGTCCAGACTTGCACAGAACTTCTAGAAATTACAGATTTGGTCCCTGTGAGCATGTAAGGTCATTTTAGGCACGTTTAAGGCCCGTTAACCTCATTTCAAGGCTCTACAATGATGCCTAAATATAGGGGACATGAAACATGCTCAAAAACATGTCGGATGTCGGTTCGTTTGGCTGTACGGTCACGTTGTTCGTCTAATTACGACGAAACACGAACGGACGCTAAAAACGATCCAAATTACGCGATGAATGGAATTTTATCAAGACAAACACTAAAATGAAATATTTTAGTGCTTACATAAATTTTTGGGTGTCCGGGTATACTCGAAATGTGAGATATGCGCGAAAATGCAAACTTGTGCACTTTTTGACACTTTTAGTCTCTGCATGACTTAAAAGTTTATTTTTGCGCACCAAACACCTCTAAGCCTATATCTAAGCTACATAAAGGATAAATAGGGTATATTTAACTAAGGATCATATTCCGTAAGGTTCGATACCCTACGAATAGGAGTACTTTTGCAGTTTGACGCAATTAGTCCTTTAATTGCGCAAAGTAGCGTGGAATGCCGTTTAATGATATCCAAGCCTTCCATGGCCCGTATTGATCATTCCTAAGAATATACTTAAATATTACTATGCTCCTGTTTACTTAAGTGGTCACCGAAAGGCGTAGATTCAAAAGTTGACGCTTTAGGTCCCTCTATTGCACAAACTTGCGCATCTCATCATTTAATAGCATCGAAGCCTCATATAATCCATATTAGGAATTCTTGAGAATATTATTAATCATCACGATGCTTCGGGTTCGCTAAAAGGTCATTCAGAGGTATAATGAAACATATTGATATTTTTAGTCCCTCTAACTTGCAAAGTTGCGCGTAACTTTACTTATAGGCATAAAAACCTTAGACGGCCAATGTTTGGCATTCCCGAGAGTATAATCAAATATCATGAAGCTCCCAGTTTGTTAAAAGGTCACTCAGAGGTAAGAATTTACATGTTGACACTTTTAACCCTTCATTGCGCAAACTTTCAATTAATTACGCGAACGGCTACACTCGATCAACAAGTGGCTTATTTGTGAATATAATTATCGTACGAGGTTATTCAGAACTTATTTTAGGTATGCTAACACTTCCCGTCCTTTCATTAATCAAAGTTTTTGATTTTTCGAAAAATTAGTCCCTTAAATTCAATGTTTGACTTCAATAGGGTTTATTACACGTGTCAATACATCATTGGACGTGATTTTACGAGGTGTCACAATAATGAACTTAGTTCTTTTGGTTCTGGTTGGTAATTTTTGTATTTTTGGTGGTGGTTGTAGGGATAATGATGTAGTTTTTCTTTAGAGAAGTCCTTTGGGGGACTTAATGATGAAGGTGGTGTATGAGTAGGTGTAGCCTCTGTTGTCACCTTTGAAGTGGCAACAAATGTTTTGGCAGTGCAAGTGGTGGTGATTTAAGTAGTGGATGTTGGAACAGTGGTTTGGGTTATGATAGGTGGAGCAGTGGTTTGGATAATTGCAGCAGTGCTTTGACTAACCTCTGTTAAAAAACCTTGGTTGTCTTGGATTTATTTTCTTTTGATAATCTCCTACACTATTAGCTGCATATTTTCCTCCCTTGTATCTTTCCTCTTTTCTTTTTCTACTGCCTTTGCAATTTCTTCTTTTCTTGCCTTTTTAAGAGCAACAATGTCAGCCTTTTTCCAGCCTTTTTGACCAGATTTGGGAGCTTCCTCATGCAGTCTTCTTCCTCCCCCCCCCCCCTTTTTGGCATCATCATACTTAGGGAGAGTGAGAGCTTTACAAGTGTTTTCAAAGATAAAGTATTTGATGGCTTTAACTTCTGCCTGTGTATCTTGATACCTGCATCCACTGTTTGGCGAATAAGCTCTACCTGCATGTTATATCTTTCTTATGCAGCTTGATTTTGAAGATGTAGGTAAGGTTGCACATGTGCCCACATTTCTTTTGCAATGGCTGCATTAAAAGGTCTGAGTGTGGAGTTTTTGAGCAAGATTTTCATCATATCCTTGATCTCTCCAACAGATGTTTCCAATTGTGTCACTCTCTCTGTCACTTTTTTATTGTTTAATCCATCACCTGAGTTAACAGGATCATCTGAATTCCCACCAAAGGTGGTTAAACTTGGTTTTATACCAAGTGCCCCTTGTTCTTGGTACTGGGGACTTCCAACTGAGGTAGAGACTATTGTCTCAACAGTTGTTGCCTTCAAGGGGGTCTTAGAGATGTAACCATTGTCCATCTGTGAGACTGCGGTCTCAATAGTTGTAGTAGTTGCCCCACTTGAAATACCAACCTGTATCTCTTTGGATACAGGAGGTGTAGCCTCCTCTGCTCGTGGGATAGCAATGACCTCTGAACTTACCCTAGTCACTTGTTGGAGTGAACTCTCTTTGTTTTGTTGTTTAGAGGAACTAGATATATGCAAGTTAGATGTATCAATTGCATCAATTAATTTTTTAAGGGTGAATGGATTTTTGAAGTAAGTGGTGGTGAAGAAAGAGATGCAGCCCTAGGAGAGGGACTTGAGAAGAGATAATCAAATGATTTATCTCCCCCTTGATGTGTGTCCCCTGTACTTACGACATTTTCCTTTTGTGAGGAAGAGTGGGGAGTTTGGATGGGTTGAGATGTTTGCATATGTTGTGAGGAAGTAACAACAGATGTTTGGGTTTGTTGCTTTTGTGCTGAAACAGGGATCTTTGGCATCTCAACCCCCAGAGATACCCTTTTTGTGGTTTTTCTTTTTGATTTGGGGATAGGGATAGAAGTGGTTTTTATGGAAATTTCTGGTGTGGGTTCCACAGTGCTGGGATGTGCACCATGGCCACTAGGAGCAGTGGGCTCAGCAACACATGTTGTAACATCTATTGCTTGGTTTTATAAAACGTTTTCATTTACCACATTTTCTTGGCTTTTGGCCATCATGCGAGTAAAAGTTTTGTTTGAGAGACTGTTACTTTCAATTAATTCACCTTTTTCAAAACTTTATTTTCTTAAAACGTTTTTCATGTAAAAGCTTAACAACCTTGGATAGATAAGAAAAGGATTGTAAGTACCTCTCTTGATTGCCCTCAAATTTGTTACCAAATCTAGAAACAGTGTCTGGGATAGCTTATGATTTGAATTTCTCAAAATAGCATACCTCAGATACTGAGTTTTTAGGGGCATCTCATTAAAAGCAGTGGTTTTAGCAGAGAGGCAAACCACAAGAGTATGGAAAAAGAATTTCATTTCAGGTGGGAACTTTGGTTTAAAAAGTGTTACTCCCACCATCTGACCTTCATAGCCTCTTTCTATGAACTCAACTTGTAAGTCATTTTTGGGGTAAGTTTCCGTACTTGTCATATCCTCTAATAGAACATAGTGGATATTGATTCTGCTGTTATTTTCCACATGTTCTTTATTAATGGTGGATGATATGAGAAAGGGATTTTTGTTTTGTAAAGACAACTTTGCATTTGCCCAGAATTCTCTGAGTGTGGAAAGATAGTTGGGTATGTCGGCGGTGAGGATGTATAGATATTTTGATGAATTAATGATACCAATGTCGGAGTGCAAGTCCGTATTCTTGTTATGTTTTACAAGATACGACAAGTCATTGTGCGGTGTTTTGATTTCAGGAGCCATGATGAACTATTGTTCAAATCTTTTGATTTAAAGCAGAGTTTGATGGAAGCAAATTCAGAGTTTTTCTATTTTGAAATGCTTTTGAAATTTTTCGATAATGGAGGATAAAAGTAATCTATGTTTCTCATGGGTTTTATATGGTTAATGGAACAGGGATGTCAGCGTGGACAACAGTTAACTTTTTGTCCACATGGTTAGTTGCTATTTGTCATAGCAAACTTCTGTTCAGGAAGTGGGTCCTACTGAGGAAACCCTCTGATGAATTTATCAAAGATCTATTTTCAAAATATCTGTTTAACCTCTGTTGTGCTCAACAGTCCTTTTAACAACATGATCAGTGTTTTGAAACATCTGTTTGACTCTTGGTCAACAGAGTTTTGAAAAATCTATGTTTGAAACCTTTATTGGGTTAAACAGCGTTTTGGAAAGAAACAGTGGCTCTGTTTGACTTTTCAAGTCAATCAATGGTTTTAGAAAACTAGTAGTTCTTTGGCCTTAAATAGTGGTTATTACACTTGTATAGACTTTTGAACCATTTAAATAGTTGTTTGGCTCTTTTGAACAGAGTTTTTGTTTTTGGTGATTTTGTCAATCTTTTCTTGATTTTTAAACAAAGTTTTTGGTTTTTCTGATTTTTTATGTCGCAACCCCCGTCCCCTAGTAACCCGGGAACGGGCAGCCGCGGCCAGTTTCGGTGGTATCGTTGTTTTATCCTTTTGGCAGCGGAAATTACATCAGGATCGTAGTTAGAAAATATTTTATCAGAGTAAAATACCACGCTTTTATAATATTAAACACATGGGAAATTCCCAAGTTTCAAGTACACACATTTTCATAGGGATAAACCCTATTTTATTTAAATAAAAACATCTCTTTATTTAGGTAACTTTTATTGCCACTTTTCCAAGCCTTCAGTGCTGTCCAGCTGGCTTCTATTTGGCTTTCACATTTTGTTACTTGAAACGCGTTTAAAAACATTTTGTCAAGGGGAAATACTGGTGAGTGAATCCCAGTTTAATCAAAACATATTTTATCAGTCTACAGCATTGAGGGCGGTCGCGCAATTACATTTGTTTCCATCTACTTTAATTACCACCCACGGTACTGTCAACCCGACTTGTGGTCATGTTACTACTCACAGTGTAGTAACAAATTTTGTATACAAAACTCCAACATACCGACGATAATTGTAGAATACAAATACTCAATCACTGTTTAATATAATGTTAATCATATGAGGTTTTGTAAAAACAATTTGCAAAAAGGATATTACTCACATTGCTGTCTTAGGGTTTTCCTTTAGGATTTCCTGGTGATTATCTACTAATTACACAAATGCACACGCGTTAGTATAATAACCCAATATTTACATTAGTAATACCCTCCCCGAGACGGCATTTCAACGACTACGTCGGGCAGAACCATGACAGCCGTTATGGAACCCTGTATCAATCGGGCAACGTATCTAATACGTAACCGGTGGTTATGATACTTACAACGAGGCAGAACTTCGTTATTTAGGGGGTATAATGCCCGAAAATTATAATTGCTATGTAGAATTTCGAGAGAGAAAGAAAGTTGTGAGCGTCGGAAAAATGAAAGCTGATCGATCTCATTTATAGGGCCTGAATTGGTCTTTCTCGCGGCCTGCGTAAGCCGAAGGGTAATCCTTCGCGGCCCACGAGCTAGGGTATGTAGGCCCTAGGCTTGCTAAATCGGACAACTAGCTTCGACACACAACTCGACACGTGGCAGCACCGGGTGCGCGCAGATCATGAGCTGTCGCGGCCCGCGTAGCCTGAAGGCAATGCCTTCGCGGCCCGAGAGCTCCCTTAAAAGTTGAATTTTATTTTATTTTTAATTATATAAGGTATTTACGGCTCGGTTTTCGCATACGGGGTATGTTTTAAGACATACAGGGACATTTTAAATATATTATGGGTGTCAGAGATATTTTGGAGGGTTGTTGTATTTTAAGACGTGAATTAAACAAAAGATAGAAATAATTTAGATTTTTCAAAAAAGTTCTTTTGTATACAAAACCCCAACATACCGACGATAATTGTAGAATACAAATACTTTCTACAATACTCAATCACTGTTTAATATAACGTTAATCATATGAGGTTTTGTAAAAACAATTTGCAAAAAGGAGATTACTCACATTGCTGTCTTAGGGTTTTCCTTTAGGATTTCCTGGTGATTATCTATTAATTACACAAATGCACACGCGTTAGTATAATAACCCAATATTTACATTAGTAATACCCTCTCTGAGACGGCATTCCAGCGACTACGTCGGGCAGAACCATGACAGCCGTTATGGAACCCTGTATCAATCGGGCAACGTATCTAATACGTAACCGGGGGTTATGATACTTACAACGAGGCAGAACTTCGTTATTTAGGGGGTATAATGCCCGAAAATTACAATTGCTATGTAGAATTTCGAGAGAGAAAGAAAGTTGTGAGCGTCGGAAAAATGAAAGCTGATCGATCTCATTTATAGGGCCTGAATTGGTCTTTCTCGCGGCCTGCGTAAGCCGAAGGGTAATCCTTCGCGCCCCACGAGCTAGGGTATGTAGGCCCTAGGCTTGCTAAATCGGACAACTAGCTTCGACACACAACTCGACACGTGGCAGCACCGGGTGCGCGCAGATCATGAGCTGTCGCGGCCCGCGTAGCCTGAAGGCAATGCCTTCGCGGCCCGAGAGCTCCCTTAAAAGTTGAATTTTATTTTATTTTTAATTATATAAGGTATTTAGGGCTCGGTTTTCGCATACGGGGTATGTTTTAAGACATACAGGGACATTTTAAATATATTATGGGTGTCAGAGATATTTTGGAGGGTTGTTGTATTTTAAGACGTGAATTAAACAAAAGATAGAAATAATTTAGATTTTTCAAAAAAGTTCTTTTGTATACAAAACCCCAACATACCGACGATAATTGTAGAATACAAATACTCAATCACTGTTTAATATAACGTTAATCATATGAGGTTTTGTAAAAACAATTTGCAAAAAGGAGATTACTCACATTGCTGTCTTAGGGTTTTCCTTTAGGATTTCCTGGTGATTATCTATTAATTACACAAATGCACACGCGTTAGTATAATAACCCAATATTTACATTAGTAATACCCTCTCTGAGACGGCATTCCAGCGACTACGTCGGGCAGAACCATGACAGCCGTTATGGAACCCTGTATCAATCGGGCAACGTATCTAATACGTAACCGAGGGTTATGATACTTACAACGAGGCAGAACTTCGTTATTTAGGGGGTATAATGCCCGAAAATTACAATTGCTATGTAGAATTTCGAGAGAGAAAGAAAGTTGTGAGCGTCGGAAAAATGAAAGCTGATCGATCTCATTTATAGGGCCTGAATTGGTCTTTCTCGCGGCCCGCGTAACCCGAAGGGTAATCCTTCGCGGCCCACGAGCTAGGGTATGTAGGCCCTATGTCACACCCCAACCGATGGCGGAAACATTGGGGCGTGGCACTGAGCGAAACAGATTGTCCAGAAGTTTCCATAACAACTATATTTACCAGATATTTAAAGCAACACGTCCCATACCATGTCATAAATGATAATACAATTATTACAGAAAAGATCTAGTCAAATTGTTCTGTTCCGACAACTCAGATTTTTATTACAGACAATTGTTTATTGTTGACCTAGGTCTTTCCTAGCCTCGATTTCCTAGCCTCGGTTAGATCTAAGTTGTTCTTGGTGGATTGAGGCAAAACATGAAGTTCTCAAGAACACATGATGACGTCATCCTAGAACACCTTGAATCTTGATGATTTCACGGTTAAAAGTTAAGATTCAAAAGATAGATAGGTGTAGAATCGTGTATAGATCAAAGATGTACAAGATTTAGGTTAAGATCTTACCGGAATTGCGAGAAATTGGAGAAAAAGCAAGGTTAGAGCGCTGGTCGGACGTCAGAGAGAAAAAGTGGAAAGTTTGATGGTGACATGGGGTATTTATAGGGTTACCCAAAGTGGAAAGGGGCTGGTCGATCGGTTGGCGGCCCGATCGGACAGCTGGTCGATCGGCCATCTGATTCGAGTGTCTAGTGCGACGAGTTTTGCCGTTTCGATTGTGATTGCGAGCGTTGTGATGCGATAGAATTTCCGGGTCAAATTACTTTTAATCCCAACTACTATATCAACATACAAGCATCCTTAATTCATATTCGTTTAGCGTTTGCGATTCGATTTTGATTGAGTTTCGATTGCGTTTCGATTGATTACCACACATAACATAAATAAACATGCACAAGTAACACATAAGGCACACACACACGTATAACAATAACCAAAATGCGTAATTCGAGTTGCGATTGCGATTAAGCGATTAAACATGCGATAAATAGCGATTACCACGCGATTATTAATAGATACTCCACATAATACAACTAAAGCGATAGCAAAATAGACTAATTACAAGTCAAAGAAGTCAAAACAGGATTTGAGCAAGGAGAGATAGATCGCAATTAGCAATCTTTTCTTCCTTTGACTTCAATCTTGACTTTGACTTTGACTTCCGAAACACGGGGTGTTACAGCCTCCCCTAGTTGAGGGAATTTCGTCCCGAAATTAGGCCGAAGCCGTAACAAACAACTGCAGGTACTTCGCCTTCATGTCGCTTTCGAGTTCCCAAGTGAACTCCGCGCCTCGTTTGCCTTCCCATCGGACTTTCACAATAGGAATGCGCGAGCGTCTGAGCTGCTTGGTTTGGCGATCCATGATTTCGACAGGCTTCTCCACGAAGTGTAGTGTTTCGTTTACTTGGAGGTCATCGAGAGGCACAATTAAATCATGCTCAGCCAGGCACTTTCGGTGGTTTGACACATGGAAAGTCGAGTGGACATTACTAAGTTCCTTCGGTAGTTCGAGTCTGTAGGCGACTTTTCCGATCCTTTCCAGAATCTTAAAAGGTCCAACATATCGAGGCGCTAGTTTCCCTTTCTTGCCGAATCTGACCACACCTTTCCAAGGTGATACCTTTAGGAGTACGTAGTCGCCAACGTCAAATTCAAGGGGCTTGCGTCGTCTATCGGCATAACTTTTCTGTCGACTTCGAGCTTTCAACAAGTTGTCTCGAATTTGGAGGACTTTGTCAGTCGTTTCTTACAATAGCTCGGGACCGGTTAGTTGCGAGTGACCGATCTCGTGCCACACAATAGGCGATCGACATTTTCTTCCGTATAAAGCCTCGAATGGTGCCATTTGTATGCTGATATGATAGCTGTTGTTGTATGAGAATTCGACTAACGGCAGGTATGCATCCCAATTACCACCGAAGTCTAAGACACACGAACGGAGCATGTCTTCAAGAGTACGGATCGTTCTTTCAGTCTGACCGTCGGTTTGAGGGTGGAATGCGGTACTCAGATTAAGCGTAGTACCGAGAACCACTTGAAACGTTTCCCACAGTCGCGAGGTAAACCGAGCATCACGGTCAGAGATGATGTCGCGAGGCATCCCATGTCGACAAATGATCTCATTGGTGTAGATTCGGGCTAATCGTTCTACCTTGTAGTCTTCCCGTATTGGCAAAAAGTGAGCTGATTTGGTCAAACGGTCAACAACAACCCAGATGCTATCGTGACCTGATGACGTGTGCGGAAGCTTGGTTATGAAGTCCATGGCTATACTTTCCCACTTCCACATAGGGATCGGGGGTTGTTCGAGTAAGCCAGAGGGTCTTTGGTGTTCAGCCTTAACCTTTGAGCAAGTCAGGCACTTCCCAACGTAGAGAGCAATATCCCTTTTCATGCCCGGCCACCAGTACTTGTAGCGAAGGTCCTGGTACATTTTATCGGCACCGGGATGAATAGAATACCGGGATTTATGGGCTTCGTCCATCAATATCTGTCGCAAATTGGTCCGTTTAGGGATCCAAATTCGGTCCAGGAAGTGGAATATCCCATTTGGCTTATTCACAAGCTGAGCTCTATCGTGATAGATCATTTCCTTCTTCAAGGTGCGTTCATTAAAACAGGCATGCTGGGCTTCGCGGATGAGGGTTTCGAGGTCGAATTGGGCTCGGGTATCACGAATGCTAAGCAAATAACTCCGTCTGCTGAGAGCGTCGGCAACGACATTTGCTTTGCCAGGGTGATCACGAATCTCACAGTCATAATCGTTGAGAAGCTCTACCCATCGGCGTTGACGCATATTAAGTTCTTTCTGATCAAAGATATGTTGTAGGCTCCTATGATCGGTGAAGATCGTACACTTGGTACCCTACAGGTAGTGTCGCCAAATCTTTAACGCAAAAACAACTGCGCCTAGCTCGAGATCATGGGTTGTATAGTTCTTCTCGTGGATTTTGAGCTGACGAGATGCGTAAGCTATAACCTTGTCCCGTTGCATGAGAACACAACCAAGACCAAGGTTGGAAGCATAACCAAGACCAAGGTTGGAAGCATCACAATAAACAATGAAGTCGTCGTTTCCGTCGGGTAGAGTGAGAACAGGAGCATTGCAAAGCATGTGCTTGAGGGTTTGGAAGGCAGACTCTTGTTCAGTTCTCCAAACAAAAGGTTTGTCTTTATGCGTAAGAGCGGTAAGCGGCACAGCGATCTTTGAGAATCCTTCGATAAAACGTCGATAATAGCCCGCCAATCCGAGGAAAGAACGGACTTCAGAAGGGTTCTTGGGTGTAATCCAACTCTTGACTGCTTCAATCTTCGCAGGATCGACGTGAATACCTTGACTATTAACAATGTGACCCAGAAACTGAACCTCCTCCAGCCAAAATTCACACTTGGAGAACTTGGCATAGAGTCGATTCCCCTGGAGTAGCTCGAGAACCAAACGTAGATGTTGCGCGTGTTCAGCTTTCGACTTGGAATAGATCAAGACATCGTCGATGAACACGATGATGAAACGGTCGAGATATGGTTTACACACGCGATTCATCAGATCCATGAAAACTGCGGGTGCGTTGGTTAAACCGAAAGGCATAACAACGAATTCAAAATGGCCATATCGGGTGCGAAATGCGGTTTTGGGCATATCCTCCTCTTGAATGCGTAGTTGGTGATAGCCTGAGCGTAGGTCGATCTTCGAGAAACACGTAGCACCTTGTAGCTGATCAAACAAATAGTCAATGCGAGGCAGGGGATAGCGGTTCTTGATGGTTAGCTTATTCAATTCCCGGTAGTCGATGCACATCCTGAATGACCCATCCTTCTTTTTGACGAAAAGGACCGGCGCGCCCCAAGGAGAGGTGCTCGGGCGAATGAAGCCTTTCTCAAGTAATTCTTGAAGCTGACTCGAGAGTTCACGCATTTCGGACGATGCGAGTCGGTAAGGAGCTTTGGCAACAGGGTTGGCTCCAGGAATGAGGTCGATACGAAAGTCGATATCACGACTTGGCGGTAGGCCGGGAAGGTCGTCAGGGAACACATTAGGAAATTCACGAACCACAGGAACGTCTTTCACTTCTGTCTTTCCTTTCTTTTCCTTCTCCGCTACTATGATGTTAGCCAAGAAAGCTCTGTATTCCTTGCGGAGATACTTGCTAGCTTGGACACATGACATGAGCTTGAGACCTTTCGAAGCAGTTTCGCCATAAACACACAATAAATCACCATTCGCGAGCGAGAAACGAATCATCTTATCAAAGCACACAACTTCGGCATGGTTTTCGTGAAGAAAGTCCATGCCTACTATGACGTCAAAACTTCCGAGTTGCATCGGGATAAGGTCGATTGGGAAGATGTGATTGTTGAGCTCAAGAGTACAATCACGAAGAACAGAATTAACGGTGACAGTTCTTCCGGTGGCGACTTCAACATCAAACGTCGAGGGGAGATGGGAGCGCTTACGACTAAGAAGCTTCTCGAATTCAAACGACACAAAGCAGTTATCGGCTCCAGTATCAAACAAACATGAAGCATAAATACCATTCGCAAGGAACGTACCATTGACCACGTTGTTGTTAGCCTGGGCTTGGCGCACATTGATGTTGAAAGTTCTGGCGCATGCGGCTTGTTGCTGCTGGTGAGGCAGCTGCTGCTGGGGCTCTTGTTTCACAACCCTGTTCGGGCACATGTTTGCAAAGTGGTTGGGATCACCACATGCGAAGCAGACTCGGGCGTTGACCGCGGGTGCCTGAGCCGCTTGTTGGCCTTGTGGGGCTGGGAGCAGAGCTTGATAAGCAGTGGCTTGAGCTGGTGCTTGACGGGGACCAGTACGGCAGTTAGCAGTGAAGTGGTCGTACATATTGCAGTGAGCGCAGAAACGGCAGGCGAGACCCACCGGGTGATGATAGGTGAATGTTGGGCAGGCAGGGTGAGGGCCTGTGTATGCACGCTTTGTAGGTGGTGCATAGGTAACTGGTGTTGGGCGGTGGTGAGACTGCTGCTGAGCCGGTATGGCTTGAAGCGGAGCAGCAGTGGTGGTGGCAGCACAGTTCTTGTTGTTGGAGCTGCTGTTCTTCTTCTTCTTCTTCTTGTGGCGTGAGGACTTTGACGATTGAGCGGCGCCGGTTTCAGCGGTTGGTGCGGTGGTAACTTGGTGCAGGTTCTTTGGTGTTTTATCCCAGAAACTAGCTTTCACCCGCTTGTCGTTGATTTCGGCGGCAAGCAAGTAAGTTTCTTCGATCGTTGCTGTCTTTGCGGCATGCACAAAATCCGCAACACAGTCGGGTAGAGCTCGGATGTACTTCTTGATTGCCATGTCGGGCGTCTTCACATGATCGGGACAGATGATGCTGAGCTGCTTAAAGCGGGCAGTCAGGGCAGCGTTGTCACCTTCCTTCTGCTTAATGTGCCAGAATTCGTCCTCCAGCTTTTGGCGTTCATGGGGAGGGCAGAATTCATCCATCATGATGGCCTTCAACTCTTCCCACGTCAACTCATAGGCTGCATCATTTCCGCGTTTGTTTCTCTCGGCCGTCCACCAGTCTAATGCGCGGGACTGGAAGACGCCGGTAGCGTTCAGAGTGCGGAGATTTTCCGGACATCCACTCTGGCGCAGAGTGACTTCGACGGAATCGAACCATTGAAACATAGCCGTTGGGCAATCTTCTCCAGTGAATTCCTTTGGACCGCAAGCCTTGAACTGCTTGAAGCTGAAAGCAGTCTTGGTAGCAACTTTAGGAGCCTCGGTTCTGGATTCCTCAGATGATTTGCTAACATTCTCATAAATTTCACTCATGATCTGAGGCACAACCTTGGCCACTTGTTTAGCGAGGATGGCAGCAATGCGTTTGTCCCTCTGTTCCTGGCGACAAAGTCATGGGTGACGGGATCCAGATGATGGTCCAGTTGACATTGTCTGCAACAGACACCGTCATAGGTCTCAGACACGTCAAAATCAAATCTCACATCACACGTCTAATACTACTAAAGCTTAGGGACACAATGAAACATGTATCACATAAACATGTGGGCACATAATCACAGATTCTCATAGAGACACATAAGCACATAAGCACGTAGGGCACAGAAGCACATAAGCATATAAGCACGTAACTTGTCTAGATGCACACCAAGGCGGTCAGAATATAGAAACCTATCATTCAAAGCTCGTGTTCGTTCGAGAAGAGCGTTCACGCATAGCATAGCGAGTAGTATAATTAGGCGAATAATATAGCAAGCAACATAGCGTACGGGGGTTCCTCATGGTAGTAGTGATTTGTTAACGTTTTGAGATAGTGTGTAGTGCAAGTTGTGTGTGTCGATCGAAGCGTTAGTGAAAATCGAGTAAATCACCAAAAATTAAAACACATAAGTAGGTAAACACACATATAACACATAAAATTGATGATTCATCAGAGTCAGCAGTTGCGGGCTCAGAATCGAAACACATAAAAATCGAGAAATAGATCGTCTGCGGCTATTAGACATTGACTATCCAAAGTGATTCGACTATTCTCAAGGACTTGTTGTACACACTTTGACCTTCAGGATTGTGCTTTTGCCTCGATTCTTGGGCGTTCGGCACGCATCCCTTTAGTCATACCGTGACTTCAAGTCGTTGGAGTCCGTTGAGACTTTGGTGAGAGTTTTGTAAAAGGCGGAACAAGTCGTCAAGGTTAGGGTTTCACCCCTGGCTTAACAACTTTGTTCCTATTTTGTTAAAATAAAAGAGAATTATGCGTCAAAGTATGGATTTCACTCCTGATTCAGCGCAAATTCTCGTGTTTATGGATGGAAATGCGAGGCGAACAAGCAATTTGGTCGAGAGTTTGCGGTTTTCACACCTATTCTCGGCCTAATCGCTCGTCCATTCTTTGAAAAACTAAAGTGCAGTGATAGTGTTGCGTAGGCGAGAAAAGTGAGAAATAGCAGTAAGCTCGTACATAATCCCTACTGGATATGCACAAGTCGGTTTATTGGTTCCTAACTATAGACTAGGCCATTTCTAAGACATCGACCCGGACTAGGTCGTGTCTTGCCTAATTCCCTATAGTTATGGCTCTGATACCAATCTGTCACACCCCAACCGATGGCGGAAACATCGGGGCGTAGCACTGAGCGAAACAGATTGTCCAGAAGTTTCCATAACAACTATATTTACCAGATTTAAAGCAACACGTCCCATACCATGTCATAAATGATAATACAATTATTACAGAAAAGATCTAGTCAAATTGTTCTGTTCCGACAACTCAGATTTTTATTACAGACAATTGTTTATTGTTGACCTAGGTCTTTCTTATCCTCGATTTCACAGCAAAGAAAGCAAATAAGCATCCTAAGCACCTGTCACATACATTAAAGTAAAAGTCAATACACAGAGTGTAAAGGTGAGCATACAAGTTTGATAATAACATATAGAGTTCGAAAGCGTTACGCATAACCAGCACGTACACAGAGTGAAATGAGGCATGTTAGTTATCGACATGAACCTATCGATACCAATGACTGCGGATTGACTGCCCGAGGCAGTTCGCGATACATACTCACCACTGTGAGCCATGTAGGTAATTGTCCTTAACAACCCCCGAGTGAACGGGTGCTGAGTCCAAATTAATAGTACTATCGTTTCTAAGGCAGGTAGACAGCATTCCATGTGTAAACATAACAAACAAGCATTCATTAAGTCACGTATACATGCGATAATGGTTAGCGTTTAAAGTACTGCATAGTGTGTTTGATGTGATTTTGTATAAGTAACGTATGTAACACCCAAAAGTGCGTAAAGCAAAAAGGGATCGAGTATACTCACAGCGATTGATGGATTGAAGGGAGCGCTAGAGTAGGGTTAGCCTAAACAGATTGATAGCATAACGATAAGCGACGCGTAAAACGGTGCAGAGTGCAGGTGGGTAGAACAGCAGTTCGATCGGATGGTAATCCGATCGGACAGCCGGTCGTGTGAGTGGTAGTCCGTTCGGACGGTAGTCCGGTCGGATGACCGTTCGAGTGGATTGTTACTTCCTTTGTGAAGGATGTGTTTGTTTATGATGGCTTGACTTTTGAAGTTTTCGTTGTAGTATTTAGAAAACATAGAAGTATCTCTACCTTTCAGGTCGATTGATCGAACGACCGTTCGATCGGGCGACAATCCGATAGGTTGGGCACTTCAGCGAGAACAAGTTCACAACAGGTTGTCACTCGATCGGACGGTTGTTCGATCGGGTGGCATCCCTTGTGCATTGAACATGTTGAAAACTGTTTTAAGTGTTTGAAGTTTTGAAACATCACATAGTCGGATGGTCGGTCGATCGAGTGGTAGCTCGGTCGGACAGCAATCCGTTCGGTGTTCCAAAACTCTTGAGAGTTGATGTGAAAACTAAGGTGGGACCAAGGTGCAAGTCGTTCAGATTGGCCAGTCGTTCGGATTGGCCAGTCGTTCGGATTGGCTGTTCGATCGGACAGCAGTCCGATCGGATGGCACCCCGTCCTGGTCGACCTGTTCGTCTTACACTTGGTTGTTTTGATAGTTTGTCGTTTTATCGAGATGTTTTGATAACGTGTTAAGCAACTGAAACCTTGTCAATACTTGGTACTCCTGATCAGACAGGAATCACCCAAACCCGGTCAGTTGACGGTTCGAGATGATGTTCCATGTTTAACCCGAAATCGGTAGTCTCGTGGATAGAATCCAGATCTTGAACCAACACAACTACAAGAATGAGTAGTAAGTCGGCACAAGCTACGATTCTATCGGTTTTGAAGGCATTAAGTGTAAAAGAGTTGAAAGAAAGTTGGAGAACCATCTTTCAATCCTTTTTATTGAGAATAAGTTTAGATCTATGAAAGATCTTTGTTTGTTTATGTGGAAATCGGTTAGATCTAAGTTGTTGTTGGTGGATTGAGGCCAAAACATGAAGTTCTCAAGAACACATGATGACGTCATCCTAGAACACCTTGAATCTTGATGATTTCACGGTTAAAAGTTAAGTATAGGTGTAGAATCGTGTGTAGATCAAAGATGTACAAGATTTAGGTTGAGATCTTACCGGAATTGCGAGAAATCGGAGAAAAAGCAAGGTTAGAGCGCTGGTCGGACGTCAGAGAGCAAAAGTGGAAAGTTTGATGGTGACATGGGGTATTTATAGGGTTACCCAAAGTGGAAAGGGGCTGGTCGATCGGTTGGCGGCCCGATCGGACAGCTGGTCGATCGAGCGGCAGCTCGATCAAGCGGCTGGTCGATCGGCCGGTCTCCTGGTCGATTGGCCATCTGATTCGAGTGTCTAGTGCGACGAGTTTTGCCGTTTCGATTGTGATTGCGAGCGTTGTGATGCGATAGAATTTCCGGGTCAAATTACTTTTAATCCCAACTACTATATCAACATACAAGCATCCTTAATTCATATTCGTTTAGCATTTGCGATTCGATTGCGATTGAGTTTCGATTGCGTTTCGATTGATTACCACACATAACATAAATAAACATGCACAAGTAACACATAAGGCACACACACACGTATAACAATAACCAAAATGCGTAATTCGAGTTGCGATTGCGATTAAGCGATTAAACATGCGATAAATAGCGATTACCACGCGATTATTAATAGATACTCCACATAATACAACTAAAGCGATAGCAAAATAGACTAATTACAAGTCAAAGAAGTCAAAACAGGATTTGAGCAAGGAGAGATAGATCGCAATTAGCAATCTTTTCTTCCTTTGACTTCAATCTTGACTTTGACTTTGACTTTGACTTCCGAAACACGGGGTGTTACACCCTAGGCTTGCTGAATCGGACAACTAGCATCGACACACAACCCGACACGTGGCAGCACCGGGTGCGCGCAGATCATGAGCTGTCGCGGCCCGCGTAGCCTGAAGGCAATGCCTTCGCGGCCCGCGAGCTCCCTTAAAACTTGAATTTTATTTTATATAAGGTATTTAGGGCTCGGTTTTCGCATACGGGGTATGTTTTAAGACATACAGGGACATTTTAAATATATTAGGGGTGTCAGAGATATTTTGGAGGGTTGTTATATTTTAAGACGTGAATTAAATAAAAGATAGAAATAATTTAGATTTTTCAAAAAAGTTTTCTTTCTATTATTGGGATAGAGGATAGATGAACAGGTAACCTCTGTTGGAATTTTTAAATTACCAACAGTGGTTCCTTACAGATGATGGTGAATGGGTCAATCATATAGATGATCCAAAGCATTATCTGCCTTGGATTTGGTGTTATCAACCACTGCAATGGATTCTTGGGTTTGATCTTTGGTCACTAGGAGTTTTTGTACAGTCTCCAATAGATGTTTTTGACCATCTGCAAGTTCCTGCACACTTGGGTCAATAGGAAGTTGACCATTCGCAACAAGACGTTGATACCCATGAGGGCGCATGTTTACCCTAGGCTTTTGAGGCTATGGTACATGTTCTATGTACCTGTAAGGCACCCTATTGCAAGGTGGTTGCCTATAGCCTTTGGGTAGTGTATTTTGTGATGCAACAGTATGATCATTCTTAACTCTTTTGGGAAGAGATTGGGTATTCATGTTACCATGCTCATCTTCCTTTTTGAAACTCGATTTCTTTATTGGCCAGTTTTTGTTAGAATTATGTGATCTAATAAATGAGCACTATTGAGTAAAATGGTTGCTTTTACCACAAATGGTGCACCCAAGAGTTTATTCACAGACATTATTGTTGCTTTGATTGATATCATGGGCTTTTAACTTGAAACAATCTTTACCTAGTGATTTGTTTTACCACAGAAATCACACAACATGTCTGGAATCTTGTCTTTCCTTTTACCTTTGTCTCTTTTTTCAGAAATATATGGTTTAGCTTTTGTTTGAGAACTGGTAATAGGAACAAATTTTATCTTAGGTGGCTTAAGACCATCAGGGTTTGTAAAGTCAACTGGTTTGAAATTTTCAAGATTATGACATTCATCTGACCAAGTTGGTTTAAAAACATATTTTAGTTTTTCATACTGAATGGAACTTTGTGGTTTTTTAAGAATGACATTCTTGCCACTGGTTCAATAACCTTGATTTCTTTTCCATTTGACTTCGTTGGTTTGTCATCAACAAATTCAGAGCCCATGGGAGTACTGGTGTTTTGGTCAAGTTTTTCAAGACCAGCAACAAATTTCTCATTGCTTTTTATTTGTTTTTCTAGCATCTTTTCATAATCAGAACATGACTCCATCCATTTTTCACAGGTAATTTGGGTGGATTCCAACTCTTTTTTTCAAGTTCTGATATTTTTCTATCATAGACTGGAGTTTGTCTTTGATTATAGATGTTTCATGTTTCAAGGTGTTGATTTCTTGATCCTTTTCAGTTAGTCTATTTTTAAAATCACCTTTTAGTTTTTCTAAGATAATTTTTCATTTACCTCATTGATGTTAGCAAATGCTATAATGCACTTGTCTGAACACAATTCTTTTAGAACTTGAGGTGATACCTTGGAAACAACAATCTTCAGAAGATCAACATTGATTAGGTTAGTGGTCTCTTTGGGATAGTTTTTGGTTCCTTCTGCATCACCCTCTTCACAAGCAGATGTTTGTTTGGGCTCTCAGCAGTTTCACCAATCGAGCTTTCACCAACAGATGTTTCATTTTCTTGAGGTTCTTCACCTGAGTTATGATCAAAAGCCATAAAACAAAGGTTTACATGTTCATCACTATCACTTGCTATTAAAGCAAGATTTTCGCCAGTTAAATTTTTAGGCAAACTGCTCCAATCAACATAACATTGTGTGAAAAAGCTTTGTTGATTTGGTTCCACTGCTGCAGGAGCAGGAGCAGGAACAATTTGGGGTGCTGGAACATGTGATATGGGCGTTTGGACATACTCAACTTGAGGAAGTGGTGCTTGGATATATTGCACGGGTGCATGACTTGAAAAATGGGTTGTGTTTTGAACACTTGATGCAAGGGTTTTTTGGGTATTTTGATAAAAGTGTGTTTGATTATTAGCATGAGGTCTTTGATTTGGATAGGTAATGACAAGTGCCGAGTTTTGACTCCTGCATTCCCTAGCAAAATGACCTAGCTCATTACTTTTAAAACACTTTGTATTGGACTTGTCCAACCCAACCCTAGATCTCCCATTAAGTCCTAGATAACTCCTACTGGATTTCTTGTAAAAATTATTTGCTCTCACACTTAGTAGAGCCACCTGGTGCAGAATATCCATTTCCTCAAGATCAATGAGATCAATGTGCTTAAGGTCATCAAAAACAAATGACAAATTGTCTATACTATGACTGTCATCATTAGCAGTAAATGCATAGTTTGAGAATTGTTGACCAGAGTTGATTCCTGTTGATTATCAATAAATTGATCATAGCTCTGGTCATTTATCAATCTTGTTGATGAACCTTCCTGACCCATAAGTGCCGTGTTCCCGAATATATATTCGTCAGACACTTTTCCAGTTCCCTAGAGCTTATTTTTCTAGACAAGCTCTCTTTCGAACGTTAAGAGCTTTCCGTGAAGTTGGGTCAATGTCATATCTTTGAAATCTAGATTTGTTCTCATCACTATGGCTATTGTATCCCAATTCTCAGGTAAAGACCTTAGAAATCAGTTACTTAGAGTTGATTTTGAGAACTCTTTGTTCACTAACTTCAATTCACCGACTAAGCACTAAAACCTTTCAAACTGATGTGTCAGGGCTCAAGTGAGTACCAAGGCATCATCACAATCGTAAAACCCAAAAGACATAAGAGTTACACATCCTTATACAATAACAAAGGAGTAACCCAACTCAGTCAAAGGCCATCACCGCCCACAACCATTGTTCAAAGTGTTCCATTATTAATAGAAACACAAACACTGTTCAAAGCGTTCCATTATTAATAGAAATCAAAGATTTGTATTTCGTCTCATCCAATATCATCAGGGCTCAGATAAGTATGAAGTCATTATCATAGCCTTAAACCCCAGAACATCGAACATCAATTTTAGCTCAAGTTAACAAAATGC
Source organism: Helianthus tuberosus (assembly GCA_030545235.1). Classification (NCBI taxonomy): domain Eukaryota; kingdom Viridiplantae; phylum Streptophyta; class Magnoliopsida; order Asterales; family Asteraceae; genus Helianthus; species Helianthus tuberosus. Next base: position 33,049,550 of record CM060351.1, on the reverse strand, counting down.
AATCAAAATTAGGTGTCACAGATGCCTGAGATGAGCAAATACTCATCATCATCATCGACTTAACCTTTTATAAAAAGTATTAACCGACAAACATCACGAAAGGCTAAAACACCTATTGTCGAGGTCGTAGATCCAAAAACCTTAAAGGGTTAAAAAACCAAAGAACACCGGAAAGACCAGCAGGCCACCAACGTCGGCGGAAGCTGTTGCCTATTATAACCCTAAAAGGTTAAAAAGCTAAATCAAACAAAAGAGAAACAGAGTAACCAGGGAGCACCAATGCGGTAAAGACCATCGTAAACGGTCGGTGCCGACGACATTTAAATTGTTGAGAACAATTGGCGAATACATTGATTTGCCATGTCTCTTCGTCAAACAAACAACCTAAAATCGGTCACAAATTTAAAATCTCATCAATAGCATAGGTAAATGAAACTTATCATATAATTTATTTTGTACACAACAAACCTTTCCACAAGCTAAAATCTTAGTGTCAAAACGCGTATTTAGACAAGATATATTTTCGTGTACTTATACTTTTCTATACTTAAATTCAAAATCCGAATCGAATCCTACGCCAAATCCGAATACTTACACACCTCCGTTTCCACCTCCGTTTCCCCATTGTAGGGTAACTTCGGTGTTCTAATCCCAACGCTCGTCAAAGTCTCGTTTATTAGGAAAGCTTTGCACAACTGTGAGTATACTCGATCCCATTTTCCATTTTAAACACTCAGGGTGCAACATGTACACATTTACAAAAATCACGAATCACGATTAAACTTATTTATGCACATGCTCTATCCGTTAATAACATGATACTTGCATTCTCCTTGTTAATCGCATGTTATGTTATACTGGTATTCTATATGCTCATCAACTTTGCAAGCCTACCTTAACAATTATAGCTCTATAGGATTAACGTACCGTTTGTATTCTTGTGGTATTGCTAAGTAAACTATTTTACAACCTTGTCGCTTCAGCGTCAATGGTATGCACGATTATGGTATACTTTGCTTTGACTTATAGTTAGCACATGCTAGTATGTTAGCAACAATGTATGCAAATTATCACGTTGGATATGAGACGACTTCTATTCACTATTATGCTATGTAATTAAACTTGTATACTCGCCAACTTTTTGTTGATCATTATCTTAATACATGTTGCAGGAAACTAGTGATGATGATTGAAGAAACACATTTAGGGTGGATTAGAAACACACCTAGATTTGAACTTATGTATTTTGTTTCATGCCGCCACTTATTGTATTTTCCCTTCCAAGACAATGTATTATTATTCTAGTATCAATGAAATTTAGATTTCTAAATTTTGTCACACTTAGTGTTATGAATTCTCTTGAAATCTCGTTTTCGTCTCACTCCGATGTTTCCGCTATCGATTGGGGTGTGACAACCGTCCACCACCACCAGTTTATTTTAGAAGTCTACATACGTTAAAAACCAAACAACATTCTTCTTGCGGAATGCTGAGGTCTGGTCCACCTCTTCTTTTACAGATGTCTGCAGATGTGGTCCGCAGACTGCAGACATTTTACCTTTTAAAAAACAAACAACGCCTTAGGCATAATTTCATGCAATGCAACTAGAGAAAGTAGGACCATAACATATGATAATTATATTTGGCACTTGTATCACACTAGTTAATGTCTTGTCCGCGTTGCGGGGCGATGGCTGAATAATTCTCAATCAATTAAAAAAACACAACTATAATTTTGCTAGGGAAAAAACTAAAACGATGATAAGACCGTAATTTTCGGCTCAGGGCAAAAATGTAATTTTCCAGGACTAATGAGCGAGTGTTAGGCAGCTCTTTGAAACGAAAAAAAATTAAATTGAGTAAACCAATTAAAACAAAAAACTTTTATAGTTTTGCTAAAAAAATAAAACGATGGGAAAAGCGTAATTTTGAACCGAGGTCGAGATGATAATTTTAATTCAGGGATGAAATCGTAAATTAAAAGGACCAATGGGGGAGTGCCAGGCACCTGCCGGCATGACTGCAAATTTACACTGGGGGCAAAATTGTAATTTAACTAGGAAAACAAACAAAGACGATGGAGAAATATAAATTTAAGTTGGGGGGAAAATCATAATTTGGCTGTGAGAAAAAAACTAATGGCAAAACTCTAAATTTAAACGGGGCAAAATCGTAATTTTTAACAGAGGGCAAAATTGAAATTTTTAGCTGGGAGCAAAAGCGTACATTTATTTTTAAGTGGGGAGTAAAAAAATAATAATTTTGAACTGATGGCAAAATCGTAATTTTAAGGAAAAAAATCTAACGGTAAAAGTGTAAATTTAAATGGGGCAAAATCGTAATTTTTAACCAAGGGCAAAATCGAAATTTTTAGCTGGGAGCAAAAGCGCAAATTTATTTTTAAGTGGGGGGTAAAAGCATAATTTTGAACTGATGGCAAATCGTAATTTTAAGGAAAAAAAATAATGGCAAAAGTGTAAATTTAAACGGGGCAAAATCGTAATTTTTAACCGAGGGCAAAATCGAAATTTTTAGCTGGGAATAAAAGCGCAAATTTATTTTTAGGTGGGGGCAAAAACATAATTTTATACTGATGGCAAAATCGTAATTTTAAGGTGGGATGAAATCGTAAATTTGTTGGGCCAATAAGACTATGGGGTATGGGGCTTGGGTTGGGGCGTGGGTTGGGGGAAAACGCCCAAGCCACCACCCCGGGTGGGCTTGGGTTGGGGCGTGGCCCTTGGGGCTTGGGTTTGAAGCCGGGCGTGGGACGGGCTAGCAAGGTGACATGGCAGGCTCTCAATGGCCAAACCAAACTAGCCATTTCACATGCCCCCATGTGTCAACTCATGCCTCCAACCCAAGCCCCACCATACCCCACGGGCATGGTTTTGGGTTTGTTTCCCACGTGTCAACTCATACCCCCAACCCAAGCCCCACCATACCCCATGGTCTAAGGAAGTGCCAGACAGTTGTCTGGCACTGTTGACTATGCCGCTCATTTAAACCAATAGGAGGCAGGAACTATTCTCGCCGATACTTTCATTTGTAGTTGTTGAAAATGTTCGTTATCATCAAAATAAGAAAGTAAATTTTACTACGTGTGAACATGTACGCAACAACATATACTTTTATATATGAATTAGACCCAAGGATGTGAGATTTGGTGCCAATAAGGATATTTAGCCATCCTTACACTTATGTCATATGACATTGATGTGTTAAGGATTATATTTGTTTAGTATGCCCTTGATTTTTAAAGATACAAGCGACAATCTCCCATGATTAATGGTAGTTTTTTTTTAATTCCTACTACTTGTAAAATTCATAAGGCCACCACAAGTATGTCAAGTTATGTTTCAAAATTCAGTAAACGTCTATGTATTGTGTCTTATTCAAGTTTAAGTGTTTATTATGAAATACTAAAAGCACACGATTCATCCCAAGGTGCATATATGAATTTCAATTTGGAACTTCACACACGTAACACCTTAGGCAAATCGCATATCAGTCGCAGACAAGAGATATGTTAGATTCACAAGGAATACCATGTCTCAAATATCACCAACGTTTTGAACGCAACAAATATGGATGAGAGGAGAACCCCATAATTAAATTGCTTTTGTGAGTGTACACCATGATGGGTGGCCTCGTGAGAAGTCTCCATTTTAGTAGCCTAAAACAAGTATGTGAGCTCCTTGTAGGTAAAACAGACAATATTGTTAGGTATGAGAGGCCAGATGTCACAAATGGTATCAAAGCTACTCTTATGTCATTCGGGATGGTAAGGAAAACCTCCTGAAAGATGATGAGTCTCCAAGGGTGAGACTTCAGGGACACAAATTAGGTAAATCTCACATCCCTAATTAGGATGGTGAGACAAACCTCATTGAGGACCATGGATCCATAATGAGGTTATTCTAACATCCTAAGTACATTCTACACTCCTTATGGACAAGAGATAAGGAATTCATTAGGAATACCCTGCTTTAATTATTACCAACGCATACCAGATGTATTAAATGTTGATGAAATAACAACTAAATAAGTCAAGACACATAAGTTCCGCAAGTTAGCAACGTCATCTAACCTAACAATGAAAACATGTTTCTTATTTTCGTCCATGATCTCTCTAGTTACACTAGCTTTATCTTTTTAAGCTTTAAACAAGATCCAACATTTCCAAACGTCCCATCCATTGTTTTCCTAATCATCTATAAAATTCAAAGAAAACAAGTACGTGTTAAGCTAGAGCACCACACACATGTGAGATGATGATAAAACCACACACTCATAAAAAAAGTTCAAAACACATAATGTCATTAGATATTAAAAAAGGACGACTAATGTACTACGTAGAAAACATCAGGGACCATTTATGTAACTTACATAAATTAAAACCACCCCTAAACCGTCCACAAGGACGAATAATGTACTACGTAGAAAACATCAGGGACCATTTATGTAACTTACATAAATTAAAACCACCCCTAAACCGTCCATAAGTTTTCTAGACTCACCGCCATCACTCGCCGGAAAACTAACAGAAATGTCTCCGGCGAATCGGAATCCGGAAATCCGAAAAGACGCCGTCAACAACCGCACAGTGATACTATCTCCGGCGAGATCTCGCCGTCCGTCGGACTTCAAATCCAAATCTCAAGCCAAACCAGACTCAAACCCTAGCTCCGACGGTCAACCGCAGTGTCCGTTTTGTGCCGGAAACGAGCACCAGTGCGCGCCGGAGATCTTTCGGTCACCGGAAGATTCTACTTCCGATTGGAAGGTTCGTGTGATCGAAAACTTATATCCAGCTCTTAGTAGAGATTTGAAAGTTAAATCGGATGACGATGAATACTGTCATGCTGACGTCACTTCCGGAGATGTGAGTTTAGGCCATGGGGTATAGGGCGTGGGTTGGGGCTTGGGTTGGGGGAAAACGCCCAAGTCACCACCCCGGGTGGGCTTGGGTTGGGGCGTGGCCCCTTGGGGCTTGGCTTTCAAGCCGGGCGTGGGGCGGGGGAGCAAGCTGACATGGCGGCATGGCAGGCTGTGAATGGTTATAAATATATATATAAATATATATTAAAAAAAAAAAAGCTGAACTCAAGCCCCAACCCAAGCCCCACCATACCCCCTTCAAAGTGGGTTTGAAACTTGAGTTTTGAATTTCCACGTGTCAACCAATGCCCCAACCCAAGCCCCACCATACCCCATAGTCTTAGGAGGATTCGGATTTCATGACGTCATAATTGAGTCTCCGGTTCACTCCAGTTGCGTAAAACGCAATAGAAAAACCCCCAGTTACGTAAAACGTAATGAAAAAAAAAAAACCTAAAAAATGACATTTTTCTAAAACGCAATGCACAAAAAACACAAAGAAATGTCTTATTTGTAAAACGCAATGGCCAGAAAACACTTAAAAATGACTCATTTTAAAACGCAATTGACTAAAAAACAAAAGAAATTGTTCTCTGTAAAACGCAATTGACTGAAAACACATAAAAATGTGTTTTACCTAAAACGCAATGCACCAAAAACACAAATAAATGTCTTATTTATAAAACACAATGGCCAGAAAACACTTAAAAATGTCTCATTTCTAAAACGCAATGGCCTAAAAAAACAAAAGAAAGTGTTATCTGTAAAACGCAATGGACTGAAAACACCTAAAAATGTGTTTTACCTAAAACGCAATGACTAAAAACACTTCAAAAATGTGTTTTACCTAAAACGCAATGACTAAAGACACTTAAAAATGTGTTTTTTTCTAAAACGCAATAGCAGAAAACACATAAAACTCTCTTATTTCTAAAACGCAATGGACACATAAAACTGTCTGTGAACTGTCTGAATTGTCTACGAATTACTGTCTTCGAAATGAGCAAATTTCTGGAAAATTAAATTTTCAACCCCAGCCAGGGGCTCTGCCCCTTGGACCCCGCCAGGGGCTGCCGCCTCTGGGACCCCGCTACCAGGGGCTGCCGCCCCCGAACCCCCGCCAAGATCGTAAAACGCAATGACTAAATCAAAAACCCAGATCGTGAAAATGAAATTAAAGAATTTCTTACATGGATCGAAGCCGATTTCTTTATCAATTGGCGAAATTTGAATGATAGAAATACTTATCAACGCTCGAATTGAACGAATCGAGTGATTATCTCCAAAATCACCGGAAAAAACGAGATTTTTTAATTAAATTAAACTGGGTTTTCTTCAAAAAAAAAAGCTGAAGAACACGTCGATCGGGTGTTTGAATCATTGATTGGTGATGAAAATCGCACTATAATGTAGTTATTATTGAGATAGAAAGTGAAGAAATGGTTGAAGATGGTGGGTTTTGAAAATGGTGGGTTTTGAAAAGGAAGAAGAAAGGGTTGGATTGACTAAAATACTCTTTTTCTTTATTTTAAGTGTTGCCACATGTCCTAATCCTATTACTGACACTTCCTGGCCAAAATAAACTTCATATTTGATCTTTACCCTACTTTTATATATGAATTAGACCCAAGGATGTGAGATTTGGTGCCAATAAGGATATTTAGCCACCCTTACACTTATGTCATATGACATTGATGTGTTAAGGATTATATTTGTTTAGTATGCCCTTGATTCTTAAAGATACAAACGACAATCTCCCATGATTAATGTTAGTTTTTTTTTTTTTTTAATTCCTACTACTTGTAAAATTCATAAGGCCACCACAAGTATGTCAATTCATGTTTCAAAATTCAGTAAACGTCTATGTATTGTGTCTTATTAAAGTTTAAGTGTTTATTATGAAATATTAAAAGCATACGATTTATCCCAAGGTGCGTATATGAATTTCAATTTGGAACTTCACATGTAACACTTTAGGCAAATCGCATATCGGTCGCGGACAAGATACGTTGGATTCACAAGGAATACCATGTCTCAAATATCGCCAACGTTATGGATGAGAGGAGAACCCCATAACTAAATTGCTTTTGTGAGTGTGCACCATGATGGGTGGCCTCGTGAGAAGTCTCCATCTAAGTAGCCTAAAACAAGTATGTGAGCTCCTTGTAGGTAAAACGGACAATATTGTTAGGTATGAGAGGCCAGATGTCACAAATGGTATCAAAGCTACTCTTATGTCATTCGGGATGGTAAGAAAAACCTCCTAAAAGATGATGAGTCTCCAAGGGTGAGACTTTAGGGACACCAATTAGGAAAATCCCACATCCCTAACTGGGATGATGAAACAAACCTCATTGAGAACCATGGGTCCATAATGAGGTTATTGTAACATCCTATGTACATTCTACACTCCTTGTGAACAAGAGATAAGGAATTCATTAGGAATACCCTGCTTCAATTATTACCAACGCATACCAATTACCAGATGTATTAAATGTTGATGAAATAACAACTAAATAAGTCAAGACACGTAAGTTCCGCAATTAGCAACATCTTCTAACCTAACAATGAAAACATGTTTCTTATTTCCGTCCATGATCTCTCTAGTTATACTAGCTTTGTCTTTTTAAGCTTTAAACAAGATCCAACATTTCCAAACGTCCCATCCATTGTTTTCCTAATCATCTATAAAATTCAAAGAAAACAAGTACGTGTTAAGCTAGAGCACCACACACATGTGAGATGATGATAAAACCACACACTCATAAAAAAAGTTCAAAACACATAATGTCATTAGATATTAAAAAAGGACGAATAATGTACTACGTAGAAAACATCAGGGACCATTTATGTAACTTACATAAATTAAAACCACCCCTAAACCGTCCACAAGTTTTCTGGACTCACCGCCATCACTCGCCGGAAAACTAACAGAAATGTCTCCGGCGAATCGGAATCCGGAAATCCGAAAAGACGCCGTCAACAACCGCACAGTGATACTATCTCCGGCGAGATCTCGCCGTCCGTCGGACTTCAAATCCAAATCTCAAGCCAAACCAGACTCAAACCCTAGCTCCGACGGTCAACCGCAGTGTCCGTTTTGTGCCGGAAACGAGCACCAGTGCGCGCCGGAGATCTTTCGGTCACCGGAAGATTCTACTTCCGATTGGAAGGTTCGTGTGATCGAAAACTTATATCCAGCTCTTAGTAGAGATTTGAAAGTTAAATCGGATGACGATGAATACTGTCATGCTGACGTCACTTCCGGAGATGTGAGTTTAGGAGGATTCGGATTTCATGACGTCATAATTGAGTCTCCGGTTCACTCCGTTCACTTGCCGGATCTGTCGGCGTCTAGAATTGCAGGTGTGTTGCTTGCGTATAAGAAGAGGATTGAACAGCTTTGTGCTGTTGATTCGATTAGTTATGTGCAGGTATTTGTTGATTTAGTTTTGTTTTTGGAGTTTGTGGTTTGTGTTGATAGGCAATTGTTACTGTAAACTGTAAAATTGGTACGAATTCATCTGTTCTAGGGTTTCAAATTGATGTAATATGAAGAATCAGGAAATGAACTAACAGTTAAATTACCCGCAAGTTGTTTGGAACTAGACTCATAAACTAAACTAACCGTTTGGCGTTAGTTCGTTTATGAACAAACTTTTTTTGTTTTCATCCAGTTAAACGAACGAACATGAACACATGTCTCGTTCATTCATTTACGTTTGTGAATGTTAGTTTACTTTTATTCATATATGCTCGTTTATGTTCATGTGTTTACGTTCATCTATGTTCGTTAGTTTAAGATCATTCGTTTATGTTTGCTTATGATCGTTCGTTTATGTTAGTTTATATGCATTTAATATACATAGGCCCATTACAATGTAGTTTAGTTAGTTTAATGAATTTAAAATATCACCTCTTAGGCTACTCGGTGTGGAGGAGGGTAGTCCTCAAAGGATGCTCCGCCATGTAGGATGGGTGTGAGGATGGGCCGGAACCGGAAGGGGATGGACCTAGGAAATGGAGGATGGGCCTATATATGTGTGTGTGTGTGTGTGTTGTATGTGTGTGTGTGAGAAGGAGGGACGGCAAGAACGTCTGCAGGCCGACGATCTCGACGGGGACGGACCAGTGGAAATGGTGTTCCGGGGCGGCGCCGGGTCTTGACGGGGCTAGGACGCCCCCCACACCGCACAGCCTTACAATTTAGTCTAGTTTTATTAATTTGTAGCACAACATATTGATGTTTGCGTTTGCTTTTAATTGGAGTTCGCTCGGTTATGTTCGTCTTTTTGCGTTCGTTTACTCTCGTGAACCGCTTGTTTATACTATTAGAAAAGGAACATAAATGAACACGAAAACACTCATTTTCTTAACGGACGAACACGAACAAGAAAACTCTATTCATTTAATTGTTCGTGTTCGATTCTTTGTTCAGTTAAAGTTAAACGAATGAACACAAACATGCCTCGTGCATGTTCGTTCGGTTTGTTTACAAGCTATTTGGAACATCTCAGTTGTGAAACAAACCATTACCAATTGACCAATTCTACACTTCTAGGCTTTAGTATTAAGAACTGTAACCTCAGTTGGCCGTTTTGATTACGTGTTAAGAAAAAAAATGTCAAGTTTACCATGAAGGTGTGTTTTCAAATCTCTTTATCCTTACTTACAATCAGTTTCATTCTATAAAACACAACTTTTATAAATCGGTCTATGTTTTGTGTATGAAGGTATTCAAAAACCATGGTGCTTCAGCTGGAGCTTCAATGAGTCATTCACACAGTCAAATTATAGCACTTCCCGTTATTCCATCCACTGCTTCTACTCGTCTCAACAGCATGAAAGAATACCACAATCAAACAGGAAAATGTGTTCTTTGCAATATCCACACAAACAAGTTATTAATCGATGAATCAACCCATTTCATTTCCATCTCTCCGTTCGCCTCAGCTTTCCCTTTTGAGACATGGATCGTACCCCGCTATCATTCTTCTCACTACCATGAACTTGATGAAGATAAGGTACTTCACTTGTCTAGTTTGTTATATTTTTTTTGGTCAAATGTTGTTTATAAATGCCAAAGTGCTGATGGATAGGGCTGCAAACGAACCGAACTTTCAGCGAACAGTTTGTGAACCGTTTGGCAGGAAGTTCGTTTGTGTTTGTTCGTTTTATAAATGAACGAACACGAACAAGAAATTTCGTTCGTTTAGTTAAATGAGCGAAGATGAACAGAGGCCACGTTCGTTCATTTATGTTCGTTTGTGTTTGATATATAGTTCATTGGTGTATTTTTTTATTTTTTTATTTTTTCTATATAAATACTTCAAAATTATGTCAAATTAAATATTTAATAAGTATTAGTTATGAACAATTGTTTGTACTCGTTTGTTTTCTAAGTGTGTCTATGAACATTAGTTTGTGTTCATTTGTATTCATGAACGTTCGTTTACGTTCGTTACCTAAAATACACAAACACGAAACCATTCATTTCCTTAACGAACGAACACGAACACAAAATCTCGTTCGGCAAGTGTTCATGAATAGTTCGTGAATAAATATATTTCTTTAACAAACGAACACAAACAAGGTCGTGTTCGTGTTCGTTCGCAGCCCTACTGATGGAAGTATATTACAATGGTTATTCTCAACTAAATAAGTTGCAACCACCAACTCTCATGAATGCTAATGGAAGTATTTTAATGGTGTATATTTGCAGGCTATTGATCTTGGAGGATTACTGAAACTAACACTTCAAAAGCTGTCCGTCCAATTAAATGACCCGCCATATAATTATATGATTCATACATCGCCTCTTCGGATCGCTTCCTCTCAATTACCTTACACACATTGGTACATACAAATTGTACCACAATTGTCTACAATTGGCGGTTTTGAAATGGGAACAGGGTGTTACATAAACCCCGTCTTCCCCGAGGATGCTGCAAAGATCCTTAGAGAAGTAGTGATGCTGAAATCCGACTAGAGAACAAACTATATTACAGTTTCATCTATTTGTAATTTCGTAGTTGAAGATTTATGCTTATCATATACATAATGTAAGTCTATGTGTTGTGGGTTAACTAAACCCATTGACACATTACTGCCACATAAGAAGTTGACCATTAACTAAATACATGTTGACAATGTGTTGTGGGTATAGCTAAGCACGCAATACCAATAACTAAAATATAACTTTTAAAAATAACTAAATAAATAAAGTAACATATGTGATTGGTTTAGATTGTGGTGGGTCTCATCAATCATTTCCTTCTTCCCATTAAGACCACGCGAAGTGCGGTGTGGTTTTTGGTGTGGAGGCCTCAACAATGCCCGCACTTTGGCCCGTGCTTGGTGTGGACTGCGTGGTGGTATTGGCGTTGGATTTTTCACTATGTGTTGTTTAGGTTGGGTGGTAGGTCTTTTATTTGATTTTCTATTTTCTTAAATATAAAATAAATAAAAAGTGTGTGTCACGTGTCACACCACGTCACCCTTTTATGCCACATCCCACCCCACCCTTGTTGGCACCACACCACTTTTCTAACAGTTGCTAATGTGGCTGTCGCATGGCGCTTCATGTCCTTCGTCATGCCCTTCCACACCGACACACCGTATAATCTAACATTACTAATCGATTAATCAAAACCCCATTAACATTTAACGATGGCCATTAACGGCCTGGCGTGTGTGCCCATAGTTAACCGCTGAGTTGGTACATTATCTATTGGACAACACCCAGTCTAAGAATATGGAACAAATTAAATTCCATAATGCTTAATGCTACAACAAGAATGAATCCTTACACATAACATTCATCACTTCTTGTACTAAACACAGAACAATTCAAGAAATTAGGTAGGTACGAGGTTGTCGTAACCATCATCTAGATCTCGCATCCACAAGAAACAAACAACTGCAATTATTAGAACGAATAGTGCGGAAACAATGCTGATAGCCGGTGATATCTGCACTTTCGACTTCACCTTAGTTTCAGGAACAGGTTCTTGAGACAGCTGCAAATTGTCGCTCCCATTAGTCATGATGTCTTCAGTTGAAGACACCGATTCTGAGGCACCATTAAACTGTTCATTTTCGTTAGTGAAACTCTCATTGAAACCGCTTTGACCATAACTTGAATTCGGGCTCCAGTTGAATTTGCTGGAAGGCGGGCTTCTGAATCTTCGGCTTTGATTTTCTGAGCAGTCGCTGTTTGAAACCTGAAGAGACTTCACCAGTTTTTTAGGAGTGGTGAAAAGGTCAGTGTTATCGACATTAACATACGATCTTGATCTCTGAAACATAACAAACATCGGAATTAGCTAGATCGGTTAATAGTCGTGGCTTAATAGGGTTAGAAGAAGTTAACGTACAATCTAATTGCCCAATCTACAGTAGGGTTTCAAAAAGCTCGTGGCTTAAGGCTCGCTCGGAGAAAGCTCGAAAAAAGCTCGTTTTGTTTTCAAGTTGACTCGAGCTAGCTTGTTTTGTAATCGAGCAGAGCTCGAGCCAGGGTGCTCGGCTCTGTGGCTTGACTCTATGGCTCTCGTATGTAGGTGTGTGTGTGTATATATATACGTATATTAATTTTAGAAATGTGTGTTAGTTTTTTTTTCTTTTTTTGTATTTTATATGTTACCATTATTTGTAAAAATAAGTATTTAAAAATTAGTTTAACGAGCCGGCTCGATTGGCTTGAGCTGGCTTGAAGTTTTTTACGAGCTGAGCTCGAACTCAGCTTTTCAGCTTGAAAAAATAATCGAGCCGAGCCGGCTCGTTTAAGTTCGAGCTCAAGCCCAATCTAACTCGACTCGGCTCGATTACAACCCTAATCTACAGTTGAAGAAAACATGTTAAATTAGATTCACCTGAGGACTAGGAGTCGCGCTTCTCGAGGTTACCGTCACACCATTTGTCGGGGTGAGCATGAAGCCCGAAAACTCATCGTCGTAATCCTCTTGGGTCTCGGAGCTATCAATGACGCTTCTAGGAGTACCCATGTCACCCGAAAACAACCCGTCTTTTAATGACACGTCGACATTCCTCCAAAGCTTTCGATTAATACTTCTACTATCCGGATCACTATCGCGTGATGCAAAATTTGTTAAAATCGGCGAATATGAGATAGAAGAACTGTATTCACCAAACGATTCGATGGTTTGTGATCGAGGTGATACACTTCTATGCTCGCGTTTAGATCCTTTCTCGGTTAAAATTCTCTTAGCCGTTTGTATCGCTTCAAAAGCCGCACCTTTAACGTACGCCATTTGATCGCTTTGACACTTTTGAAACTCTTCAATCACATAGTGTAATTCCGACATTATACACTTGTAATCCAAACTCCTCATTAAAAAATTCACCATTTGAATAGCCGACAACCGTTTCTGCGAATTCCCCTCGGTTAAACCCATGTTTAAAATCCCGACACCAGCCCGAACCAACAGTCTTGCGTAACCTTCAACGTCTGACCCGTTATGTTTAGCTAAAGCCATGACTAAACCAATATGCGAATTCGCCTGCATAGGCTTTTCTAAAGCTGCAGCTACCCTTTGACACACCTCGTTGACCATTTGACTTGAAGAAAACCGCCAGTTATCCGATTCGACAAGTGCTTTCAAGCAAAGTGCAGCACCGGACGATAAATTCTCTTGGCTGGATAAAAGAGAATCCGATAACGGTTTACAAAGAGAGTGAATAATTTCACTCTTTTTGGCATCGGGTGTCGTGGGGTCCATTCCGTATCGGGCTATGGCGGGGACCACCTTTGAGCAAGCTTGATGAAGAGCGAACGAGCCGGCACTGGATGTTAAGGTCTTGATGATGGTCAACATGATGTTATCGATTTGTGGAACGATCTTTGGGCCATGAACCCGAGCAAGAACTTCGTACAGCGAGATTGTGTATTCGCCTGATGTTAAACCAGTTTCTTTGGTCTCGGAAACTTGAGCGAGAAAGATCGGGATCGCCTTCGAATCCAAATCTTTTACGTATGACTTTAATGCTTTCATGGCGAATTTTCGACTGTCTGAATCTTTGTCGAGATTTTCCAACTGGCGTCTAACCACCGGGCTCAGATTTCTTCTCATTTTGTAACAAAGCTGCAAAACCAGAACTTGAATTTTAATAAAATTTCAGGAAAAACAAACAGATATTAGGGACATTCATGGTTTGGTTGAGTCAGTCTGGTTAGTTTTGATTAAAGTTTTGGGCCGAACCGCTAATTATAGTTCCCAAAAAGACATATGAAACCGGTCAGGCTGGTTAATGGCGAACAGCGACAAACTAGGTTTAAAAAAGCGCTAAGCGCTCCGAAGCGTTTTGGTTCCAAAAGCTTTAAGCGAAGCTTCAAGCGCGAAGCGCGAAGCGAGAGCTTCACGTATACGAAGCGCTCAAAATTAAAAAAAATAAAAAAAAATATTGTACACATCAATATGACCTATTCTACTTGTTAATCAATAACAAACACAAAAACATGATTAAAAAACACACTTAACACATAAAAAACATAGTTAAAACATAAATTAAAGTCAAAACACACTTAAAACATAAACATAAAACATAAATTAAAGTCGAAACACACTTAAAACATAAACATAAAAATAGTCTTTAATCAATAATCATCATAATCAAGTACGTATTCATCTCCATCAACATCACTCAAGACTGTTGGGCTTAAAAAATGGCCCAAATGTGACCTGAAGCGTCGCTTCAAACCATCATCGCTTCGCGCTTAAAGCTCGCTTCACAGCGCTTCACGTAATGTAACGCTTCAGACCAAAAAAGTGATGTTTCCAGCGCTTCACTCTTAAAGCTCGCTTTAAGCGCGCTTTTTTAAACACAGGCGACAAAAAGCGATAAGATACCTATATGCTAAATAGTGGGCGGCTATTTTATAAATAGTGATACGCTAGGTAAAAAAGTTTAAAAATTTTTATACGTATATTATATCAAAATATCCTGGTATATATGCCATTTTACATGTATACTTAACAAAAACCTAAAATCCAACTCTTTAATAGCTATATTTAATTGTTAAATATATTAAAAAACAAAAAATAAAATAAATTGTCGCTATTATCGCTACAAACCCTAATAGCGAGCCAAGACCTATACACTATACAGCGCGCTATAGCGATCGCTACGCTCGCTATTGACAACTATGGCTGGTTGGGTTGGCCGGATCAGCTGGTTTTGACAGTCCAGTTTTCACAGTTTGGCATTTTTAAACAATTTTTTTTTGTATTAAGTTTTTAGAAAATTATAAAAAATGATTCATGAGTATATTATTTTTTTTGAACGGCAAATTTGGATCACTGACGGAGCACTGGAGTATCATCGTGCCACCAACGGAACCACCCGATCATATCCATCTCCACTAGGCATAATGCCTATACACCAATTCATGAGTATATTATATACATAACTTTATATTCTTAAAATGAAAAAATAAATTAAATAACAGATGAAAAACAACTGATTTGGTTTTCATACTCATTACAAGTTCTAAACTGTAAACCAAACCGTGAACGCGTCTATATTCTTTCAACTTTAACTCATTTAACGGTTTATAAACACGCCTACTAGACATAGATTAATCACAAGTTAATTCTTTTACATCCTACAAATGAGTTAAAGCATCAACAATGTAACAAGATAAATCTGAAAATACCAATTCTTCATGGGTTTTTTTTTACAATTTTAAATAAAATTAAAAAAAAAAACAAAAAGTAAAACCTGCAAATTTTCTATAACCTGAAGATCCCCATCTAAGACATTCAAATTCTACTTCAAAATTCACTCACAAACATCCAGATCCATACACAGATCCATACACAAATGATCAAATTTGTAACAAAAAAAAAAAGTCAAATTTCAAGAAAAAGATTCATTTACAAGTGATTAAATTCAGTAAAAAGTAGTCAGATTTAAAAAACAAGATTCAAAATGAACTCATACCTGTGGTTGTAAACTGATTGCAGCTAATCTTTCATATAAAATTGGAACAGAATGAAGAAATCTTGAATATTATGGAGCTGCGTGTATTTCGGTGGAATGTAAAGATGGATGAGTGTTTTAATTTGATCTGATATTTCCCCCCCTTTTTGTCAAAGATTTGTTTTTTAGGGTTTCCATATCATTTCAAATATTTTTTCCTTTTTTAATCAGGTTTTCTTTTTCTTTGACGAATATGCCCCCAAACTAAATAAAAAGTTATAATTTCTTTTATCAATGTGAGGATTTTTTTTAATATATTAAATTGTTTTTGTTTTAACGTATTTATTAAGCATTTATTGGTATAAGCTTTTTCTTTCTTAAATGACTTAATAAAATAAGGAATAATATACCCCATTGGTTCACTTTTATTGCCCATTAATGGAATTTTAAGGGCATGTTTGGCTAAGCTTTTTGAAAATAACTTATTAACTTATTGGCTTTTTGGAAAAGTCAGTATGGAGTGACTTTTTGGAAAAGTCACTTTTCCCCTCACATACAACCTGGTTGCCAAACATCATTTTATAGCTTATGACTTTTCAAAAAACCAATAAGCTTAGCCAAACATGCCCTATATTAAAACAGTGCATTTAATTCAATTTTTAGTTAATAAATTCTTTTTTTTTTTTTTTTGCATTTGAAACATGATTAAATTGTAGAATACAGTATTTCGAAAACAATACTGATTAATCAAAGGGTAAAATTAAAAAAACTTAATCAAGGGTAATATTAAAAAAGTAATCTCTCATTATTGTAAGCTAGTGCTTGTGTTAAGATAAACAGAACTAATAACATAAATGATAAAAGTGAGAGGAAAAATGTAATAATGTATATAAAAAGTTGCAATATCGGATAGTAATTTCTAATTTAGAGCAAAAATCAAATCCAAAATACGATTGATATTTGATAATTGTTAAGAAGGTCAATTATGTCATTTCACTAGCTTGTATTTAATTGGGCCACTTTATCTGATTTTTGCCGCCTCTTGTTTTCAAATTTTCATATCTTTTTAGAGATCCAAACATGGAAGCATGGAACAGACCAAGAAAATAATTAAATAATTAATAATGCAGACATTTATTATGTTTTTTCTTGTTATTATAAATTAAATTGTATTTGTTAGAGCATTCACATCCAAACCATCAAATTATACATATACATTCCACTAAAAAACAACTCCTATATCAATATATTTCCACTAAAAACAAATATTTTTTCTCTCTCCTTTTCAATTAAATAATATTATCATCACATTTTTCTCTCTCATTCACTCACAACCACTTTCAATATATATTAAAAAAATTATACTGGATGAACAGTGTCCCCCCAAATATACAGATGAACAGTAACATTTTCTCTCTCCTCCACTCACAACCACTTTTTATACCCTTTATAATATAAAAACTCCCACTCACATATTTTGATGGATAGAATGTGAATGCTATGAGTTTATACTTTTTTTTTTTAACGGCAAATTTGGATCACTGACGACCACTAGAGTATCATCGTGCCACTAGCGGAACCACCCGATCATATCCATCTCCACTAGGCAATAATGCCTATACACCAATTCAGAAGGAAACCCAATAAATCTGGGAAAACCCCCCTTGTGGGAATTGAACCTATGACCTATTGATCATAAGCCTTATCCCACCACCAAGATGCCACTAGGCTATAATGTCATGGGCATTATGAGTTTATACTAACTATTGATAATTCATTATTAATTTAACAATAACTGTTACAATATACCAAGATTTTGTTTTATTTCACTAACATCGTTAAATTTCTTAACTAAGTGATTATGTAGTTGTGATGATTTTAGGGTATGTGTGTTTGCGAGTTGAAAAAAAAACTTTCTTAAATAACTAGCCTAAATTGTCTACTATTCATCATGAAATAGTAGTATCGAACTACTCTTGAAATCGAATATCATTAGATCATGTTAATACTTGACAACCCAAACTCATAGCATCCTTGATAACCCAAACTCATAGCATCCTTGTATGACCCTAGAATCGAACTGTTACAGTTTCCTAATAGCGATTCCAGAAAAACAAACCAAACACCACCTAAAGTATCAAGTGAACAAACTCTTTCACCTAAGGCTGGAGGGTGTGGGGCGCCACCCTTCCGCCACCTAGACCACCATAGCGCCCCCCTCCGCCATCGCCCACACCCCCGGCGCCATTGAACCTCCGCCACCATGGTAACGAGCTGCAACGGGCTCTATAGGTGGGACCCACTTGTTTTGCACCAATGAATTTTTTTTTTTTTTAATTTTCTTTAATATAGGGCTCCATCCACACCCTGCAATTTAAAGGGGGCTCCATGGTTGAGTTGGATCCTAGGTGGCGCTGACGTGGAGCTTAGGTGGACTTGATAAAGCCCATAGGGCTCCATCCACACCTCATAGCCTAATGTTTTATGACACTGTTGCAAAGAAACAAACTTATGAAAAAAGTTATGTTTCTAACTACCACAAACGATAGCTTTACTGCCTTACTGGGCACGGCTTAAAATTTGTGTTTTAGAATAATTACATAATTAAATCTGCTTTTCTCTCCAAACAATCCCCAATACATGACTCCTTATTGGTTGAAATCTCAGATGAAGAATTCAATAAATTACATCATACTGAGAAAAGGCGACACATAATTCGTGTTATACAACACATAAAAACTCATCCATTACAACGGAAGCTGTCTGCAAGTTGGACAATACCACTTCCCCTTAAACCTGGTTTCGGGTGTCAGCCCAACACACGAGTAATGAAACCACTCTCCACCTTGACACTGTCAGACACAAAAAAACAGTTATGTAATATTATCACTGTCAGGCATTTGTAACCATGATTAACATGCTGATTATTTATTAAGATATTAAAAATAAAAGTTAATCACGTTTTTCGTCCCTGTGATTTATTGAAAATAACCATTACAGTCCATTAGTTTAAAAATTGCCAAAACAATACTGGTACTTTCACTTTTGTAACAATTACAGTCCACCTTCGTTAACCTCATCCAATTTACTGTTAAGTTTTGGAAAAAAGACTAAAATACCCCTCATTTAAAAAACAATATATAAACAAATGAGTTAATTACTTTTTTCGTCCCTGTGGTTTGTTGAAAATAACCATTACGGTCAATTAGTTTAAAAATTGCCAAAACACTGCCACGGCCCAACCAGCCAGCCTTTTCGGCCACACATGAGGGACTGTAATGATCATTTTCAACATACCACTGGGACGAAAAACGTAATTAACTCGCTTGTTTATATATTGTTTTTTAAATGAGGTATTTTAGTCTTTTCACCAAAGAATTAACAGTAAATGGAATGGGGTTAACGGATGTGAACTGAAATTGTTACAAACGTGAAAGTACTGGTATTGTTTTGGCAATTTTTAAACTAATGGACTGTAATGGTTAGTTTCAACAAACCACATGGATGAAAAACGTAATCAACTCTAAAACATAAACTATAAAATATATGTAGGTTGACACAATCTGACCCAGTCTGTTTCACATAAGAAAAAGCAAACAAGTTCAACAGCATATGAATTCAATTAAGAAAGATTGAAGATATAAACTTACATTCTCATTGTCACATGCAATCATATCACCATAAGAAACCTGAAGAGCAATTACCCATGATGTTAATTACTTATTGGTATCATTGCTTTACTAGATGAAATCAATTTACATGTTTTATTTATTTATTTATCTTTGTATTTGAAAGAATTCCGAACCTGATGACAAACACAGTAGGTGGGTTCGTTTGGATCAATCGGTTGATCCATCTCCAACGGGGTTGCATAATCCCGTTTGAAACCGCCAGGTGGCGGCATGAGCTCAAAATCCCTATCCCGGTGGTCCCACTCCCGATCCCTGTAATCAAGTTTCTTAGATTGAGGCGTTGAATACGGTAATTTCCGCTTCTCGTTTTTAGGAACTAAAGGTAATGGAGGAAGTATTGCAGGTTCATCTGCTGGTAATTTTCCCTCTGCAAAAAAAATCATTTTTTTTTCAATTAGACATTCAACTAATTATCAAACATTGATATGTGCAGATGTACGGGCTGCAAACAAACCAAACGTTAGGCGAACAGTTCGTGAACTGTTCGACGGGAAGTTCGTTTGTGTGCGTTCGTTTATTAAACAAACGAACACGAACAAGAAATTTCCTTCGTTTAGTTAATGAACGAATTATGTTCGTGAATGTTCGGTAACGTGTTCGTTTGTGTTCGATAGTTCATTAGTGTTTTTAGTTTTTATCTTTTATTTAAATACTTCAAAATTCCGACAAATAAAATATTTAACAAGTGTCAGTAAAATATTTAATAAGTGTCGGTATATTATATATTTTGTTCATGAACGCTTGTTTGTGTTTGTTTGTTTCCATTCGTGTTCATGAACATTAGTGAGTGCTCATTTGTGTTCATCAACGTTTCAGTGCCTAAAATTAACAAACAAACACGAACATAAAATCCTGTTGTAAGTATTCATGAACAGTTCATGAACACATATATTTCTTAATAAACGAACACGACCAAGGTCTTGTTCGTGTTCGTGTTCGTTCGGTTCGTTTGCAGCCCTAAGTCAAACTAAAGTAAATTCAATTAAAACCTTGTTTTAAATCCTCAGCAAAGTTGTGTAGATCTTCGTCAAGACGTTTTACATGACTGTCTATCTGCAAGTAATTTGAAATAAACGTAAGACACAGAACAAGCTCGAATACTAAAAAAATGATAAGGTAATGCAATAACTTAGAATAGGGTGTAGTTGCTGAGTAGTAAATTACGATACAGACGGTTTTTAGAGAGAAGAGCATAAACAAACACAAAAAAATGTCGACATACTATAAAGACTCACAAGATCATAAGCTTGGCGTGCAAGAAGAACCTTCTCAGTACATAGGCTTAAAGCATTATCTTGGTTTGCTTCGATTTCTTTCTTCATTTTCTCAAAAGCCATGTCATCATCTTCATGAACGCTTTTATAGGAGTTTTGAGAAGCCAAATCCAAGCAGTTCTTTGTCTGTTGTCGTGTTTGATTTATCATGGCTAGAACACAAAAAGGACAATCTTGATCATCTCAAATATGTAAACAAAATGTATTGCGTTTCTAATTCTGAGTCATGACTATCAATACTATCACCACTTAAGTACCCACTGATACTGTATGCCTAGAAATAAGCATGTAAACGAACCGAACAAACACAAACACTTATACAAGCAGATTTTGTTGTCTGTTTTTTCCTTGAAAAGTGTCGCACGAACATGTTCGTGTCCGTTATGCCATTTGTTAATATTCTAAACAAAAACAGAACATAAACGCAATTAAATGTAAACAACAATATCCAAATTCAAGTATATCTTCATCAGATGATCCAACAATATCCAATATTTAGAAGTGAAAAACAATACCCAAATTAAAGTCTAAATCCCATCAGAAGATGCACTAATGTGGTAGTAGTAATAACTGATAAATAAACTTGGATTAATATGTAAACAAAAGTCACAAACGTAAATAACAACTGGACATGTGTTCATGTTCATTCGCGTGCTTAAAAGAACAAATGGCTCAGTTAACATTTGGTTTCACAGGACTACCTGGAAACATGAAATTGCCTGTATAGTCAAACATTGTACAACTACATCTTTGGTTTCAAAACATCATATATCGCTTGCACAAAAATCTAAACCAGACACAAACATTCAAACAGAGACACACAAACCAGTAAGTGTAAGCATATGGATGTTGCAAGTGACGACTTGAGGTATGATATTTTGACTAATTTTATAACAACTATGCCTACTGAAGTGAGCACAACATTCAAGTATGTCATCAAACCTAACTGAATAAGGTCTATTGAACACGTTGTGAAGAGGTATGATCCAAAACCTGACCCGTAAAGATCAAGTGGAGTATTCACTTTGCTGAAGATAACCCGGAATAATCTGAACTAACCCAAAGGTACGTTCATGACAAAAGAAATGTTACTTCTTGACCAATATAATATAATTCAAGATGTCCCTATCAAAACGGTTATGCTCACCACTAGGGACCCACACCACGTGATAGTGATATCAACCCTAATCCCCTCCTATAAATAGTCAACTCAAGGTAATATTCACTCATCATACTCTTAGGTAGAGTTCGTTTCACATAATGGAATGAACCTGGATGAAACTGGAATTTAGATTCCATTCCTCATGTTGTTTGTTTCAACAAAAGAAGGAATTGGAATCTCAATTCCATTCTTGATCGTGTTCGGTTAGCAAAGGAATTGGAATTGGAAATGAATTCCTTCAAATTCCTTTAACTAAAGGAATTCAAAATCCTTCCAATTTTTGAAGGAATTGAAGAAATTCATTGGAATCTTCGAGCGGTCACCGATGTCAAAAACGCCTCGCCCCAACCCGCCCCACCGCCACCCCGCAACAATTCGACCGACCAGCCCGTTATCGGCCCGAAACGTCTCGACCCGGTCCACCGACATGAAACATCTCGACCCAACCCATCCACTGCTGACCTGAACTGGCTCACCCGATCGGTGGGCCAAGATTGATAGATTCCAATTCATTTTCTAACCCAACACATAAAAAAATGGACTTGAGATTCCCATTCGAACAAATACCAAATCCAATTCCATTGTATTCATGAAACGAACACTACCATACTCTCTTACTTTACATCCTGATTTTTCCGATGACCGATCAAGTACTTATTCTCATACAGCTTAACTAACATCTTGTCATCTTGTATATGTGTAACAAACAAACAGTATAAAAACAAGATAACGCATACACTGAGAGCGGTCATCGAGTTCTCTAATGGTGTTGAGAAGCCTCTGCAACTCTGCTGGCAATGTGCTTGCATCTATTGCAAAATGCAATATAATAATATATAAGCGTAATAATTAGAACGAAATTTAAAATATTGGAATCGAATTAATACATCGTGTGAAAGATAGCTTACACTCCAAGTAATCGTCGACGAAAACTCCGGTTCTAGCGATCGCCATAGCTGTAAGATCTGAGCGCGCGTAATTTGTCGCTAGGGTTTACACAGTTTGAAATATAGAACGAGGCAGATTTCAAAAGGAACAGAAAATTAGTTGCGGTTGGATCGCGGAATGGTTTGGAATTGAAGTTGGGTTTGTATACGAATTGGATTTGGAAATTGTTGGAATTGAAATCTCAATCCATTTTTCCATTTTTTATGTGTTTTGGTTGTCAAATGAATTGGAATTCATCACCTCAGTTGGGGTCGAAACGGTTCGCCTCGAAATAGTTCGGGTCAAAATGATTCGCGTCGTAACGGTTCGGGTGGAAGAGGTACGGGTCGAAACGGTCTGGGTGGGCCCGGTACAAGTTGAAAGGATTCGCGTCGAAACGGTACGTGTCAGTGTCACACCATGGTTACCTGGTGGGTCCGGACTTGGGGTTTATGCGTGACGGCCGGATAACAGTATCACAATTGGCAGCTAAAGAAATAATGATAAAGTACAAGTATAAAAACTTGAAATTATATTAAATAAAATTTATAGCGTTGTGTTGGGTATAAATATCCCACAATGCAGGATCAAAATAAAAAGGACTTTAGACATCATGTCACACTGTCACACCCCAACCGATGACGGAAACATCGGGCCGTGGCACTGAGCGAAACGGATTGTCCATAAGTTTTCCATAACAACTATAATTACCAATTATTTAAAGTAACATGTCCCATACCATGTCATAAAAGATAACATAATTATTACAGATAAGATATAGTCAAATTGTTCTGTTCCGACAACTCAGATTTTTATTACAGACAATTGTTTATTGTTCTAGGTCTTTCCTAGCCTCGATTTCACAACAATCTGAGCAAATAAGCATCCTAAGCACCTGTCACATACGTTAAAGTAAAAGTCAATACACATAGTGTAAAGGTGAGCATACAAGTTTAATAGATATAATAGAGTTCGAAATCGTTACGCATAACCAGCACGTACACAGTGTAAAATGAGGCATGTTAGTTATCGACATGAACCTATCGATACCAATGATTGCGTGTTGACTGCCCAAGGCAGTTCGTAATACACACTCACCACTGTGAGCCATGTAACAAATTGTCCTTAACAACCCCTGAGTAAACAGGTGTTGAGTCCAAACAAATAGTACTGTCGATGCTAAGGCAGGTAGACAGCATTCCATGTGTAAACATAACAAACAAGCATTCATTAAGTCATGTATAACATGCGATAATCGGTTAGCGTTTAAAGTATTGCGTAGTGTGTTCGATGTGATTTAGAATAAGTAACGTATGTAACACCCAAAAGTGCGTAAAGCAAAAAGGGATCGGGTATACTCACAGCGATGATGGATTGAAGGTAGCGCTTAGAGTGTAAGGTTAGCCTGAACAGATTGATAGCATAACAGTAAGCGACACGTAAAACGATGCAAGGTGTAAATGGGTCGAACAGCAGTCCGATCGGATGGCAGTCCGTTCGGTTAGCCGGTCGTTCGAGTGATAATCCGCTCGGATGGTCATCCGATCGAGTGACCTTTCGAGTGGATTGTTTCTTCCTTTGGGAAGGATGTGTTTGTGTATGATGGCTTGCCTTTTGAAGTTTTTGTTATAGCATTTTGAAAACAGAGAAGTATCTCTACCTTTCAGGTCGGTCGATCCGTCCGATCGGACAGCAATCCGATTAGCAAGTCTTCTCAAGTTGAGAACAAATTCACAGCAGGACGGTCACTCGATCGGATGGCAATCCGATTGGATGGCAACCCTTGCGTATTGAACATGTTTGTAACATCCCGAAAATACAAATTTCTTAAATTGCAATTAGTTTGCAAAAAAATTTGCAAGATAAACTAACTAGGAATGACACTAACCTAGTTAGTTAAAAACTTAAGAGTAGTTAAGGGTGAAAACAAATAAAGAATGAAAGTAGGAGGGCTATAGGTGTTAAAAGGAAAACTAATATTAATAAAATAAAACAAATAAAACACAAACACCTTGTCTGTGTTTGGTGGAGATCGACCAGGAGACAGGGGCGACACAAGCTCCTCCTCCAAACCCTAGTTCAGCACAAAATTGATCAATTGAAGGCTAATTTCTGTCCCAAATCAAAATCCGAACATAGATTAGTGATCCTCATCACAAGGGGGTTACAAGGTATGTAAAATTTGGTGCTAATTCTCTGTTTGAAATTCTCATGAAATTGGGAAAATCTGAAGTTTATGGTTGCATGTTTGTTTTATGATGAATTAGGAACCATATAGTGTCTAGGGACAAACCCTAGACAAATACAAGTTGAAATCATGTGAAAATTTAGTGAAATCTATGAACACCATTGTAGGTGATAAGTGGGTTATGTAGAATTTGATAAACACTAGGAAATTGGGTGTTGTTCTAGTGTAATTTGACAATTGTGAAGCGATTTCAGAAATTTAGAAGCTAACAATTATGTAAAATGGGTTGATTGATGTGAAATTAGGGTTAAACGATAAGCTAGAGACTTGCTATATGATCATGTAAAAAATCTGCCCTTAAAGTGTTTGTGAAGATGCCTTAAAGAAGGCTTAAAACTTAAATTCAAAGTTAAAACGCATAATTATGATGTTTCGGTGTATTACGCGATATATGGTTTAAAGGGAGTTCTAAACATGTTATAAATGAACTCTATAGGAAAGGACGCAGGAGCGTCAAGCGAACAAGCAGGTGGCGAATCGCGTTTGAAAGGCTTACTTTGAAGGTATGTAACTTGATTTGTTACGTTTGAGTAAAACTTTGATATTTAGCATAGATGTAGTTGAATTGTGGAATAAAAGTTGAGTTGGATTAAAGCGATAATGATTGCTATATCGAACAGTAGGCCAAGAATTTGGATAGACCTCGCTGGTAGTCATCAAAATGGAGGATCCCTTAGATGAGCCAAACGGGTCGAATGACCAAATAAGGCATGATAATGCATTGTAGTATGGTTACTTGACCTTTGTTATTGTTCATAAAAGACCTATTAGAATATGAAAAATCAGTGTGTTGGTTTGTTAGATTGAGAAATCCAAGTATTGGGTTTGGACAAAACAAACAAAAGGTCAAAATATAAACTTACAGGGACTACCGTAAGTTACGGTGTCCACCGTAACTTACGGTAGAGATCAGAAGCTTACGGTGGATTTCTACTGATTTACGATAGACCAGAAACATCAAGTGACTACCGTAACTTACGGTAGATACCGTAAGTTACGGTAGAGCCCTGATTTTTTTTGTAAATTTTTGCATCTTAAAGCTAATCGAATCCGTTTTGATCGTAGTTTCGATTATTTAATATTTCTAAGAACTCTAATACTAATGTTTAATGTAAACATCTCAGTTTCTAGGTATTGCAAGATTACGGATGACGGTCAAGCAAGCTTTTTGAAGAACCGAACACAACTTTTGAAGCTTCCGCGTTATATAACTCTAATAGACAATGTTTATGATGTAACTAAATTGCTAAGCAACTTTTGAATGTTGAATTAGTCAGTAGTTGACTAATGTTTGTTACCTTAGAATCTTACTTTTGGAACTTATATTTTAAATGGGTCATCTTTTATATAAAATCTTATGAATTATTGTTAAATTCGAGTAGTAATTTAGATGGGTGTCACAAGTTGGTAATCAGAGCTTAAGGTTGTCAACAAAGTGTTCGGTTCAAGCTTGATCGATCGTCCGGTAAGAATTAACTTATTATGTTAACAAATTATGTCTTATGTAAGAAATGAGAAATGAATTGATGTGCGTGGGAAGAGCGTGTTAACACACTCAGACCCGGAAAGTGCACCAAATGTGAAAGGTTAAAGCAAGTTGAGAACTTGGCTAAACCAAAACAAACGAAACAATGTTATAAATGAAATGTTTAATGTTTAAATGTAAACATTTCAGTTTCAAGATGTCTGATGGAAACGATGATGATCCGGTGCAAACAAGCACCGAACAAATGAAAGAGATAATTGCCGAAGAAGTAGGGAAGGCAATTGAAGGTAGTCTATCTGGGTTTATAGACAAAATTCAAAGCACGGTGTTGTCGCTTGTCAAAGAGCGAGTCAAAACGTTGGAAGATAGTGTCAACCTTATAAAAGAAAAATCGGGAGAACGCAAAGGGTGTTCGTATAAGGAATTCATGGCTTGTAAACCGCCAATCTATAACGGGGAGGTCGACCCGATAATATGCCAAAGATGGTTAAGTGACGTCGAAGGGGTGTTTGAACGGACCCATTGTGAAGTAGGCGACTTTGTTGCTTACGGAACGGGTCAATTGAGGGGCCAAGCCAAGGATTGGTGGGACAATAAAAAGAAGGAAATAGGAGCCGAAGCGGCAAGGGTCATGACTTGGGATGAGTTTAAGGTGTCGTTCCTTAAACACCATAGTCCCAAAGCAGTTATCAATAGGATCAAAGAGGAATTTATCCAGTTAAGACAAAAGGGAGAATCAATTGATAAAATCACGGGTATCTTCATGGATAAGCTGAGATTCTGTGACGAGTTGGTCACCACGGAAGAGCAGAAGATATACTACTATTACAACATGCTAAGTGCTGAATATCGGGAGTTTATGACTCCCTCAAAATATGAAACTCTCACAGAAATCATCAACACCGCCCGGGAGCGGGAAATCGAGTTAAAGAAACAAGTTGAAAGGGGTGAGCGAAGGGCACAGGATGTGAATCCAAGCCCTAATAAGAAAGCTAGAACTGCTGAATCAGGGAAGAAAGTGGAGGCTAAAGGCGGGTCGCCAAGTTGCAAAGTATGTGGAAAGGGGCACAAAGGTGAGTGCCGCTTCAAAGACAAGCCGTGTCCGGTATGTGGGAAGATGGGGCACACTGCATCGCTATGTCCCGGGAAAGTTTCCGTTTGTTACAAATGTTATCAACCCGGCCACAAAAAGTCTGAATGCCCCGAGTTAGTTGGAAAGAGAGACACAAAAGAGTCTCCAACGGAAGCTCCAAAGGCGAAGGCTAGGTCTTTCAACTTACCGCGGCTGAAGCGAAGATAGAACCCGATGTGGTCTCAGGTATATTCACGATTAACTCAATTCCTGCACGTGTATTATTTGATACGGGTGCGAATAAATCCTTCATTTCGCATGGATTTGTTCGACATTCTTCATTTGTATTGACGAAATTATCTGTGCCCTTAGAAGTTGAAATAGGGGACAACAAAAGTTTTATAGTTTGTGACATTTGTCGAGGCTGCAAATTAAGCATCGATGATGAAGAATATCTGATAGATCTAATCCCAATGTCAATGGGGGAATTTCAAGTAGTCGTTGGGATGGACTGGCTATCTCAGCACCACGCGAAGGTCGTGTGTTTTCGTAAGGAGATAAAGCTAATATCTCCGAGCGGGAAACACGTCACTATCTATGGCGAAAAAGGAGGTAACCCCATAATATGCTCAATGTTGAAAGCTCACAAGCTTACGAAGAAAGGATGCAAGGCATTCATGATATACGCAAATCAGCCCTAGAAAGCATCACTGAAGATTGAAGATGTACCGGTAGTACGGGACTATGAAGATGTGTTCCCGGAAGATTTACCGGGGATACCGCCCGAACGGGAGGTAGAGTTCAGAATCGAATTAATTCCTGGCGCAAAACCCGTAGCTAGAGCACCGTACCGACTTGCGCCGTCGGAGTTACAAGAGTTGATGTCCCAGATTCAAGACCTGCTTAATAAAGGATTCATAAGGCCGAGCGTGTCTCCTTGGGGCGCACCGGTACTGTTCGTGAAAAAGAAAGACGGAAGCATGCGCATGTGTATCGATTACCGGGAGTTAAACAAACTCACGGTAAAGAACCGATACCCGCTTCCGAGGATAGATGATCTATTCGACCAACTACAAGGTGCGAACTGGTTTTCAAAGATTGACCTTAGATCGGGGTATCACCAACTAAAGGTTAAGGAAGAAGATGTGCCGAAGACGGCTTTCCACACGTGATACGGACACTACGAGTTCCTCGTGATGTCATTTGGGCTAACAAATGCACCCGCGGCTTTCATGGACCTCATGAACCGGGTTTGCAAGCCAATGTTGGATAAATCAGTCATCGTGTTTATCGATGATATTTTGGTGTATTCGAAAAGCGAAGCTGAACATGCACACCACTTACAAGAGGTGTTAGATACACTTAGACAAGAGAGGTTGTATGCGAAATTCTCTAAGTGTGCCTTTTGGCTACGGGAGGTGCAATTTCTCGGCCACATCATAAGTGCCGATGGAGTATTGGTAGATCCGTCAAAGGTCGAGGCCGTGTCGAAATGGAATCCTCCGAAGAACCCTTCGGAAATTAGAAGCTTTTTGGGGCTTGCGGGATACTATAGGAGATTCATTCAAGATTTCTCAAAGATTGCGTCGCTGATGTGTTAAAAATGCAACATATAAATTTCATCAAATGAGGCATAAAACTAACCCTTTTTTAGTACTAATGTTGGAAAAAGTGTGCTTTTGTCTTCCTTTTGTATTTTCCGGATTAAATGAGCTCAAATTAACAAAAGAAGCAAAAAGACATCAAAATCTAACATAAATACAAGAAAAGGAACAAGACGTGACATGCCCGACCCCACGACAGCATCTTCCCAAGCAAAACAAGAGATCAGAAGCCTGAACACGCCCCGTGCTCAGCCAGCACGGGGGCGTGCCCAAGTGTCGGCAGAAAATACAAAGTGGTAGAAGCTTCTATTGCCCACCACGGGGCCGTGCTCAGCGGACACGGGGCCGTGGTCAACTATAAGATTCGCACAATCCAGCAAATCTGCATAGTACAAAGATTCTTCTGCCCCACGGGGTCGTGCTCAGCGGACACGGGGGCGTGGTCAACTAAAAAGACAAAACTGCATTAAATGAAGAAAGAGAAGGATGTGGACATGGGGTCGTGCCCACTGGACACGGGGCCGTGCCCGAGCTTCTGTTCAGCCTATAAATAGAAGTGTTTGGCTAAAGCTCAAACCATCCCTTGGCACACCACCTCTCTCACACTTCACCCACCACCCACCACCACCATAACACCATCATCCACCACCATCATCCATTGTTCATCGTAGAGTGTGTGAGTCGTCTCGGGATCCAAGATTGATCGTAAGAGTTCTTGACAATCAAGGCCATGTTTGCCTAAGTCTCTTACATCACTTGGTGAAGACAAAGTGTCTAGTGTAATACTTTTTATTTCTAATCTTTTCGCACTTTTTATTTGGTTTCGTATTAATGACTTTAATAACTAGTTGCTTATGTTGAAGGTGATCTTTCTTTATCGTTTGTCCGTGGTGTCTTGAAATTATTTTACTGTCTATATAAAATAAAAGATTTTCACCATTCATATCACCACGGTCTATATGGAGGTATGTTGGCTACCTGGTCGGGGGTTAAGGGAACGGTTTGGTAAAGGTCTTGCCATTGTTCAGCGTTTAGAGGTCCTGCAATGGACCTGGGTCAAATTTAGTAGGACCTCCTTCAATACTTAACGGTATTGGATGGCGAGGGTCCAAACTCTTTGACCCCCTCATAAGTTAACTACTATTAATACTATAACCCGGCTATTTAGGACTGTATCCCTGCTGACTCAGACTACTTAGTCGAGGGTAACGTCACCTCCAAAAGAGGGGCCTACCATAATTTGCATTAATAACTTAATTAATTATCTTCCAATAATCCACCCTTTTAGGATTGTATCCTTGCTGACTCAAACTACTGGGTGAGGGTAACGTCACCTTCAAAAGAGGGGCCTACTACAATAACTAATATAATCTCTTAAAATAGTGCAAAAGTGCGGAATTAATCAAAGGTTACACTAGATACGAGTCGGAACCAAGTGATTCATCTTGTCTATCTGTTTTTCTTTTTATTTTTATTTTCAGCATTTTAGTTAGTTTTTATTTTTCTTAGTTTAAAACATTTTTCTAAACTTTTTTTGATTTGATTAGACGTTGAGGATAAACCGGTACTAAAAGCTCTTGTGTCCTTGGACGACCTCGGTATCTTACCAACACTATACTACGCTCACGATGGGTGCACTTGCCCATATGTGTGTCTAGTGTTAGTAAATATCGTGTTTTATAAATTTAAAACTTGACTAAAAAGTGTTAAAGGGGCTTAAAATATACACCTAATATATATAACACTCGACTACGCATCAGTCGCCGTTAAAATAGCTGACCCGGAAGGAAGAAAAGTTCATTTGGGGGTGTCGATCAAGAAAGAGCGTTTCAAACGCTAAAAGAGAAGTTAACTCAAGCTCCGGTACTAACATTGCCGGACGGAGTTGAAGACTTAGTGGTTTATTCGGATGCCTCATTATCGGGGCTCGGATGTGTTTTGATGCAACGGGGCAAGGTTATAGCTTATGCCTCGAGGCAATTGAAGATACACGAGAAGAAATATCCCACGCATGATCTCAAGTTGGCTGCGGTGGTATTTGCATTAAAAATATGGAGGCACTACTTATATGGGGTAAAGTGCACCATATTCACCGATCACAAGAGCTTAAAATACTTCTTCGATCAGAAGGAGTTAAATATGCGACAAAGGCAATGGTTAGAAACGGTGAAAGATTTCGACTGTGAAATACACTATCACCCCGGAAGGGCAAACGTGGTGGCGGATGCCCTAAGCAGAAGGGCAGATTATGTCTCGATACGAGTACGATCATTGCTGCTCATTGTGACCTCGGGTTTACTTGAACGAATCCAAGAGGCACAAGATGAAGAAGTAAAGACGGAAAACTGGAGAAAGGAAAGGATTGTTGGCCAAGTTAAGGATCTCGAAGTAGGCAACCACGGTTTGAAAACACGTTTCAATAGAATTTGGGTTCCTAACACATGTGGAGTTAAAAAGCTTCTACTTGATGAAGCTCACAAGTCCCGTTATTCCATCCATCCGGGGGCGACCAAGATGTATAATGATTTAAAACAAAACTATTGGTGGCCCGGGATGAAAAGAGATATTGTGAAATATGTGGGGAAGTGTTTGACCTGCTTGCAAGTCAAAGCGGAGCACCAGAATCCATATGGTAAGTTGCAACCATTGGACATCCCAGTTTGGAAATGGAAACAAATTACCATGGATTTGTTAACCAAATTGCCCAAAACCAACCGCGGGTTTGATGCTATATGGGTAGTCGTGGATAAATTGACGAAAAGTGCTCACTTCATTCCGATTCGCGAGACTTATACATCCGAGAAGATGTCGGAGGTGTACACCAATGAAATCATAGCACGTCATGGGGTACCGATGTCCATTGTGTCAGACAGAGATACTCGGTTTACTTCTAATTTTTGGCGTGAATTTCAAGAACAAATGGGAACTAAACTGTTCATTAGCACCGCTTACCATCCACAAACGGATGGGCAGAGTGAAAGAATAATACAAACGTTGGAGGATATGCTGCGGGCTTGTATTATTGACTTCGGGGGTAGTTGGGATGTCTATCTGCCCTTGGTCGAATTTTCATATAACAATAGCTATCACGCGAGCATTAAGATGGCCACGTATGAAATGTTATATGGTAGAAAGTGTCGAACCCCGGTATGTTGGGGAGAAGTGGGTCCACGAGGACTAGCACCTACTAATATAATCCGAACTACGAATGAGAAGATCGACATGGTCCGAACTCACCTAAAAGCGGCTCAGGATCGACAAAAGTCGTACGCGGATAAACGAAGGAGGCCGATTGAATTTCAAGTGGGCGATAAGGTAATGCTGAAAGTATCGCCGTGGAAAGGAATAATACGGTTCAGAAAAAGAGGAAAGTTGAGCCCAAGATTTATTGGGCCATTTAAAATCATTGAACGGGTTGGCAAGGTGGCTTATTGCCTCGAATTACCGGAAGAGTTGAATGGAATACATGGCACGTTTCACGTGTCGCAATTGCGAAAGTGTCTAGCGGACGAAACAACTTATATCCATTACGATGATATCGAAGTGGATAATAGCCTGAATTATGTGGTGAGACCAGTGGAGATTTTAGATCGAAATGTCAAGCGCTTACGAAACAAACAAACCGATCAAGTCAAGATCAAGTGGGAGCATAGGAAAGGCTCGGACACTACGTGGGAGTCCGAGGAGGAGATGCGACGTCTCTACCCTACTTAATTTGGTACGTATTTTGGTTTCGGGGACGAAACCCTTTTAAGGGGGTGGACTTGTAACATCCCGAAAATACAAATTTCTTAAATTGCAATTAGTTTGCAAATAAATTTGCAAGATAAACTAACTAGGAATGACACTAACCTAGTTAGTTAAAAACTTAAGAGTAGTTAAGGGTGAAAACAAATAAAGAATGAAAGTAGGAGGGCTATAGGTGTTAAAAGGAAAACTAATATTAATAAAATAAAACAAATAAAACACAAACACCTTGTCTGTGTTTGGTGGAGATCGACCAGGAGACAGGGGCGACACAAGCTCCTCCTCCAAACCCTGGTTCAGCACAAAATTGGTCAATTGAAGGCTAATTTCTGTCCCAAATCAAAATCCGAACATAGATTTGTGATCCTCATCACAAGGGGGTTACAAGGTATGTAAAATTTGGTGCTAATTCTCTGTTTGAAATTCTCATGAAATTGGGAAAATCTGAAGTTTATGGTTGCATGTTTGTTTTATGATGAATTAGGAACCATATAGTGTCTAGGGACAAACCCTAGACAAATACAAGTTGAAATCATGTGAAAATTTAGTGAAATCTATGAACACCATTGTAGGTGATGAGTGGGTTATGTAGAATTTGATAAACACTAGGAAATTGGGTGTTGTTCTAGTGTAATTTGACAATTGTGAAGTGATTTCAGAAATTTAGAAGCTAACAATTATGTAAAATGGGTTGATTGATGTGAAATTAGGGTTAAATGATAAGCTAGAGACTTGCTATATGATCATGTAAAAAATCTGCCCTTAAAGTGTTTGTGAAGATGCCTCAAAGAAGGCTTAAAACTGAAATTCAATGTTGAAACGCATAATTATGATGTTTCGGTGTATTACGCGATATATGGTTTAAAGGGAGTTCTAAACATGTTATAAATGAACTCTATAGGAAAGGACGCAGGAGCGTCAAGCGGACAAGCAGGTGGCGAATCGCGTTTGAAAGGATTACTTTGAAGGTATGTAACTTGATTTGTTACATCTGAGTAAAACTTTGATATTTAGCATAGATGTAGTTGAATTGTGGAATAAAAGTTGAGTTGTATTAAAGCGGTAATGATTGCTATGTCGAACAGTAGGCCAAGAATTTGGTTAGACCTCGTTGGTAGTCATCAAAATGGAGGATCCCTTATATGAGCCAAACTGGTCGAATGACCAAATAAGGCATGATAATGCATTGTAGTATGGTTACTCGACCTTTGTTATTGTTCATAAAAGACCTATTAGAATATGAAAAATCAGTGTGTTGGTTTGTTAGATTGAGAAATCCAAGTATTGGGTTTGGACAAAACAAACAAAAAGTCAAAATATAAACTTACAGGGA
Organism: Helianthus tuberosus; assembly: GCA_030545235.1. Lineage (NCBI taxonomy): Eukaryota > Viridiplantae > Streptophyta > Magnoliopsida > Asterales > Asteraceae > Helianthus > Helianthus tuberosus. The sequence goes on along the minus strand of CM060351.1, from coordinate 33,015,186 downwards.
CTACCGTAAGTTACGGTGTCCACCGTAACTTACGGTAGAGATCAGAAGCTTACGGTGGATTTCTACTGATTTACGATAGACCAGAAACATCAAGTGACTACCGTAACTTACGGTAGATACCGTAAGTTACGGTAGAGCCCTGAAATTTTTGTAAATTTTTGCATCTTAAAGCTAATCGAATCCGTTTTGATCATAGTTTCGATTATTTAATATTTCTAAGAACTCTAATACTAATGTTTAATGTAAACATCTCAGTTTCTAGGTATTGCAAGATTACGGATGGCGGTCAAGCAAGCTTTTTGAAGAACCGAACACAACTTTTGAAGCTTCCGCGTTATATAACTCTAATAGACAATGTTTATGATGTAACTAAATTGCTAAGCAACTTATGAATGTTGAATTAGTCAGTAGTTGACTAGTGTTTGTTACTTTAGAACCTTACTTTTGGAACTTATATTTTAAATGGGTCATATTTTATATAAAATTTTATGAATTATTGTTAAATTCGAGTAGTAATTTAGATGGGTGTCACAATGTTGGAAATTGTTTAAGTATTGGAGTTCCAAAACATCACATGGTCGGATGGTCGGTCGATCGGGTAGCAACCATATCGGACGGTGATCTGTTCGGTGTTCCAAAACTCTTGAAGTGTGAAATAAAGTGAAGTGTGGGGCCAAGGTGCAAGCCGATCAGATGGCAACCCGATCGGGTGACAATCCGATCGGACAGTAGTCCGATCGGGTGACACTCCAATCTGGTCTACCGGATCGTCTTCTTCCTTGGTCGTTTTGATAGTTTGTAGTTTTATCGAGACGGTGTGACAACGTGCTAAGCTACAGAACCCCATCTTGACCCCAGTGACCCGATTGAACAGGAATCACCCAAGTTCAACCAGTTAACCGATTCAAGACGGTTGTTCTTGGTTAACCCGAAATCGGTGGTCTCGTGGATAGAATCCAAATCTTGAACCAACACATCAACAAGATAGAGTAGAAGGTTAGAACAAGCTCCGATTCTATCGGTTTTGAGTGCATTGAGTGTAAAAGAGTTGAAAGAAAGTTGGAAAACCATCTTTCAATCCTTTTCACCGTGAATATGTTTAGATCTACGAAAGATCTTTGTTTATTTGTGTGGAAATCGTTCAGACCTAAGTTGTTCTTGGTGGATTGAAGCCAAAACATGAAGTTCTCAAGAACACCATGATGACATCATTCTAGAACACCTCAAATTTAGTGATTTCACGGTAGGAATGCGTGTAGATTAAGAAAGTACAATATTTAGGTTGAGATCTTACCGGAATCGCGAGAAATCGAAGAAAATGTGAGATTGGAGCGCTGGTCGGACAAGAGAGTGCAAAAGTGGTAAGTTGTGATGTTGACAGGGGTATTTATAGGGTTTCCCAAAAAGGAAAGGGGATGAGAGGGGCTGGTCGATCGGGTGGCAGCCCGATCGAATGGCTGGTCGATCGAGTGGTAGCTCGATCGAGCGGCTGGTCGATCGGCTGGACACTTGGTCGATTAGCCACTTGATTCAAGTGTTCGGTGCGACGAGTTCTACCGTTTCGATTGCGATTGCGAGCGTTGCGATGCGATAGAGTTTCCTAGTCAAATTACTTTTAATCCCAACTACTATATCAACATACAATCATCCTTATTTCGTATTCGTTTAGCGTTTGCGATTCGATTTGCGATTTGAGTTTCGATTGCATTTTGATTAATCACCATACATAAACATAATTAAACATGCACAAGTAACACATAAGGCACACACACACACATAGAACAATATCCAGAACGCGTAATTCGAGTTGCGAGTGCGATTGCAATAGCGATAAAGCGATAAAACATGCGATAAATATCGAATAAACCTCGATTATTAATAATTACTCCACATAATACAACTAACATAAAGCATAGAATAGACTAACTACAAGTCAAAGAAATCAAAACATGAATTGAGCAAGGAGTGACAGATCGCAATTAGCAATCTTGTCTCCCTTTGACTTCAATCTTGACTTTGACTTTGACTTTCGAAACACGGGGTGTTACACACACCCCTTTCAAAGGCGGAAGCACGATGTGTGATCTGAGTGGTTCTCATTGCATACGATAAATAAACATGCTACATCAATTAAAACAAACTCCATATTGCCATTCAAGTTTAATTATCCCAAAATACATAATTTAGTTTAAAGTTTACCTCGTAAATAAAAGATGATTGTTTGAAAGTTCACAACACGATTTCAAAACAATGATCAAGGTTTTGTTTCCTATATCACCACAGAAGGTGGGATGTAGTAAACAAATCCACAAAAGATGGCAACGGAGGTTAGACACTAAACATCTTGAAAAGGAGCCCACGAACATCATCCACTAATTTCCTGAAATACAAGTAAGTTTAAAATCGTCAACAAAAGTTGGTGTGAATTCATGTAGAATTGTGTAAAATGTAACATTTGTAATTGTGTAAAAGCATGGTATGTAATTTGTAAAACGTAAGTTTGTAAATTGTAACGAAATGGTAAGGAATCGAGATCGCTAATGTTTCGCGAGGACATTAACATATGTAACGACATAGGAAGCATCCAAACCTAGGCGATTTTTTACATCGTTTACCCTGCGGCTATGACCCAAGACACTCCATGACTATGTGTTGTCAAGAGAGTGTGGTTGTCCGGACCTGTTAGATCTAACCCTTGTTCTTTCGGTCTAAACTAGATTGATGGTGCTTGTATAACCGGTGAGCTTACTAATCAATTCGACGCAATGCCTAAAGCATAGTATAATGTGATAGTTAATATATGAAACATGCATGAATTCAATTGCATAACAAATGAGCACATAATGTTGACGTGTAATCACATAAATGCAGGAAATAAATATTACTTAAAATAGTACGGAAATTACCGATTTTGGGCAAGTTGTCACACATCATAGGTATTTAGATAAGGAGTCGCAAATTTCAAAGCTTTACGACCGAACCATATCCAGCCTACTATCATGGTTTGCCACCTACAGTCAATCTTTAAAAATACGTCAGCTTTCGCTGACAAATACTATTAACTGACTATTTTGAAAATCATTTGATATATATATATATATATATATATATATATATATATGAAAACCATTTGGTAATCATTTTATCTTTTTTACATTGGGATAGATTTATTATTACCAGTTGTCAATACAGTCGTGGACCGAAAATTAAATGTCGGTGCATGGTCAATATACAAACCATCTTTAATATTTTGTGTCTGTCAGGTATATGTCTACACATCGCGCTTATTTTATATGACCATTTCAATTAATGAGTCGGGACGCCCGGATATGGTACTATTAATCACCAAGTGCTTAATGTTATTCAAGCAAAACGGATTAAACCGGGTTATTGTGACAAACGACAAAACAACCGGTAATTCCGTACAATTTAATCATTGTTTACAATTGAGTCTTATAAAGTCTAACAACCTTTGCTGAGGTGGCGACTACGTGGCGGATGGTCCCTTTGGGGACTAAGACAAAATGGTATGGGGGTCGTCCCCTACCCATCCCGGATGGTCGCCGGCGTCGCACACCGCCCCCTTCGGGTCGTCGCGTCGCACACGACTGCCTACCGACGTTGGGGACGAAGCTTGGTGATTGGCTGCTTTAATTTTGGTGGCCCCCTCTTCCTTGTTCTCTCTCCTTGCATGGTACTAGTGAATGAGCACAAGGTACAACTCTTGGGTAGTCATGGCTTCCCATCCACACCATTTGGTAGTCTTCAAAGGGATGGTCCTCCACCTATGGTGAAGTGACGCCTACATAACATGTGATCTCTTTAGACTAAGCGGTATGGGGGCCGGCTTAGGCCCGGCGCCGGTCCCCCACACCGCCCCCCGGCGACCCACGCTCTGACTCGACGGGCCTTTTCAAATTCTAGCCGTTATTTAACGGCTATTTTTTAAATAAAAAAAATTACTTTTTTCACTTTAAATATATACAACATTCATCCATTTTTTATACCATTCTTCTCCCATTCTCATCCATTTTTTAAAAAACACTCCCATTTTTTTATACCAATGGCATCTAGTTCTTGGTGGTCCTCGTCTTCTTCGGACGAAGAGGAGATGTTTTTCGCAAACGCTGTGGTAAAGGCGGCGCATATTCTTTTGGAAGAGGAAGATGACTCGTCTGAAAACGTTATTACCAGACGAATACGGGTTAATAGAGACCGCGAAGGAGCGCACGAGAAATTGGTTAACGATTATTTTTCGGATGCACCCCTTTACAACGCCGACACTTTCAAACGAAGGTTCCGAATGAGTCGCCGTTTATTCACACGGATTGCTGATGATTTGGCGGGGCTAGACCCGTTTTTCACTCAACGACCCGTTGCTCGGAATTATGAAGGGTTCACCACGTTACAAAAGTGTACTGCGGCCATTCGCCAACTGGCGTACGGGACAGTGGCCGACGCTTTGGACGAGTACTTACAGATGTCGGCAAGAACTGCGCGAGAATGTTTGTATCGGTTTTGCCATAATGTGGTGAAACTGTATAGCAAAAAATATTTGCGGAAACCAAACGCGTATGATGTTCAACAGTTGTACCAAGCTCATGAAGCAAGGCACGGGTTTCCGGGAATGCTTGGTAGCATTGATTGTATGCATTGGGCGTGGCATAACTGCCCGACTGCGTGGCGAGACCAATACACGCGAGGTGACCACGGCTATCCAACCTTAATACTTGAACAACCGGCACGTGCGTTCACACCGAAGAGGTTGCGCCTTTGTATGTATGCTTGCATTTTGCTCCATAACATGATTATTGAAGACGAAGGTCGGGCGATTTGTGAGTATGATGAGAATGCATCTTACGGGAATACTGTCCCGGTAGATCCGACGCAACAGGATTTAAACTCCTTCGCTCTAACCAACGACTTCACACATGCAAACCTTCAACAGGATTTGGTAGAACATATATGGAACAACGTAAACGTCGGGGACGGTGACGGAGACGAGTATAATTTTTTATTTTTAGGAAATGTAATTTTTTTTTCATTTTTCGGAAATGTTTTTTTTTTTAGGAAATGTATTTTTTTTATGTTATGAAATGAATTTATTTATGTTGTTTTATGTTGTATTTTTTAATTTTTATAAAGTTTTTATTAAGTTAATAAATAAAAACTTAGAAAATTATAAAATAATGAGGTGGGGTAGCCTCATCCTCCATCCCCCTCAAATATGAAGGAGGCCCATCCCCCACGAGCCGATGATGTGACGCCTACGTGGCGGCCCATCCTCGTGGGGATGGGCCTCACCATACCCCTTAGTCTTAGGCTACACGGTATGGTGACGGGATGAAGATGGAGGACGGAGCTCGACGGGGGTGGGCGGCATGGTGTTGGCTCCGGCGACGGACCGGGGGCCCACCTGGAGGATCGTCCTGAACGGCGAAACTTGGACGTTTAAGACGGACCGGGACGGGGACGGAGCTCAGGACGCAGGGGGCGGCATGGTGTTGGCTCCGGCGACGGACCGGGACGGAGGGGGACGACCCCATACCGTGTAGCCTTAGAGACTAACCTCACCATACCTGATACCTGATGGTCTTATAAAACTGCGTTGCTCCAGCTTTTCCATGATGGCGATTTGACAAGATGAATAGACAAAACTAAAGCAATACATTTGCATCTTTCCAAACGTTAATCTTGAATTGAATATATGGCGGTGAAATGAGCTGTAGAAGATGCTCCCCACTTCTGACCACGCAATTAGTGGGTCAAAGGTCAAACCAAATCAAATCACTGACTTTGTCACCTACCCATTCCTTTTTGTTTTTATCTCTTAATTTCACTCCAATTTTAACACACAAAAAGCAAGCATATAAACCAATAATGTACCCTTGGTCAGGGGAAAAAGGATAAAAAATACACACCCATCAAAAATATTTATAGCCCTTGTTTTTTGTTTGTTTAAATCAAATGCAGCTACAAGACATATTTGCGAATCTTTTAGCAAGCTTTTAGTTATTTGAACAGCCCTGGTATTCATCATTTATAGCCCTATATGCACACACTGCAGTGTCGAGCTGTGACCAAAGTGCGACGTTTTGGTCCGGTCAACCAGACAAAGACTGACAGGTGTCTGACGGATCTGTTGACCGGACCAAAACGCCGAGCTTTGGCCGCGTTAACCAGACAAAAGACTGACACCCAGTCAGTCTTTTGTCTGGTTGACAGGACCAAAACGCGGACAAAGCTCGGCGTTTTGGTCCGGTCAACAGACCCGTCAGACACCCATCAGTCTTTGTCTGGTTAACCGGACCAAAACGCCGCGCTTTAGCCACAGCTTGACAGGGTGTGCATATAAAACAAAAAACACATTTTTGGTGTGCCAATAAGCAAATATGTGTGTGAATAGATACACCCTATATAAATAGAACATTTTTATTTTTTACTTGGGGCCCACCCATATGCAAAATCCAAGAAAAATTAACGCCCTTGTAGAAGGGGCCTTTTTGCAACAAACATGTATGGACAAAGATTCACAATGCTAAGGGAAGGGCACACTTCTTACAGGCGCATTGAAGATAGCCTAACACAATGATATCTTGTCATCTTACACATTTAGTACAATACCACCTACAAATTTAATTTGGTTGAGTAACTATACATGATGAATACTAGGGCTGTTCAAATAACTAAAAGCTTGCCAAAAGATCTGCAAACAGCCCGCTCAAAATCGAGGTGGCTCTAACGAGTTGGTTCGGCTTGGCTTGTAAAAAATCAAAGTTATTAAAGCTTGACACTTGCTTGGTTCGACTTGTTACAACTTATGAAGTAACCAAATACTTATGGTAGAAAAAAAATATTCCTCAATTTCCAAAACTTATAACTTTTTTTCATTGATCATAGTCTACACTAACCATATCAAGTAGTTCTATATGATGCCAAACATATCTATATAAGCTTTTCAAAGCCCAAAGCCAAACATGTACAATCCAATCAAATTGAGGAGATTGCACTTGCGACAATTTTATGCAAATCCATTGCAATGCTCTTCGCAAAGACCACACTTGAAACCGAGAGTTACCTTTGGTAAGAGAATAAGGGTATCTTGTTCATAATATCGTGATCCGTCAAGTGTTGGATGGCTTGGAGAACGAACTTGCATTGATCATTTACGCACTTGTAAAACGACATGGCCATGATTTGTGTGTCACATCCATTGCATAAATCTTCAAACTTTGTAACATTATTGCATCGCGAATCCACAAATATCAGTGGATGTTCATGACTATTATATATGAGTTATGCTCATCTCATAATTACTTTCTTTGGATAAAAGGTTTGTGAATATGTTTTTTTTTCAAAAAGGCAAATTGGAAAATAATAATCCCATCTATCTGAAGTTGGCCGATAATAATCCCAAGTCACGAATTAGCCGCTAATAATCCGACCTGGTTCAATTTTTTTGTAAAATACTCCACAGTTAAATCTAGCTAACGACGTTATTAAAAATGGTGACGTGGCTGCCACATCTTAACATGACTCAAATGAGATTATTTATTAACAATGACATGGATTATTTTAATCCTTTACTGTTGAAAACCCCTTATTTCATGGTCCAGATCAAAATATCATCTCTTGAAAACCCTAAAATTCATCTCAAGAGAAAGGTGCAAACGATCAGGTCCAGATTCATGCTAACATCATAATACTAGCCATGCAATCCCCTTATTTCATGGTCCAGATTACTCGACCCTCAATTCAATTCAATTACAACACAACCCACAATCTCTAATGTCAAAATCCACAATTTAGGGCCACCAATCTTTAAATTCCCCAATAAAGTCTCAACCTTTGACTGCAAAACCCCCAATTTTCACTCAAAAATGGCAGAAGAACCTAAAGATCTCAAAACCCCTTTAATTTCATCTTCAAATTCCAATCCCCAACTTGTTATAACCGTTGATGATCATCTGGGTGTTCAAGAATCTTCAAATAATAATCAAGAAACATATATAAATGAGGAGTGTTGGAATCTGAACAATTCCCAATTGGGTTTTGATCAGAACCTTTAAGGGTTTATTGGGGCAAATGGGTTTGAAGTTCCCGGGTCGAGTACAATGGATCCGTTTAGGAACCATACACCCAGAATTGAAGGGGTTTATGAGTGGATTAAGGTGTTGGTTTGTGTGCCTTTAGCTTTGGTTAGGCTTGTGTTGTTTGGATTGTGTTTGTGTATTGGTTATGTTGCTACTATATCTGCTTTGAATGGGTGGAAAGATAAGCAGAATCCAATGCCTAAATGTGGCAGCCATGTGGCAGTCACGTCACCATTTTTAATAACGCCGTTAGCTAGATTTAACTGTGGAGTATTTTACAAAAAATTTGGTCGAGGTCGGATTATTAGCGGCTAATTCGTGACTTGGGATTATTATTGGCCAAATTCAAATAGGTGGGATTATTATTTTCCAATTTGCCTTTCAAAAACATCAATCAATAGGTTAAATATAATAATTTTTTTTTCTAGATCCTTGATTTTAAATTAATCATGGGGCAAATTACATAAGGATAGCAGGTAGACGGGCAACAAACTGCGCCGCCATCCTCTTCTGAATATGTTGTAAGTTAGATCGGGGAGCGGGAAATCGAGAACATGAAACAAGTCTTTGTATTCTTTATACTTTTCATATGTTAAACCAACACCTGAAGAACCATTCAATGCTTGGTTATTACATAGTTGGAGCCGCTTTAAATCAAAGGTTCTTTGGTTGGTTGTCATTCGACAGTTAATGTCCTTAATGTTTATGCGCCTCAGGGGGTGTTGGCTAAAAAGAGCTTATGGGAAGAATTGTATAGTCTTATTGTTTCTAATGAAGGTTTTTGGGTCATTTCGTGGGATTTTAATGCGGTCCGTTTCAGAGAGGAGAAGAGGAATTGCGCTTTCAAGCAGAGGTGTGCTAGTAATTTCAACAGCTTTATCTTCGACTCGAGTTTAATTGAATATAATATGAGTGGTAGAAGGTTCACTTACTGTTCCGATAATGGTAATAAACTTAGTAAGCTTGACCGCTTCTTAGTCAACGCGGAGTTTTTTAACTCGTGGCCAGCTGCTTGTTGTCGGGTTCTGCCTAGGCTTTGGTCGGATCATAATCCCATTATCTTGGTTTGTGCTCCCAAGAATTTTGGAGCCCGCCCCTTTCGTATCTTTAATTCTTGGCTTAGTAAACCAGGATTCGATGAGGTTGTGAAAAAAGCTTCAAGTGATTTTGCTTCGGAGGAGAGTTATCCTGACGCGGCTTTCATTAAAAAATTAAGCTTTGTTAGGGATCGCCTGAGAGCTTGGAAAGACGAAACGTTTCGTAAGGCAGGTGAGGAGGTGGAGGCCGCTAGAGTTGAGTATGAGGCCCTTGAAGCTAGTCTCGAGTTTAGAGAGCTCTCCGAGGAAGAGGAGTGGATTTTATACGAAAATAAAAAGGTGATCCGAGTCGCTGAGGAATCCAAAGTTATGGATCTTAGGCAAAGATCCCGTATCAGGTGGGCGAAAGAAGGTGACGAAAATTCGAATTTTTTCCATGCGATGATTAATAGTAGAAAAGCGAGTAATTCGATTCACGGCCTTGAGGTGAATGGGGTTTGGGTTTCCAAACCGTCTCTGGTAAAAAAGGAGGTGTTGCGTTTTTTCAGAGACAAATTTGTGGAGGAGTGTGCTGCTCGGCCACGCTTGTTTTGTCCCCAGATTAAACAGATTTCTTCGCATGATGCTGCTAGGTTAGAAGTGCGGTTTTCTAAGGAGGAGATAAAAGCGGCGGTGTTCGAGTGCGGTAGAGATCGGGCTCCTGGTCCCGATGGATTCAACTTCAGATTTTTTACTCATTTTTGGGATCTTTTTGAGGCCGACTTTATCAATATTTTGGAATCCTTTTATCAAACGAGGAAGTTAAGTAAGGGATGTGGGTCGGCTTTTATTACCTTAATCCCTAAGGTCAGAGATCCGTTGGGATTGAGCGATTAACGGCCTATTAGTCTGGTGGGAGTTATCAACAAAGTGGTTTCTAAAGTCCTTGCGAATAGGCTGAAACTGGTGCTTAACGAGGAGGTTTCCAACTCTCAATCGGCTTTTCTTGGGGGGAGGTTCATTTTGGATGGCCCGTTGATCATCAACGAGCTGCTGTCTTGGGCTAGAAAATCCAAGAAACAGGTGTTTTTTCTTAAAGTTGATTTCGAGAAAGCTTACGATAACGTGAACTGGGGTTTCGTTTTGGATATCCTTCATCAGATGGGGTTTGGGGACAAGTGGTGTGGCTGGATTTCAGGCATCCTGGCGTCAGCTAGGGCTTCTGTTCTAGTGAATGGATCTCCCACATTCGAGTTTGGATGTAGCAAAGGAATGAGGCAAGGGGACCCGATATCTCCGTTTCTGTTTGTGGTAGTTATGGAGGCGCTGTCGTTTTACTTAAGAAGGCTAGTGAGACGAACGTCTTCAATGGTATTAGTATTCCCAATCTTGATTTTCGTGTGTCTCATTTATTTTTCGCTGATGATGCTATGATTATGGGGGAGTGGAATAAAGAGAACATTTCTAATGTTATTAGGATTCTCCGGTGCTTCCATGTGTGCTCAGGTCTTAAAATCAATCTTAATAAGTCTAGTATTTTCGGTTTTGGTGTCTCAAACGAGGACATAGAAGAGATGGCTAACTGGATCGGATGCAAGGTGGATTCCATCCCGTTCAAGTACTTAGGGTTGACTGTTGGTGCCAATATGAATCGCATTAACAGCTGGAGACCGGTCTATGATATTTTCGAGAAACGTCTTACTCTTTGGAAAGCGGCTTTGTTATCTATTGGAGGTAGGGTAACTCTCATTCGCTCGGTTCTCGAAAGTTTACCCACGTATTTCATGTCCCTTTACAAGGCGCCAGTTAAAGTAATTAAAGATTTGGAAAGTATCATAAAAAAATTCTTATGGGGTGGCTCCAATAATGTTCGAAAAACCCATTGGGTGGCATGGGATAGGGTTTCCCTTCCCAAGAAAGCGGGTGGTTTGGGGCTTTGTAAGTTAGCGGAGGTCAATGTGGCGTTACTTGGCAAATAGGGATGGAGGTATAAGACTGATCCCGAGAGTCTTTGGGTCAAAATCATTAATGCTATCCATTCGGGTGGCTCGAAGTGGTCGTTTTTGCCGTATAACAAATCGGTTAGGGGTGTTTGGGTCAATATTTGTAATGTGTTAAATAAACCGCTGGTGGAAGACAAGCCGATCCGCTGTTTCTTCAAGGGTGAGGCCGGGTCGGGATCCGACATCTTATTTTGGTTTGACCCTTGGCTAGCCGATACGCCTCTCAAAGAATTATTCCCGTGTCTTTTTCGACTGGAAATTGTGAAGGAGTGTTCTGTTATGGATCGCTTGGCTGATGGTGGTTCGTGGCTGTGGAGATTCGATCCTGACTCTACTTCGGAGATGCAGGAGCTGTCTTCCCTATCAGGTATGTTATCTTCTTTTTCTCTCAGCAGTGGTAGAGATAAGTGGAAGTGGTTGGGCGACTCCACAGGTTTATTCTCGGTCAAATCAGCTAAGGATTTATTGGTCCGAAGTAGATGTGATCCGAATGTTCAGGTTATCGACTGGTGTAAATGGGTTCCAATTAAATGCAATATCTTCGTTTGGAGGCTTGAGCTGAACCGCATTCCTACGTTTGATGCCTTAGCTGTTCGTGGCATTGTTATTCAATCCAGGGTTTGTCCCCTTTGTGGCTGTGAAGAGGAATCGGTCGTGCACCTTTTTATTTCTTGCCGGTTTGCGGAGATGATTTGGCACAAAATTAGTAGATGGTGTCATGTTCCTCCGATTTTTGCATTCTCGATCTTTGATCTTTTGGAGGTGCATAAGTTCAGCAGGCTGGGGCCGACAGAGAAATTGGCCTTCCAAGGTATCGTGATCTCTGCTTGTTGGTGCATTTGGTTGGCTAGGAATAGAGCGGTTTTCTCGGATATCAAGCCGAGTGTGGAAGGTGTGTTTAGCGAGGTGAGAGCTTTGGGGTTCTTTTGGTTTAGAAATAGATCGCGGTTTCAATCGATAGAGTGGATTGATTGGTGTAAATTTGTAATTATGTAACGTTTTGTTTTGTTTTTGGGCTGGCCCGGTTTTCGGGTTCGGTTGTCTGTGAATGAAAGTTTCCTGTCAAAAAAAAAAAAAAAGATTCAAAATGTAACATACTTTCCAAATTTATTTTCACAGAACTTCCTTTACATTTTAACATTGGATAATATACTCTCACATGTTCATGCAATGAAAATATGTAAAATAACCACACCCAGGGGCGGACCTACATATGCCCGTGGGTGGGCGGCCGCACCCCTTGAAAAAAAAAATTTAGTGTTATTTTTCGCGAAAAATCCCGACCGCACCCCTTGAAAATTCTGACCGCACCCCTTAGAAAAAAATGTTAGAATTTATATAAAAAAAATTTGTAAACAAGTTAGCCCACAATAAAACTTATTCCTATAACCCAAAATCAAGCCCAATTACCCAACCCAAATAACTAAATCAATTCACAAAACATAACCCAATTACCCAAATAAAGCCAATGCCAATCGCCCTTTCATCTCCCGCCCTCCCCTTGCTGGCAGCGACCAAGAAACAGAAGATCAACCACCATTCAACCTGCAACAGGCTTCGATCGATCAGCCTTTGAATCTGCAGACTAGCCGACCAGAGGTACGAATCCTTGATTTTATTCTTCAAGAGTTTTGAATTTTGATAAGGTTTTTGAATGATAGGGTTGTTGTCTTGTTGTTGATAAGGATGTTAGGTTGCTGCTACAATAAAGGCAGTCGGTCGGCAGCAATTTGCCATTTATTAACTAACTTGTTTACTTTAAATATTAAAAAAGTTACTAGTGGATTGTAAGATTGTTGATTAAATATTAAAGAATTGAAATTACTAGTGGATTGTTAGAATTTATATAAAAGATTGTTGATTTCATTAAATACTAAGGAATTGAAATTAAGGAATATTGTTTATTTTGTATCATTGTATGTGATAGGCACAATGAGTAAAGATGTTATGGCGCGATTTCTCAACAAGAGGAAAGCGGATGAAATCGGATCATCTTCCGATTTTGTTGATGTGAATGATCTTCCCTCGGATCCTCATGATCGCAAGGCGATTTCTCAACAAGAGGAAAGCGGATGAAATATTCACGTAACTTTTACATTGGTATATCGTTTATTGAAGCTTGTTCTCGTATTACCCGTCGCAACCGCAACCGTTGAAAGATGTTTTTCGGCAATGAAGAATGTGAAGACCGACTTGCGTAATCGGATTGGCGATGAGAATTTAAGTGATAGTTGTATATGTTATATAGAGAAAGACTTGCTTAAGAAAGTACCTCTAGATGATGTTTTGGATAGATTTCAAAAAATGAAAACCCGTAGGGCGACTTTTTAAGCATGTTTGTAACAATGTTTGACTTGTTTTTGATGATTATATAAATTTAAGTTTGATGTTCTTTTTTTACATGACCCGACCCGACCCGAACCGAACCGGTTTTTTTATGTATATATCTAGACGCCTAAGATTTAAAAAAAAAAATTCTGCACCCCCATGAAAAAAATCCTGGATCCGCCACTGACCACACCTAATAAAACACGCATTTTCTATATTTATCACTTAATTAAGGTCACAAGGACAACTCCTTAGTTTATCAGATACTCATCTTGAATTTTTAAATCTTAACTAAATTCTGATATTAATCAACGTGCTAAACGTGAGAAGTGAGAAAAATATAAATCAAATAAATATAGAGTAATTATATAGCTACTATTATAGTGGTGGTCCATTGGCAAAGGCAAAGCCTTTAAAACACCTACGTTGGGAAAAGGAAGATCTTGGGTTCAAGTCCCACAGACGACAGGGGATTAAAGACCCACAGACGACAGGGGATTAAAGAAATTAGCCGTTAAAAAAAATAGTAGAGTAACTATATAAATATTTTTTTTATATTTTTGTTTTAATTTCTATTCTTTTCAATTAAAATACATGCTTAAATAGATAAAACAAATTAAAAAAAAAGTTAAAAATTTCTTCACTTCTTAGTATAGCATATTAAAATTCATTTGTATTTTATAGTTGCGGTATATATAAAGAGAACCTATTAATTGTTTTAATTTCTATTCTTTTCAATTAAAATACATGCTTAAATAGATAAAAAAATTAAAAAAAAAAGTTAAAAATTTCTTCACTTCTTAGTATAGCATATTAAAATTCATTTGTATTTTATAGTTGCGGTATATATAAAGAGAACCTATTAAAAATATCTTTCTTTTCTCACTTTTAACTAAAAATATAACAAAATACGTGTCATATTAAATTATTTAGCTCAAATCTTGCGTTATATCAAGCAACTTTGAGGCAGTGGTGGATTTAAAATAAAAAATCAGGGTATCTCAAAAAACATTTACCTGAACCGTTCCTGAGAATTTAAAGGGTATTGGGCGGCTAGTAAAAAAGGAGTTTTCTCTTAGCTAGGGTCATCCCTAAGAATTCGAGAACCCTACCCTTAGGGCCTTTGTGTGGCTATTGTGTGTATATGTGTGTCTATATAATATTACTAGGTTACGAACTCCTGTATTACATGAGTTAAATAAAAAATACTAAATATGTAGTAATGAGATTTAGAAACTTTTTTTTTTAACGGCAAATTTGGATCACTGACGGACTACTAGAGTATCATTGTGTCACCAACGGAACCACCCGATCATATCCATCTCCACTAGGCAAGCATAATGCCTATACACCAATTCAGGAGGAAACCCAATAAATATGGGAAAACCCCCCTTGTGAGAATCGAACCCAAGACCTATTGGTCCAAAGTCTTATCACACCCCCAAGATACCACTACGCTATAAAGCCATGGGTAAGATTTAGAAACTATAACATGATATTTTGAGATAATATATAATTGAAATTATGTATTAATTAGGTATAGATATTGTGTTGTGAAACTATTTTCAAAAAACAAAATTGTTAATCAACCTTTTTTAATCCATAATTTGTAATACAATGTCATACTCTAATAAAGTGGGAGAATGAAAACAATTTAATTATATGATCCAAAAATAATTTGATGTTTACATTCTAAACATATGATGATTATCATTTTTTTTATTAAATGGTGTACCACACACATGAAAATGTTATCAAATACTTTTTATAAAACTTTAAATGTTATTTAGAAAATTTCTAAAAAAAGTTTAGTTTGTAATAAAAAAAATCTTCAATGACAAAAAAACCGAAAACTCGTCTCCATATTTATAAAAGCATGTAGTCTTATATGAATTTTCAATATTAGAAATTTTAAGCCTTACCCATGACCTAGTGGTATGGTATCTCCTTTTACATATGTAATGTTGTGGGTTCAAATCTTTATAAGTGCAAGGTAAATATGGAATTAAGGTGTTGAAAAAGTTTTGTTGTTAAAAAAAGGCAAATTGGATTTAAATAATCTCAGCTTCTCAATTTGGCCGATAATAATCTTAACTTAGTTATTTGCCGATAATAATCCGAACTTGTCCACTTTTGGCCGATAATAGTCCGACGTTGAAAATAGCTTAACGGAGTTAAGTTTTTTTTTTCCGAATTACAAACTGATGTTTTAGAGATTTGAGTAGAACGAGGATACGAATCGATTTATGTAAAACTTACCTCGAAACGATGCTCGAAACGGCTTGATTTTTGTTAATTGGAAGTTTAAACACCCGAATTGAAGTACCGTTTTCGTCGTTTGGGGTAGTATTTTAAGGTAAACTTTACATCAATCAACTCGTATCCTCGTTCTAATCAAAAGCCCGAAAAATCACTTTGTAATTCGGAAAAAAACTTAACTACGTTAAGCTATTTTTAATGCAGACTATTATCGGTCAAAAGTGGACCTGTTCTGATTATTATCGGCAAATAACTGAGTTAGGATTATTATCGGCCAAATTGAGAAAGTTGAAATTATTTAAATATAATTTGCGTTAAAAAATTCCTAGACTTTTTATCTTTAGTTTCATATAACTACTAGAGTTTAAAAACTTGCAAAGATTTAAAAAGAACCGTAAAAAAAAACAATCAAGTACAAAAAGGACAAGATATGATATTCTTTTCAGTTAAACAAAAAAGACCATATATTAAATCATATATTGAAAAAGAACTATTTTAATTTTTTTTCTTGTATTATTTTCACTTTTAATCTTTTTGTTGTTTAAATAAGAACCATTAAGTACAATTTGTGAAAAGTGTAGACTAATAAATAAACAAAGTAAAACAAATAAGTAATGACTAGAATTATTTAAATACCCTAATTATTCCAGAACAGATGCTAAAAACACCATTTGTTGCTTGGCAACTTCTACATTCAAACTTTCAAAGTTTTTCAGATCTATGGTAATATTGCACTGAACTATGTTCGGATTTGACGTATTTGAAGCAAATGAATGATAACCCAGATCTTTTGAAAAACTGTGTTTAGATGAATCATTTGAACTTCCTGCACTAAATGCCGTCTTTGACGCTTGATCAATCATACTTCTTCTATAGTATAGATCGACATTTTGTTGATACAGTTGATTTGCCATTTTGTTCTGCTTTTGTATTTCCAATTCATGACCGTCAAGCTTCTCAATTAACAAATCAAGGGTCACTTTATTCATATCGTTGCTGTTTTTTAGTATCATGACGTAGTGTGACCAATCGTTTTCGTTTGGAAGTGCTTCCATCAGCCTGTCAATGATCTTTGGAAACACCAAACCTCTCCAGTTCGAGTTTAAGATGGCAAAATCTTTCAATCATTTGAGAGACGGTTTCACCTTTCATGCATGTAAACAAATCAAATTCCTTTTTCAATAATGATCGTTTGTTTTTTGATAATTTCATCACCGCCTGTACATTTTTTCTCTAAGGCTTCCCACAAACCTTTTGAAGTGTTTTCATCATCGAGTAGTGAAATAATATCGTCTCGAACAGATTGATACAACAATGCAATCATTTTTTGTTCAGCACATATGTTTTTTACTTCTTTGTCAGTGAATTCTTCAATTATTAATAAAATTCCACCTTGTTTTGTTGGTTCTTTATATCCTAACTTCAACATTAACCAACTATCATAAGCGAATGCTTTTACCCAACCCTCAAATCGTTTTTCCACCAATTATAGTCCTCGATATTCATTAATCTCGGTGGCTTCTGTTGGTTTCCATACACATTATCGTACTTCAGACTATCTGAAATCGTTTTTGAAGTGTTGCTTGTCTCCGACTTTGTTTCAGAAGTGTAAGCGTTATAAAATGTGTTGTAAAACTCTTCGCCAACGCCCGACATCTTCGATTTGCATCTTGATATTTGCACCTTGTATATCACCTTTAAATACACAAACAAATGATCAGTTTAAAAACAAACTGAATTCGTGAAAATGTGTGACGGTGAAATTGATTTAGGATTCGTATCAAAGATACGCGGACTCGTTCCAATGATGTTCGAATGAATACACGATCGAATGAACCTGATCGAATGACCTTGTTTGGACTGAACAAGGCTTGAATTCTTAGTGGGCCAGATGGATACAAATTCCACAAATTCTATTGAACCGCAAACTTGTCCTCTGATCTGCCTTAATTGCACATGTGATACTGACACTTAGACTGGAGGGTATGGAGAGCCTCATCTCCAAGGGATGGGCTGCCACGTAGACGCCACATCACCATCCCATGGAGGATGGCCCTCCTTGCATTTTGAGGGGGGTGGAGGATGGGCCTACCCCACATGATTTTATTTATTTTTATTGTTTAAATTATTTTATTTGTTTAACTTTTATTGTTTAACTTTTTTTATTTGTTTAACTTTATAAAAACAATTCAAAATTTAAATAAAAATAAGACATAAAAGAAGATGATAAAATCGATTACATAACATAAATAAAAATTACATAACCTTAAAAAAATTACACTACTTAAAATTTATAAAAAAGAGTAGATTTAAAAATTTATAAAAATTACACTACTCGCTATCGTCTTCGTCACCGTCCCCACCGTTTGCGTTGTTCCATATATGTTCTACCAAATCCTGTTGAAGGTGTGAATGCGTGAAGTCGTTGGTTAGCGAGAACAAGTTTAAATCCTGTTGCCCCGGATCTACCGGGACAGTATTCCCATAGATGCATTCTCATCATACTCACAAATCGCCCGACCTTCGTCTTCAATAATCATGTTATGGAGCAAAATGCAAGCGTACATACAAAGGCGCAACCTCTTCGGTGTGAACGCACGTGCCGGTTGTTCAATGATGACCCATTTTTTTTGTAAAACACCAAAACAACGTTCGATGTCTTTTCTTGCAGCTTCTTGACGCTTGGCGAATTTTTTCCTTTTTTCATCCTTGGGATATGGAATAGTCTTGACAATTGTAAAGTAAAACGGATATATTCCGTCAGCAAGATAATACCCGCGTCTATACTCAACCCCAGAAACTGAAAAACTGGTGTCCAGACCGGTTCCATTAACGACATCGCTAAAGATCGCCGATTGGTATAGCACGTTGAGGTCGTTAAGTGAACCAGGGAGACCAAATGCATACAATCAATGCTACCGAGCATTCCCGGAAACCCGTGCCGTGCTTCATGAGCTTGGTACAATTGTTGAACATCATACGCGTTTGGTTTTCGCAAATATTTTTTGCTATACAGTTTCACCACATTATGGCAAAACCGATACAAACATTCCCGCGTAGTTCTTGCCGACATCTGTAAGTACTCGTCCAAAGCGTCGGCCACTGTCCCGTATGCCAGTTGGCGAATGGCCGCAGTACACTTTTGTAACGTGCTGTACCTTTCATAACCACGAGTATCGGATCGTTGCGTGAAAAACGGGTCTTGCCCCGCCAAATCATCAGCAATGCGTGTGAATAACCGGCGACTCATTCGGAACCTGCGTCTGAAAATCTCGGCATTGTAAAGGGGTGCATCCGAAAAATAATCGTTCACAAATTTCTAGCACGCTCCTGTCGTATAAAAAATATAAATATGAGGAAATAAGGAATAAGGATAATAAAATTTATTAATGATAAACCTTGGCGGTCTCTGTTAATCCGCAGTCGCCTGGTAATAACGCTTTCAGACGAGACGTCTTCCTCTTCCTCCTCCATAATAATCTGCGCCGCCCTTAGCACAACGTTTGCGTAAAACATCTTCTCTTCCTCCTCCGAAGACGAGGACCACCAAGAATTAGATTGCCTTGTGGGTGAAAATATATATTTTTTTTATAAAAGAATGGTATAAAAATGAGAGTGTTTTGGGTTGAAAGTGAGGAGAAAATGGTGAAATAATGGTATAAAATTAGAGTGTTTTATAGAAAAGGGGGTCTTTTTTTTATTAAATGAACTAGCCGTTATAACGGCTATAATTTCAAAACAAGGCACGTCTAGCACGTCGTTGGGGAGCCGGGTTTGACGCGCCGGGCCTATGGGGGGCGGTAGAGGTGTACAAAAAAACTGATTACGCAATCGAAACCGGAAAAAAAAACCGGAACCGGTTTTTCTAAAAACCGGTTTTCTTATAACCGGTTCGGTTACAACCGGTTTGACCGGTTATTAATCGGTTACAATTTTTCTGGCCCGGTTCGGTTTTTAAACCGGTTTATAAAAAACCGGTTAATAAATCGATTAATTAAAAAAACCGGTTAATAACCGGTTAACCGATAACGTTATAAAAAAACCGGTTAAAATAACCGGTTAAACCGGTTTTTTGTGCCCAGTGATAAAAAAGCGGTCATATGACCGTTAGAGGCTGTTATAGCCGTTTTTTTAGTTTTTTTTTTTGACCAAAACTCATCACAAACTTAGTATAAAAGAGTGGTGGGTGTTTAGGTTCAATCACAACACTTGAGAATCTTCAAAAACTCTAAAAAAGTCTCTTATTCTTGTTCGATAACTCTCAAAACGCTATGGCAACGTCTAGTGCCCATGATTCGGTCAATGTTGGCGAGTCAACAACCGAAACGGTGATTCGTGTTGTTCCAACGAAACGCAAACCGGAGGTTTGGTCACATTTTGATTTGTGCGAGATGGCAAACGGTAAAAAAAAAGCGCGTTCTCATCATTGTCAAGGTTTTTACGCCGAAACCGCAAACTCCACGTTGAAGCAACACATCGAAAAACCGTTTTGCAAGGCGTTGAAACAACAACAAGTTGGTGGTTAAGCTTCCATGGCAAGTGATGGCGCTAATATTTTCAACTACAATTTCAATATGGTTAGGGATGAAATGGCGAAGTTTGTAATCCAAGAAAGTTTGCCGTTCAACCACTTCGACAACCAACGCTATACAAAGATGGTTCAACGAACTCTCCAACCACGATACACCCATGTAAGTCGTGCTACTCTTAGGAGGGATTGTTTAAAATTGTGGAAAAAAGCTAAACTATAATTAATTTCTTATTTTGAAATATTAGAAACCGGTGTTAACTTGACTAGCGACGTTTGGTCCGCACCGCATGGTTCACCCGATTCGTATATTTGTGTCACCGCCCATTGGATTGAACCGGCGACGTGGCAAATGATGAAACGCACGATTTTGTTTAAATTATTCGATTACCCTCACACCGGTGAAGCTATATATAAAGTAATCGACAAATGTATTACAACATACAAATTGGAAAAAAAAGTTTTTTCAATATCTTTTGATAACGCCTCAAACAACACGAGCCCGGTTATGCGTTTAAAATTAAAATACAATCCGATTTGTGAGGGTACATTTTTCCATAGCCGATGCGTTGCACACATCATAAATTTGGCCGTTCAAGACGGTTTAAGGGTTATTGAAACACAAAAAGAAGCTTTCAAAAGAATGTTACGAAGTATATTTAGTAACACGCAAAGACATTCAAAATATATTAAAACTTGTAAGGAAGCGGGTCGAATATGCTTAGGACCCAATTGGGACGTTGCTCATAGGTGGAACTCGACTTGCATTATGTTTGAAAAAGCTATTTTGCAAAAGGAAAGTTTAATAGAATTTCATAGCCTTTTGGCTAGTCGTGGAAAGTGTTCGCCTTACCACCCATCGGGTTGGGATGCTATTGAAACTGTTACACAAGTGCTTCAAGTTTTCAAAACATCAACAAAGACTTTGTCGGGGGTTTATTATCCAACAAGTTCATTGGTACTTCACAATTTGTTTAAAATGTGTTTGAAAGTAAACGAGTTGTCGGTTAGAGGTAGACCATATTGTGACATGGCGGATACAATGAAGGAAAAATTAAGAAAATATTTTAAAGAACTACCGGCGGTTTTCACTTGTGCCGCCGCTCTAAACCCTTGTTTTAATATTTTTGGAACCGGGTCTTTGATTGAAAAAATTGCACACCAATTGAATTTAAACACCACTCAAGAACCAAACTTTGGTGAGGTCGCAAAATTTCGTTTCAACGATCAACTTTCAAAATTGTTTGATGTTTATGTAACAAAATATGGTTCAACCTCGTCACACATTCACGCGTCAATGAGAAACGCTGCTTTCGGTGATGGTTCAAGTGAAATGGAAGATACCGATTTGTATGTTTATAACCAATTGTATGATGAGTCGAGTCAAATGCATCGTGGTAACACTAGTAGTAGTGAACTCGGTCGGTATGGTGGGTCGAACTTTCTACAAATGATGAGTTCACAAGAGTTTAAAAATTTTGATTTGTTGGCTTGGTGGAAAAGTAAGGAAGTTCAATTTCCGATCTTAGCCACAATGGCCCGCGATTTACTAACGGTCCAAGCTTCCACGGTAGCTTCGGAAAGTGCTTTTTCTATTAGTGGTAGGGTGATTTCGATAAGGAGGACTCGACTAACACCTAAGGCGGTTGAGATGTCGATTTGCTTAAAAGATTACTTGGATGCGGCGGAGAGAGTTCAAGACAAACGTTCACTCGAGGAAGAATTAGATTACGAAGAAGAAGTTTACGAGGACGAGGTCGAAGCCGAATTGACAACCGGTTTTTTTTCCGGTTTTTGTTAACCGGTTTTTTTAACCGGTTTCACTCCTTCGGTTATTAATCGACAAAAAACCGGTTTATTTTATAACCGGTTAGGACCGGTTACGATTTACCCCTCTTAAAACCGGTTATTAACCGGAACCGGTTAATAAAAAACCGGTTTTTTTTTTGGCTGAAAATAACCGGACGGGTTATTAACCGTAACCGGTTTTCCAAAAAAAACGATTTGTACACCTCTAGGGGGCGGTGTGGGGGTGCGGCGCCGGGCCACACCGGGCCTAAGTCGTCCCCCATACCTTCCAGTCTTATTGCAAGTTATCGAAAATTTTTGACCCACCAAAAATTTTCTTTTGTTATTTTCTTATCAGACCAAGAAACATTTATATATATGAATGATTTATATTTGATCGAGTAAAACCCAGTTCAATATCTTTGATTGAATGAAACCACACTTGAAGAAACACGGAACTAATTATGAGACTAATCAGTTTGGTTTATGTTCCTACCATGATGGTTAATCTTCTTTATGGTTTCCTGAGCTCCTTAATGATCCTGGTATCTGCAAAACAAAACACCGTTACTCGTTAAGAGGGGAATGTGGGGGTTTCCCTCTTAACCGGGCTCCGGCGTGAGAATAAGCGACTGCTTTGGAGAGAATTAAGTAATAAGTGAGAGTAGAGGGAATGGAATGAATAACCTGTGAAGTGAAGGTCTCTATTTATAGCCGGCGAGGTGTAAGAGGGTGTGGGCTGATGGGCCTTGGGCCAGAAGGCGACAACATGGAGGATATGCTCATTGTCTCACTGGTGTCGACCGTTAGTGGCTTCTAGGAGCTTTATGGAGTTGGCGCAACGTGATTGGAGCCACGTGTCACTGTTGTCGGCCTGGTCGCCCTTCTGCCATCAGCAGGTAAGTGGAGGTCATGGGGCAGTTGTCTCTGCCCTGTGATTGGTGCCACATAGGCGTCCTTAAGTACTTTTTGTCTCCTGCATGTCAGATGATCGTGGAGCACGATTGCGCAGGACCAGAAGGATGCTGATTGGCCCTTTTCTTCTGCCACTCGTACCTTGTGTACTATCTGGGGCAGCCTTGCGCTGCTGTCTTGTGTGATTCTTGCTGGGCAAGTAACTAACTCGCGCGGAGTTAGACTGACTGCATGTTCTTTCCAAAATGCTAAGTGTTTGTTAATTGGAGTTTCTTATTAGTTAGATCTTGCGCCGCGTTACACAGATGTGTTGTATCTCGCGCGAGGTTGGCGAATAAGGAAATCGCTGAATAAGGAGTATGGTCCCGCGCGACCTTGAAGGAGGGTTGCGCAGCTTTTTGGGACCATACCCCTTCAAGTCCCCCCAGTCCAGTGCTGCACCATGCGCGAGGCAAGTGGTTGGAGCTCTGGACTTAGAAAAAATGGAGTAAATGCTTCTGACCTTGGTAGACGGGGCGCGTGTAACCTTTTGTTGGTTACAACGGCGCGACTACCGGATTGGTTCCAGGTGGGTTATTGTCTTGCTGTGTAGGCGCGCAGGGTTAATAAGGAACTGTTAACTCTGCGCGGCCTTAGTTGCTTCTTCATGAAGTTGTAGTAATTTATGGCGGGAAAAACTTCGAAATTTGAACTCTGACAGGTTGGTGAAGAAGGTCGTGGTTGGTGACGACTGAGTTGACCTCTGACGGTTGTCATCAACTTGTCCCTGACGAATCGTATTTCCGTCAGAGAGTGCGGCCCACGCGCGCGTGGTAACCGTTACTCCGGGAAATATGCCTTACGTGGCGTTTTCTGGTTGGCCTCTCTTGCGGCGATTCCGGCACGGTTACCCATCGCATTAAATGCGATGGGTATATATATCCGATTAGTGTTGAAGGGACGGAATCACTTTCCGTCTTCTATTGCACTTTCTCCTATTTGCTCTCAAATCTTTTTAGCATCTTCAAAGTTTGAAGAAGAGTAGCAGCAGATCTTCAAGTTCTTGAAGAACATTGTAGCAGATCATCAAGTGTGTTTCCATAATATTCAAGACTTCTTCATCGATTTATCAATGGCTGAAGAACATCAAGAAGACAATCCCGGAGAAGAAGGCCCCGTTCCCGTTCTCCGGTGGGACTTGGGTCTTTTCGAGCAGATCGTTCGTGGATTCCGGTTTTCACCGGAGTGGGATGCCAGGTACCCCGGCCAGAACCAGACGGCCGCTGATGCACCACCGGGGTACATCACGTTGTTCGAAGATTTCTTTCATCAGGGCAACTTCCGGTTGCCGGCGACGAATTTCATGGCACATGTTCTGCAGTTCTATGGGTTTCACATTTCCCAGTTGAGTCCACCGGGGATGGTGAGAGTTCGGCACTTCGAGTTTTTATGTCGATCTCATGATATCGAGCCGACTGTGAAGAAATTCCGGGCTTTTTACCAACTTCAAAGGAATATGGGCTTCTATTCTTTCGCCAGTCGTGGCGCCGCAAAGAAGATACTGCTGAATCCCCCCAAGAGTTTCCATGACTGGAAACCAAAGTTTTTTTATATTCGGGAAGAGGTGATCCCGATCGCCATGCTCTTCCGCCCCTGGTCGGAACCGATTGTGAAAGAGGATCTGGCGATTCCAAGAAATGAGGCTTGGTATAAGCAGCTTACTTCAACCCCAAACCGAGTGTTTGGAGAAAATGTCCTTGTCGCGGCGCAGATGAGTGATCAATGGCCGCCTCTGAGCAAAGATGTCCCTGTCTTGAAGTTCCAGGATAAAGGTTAGTTATTTCGTTCGTTTTGCTGGTTTCCGTTTCGCAACTGTGTTTATTTATACAATCTGTCTTGTAGAGGCGCGCCTGTATCAAGCCGCTTTCTCCACCTTTGGTGGTTCCATGGGTGTGCGCCCGCTCCGGGCTGGGGAGGAGTATTGGTATGAAAAAATTAAGGGCAACTTCATGTACCCGGCTGCTGATGCATTTGTCGCGCCGCCTACCGCAACTGAAGGTGCGCATATACCTAACCCTCGTCCTTTGCGCTCTGTCACTTCTGCTGGGAAAGAGGTTGTCTATCTTTCCAGCGAAGAGTCAGTGGGGTCTTCAACCGGGGAGTTAAGTTCCTGGTCTACCATCTTTGCAGGTGTGCTGCGCGATTTGGGTATTGACCCTGAAGAGAAGAAAAAGCCGACCAGGAAGAAGAAGGTGATCAACCTTGAGCCTGAAGTGGCGAGTAAGAAAGGTGGGAGTAGCCGCGCAGCTTCTGGTGCTGCTGATAAAGGTACTCTTCGGCTTCGTCAGAGTGACTTGAAAGATTGTGATAATTAGTGGCTCACTTGAAGCCTTGTCGCGTGCAGGCGAGAAGGAGACTGGAGCAGGTGGCTCGAAAAGTGGTGGTAGCGCGGGTTCTCGTAACCCCGATGCTGGCGCTACCCCGTCCTCTATTGCGCAAGAAGAGGAGGAGATCGAAGAGGAGGAGGAGGTTGCTGAGAAGTTGATCAGCAGAAAAAGAAGTAGAAGCGAGACCACAACAGGTTTGGCTGCTGCGCTGAAAGCTGGTGAGATTCCCTTGATTGGGAAACGGAGCAATCTGCGTTCACTTTACAAAGTTTCTCCAGGTTAGTTTCCTGTCTCCTTGTTCTTTGTAGCTTCCATTTATCGTTAACATTTGTTTCTTGCAGAAGCCAAGAAGAGGACCCCTGAAAAGGGTGTTACGTTCACCGAGCCTTCGGAGCCTGAGCCGAAGAGGCCAAAGATTACCATTAAATCCAAGACTGCTGGGGCTGAGTTTGCTGAGGGTAAACATGCTGCTGAGGTGGAGCGGGAGAAGGCTGCTGAGGTCGAGAAGATGAAGGCTGAGGCACAGAAGAAGGCTGAGGAAGATAAGCGTAAAGCCGATGAGGCGCGTAAGAAACAGGCTGATGATGAGAAACGGAAGAAAGCCGAGGAGGAGGATAAGAGGAAAGCTGACGAGGAGAAGAAGAGGTTAGCTGAGCAGGAGAAGGGAGAAAAGGTTGATGAACAAGATAAGGAAAAAACCGCTGCCGACCAGTCCGTTGGGATCTCTTCAAAGGGTGCGGGCTCTGGCCCGGCGCCTGGTCGAGGTGGTGCTGAAAAACATGGCGCGCCGCCGCGCTCTCCAATAGGCCCCCGGGATACCTTGGTGGATGTTTATTACAAGTCGTATACTGAAGAGAGTCGCGGCGACTCTCCACATAATCCGCCATGGGGGTTAAAGCAAAAGGATACCTTCCAAGAGTTCGCGCCTTGCCGCGACTGGCTGCTGAACTCCATTCCTCCTGGTGAGGTTGATCGTCAAAGGGCGCGGACTCACAGCGGGCTGTATCATGCCTACGTTGTTGGGGAAGCCAACACCCGCGCCGCTAACCAGGAAATTGTTCGCGAGTGGCGAACAATGGTTAGGGAGAGGGATGACTGGGAAAAATATCGTGATCGGATATTAAGGCGTGCTAGTGACTTGGAGAAGTCGAGAGCTGCTTTCGATGAGGAAAAAGCGAAATTCGAGGCTGACCGAAAGTCAGAGCAGTGAGGGCGCGATGGCCTTAAAAACAAACTTCATGCTGCTGAACAGCAGCTGGCTAAGGAGAAAGCCGAGTTCAAGCGCATATGTGCGAAAGACAATGAGCGCGCGGCCGCGGCTCATAACAAGATTGTCAACCTTGAAGCCAAGGTTGTGGAGCTGTCAGCGAAGGTCGAGGATGCGCAAGTTGCGCAAGCTGCTAAAGAGCAGGCTGAGGTTCGAGAAACTTCTTACTCCGTTTATACTTTTGTCTAGTAAAGTCATAGACTGATTCCTTTATTACTTTGTAGGTTGAGTTGGCGGAAGTTAAGATGCGGCTGTCGAATAAAGACAAGGATTTAATGGCCAAGGACGTGGAGATTGCGGAGTTGAAACGTCGCTTGCAAGAGCAGGTTGATCGAAGCGAGTCCTTGGAGATCGACGTTGAAGCTGAAAAGGTTAAGGCAACCACTGCTGAAGAAGCCAAACAAAGGGCTGAAGAAGCGCGTGATGTTAGTACCGCAACCCTTAATGTAGCGCAGGCTAACTATGCTGAGGCTCAGGGTATCGTGGATACTCTTGTCTCTGATGCGGAGTGGTTGCGTGGTCGAGGAATAGTTCTGGTACGCCTTCCCTTGGCTCTTGTTTTTTACTTAAAATCTATTGTCTTATGCATCTCGTTTGTTGTAGATGGCCAACTCCATCTTAAATGCTGGAGAACTGGACAAGGCTGTTGCGGCCGTTATAGATGCTTCCCTCGCAGTCGGTCATCGTAAAGGCTACCTTGAATGTGCGGAACACGCCACAGCTATGCTTGGACAGGAGTTCGACGTTAGCCATTGTTCGGTGACTGATCGAGCGGAAGCTGAGTTAGCTCATGCTGAACATGGTTATGACCATCTATCGATACCTGTGATGGATTTGGTTACCGACGCGCTGAAGCATGATGACTGGTGTCTACGGCTGAAGACTATCCTTGACCCACCGGAGATGGTTGAGCTTTCGGATGAGGAGGAAGCTGCGGGTGGTGATGGAGATGGTAAAGGTGACGGTGATGGTGATGGTAGCTTTGAATAGGCTAGTACTTTTAGGCTTTGTGCCTTGTAATTTTTCTTCGGAAGTTTTGAAATGTAAACCTTTGCGTGGTTACGCTTGTTTTTTGATCGAATGAATGACACTGCTTTAATGTAACTGTTGCGCGGTCGCGCTTGTTTTAAATATGATGCTCGTTGATTCTTTCCCGTTACAATTATTGCACTGTTGTTAGAAACTTTGGTTAAGTTAGCGCGAATAAATGTAAGTGTGGCTCTTGTGTGAGTAGCAGCCCGGTCTTGCGCTATGTTCGCGGAGGACCTTGAAGGCATACTCAAGAGCATGTAATTTACTGGAGTGTTTTCGTGCTAATCAGAAGTTTAACATGCATTTGTAACTGGAAAATATTGTAGGAGATAGCAAGGATGCAATATGTAAAGAACGCTTGTATTAGCAAACTTGATGGGCGCGTGGGCCTTGCTTACAGTAGTGATGCATTACATTTTGCTGTTGCCTTGGGTCCTAAGTACGTTCATCCGTTATAGGTGACTCTTTTCTTGTGCACACCACCTGGGCACACCGACTGCCGTCGAGTGCGGTGGAATTTTGATTCTTCGCGGTGTACCACCTGAAAACGTTGACTGCCGTCATGCGCGGTGATTCAACCGGTGTTTATTCTTGATGGGTGATGTGGCGAGACCAGCGATCACCCACTTCTCTGGATCTTCTTGATGTCTTTACGCACGCTCTTTAGGAGGTGGTCCAGTTTGCCACTCTTCAGAGCCTTCTCGATTTCTATGCGCAGTTGGAAGCAATCATTAGTCAAGTGACCTGTGTCCCTGTGAAATTCACAAAACAGGTTAAGGTACTGGCCTTTTTTGCTACGCATTGGTAGTGGATCTTTAAGATCCAATTTCTCTGTGTTGAGGACTTCGAGAGGTGATTTGGTTAGTTGGGTCCACTTCCTTTCCTGGTTTTCTTCTCTGACTGTCTTTCTATAACGATCTCTGTCGATTGTCGAGCGAGCATCTCCCTCTCGCCTGCTGCTGTCTTCATATGACCTTGCACTCCAGTCGGAGTGTCTCTTCCTCTTATCGTGTCTGGTAGAATCGCGGGAGTAATCCCTGGAGTAATGATGAGATGAGAGATGCTCTCTGGCGTAATAATCGCGCGACTGGCTTCCCTTGGAAAACTGATCTTTAGTATAATAATTCTTGTTTGCGGCGAGTGACTCTTCAGTTTGCGCGACTATCTTCGCGGCTTCCATGAGTTTGTCCCACTCCTTGGGCATTCCATCTTTCCCAGTGATGGTTCTGATTAGGCTATCACAGCGGATGGCTTTCTTGAAATGGCAGCGCATGAGTTGTTCACTCACGCCACCGATCTCCAAACATTTTTTGTTAAAGCGCGTAATGAAATCTTCCAATCCCTCGTTATCTCTGCGCCATATGTCTTCAACTTCGGCTGTGTCGCGCTGGTATCGTCTTTGTTGACTGAAGTGACTCAAAAACTGAGTCCTGAAATCTACCCATGATTTTATCTTTCCTGGAGGAAGGCTGTCGAACCAGGCGCGAGCAGCCCCGGTAAGTGTTTGGATAAACAGGTGGCACCACATGGGCATATTCCATCCTCCCATGCAGCCCACGCTTGTGAAAACTCTGACGTGATCATCGGGATCAGTCAATCCGTTAAACTTTCCGACAGTCGGAGGTAATTTCTCTCTCTTGAGCGGCGCGAGTGCTACCTTTGGGATGAACTTTGAATGCTCTATAGCTTCCTCTGGTCGATAGGCGAGGCGAAAGTCACGCTCTGCCTCTTCGGTATACCCAACGTGCTGCCTTGGTTTGTAGTACTCGTGATTTCTTTGCAAACGATTGAAAACCGAAGATTCGTCATCGTTCTCCCAGGTTGGATCATTCGGGTCAGTTTCTTCCCACTCATCGTTTATGTTGCGCGGCGTGAGCCGGCTATGAACTGGGCCTCGTTGGAAGTTTGACGGTTTGTCATAGTAACTTTCTGTCTCCCCCTGTGTATCGCGCGTGTCTTGTACGCTTTGTCTTCGGGTAGGGGGAGGTTTGTTGGCTCTTCCTTGGATATTTTGCGGTGGTGCCATCTGGCGCGGCCCGTGACTTGGCCCGGTTGGTGTAACCAAGGAAGGTTCTGCCGTTAAAACTACTTGTTGCGCGCTCAAGGATTGGTATGCCGCGTTAATGGTGGCGAGTTGCTTGGCGTACCATGAGGCTAGTGTTTCGCCCTCTGGTAGCCCTAATAGCGCTGAGATATTCTGAGGTGGAGCTGTGTTCGAGGGTCCAGCACCGTTGTTTCCTGGGGTATTTTGAGTGATGCGGGTGAAGCTCCCGCGCGGACCCCCAGTGTTGGCTATCTCGATTTCGTCGATTTATTCGTGTTGGGGTTGGATGTTTTGGTTATCCACCCCCAACGCTGCGTTAGGGTCTGCTCCGAGACCAACAAAGTCGGGAATGATTCCTTGACCAGCCATGATCGAAGGAAGAAAAACAACGAAAACTCAGGAAAGAAGATGAGAGTGGTTTGTAGAAAAAATCGGTGGGCGCCAATGAAGAAACACGGAACTAATTATGAGACTAATCAGTTTGGTTTATGTTCCTACCATGATGGTTAATCTTCTTTATGGTTTCCTGAGCTCCTTAATGATCCTGGTATCTGCAAAACAAAACACCGTTACTCGTTAAGAGGGGAATGTGGGGGTTTCCCTCTTAACCGGGCTCCGGCGTGAGAATAAGCGACTGCTTTGGAGAGAATTAAGTAATAAGTGAGAGTAGAGGGAATGGAATGAATAACCTGTGAAGTGAAGGTCTCTATTTATAGCCGGCGAGGTGTAAGAGGGTGTGGGCTGATGGGCCTTGGGCCGGAAGGCGACAACATGGAGGATATGCTCCTTGTCTCACCGGTGTCGACCGTTAGTGGCTTCTAGGAGCTTTATGGAGTTGGCGCAACGTGATTGGAGCCACGTGTCACTGTTGTCGGCCTGGTCGCCCTTCTGCCATCAGCAGGTAAGTGGAGGTCGTGGGGCAGTTGTCTCTGCCCTGTGATTGGTGCCACATAGGCGTCCTTAAGTACTTTTTGTCTCCTGCATGTCAGATGATCGTGGAGCACGATTGCGCAGGACCAGAAGGATGCTGATTGGCCCTTTTCTTCTGCCACTCGTACCTTGTGTACTATCTGGGGCAGCCTTGCGCTGCTGTCTTGTGTGATTCTTGCTGGGCAAGTAACTAACTCGCGCGGAGTTAGACTGACTGCATGTTCTTTCCAAAATGCTAAGTGTTTGTTAATTGGAGTTTCTTATTAGTTAGATCTTGCGCCGCGTTACACAGATGTGTTGTATCTCGCGCGAGGTTGGCGAATAAGGAAATCGCTGAATAAGGAGTATGGTCCCGCGCGACCTTGAAGGAGGGTTGCGCAGCTTTTTGGGACCATACCCCTTCAAGTCCCCCCAGTCCAGTGCTGCACCATGCGCGAGGCAAGTGGTTGGAGCTCTGGACTTAGAAAAAATGGAGTAAATGCTTCTGACCTTGGTAGACGGGGCGCGTGTAACCTTTTGTTGGTTACAACGGCGCGACTACCGGATTGGTTCCAGGTGGGTTATTGTCTTGCTGTGTAGGCGCGCAGGGTTAATAAGGAACTGTTAACTCTGCGCGGCCTTAGTTGCTTCTTCATGAAGTTGTAGTAATTTATGGCGGGAAAAACTTCGAAATTTGAACTCTGACAGGTTGGTGAAGAAGGTCGTGGTTGGTGACGACTGAGTTGACCTCTGACGGTTGTCATCAACTTGTCCCTGACGAATCGTATTTCCGTCAGAGAGTGCGGCCCACGCGCGCGTGGTAACCGTTACTCCGGGAAATATGCCTTACGTGGCGTTTTCTGGTTGGCCTCTCTTGCGGCGATTCCGGCATGATTCATTTATAGACGGCCTTCATAAAAATGTATGGAGAAAAGAGTATTTTCATATTTTTTTTGATGTTTTTTGATATTTTTTGATGTTTTTTGATATTTTTTTGATGTTTTTTGATTTTTTTTTATGTATTTTGATATTTTTTAAAAAATACTACTGAAGCGGCTCGGCTTGTACTTTAAGCGGCTCGGCTTGTACTTTAAGCGGCTCGGCTTGTACTTGTAGCGGCATGGCTTGTACTTGTGGGCAGGGGGCGAAGCGGCTTGGCTTGGGGATGAAGCGGCTCGGCTGACAGGCGTGGCGGCATAAAGCCGGTTCAGGCCAAAGGGACACGTGTCCGCTTGGTTGTGGCTGGATTGAAGGTGCATAAAAATGGGGGTTCATTTGGATGGGAAGGTCCATTAAGCCCGGTCAAATGGCTATTTTCGTAAAAAGGTTGGTTAAGCGGCTAGTTTGGTAATTTTCCCATAAAAGAACTTCAATTTTCCATTAAATGCAAGTCAGTTTTCTTGAACCATGTGTATTCATATTTTATTGAATCAAACAAAGACTACTTGTGATGTCACTGTCAAGCAAACGAGTATTCAGTCTAAAATAGCTTTTTCTTTAGAGCATACGTAGTGGGGCGATATGCCCTTTGATAGCGTCGGAATAGCGCCGTGAACACCAAAACCACCGGCGCCAAGTTTCAGAAATTTGGGGGAGGCGCCATTATTATCGCGGCGTGAGGGAGGGAGGTTATCAAGCTTGGACCAATCAAAAAAAGGTTAATGTTTTTATAATTATTTAATAAAAATGAAAATTAATAATTAGGTATTGATGGGTAGGGGCTTTATGACTACGGGCTTAAATGCATAACGCCCCATAACGCCCACCCGTACACGTGGCGCGCCACGTGTCGCATAACGCCCACAAAGGGGCGTTATGACTACGCATGGACCATTGGGTATGGGAGGATAGTCTTCAAAAGGACTATCCTCCATATAAGCGCGACGTAAGCATGGGGGAGGACCATCCCCTTGAAGACTATCCAAGGGTGTGGTGGATGCTCCTCCCCCATTTTTTTATTATTTATTTTTTGCCATATTAATTAAAACAAAGTAAATAAAATAAAAAAACTTACATTTAAATAAAAACTTAAAATTACATTTAAAATAAAAATCCTAAAGCTACATTAAAAAAAACCTAAACATAAATTAAAAAAAAGCCTAAAGTTACAAATAAATAAAAAAACTACGCGTTGTTTTCTCCGAGACTCCAAATGTGATCGATCAAGTCCGACTGAAGATTGACATGTGTGAAATTGTTATGTAACGAGAACCTGTTCAAATCTTGTTGTTCTCCGCTAACCGGAACATTATTCTCCTCCACCGCGTTCTCGTCATACTCACAAATTGCATGTCCTTCGTCTTCGAGGATCATGTTATGCAGCAGAATACAAGCATACATACAGTATCGCAACGTTTTGGGTGTAAAAGCGCGTGATGGGTTTTCAATAATATGCCATCTTTGTTGGAGAACCCCAAAACACCGTTCAATATCTTTTCTAGCCGCTTCTTGAAACTTGGCAAATTTCTTTCTTTTTATATCAGCAGGATGCCTAACCGTTTTAACTATTGTAGAGTATTGTGGGTATATTCCATCGACAAGATAATACCCGTGTCTGTACTCCACGCCCGAAACTGTAAAACTCGTATCAGGACCGACCCCTTTTATAACATCGTCAAAAACCTCCGAATTTTGTAGAACGTTGATGTCGTTATTCGAACCAGGAATACCAAAGAAAGCATGTCAAATCCATAGGTCTTGAGATGCAGCAGCTTCTAGAATTATTGTTGGATGTCCCTGATCGTCTCGCGTATACATTCCTTGCCAAGCGGTAGGACAATTCCGCCATGGCCAATGCATGCAATCAATGCTCCCGAGCATGCCTGGAAAACCGTGCCTTGCTTGGTGGTGTTGATACAAATTCTGAACGTCATTGTGATTCGGTTTTCGCAAATATTTTTGGCTGTAGAGCTTCACCACAAATTTTCAAAACTTGTATAAACATTCTCTAGCATGTCTTTCGGACATCTTTAAGTATTCGTCCCAAGAATCGGCTGTCGTCCCATAAGCAAGTTGACGAATCGCCGCAGTACATTTCTGTAAGGTGGTGAAGCCCATTTTGCCTCTAGCATCGGGTCGCATGGTAAAAAACGGGTGATAAGCGGCTAAATCGTCGGCGATACGTAAGAAAAGTCGACGACTCATTCTGAAACGGCGTCTAAAAATAGCCTCCGAGTACAGCGGCTCGTCGGCAAAGTAATCAACGATTAATCTTTGGTTAGCACCTACAAGATAACAAAATATATATACAACTTATAATTAAAAAAATAAGACTAAAAACATAAACTTAAAAAAATTAAGAATAAATATATAAGAATATAAATATAAGAATAAAAATATCACTAACTTTCTCGGTCTCGGTCGATGTGTGGGTTCCTGTTTCGTGCTTGTGACGAAACCTCCTCCTCCTCTTCTTCTTCCAAAATTATTTGTGTCGCCTCTATCACCTTGTTTATAAAAAAATTTACGGCTTCCATGGTGTCCGTCGAACCCGATGAAGAAGAAGATGACATGGTGTATTTTTTAGAGAAGATTATGTGGGTATTTTGTATAAAATTGTGGGAGTTGTTTGGAGAAAGTGGGTGAATTTTGGTATAAAAGTGCATAGATATGTGGGTATTTATAAAAGTTTTAAATTAATTTGATTTTTTTTTTAAATTAGCAGTTATATCTCAACGGATGTATTGAATGGACCCCACCACTCCATGCCCCGTCTCCACCGTCTGATAGCCGAGCCCCTAGGGGGCGGTGTGGGACGTTCCTAATGGGGGGACGGGCCTTTCACGAAGCCCATACCCATTGGTCTTAATTTCAGTTGTATTTAATTGGACCTTCATTAGTTTATGCACATGAGCCGACTGGTCAAACTACGCAGGTTTGAAAATTGTGTTTTCATAAAAACTGTAGAAGAGGACAAATAAGGGTGAACGGGGTGCTCCCCACCTGGGGAGTATTCCCCACTTAGCCACAACCAATCAGGTTATTCCATGTCAACTCCCCTCTTAAGTCCCCATTTTGCACTCAAACGTTGGCATCACTCCACTCATACAATTATTTTTTTATAAAAAAAGAAGAAAAAAATATGAATGGTGGAAAAAGGGTGGACCCACATTAACAACCAATCACCCCCTCTCTCTCTCCTCTCTCTCAATCGGTGAGCACACACCGAGCTAAACACAAACCACGCGGTATTGTTTTTTTTTGGTGGCGGTGTACCCGCACGGTGAGCACACTCCCCGCATGGGGTCACCGAAGGTGCCCCGTGCACCCTAAAACTTTAATGTTTGAACAATGTGTGGCAGTAAAGTCAATAACTATTGGGACTGCTTCACAACCTCACCATTTCGTACGTACCTACAAAAAAACCCGAGTTGTGCTTGTACCTATGCATTGTGTTTTTGTACTCCTTATTAAGTTAATAAGTTAATAAGTTATAACAATATCCGAACCCCTAGCCCAGTTGGTCCCATGTGGTGGGGTTGGGCCGGGTCCTCCTTGGAGGTCTCCGGTTCGATCCTCGGCTGCGGCGTTATGGGGGAGGACGTCCCAATGATGGATCATTCCTACCGAGGCATGGTGCGGTCCTGAGGGCAACCCGGTTTTCACCCAGCTGTTACCCCAGCGGTTTTACCTGTGTGGGGGCAGTATGGTTTCCGGGCGAAGGTCAGTCAGAGCGGCTGCCGGGGCCCGATCGAACATCGCGTCTGCGAAAGCTGGGCTGACGGGTAACCGTCCTTGACGGGAACCCGGTGACCAATGGTCCATGTACAAATTGAAAGTCACCTTTCAAAAAAAAAAAAAAGTTATAACAATAGTGTTTGACAAACCCAAAACCCAAAAGTTCTTTTTAAAATAACTTAAATTTGAGAAGTGAAGATTTGTAACTTCTTTAAATAGCAAAAGGACCTTTGAAATTTATCTTTAAAAAAAAAATAAAAAAAAAAATAGCAAAAGGACTTTTTGAAGATTTTATGACCATTATACCCTTCACCTACCCCTCCAAACATCTGCCGCTATCTTCAACAGATCTTCAATTCAGCATTTATAATCGGCTTCAATCTGCTACTCATGATCGGCTTCTTCATATAATCGGCTTCAATCAGCATTAACTCATGCCTCCTTCAACAGATCTTCGATTCACTTTACAGATCTTCAAATCGCTTTCAACAGATCTTCATAATCGGCTTTTTTCAATTCAGCATTAACTCATGCCTCCTACCCTATTAATTTTGCATTGACATGTTACAACTAATCTGCATTAAACTCCTACCCTATTCCTCCATCTTACTTGCAATAAAACCCCATTACTCCCCATCCCCGGCTTGCAATTCAGAAGAGAGTTCTTGGTCCGGTGGTATTGTTAATCTCTGTTTCTTGGTCCGGTGGTATTGTTAATCTCTGTTTCAGAAGTCATTATACACAGGTAACATCTGTTCCATTCTATGCTCTTTGCTTTTATTTATTTCAGCAGGTGTGTTCTGTTGTTTTTTTTTTTTTTTTTTTTCATATAGAAATTGTGCAATAACTGAGATGAAATGGATGATGATTCTTCATACCTCACATAGTTAAATTGCTCGATTTTGGTTCGATTCTGATTTATTTAACGAATTGATAACATGATGTTTGATGATGGTCAAAATATATGGTTATAGCCTTATAGCTAACACTTACAACTCGTTACCGAAATACGGGTCAGTTTGGGTGATCTACAATCCCAACGGTCAAATGGGTAAAACTTAAAAGCTTTGCTAAATATGCAACAGTCTTATTGGGTCAAAAAATCACAAAAAAAGTGTTTATTAAAATGCTTGCAACCTCTTATATCGCTTCATTAGCAAAACTAGAGTACTGTCACAATTTTAGACATATGAAAAAGTAATGCATATTTTTATTAGTTGAATGCCATATTTACCCTAAACGCAATTGAGATACCATATGAGATGCCATGTGACTTGGAAAACTTGCAAAGTTGCAAGATCTAATGAATAGGTAATCTAAGGGTAAAATGGCCAAATTTTGTTATATAGTCAAAGTTTCGAATGTTTATTTAAATTTATGTTGTTTTGTTTTGGTAACACATTATAATATATATCAGTAAATGGATGAAAAACGCACCCCTTCTGCAAATAAGAACCACGCATGCCTTTTTTTCCCCCACCTAGTATAAAAACTATACTTATATGTTGTTTTTTTTTATGTATTTCACAGGCGGCAATGCCAATGGCAAATACGGTCAACTTACCTCTAGTTCAGAGTGGAGAATGGGTAACCCTTGTAAACCCAAAAACCTAAATTGACAGAAGTAAAAAAATAGGATTTTTACATATTTCTCCTTGCTAAACTACTTTATTACGTATTTACTCGACTCCTGAAATCAATTACATATTTCTCCTTTTCTTAAAAAATTACCCTTTAGTAATTCCTTATTTTAAAATAAAAAAACATTTGAAGAGGCTTCCTTCTCCATTACCCCTAGCATCTGGTACGTCTAGATTATATTCATAAGCAAGAAAGCTTCAATCAGTCAAAAAGTACGATTGCACACAATTTTGCAGAGAAACATCTATTTTAATTTTTATTTGTAGATCCTTACTAAACAATGATGCCAAGCTACTTTTCATATCTGCTAAACACGAATCCTGAAGAAACTTCACTTGGTCAAATTAGTTTTTATTCTCAAAACAAAAGCCAAATTAACTACATTAAAATTTTCAGTTTAACCTAAGGTATTTTTAAAACAATCTTATCTTATCTTACTATATAATAAAAGAAACTCAATTGAGGACACATGTCATTATAGGATGAGTCCTCACCTAAACCCATTATTTAATATATGTATTTATTTAATTTAAAATAGAAGTTATATATGTATTTATTTAATTTTAAAATATCAATTTTATCTTTCAACATTTCAAATTAATTTATTTATTGAAATCGTGATTCATCTTTTAATATTCCGAATAATTCAATTTTCTTTCTTTTTATTTTAATATATAAGTTGATTTAATTTTATTATCTCTTTAATTTAAAATTATTTATTGTTTTCAAATTTTAAATTGAGTGTCCTTATTTTCTTTAAAGCACCTTTTATTTTGCTGATTTTTAGTTAAAATCTTGAAAATTTTAAAAATCATATTTTCTTATACTAATAAATGATTTTTTTATTTGTATATTTACTAAAATACCCTTAGTTTTATATTTGAAGTTACCTAGATACCCTTCTAGCTAACAAACATTTTAGATGGAGTTAATGTAAAATGAAAAAAACATAGCAAATTACAGGAGGAAAATGACTATTTTTAAATGATTGGGGTAAAACCATTAAAACAACCAAACCACAAGGAGCAAAACAGAGTATATTTTTTCAAAACATGCAATATACGAGTTTTTTTAAGATATATCTTTTTATTATTTGTTATATAAAATTATATTTATGCAACCCGTGTATTACACGGGGTTTTAACCTAGTATAATATAAAGAGCACATATGTAAGTTAAAAATTATAGAAGGCATCACATTTAAAAAACGAAAATAAAACCTAATAATACTGATTATGAAATAGTAATACATTTTTTTGTTTAGTGCTTAATGAATTGGTTTTTGAAAGAACTCGATTATTTGTCCAAAAATCAATTTCGTACACACTGCATAATGAGCGAAGCAAATTCATATAATACATAATTGCTACGTACTAGAAATTAGAAAATAAATTAAACATAAAACAAGCAGAAGAATTGAGGAAATACTACATGAATTAGGGAAATATGTAAATGATGATAAGAATGGGGAAATATGCAAATGTTTATTTAAATAAGTTATTAAGGGTAAAATAGTAATTTTCTAACAGTAATTTTACTAAAAAGGAGAAATATGCATATGGGTTATAGAGGGGAAATATGTAATATATATGGGTTAGTGAAGGGAAATATGTAATTGAATTTTTTTTTTTTGGGAAATATGTAATAAACCCTTTTAGAAGGGGAAAATATGTAAAAAACCCTAAAAAATTAACAAAACAATAAAATACGATTGTCAGAACATTTTTTAAAATTAGAAACAAACACAGTTACACAATATCTTTAATGATTTTATACCACCTAGCTATCCAAACAAATTCTGACCTTTTTTGATCCATACATAACATAAAATAAGCTACCTCCCAAAATACATTTCAATACAAACCTCAAACGTTTATCTGCTGAACATATATCGAGACATGAGATCGTGCAGATAAATTCTGCACAAATATTCTGAAGTTTTCATATGCTACCGGGCCATCAATAGTAACCGGAAACGTTGTGTTACTTTCGGTTTGTCTAGGGTAAGTTAGGCGGACTTGGGTTTCCTGCATATCCAGAGCATCAAACACATCATGTAGAAAGTCTACATAGGGGATTTCAAAGTTAACTTCAAATGGTTGGCCATTGTAGTCATTCACAGCGTACACGTAACCCTCTCCATGGGTTTGCCATGCTCCACCCTGCACTAGAGGTATATTGCCGTAGTTTTTATACTAGGTGGGAAAAAAAAAACAACATAGTTTTTATATGTTGTTTTTTTATGTATTTCACATATGGCAATGCCAATGGCAAATACGGTTAATATACCTCTAGTGCAGGGTGGAGCATGGCAAACCCATGGAGAGGGTTACGTGTACGCTGTGAATGACTACCATGCCCAACCACTTGAATTTAACTTTGAAATCCCCTATTTAGACTTTCTACATGATGTGTTTGATGCTCTGGATATGCAGGAAACCCAAGTCCGCCTAACTTACCATAGACAAACCGAAAGTAACACAACGTTTCCGGTTACTATTGATGGCCCGGTAGCGTTTGAAAACTAAAGAATATTTGTGCAGCATTCATCTGCACGATCTCATATCTCGATATTTGTTCAGCAGATAAACGTTTGAGGTTTATATTGAAATGTATTTTGGGTGGTAGCTTATTTTATGTTATGTATGGATCAAAAAAGGTGAGAATTTGTTTGGATAGGTAGGTGGTATCGAATCATTAGAGATATTGTGTAACTGTGATTGTTTCTAATTTTAAAAATTGTTCTGACAATCGTATGTTATTATTTTGTTAATTTTTTTACTTCTGTCAATTTATGTTTTTGTGTTTATAAATTTATATTTAACTAATCAAGCACGTTTGATTGCCTTTTAAAAAAAGAAAAAGACAATTTCCGGTTACTATTGAAAGTGAAATAGGTTTTCAAAACTTAATGGTTAATCATTCGGATGGACCATTTCCGATTCGGGTCCGAAGCTACTGCCATCATTCTCTACTAGATCTGCGTTCAAATTCACCAGATCTACTCGACAGCTCTGCATTCAATTCACAGGTTTATGGAGGAAGAGTTTGATGTCCGGTCGACAAACGTAGGAGGAGACTGGAAAACGTTTGGACTCTTGAATTTATTTTAATAGAGGTTAAATCAAAAGCAAATTTATTGGAAATGAAAAGAACATTTTTCATTAAATGTTTGCAGCCATTTTTTACTCTTTCTTTTCACCAATATTTTATTAATTTATATTGTAGTTTAATATTTTTACTTAATCGTTTATGGTTTGTATATTTTCCCATTTTTTATTTAACTTTGTTATATTATTAGTTTCTTTATATTTAGAAACTGTTTTAAGTTAAATGTTATGTAATCCGGTTTTTAAATCTGGACTAACCGGTTCGACCATAAAACCAGTAATGTGTCTGGTTCAATGTTCGGTCCCGTATAAAAACATTGGTTACCACCACCATCGTCATTATTTGAGCATAGAAGAAATTAAAGGATCTTGTTGCCGTTCGGTTTTCGGGTTGGTTTTAATGAAGTTTAACTTTCAAAAAAAAGAAGAAATTAAAGGAGAATTTTTCTATAGTGCAACGATATTAACAGTTTCTAAAAACTGATTTTGATAGTGTAGTGTAATACAACTGTTACCAGCTATAAGATATTAGAGTTCCCAGAACGTGATTTTGTTAGACGATCTCCGATGCAAATGCCGCCTTTAGGCGTCCTTAGCTGCCTAGTTAGCCGCCACATCATGTCCTTACAAATCTTTAAAAATCCTTATAATCCTTACAAATTCTTAAAACCTCTCAATTTTTTCTCCAATCATACAAACATCCTTACATATTCTTACATTTTCCACATCACTCATTATTTATTTAACTTAAATAAGTAGAAATAAGGAATTGAATAATAAAAACATAATATTTAAATTGCTTAAGTTTTATACAGTTGATTTGATAAATATTATTTATATATATGATTTTAAAGTAAATAAAAGAAGAAATAAACAAGATAGACGAGTTAAATAAAATAAAACAAAAAGAATAAAAGACATCAAAGTGAAATAATTAAACAAATAAATAGTAAAAAAAGTTATGTGCCTATTTTTCCGTAAGACACTACCTTTAAATTTTTTTAAGGGCATTGGGCTATAAATTAAAGAAAAAGCCCCATTCAAACATACAAGTAAATAGTTAGGTTAGCTTCTCCTACTGTTATTTGGAAGTGCCACTACAGATGCTCTGGTTAGGTTCAAACAATCAGCCAACAATTTTCTAATCATTCCGATTCACAAGTCTTTTTTTTCATCAGGAATTCAGGACTCCTCTCATGCAACGATCCCCATTTAATGTATTTATTTTTTTTTCTTTTCTGAAACTCGGCTCAATAACCGAGGAAAACCACGCCCAAAGTTACGGACTTTTCTTTTCACAGGGGTCGGACACTGGCCTCCAACACAGGGACAGATTCGGGCGTGGCTGAGGTGGATTTCGGACGAGGTGTGAAACACGCGTTGAAGATAGTCTTTGTGTAGTGTAGTACAACTGTTTTTTATTATAGAGTAAACTTCCGTTTTGCTCCCTGTGGTTTGGTCACTTTAACGGTTTTGCCCCAAACCTTTAAAAATAGTCATTTTCCTCCAATACCTTGCTATGGTTTTTCCATTTTGCTCCCTGCGGGGAGCAAAATGGAAAAAAACATACATTTTGGATGGAGTTAGAGGCAGGGAGCAAAATGGAAAAACCATAGCAAACTATTGGAGAAAATTAGCTATTTTTAAAGGTTTTGGGCAAAACCGTTAAAATGTCCAAACTACAGGGAGGAAAACGGAAGTTTACTGATTATTATATTATACATCAGTAACATGTGCCATTTTTTGTCTTTTCTCTATTTTGTTTTATTCTTTTACTTTTTTTTTATTTTATATTTTTATCACTCAAGTTACATGAACATGAACACTAAACTTGCAATGTGTCATTTTTTTGTCTTTTTTCTTTTTGATTTATTCTTTTACTTTTCTTTTTTTTTTTATATTTTTACCACTCAACTTTTAGTGGTAACAATTACAACCCTTTAACTTTCTAAATACTTTTTAATCGAGTTTTACGTGCTTATTTTTATGTAAATGTTAGTATAAATTCAAATTGATTTACGTTTAGACGTAATTTTTTTCTGGTAATAAATTGGGTCAAATATAATATGTTTTTATGCTTATTAAAATGTACGTTTTCGGTTGTTTTACGTTTTAACGTGATTTTTTTCCCAGAATTGAGTCGGGTGAAACATAATACGTTTTTATTAAACGGTATAAATTTGAGTCACTATACGTTTCGACACCGTCGCAACGCGTCAAAACTATTTTCTTACGTGCTTATTAATATGCACGTGTCAATATAAAGTCAAGTTGGTTTATGATTCGACGTAAATTTTCTTCGGAAATATGTCAGGTCAAATATAATCTGTTTTCGTGTTTATTTTTATGTACGTTTTCAGTTGGTTTACGTTTTGACGGAAAATTACAATTAGCAAGTTGTGTGAATAGTGCTTTCATCCTATTGCCTTTTATGTTTCGTACTTGATTTTTTTTCTGAACTTTATTATATTTAATTTTTTTACTTTTCTTTATTATAAGTGTTTTAGTTTTAGTTTCCTTTTTCATTAAAGTTATATTTAAGATAACGTTACATTTCCATTTACAATTCATTTAAAATCAACCCGTCCCGCTGTCTTATTTTTATTTATTTTTATGGTTTTCATTCGATGCAAAACATGTATCGATATTCTTTTTAGCATCTTTTGTTTGATTGCTACACTCAACCAAAATAGATATCGACTGAAACCCCGCAGCATAGCGCGGGTAATCTTTCTAGTTTATATACATTTTTTTGAAAGGTATTTAAATACATTTAATATAAAACTAAAACAAGATAATAGATGTCAGAAAATAATGATAGAAACAAAGGTAACAAGTGTTTGATATTTTTTTAAAACTACTAAGGTGTACGTATGATGCGACGGGAAAAATATACACTGTTAAACACATAGATTTTTTTAAATATTAATGTATAAAAAGTCATAGTGGTTTAAATATCATGAAAGAAGTTGGATTAAAAGTCAACATTATATTTTAAATAAACTGTATTATATGTACCAAAGTTATAATTACTTAAAGTTT
This sequence comes from Helianthus tuberosus, assembly GCA_030545235.1. Taxonomy (NCBI): domain Eukaryota; kingdom Viridiplantae; phylum Streptophyta; class Magnoliopsida; order Asterales; family Asteraceae; genus Helianthus; species Helianthus tuberosus. The sequence continues at coordinate 32,972,168 of CM060351.1, read as the reverse complement.
TAATATTTGTAAAATTACATTTTTATCTTTATATATATATATATATATTTTTTTGAACGACAAATTTGGATCACTGACGGACCACTGGAGTATCATCGTGCCACCAGCAGAACCACCCGATCATATCCATCTCCACTAGGCAATAATGCCTATACACCAATTCAGGAGGAAACCCAATAAATCTGGGAAAACCCCCTTTGTGAGAATCGAACCCATGACCTAATGGTCATAAGCCTTATCTCACCACCAAGATACCACTAGGTTATAATGCCATGGGTATTTTTTTTGGGTTTCAGCGTGGCCCGTTTGGCGTGGGATTCAGCCCGGGCGGGGCTACCCACATGACATGGCGGAACCTCATTGACCAAGAGCACTAGCCATGGCGGAACCTCGATATGATGTGCCTTGGCCACGCCACCCTAGCCACGCTCCACCATACCCCTTTGAAATTAGCTTTTGGTCTTGGGTGTCCAATACTCCACGTGTCGCACTATGCCCCCAACCCACGCCCCACCATACCCCACGGTCTTAACGACGCGTAATAGGCTACCACACTCCTTAAATTGGATAGCCTCGTTGCCTTACTCCGGCCAGACTATATTTTTTTAACCGGGCCCACACTGGCTTTGGAGTTTGGCTTGAGCGTTCCCCCGGAAAACCATACCGCCGACTACAATTTGACAGTCATTGTCCCACCACAAGAGCAAAACTCTCTATTGTAACACACGGTGGGACGAAAACCCGGGTGGGCTCAGGACAGAGCCTGATACCTCTGCAAGGAGGCTAGGCTCTATCTATCATTGCCTAATCTATCAAAGTAACACAGGTGAGATATTGAACTTGGGTCTAAATTAAAGAACCAAAGTCTCCTTACCACTATGCCAGAAGTGGTGGATAATTGATATGGCAATCTTAGCATTTTTTAGTAACAATGTTACTCCAAACCACTATTCTTGCTTTTACACTATACCAATATATTTGTAATTTTATATTCATACAAGACACGAGCTTTTATTACCTAACCAATACTGGAATGATAGCAAATTTGTGTGATAGTCTTAAAGAGATACGGTGTAATTGTAGGGCAGGGGCGCATCTTTGTGGGGTTATGGGGCGTCCAATCACCCGAACTTTTCGCTCAGTAGTGTCCGGTATGTAGTTTTCGTATAGAATTTTTTAGGTATATACGTTTTCGACCCCCCGATTTTATAATTTTATAAGGTATATATGTTTTCGACCCCTCCAGTTGGAAATCTCAAGTTTCGCCATTGTTGTAGGGTGCCTCCTGTTATAAAAAATAGATGGTTCAAGTAGTGTAAAGTATATATATGTAAGGCTGCGAGGTATGGGGATCGTCCCCGGTTCGTTTGGGTCCGGCGCCGGACCAAACACCGTCTTGCCCCCCCCCCCCTCCCGCTTCGTCCTCACCGTCCCTTTTTGCCTCATCCTCACACCCAGTGTCGGATCTAGAAGACAAATTCAAAAGTATCCTAAATTTTTTTACCGTGCATTGATACAGTGTAAAAATATATTTTTTATTGTACATTTATACAACGTAAATGTGGGCTCTCATGAAATTTAGGCTTTTAATTAATACTACATTCGTCCCATTATAAGTGTCATATTTTGAATTTTCAAAGTCTTTATTTATAAACTTTGACCTTAAATAATTTTGTTTGTGTTAGATAATACTTGATGAAAGTTATATGTTTTGAGTGTGTTTTACAAGTGTTTTTATCGGGTTAACTTTCATCAAGTTTTATATAACATAAAAAATATATAATTAAAGTCAAAGTTTGTAAATAAAGACTTTGAAAATTCAAAATATGACATTTTTAATGGGACGGATGGAGTATGAATTTTCAGCCAAATGTTGGCTTTTTATTAATATAGTTTTTTTTGAGGTGTAGAACTTTTAATAAATTTTGTTTTCTAGGAACCAGTGACGAAACCAACCTTTTTAGTTGGAGGGTCATGACTAGGGGTGTAAACGAGCTGGGCTGAGCTCGAGCTCGACCAGGCTCGAGCTCGGCTCGCGAGTAAAGCTCGAGCTCAGCTCGACTCGGCTCGAACTATTTTGAGAACAACCTTAAACGAGCTAAAAGTTTGGCTCGAGCTCACTTCAACATCGCTTAAACGAGGCAAAACTCGGCTCATCAATGTTATCATCATTATTTATATATTCTATATAAAAAACTAAAATTTTGCATGGGCTCGTTTAGGCTCGCAAGCCTGAAAGAGCTTTGTATTTGAGGCTCGAGCTCGATAACAAAACAAACTCTATTTCAGGCCTGGGCTCGATAAGGCTCGACTTGTTCGAGCTTTTAACCGAGCCGACCACGAGTAGCTCTCGAGCCTCTAAGCTTGTTTACACCCCTAGTCATGACTCACGACATAAAATATTTTTTGCATTGTAACTATAACTTTAAAAACACAAAATAATTGCTAATCTTAACCAATATATTTTTATCAGTAGATTTGTTAGAATTACGTTACTAATATTTCGTAATAATTTGTTCCTAAATAATAAAAAATATTTCTTATATATACTGTTAAAAAAAAGGAGAGAAGAGAACTTTTAAGAAAAAAGAAAAAAATTAATAAATCCAAAACTTGTTACCCGTTTTTACAACTTGTCTAATTTTTTTACTACGTTTACGATTTAAAAAAAAAGTTTTATTATATGTGTTAAAGTGGGTTCTAGCCCAATAGAGTAGGTCTTGGGTTTCTAACTCTTAAATATAATAAAATAACTATACAATGTAATAAAATAGCTGTACTTTTGCTTCTTCTTCCTCACAAAAGATACACCATTAATTCAGGCAACTGTGCATACTTTCCCTTGTTGTCAGGCAATTGGCTCTCACATTGATCCGTCATCATTACCAACCACTTTTAAAAAAAATATTTTTTATATTGTTTTAGATATAGATTATTTGTCTGTCACACCCCAACCGATAGCGTAATCATCGGGGCGCGGCACTGAGCGAAACAGATTGTCCAGAAGTTTCCATAACAACTATGATTACCAATTATTTAAAACATCACGTCCCATACCATGACATAAAAAGTAACATAATTATCACAGGCAAAGTCAAGACAAATTGTTCTGTTTCGACAACTCAGAATTTAAATACAGACAATTCGTTTATTCGTTTCTAGACCTTTCCTAGCCTCGATTTCACAGCAAGCCATGCATATAAACATCTTAAGCACATGTCACATACGTTAAAGTAAAAGTCAATACACATAGTGTAAAGGTGAGCATACAAGTTTAATAATAGCATATAGAGTTCGAAAGCATTTACGCATAACCAGCACGTACACAGTGTGAAATGAAGCACGTAAGTTATCGACATGATCCTATCAATACCTGCGAGTTGACTGCGCAAGGCAGTTCGCGATACATATTCACCACTGTGAACCATGTAACTAATTGTCCTTAATAACCCCTGAATGAACAGGTGTTGAGTCCAAACTATAGTACTATCGTTGCTAAGGAAGGTAGACAGCAATCCATGTGTAAACATAACAAACAAGCATCCATTAGGTCACGTATAAAATGCGATAACGGTTAGCGTTAAGTATAGCGTAGTGTGTTCGATGTGATTTAGAATAAGTAACGTATGTAACACCCAAAAGTGCGTAAAGCAAAAAGGGTTCGAGTATACTCACAGCGATGATGGATTGAAGGGAGCGCTTAGAGCGAGATTAGCCTGATCAGAACGATAGCATAAAAGATAAGCGACGCGTAAGACGTTGAAAACTACCAAGTGTCGAACAGTAATCCGATCGGATGGCCGGTCGATCGGGTGACAATCCGTTCGGATGGTCATCCGATCGGGTGACCATTCGATTGGATTGTTACATCGTTTGGTAAGGATGTGTTTGTGTATGATGGCTTGACTTTTGAAGTTTTCGTTGTAGCATTTTGCAAACAGAGAAGTATCTCTACCTTTCAGGTCGCTCGATCGAGCGGCAACTCGATCGGATGACGATCCGTTCGGCGAGCCATTTCTCAAAGAACAAGTTCACAGCAGTGTTGTCACTCGATCGAGTAGTCTACCGATCGGGTGGCAATCCGTTGGAACTAGTAATGCATTGAACATGTTGAAAATTGTTTAAGTATTGAAGTCCAAACATCACATGGTCAGGTGTTAATTCGATCGGATGGCAATCCGATCGGACGACAGTCCGTTCGATGTTCCATGACCCCAAAAGTTGTAAATAAAAGTTGAGTGTGGGACCAAGGTGCAAGCCGATTGTAAGGACTCTCAAAATTGTCCTAAAAATACCCGTAAGTATAATCCTGGACCCCTGAAACCATACTGTGCATGATAAACTAAGAAAACAAGAAATATGGTCTTCAGGCGGGCCGCGTAAAGGTTAAGCATACTTTACGCGGGCCGCGTCAACCCTTGGTTTGACCGAAAAAGTATCCGGATCCACGTATCACCTACCTGGCCAACCTATGCATGACCATGCAACCCTATACGTAGACTAGGCGGCCACGCGGGCCGCGTAAGATATAATGGATGGTTTACGCGGGCCGCGTGAACCTCCAATTTCAGCTATATATAGCTTGTTGCATGCACAGTCCACTGGTGTCGATCAAAACTCTCAAAAACGAATTGCTACTGTCCTAAAGTCGAATTTACTTTCAATATTAGCGAGACGCTGCTCCGATACCGGGTGTTAACTCGATCGCTGATACGATTCAATGTCCGATCGATTAAAACTATCCAATTGATGTTTAAGTGCTGCCCACATTAGGGTTATGCTTTGTCATTCGTCGTGAATTCGATGGATGTTTAAGTATCGCACTTTGTCATTCGTTGTGAGGGTTTAATCTCGTGAGTTATCGTAAATGTTGTATTAGTTACTAACCCAGTTTGTGTGCATGTTATTTAATTTAGGTCAAAAAGGCTAATCAGTAGGCTAAGCTCTGTCCAATTAAACTTGCAATGTGAGTCATTCTCTTTTTATCAACTGTTTTACAATACCTCAAATTATTTTCAAATGTTATAATTACAGGGAGTAAGTTGTGGTTATCTTAATCACTGGCTAGTGGGGTATTGTGCACATTACTATTTTCATTGGTTAGGCTAATACCTCAAATTATTTTCAAATGTTATAATTAAAACATGTTTCAGGCGACCTGCTGTAAATCAAGGAAACGTGCTACGGAGCACTAACCAGCTTGAAGAGGTGGCTCAGTTAAAATGAATAAACATGTTTTAATAAATCAGGGAATTTCCTAGTTAAATTCCTCTGTTGTAAATTATGGGATTTATCCCAATTTATGGAATAAAATTAATTGGGCATTTTGAGTTTTAAAAAGATCCTGTTAAAATTCTTCCGCTGTCGCATCATAGATACCACAGGTTCCTGTCCCGCGGCTTCTGACCGGGTCAAACCGGGGCTGGGGCCGTGACAGGAAAAGGTGGTATCAGAGCCACTGAACAAGCCACTGATCAAGCCTCTGATTCAAAGCCTATTAAGTATTTCAAAATACTTAATTTTTCTAATTGCCATTCTATGATTATGTGATTATATTTTGATTATCTGTTAATTTACAGAATGAGTAAGCAAAGAATTTCAGATATCTATTTTAAACTAGATAATTCCTCAAAAGATAAGGGAAGTTCATCCCGATCAAATTCCTCAAGATATTCAGTAGATCCCGAGGAATGAATATTTGTTCGAAAAGCACAATATGAGGAACCACTTTCTCCTAAGAAAAGAAGCCTTATTATTAGAAAAAGTCAGGAGAAAAGAAAAAAGTCACAACCAAAAGAAATGAGAGTTAATCAAGAAACCCAGGAACTAGGCAATAACCCACCATGGGAAGATAAATTAGATGAAAAATGGGCGGATCTTTATATGCTAGCCACTGTAGCAGTAAATACAAATTTTAAAATATCCTAATTCAGTTCTAGCAAACCTTATCATTTACAAACCAGAAACTTTACCCAGTAAATAAATAAATTACAATAAACCCTAGTATGTTTTAATTATCAGTTGTCCTTTGTATTAAATTAGTCACACGGTATGCAATAATACTTAAAAGTTATCTGTGAAATTTTGTTTTAAACTTAATATTTTTACATATATGTTAAACAGCATGAATGAATTATCTGGAGCCCTAGAGAATCTCAACCTCTACCCTGTGAACATAGAAGTTTCTAAAGAATTTACTGGTTATTTTGCTGAGGTGGAAAAACCTATAGAATTTCAAGCTCCACCTTTGGAGAAAGCAAAACCTAAGAAAAGAAGAAGATTTGTAGGTTGGAGACGTGTCCGCAGAAGAAAACCAGCAACTAGAAGAATTCCTAAGATAGAGAATCCCATGGATAAAGGAAAAGGGATAGAAATTGAGGAAGATTCAAGGCAAGCAGGGATGGAAATTGGGGAAGGTTCTAAGCAAGAGATTGGAGAAAGCTCTAAGCCAACCCAGGAAATGACATTACAAGAAGAGCTAGATTTCATACTGGCAAGCTGTGATACCATTAAGCCTGTCAATGAAAATATTTTTACCTATCCTGCTGAAACTCAAATCCCAATAAACCTAGAACCAGCTATTCCAGACCCTTTGATCCACACCCAACCTTTAGGACAAATGGATGAGTGGTGGTCTAACGACTGGCAGTTTCAAAACCTTCTCAACAGCCCCAATACCCTTTTCCCTCAGTTCGACCCAGAACCTATACCAAATCCACCAATGAGTAATGAGAATTTAGCTGAACTCCGCCACTTCGGCGAAGAGCTGATGGATGCAGGGAATAGGATCCGGGAGATAGGAGGACAAATCTCCTGGAAATATGATGAGAGGGAACATCGTTTTTAATATGTTAGCTGACAAGGGAAAAAAGGGATTATGAAACTGTGTTTGTATAAATAATAAAAACCAGTATGTGTAAAGAAACAATAAAACGGTTGTAAAATAACAGTTTGTATTGAAGTATATTATATTATATAAACATAGAAGTTAAGAAATTGACAATTTAGATATGTATTTGTTTATATGATTATGTGCGATTAAATTGTTATATTTGGTTGTTTCTTATTGATACTAATTAATTATATAAAATTTATTACCAGATGGCAAACGCTGGTAATGAACCAGTTAATGAGGTTAATCAATCCGAGCACAACAATGAGGATCAATTTCTAAATAGGCAAGATATCGAAAATATCGTTGCTCAGGGAATAGCCAATGCTATTCCAGCAATCCTTGCTGCTGCTCGAAATCCAATCGAACCTCAACAAATTGTTCCTAGTAAACGAACTCAGGAAGATAATTTCAGTAATAGTGTAAATGGAGGCGGCAACCATATTAATAACAACAACGATGGGATACAAGCTCCGCTCCTTAAGAAAATGAAAGCTGCAACACCTGGTTGCACTTATAAAGAATTTCTTGCCTGTAAACCGGCTGAGTTTGCAGGTAATGAAGGGGCAACTGCTGCACTGCGTTGGTTAGAGAAAACCGAAGCAATAATTACAATAAGTAAATGTGCCGAGGACGACAAAGTCATGTACGCGTCACATCTTTTCAAAGAAGGGGCGCTAGAATGGTGGAATACAGTACTACAAGCCAAAGGAAGAAATGTGGCCTATGCCATGAACTTGGAAGAATTTAAGAGTCTTGTGGAAAGAAAATTCTGTCCCGACTATGAAAAAGAGCAAATGGCAAATAAATTTCTGAACCACCGAATGGTGGATATAGACTGTCGAGGGTATACTTCTACATTCTTCGAATATGCGAGAGTTGTACCTACCCTGGCTTCGCCAGAACCAGTACTTATTTCCCGTTATATTTGGGGATTAATTGGCGAAATCCGTGACATTGTCAAAGCTGCGAGACCCCGCACTATTGATGATGCTGTGGAATTAGCTAACACCCTAACTGACGGACTGGTACGTACACGAGAAGAAACCCGGAAAAAGGAAGTAGCCCAAAAGATTACCCAAGGATTCTGTATGGGTAACCGTAACAATTTCAAAAGAAGGGGGACTGGGCAATCTTCCACTGGTCCATTTTGCAATACTTGCAAAAGGAAGCATTCTGGAAGATGCAAGGGATATTGCAATTTTTGCAAAATTCCGAGGCATCAAGAAGAAGACTGCAGGAAGAAGAAATTCACAGTTTGCTACAAATGTGGAGAAGCTGGACATATTAAGCCAGACTGCCCTAAATTGGTTAAACCAGCTGATAACAAAGTCAAACCTGCAGAAGGAACTACCAAGAAGAATGTAAGAGCCTTCCAACTGACTACTCAGGAAGCAGAGCTAATTCCGGATGTGATAGCTGGTACGTTCCTAGTTCACAATGTAACAACCCTCGGTAAAACTGACACCCTTAGTATAATTCCAATACTCTATTATATCTTAAAATATTCTAATATGTCTTATATTACACCCCGTATGTAAAAACCGAGCCCAAATTATGTTATAGTATTTAAAATAAAATAAAAATAAGAAATATAGAGTTGAGGCGGGCCGCGTAGGACCTCACCTCAAACTCACGCGGGCCGTATTAAGACCAGATTTTGACTCCGCTGACTTCTTTAGTTCAAGCGGGCCGCGTAAGATCTCATCTAAGTTGACGCGGGCCGCGACATATCATGAAACGCGGAAGCATCCGGTGATGACATGTGTCGACATCGTGTCGAGTCTAGTAGCTGACCCAGCTAAGCTATTATGTTGACCGGTGTTGACGCGGGCCGCGTAAGGCTTAGCCTTACCTTTACCTTACGCGGGCCGCCTGAGAGTCAATATCAGCAACTATATAAGAAGGCCATCAGTCTACGTTTTTCGTCGTTCACAATCTCAATTCTCAATCTAAATTCTGTAGAGAAGTTATAATACACGGGTATTATACCCCTAATTAGCGAAGTTCTGCTCCGTTGTAAGTATTATAACCCCAGTTTCGTAATAGTTACGCTGCCCGATTGATTTAGGGTTCCGTAACAACTGTCGTGGTTCTGCCCGACGTAGTTGTTGGAATGCCGTCTCGGGGAGGGTATCATTAATAATTTCAAAGGGTTATGATACTAACCAATGTACATTTGTATAAATTATAGATTATACCCAGGAATCCCTTACAAGAAGCCTAAGATAGCAATGTGAGTTTATCCTCTTTTTGTTAATGTTTTTGGAATATTTTACAAAACCTTAAATGTTTACAATGTGATTAAGCAGTGATTGAGTCTTTGTAGTTCTTCAATTACTGCCGGTATTATGGGGTTTTGTATACAAAATTTACTACGAGTAGTAGTAAGTCTGAATGACAGTGCATTACCATTGGACGACGAGTTAGCAATGGGTAATTTGACCATAGCCATAGATCCGGTCGAGTGGCAAATACTGAATGAGTAATTGTGTAGAAATAAACAATGTGATCGCTCTCAATACTATTTTAATTGATAAAATGTTTCTTGATTAAACTAGGATTCACTCACCAGTATTTCCGACTGAAAAATGTTTTTAAAACGCGTTACAGGTAACACAATGTGAACAGCCAATTAGTGAAAAGCCAGCTGGAGAGCACTGAAGGCTTGGGAAAAATGTGGCTATAAAAGTTACCTAATAAACGATGTTTTAAATTCAATAAAATAGGATGTGTCCTTATAAATGTATTGTAATAAGAAACTTGGGTTTTACCCATGTGATTATTAATATTAAATGAGGTGGTTTTACTCTGATAAAACATTTCCTAACTACGGTCCTGATGTAAATTTCACTGCGAGATTAAACAAACTGATACCACCAAACTCTGAGCTCGCGTCCGCCCGTTCCCGGGGAACAGGGATCAGGTGGAGATGCATGACTTTAACCCAGAAGAAATCCCTAGAGTACCTGCGCCAAACCCTCTAGACCCGAATTACGACCCCTGGTGGGACGACAATAGGGATTTTGTGCAATGTTATCCTATCCAGGATTATCCACCCATACAGAATATAGAAGCTTACCCAGGTATGGACCCTTTAGATCCCTATTACCAAGATGATTATATTAGGGAAATATTAGAGTATCCTTACCAATTTCAGGCACATACACCCCCATATCAGGAACAGGCACCCCAAATTCCAAACCCAGTCCGAGAACCTGCACCCCCAATGAGTGCAGAAAACGTGCAAGAACTTAGGACTTTCGGGGAGGAGATCTTAGAAAGCAGTGAGAGAATGCGTCAGGTGGGAGAGCGTCTCGTATGGAAATACGATGAACGTAATATGGATTTTTGGATAAATCCATATCCAGAAATGTGAATGGAGGAAGTAATAGTAGTAATAATAATAAAATAAAATAAAATTATGTGTATACGGATGCATAGTACTATTAGTATAATTTTCTTTCTGTTGGTATTGTAATTTTCTTTCTGTACTAGTGTGTAATAAACGCATAATAGTATATGAAAAGAGTATAGTCGCAATGATCGACGCTTTTGGTAAAAATGCGTGTCATGTGATTAACTATATTAAGATATTAATTGTGATATTAATATGGGATACTTGTTTAAAATTCAGATGGCCGACGAAGAAAATCAAGGAAATCTGAATAACGATAACCAGAGTAACATTAACGTGGTTAATGAAAATCCAAACATCAATAACAATGGGAACCAGATGGATAATAGTGCTATCCAACCCATTGTAGCACAGGGAATTATAGATGCAATGCCATTTATTCTTCAAACTGTTAAAGATGCTGATAATAAAAGTAAGCATAGCAGTAAGCGACCAAGTGAACCAGAAAACAGCGTGAACAATGGACCTGTACTTCAAATGCCTATTGCCAAAAGAAGAAGAACCATGCCTTATGGTTGTTCTTATAAAGAATTCTGGTCTTGTAAACCAATGGAATTCTCGGGCAATGAAGGGGCCATTGCAACATTACGCTGGATAGAGAAAACTGAGGCAATCTTAAGGATAAGCAAGTGTGCTGAAGAAGATAATATAATGTTTGCTTCTAATCTGTTTAAGAATACAGCACTAGAATGGTGGAACACTATCCTCCAGACAAGAGGAAGTGATCAAACCTACAATATGGAATGGGAAGAGTTTAAGGACAAAGTAGAAAGGAAATTTTGCCCTCCTAATGAAAAAGAACAGATAGCAAACAAATTCCTAAATCTTAGGATGATTGGTGTAGATAGCAAGGGGTACACTAAGTTATTCTTCGAATATGCTAGAATAGTGCCAACTCTTGCCTCACCAGAACCAGTGTTAATTTCCCGTTATATTTGGGGATTAATTGGAGAAATAAGACACATAGTCAAGGCAGCTAGACCTCAAAATATAGAAGAAGCTGTAGAACTAGCAAATACCTTGACTGATGAGTTAGTCCGTACTAGAGAAGAAGATCAGAAGAGGAACTTAACCCAGAGGTTTACACAGGAATTCCGTTCTGGAAATTCTAACCGTGGGAAAAATATAGGTTCTACCTCTACACCCTACTGTAGGTATTGCAAAAGAAAGCATTCAGGAAGATGTTCCATATACTGTAACTTTTGCAAAATATCGGGACACAAGGAAGAAAACTGTAGAAAGAAAGCTAACAGCCGGGTATGTTACAATTGCGGAGAATAAGGTCATATCAAGTTAAACTGTCCAAAATTAGCTCCAGCTCCAGATAACAAGAATACTAAAAATGCTAGAGCATTTGTTCTGACTGCAGAAGAAGCCAAGATGATTCCAGATGTCATAGCTGGTACGTTTTTAGTTAATGATGTTTTTGCTAAAGTATTATTTGACTCTGTTGCAAACCAAAGTTTTATTAATACATCGTTTTGCAAATTTCTAAATCAATCATTAACTAAACTACCACAAGAATGCTTAGTAGAGACAGCTAATGGGGAAATTGTTAGAATTTCTGAAATCTTGCAGGGAGCAAGCATAGAAATTTTAAATCAGAAATTTATTGCAAATCTTTATCCCATGAATCTGGTAGGATTTGATGTTGTTTTAGGAATTGATTGGTTAATAGCCAATAAAGCCAGTATTTTATGTGATCAAAAGTTAATTCAAGTAAATTCACCAAAAGGAAAAATGATCACCATTAAAGGAGATAAATCCTCTAGATCCACAAAATTCATCTATGTGATGAAAACTGCAAGTTGTATAAGAAAAGGTTCTATAGTGTATTTGATTTCCATAATCACTAACACTAAAGGAAAATAACTAAAAGATATTCCAGTAGTATCTCAGTTTTCAGATGTCTTTCCAGAAGAATTGCCAGGGCAACCTCCGGATAGAGAAGTTGAATTCAGAATTCATTTGCTACCAGGAACATCACCAATTTCCAAAGCACCCTACCGATTGGCACCCGCTGAAATGCAAGAATTAAACAAACAATTAGACGAATTGTTGGAAAAAGGATTTATACAGCCAAGTTCGTCGCCATGGGGAGCGCCGATACTGTTCGTTAAAAAGAAGGACGGATCAATGCGTATGTGCATTGACTACCGGGAATTAAACAAAGTCACGATTAAGAATCGGTACCCATTACCGAGAATCGATGATTTGTTTGATCAGCTACAAGGAGCTCGATTTTTCTCTAAAATCGATTTAAGGTCAGGATATCATCAATTAAAGGTACAGGAAGAGGATATTCCTAAAACTACTTTTAGAACAAGGTATGGACATTATGAATTTACTGTCATGCCATTTGGTTTAACCAATGCCCCAGCTGCATTTATGGACATGATGAACCGAATATGTAAGCCATATTTGGATAAATTCATAATTGTTTTCATAGATGATATTCTAATTTACTCTAAGAGTAAAGAGGATCATGCTAAGCATTTGCACGCACTTTTAAGTTTGCTAAGAAAGGAAAAGCTTTATGCTAAGTTTTCAAAATGCGAATTTTGGTTAGAACAGGTACAATTCCTTGGACACCTAGTCAATCATGAAGGAATTCATGTAGATCCAACAAAGATTGAAGCAATTACGAAATGGAAAACCCCTGAGTCACCAACTGAGGTTAGAAGTTTCTTAGGATTGGCCGGTTATTATAGAAGGTTTATTCAAGATTTTTCTAGAATAGCCATTCCCTTAACTAAGCTAACCTGTAAATCTGTTAAGTTTGAATGGGGATTTAAACAAGAAGAAGCATTTAGAATCCTTAAGCAAAGATTAACCTATACACCCATACTAGCATTACCAGAAGGAACTGAAGATTTCGTAGTCTATTGTGATGCTTCTAAATTAGGTTATGGATGTGTTATAATGCAACGTCAAAAGGTTATAGCCTATGCATCTAGACAACTTAAGAATCATGAAGAGAATTATTCAACTCATGATTTAGAATTAGGAGCTATAATTTTTGCTCTTAAGATTTGGAGACATTACCTTTATGGTAGTAAGTTTACCATATTTACTGATCACAAAAGTTTAAGGTATGTTTTCAGGCAGAAAGAGTTAAATATGAGACAAAGACGTTGGATGGAATTTCTTAGTGATTATGATTGTGATATCCAGTATCATGAAGGAAAAGCAAACGTAGTGGCAGATGCTTTAAGCCGAAAGTATCATGAAAAGCCAAGAAGAGTACGTTCTCTTAAATTAAATCTGCAAGTAGATTTAAATGATCAAGTAAGAGAAGCACAAGAATCAGTAATCAAGGATGATTTTGAAAAATTAAAAGGTATGCTAAAAGAATTAAAACAAGGAACAGATGGAATATGGAGATTCCATGAAAAGAGAATGTGGATACCTAAATTAGGAAATCTACGACATTGTATATTAGAAGAAGCTCATAAATCTAAGTATACAATGCATCCAGGAAGTGATAAAATGTATCAGGATTTAAGGAAAAATTTCTGGTGGATAGGAATGGAAAAGGACATAGCAGTCTATGTTTCTAAATGTTTAACTTGTTCACAAGTTAAAGCTGAACATTAGAAACCCTCAGGTTTGTTACAGCAATTAGAAATGCCAGTTTGGAAATGGGAATTTATAACCATTGATTTTGTTACTAAATTACCCAAAACTAGGAAAGGAAATGATACAATCTGGGTGATTGTAGATAGACTAACTAAGTCAGCTCATTTCTTACCAATGAAGGAAACAATTAGTATGGAACAATTATCTAAATTGTATGTAAATGAAATTGTTTCTTTACATGGCATTCCTTTATCAATTGTTTCTGATAGAGATAGTCGCTTTACATCTCATTTTTGGTTAAGTTTCCAAAAGGCAATGGGAACCAAGTTAAGGTTAAGCACAGCTTATCATCCTCAAACAGACGGACAAAGTGAAAGAACAATTCAGACAATGGAGGACATGCTTAGAGCTTGTGTAATTAACTTTGGAGGTAATTGGGACGATCACTTACCTTTAATAGAATTTTCTTATAATAATAGTTATCACACAAGTATTAATGCTGCACCATTCGAAGCACTTTATGGACGAAAGTGCCGAACCCCAGTTTGTTGGGCAGAAATTGGGGAAAAGCAACTATCTGGACCTGAGATAGTACAAGAAACAACCGATAAAATTATTCAAGTCAAGGAACGACTGAAAGCAGCACGTGATAGACAGAAAAGTTATGCTAATAACAGGCGAAAACAATTGAAGTTTCAAGTAGGAGATAGAGCATGAATGAATTATCTGGAGCCCTAGAGAATCTCAACCTCTACCCTGTGAACATAGAAGTTTCTAAAGAATTTACTGGTTATTTTGCTGAGGTGGAAAAACCTATAGAATTTCAAGCTCCACCTTTGGAGAAAGCAAAACCTAAGAAAAGAAGAAGATTTGTAGGTTGGAGACGTGTCCGCAGAAGAAAACCAGCAACTAGAAGAATTCCTAAGATAGAGAATCCCATGGATAAAGGAAAAGGGATAGAAATTGAGGAAGATTCAAGGCAAGCAGGGATGGAAATTGGGGAAGGTTCTAAGCAAGAGATTGGAGAAAGCTCTAAGCCAACCCAGGAAATGACATTACAAGAAGAGCTAGATTTCATACTGGCAAGCTGTGATACCATTAAGCATGTCAATGAAAATATTTTTACCTATCCTGCTGAAACTCAAATCCCAATAAACCTAGAACCAGCTATTCCAGACCCTTTGATCCACACCCAACCTTTAGGACAAATGGATGAGTGGTGGTCTAACGACTGGCAGTTTCAAAACCTTCTCAACAGCCCCAATACCTTTTTCCCTCAGTTCGACCCAGAACCTATACCAAATCCACCAATGAGTAATGAGAATTTAGTTGAACTCCGCCACTTCGGCGAAGAGTTGATGGATGCAGGGAATAGGATCCGGGAGATAGGAGGACAAATCTCCTGGAAATATGATGAGAGGGAACATCGTTTTTAATATGTTAGCTGACAAGGGAAAAAGGGGATTATGAAACTGTGTTTGTATAAATAATAAAAACCAGTATGTGTAAAATAAACAATAAAACGGTTGTAAAATAACAGTTTGTATTGAAGTATATTATATTATATAAACATAGAAGTTAAGAAATTGACAATTTAGATATGTATTTGTTTATATGATTATGTGCGATTAAATTGTTATATTTGGTTGTTTCTTATTGATACTAATTAATTATATAAAATTTATTACCAGATGGCAAACGCTGGTAATGAACCAGTTAATGAGGTTAATCAATCCGAGCACAACAATGAGGATCAATTTCTAAATAGGCAAGATATCGAAAATATCGTTGCTCAGGGAATAGCCAATGCTATTCCAGCAATCCTTGCTGCTGCTCGAAATCCAATCGAACCTCAACAAATTGTTCCTAGTAAACGAACTCAGGAAGATAATTTCAGTAATAGTGTAAATGGAGGCGACAACCATATTAATAACAACAACGATGGGATACAAGCTCCGCTCCTTAAGAAAATGAAAGCTGCAACACCTGGTTGCACTTATAAAGAATTTCTTGCCTGTAAACCGGCTGAGTTTGCAGGTAATGAAGGGGCAACTGCTGCACTGCGTTGGTTAGAGAAAACCGAAGCAGTAATTACAATAAGTAAATGTGCCGAGGACGACAAAGTCATGTACGCGTCACATCTTTTCAAAGAAGGGGCGCTAGAATGGTGGAATACAGTACTACAAGCCAAAGGAAGAAATGTGGCCTATGCCATGAACTTGGAAGAATTTAAGAGTCTTGTGGAAAGAAAATTCTGTCCCGACTATGAAAAAGAGCAAATGGCAAATAAATTTCTGAACCACCGAATGGTGGATATAGACTGTCGAGGGTATACTTCTACATTCTTCGAATATGCGAGAGTTGTACCTAACCTGGCTTCGCCAGAACCAGTACTTATTTCCCGTTATATTTGGGGATTAATTGGCGAAATCCGTGACATTGTCAAAGCTGCGAGACCCCGCACTATTGATGATGCTGTGGAATTAGCTAACACCCTAACTGACGGACTGGTACGTACACGAGAAGAAACCCGGAAAAAGGAAGTAGCCCAAAAGATTACCCAAGGATTCTGTATGGGTAACCGTAACAATTTCAAAAGAAGGGGGACTGGGCAATCTTCCACTGGTCCATTTTGCAATACTTGCAAAAGGAAGCATTCTGGAAGATGCAAGGGATATTGCAATTTTTGCAAAATTCCGAGGCATCAAGAAGAAGACTGCAGGAAGAAGAAATTCACAGTTTGCTACAACTGTGGAGAAGCTGGACATATTAAGCCAGACTGCCCTAAATTGGTTAAACCAGCTGATAACAAAGTCAAACCTGCAGAAGGAACTACCAAGAAGAATGTAAGAGCCTTCCAACTGACTACTCAGGAAGCAGAGCTAATTCCGGATGTGATAGCTGGTACGTTCCTAGTTCACAATGTAACAACCCTCGGTAAAACTGACACCCTTAGTATAATTCCAATACTCTATTATATCTTAAAATATTCTAATATGTCTTATATTACACCCCGTATGTAAAAACCGAGCCCAAATTATGTTATAGTATTTAAAATAAAATAAAAATAAGAAATATAGAGTTGAGGCGGGCCGCGTAGGACCTCACCTCAAACTCACGCGGGCCGTATTAAGACCAGATTTTGACTCCGCTGACTTCTTTAGTTCAAGCGGGCCGCGTAAGATCTCATCTAAGTTGACGCGGGCCGCGACAGATCATGAAACGCGGAAGCATCCGGTGATGACACGTGTCGACATCGTGTCGAGTCTAGTAGCTGACCCAGCTAAGCTATTATGTTGACCGGTGTTGACGCGGGCCGCGTAAGGCTTAGCCTTACCTTTACCTTACGCGGGCCGCCTGAGAGTCAATATCAGCAACTATATAAGAAGGCCATCAGTCTACGTTTTTCGTCGCTCACAATCTCAATTCTCAATCTAAATTATGTAGAGAAGTTATAATACACGGGTATTATACCCCTAATTAGCGAAGTTCTGCTCCGTTGTAAGTATTATAACCCCAGTTTCGTAATAGTTACGCTGCCCGATTGATTTAGGGTTCCGTAACAACTGTCGTGGTTATGCCCGACGTAGTTGTTGGAATGCCGTCTCGGGGATGGTATCATTAATAATTTCAAAGGGTTATGATACTAACCAATGTACATTTGTATAAATTATAGATTATACCCAGGAAACCCTTACAAGAAGCCTAAGATAGCAATGTGAGTTTATCCTCTTTTTGTTAATGTTTTTGGAATATTTTACAAAACCTTAAATGTTTACAATGTGATTAAGCGGTGATTGAGTCTTTGTAGTTCTTCAATTACTGCCGGTATTATGGGGTTTTGTATACAAAATTTACTACGAGTAGTAGTAAGTCTGAATGACAGTGCATTACCATTGGACGACGAGTTAGCCAATGGGTAATTTGACCATAGCCATAGATCCGGTCGAGTGGCAAAATACTGAATGAGTAATTGTGTAGAAATAAACAATGTGATCGCTCTCAATACTGTTTTAATTGATAAAATGTTTCTTGATTAAACTGGGATTCACTCACCAGTATTTCCGACTGACAAATGTTTTTAAAACGCGTTACAGGTAACACAATGTGAACAGCCAATTAGTGAAAAGCCAGCTGGAGAGCACTGAAGGCTTGGGAAAAATGTGGCTATAAAAGTTACCTAATAAACGATGTTTTAAATTCAATAAAATAGGGTGTGTCCCTATAAATGTATTGTAATAAGAAACTTGGGTTTTACCCATGTGATTATTAATATTAAATGAGGTGGTTTTACTCTGATAAAACATTTCCTAACTACGGTCCTGATGTAAATTCCGCTGCGAGATTAAACAAACTGATACCACCAAACTCTGAGCTCGCGTCCGCCCGTTCCCGGGGAACAGGGATCGGGGGTTGCGACACACAACGTTTATGCAAAAGTATTATTTGACTCTGGTGCAAACCAAAGTTTTATAAATACTTCATTCTGCCAAGCACTTAATTTACCCTTAACTCAACTTAGGCAGATTTTCACAGTCGAAACGGCAGACGGAAATTCGGTTCACATAGATAAGGTTTTGCAAGAAGGAAAGATAGAACTTCCAGGCCATAAATTTTCTGCAAACTTGTTACCTATGAAATTAGCCGGATTCGATGTGGTGTTAGGAATGGATTGGTTAGTAACCAACCATGCTCGAATTCTTTGTGATAAGAATTCCATAGAAATTCATACACCCACCGGAGAATTAATAATGATTACAGGAGATAAGCCACGAAAGCCAATGAAGTTCATTTCAGAAATGAAATTGGCTAGTTATTCCAGAAAACAAGAAATGGTGTATATGATTTCAGTAATCATTAACACTAAAGGAAAAGAACTTAAGGACATTCCAGTAGTATCAGAATACTCGGAAGTATTATCAGAAGAACTACCTGGATTACCACCTGATAGAGAGGTAGAATTTAGAATTCATCTAATTCCTGGAACTACACCGATAGCCAAGGCACCATATCGGTTATCACCCACAGAAATGCTAGAATTGAAAAAGCAATTAGATGAATTACTTAGTAAAGGATTTATACAACCTAGTTCATCCCCGTGGGGAGCACCAGTGTTGTTTGTAAAGAAGAAGGATGGTTCGATGCGAATGTGTATCGATTATAGAGAATTAAATAAGGTTACAATTAAGAATCGATACCCATTACCTAGGATTGATGATCTCTTTGATCAACTCTAGGGAGCTAGATACTTTTCTAAGATAGATTTACGCTCCGGATATCATCAATTAAAGGTACAAGAAGAAGGCATACCTAAAACTGCTTTCAGAACTAGGTATGGTCATTACGAGTTTACAGTCATGCCCTTTGGGTTAACAAATGCTCCTGCAACATTTATGGACATGATGAACAGGATCTGTAAACCGTATTTGGATAAATTTGTAATTGTCTTCATTGACGATATACTTATTTATTCCAAAAGTCAGGAGGAACATTGTGAGCACTTGCTTGCACTCTTAACTTTGTTAAGAAAGGAGAAGTTGTACGCCAAATTCTCGAAGTGTGAATTTTGGCTACAAGAAGTGCAATTCTTAGGACATATGGTAAATCACGAAGGCATTCACGTAGATCCTGCTAAGATAGAAGCAATCACCAAATGGAAGGTTCCGCAATCAGCAATGGAAATTAGAAGTTTTATAGGTTTAGCTGGATATTATAGACGGTTTATTAAGGATTTTTCTAAGATAGCCGTACCATTAACTAAGCTAACCTGTAAATCAGTTAAGTTTGAATGGGGAAGTAAACAAGAAGAAGCCTTTAGGATTTTGAAGCAAAAGTTAACAAATGCTCCAATTCTAGCCTTACCAGAAGGAACAGAAGATTTTGAAGTATATTGTGATGCTTCAAAGCTAGGATTAGGATGTGTGTTAAAGCAACGCAAGAAGGTAATTGCGTATGCATCAAGGCAATTGAAAAAACACGAGGAAAACTATACAACTCATGACTTAGAATTAGGAGCTATAATTTTTGCCCTTAAAATTTGGAGACATTATATGTATGGAAGTAAGTTTACTGTCTATACAGATCATAAAAGTTTAAGATATATCTTTGGGCAAAAAGAATTAAACATGAGACAAAGAAGATGGATGGAAATCTTAAGTGACTACGACTGTGATATTCAATATCACGAAGGAAAGGCAAATGTAGTTGCCGATGCCCTAAGTCGTAAGTATCATGAGAAACAACGAAGGGTTCGTGCTCTTAGATTAAATCTACAGTTAGATTTAATGGAACAAGTAAAGAATATTCAAGAAATAGCAATCAAGGACGATGCTGAATGAATGAAGGGACGAATAAAAGAATTGGAACAAGGAAGTGATGGAATTTGGAGATTCCATAAGAAACGAATTTGGGTGCCTAAGCAGGGAGAATTAAGAAATCAAATTCTAGAGGAAGCCCATAAATCTAGATATACCATGCATCCTGGTAACAACAAAATGTACCAAGATTTAAGAAATAATTTCTGGTGGATAGGTATGAAAAAGGATATAGCTAGATATGTTTCTAAGTGTCGTACTTGTTCACAAGTTAAGGCAGAACACCAGAAACCTTCAGGGTTACTTCAACAACTAGAGATGCCTGTATGGAAATGGGAACTCATAACAATGGATTTTGTTACTAAGTTACCCAAAACCAGAAAAGGTAATGATGCGATTTGGGTAATTGTGGATCGATGAACCAAATCAGCTCATTTTCTACCCATAAAAGAAACCTTTAGCATGGCAAGGTTGGCAAAACTGTATGTGGATGAAATAGTATCCTTACATGGAGTTCCACTCTCCATTGTATCAGATAGAGATAGTCGTTTCACTTCCCATTTCTGGAAAAGTTTCCAGGAAGCCATGGCAACCCGACTAAAATTAAGCACTGCATATTATCCACAAACAAACGGGCAGAGTGAAAGAACAATCCAAACTTTGGAAGACATGCTCCGAGCATGTGTAATAGATTTTGGTGGAAACTGGGACGATCACTTACCTTTAATTGAATTCTCCTATAACAATAGTTATCATTCAAGTATCGAAACTGCCCCATTCGAAGCACTATATACGGACTTAAGTGCAGAACTCCAGTTTGCTGGGCAGAAATAGGAGAAAGTCAATTATCAGGACCAGAGATTGTGCAAGAAACTATCGATAAGATCACTCAAGTCAAGGAAAGACTAAAAACGGCTCGAGATCGCCAGAAGAATTATGCAGATAATCGGCGCAAGCCACTCGAGTTTCAAGTTGGAGACAAAGTACTTTTGAAAGTATCTCCTTGGAAAGGAGTAGTTCGATTCGGTAAGAAAGGAAAGCTAAGTCCAAGATACGTAGGACCATTCCCAGTGATCCAACGTATAGGACCAGTTGCTTATCGTTTACAACTACCAGAAGAGTTAGCTGGAGTACATGACGTGTTTCATGTATCCAACCTCAAGAAATGCCTATCAGACGAATCTTTGGTAGTACCTCTCCAAGATATAGAGGTAAACGAAAAGTTAAAATTTGTTGAGAAACCTCTTCAGATAGAGGACAGAAAGGTGAAATTTCTCAAACATAAATGGTTAGTACTCGTCAAAGTCAAGTGGGATTCAAGGAGAGGACCTGAATACACTTGGGAGCTGGAATCAGAAATGAAGCGAAAGTATCCTCACTTATTCCAATAAATCTCGAGGACGAGATTTTAAATAAGGTGGGGAGGATGTAAGGACTCTCAAAATTGTCCTAAAAATACCCGTAAGTATAATCCTGGACCCCTGAAACCATACTGTGCATGATAAACTAAGAAAACAAGAAATATGGTCTTCAGGCGGGCCGCGTAAAGGTTAAGCATACTTTACGCGGGCCGCGTCAACCCTTAGTTTGACCGGATAAGTATCCGGATCCACGTATCACCCACCTGACCAACCTATGCATGATCATGCAACCCTATACGTAGACTAGGCGGCCACGTGGGCCGCGTAAGATATAATGGATGGTTTACGCGGGCCGCGTGAACCTCCAATTTCAACTATAAATAGCTTGTTGCATGCACAGTCCACTGGTGTCGATCAAAACTCTCAAAAACGAATTGCTACTGTCCTAAAGTCGAATTTACTTTCAATATTAGCGAGACGCTGCTCCGATACCGGGTATTAACTCGATCGCTGATACGATTCAATGTCCGATCGATTAAAACTATCCAATGGATGTTTAAGTGCTGCCCACATTAGGGTTATGCTTTGTCATTCGTTGTGAGGGTTTAATCTCGTGAGTTATCGTAAATGCTGTATTAGTTACTAACCCAGTTCGTGTGCATGCTATTTAATTTAGGTCAAAAAGGCTAATCAGTAGGCTAAGCTCTGTCCAATTAAACTTGCAATGTGAGTCATTCTCTTTTTATCAACTGTTTTACAATACCTCAAATTATTTTCAAATGTTATAATTACAGGGAGTAAGTTGTGGTTATCTTAATCACTGACTAGTGGGGTATTGTGCACATTACTATTTTCATTGGTTAGGCTAATATATCCTAACAGTGATCGTCACTACTTGGGGAAAGACCCAATAGTTGTATGACCATCGTCACGCAATGTGACACGGCGCCAGATAAAAATAAGATAGAAGCCATTGTAATCGCCCTTATGCTGTAATTGATAACTATGTGTCATTTTATTAAATTGAGTGACTCGCCAGCATTTCCCCGCTGATAAAATATTTTTTTAAAACATGTTTCAGGCGACCTGCTGTAAATCAAGGAAACGTGCTACGGAGCACTAACCAGCTTGAAGAGGTGGCTCAGTTAAAATGAATAAACATGTTTTAATAAATCAGGGAATTTCCTAGTTAAATTCCTCTGTTGTAAATTATGGGATTTATCCCAATTTATGGAATAAAATTAATTGGGCATTTTGAGTTTTAAAAAGATCCTGTTAAAATTCTTCCGCTGTCGCATCATAGATACCACAGGTTCCTGTCCCGCGGCTCCTGACCGGGTCAAACCAGGGCTGGGGCCGTGACACCGATCGGGTGGCAACGCGATCGGGTGGCAGTCCGATCGGACGGCAATCCGTCCTGGTGGCCTGATCGTCTTGTTACTTGGTTGTTTTGATAGTTTTTCGATTTATCGAGACGGTGTGATATCGTGCTAAACAACAGAAGCCTCATCAAGACCCAAGTGACCCGATTGGACAGGAGTCACCCAAGTCCAACCAGTTCATTGGTTCGTGACGGTGGTTCATGTTTAACCCGAGATCGATTGCCTCGTTGATAAGAACCGGATCTTGAACCAACACATCTCCAAGAAGGGGTAGAAGGCCAACACAAGCTCCGATTCTATCGGTTTTGACAACATTGAGTATAAAAGAGTTGAAAGAAAGTTAGAAACCATCTTTCAATCCTTTTCCACCATGAATATGTTCAGATCTATGCAAGATCTTTGTTAATTCTTGTGGAAATCGTTCAGATCTAAGTTGTTCTTGGTGGATTGAAGCCAAAACATGAAGTTCATAAGAACATCATGATGATATCATCCTAGAACACCTCAAATATAGTGATTTCACAGTTAAAAGTTAAGATTCAAAAGATAGAAAGGTGTAGGAGTGCGTGTAGATCAAGAAAGTACAAGATTTAGGTGGAAAACTTACAAGAATCGCGAGAAATCTGAAGAAATGGCGGCTGGAGCGAGTTGAGAGAGAGGGAGAGAGAGAGCTGTCAACATCAAGTGATTTGGATCGTTTTTGCGTCCGTTACGATTTCCGTCGTAATTAATCGAACAACGCAGCCGTACGACCAAACGAACCGACATCCGAGATATTTTTGAGCATATTTTAAGTCCTCTATACTTTAACTTCATTGTCGAGCCTTGAAATGGCGTTAACGGGGCTTAAACGTGCCGAAAAAAGGAAGTGTCACATATGTCTGATCCCAAAAGAACTGAGGATCTTGGGACAATATCTGATTCAGGGATGTTCATCTTCTTGAGGACATCAAGCTGAATGATGTTTACTGAGCTTCCTCCATCTATCAAGATCCTACGAACAAAATGATTAGATATAAACAAAGTAATAACAAGACCATCATGATGAGGATCCTGAACATCCACACGATCATCCTCATCAAAGGTTATAACTTTTTCCTATGTAACAGTAGAGGTTCGGATGGGTCTATCCCCATTATCCATCTTGGTCTCCTTAGCATGCCTCTTGGCTGCTGAAAAGGAAGTGTCACATATGTCTGATCCTCCGGATATGAAGTTGATAATTTGTGCATCGGCAGGAGGAGCAGGAGCTCTTTCTGGAACTTTTTCAGGATCCTGGATCCTTTACTTTTTTTCTTCCCAACAGCTCCTTCAAATGTCCTTTGCTTAACAAGTAACCAATCTCTTTTCTGAGTGCAATACATTCTTCAGTGAGATGACCGAAATCTTCATGATATGCACACCATTTGGATTTGTCCTTTGTTGCAGCTGGCTTATCACTTTTTCTGGGCCATCTTGCTTTTTCACTTAGGTTCTGCATTGCAATGATTAGTTCATTGTTATCAACATAAAAACAATATTCAGAAATGGGAGGATAATCCTCATCATCTTCTTCCTGTTCTACTGCATGCACGTTCTGATTATCAGACTTGTTGTAAGACTTAGACTTGTTGTTCCTGAAGTAGGATCCTTGTTTTTCCTGCTTCGAGGATCATGTCAGTCTTTCTTGGATCCTTTTATCATCCTCTAGTCGGATGAATCTAAGGACCCTGGTTCTCACTTCATCAAGATTACTGCAAGGGGTCATGACAAGATCATCATAGAACAATAAATCCCTAAGTAAACCCATTTTGAAGGCTTCTACAGTCGTAGCAATATCCAAATTAGGAATATCTAAGGATTCTTTACTGAACTTAGTGATATAATCTCTAAGTGATTCATTTTGACCTTGTGTTACCCTATATAGATCACTAGTTAAACGTTCAAATTTTCTACTGCATGAGAATTGGCTATTAAACAGATTAACTAGATTAGCAAATGAAGTAATAGAGTAAGGGGGAAGACTTAGCAGCCATTTAAGAGTTGATCCTGTTAGTGTGGATCTGAAACCCTTGCATAGACATGCTTCTTTTAACCTCTCCGGGATGGGATTGATCTCCATCCTTTCTCTGTATTGAGCTACATGTTCTTCTGGATCCGTTGAACCATCATATAGCTTCATGGTTGGTATTTGAAACCTCTTTGGAATTTCTGCATCACAAATAGGTGGTGCAAAACGAGATATCTTGTGGCTTCCATTTGGGATTTCAGGAATGGGCTTAACCACTCCTGGTACGCTGGATATCATATCCTTCAGTTTCTGTAATTCCCTAGCCATAGCTTGGTTGATACCTGTATCCTGCATAAAGCCATGGTTAGCATTATAAGAATTACTCAAAGTGTTACCTCCTGAAGGATTCAAGTTTGGAATTCCATATGTGAATCCATATTGACGAGACTCTGGTATGATTGAGGGACCAGATGTAGCAATAGTTTGCATAGGTATGAAGTCTCCCAAATGAATCTCTGAACTTCTTGGTTCTACACTTCTTAAGGATCCCTGATCCTGAAAGATGTTGGATCCTTGAGGCATCGAAGTTGGGGGTCTTGGAGGATAATCCATGGATCCATGAACCTGTGATGAGGATCCTTGACCCTGAGATGAAGATCCCTGAACCTGAAACGAGGATCCTGGATGCTGAGAGTAGGATCCTTGAACCATCTGCGTCCCCATGTATCCTCCTGAACTAGTGAAGGATCCTTGATGCTGGAAGGAGGATCCTGAAGGCTGAAAGTAGGATCCTAGAGCCTGAGTCATTGCCGTTGATCCATAACGTATTCCCAATGATCCGCCCTGGTACTGGACATCTGGAGCTGCAGATTGCTGGGCAGTTATGGCTGGAGTGTCGAAATTCAATGATCTACGCACCAATGGAGAGTGATCATCTGCTGATCTCTTCAATTTCTTGATGTCGTCAATATCTCGAAGGATCCTGTCATTGGTTTTGTCCAGCTGTTGCATGTAATCCCTCATCTGCAAAATCAAAGAATAAAGATCACTGTTAGTAGGGCTAGAAGAAACAACAGAAGTTGGTGGTTTTGAGAAAACGGGGGTTGGTTTTTTCGCAGCATTCTCAGCATTCTTCTGGGATCCAAAAGGTACTGGAGGCAAAGGTGGAATGTCCTGTGAAGAAGTGACTGCCGGCATGGAACTTGAAGTGTTTTTCGCTGAAGAAGCCATGTAGTTGAAGGTGATGAACCGAAATGATCAAAATGAACAAAATTTCTCAGAAACGAAGCACCGCCCCACGGTGGGCGCCAAACTATTTTGGTCAAAAATCACACAAGGATAATACAACCAAATTCGATTTTGTGAGGTGTGATGCTTGAATGAATGAACAAATATATGAACAATGTATGTATGAAATTTATGTGGGACACAAGGATTTATACGAGGAAAAAGCCCTTGATCAAGATATGATCTCCGGCACAAAAAACCTCGGATAGTGAAAACTATCACTATCAAGTATATTGAATAAACAAGTTTACAACTTCGGAAGTATTGAGCTTGATACAATGAGTTCTAGTGTGTGTTTGTTCGAGAGAGAATAGCAGAAGTATTGTACGTAAACTAGGTGCAAAAGTGTTTCTAAAAATAAGCTCAATACCCCTTTAATCTTTTGCTAAAAATATCCCAACTAACTATCCGAAAAATCTGCCTATCACCCACGATCACCACCAACGATAACTAGCTCATGCACATGTTGAAAAAGTAGAGCATATTCCCCTGGAATCTCGCATGGAATAAGTCTTCTTCGAAACATACCTGCAAAATAAGCCAAATGTGACGAAAACAATTGTTAAGTTAGAATATTAATGAGGATCCTAGATCCTTATTCCCGCAGCGTCTCCTGATGATCCTTAATTCAAATTGAACTGAGGATCCGTGATCCATACTACACTTGAGGATCCGTAATCCATAGGCAGTAAAATTATATCCCAAACAATTACACTTTCATCTTCTCCATCACCATCCGAACAAATCTTCAAGTTGCCATTGCAACACAATGTAAAAATTTATAAATTTTGTCGATTGTAAATGCTAGTATGTTATTGCATTTATAAATTTGTTCGTACCGACGGGAAGAATCGAATTAGGTTTATCGTTTTTGAGAATCTTGTTAAAATTCATTTCTATATTAACTCAAACCTCCATTCAAACCCCTTCTGCAAATAAGAACCACGCATGCCTTTTTTCCCCACCTAGTATAAAAACTACACTTATATGTTGTTTTTTTTATGTATTTTACAGATGGCAATGCCAATAGCAAATACGGTCAATATACCTCTAGTGCAGAGTGGAGCATGGCAAACTCATAGAGAGGGTTACGAGTACGTTGTGAATATCTACGATGCCCAAGCATTTGAAGTTAACTTTGAAATCCCCTATGTAGACTTTCTACATGATGTGCATATCCAGAGCATCAAGCACGTCATATAGAAAGTCTACATAGGGGATTTCAAAGTTAACTTCAAATGCTTGGGCATCGTAGATATTCACAGCGTACTCGTAACCCTCTCTACGGGTTTGCCATGCTCCACCCTGCACTAGAGGTATATTGAGCGTATTTGCCATTGGCATTGCCATCTGTGAAATACATAAAAAAAACAACATATAATTGTAGTTTTTATACTAGTTGAAGGAAAAAAGGCATGCGTGATTCTTATTTGCAGAAGGGGTTTGAACGAGGGAATTAATAGACGTTTGTGTTAATGTAGAAATTAATTTTAACAAGATTCCCAAAAACGCTAAACCTAATTCGATTCTTCTCGTCGGTACAAACAAATTTATAAATGCAATAGCATACTAGCATTTACAATCGACCAAATTTATAAATTTTTACCTTGTGTTGCAATGGCAACATGAAGATTTGTTCGGATGTTGATGGAGAAGATGAAAGTGTAATAACTTGTTGAGAATTGGGAACTTAAATGGTGGGGAAGTTCATCAGTCTTGTAAATATAGACCACTCAAAGTACAAAAACACAATGCATAGGTACAAGCACAACTCGGGTTTTTTTTTTTCGCGGGTCCGAAGCTACTGCCATCATTCTCTACTGGTGGAGTTAGTTACCACCAACGTTTTCGTGGCCGGACCGGTCTGACCGGAGTTCGGTGATGCCGGCGGTCCGGTTATGCATGCTTGGGCTGTTTTTGAAACAACCGGCCGGTTATGGCGGTCGACAGTTTGGCCGGTGAACCGGGTCAGCGATCGAACCGGGATTTTCCCGTTTTTTGTGTTACGTTTGAGAAATAAGGAAAAGAAGAACGGACTGCATTTACGTTACGCTCACTAGATCTGCGTTCTGGACTGCATTTACGTTAAGCTCAATAGATCTACGTTCAAATTCACCAGATCTACTCGACGGCTCTGCATTCAATTCACAGGGTTATGGAGGAAGAGTTTGATGGTGAAGACAGGAGGAGTTTGATGGTGAAGACAAACCTACGTTGGACCCTTGAATTCATTTTATAATAGAGGTTAAATCAAAAGCAAATTTATTGGAAATGAAAACAACATTTTTCATTAAAAGTTTGCAGTCATTTTTTACTCTTTCTTTTCACCACTATTTTATTAATTTATATTTTAGTTTAATTTGTTTACTTAATCGTTTACGATTTGTATATTTTCCCATTTTTTATTTAACTTTGTTATATTATTAGTTTCTTTATATTTAGAAACCGTTTTAAGTTAAATGTTATGTAATCCAGTTTTTAAATCTGGACTAACCGGTTCGACCATTAAACTAGTAATGTCAGGGTCGTCTCTGAAAATAACAAAAAAAAAAAAAAAAATTGGCCATGTGCGAGATAAAAATTTTGGGCCCTATTCGCAAATTTCCATGTATTATAAACTCCTCAATTATATAAACACTAAAATTTATGTGAAAGTAATTTAAATAGTTATTTTTAGCTAAGGGAAGTTAGTAATTTATTAATTAAAGAAAAAGATGTAGTTGACAAAATTAGGCATTAAATGTCATATACGGCTAAAAAAAACTAAAAAATAAGCTAAAATAGAGAATTTAGAGACGCCAGGATTAGAACCCGTGTCTCCTTGTTGTCTAAGCAAAGCAATAACCACCCTGACAAGAGCTTGTTTGTGTCATCTTTCGATGATGTGTATATATATATATATCATATACAACATAAATTCTATACAAAATTAAAAAGATTTGAGCCCCCGAAGGGTTTGGGCCCCGTGCCATCGCCCACCCCGCACCCTCTCAAAGACGGCTTTGAGTAATGTGTCTGGTTCAATGTCCGCTCCCGTATAAAAACATTGGTTACCACCATCATCGTCATTATTTGAGTATAGAAGAAATTAAAGGATCTTGTTGCCGTTTGGTTTTCGGGTTAGTTGGTTTTAATGAAGTTTACCTTAAAAAAAAAAGAAGAAATTAAAGGAGAATTTTTCTATAGTGCAACGATATTAACAGTTCCTAAAAACCGATTTTGATAGTGTAGTGTAATACAACTGTTACCAGCTAAGGGTGTAAGGGGCACTCCTCTAAGGGGGGAGTGACCTCTCTTACACACACCCAATCAGCACGCGCCACGTCAACTCCCCCCTTAATTCCCCCCACACCCTTAATTTGATGGCGGCACTCCTCTCTTGGGAGACTTGCTTTTTCTGTTTTTTTTTATAAAAAATATTTTTATAAAAGTAAAACATAATTTAAATAAAATAAAACTAAATAAAAATAAAAAAACACATTTCATTAAATTAAAAACATATTTTAGGGTCCTTTTAAAAGTAATAAAAAACTTGAGTGTTTTTTTAAACTAAAAACAAAAGTTTAGAGTTATTTTTGAAAAAAAAAATCTCTTTCTCCAACCTCCTTCTTCTTCCTCCTCCTTCTTTCTCCAACCTAATTCTTCACCTGCAAGGTCCTCTCTTCTTCTTCATTTTTTCACCTGAATTCTTCATTTCTTCACCTGAAAAAACAAGGAAAAAACAAGGAATAACAAAAAAAAAAAGAAAAAACTTGAAATCACACGCGGTGAACACCCACCGAGCCACCCTCCCCGCTTACGCTCCCCGAGGGGTCGGCGGCGGTTTTCCCGCTCGGGGACTCGCCTCACCGAACCCCTCCCCTCAAAGCGCCCCGTTCACCCTAAGATATTAGAGTTCCCAGAAAGTAATTTTGTTAGATGATCTCCAATGCTAATGCCGCCCTTAGGCGTCCTTAGCTGCCTAGTTAGCTGCCACATCATATCCTTACAAATCTTTAAAAATCCTTATAAATTCTTAAAACCTCAAATTTTACTCCAATCATACAAACTTATCCTTACATTTTCCACATCGCTTATTATTTATTTAACTTAAATAAGTAGAATTAAGGAATTGAATAATAAAAATATAATATTTAAATTGCTTAAGTTTTATATAGTTGATTTGATAAATATTATATATATATATATATATAGGATTAGGTTCAAACGTGAACAAAATCCCAAGAGTGAACTGCGTGAACTGATCTGGGCCCTTGATTTTTATGATCTTGAGATTAAAGTGAATGGCATGATGGTAATTATTTGGTTAATTTTTTCCACTTAATTAAATACAAAAAGGGTATATGTGTAATTTCAATCTTAAATTGATTGCATAAATCTCTCACAAATCAAGTAATCAATTATCCTCTTAAATTGATTGCATAAATCTCTCACAAATCAAATCAAGGATTAGGAAAGATGTAACTTAATTCATTTATTAAAATAATTATTTGTTTAAATGCGATGTACACATGTGTATATCGTCTGTTTTTGTGATATCTCAGAATTTTTTTTTGTATTGAATGTTGATGTACACCTGTGAATTACTGTACACATATGTACGATGCTGAGTACACATGTGTACTGTTCTATTTATATCCAAGTACACATGTGTATACCGTTGAAATATGAAGGTTACGTGGATCTTAAAAATCAAAATTTGAATTCTGGTGATGAAATCTGAAATAAAAATTAAAATTGAAATCTGGTGATTTGTTGTTTGTTTTGATAATTATCTTATTAATAAATAAACATAATGTGGATAATGAATTTAAATTAGGAAAGATGTAACTTAATTCAATTATTAAAATAATGATTTAAATCTAATCTTTTATATAATTACAATCCTACCCTTAACAACTAAAAAGGAAATCACGGGTCCATATATGTTCACGCAGTTCACTCTTGGGAGATTGTTCACGCTGGAACCCTACCCTATATATATAGGGTGGAGTTATTGTAAAAAAGACCAAAAGTGTGAGAAAGGTAAGAAAGAATCTCAACCATTAGATCTAGATTAATTGAAAAGGGTATAATTGTAAATGTATTAACAAATTCAAATATGGTAATCCTTGATTTAAGGATTTGGAGAGAGAAAATCCTTGATTTAAGGACTTATAACCGTCCATAAATATAACACCATTCAGAGCATGTTCATACATGGTGTTTTAAATATCACACCATTCAGAAAATATAACACCATTCAGCACAAATATAACACCATTCAGCACAAAAAAACACCATTCACACAAAAATAACATCATTCAGCACAAACATAACACCATTCAGCACAAAAAAACACCATTCACACAAAAATAACATCATTCAGCACAAAATATAACACCATTCAGCACAAAAAACACACCATTCACACAAAAAAATAACATCATTCAGCACAAAAAAAACACCATTCAGCAGTAAATAAAATAAACACCATTCAGTACAAGAATATAACACCATTCAGTAAAAGAAATATAACACCATTCAGAAAAAGAAAAAAACACCATTCAGAAAAGAAAAAAACACCATTAAGAAAAGAAAAATAACACCATTCAGAAAAGAAAAAACACCATTAACAAAGGAAAATAACAGATGGAGATGAACATGCCGGTGAGATTTGTTGTTTTCGCCGGAAATTTTCGCCAATGATTCGACGGTGATCGGCTCCGCTGCTCGCTCCTCCGCTCGATTTTACCAGGTAACTATAAATTACAGCGAGATTGTTTCTATTTCAAACACGATTCTAAATCGCCTTCATCTTGTTTTTCAAATCTGAATCGAGCACGAAAGTGTTAATTGTTGCCGGATGACAGAACAGAACTAATATCCACCGTCCGTTCTCTGATTGATGTTTACGTTTTCTGTTTGCAGGGATTCTGTTCTGAATATGGAAGAAGAAAGAGAGAGAAAGAGAGAAATTAGGAACGTATGATAGAGAGAAAACGAAATTGTAGGGATTTTGATTTACAAAATGAAGATAAAAATACACAATTTCCCCTAGATATTTCAATTCAATCCAAATTAATAAAAATATTTTACATTTTGGTCCCTATAGATCTCAACCATTAGATCAAAAGATCTAATGGCTGAGATTCTTTCTTACCTTTCTCACACTTTGGGCCTTTTTTACAGGATCCTAACTCTCTCTCTCTCTCTCTCTCTCTCTCTATATATATATATATATATATATAGGGAGCCGCTAGAATGAGAACCACCACGAGTTGTAAGAACCACGAGAACCGCGCCCCGCGGGTGGCCGTTGACCACGAAATTTTTTTTACACCTAGATCCGTATATTTTAACACCGGAGGTAAATTTTGGGTTCAAACGGCGCGCCCGAGGGGGTAGTTTTTTAGGCCCAAAGTTTGGGTTTTTTTAATTTTTTTAATTTTTCTTTTTTTTTAACCAAACTTTGGGCGTAAAAAACTACCCCCTCGGGCGCGCCGTTTGAACCCAAAATTTACCCCCCGTGTTAAAATATACGGATCTAGGTGTAAAAAAAATTTCGTGGTCAACGGCCACCCGCGGGGCGCGGTTCTCGTGGTTCTTACAACTCGTGGTGGTTCTCATTCTAGCGGCCCCCTATATATATATATATATATATATATAGGGTAATGCTACACAAGAAACCCTTTATTTTTAAAAAAACTTTGCAAACTCAACATGTAGCCTAGATTGCTCCACATCAACATATGATTTTAGAGCTTTGAAGGGTAGGATTGTCTTTTTACACTACCCAACTCAAAAAGATATCTTGACTTTTGTGTACTATGATTTGACAACATTTATTTCTCATTTATCTTCCCAAACCTCTCTCTCTTCCTTAATCTGATTAGTTTCTCTCTCTCTCTCTTCATCAAATCTCTCTCTCATCGTACACCTCTCTCTCTTCCACCACACCACCATCACCACCGCACCACCATCATCATCACCACCGCACCACCATCTGTATTATACCTCCGACACCACCGTAAACACCTCCAACCCTGTTGCACAACCCCCACCACCGTTGCACCTTTACCACCGCCGGCCGACCCCCGCTGCACAACCCCCACCACTGCCACCACTGCCCCTCCACCACCGCCATCCCCCAACCCCAACCCATATATTCAGTTCCTATATTCAGATGTGGAACTGAATATATTTAACTCAAAATGGCACCAGATCTGAATGTTGCCATCATCAACTACTGCTCAAAGGTCACTGATGTCGACGAGCTCTTTAGATCGTATCAATCTGAAGCCGAATGTTCTCCATCCAAAGATTATATTTGGGGGAATGATCTCTATCCGAATGTTGAACTCATATCAACTACAAAGGTTTAATTGTTTGTTTTTTGATTTAAAATTTGTTTGGATTAATTTTGGGGTTTTTTTTATGTGCGAGGGTAATATTTGTTAGATGATTGAAATTTTGAGCTTGGGGACTGTGTGGATGTTAATGTTCGTAATTAGACCGTTAATGTGTCTTATAGATTACAAATTACAGTTTGTATAATTCCAACCGTTATTGTGAAACACGAACAACCGTTAATGTTCGTATAGATTACAAATTATAGACCGTTAATGTTTCGTATTTAACGTGTAATCTTGTTTTATGTGTACTTTGTTATTTGCTGAATTTTATACGTCTAATAATCGGCACATCTGTTTTTAGAAACGAAAAGCCAAGTTTGTCTTACAGCACAACCAACGTAACACGTGTTATAGTCTGAACTCCTGTTTCACAGCTAAGCCAAGTTTGTCTTACAGCACAACCAATGTAACACGTGTTATAGTCTGAACTCCTGTTTCACAGCTAAACCATAGTAACATGTTATAGAGACATGTATTAGGGTATGACGATGTATTAGAGACATGTATTAGGGTATGACGAATCAATTGTAGGTTTTTAGTTCTGTGTACTTTGTTAGTTGTTGTTTCAGTTGTGTAAGATTAATTTGCAGGTTTTTATTTTTGTGTTAAAAAGTTGTGCTTGGTTTGGTTGCTTGTTTGGGCTTTTTATCTGAATAGTAACTGTTTTTTTGTTGGTTTGGTTGCTTTGTTTGGGGCTTTTGATCTGAATAGTAACTGTTTTTGTGATGTTATCTGAGAAAAAAAAATTTCTGGCTATGAATGTGTTAATATTTATGTCTGGTTAACGACTTAACGGTTATCTTATCTTTTTGTTATTAGGACGGTGATAGATTCAAGGGAAATAAGATCCAATTCTCGGGACCGTTGGTTTCGTCAAACGTGGATCAGATGCTCAAGGATCATGACTATGTTTATGTTACAGCACAACACAACTAACACGTGTTATAGGTTGAACTTCTCGGACATGCATGTGTTACATGTGACATGAAACCCATGTACAACGTAACACGTGTAACGTGTGACATGAAAACACTTTTTTATAACTTCCCTGGCATACGCACACCCACATGTTTACAAACCGTTTCAAGACCGACCCAAACAATAAAGCAAGGGTAGCCGCTGAAAAGCTAAGGCAGTAAAGGTAGCCGCTGAAAAGCTGAGGCAGACTTTCAAAGGAAGCTCCACCATTTTCTTAGTGCTATGTATTTTCGGTTACTAGTAATATGTAATGTGAGACTCTTATTTTGTTTTGTCTAGTACATGATGTTAAAACGGTATGGACTTAACACATTCTGGAAGTCTTAACACACGTTATTTCAGGTATACTATGTTATTAAGTTACTATTGGAGTTTATGCATCCATTCTGGAAGTCTTAACACACGTTATAATAGAGGCTTAACACACGTTATACAATATTAACTTGTATGTTCCATATTAACTTGTATGTTCCGTATACGGTGTTACAATATTAACTTGTATGTTCCATATTAACTTGTACACATATTAACTTGCAAACCACTTTCATATACACGAATACAAGTCGGGTTATAATGGATGCTTACATGTTATCATATGTATACAAGTGGGGTTACAACAAGATTACGATATTAACTAAGCTCACCATTAAACTCATCGCCCCCGTCGACTGTTTTCACCCTTGTCACATGTTAAGCAATTACATGTTCCGAACAGACAAATTGTAACACATGTTAGATCAGTATATACACATCATGGTGTTTTGTAAAACCCTAGCTTATACATGAATATATGTCAGGTTACAAAAAGATTATAACAGAGGCTTAACACATGTTATACATTCCAAAATGTGCAAAACAAACACATGTTATAAACGAACGAAGAGTTCTTTCCCACGTTATATATCATTCTAACAGGGGCGTAACACATGTTATACATGAACACATGTCAGGTTACATCATGGTGTTCTGTTACAGCATGAACGACCAACACATGTTATAAATGAACGAAGACTTCTTTCCCAAAGGATGTGACTTTCATATACATGAATACAAGTTGGGTTACGGTGTTACAATATTAACTTGTATGTTCCAAGATTATACAAGTTAATAGTGTTTTGGAAACCACTAGCTTATACATGACACCATGTTGGGTTAAACCAAGATTATAACAGAGGCTTAACACATGTTATCCCAGGTATACGGTGTTACAATATTAACTTGTATGTTCCATATTAACTTGTACACGTGTTACGATCAGTATATGCACATCATGGTGTTTTGCAAACCACTTTTGATATACATGAATACAAGTCGGGTTATAATGGATGCTTACATGTTATCATATGTATACAAGTGGGGTTACAACAAGATTACGATATTAACTAAGCTCACCATTAAACTCATCGCCCCCGTCGACTGTTTTCACCCTTGTCACATGTTAATTAATTAAATGTTCCGAACAGACAAATTGTAACACATGTTAGATCAGTATATACACATCATGGTGTTTTGTAAACCACTAGCTTATACATGAATACATGTCAGGTTACAAAAAGATTATAACAGAGGCTTAACACATGTTATACATTCCAAAATGTGCAAAACATGTTATAAACGAACGAAAACTTGTTACAGCATGAAAACTTCTTTATGGATCTGTTACAGCATGAACCACTAACACATGTTATAAACGAACGAAAACTTCTTTCCCAAAAGATTTGACTTATTCAATGTCCCTGCATTAACGTCGCCTACATCCATCCAGCTTGTCAATTGAATATCTTTAAGGATCTGTTTCTGTAAATCAACACACGTTATATATCATTCTAACAGGTGCTTAACACATGTTATGGGTCTGTTTATGTAAATCAAACAACCCAACAAAAAAAACACTTACTGTTCAGATCAAAAGCCCAAACCAACAAAAAAAAACAATTATTGTTAAGATCAAAATCCCCAAACAAGCAACCAAACCAACAAAAAATCCCGTTCAAAATCTCATCTTAAAGTTTTCGATTTATTTAAATTATTGTGAAAAAACACCAAAGCATGATTCAGTTGCAGAAGACGATGGCGGTTGTAGCAAGGCTTAGGTCAAAACAAAATCATCACCGCCGAACACCGCCTCATCAACCATCACTGCCCACTACTGCCCCTGCCACCATCCAACAGAACACACCAAATCAAACCACAACCCCACCTGCCACTATCCAACACACGAAAACCCCCTTCTCAATTTCGAACAATCTCGTCACCATCCAGCACCACCAACCACCCACCCTCCACCACCTTCTACAACCACCCACTGTCGCCGCTATCAACCACCAACACCCCAGAATGAACTAGTCACCACCTTCCACTAACCACCAGATCTGCAACCACCATCGTGCCTCACTCATTCCCCTGCCCCAACCATAACGGTCAACAACACCAATGCCACAGCGCTGCTGCTGCCGTGGGTGGCTGGAAATCCACCAGTTTTCTCTCTCTCTTTCGATTTCTCTGGACCTCTTTTTCTCTTTCGATTTCTCTGGTACTCTCTCTCACGGCTCTCACTCTATCTCTAGGCTTGCAGGTTGTAAGTGTTGTGTAGAGAGAAGGGAAAGTCATGGGGGCTAGGGTTTTGATTTGGGGAGGAGAAAATGAGATCTGTGATTTTAGAGAGAGGGAATTGAGAGAGCTGAGATGAGATTGTGATTTTGAAATGGATATGAAGAGAGAGAAAGATCATTACATTAAAGAGAGATGATAGGATTGGACAGTGGAGAGAGAATAAATGTTCTACCGAAAATGCCCCTTCCACTTGTACTAATGTATTATATCATTTCTTTTAAATATAATTCTTACCAAAAATTAGGAGAGCCATTGATCAAGTTAGATGAGAGACAATCAATGGCTCACATTGGGTTTCCAAGGTTTCTTAAAAAAGACGGGGTTTCCTATAGAGCCCAACCCTATATATATATATATATATATATATATATATATATATATATATATATATATATATATGATTTTAAAGTAAATAAAAGAAGAAATAAACGAGATAGACCAGTTAAATAAAATAAAACAAAAAGAATAAAAGATATCAAGTGAAATAATTAAACAAATAAATAGTAAAAAAAAGTTATGTGCCTATTTTAAGAAACTACCTTCAAAATTTTTTTTAAGGGCATTGGGCTATAAATTAAAGAAAAAGCACAATTCAAACATATAATAAATAGTTCGGTTATCTTCTCCTCCTGTTATTTGGAAGTGCCGCTACTGACGCTCTGGTTAGGTTCAAACAGTCAGCCAACAATTTTCCGATCATCCCGATCCACAAGTCTTTTTTTCATCAGGAATTCAGGACTCCTCTCATGCAACAATCCCCATTTAATGTATTTATTTTTTTTCTTTTCTGAAACTCGGCTCAATAACCGAGGAAAACCACGCCCAAAGTTACGGACTTTTCTTTTCAGACAGAGGTCGGACACTGGCCTCCAACACAGGGACGGATTCGGGCGTGGCTGAGGTGGATTTCGGACGAGGTGTGAAACACGCGTTGGAGATAGTATTTGTGTAGTGTAGTACAAGTGTTTTTTTATTATATTAGACTATCTCCAATGCAAACGGCCTTAGGCGCCCTTACTGCCTAATCAGTTGCCACATCATATCCTTAAAAATCCTTACAAATCCTTAAAAACCATCAATTTCATCTCCAACCATACAAACATCCTTACATATTCTTTCATTTTCCACATCATCACCCATTTTTTATTTAAGTTTACCCATTTTTTTAAGTTTACTTACTTAAATTATTAAAATATATTCAAATAAATTAAATGATTAGATAATAAGATAAATAATTTAAGTAAAATAAAAAAAACATAAGAACATAGAAATTACATTACCTAAAAACAAAAGTAAACTAGATTTAAAAACAAATATTTTAAAAATAAACATGAAAACATAGAAATTGCATGCATAAGAATGAAATTGGTTAATGGTGGATGTAAAGTTCAACCGGTTTTCTTGTTTTGTTTAAAATTGTAGGTTGCAAATTAAATAAACTCAATATTGAACTGAACCAAAATATGACAAATAAATGAATTAAAAGAAGTTGATAATAGGACGGTTGAAATAAAAAATTAATAAACATTGCTTTAGTGGCACAAGAACCAAAACTTACCTTGCCCTTGCAGTCGGATATTAGTTTGTTTCAAACAATGTTGTAGAAGGCGCTAGGCGCTAGTCGGGCGGTGAGGTACAGCCTAGAGATTAATCGGGATTAATCGGAATGGGATTTTTATATGTATTTTTTCAAAATTATATATATATATATATATATATATGTCACAACCCCCGATCCCTTATCTGTCCCGGGAACGGGCGGCCGCGAACATTCGTTTGTGGTGGTATCAGTTATTAATTTGGCAGCGGAAATTTCATCAGGATCGTAGTTAGAAAATATTTTATCAGAGTAAAACCACCTTATTTGATATTAATAATCATATGGGTAAAACCCAAGTTTTCTTATTACAATATGTTTATAGGGATAAACCCTACTTTATTGATTTTAAAACATCGTGTTTTAGATAACTTTTATAGCCACTTATTTTCCAAGCCGTCAGTACTCGCGAGCTGGCTTTTTCCCAGTTGGCTTTCACATTGTGTTACCTGAAACATGTTTTTAAAAATATTTTATCAGCAAGAAATACTGGTGAGTTAATCCCAGTTTAATCAAAAACAGGTTTTATCATTCGCAGTATTGAGAGCCATTACAATGTTTATATCTACACAATTACCCATTCAGTACTTGCCACTCGACGTATCTATGGCTATGGTCATATCACACATTGGCTACTCGTCGTCCAATTGTGAAGATTATCAAGTAGTGTATACAAAACCCCATAATACCGGCGATAATTGAAGAATTACACGACTCACATGCTGGTAATATAATATAAATAATTGAGGTTTTATAAAAATAGTTGACACGAAAAGGAGATTACTCACTTTGCTAGTTTTGGTATTTTCCTTGTGACTTTCTGGTTATAATCTATTAATTAAACAATGCACATGTGTTACACCCTAATTCGTAACTTACTAAAGTCGCAGCGGAAAATCGTACCATAAAAATTTCTTTCGTTACAAACACCTTGACGCACTTAAATTCATTTCTAAAATTAATTCTTTCCCAATAAATACATTTATTATACTCATTTTCAATAAGAAACCATAACCTAGCTTCACTCAATTACGTACTCAACACTCCCGTACAATCTATCTTGTGACTCGATCCTCGATCTCCAATCCTTGGATATCCTCATGACTGGTACTGCCTGCGTTCACCACATAAAATTCACAACATTAGTACGCATTATAAACATACAAGGTTTGTTCACGTTTACTTCTCGTTTCGTTAACTCTTTACATCCCAGCTTTTCCATCCTGTCATACCATCCGTGGTGAGACTTCTTTGCTATTCCTGCATTTCACTTATAACTCCAGGTACACGAATAAACAACGTAAACACTTAATCATCCCGAAATACTTACATACATACCTAAACTTCATACATATTATCTCCATATATACATACGTACACACATGCATACTTACCTACTTGCATACATACTCACACACATCTACATCATTATATACGTATCTACATGTACACATACCAACATCATTACGTACACTCATGACATTATACATATTTACATACATACAGCCCTACGTGCATCATACCAAACTCATACATGCCTACTCTCATACATACCATCATATATCCGCTTATTCTTGCTCACATACTTATAAACATACCCGCGTAGGTACATACATGCTTTCATACATTTCTACATGCGTGTATAAAGATATACAAACATACATACATACCTATCTACATGTGCGCTTACCCTAATGGTCATAAAACATAAGTTAAATTAGTCATACGCAACTTAAAACGCGTTTAAACGAGTTCCCAAGCCAAAACGGAGCAAACGAACAATTTTCGCCAAACAAGGGGGCCTCGCGTGACGCCAAGGCCCTTGGCGTCACGCCTAGCCCCTGTTTTTCCAGAAAGTTTGCAGCTGGTTGCTGCATATTCCCTGCACGTTCGGATTTTACGGAAACGAGCATAACTTCCTCATTTGATCCGTTTTACCCGATTCTTTTTCATACGTGATCGTAATTTAATTCTCCATCACATGGAGTGAAAATCCAATATTTGGACTACCGAAATTTATAACTTTTAAGCCTTCGGCTTATTACCCTTTTCCATAATTTTGACCCGTTCATGCATTTACCCACATAACTTGTTTGTTTGACCTTAACTTCATATAAATTGATAATTTCAAGGTCATTTGTCATAAAAGATTCATTCCCGGATACCTTACATCTCATTCCACCCGTTTTCGCTCAAAAGCTTATTTTGACCCATTAAGGGTAATTGCGCATTAAAACGTTTCTGGCTTACAACACCATACTCCTCATTTTCATACTTGACCAAAACATTACACTAATCGAATAACTTGTTTCTAAACTACTTTTAAGATCGTTTGCCCAAAATACCCATTAAGGGCATTTTGGTCAACTTTAATCCCATCATTTACGACGAAAGACTTCAACACATATTTGACCTCAAACATCATGTTTAATCAATTAAAACACTTTATTACTTAATCGAACTAAGAAGTGATTACGGAGATCACTTACCTTATGCGTCCGTGCTCGTATCCGATTCCTTGCCACTTCTTGACCCGTTAACACCTCATGCTTGAGTCCGTCTCGACGTGATCCCTATGCTTTCATTTCATCGAAATCACGCTCTTATTAGCATACTCATTTGTACATGTTAGCAATCACATCAATCGCATATTTCACACTTAACTTTCATTAGTTCTTTCTAACAACATAAAACATATAATCAACTTCATATCCTTTCAACTCATGTAATTCATCATGTAATCACAATTAACACATATTAACATAACATGTATCAAACGACTTCCTATAATCCTGCTTTTACAACAACGAGTCAAATCATGTTTCTTATACTTAGTTGACTTTCAAGAGTCAACTATTAACCATATTTAACCATCGACTTATCATCATATACTCGTAACATCATAATCGACTATACGGACGACACTATATACATTTCATCATACACTTGATGTGAGTAC
Source organism: Helianthus tuberosus (assembly GCA_030545235.1). Lineage (NCBI taxonomy): Eukaryota > Viridiplantae > Streptophyta > Magnoliopsida > Asterales > Asteraceae > Helianthus > Helianthus tuberosus. The sequence continues at coordinate 32,930,404 of CM060351.1, read as the reverse complement.
TACCTTTTAAGCATAACGTACAACTATTTCATGCACAAATCTTCTAAACTTATACATAACCCATCAAAACCTACTACTAATCATCATGTATCATTCCCAAATAAACATCAAACATATCATCATCACATTTCTCCTAATTCTTCCAACAAGTATTCATCATACCCACATAATACATCAATCTTTCAACAAGACTCGAACATGGGAGGTGATTCTAGTCATCATCTTCACCCTAACTAACGGGTTTCACCTCTAATCATCAGATTAACGCAAACCATACATAACCCATGTTCTATACGAGGATTCTAACCCTTGTACATGATCAATTTCATATTAACTCACGGATTAGAACATAACCCACTTCACCCATGATCACCAATCTTAGATTTAAGACATACCTTATGATCCCCTCGTGTTGGTGATCATTAATCCATGCTCAGTTATGGATTTAAGCTTCATCTTGCCTTCCAATTTGATGATCTTCATGATTAGGGTTTGTGGAGCTCTCATGGAGCTCCTGGTTCTTTCTCGAACACACACGATGTGTGTGTTTATTTGTGTGTTGATTTCTTTTAATTAGTAAATCAACTTTCATTTGTTCCACTTTAGCCCCTCGGGTTTACCTTTAAAACATAACTGACACTACCTTCATCATTTAATACTTTTGACCATACCCTTAACTAGGTTAAATAGCCTAGTTATTTATTTCATGACGTGTCACATAAGAACACACGACAAATATTAACATTCAGATTTTGGGGCGTTACAACATGTGTTAGTATAATAACCCATTTTAACATTAGTAATACCCTCCCCGAGACGGTATTCCAACGACTACGTCGGGCAGAACCACGACAGCCGTTACGGAATCCTAGATCAATCGGGCAGCGTATCTAATACGTATCCAGGGTTATAATACTTACAACGAGGGAGAGCTTCGCTATTTAGGGGGATATAATACCCGACTATAATAAGCCTACTACAGAAATTTAGATTGAGAATTGAGAAATGAACGAGTTCTGGTTGAACCCGATGGCCTTCTTATATAGTTGCTGATTTTGGTCCTCTCGCGGCCCGCGTAAGATATAGACAAGGCTTACGCGGCCCGCGTCAACCTCGGTCAACGGCGTAGCTTGGCTGAGTCAGCTACTAGGCTCGCCACGATGATGACACGTGTCGGCTTCTGGTGTCTCCGGGTTTGATGATCTGTCGCTGCCCGCGTAATATTGAGAGGAAGTTCACGCGGCCCGCTTGAACTTATAATTTCACTGAAATTAGTTTCAGCCTTGATACCGCCCGCGTAAGGTTGAGGTGGGGTCCTACGCGGCCCGCCTCAACTTACTATTTCTTGTTTATAATTATTATAACGTATTTCGGGCTTGGTTTTCACATACGGGGTGTATTTAAAGACATATAAGGGTATTTTAAAATATATTAGGGCGTCGGAAAATATTCGAGAGTGTCGGTTTCTTGAGGGTTGTTACAATATACCCAATAATATAAAAATAATACTTCAAAATTCACATAAATACTTCAAGTTTCAGATAGTATGGTTCGATTTTGACCAATTTTGACCGCCCAGGACCGCCCAAGACCGATTTTGATCGATTTTGACCGACTAATATTGTCCGATTAATCCGATTTTTGACCGCCTATGACCGATTTTGACCGATTTTTGACCATGACCGATTAATTGACCGCCTAGCTCAAAATTAGGCAGTAGATGACCGCCTAGCGCCGACTAATCGGCCGCCTAGGCCGATTTCTGCAACCATAGTTTCAGATACACTTCAATGGGCCTTTAGATAAGGATATTATCCACCTCATCACGGGCGAGAGATTTACGGATGCAATGGAGATTTACATCAATGACTTGCAATGTGCCATTTTTTTTGTCTTTTCTTTTCTTTATTTTGTTTTATTCTTTTACTTTTTTTATATATTTTTTAATCACTCAAGTTTAGGGCTGTAAACGAACCGAATGTTCAGCGAACAGTTCGTGAACCATTCGGCGGGAAGTTCGTTTATGTTCATTCGTTTAGTAAATGAACGAACACGAACAAGAAATTTCGTTCGTTAAGTTAAACAAACAAACATGAACAGAGGTCGCGTTCATTCGTTTATGTTCGTGAACGTTCGGTGATGTGTTCGTTTATGTTCGTGAGCGTTCGGTAATGAATTCATTTATGTTTGCTTGTTAATATTTATTTGTGTTAGTTCGTTAAAGGTTTTTATATGTTTTATTATTTCTAGTTTTTAAAGTTTTGAAACCCTAGTTATCTTATATGCCTCTCACAACATCCCTCATTTCACTATTTCAATTTTAGTTTGTGTTAAGGCTTAACAAACTCTTAATTTTGTGTTTATCATGTTTTTGATAATCACGCCAACTCTGTTCGGATAATTATGTTAAGTGTTTATTTATTTTTTGTGGATTCTTCGTAATGTTTGTGATGAAAATGCTGATTTTATTCTAAAATGAATATTGTGTTCATATACGTCGTTTGTGTTCATTTATGTTCATGAACATTTGTTAGGGTCCATTAGCATATGGTAAGTGTTCATGAACAGTTCACGAACATGTTCGTTTCCTTAATGAACGAACACGAACAAGAAATCTCGTTCGGTAAGCGTTTGTGAACAGTTCATGAACAAGCTTGTTCCTTAACGAACGAACACGAACATGTCCTTGTTCGTGTTCGTTCGGTTCGTTTACAACCCTACTCAAGTTTACATGAACATGAACACTAACTTGCAATGTGCCATTTTTTTTTGTCTTTTCTCGTTTTGATTTATTCTTTTACTTTTCTTTTTGTTTTTTATATTTTTACCACTCAACTTTTATCGTTAACAATTACAATCCTTTAACTTTCTAAATACTTTTTAATCCAGTTTTACGTGTTTATTTTTATGTACATGTTAGTATAAATTCAAATTAATTTACGTTTAGACGTAATTTTTTTGTAGTAATAAATTGGGTCAAATATAATATGTTTTTATGCTTATTAAAATGTACGTTTTCGGTTGTTTTACGTTTTAACTTGATTTTTTTTCCAGAATTGAGTCGGGTGAAACATAATACTTTTTTTTATTAAACGGTATAAATTCGAGTCACTATACGTTTCAACACCGTCGCAACGCGTCAAAACTATTTTCTTACGTGCTTATTAATATGCACGAGTCAATATAAAGTCAAGTTGGTTTATGATTCGACGAAAATTTTCTTCGGAAATATGTCAGGTCAAATATAATCCGTTTTCGTGCTTATTTTTATGTACGTTTTCAGTTGGTTTACGTTTTGACAGAAAATTACAATTAGCAAGTTGTGTGAATAGTGCTTTCATCCTATTGCCTTTTATGTTTCTTACTTGATTTTTTATTTTGAACTTTATTATATTTAATTTTTTTACTTTTCTTTATGTTAAGTGTTTTAGTTTTATGTTACTTTTTCATTAAAGTTATGTTTAAGATAACGTTACGTTTCCATTTACAATTCATTTAAAATCAGCCCGTCCGGCTGTCTTATTTTTATTTATTTTTATGGTTTTCATTCGATGCAAAACATGTGTCGATATTCTTTTTAGCATCTTTCGTTTGATTGCTACACTCAACCAAAATAGATATCGACTGAAACACCACAGCATAGCGCCGGTAATCTTTCTAGTTTATATACATTTTTTTGAAAGGTATTTAAATACATTTAATATAAAACTAAAACTAATAGATGTCATAAAATAATGATAGAAACAAAGGTAACAAGTGTTTGATATTTTTTTTAAAACTAGTAAGGTGTCCGTATGATGCGACGGGAAAAATATACACCGTTAAACACATAGATTTTTTTAAATATTAATGTATAAAAAGTCATAGTCGTTTAAATACCATGAGAGAAGTTAGATTAAAAGTCAACATTATATTTTAAATAAATTGTATTATATGTACCAAAGTTGTAATTACTTAAAGTTTAATATTTGTAAAATTACATTTTTATCTTTATATATAGTTATGTATTATAACATAGTAAAAGAGGAGGGATGATGGATTCTAGGTCAGAAGTCAGTGTCAAAGTTGATTGATGAAAGTCGTATATAGACGTAACTCTGCACGCAAAAGATTCATCACATCTCCTCAAACGGAACATGGTCATTAATGTTGCATGCGTCATTTCACGCAACACAGCTAACTGTATTCAATCTATCAAATGATACGTCAATTTTTGTTAACGAGGCGTAATAGGCTACCACACTCCTTAAATTGGATAGCCTCGTTGCCTTACTCCGCCAAGATTATATTTTCTTAACCAGACCCACACTGGCTTTGGAGTTTGGCTTGAGCGTTCCCCCGGGAGAACCATACCGCCGACTGCAACTTGACAGTCGTTGTGCCACCACAAGAGCAAAACTCTCTAGTGTAACACACGGTGGGACGAAAACCCGGGTGGGCTCATGATAGAGCCTGACACATCTACAAGAAGGTTAGGCTCTATCTATCATTGACTAATCCATCAAAGTGACACAAGTGAAAGATTGAACTTGGGTCTAAATTACATAACACAAGTGGTGGATAATTGATATGGCAATCTTAGCATTTTTTTAGTAACAATGTTACTCCAAACCACTATTCTTGCTTTTAAACTATATCAATATATTTGTAATTTTATATTCATACAAGACTTAACTATTATTTTATTGGATTATTCAATTAACTGTAACACGAACTAATTTTATTTTTTTATTGCTTTTATTTATATATAAAAATGTCAACTAAAAACTTAACTATTATTTTATTGGATTATTCAATTAGCTGTAACACGAACTAATTTTATTTTATTATATTATTATTTTATCTTTTAATATTATCATATTTATATTATCTGTTTAAATTCTAATAACGATGTTTTTAATTATTGTATTATGCCGATATGAACCATTGAACTGACCTGGAAAATTTTTCTCTTGGGTTTTATGAAATTTAAACATCTAAATATAGTGTCATCGTTAAAATAAATTTTTGGAACCATATCTGGTCTCGCCGCAACGTACGGGTTTACGTCAACTCGTTAGTAAATTACAAGTTTTGTCCTTTATGTTTGTACCAAATTGCAGGCGGTGTTCCTTCCCTTTAAATTTGACGAGTTTTGTCCTTAACGTTTCAAAATCCTGCACGTTATGTCCTTTAGCCCTAACCCAGTCAGATTTTTTTTGTTAAATATGGTCATGTGACTTGCACATGAGGGCATCTTTGTCATTTTATCTTTCAAGGACTAATTATGTAAATTAATTAAATACCTGCCATTATATTAAAAAGAGTAAACTACAATTTTACCCCATGGGGTTTAAGCCAATTGGCACTCTGACCCCCTCCCTAGAAAATATTGCAACCCCCCCCCCCCCCCAAACTAATGGGAAACGCTGCACTCTTACCCCTACCCCCTGGCACCCAACTCTGTTAAGTCAACGTTTGTTTGACTATTAATAACGTGTGAAAAGTCGTTTTTACCGCTATCTTATTAAAATTATATAAAAAATCAAGAATCAACCAAATCCATTACATCAAGTTCATCATCATCATCATCGGTTCATTCTTCATTCCCAGATTCATACTCTCAAGTTCATCACCACCACCACCTCCTTCTCCTCTTCTGACCACCGTTACCATCAACTCCACCACCACCTCCCCTCCTTCTTGTCACACCCCGATTTCCACGTGTCACCGGTGGGCCCGATGGGGAGTATCGTGACGTGGTTGGCAACATAATAGTCAAACAACATAATACATAAATGCACAGCGGAAGCAAAAGATAAATTATATTACAATCCGAAATTTAAGTAATATCCAAGTATTACAACGGAAAGTAAAGGATCCACAGGCGGATCTTAAATATAAACATTTGTTCAACAGACTTTAGACGCCTAGAACTTGCAAGATTCCTTATTAACGTCCTGAGCAGCTTCCAGCCTATTACGTACTTGTACCTGTCACTTAGACTTTTGAAAATACGTCAGTTTTCACTGGTAAATACACTCAACTGACTCATTTGAAAAGAGTTTAAGAAAATTGATTTAGATGCACCAGGCACAACGCATTTTGACACTTTGATTAAAACGCACAGAGGCAAAATTAATCTTTTATAACTTGGGAAAATTATTTGTATATAATCTTGTATACAGTTTTACTTATTTGTCGTCCATTAGGGCCGGTTAGAAGAGCCGGACAGATTAACTGACACGCCACAGGTATAATGCCCACAGGCTATCATCCTCTAAGTGGATTACCAGTTCCGGTATAGTGCCCACAAGGATGATACCTCGAAGTGGATTACCAGATTTTACATAATGCATCTGTCAGGTGTATGCCTACACCCCGTGCTTAGGTCGTGGCCATTTCGTAAAATAATGCCAAGGATATCCGGGACATGGTCATTAACCCCCAAAAGCCATACACCAAATAATACATATTAAACAGGTTATGTAAATACATCAATCACAATCCGATTTAAATGACTACATACACCTGACCAAGCGGTACTTTTATAGTGCCGTATCCCAAGCCCGTATAGGGAAAATAAGTTAAGAGTATTTACCTGAGCTAGCTCCTGTCTTAAATAGCAAGAATTAATAACTCAGCCGTATTCACTTAAGTAAGCGTAGGTACAATTTACCGGAAGGCTCTAGTCTGGAATGATGGTATAAATAACCAATTAGAATGCTAACGGGTTTTTAATTAAGCCTAAGCTTAGACCGGTTAGTCTTAAGGAAATATACGGTTCAAACGCATGATTAAGCGAAGACCGGAATAGAATGTGTTTTAGACCCGACAAGTTTGAAGACTTGTATATTATGGGTATTTCATACACATTCTGGATTTTGAGATAAAACCAATAAGGTTTGACCCGTTTCGACTAATTTATGTAAACTTGTTACACAAACCGAACCGTACGCGTAATAAGTGTGACGGGTATTCATGAGAGCCATATACAGGTTTCCTAAGTTAATTATGCCTCAAATATGTTGTGGCATCGGTAAGATGTCTTTCATTATGCCCGAAATGAATTTAAACACAAACTATGCCCCGTAGGGGTAGTTTGGTCATTTAAAAGGTTATAACATAGTTTAAGCATTTACCTGAGTTACAGGTCTGATATAATTATCAAAAATACTTATTTTACTAAGTTATAACACTAGGGTAAGGTATATATGTGAATTTACCAATTATAATCAAACTATGCACCGTAGGGGCATTTTGGTAATTTCACATAAGCCGTGAAGCTCAAAACTGAAGTCTGAGTTAAACAACTTTTGCTTACTGTTAAAACATTATAATTTACCTAAAATATCAGTAGGTATCAACCCTTGTATGTCTAAAATAGTTCTAGCACATACTATGCGTTAAAAACGCTTAGAAAGGCGATTAGGAGCCGTTTCCGGGTTATATACATAAAGCTGATATTTTTATTATTCCAGGAGGCTTAAAATACTTTATTTATCATTTAAGATCAGTAGCAAAAGGTTTGGAGTCGATTAGATATGTAAAACTCATTTTATAGCCCGTAAGGGCAAAACCGACAGTTACCGGATTAAGCCTACGACTATGAGTTATGCTCAGCCTAAAATTAATTAAAAATCTTCAAAAATCCCAAAATAATATATTATATCAGTGGGTAATTAGCTTGATATCAAAAAGTAGGCTTAAGTAGGCTATACGCTAATTACACCGTTTAATTAACATAAAGCTTTCATTTTACGCTAACGAGCATAACTCTTAATCTACACCTCAAACTGATGTCAAACTTTGGGTACAAGTCTATATATCAGTAATTAAGGTTTCTACTCTTTTACATTTTCAAAAATCACATTTTAAGGTGAAAAGGGCATAATGGTCAACATATGAGCAATTAACGGAATCATGCGTATTAATCGGTTAACTAATGAACCATGGTGTATAATCACAGAGGGTTATACTAGCATGTAACCTGGTCCAAATGAAACTCTATGGTATTTTTAAAACATATCAAAACGGGTCAGAACTGAAGTCAAAGCAAAAGTCAAAGCTTTGCGTCTTTCGGTTCCGAACCGGGTCTAAACAGGAAATTGTCGGGTTGAACATGTTTAGACATGTTCTTACACTAATTACCAAGTTATATTAATGATCAAACAGGTTGTATGTATTCTACATTGCTAATCATGCATAAATTGTAAATTAAACATCCTGTTGACTTTTTAAATACCAGTTTGACCCGACATTTGACCTAGTTAGAGTGGGAATCAGGGGGAACCCTTTTGAGGGTTTATTTCCCACATAATTACCAACTTATAACCACTTTTGATTCGACTAATCACTGGATCTTTAGTGATTAATCTTAAAGTCAACCGTTAATTACGACGGTTTGACTTTTAAGCTAAAACTAAGCTAAAACTTAACTAAGGAAGGTTTAGCAAACTTACCAAGGTCCTATGCACGATTAGGGATGTCTTGGATCTGCTCCTAAGCTCCAGAGATGCTCCACAATTGCAGATGAAGGTGTGATCAAAGTTGTTGTACATGAGGGCCTTTTATAGTGGTTTAATCACCACAAATTGTTGACATGTAAGTAGGGCTGTAAACGAACCGAACGAACACGAACAAGGCCTTGTTCGTGTTCGTTCGTTAAGGAAATAAATGTGTTCACGAACGGTTCATGAACACTTACCGAACGAGATTTTATGTTCGTGTTCGTTCATTAAGGAAATGAGCGTGTTCGCGAACGGTTCACGAACACAAACGAACACAAATAAATTTGACGAACTCGACGAAGGATAAAGATGGATGGCCCAGAGAGTAGCACTCGAACTTGAATCCCTTGTTGTGGAACGGAGGTCGATCGTATTCGTGGATGTAAATAATGAGAAATGAAAGTGAAATAATGCATAAACAAGGTGAAAGTGGGTTTCCTAGTTTAATTGTTAGGGAAATAAAATAAGTAAAAGTTTAATAATATAAAAAGTACAAATAAAATATAAGAATGTACAAAGATCTTCAATTAAAACAAAAACATACGAACATAAACAAACACAAATCAACGAATGTTCACGAACACCTTATCGAACGTTCACGAACACAATCGAACGAACGAGACCTCTGTTCATGTTCGTTCATTTAACTAATCGAACGGAATTTCTTGTTCATGTTCGTTCGTTTATTAAACGAACGAACGAACATAAACGAACTTCCCGCCGAACGGTTCACGAACTGTTCGCTGAACGTTCGGTTCGTTTACAGCCCTACATGTAAGTCTACAAGTGACCACAACCTTCCCACAAGTGTCCCTAGATGTTTAGGGCTGTTTAGGGGTCGCCCACATATGAGGAAAATCGTTTGAAAGGTCAGAAACGCGTTTAAACAGCAAACAGAAGGATCTGCTGTCGCTGGGGACCCCTTACGGACCGTAAGGGTGGACCTTTACGGTCCGTAAGCCAGTTATCAGGGCCAAACATTTTCTAGTTTTCACATAAATGTCTCTTGGCCTTTCGAAAGGGCAACTAAGCTTATTTCTTGCAATTTGACCCCTTCTTATTTACCTACAAGGGCTTTAGGACTTATACCCACTTTGCCAAGTCCCTGGACATTTCTGGTTAACCCGAAAAGTCATATCTTTCAACGTTAACGCTTTAACCCCTCGCATACGAATTCGATCATAACTTTCTCATACGATAACGAAACTTTATGAAATTTATATCGTGCATTCTAGTGAGCACAATTAACAGTTACAAAGCTTCGGGTTTGTCAAAAGGTCACTCAGAGGTATAACTTAAACATGTTGACACATTTAACCCCTGAAGTTTGTAATCTCTCACTTTTAGCTTCGTATGATCCATGGTTTATTCGTTTGATGGTATAAACATCATGTAGGGTTATTATGAAGTATATTTATTCACTGTTGACATTTAGAACTCGTATTTTCACATACTTTCCATGATTGTCAACTTTAGTCCTTTTATAACATTCTTTCACACGTTCAAACATATGACGCGTGTCAACACATTATAGGACGTGAATTTTCGAGGTGTTACACTTCTCCTCTTCAGACCACCGCCACCATCAACTCAGCCACCACCTCCTTCCCCTTTCTCACCACCGCCACCATCAACTCAGCCACCACCTCCTTTCTATTCCAAACTCTAACCCTAGCCGCCTACAGTGGCGAATCTGTACGTGTTCCTGTTCCAAACCCTACACGGTCGTAGTTTGTAGAGAGACAATGACGAGGTTTTTAGAGAGAGAAACAGAGTGAGATGGTTCCTATTCCAGATCTGGGTTATTAGATGATGTAGAAGTTGGAGTGCCGGCCTAATTTGCAACAACGATTGTTGTACAGGGTTGTCCGGTCACCGCACCATCTCTATCGTTCCATCCATTCTTCTCCGGTCACCTTTAGTTCTCTGACTACTGAACTCCGGCTGTCTTCATCATCACCATATATCACCTCCGACGACCACCACCTCCACCATCTTCTCTGATCATCACAGTTACCATCATCGTCACCGTCTTCTTCAACCATCTTCCTTATCTGATCACTGGTTATAATCATCGTTATTCACCGGCTGAAATTTAAAAATAGGGTTTGGGTAAACGAAGAAGCTGAACTGACCTTTTTTTTGGTTTCTTTCTTTTGTTTTGACTAAGGTTTAATAAGAATAATAATAATAATAATAATAATAATAATAATAATAGTAATAATAATAATAATAAATATGGGGTAAGAGTACCAAAAAACCCTTACCTATAACAGTTAAACAACCCCTGACTGTTAACAGGGGGTAATCTTACGACATAACAACAATGTTGGGGGGGGGGGGGGCAAATTGCAATATTTTCAAGGGAGGGGGTCAGAGTGCCAATTGCCTTAGACCCAAGGGGGTAAAATTGCAGTTTACTCTATTAAAAAAATTACTTTAATAACAAAAGATTTACAAAAATAAAAAAACGCCTAATTCTCTTTTCCGGCGAACATGTGATATCCGGCGATTAATCTTTTCTCTTTTCTGGCCAATTTCTACTGAATATTTTTTTTTTCTGCTTTCCAGTAACTATTCCGGCAACAAGTCATCTTCTCCGGCGACTCTGTTCTTCTTCCATCAATCAGAAACACTGAAACTCAATCTTTGAATTCAGATTACAGGAACAAATCATTCAGATTACCACCCACCACGACACCATTGCCCCAATCAGCCACTACCAACTTGAACCAACAAGAAATGAATAAACCCACCAGCCACACTGTCGCAACCCCTGCCCCCTAGTAACCCGGGAACGGGCGGCCGCGACCAGTGTCGGTGGTATCGGTGTTTATCATTTTGGCAGCGGAATTTACATCAAGACCGTAGTTAGGAAATGTTTTATCAGAGTAAAATACCACGCTTTTATAATATTAAACACATGGGAAAATCCCAAGTTTCAAGTACACACATTTTCATAGGGATAAACCCTATTTTATTTAAATAAAACATCTCTTTATTTTAGGTAACTTTATAGCCACTTTTCCAAGTCTTCCGTGCTGTCCAGCTGACTTCTATTTGGCTTTCACATTTTGTTACCTGAAACGAGTTTAAAAACATTCTGTCAGTGGAAAATACTGGTGAGTGAATCCCAGTTTAATCAAGATATGTAAACACCGTTGTACAGTATTGAGGGCGGTCGCACAATTACATTTGTTTCCATCTACTTTAATTACAACCCACGGTACTGTCAACCCGACTTGTGGTCATGTTACTACTCACAATGTAGTAACAAATTTTGTATAGAAAACCCCAACATACCGACGATAATTGTAGAATACAAATACTCAATCACTGTTTAATATATTATAAATTAAGTGAGGTTTTGTAAAAACAGTTTGCAAAAAGGAGGATTACTCACATTGCTGACTTAGGGTTTTCTTTAAGGATTTCCTGGTGTTTATCTATAAATTACGCAAATGCACACGCGTTAGTATAATAACCCAATATTTACATTAGCAATACCCTCCCCGAGACGGCATTCCAACGACTACGTCGGGCAGAACCACGACAGCCGTTACGGAACCCTAGATCAATCGCGCAGTGTATGTAATACGTAACCGGGGGTTTGATACTTACAACGGGGCAGAACTTCGTTATTTAGGGGGGTATTATGCCCGAGAATAGCTTATACTATGTGAAAATTCGATAGAGAAAGAAATTGTGAGCGAGTTGGGACTGAAGCCGATGGCCTCTATTTATAGGGCCTGATTTCTGGTTTCTCGCGGCCCGCGAAAGAGAAAGGGAAAGCCTACGCGGCCCGCGACATAGGGTCTGTAGGGCCTAGCCTTGATTTGTCACCGGTCTAGCTTTGCCATGTGTTGACACATGGCGACTTCCGGGTGCCGCCGTTTGTCAAGGCGCTCGCGGCCCGCGTAAATTTTTTTTTTCAAGCAACGCAAGTTATCATTCTAGAAATTCAGAAATAAACACACAAAAGTTCAAGAGAAACCTTCACCTAAGATGATCACCGAAAGTTTTAGCCGGACATAGCTTGGTGAATCATCATAACAATCAATTCAATGTTCATACGAATCGAATACACAAACCGAATGTTAGAAATTGTTTAGAACCAAGTAAGAACAAGCCAAATCGCCCCTAGTGTCTCCACAAAACCGACAATGATGAGAATACTTGAAAAGACACAATAAAAACTGACTTAATGAGGCAGTTACATGTTTTCTCGCAGCCACCACCGTAATTTACGGTCATACCGTAAATTACGGTACACATATAAGTGTTACGGTACATGAAGACTGATTTACGGTGAGGAAAAATGGCCAATTCATGTCCACCGTAAATTACGGTTGAACCGTAATTTACGGTGATAATCTCAATGTATGCTTTCCTTCACGTGACTTGATGCCTGCCGCCAATTCCCTTTTTATGATGTGAATGTTGACTTTGTTGTGAAATGAATTGAGAGTCCCAAGATTTGTTCTATGGCTGCCAAAATTTAATGTGCTCCCAAGAAGTCCACATGTGATGTTATCCTCAATTTTTAGGATGATGATGATTATTTATCAAGTCACAACCTCATGTGCATCTGACAACATGTGCCGCCCACCTCCTTAAAACAATTATGTGTTGTTGACTTTCCTTGTTAACGGCCCAATCAAAGTCTACGATGTCGGCCCAATAAAAAAAATGTCTTGTGCTTCTTTCTTTTACTTGAGACATGAGAAGTGATATTGATGATGTCATCAAACCTCAAGTCCATGTGACTTCTTATGAGATTGTGATGATGATTTAATAAAAAAGGTAGTTCAATCATGTTTGCTTCCTTTTTCCTAGATGTGCCGCCCAAAACAAGTTATCTGCTGCCCATGTAGAATATAATATTGTAATTGTAATGGATGTTGACTCCACCCTCCAGTCCACGTGCTCAAAGATTGATGATCATGTGATGTTAGATGATGATTTTATATCTTGACTTTAGTACCTCCAAATTCATGTGACACTGTAACCTACGGGTTCCAATTTAACTGAATTAAACGATTTACCTGTAAAACACACGAACACTCGTAGTTATCACATTCACGATACATAACCGTGTAAAATATGGGATATGCACTTATTTAGCTCATTTAAGGGTCGGACCACCCGTCACCCACGTAAGACCAAGGCTAGGTCTTCGCGGCCCGCCACAGCCTAAAAATATGATATTTTATTAAATTTAATAAAAATAAAGGTATTCGGGGCCTGTTTTCATATACGGGGTGTATTTTAGGACATATTGGGATATTTTAAATATTTTTAGGGTGTCGGAAAAATTTTGGAGGGTTGTTATATCCTCCCCACCTTGTTTTAGAACTCGTCCTCGATGTCTACTGGAACAAGTGTGGATATTTCCTTTGCATCTCTGATTCAAGCTCCCAAGTGTATTCTGGTCCTCTCTTAGAGTCCCATTTTACTTTGACTAGAACCAATCTCTTGTGTTTGAGGTTTTTGACTTTCCTGTCTTCAATCTGTAGAGGTCTTTCTACAAATTTTAATTGTTCATTTACCTCTATATCCTTAAGAGGTACTACCTGTGATTCATCGGCTAAGCATTTCTTAAGATTAGATACATGAAATATATCATGTATTCCTGCCATTTCCTCTGGCAGTTGTAGCTGATAGGCTACAGGTCCTATTCTTCTAATAATCTCAAAAGGTCCAACATACCTGGGGCTTAGCTTTCCTCTTTTGATGAATCTTACTACTCCTTTCCAATGAGAGACTTTCAATAACACCTTGTCACCTACTTGAAATTCCAACGGCTTTCGTCGGTTATCAGCGTAACTCTTTTGTCGTTCACGTGTTGCTTTCAGTCGTTCATTGACTTGAATGATCTTGTCGGTTGTTTCTTGTACTATCTCAGGTCCTAATAGTTGCTTTTCTCCAATCTCTGCCCAACAGACTGGGGTTCGGCACTTTCGTCCATAAAGTGCTTCGAATGGTGCAGCGTTGATACTTGTGTGATAGCTGTTATTGTAAGAAAATTCTATTAATGGTAAGTGATCGTCCCAATTACCTCCGAAATCAATTACACAAGCTCTAAGCATATCCTCCATTGTCTGAATTGTCCATTCGCTTTGTCCGTCCGTTTGAGGATGATAAGCGGTGCTTAGATTCAACTTGGTTCCCATGGCTTTTTTGAAACTTGTCCAAAAACGAGAGGTAAAACGGCTATCTCTATCAGAAGCAATTGATAAAAGAATTCCATGTAATGAAACTATTTCATTTACATATAATTTAGCTAATTGTTCCATACTGAAAGTTTCCTTCATTGGTAGAAAATGAGCTGACTTAGTTAGCCTGTCTACAATCACCCAGATTGTATCATTACCTTTCCTTGTTTGGGGTAATTTGGTAACAAAATCCATTGTTATCATTTCCCATTTCCACACTGGCATCTCTAACTGCTGCAATAAACCTGAGGGTTTCTGATGTTCAGCTTTAACTTGTGAACAAGTTAGACACTTAGAAACATAAGCTGCTATATCTTTTTTCATTCCTATCCACCAGAAGTTCTTTCTTAAATCCTGATACATCTAATCATTTCCAGGATGCATCGTATACTTAGATTTATGGGCTTCCTCTAATATACGGTGGCGTATGTTTCCTAATTTAGGTATCCACGTTCTTTTCTTATGGTATCTCCAAATTCCATCTGTCCCTTGTTCTAGTTCCTTAATCATTCCTTTCAACTTTTCAGTATCATGCTTGATTACTGATTCTTGTGCCTTTCTAATATGTTCATTTAAATCTACTTGTAGATTTAATTTAAGAGAACATACTCTTTTTGGCTTTTCATGATACTTTCGACTTAAAGCATCGGCTACTACATTAGCCTTTCCTGCATGATACTGGATGTTGCAATCATAATCACTAAGTATTTCCATCCAGCGTCTTTGCCTCATATTCAACTCCTTTTGCCCGAAAACATACCTTAAACTCTTATGATCTGTAAAAATGGTAAACTTATTACCGTAAAGGTAATGTCTCCAAATTTTCAAAGCAAAAATTATGGCTCCTAATTCTAAATCATGGCTTGAATAATTCTCTTCATGATTTTTAAGCTGTCTAGATGCATAAGCTATAACATTTTGACGTTGCATTAATACACATCCATAACCTAACTTAGAAGCGTCACAATAGACTACAAAGTCTTCAGTTCCTTCTGGTAACGCTAGTATGGGTGCGTTGGTTAATCTTTGCTTAAGAATTCTAAAGGCTTCTTCTTGTTTTGGTCCCCATTGAAACTTAACATATTTACAGGTTAACTTAGTTAAGGGAATGGCTATTCTAGAAAAATCTCGAATAAATCTTCTATAATAACCGGCCAATCCTAAGAAACTTCTAACCTCTGTTGGTGACTCAGGGGTTTTCCATTTGGTAATTGCCTCGATCTTGGTAGGATCTACATGAATTCCTTCATTATTGACTAAATGTCCAAGAAACTGTACCTGTTCTAACCAAAATTCACATTTCGAAAACTTAGCATAAAGCTTTTCTTTCCTTAATAAACTTAGAAGTGCGTGCAGATGCGCTGCATCTTCCTCTTGACTCTTAGAGTAAATGAGAATATCATCTATATAGACAATTATGAATTTATCCAAATATGGCTTACATATTCGGTTCATCATGTCCATAAATGCGGCTGGGGCATTGGTTAGACCAAATGTCATGACAGTAAATTCATAATGGTCGTACCTGGTTCTAAAAGCGGTCTTAGGAATGTCCTCTTCCTGTACCTTTAATTGATGATATCCTGAACGTAAATCGATTTTTGAGAAAAATCGAGCTCCTTGCAATTGATCGAACAGATCATCGATCCTTGGTAATGGATACCAATTTTTAATTGTGACCTTGTTCAATTCACGGTAGTCAATGCACATACGCATTGATACGTCTTTCTTTTTAACGAATAGAATCGCCGCTCCCCATCGCGATAAACTTGGCTGTATGAATCCCTTCTCTAACAATTCATCTAACTGTTTCTTCAGTTCCTGCATTTCTGCGGGTGCCAAACGGTAAGGTGCTTTGGCAATCGGTGCGGTCCCTGGTAGCAGGTGGATTCTGAATTCAACTTCCCTGTCCGGAGGTAGTCCTGGTAATTCTTCTGAAATACATTTGAAAACTGAGATACTACTGGAATATCTTTTAGTTCTTTTCCTTTAGTATTAGTGATTATGGAAATCAAATATACTAATGATCTTTTTCTTATATAATTTGCTGTTTTAATCACAGAGATGAATTTTGTGGATCTAGACGGCTTATCTCCTTTAATTGTGATATTTTCACCCTTTGGTGAATTTACTTGGATTGATTTTTGATCACATAAAATACTGGCTTTATTGGCTATTAACCAATCCATTCCTAACACAACATCAAATCCTGCCAGGTTCATTGGGTAAAGGTTTGCAATAAACTTTTGATTTAAAAATTATATTCTTGTTCCCTGCAAGATTTCAGAAATCCTAGCGGTTTCCCCATTTGCTGTTTCTACTAGACATTTTTGTGGGAGTTTAGTTAATGGTTGATCGAGAAGTTTGCAAAATGAAGTATTAATAAAACTTAGGTTCGCACCAGAGTCAAATAATACTTTAGCAAAAACATCATTAACTAAAAACATACTGGCAATCACGTCCGGGATCATCTTGGCTTCTTCTGCAGTTAGAACAAATGCTCTAGCATTTTTAGTATTCTTGTTGTTCATGGCTTGAGCTAGTTTCGGACAGTTCGGCTTGATGTGACCCTTTTCTCCACAGTTGAAGCACATTTCATTGTTCGGTTTCTTCCTACAATCTTCTTCCTTGTGTCCCGGTATCTTGCAGAAATTACAGTAAGTGGAGCATTTTCCTGAATGCTTTTTCTTGCAGGCTTTACAGTAGGGTGCAAAGGTAGAACCTACATTTTTCCCACGGTTGGAATTTCCGTAACGAAATTCCTGGGTAAGCCTTTGAGCTAGGTTTCTCCTCTGGTCTTCTTCTCGTGTACGTACTAACTCATCAGTCAAGGTATTTGCTAGTTCTACAGCTTCTTCTATAGTTTGAGGTCTAGCCGCCTTAACTACATGCCTAATTTCACTGATTAATCCCCAAATATAACGGGAGATTAATACTGGTTCAGGTGATGCAAGAGTTGGTACTATTCTATCATATTCAAAGAATAACGTAGTGTAACCCTTACTATCCACTCCAGTCATTCTAAGGTTTAAGAACTTATTTGCTATCTATTCTTTTTCATTGGGAGGGCAGAATTTTCTTTCTACCATGTTTTTAAATTCTTCCCATTCCATATTGTAAACTCTGTCACTTCCCCTAGACTGGAGGATAGTGTTCCACCATTCTAAGGCTGAGTTCTTAAACAGATTGGAAGCAAACATTATCTTATCCTCTTCCGTGCACTTGCTTATTTTTAAGACTGCCTCAGTCTTTTCTATCCAGCGTAAAGCTGCAACGGCCCCTTCATTACCCGAGAATTTCATTGGTTTACAATACCAGAATTCTTTATAAGAACAACCATAAGACATGGTCCTTCTTCTTTTGGGAATGGGCGTTTGAAGTATGGGTCCATTGTTTACGCTATGTTCAGGTTCAGTGGGTCGTTTACTGCTATGGTTACTTTTATTTTCCACTTCCTTAACCGTCTTAATAATATATGGCATTGCATCTATAATTTTGTGTGCCACTATGTGTTGGATGGCACTGTTATCCACTTGGTTTCCATTATTATTGTTGTTCGGGTTATCGTTATTCTGGTTATTGTTACTCTAGTTTTCCTGGTTCACTTCGTTGTTCATCTGAATTTTAAACATTTACCACGTATTAATATCACAAGATAATATTTAATACAACCAAACACACAATACACATATTGATCAAAATCGTCGAACATTGCGACTTACTCTATTTTTATACTACGCATCCATATATATTACAATACAACTGAAATTGAAATTACACTACTAGTAGGCATCCGTAGCTATGATTTAGATTTTTTTTCAAACATACACACATATTATATATTATTATATTATTATTATTATTAATATTATTATTATTATTATTACCAATCACTGATATGGGTTCATCTAGAACTCCTTATTACGCTCGTCATACTTCCAGACGAGTCGTTCTCCGATCTGCCTCATCCTTTCACTACCTTCTAAAATCTTCTCACCAAAGGTTCGGAGTTCTTGCACATTTTCTGCACTCATTGGGGGTGCAGGAGCTGGTACTGGGTTTGGGAACTGGGGCATGGGTTCTTGGTAAGGATATGGATTCTCTAAAATTTCCCTGATGTATTGGTCGTTATCATAGTAGGGATCTAGAGGGTCCAAATCTGGGTAGGCTGCTAGGTCCGGCATGGGTTCGTCTTCTGGTATTGGGTAGCGTTGCTGGTAATCCCTATGGTCGTCTAACCACGGGTCGTAGTCTGGGTATAAGGGATTGGGTGCTGGTACTCTAGGTATCTCCGTTGGGTCAAGGTCAGGCATTGGGAATTGGTTTTCTGGGTTGTTTTCGATTTTCATTGGCTGTGTAGGAAACAGTGGTAAGGGCTGGGGTGCTATGAGTTGTTCCAAGTTAGGGTCGGCAGCTGTGGTTGCTAGGATATGGAAATTTGCTAGACTCCTATTGAGCATATCCTGTGTGTTGGCATCTGTTTCTCTTTTAGCAGCTGCTAAGGCTCGCTGCTGCTGTAACTTTTTCATTCTTTTCCTACGTTCATGCGCTCCTCTACTGAACCATCCTCTCTTTTTAGGAGGGAATGGCTCTTCAGACTAAGCCTTAAACACAAATATCCCATCTTCATTATCAGCTGAATACCCTGAGAGGGTAGGCTGTGAAGAGGTGCCTTCGCTCCTAGGTGAGCTGGACAACTGACGGTAGGCGTCGGAAGGTCCTTGGTCGCTCATACTGTAAACTAACAAATAGTCAAATAATACACAACAATAATATACAGATATACACGTATTTCCGTAATTAATTTCCTAACATATAATATTTTGGTGTCAGCAGAACACTTCTGTGGCTGAATCAGTGGCTTAGCTCTGATACCAACTTCTGTCGCAACCCCCGCCCCTTAGTAACCCGGGAACGGACGGCCGCGGCCAGTGTCAGTGGTATCGGTGTTTATCATTTTGGAAGCGGAATTTACATCTGGACCGTAGTTAGGAAATGTTTTATCAGAGTAAAATACCACGCTTTTATAATATTAAACACATGAGAAAATCCCAAGTTTCAAGTACAAACATTTTCATAGGGATAAACCCTATTTTATTTAAATAAAACATCTCTTTATTTTAGGTAACTTTATAGCCACTTTTCCAAGCCTTCAGTGCTGTCCAACTGGCTTCTATTTGTCTTTCACATTTTATTACCTGAAACGCGTTTAAAAACATTTTGTCAGTGGGAAATACTGGTGAGTGAATCCCAGTTTAATCAAGATATGTAAAAACCGTTGTACAGTATTGAGGGCGGTCGCGCACTTACATTTGTTTCCATCTACTTTAATTATCACCTACGGTACTGTCAACCCGACTTGTGGTCATGTTACTACTCACAATGTAGTAACAAATTTTGTATACAAAACCCCAACATACCGAATATAATTGTAGAATACAAATACTCAATCATTGTTTAATATATTATAAATTAAGTGAGGTTTTGTAAAAACCGTTTGCAAAAAGGAGGATTACTCACATTGCTGACTTAGGGTTTTCTTTAAGGATTTCCTGGTGATTATCTATAAATTACACAAATGCACACGCGTTAGTATAATAACCCAATATTTACATTAGTAATACCCTCCCCGAGACGGCATTCCAACGACTACGTCGGGCAGAACCACTGACGTGGGCACGGCTATACACATTTATTTACAGTGCTTTCGCACCCAGCGAAATGTGTTTTATATTTATAAAAATGGTTTATACCTTAACATTAAAACACACACAACAAAGGACAAGTGTATCCCGTCATATATGCAGCAAAGTATTGGTAAGAGCCAGATATCGATCCATGGAACACGGGCGTTATTAAGTACTAAATCTTCGTCATTAGATTACCAGATAAAAAGATAAGTGAATGGTTGTTTAACTAAATTATCTAAATTACATCTAAAATATAAATATACTATTATCTTGTTTCACAAACAACCTAAACATACCAGATATGTCACAAAAACACTTAATCAATTTTCCAATTTCGAGACAGTTAGTCATCCGCTAGGAGTTTTCTAACATGATGATTCTTCGGAAAGTTAACGCGATAAACACACGTTAACCACCTAAACTCATTCTTTAGCGAGCTATTGATATTCATTCATGTGAACCTTTAAAGATAGATTAGTCATCCGCTAGGAGTTTTCTAACCTCACTTATCAAAGAAAGCAATACCGGTGCTCACAATACAACCACGAGGATAAGCATTTAAGTAGATCATATAACAACATATTTCACCTTTACAAGTCTTGAATACAAATCTACCATGTCAGCAATTTCAGACCAAAACTACTAAACAAGGATCATAAACCGCATGCAAGAACATGTAATCGACACCATATAATTTGTTAGAACCCTTACGTGCAAGAAAGCATTCCTAATCAAAATAAGATATATCTTAGATAAAACCAATACCCCTCTCGAGTCTCATGGTGTAAACAAGTTTACAAACAAGTGATTAATCAAGAAATAGTTACCACCCCACTAACCACAGATTCATTATCCAAGATAATCAAACATAATCAGGAACTCAACATCAATGAAACGTTCATTATATAATCATGAAGATTCAAACATGAAAAAGTACTAAAGTTTCATACAAACAAGATGTCACACCCCAATTTTCCACGTGTCACCGGTGGGCCCGGTGGGGAGTATTGTGACGTAGTTGGTATCATCATAGACAAACAACACAATATATAATGCACAGCGGAAGCAAAGATAGATTCATTTCAACTTTAATAAAGTGTAATATTTAAATATCACTATTTGTTGAAACGGATCCACAGGCGGATCAAAAGTAGAAGGATAACACTGTTCAACAGACTTTAACATCTAAAGCTTGCGAGACTTGATTATTGATGCCTGGAGTAGCCAGCCTATTACGAGTAGTACCTGCACTTAACCTTTTGGAAAATACGTCAGTTTACACTGGTAAATACAATTTAACTGACTCATTTTGAAAATGGTTGAAAATTGATTTGAATGCACGTGGCACAAAACATTTTATAACTTGGGATAATTATTTGAGTATAATACTTGTAAACGAATTATATGCTCCTTATGCGTTCAGTAGCCCGGTTCGTGCCGGGTTAAAGATTAATAGACACACCACAGGTATAGTGCCCACAAGGCTGATTCCTTTAGGTGGGATACCAGTTTTTACATATGCAGCTGTCAGGTGTACGCCTACACCCCGTGCTTAGGTCGTGGCCATTTCATGAATGATGCCAAGGATATCCGGGACATGGTCATTAACCCCCCAAAGGCGTTAAGCAAACAAAACAAATTTTTAAACGGGTCATCTCGATAATACTTAACCACCAATCGATTAAGGTCGAATGCCCGACCAAGCGGTATTTTATATACCGTACCCCAAGCCCGTATAAGGGAAAATAGTTAAAAGTATTTACCTGAGCTAAATATAAATTCAATCCCAGCCGTATATCAATCAGTAAGTACAGATAGCTTTTACTGGGCTCCTAAATCTGGAACGAAGGTTTATAATAACCTATTAGATTTCTAACGGGTCTTTATTTAAGCTTAAGCTTAGCCCGGTAGTTTAAAAAGGACGATACGGTTCAAACGCACGATTAAGCGAAGACCGGATAGAATGTGATTTAGACCCGACAAGTTTGAATACTTGTATAATATGGGTATACTAAATACATTCTGGATTCTGAGACAAAAATGATAATGTTTGACCCGTCTCGGTCAATTTATGCAAACTAGTTACATAAACCGAACCGAACGCGAAAAGAGCGCTACGGGTAACCGTAAGAGTCATATGCAAGTTCCCTGAGATAATATGCTTTAAATATGTTATAATATCAGTAAGTTATTTTCTATTATGCCCAAAACGGATTTAAACACAAATTAGGCCCCATAAGGGCATTTTGGTCATTTAAAAGATTTATAAAAGAGTTTATTTGTAAATCTGAGTTACGGGTCTGATTTATACAGTAAGTATACTTAATTTAACATGTTATAACAGTAGGGTATGACCCATGTGTGAAACTTATCATTTAAAACTAAACTATGCACCTTAGGGGTATTTTGGTAATTTCACAAGGACTTAAAATGTCAAAATTTGGAATCTGAGTTTATAAATTTGTACTTACTGTTATTTTATAAAAATATACTAAAAACTTCAGTAGGTATCAATCTTATATGTTTAATGTGGTTATAATACATACTATGCGATAAAATGCTTAAAAAGGCGATTTGGAGCCGTTTCCGGGTTTGTAAAAGAAAGCTGATATTTTTATATTTCCAGAATGCTCAAAATATTTTATTTAACAAATAAAATCAGTAGAAAAAGGTTTGGGGTCAAAAGGATTTATAAAACTCATTTTATAGCCCAAAAGGGCAAAACCGACAATAACCGATTTAAGGCTAAAACTCTATGATTCAATCAGTTTAAAAATTATTAAAAATTCTTATAAATCCCAAAATATTATATAACAACAGTAGGTATACACTTTGATGTCAAAAATTAGGTTTTGATAGGTGTTATGCTCATACGTTCACGAAACTTCATGAATTTTTTTTCATATATTCTCGTGAGTATATTTTATCATTACAAAGCTTCGGGTTTGCCAAAAGATCACTCAGAGGTATAAATTCAACATGCTGACACGTTTAGTCCCTGAAGTTTGTAATTCCTCATTTTCTTTCATTTTTCGCTTCGTATGATTCATGATTTACCCGTTTAAGATTATAAACATCATGTAAGGTTATTGTAGAGCCTATTTATCAATCGTTGACACTTTGAACCCTTGAATTCACATAGTTTCACCGTATGTCAACTTTAGTCCCTCTAAAGTATGTTTTCACACATTCAAAGCTTATGACACGTGTCAATACATCACTGGACGTAAATTTTCGAGGTGTTACATCCTCACCCCCTTAAAAGAAATCTCGACCTCGAGATTTGATAATATGCGGGAAGTACTTTTTGGTCGCATAATTGACTTAACCTCAATAGCATATTTGGAGCTTTTTCCAAGCTCTCAAGCTGACCTTTATAATGGGTACATTTATCCTTTTGGAGCTTCTTCACCTATCGATCCTCAATCGATATAGGTTGCTTATTATATCATAAATCTGTGTATCATTATGTGATAATGCTTCTCGGCTTATTGATGAAACATATCCTTAAATCATTAGTGTGAAATATATTTCGAGCTCCATCCATCTCCTTAAAAGGTTTTAGCTTTAAGCTATCTGATCTTGATACATTCGATTCCTTCGAATGATTTTATACATTCAAAGCTTAACTAGTCTAATGATTAACAAATTGGTACACCCTTCCAGGGTGATATCTTTGTTGAACCTTATTCCTTCACAAGGACTCAGGAGGGTTGCTACTTTCATAAATCCTTGATTTTCTGCCGAATACTGGCAACTTTCAGACGATTATGGATTTTTTTGATCTTATTCGTTGTTTCCAATGCAACTTTCAGACCCTGAAAATTGGACTTACCAACCTTTTGTCTTAATAGATGTTTAACATTCCATCTATACAAGGTCTCCAGAGGAGCAGCCTTGATGCTTATATGACAATTATTATAAAAACTTATCTTAAGGTGAGATGGTTATTTCGACCACTGCTTAGGACTAATCTCAAGGAATAGTTAATCCTTGCGTTAGTCGATCAAATCGACGATCCTGGGCAGCTGATGGAAAATTCTTAATTGTTGCTTAATTAGGGTTGCGGTAATCAATGCATAAGCAAAATGAACCGTCTTTCTTAATTAACTATAACGAATTCTCAGAATATTGAGTTGGGCTTTATGAATCCTTTATTCACTTAATCAGGGTTTCCATTCTTCCAATGATGGTATTAGCCGTCTCGGAGATTTCATAACATTACAACCCTAAATGGGATATAAATCTTAATTCTACTGGCCTCTCATGAGGTAAACAGGGTAATCTTAAGAGGAGATAATCAAGATACCAGGAAGTTACAGAGATTTTTGGAATCTCAGGCTCCAATTCATCTATCATTGTTTGTGTCAGATAGGTGACACATTTATGTTACGAATCCATGAATTCTTTAATTGAAGACATTCACTTGGACAATTCCATTCTGGATATCTTCTTTGAATACCATTAGTTGACTTTAGTACCATATGACCATCGGAATATCTTTGAGGTCCCATGCATTAAACTTCCATACTGATCAGGCATGGAAGCAATCTATGGAACTTATTAAGATACATCAATCCTCATATGGCGCTTTTATCATACCGTCTGGTTTTCGCAATCGATAAAGATTGAAGAGATATCAACTATATGTATATGCTGACGCATTTCCTCTAAAGAGAGGATACTTCTAGAATTCTATGATTAGAGATTTCTAACTGGAACAGAAAAATGATTCTTATGAATTCGCCTGTAAGTTTTACCTTGCTTAATATCTGGGGTTCTTATGGGAAAATTTCTAAAAGTTTGCTAAGCTCACGGTCTTATGAGAGCCTTAGCGGTATCTAAACCCAAACATAACTCTTAGCAATAATATTACAATAAAGGATTTTATCTAGTGTCATTATTAATGTGAATTGCCTCTAGTCATTCATCAGGAGGGCTAAACGTCCTCATTCTTAAACTGTTTAAACTTAGCTATAAGATCTGTGACAAATTGTAGGGCATTTTCGACCTTGACTGGTTATTTCTTAATCTATAAAATGGGAGTAGCTGAGGTGGATCCATAATGGATTTCATAGTAAGCAGGTTTTGAAGCCTTAATGTGCCCTCTTATTGCTGATGCTAGATCATAATATATATATATATATATATATATATATATATGTATATATTGCATTATGCTTAAGTTCTAGGTTGACCGAATAAGAGCACTATTTCAACCAATGAACCAGGGTTGCAACCTACTGTCGATAGTTTATAGCTCTTATGGGGGAGTCGGAAAAATTCTTATTCCATCTTTTTCCATTTCGTGAAGCGGCTACTAGGTTTCCTAATAAGGTCCTCAAAACTTGGACCATCCCATAATGTATAAGAGAATCTTTCTTGTGGACTCCATTAGTGTCCTCATTAGTTAAGGGTATTATCATCGAATGATTATGGCGCACACCTTACCGCGTGCTTTTCAGCATAACTACTAATATACCTAATGGTTTCTACTACATTTAACAATTTCCTGCAATCGATGGTCCCTTTTTACCATTGAAGTCTCTTAACTTCTAAGAGGCGAAGTACTTGTAAGTACGTCTTAAAAGAAATGGGCCCCTTGCCGTATATGATTTTGTCTGGTTTAATCTTCGTAATTGAAGTATGAATAAAGCTCTTTTCATGAGCGGTGTCATGTGTTTTAGAGCGAGAAACGTTTGGCTCTTCATGGCTTTTCTCATAGCCCTTCTCTGCAGTGATAATTATAGTTTTGGAGATTAATTCTGTTTAACATTGAGGTTCACACTTGATGCACTATTATCATTTGTCGCATCTCTTAGCATCGCGACTGTTGTTTGTCTTTCTGAGTTTTCCATACTCAAATCTTTTGGTATTAAATACCAATTTAACAATTAATTGAGTGCATTTCCCAGCTAGTCATCATCCTGTCGATTTATTGTACATCGATCATGGTATTATTAAACCATGTGAACGTTCCTAATGAGTGTTATTTGATTGTACATGTGCTTATATTTAATCAAAATGGAGATTTCACAAACTAGGCACCTAGCTCGGTTGGCTAGGCGCGCGAAAGGGTGTGGCCTAGACCCAGGTTCGATTCCGGGGACGGCCGATTCCACCATTTTTTTTACACGTACTGATACATGTAATTATGAGGGTTGTCTCATAAGGAGTCTTGATAACTACTTGTTCCTTATTATACACAATATGGGCTTGATTTTCAAGACAACCAATCGATTTTTATCATTATGTCGAGTCCCTTATTATTAAAATAGAAGCAAGGACGTCAGAAAAGAATGATTCCTAAATGAATATAAACATCTATCTAATATTGCTGAAGCAGTCTCTGAGGTACTATTAGTCAGTTCTACTTAACGCTTAGAGTTTTAACAGGCAGATTTAATGATTTACAAAATCTGTTGCCTTATGAAAGACTTATCTGAACCTGAATAAAATAATACTCTAGCATGAGCGTTATTAATAAAGGGAGTACCTGTTGTGACATTGTCATCCTGAATAGCCTCTTGATCGTCCATTTGAGAGCTCCCAGCTTTTGTCTCCTCAGCCTCCCCAGGCTTCTTGGTTTTATTTGGGCAATTTGTCTTGATATGCCCTATTTCATTGCAACCATAGCAGGTTGCGTCCTTTATGTCTTGGCACTCCAAGGTCTTGTGCCCTTTCTTGCTACAAATCCCACAAGGTCTCGTGTGAGACTGGGATTTCGACTCCAATCGACACTTCCCAAAATGGTTCTTCTTACAAGTTTTACATTTGGGTTTTGCCTCCTTTGGTTTGGACTGGTTATAGTTCGAACCGGTCTTACCCTTTTTACAACCTTGAATTGGGGTATTATTGCACTTTCGCTTATGAT
The DNA here is from genome assembly GCA_030545235.1 of Helianthus tuberosus. Taxonomy (NCBI): domain Eukaryota; kingdom Viridiplantae; phylum Streptophyta; class Magnoliopsida; order Asterales; family Asteraceae; genus Helianthus; species Helianthus tuberosus. Next base: position 32,903,136 of record CM060351.1, on the reverse strand, counting down.
CCTTCAACACACGGTCCACAGCGTTGTTTACGGCTGTATCTATCATAGCCTGTAACTCGGTGCTTGTTAAGTTCAGTCTTGCATCATCATTCTGATCAACTAGACGATTGTAAGCTTCAGAGGAGTCAGCCATGGTGAATCTTTGAAGGCTACAAACCAAGAAATAACAAATTGGTTTAATTATATAGCGAATTGTCGAACTTGATAATTAAGTAGCCATGGTGCGAATGAACCATATGGGCCAGTAGATAGTATTTAATTTATTTGATTATGTTTTGCCTAAGTTTTTAAATAAACCATCTTTGGCGTTTAATCGGAATATAATCCTTCATATTTACTAGACAGGGGACATAAGTCACGACTGTCTATGTCATACTGACATCTTATATAGCACAATGGCTTGTTCCAAAGGACTTTTCGATGGCACAGATGCCTTGTCACTAGGGAAATTTTAAAACATAATCAATGATTCCTTTGGATCGGAAAATTTCATAATTCATTGTATTGACAAGAAGTTATGAAATAAAACTATCTTTTTCAGTGGATGTTTAGATGTGTACATCATGTTCGACGTTTATTAGCCTTGATCCCTATTGATCATTTAGGCTAAATAAGGAGTTTGGAAAAATTTCCTAATATAAAGATGACAAGCGTGATTTTATCGCATCACTGTTGTCGGGAGTGCTAACATATTTACAATGTCACAAGGATTTGAATCCTTTGAATAGGTTCTACCATCTTGGCCTCGTCTGGAATGACATATAGGCTAGGTTGTACCTTTAATACTGGTAGGAAAGAATGATATTTATTTATTTTCAGGGTTTTATCATAAATCCAAATTTACAATTTAATAATAGCACGAATGGCCTGGTTGCGTAGACAGGTTTATAAGCCATGATTTCAGAGAATCGAGGCATTTAGGGTTGAATCAAAGTTCATCACCCTTTTTCGGACAGGGAGTCATTGCTACCACTGTCGTTGTTATAATTGACGATACAATATGGCCCGTAGGCAAATCAATTACAAAACGATGTTTTAAGAAAATAATAATCGTTACACTGATGATAGTAGTCATAATAGTATTGATCATATTGACTATGAGGCTTGGGCATAGCCCACCACCTTAGGCAGGAACCCTAATGGTTACAACTGTCATTGTCGTATTGACAACATTATAAAGTATAGCCCGTAGGCAAAACATTACTAGGATGTTATATTATATTAGTCATGATCGCATTGATCATATAGATTATTAGGCTTGAGCATAGCTCACCACCTTAGACAAAGAATCATAAAGATTACAATGTCAGTGTCTGTTGACTCATGCAAAAATGAGCAAGGCCCGTAGGCATTATATTACCAACGTATGGTCAAAATATGAACATCTTAATTGATGATCTAAACCCATGATTCAGAGATCATTAAGTTGGGTTAGGGATCTTTTAAAGAATCCATACATAAGAATGACGTGTGTGATTTTTAATGAATCACGTCTGCCATGAATGTTAATATGTTCTCAGATGTTAACAGGGATTCGAATCCTTTAAACAGGTCTTACCATCATGGCCCGGCCTTATAATGACCCGAAGGCTAGGTTTCACTCTTAAGATTCTTATTTAATAATTAACGCAGAACAAATTTCAAATTGAGATGTTAATAAGGATCGGAATCTAAATTGAGGAACTGCCAACTTGGCCAGTCTTAATAATGACACTAGGCTAGGTCTTGTCCTTTTTAGATTTTGCCATTTTATTAATATGGTAGATCTTATAAAAGGAATGTTATTTTAATTTATTTCATATATTATATTCATATATATTGAATAAACGAAATTTTTGATAAAGTATTCCAATGATTAACAAAAATACAGAATTGCCCTAAGCGGGACTTGAACGAAACTATATTGTCCATGAAGGGACTGAAAGATAAGTATGCCCTTATAAGGACTTATTAAGGAAACGAACTTCAACAAAAGGAGTTTCTTCTTCAATTTAGTTCTGAATGTCCTCTCCTTGGTTGTACGTTAATCCCAGTCGCAACACGAAGCTCGGCCTTTCCTAGGCTTCAAATGGGGAGAATTTCCACTACGGCTTCTTTGCTCGGCGACATAAAAATATATAATTAAAAGCAATAATACTCCGAATAGGGACAAGAGTGTTCCTATGTTAAGTCTAGACTCAGAATCGAGGAACGTGCAATTGTGTAACTGAGATTAAACATAACAGACTAGTGTTTAATTCACTCAGAGTTGGCTCTGATACCAACCTGTCACACCCCAATTTTCCACGTGTCACCGGTGGGCCCGGTGGGGAGTATCGTGATGTAGTTGGTATCATCATAGACAAACAACACAATATATAATGCACAGCGGAAGCAAAGATAGATTCATTTCAACTTTAATAAAGTGTAATATTTAAATATCACTATTTGTTGAAACGGATCCACAGGCGGATCAAAAGTAGAAGGATAACACTGTTCAACAGACTTTAACATCTAAAGCTTGCGAGACTTGATTATTGATGCCTGGAGTAGCCAGCCTATTACGAGTAGTACCTGCACTTAACCTTTTGGAAAATACGTCAGTTTACACTGGTAAATACAATTTAACTGACTCATTTTGAAAATTGATTTGAATGCACGTGGCACAAAACATTTTATAACTTGGGATAATTATTTGAGTATAATACTTGTAAACGAATTACATGCTCCTTATGCGTTCAGTAGCCCGGTTCGTGCCGGGTTAAAGATTAATAGACACACCACAGGTATAGTGCCCACAAGGCTGATTCCTTTAGGTGGGATACCAGTTTTTACATATGCAGCTGTCAGGTGTACGCCTACACCCCGTGCTTAGGTCGTGGCCATTTCATGAATGATGCCAAGGATATCCGGGACATGGTCATTAACCCCCCAAAGGCGTTAAGCAAACAAAACAAATTTTTAAACGGGTCATCTCGATAATACTTAACCACCAATCGATTAAGGTCGAATGCCCGACCAAGCGGTATTTTATATACCGTACCCCAAGCCCGTATAAGGGAAAATAGTTAAAAGTATTTACCTGAGCTAAATATAAATTCAATCCCAGCCGTATATCAATCAGTAAGTACAGATAGCTTTTACTGGGCTCCTAAATCTGGAACGAAGGTTTATAATAACCTATTAGATTTCTAACGGGTCTTTATTTAAGCTTAAGCTTAGCCCGGTAGTTTAAAAAGGACGATACGGTTCAAACGCACGATTAAGCGAAGACCGGATAGAATGTGATTTAGACCCGACAAGTTTGAATACTTGTATAATATGGGTATACTAAATACATTCTGGATTCTGAGACAAAAATGATAATGTTTGACCCGTCTCGGTCAATTTATGCAAACTAGTTACATAAACCGAACCGAACGCGAAAAGAGCGCTACGGGTAACCGTAAGAGTCATATGCAAGTTCCCTGAGATAATATGCTTTAAATATGTTATAATATCAGTAAGTTATTTTCTATTATGCCCAAAACGGATTTAAACACAAATTAGGCCCCATAAGGGCATTTTGGTCATTTAAAAGATTTATAAAAGAGTTTATTTGTAAATCTGAGTTACGGGTCTGATTTATACAGTAAGTATACTTAATTTAACATGTTATAACAGTAGGGTATGGCCCATGTGTGAAACTTATCATTTAAAACTAAACTATGCACCTTAGGGGTATTTTGGTAATTTCACAAGGACTTAAAATGTCAAAATTTGGAATCCGAGTTTATAAATTTGTACTTACTGTTATTTTATAAAAATATACTAAAAACTTCAGTAGGTATCAATCTTATATGTTTAATGTGGTTATAATACATACTATGCGATAAAATGCTTAAAAAGGCGATTTGGAGCCGTTTCCGGGTTTGTAAAAGAAAGCTGATATTTTTATATTTCCAGAATGCTCAAAATATTTTATTTAACAAATAAAATCAGTAGAAAAAGGTTTGGGGTCAAAAGGATTTATAAAACTCATTTTATAGCCCAAAAGGGCAAAACCAACAATAACCGATTTAAGGCTAAAACTCTATGATTCAATCAGTTTAAAAATTATTAAAAATTCTTATAAATCCCAAAATATTATATAACAAGAGTAGGTATACACTTTGATGTCAAAAATTAGGTTTTGATAGGTGTTATGCTCATAACGCCGTTTAATTAATAAAAACCGTTCTATTTGCAATATTGAGCATAACTCACAATCCAGACCTCGGATTGATGTCAAATTTTCGGTGCAAGTTTATAAATCAGCAACAAAGGTTTCTAATCTTTCACTTTTTCAAAAATCGCGTTTTATAATAAAAAGGGCAAATTAGTCATATTTAAGCATAAACCGGTAACATGCATATGAATCGGATAAGTGTTGAACCACGTTGTAAAATCTCAGAGAATTAAACTTATGTGAAAGTTGGTCCAAAATATGCTCTAATGCAGATCTCAAACATGCATGAACGGATCCGAACCGATAGTCAAAGAAAAGTCAATTTATGTGACTTTCGGTTCCGATTCGGGTTTAAACTGAAAATTGTCGAGTTGATCATGTTGAAACATGTTCTTACATTATTTATAAAGTTATTTTGATGATCAAACAGGTTGCATGTAGCCTACATTACTAATTATGCTTAAATTTGCAAAAACACATTCTGTTGACTTTTTAAGAAATGCTTTGACTCGACAATTAACATGCTTAGAGTGTGAATCTGAAAATACCCTTTTAGGGGTTTGTTACACACATAAATACCAACATGTAGGTACTTTCAATTTGAGAAATGACAGAGCCAAACTCGTTTAATCATAAAGTCAAGTGTAATTTACGATAGTTTGACTTTCGGTTAATTCACTAAGCTAGAACGAATTAGAGAATGATATAAACACTTACAATGGTCCTAAACAAGCTTAGAGATCACTATGAGGCTGCCTTGTCGACCAGAAAGCTTCCAGAATCGTTCTTGTGAATTTTGTGAATGTAAGTGCTTGAATGTTTGCAACAATGGTGAGCTTTAAAGCAAGTTTTTGATCTGATTAAAGGCTGTTGCAGAGGTTTTCAGATGTTTTAAGAAGTGGACAAAGGTCTCAGATTGCATGAAAGTTCATTGGTGAACTCTTATAATCGACAACAGCTGGTATCCACTCAAACAGAACAGCAACTGGCATCTGTGCGCATGATTCTGTCGCTGGCAGGCGCTCGCGTAGCGCGAGGACCCCGTCGCGCAGCGCGAGGGTGTGGTGACCAGGTTTATAAGTTTTCCAATATTTGCAATTCAGCCCCTGATCTTTTGTAACGTGTTTAAGCTATTTATTTGCACTCTAAACCCTTGAAATCTGATTTTTATGAACCTTAGGACTTTTATAAACATAGTAAAGTCCTCGGTTCACTTTGCGCTTACCCGAAAAGTCACGAATTCGACGTTAACGTGTTTAACCTTTCGTGTACGGTTTTAATCATAACTTTCTCATACGTTCACGAAACTTCATGAATTTTTTTTCATATATTCTCGTGAGTATATTTTATCATTATAAAGCTTCGGGTTTGCCAAAAGATCACTCATAGGTATAAATTCAACATGCTGACACGTTTAGTCCCTGAAGTTTGTAATTCCTCATTTTCTTTCATTTTTCGCTTCGTATGATTCATGATTTACCCGTTTAAGATTATAAACATCATGTAAGGTTATTGTAGAGCCTATTTATCAATCGTTGACACTTTGAACCCTTGAATTCACATAGTTTCACCGTATGTCAACTTTAGTCCCTCTAAAGTATGTTTTCACACATTCAAAGCTTATGACACGTGTCAATACATCACTGGACGTAAATTTTCGAGGTGTTACACAAGATTACAACATAAAGATTATTCAAGAAACAAGTTTATAACTACTATTACATAAACTACATTAAACATAAACTAACATCAGCTCATAACTTGCAAAATGATCAGAATACATGTTCAAGTACAAGGAATCGAACCACAAACAAGCAAGGAATTGATGGGTTGGATCGGTTATGCTTCCATTCGGTCTTGAAGCTTCAAAGTGGTCTGATCAGGACTGCTTCGGAACCCAGAAATCGCCCAGAAACATGGAGAAAAACTCAACACTTGAACCAGTAGCGAATGGCTGTATTTATAGATGATTTTGTGATTGGCACGGTCATGCCACCGGGTCGCACGGTCATGCGACATGTGTTGTTGGTGACGTCAGTTTCTCTGATCCCAAGTCAGCCAAGTGGACTAGTGGACAAGTTGCCTGGGTAATCAGATCGGCATGGTCGTGCCATTGGTCGCACGGTGGTACGATATCATCAGAATCTTTGATCAGAAATGTTGGTCTTGATAGTGCCACGGTCATGCGGCGGGTCGCACGGTAGTGCATCCCGGGAAAAGATCGGCACTAGCCCTTGCACTGGCAGTGCTTCCGAGATCGCTCGATCGGCACGGTAGTGCCGATGGATGGCACGGTCGTGCCACACCTGGCAGTCATCATATTTTTGTCATTTTCATCAGAAATGCATCAGAATTTGTCCGTTTTCATCAGAATTTTCCTTTATGCTCTGTTTAAGACCTGAAAATATAAAAGTACCGAATTTGGCACCTAACCGTCGTGTTTTCGATCAAAAACGCTTAAAACGGAAGTGTTTTGGGGTTTAAAAACATGTATAATTTAACGTATATCAAACATCCCCACACTTGAAATTTGCTTGTCCTCAAGCAAACGGAATCAAATCTGAATATTTACAAAGTTACTAATTTGTTTGGTGGTCAAGTTGGTTTTCAAAAAGTCATCATCAAAGATTTAAAACAAACAAGCTTTGTTAGATGTATGAAAGGATAATTTATAAAGCAATGATTCAACTTTCGATTGACTTAGCATGCAAATCCTTATATTTCTCACAATGTTCACACACACTCGGTTAAATTTCTGAATCATATACATATAATGTGTATGTAAAACACTCGATGCCTAGTCAATGAATCATGCAATATCATAAGCTTGTCAAAAGATCTAATCTCCACCAATTAATATGTGAAAAGCATAAATCAAGAGGTCTTTGATGGGTTGTAATGTTAGGCTATGGTTAAGGGTATGGAATGGATATTTGAAAGTGGCAAGAAAGGTTAAAACTTGGCCAAAAACTTGGTGCTTTATTTTCTAGGATTCCGAACACGTTGCTAAGCTACTTGTGTATGTGTTCAGAGTTTATTCTTCTTACACTTCCACTCTCTATTTTCTTTCTTGATAGTTTTTCCATGATTCCCTTAGAGAGTCTTGACAAACGTTTTTTTTTTTTGAAAAAGTACTAAAAAATTACATCAATTTAGATAGTAATGGCCGAATTTTAACAAAAAGGGCAATTATGAAAAGGTAATATTTTGGGTAGGTGGCTTAATTTTTGGATAAAGTTATGAAAAATACGGAAAATAGGCTCAACATGGTGAACTAATGAATAGTGCTGGGTGCGGGATATAAACAAATTAGAAGGCTGACAAAGGGGGTATCCTAAATGCCTCTATCATTTCTATGTACTTTCACATATTCATGATTTTGAAAAGTATTTAAATGACAAGTTCTAAATTACATAAAACATCTGGCTCACTCATTTTTCCGCAAAAACAAAGAAGCATTTGACAAGAAAGCTGTAAAGGCTCAAGAATATGCTCACGTAAACGGAAGGAATGGGTATAAATATAAAGATAAACATGCAAGTCTTTCTTTCTGTTTTATCACGCTTTTCTAGTTATTCTCTTCAAAAATCAATTTGGCTTGTTGGTTTTTATGAAATTTGATGCTTTATAAAGAACACAAATCAACCTTTTTTTTTTTTGAAAATATATACAGAAATCAGAACAATTAAGGACAAACAAAGTTTAAAACCTTTTAAACCCCTCCCCACACTTGAACTTCACATTGTCCCCAATGTGAAATACATATTAGTTAAGCAATTATGAAGAGCTAAAATAATAATGTGAAAAGGGAAAGAGGTACTCCCTCAGAGTTGAAGTTGACTTGTTTGAGTAGACTTTGATTGAAGTCGTCTCAACTCTGTGTGCATTTCTTTATGAATCTGCCAAGTATGTCACTTGCTAAAGCATTCAACATTACCACTGATCAAAATGTTAGATAATTAAACCACATCCATTATTCAAATAAAGCAAACACACTACTAAAACATTTAAAAACATACATAAAGTTTAGAAATCCCAAACAAAGTACTGAAAAGAAATAAGATAAAACATCAGTTTCTGAACTGTTTCGCCCTACCTCCTCCTACTCCTCCTCCTCATCATCATCATCATTGTGGCGTGTTCCAGATGAACCCACCCCATAGTTACCTGGGTTTCCAAATGGAAACTGTGGAGGGTCTTCGAAGTGGCTTGGATAAACGTTTTGTAGCTCTCCGAAGATGTAGGAAAACCTGCATACATTTCCTCTCTCATGGTGTTTTGAGTCGCCTGCATAGTCTCTTGGGTGGCTCTCATAGTGTCCTGAGTAACCTGCATATGCTGAAACTACTGGTACAACTCTGGATAGGAAGGTATACCTGGAGGCCAGTTTGGCTGATATTGATATTGGTGCTGGTGCGGTTCGGGATCTGGCTGATCATGTGGTGGCTGGTCGTGTGGTGGTGGCTCTAGGACTGGATTCTCTTCCATGTTGACATCCTCGTCCTGTGGTGGTAGCAGATCCCATATCTCTCCATTTAGACCCCTTAGTCTTGGGCCATTATCTGTATCCACTACCAAACCCATAGCTCTCAAAGATCTCATATCTACGTCTCCTCCTGCATGAACCATCGTGAGACCACTGACTACATCATCTGTCATAATACCTAAGTTGTATGCCAACTGAGTCACATATTCACCACCATGGATTTTACTGCTTGTAGTTCTCCCCGCACTGTTTACGAAAATTCTGCCATTCTAGCTGCGAGGTTGACGTGCACTCCAGTCACTTAGGAATATAAGAAAAGAAGATCCGGAGTGGGACAGTTTCCTGCACTTTCCATGCGCCCACAGATGGTGTGACTCATGACCTGATGAATAACCCTGAGTAGCGGGTCTCGTAGTCGTGAAGCTTTAGCTTTCCTAGCTTCATAGGGTGGTTCAACTGCCACTTGTGCCCAAAAGTTAGCTCGTTGCTGATCATTGTCAAACTTGTAGATATTGGTGAAAAGTTCTGAATTAATGTCTTCAGCGGCTTCTTGTTTTTTCATAAGTGTATGAAGCGAAAAATTCCAACGTAAGCTCAAGATAAACTGGTCGTGCAATGTTGAACAACCTTGACATGGGATGCGACATCATTTCGGATAGCCTTTCTTCTTGGTTTAGGGTTGTTAAAGTGTCACAGTTGATCCTTCTCGGTTCACCGATTTGTCCCCGTCTATTCCATAAAGCTTCTAATCTTGCAATACAGGGCTGTTCTTTCGCTTTGTTTTCGCTGAACTGGAGGAATATGTGATTCATCTGCATACAGGAGTATAATAAAATAAGAGCAAAATCAAAAAATTTCATCACCGCCACCGGAACAGGCTATTTACATCATTTTGTTGCCGTTTTAGCAGCCGCACGGTCGTGCGTCTGGTGGCACTACCGTGCCAACCCCTGATCAGTCAACAGCTTGTTTTCAGAAACTCATGTCGCATTGCTGTGCCGATTTGGCACTGTCGTGCCACTCGGGTTCGTAGTTCTGAATCGGTTATCTGACCTTGATTTCTGACCGGCACTACCATGCCGTTTCAATGGCATGACCGTGCGACTTCGAAAATCATCAGAGAACAGTTTATTTCACTGATTTAAACCTTTATAATTCAAATTCTGACGTGTAATTGGTGAATAATCTTTAAGTCAAGGATCAGAACTACCGATTTAGCACCAAACTCTCAAGAACAAGGGTTTATTTGATTTTTATGAAGAAAACCCCAAAATTTCTTGATTCAAACATCAGATCTACATCAGAAACTAAGTTTAATCTGCAAAACAAGTAGGAAACATACCTTGGAAGATGATTGTAGTGAAATCTAGGCAAAAATTGGTTGATTTTTTGGTGGTGGCGACCTGGAACTCCCGTGCGGCTGCTAGGGTTTCGAAAAACTGATTGGTTTTTACTGCAAAATTGTATTTATACCCTGTTTTTACTGCGCAGATTTTTACTCGCACGGTCGTGCGGATGGCCGCACGGTCGTGCCATCCCGGATCGACTTCCTCGTTTGACTGATATTACCGGGTTTGCACGGTAGTGCATCGGATCGCACGGTAGTGCTAGTCGATGACTGCCCTGTGTACGAGTTCTTGGTCTGTTTTGATTACGGAGTGCACGATCGTGCCGATTTGGCACTACCGTGCGGCACCTGGGCCTTTTTGTGTTATTTTTAACAGTAAGCTTTTAACTCCGAATTTTCACCCAATTGTTCCATTTTTGCACTATTTCATATATTTTAACAATTAATTAACTTCAAAATTCCAAAAATTATGTATCAAGCTTGTATGTACCTACGTTTAAAACCGAAAAATTAACGAACTAGTAATTAAATACTAAAAACTAATATATACAAAATTATTCTTAGCGTGTGAAAACACGCTCGCTAAATTTGTCATCGAGTCGATAGCTAGACTCATTCTCCCCACACTTGTTTTAAGCGTGCGGGACATGGAGTTCAAGAATTTCCTCCACCGGGTCAACCTGTCCGTTGATGTAACTTTTGAGTCTATGACCGTTAACTTTGAATGTTTCCCCGCTTAAATTTTGGATGATGACGGCTCCATATGGAAATACTTCTTTGACCGTGTATGGACCCGTCCATCGAGATCTTAACTTCCCGGGGAATAAACGCAGTCGTGAGGAGTACAACAAGACAAGATCTCCAACGCGGAAATCTTTATGTTCTCTCAATCTTTTGTCATGAAACCTCTTGACTCGTTCTTTGTACCTGCTAGAACTTTCATAGGCATGGTTTCTTAGTTCCTCGAGCTCGTGGATTTGCAGAAAATGGGCTTCACCTCCACTTTTTAAATCCATATTTGCCGTTTTCAAGGCCCAGAATGCCCTGTGTTCTAGCTCGACAGGTAGATGACAAGCTTTTCTGTAAACCAACCTGAAAGGTGTGGTTCCAATAGGCGTTTTGAATGCTGTTCTAAAAGCCCACGGAGCGTCATCTAGCTTGTCTGACCAATCATTGCAGTTATTGTTAATGGACCGCTCAAGGATTCTTTTCAAACCCCGATTCGTAACCTCCACTTGCCCGCTTGTTTGAGGATGATATGGCGTAGCCAATCTATGATGAACACCATAACGGGACAAGGCTCGTTCTAACTGCGCATTACAAAAATGCGTTCCACGGTCACTGATAAGTGCTTTTGGAGCACCAAATCGGGCAAATAAACTTTTTAAGAACCTCACAACTACCCTAGCATCATTTGTGGGCAAAGCTTGAGCTTCGGCCCATTTTGAGACATAGTTTACAGCAACTAGGATGTATTTGTTACCTCGTGAGGCTGGAAATGGTCCCATGAAGTCGATACCCCATATATCAAAGACTTCACAGACTTGTATTGGATGTTGAGGCATCTCATTACGTGCGGAGATATTTTTTGCCCTTTGGCAAGCATCACACGCTCTAACCCATTCATGCGCATCACGAAAGATTGTAGGCCAGTAAAACCCAGAGTCTAACACTTTCTTTGCGGTGTAGTTTGCTCCATGATGACCTCCGGTTGGCCCTTCGTGACAGTGGCTCATAATGCTAGCTGCCTCTTCTCCAAATACACATCTTCGGATCACCTGATCGGCTCCGATTCTAAACAAGTATGGTTCGTCCCAAATGTAGTACTTGAGATCTGCAAAGAACTTCCTCTTTTGCTGATATGACAATCCTTTGATAAGGATTCCACATGCGAGGTAGTTTGCAAAGTCGGCGAACCAAGGTTACTCGTCGTTCATCTCGATACTCAAGAGGAATTCGTGGGGGAAATTGTCGTTTATTGGTTCCTCCAACGAATTTTCAGAACTTCCATGCTCAAGTCTCGAGAGATGGTCGACTGCAACATTTAAAGCTCCCGTTTTGTCTTGGATTTCAACGTCAAATTCTTGTAGTAACAAGATCCATCTGATAAGATGCGGTTTTGCGACTTGTTTGCTAAAAAGGTATTTGATTGCTGCATGATCTGTATATATAATTGTTTTGGACAACACCAGGTATGACCTGAATTTGTCGAAAGCATATACTACTGCCAAAAGCTCTTTCTCTGTAGTTGCGTAATTCTCTTGAGCATCATGTAGAGTTTTGCTGGCATAGTAAATATGATGAAAATGTTTCTCCCTTCGTTGTCCTAAGACTGCTCCTATAGCGTAATCACCGGCGTCGCACATTATCTCAAATGGCAATGCCCAATCTGGTGCAACTAAAATAGGGGTTTCGATAAGCCTTTGTTTCAGCTGCATGAAAGCTTTCATGCATTCGTCTGAAAACACAAATGGAGCATCTTTTTCTAATAAACGGGTAATTGGTCTTGCGATTTTTGAAAAGTCTTTTATGAATCGCCTATAGAACCCTGCATGACCCAGGAAACTTCTAATCGCTCTAACCGAGGTAGGGGGAGGAAGTTTAGAAATGATATCCACTTTTGCTGGATCAACATCCAGCCCGGCTTCAGAGATTTTGTGCCCGAGAACTACCCCTTCTTTCACCATGAAGTGGTACTTCTCCCAGTGAAGCACAAGATTAGTTTCCTCACATCTCATTAACATTCTTTTTAGATTTCCAAGACACTGATCGAAAGAACTCCCGAAAATAGAGAAATCATCCATGAATACTTCCATGGAGTCTTCAATCATGTCATGGAAAATGGCTACCATGCATCGCTGAAATGTGGCTGGTGCATTACACAGCCCAAAAGGCATACGCCGGTAGGCGAATGTGCCGAAAGGACATGTGAAATTAGTATTTTCCTGGTCCTCAGGAGTGATAGGAATTTGAAAGTATCAAGAGAACCCATCCAGAAAACAGAAAAATGACTTCCCCGACAGACGTTCCAACATCTGGTCGATGAATGGAAGCGGGAAGTGGTCCTTACGGGTGGCATCGTTGAGTTTGCGATAATCGATGCAAACTCGCCATCCGGTGACGGTACGGGTAGGAATAAGTTCATTCCTATCGTTTGGAACTACAGTAATACCACCTTTCTTGGGTACTACTTGCACTGGACTTACCCAAATAGAATCAGATATAGGATAAATCAGCCCTGCATCTAACAACTTGATTATTTCTTTCTTCACCACGTCTTGCATATTCGGATTCAAACGCCTTTGATGTTGTGAACTAGGCTTGTAATTGTCTTCCATTAGAATCTTATGAGTACAGAAAGAAAGATTAATGCATTTGATATCCATAATCTTCCACGCCATGGCTTTCTTATGAAGCTTTAGAACTTCGAGAAGCTGTCTCTTTTCCTCTTTTGCTAAAGATGCTGAAATGATGACTGGTAAGTGACACTCCTCGTTTAGAAATGCATATTCGAGATGCAGTGGGAGTTCTTTTAATTCCAAAGACGGTGGGTCTTCAACCGATGGTTTTGGCTTTTCTTCAACTTCAAGGTCAATCTCCACAAATTGATCTAAACTTTGAGAACCATCTTCACTGATTTGGCAGACTGGCTGCTCAACTTCGTGGCCCTCCTGCGAAATGCCATTTTGGTTCTCACACAAAAGATGTGTGTTTGTATCAATTTCTTCAATCGTGCCTTGGAAATGAGAGCTTACACAAGTATCGACAATGTCGACATAGTAAAGCATGTCATCGTGACTTTGCGGATGTTGCATTGATCTTTTAATATCAAAAGTCACGTGCTCGTCATTTACTCGGAGCGTGATTTGGCCAGCTGCCACATCAACAATCGTTCTCGCAGTATTGAGGAACAGGCGTCCAAGTATTAATGGCACTTTTGAGTCTTCGTGCATGTCAAGAATAACGAAATCCACAGGAAAAACAAATTTATCGATTTTAACAAGCATGTTTTCAACGAATCCACGCGGGTACTTGATTGAACGATCTGCAAGTCGAATGCTCATTCTAGTGGGTGAAGGTTTGCCCAGATATAATTTAGCAAAGACCTTATATGGCATAAGGTTTATGCTAGCTCCTAAATCAGCTAATGCGTGACTGACAGACATGCTGCCAATGAGACAGGGAAGAGTAAAACTGCCCGGATCTCCCATCTTTTCAGGTAGACGGTTTTGGAGAAGGGCTGAACAGTTTTCATTCATCAACACACAAGACAAGCTTTCCAGTTTTTGCTTGTTTATGAGGATGTCTTTTAAGAACCTGGCGTATTTAGGCATTTGAGCCAACGCCTCAACGAATGGTATGTTTATATGTAATTGTTTAAACATCTCTAAAAACTTACCATGTTGTTCATCATTCTTCTGCTTCCTCAATCTGCTCGGATATGGAATTGGAGGAATGAAATCTGCAACTGGCTCCTGGGGCTGTGTTGTACTTGTTAGGTCTCGCCTAGCGTGCACCTCATCCGAAGCGTCAGTTTGGACCGTCTCAGTGATCGGTGGTGAGTCCGATTTGTCAGGTCCTGTGGTTTTACCACTCCTCGTCATTACTGCATTAACATGCCCTCTCGAGTTTGGATCTGTGTTACCTGGAAGACTGCCTTGTGGTCTTTCAGACAACATCTTGGCCAACTGGCCGACTTGATTCTCAATGGTTTGTATTGAAGCCTTCTGGCTTCGCATTTCCCCTTCTTGCACCATGAAACGCTCCTCATGCTGCTAGTATCGTTTCTCAAATATTTGATTGGCATTGTTGGAGTTGTTTAACAGTTGCGCCATCATTTCCTCTAGTTTTGAGTTGCTTTGAGAGGCTTGTGGCTAGGAAGTGCTTCCTGAACCTAAACTATTGTAACGTGGTTGAAAGGTTTGCCCTGGAGGCTGAAAAGATTGTCCCTGGGGCTTAAAGGATTGCCCCTGAGGCTGTTGTGGCGCGGGAGCGTGTTGAGCATATCCGAGTGGGTTTTGGTTATTGGAATTGGCTTTCCACCCGAAGTTTGGGTGATTTCTCCATCCCGGATTGTATGTGTTGCTATAGAGGTTATTTTGGGGCCTAATTTGATTTCCCAAATAGTCCACCTCTTCGTGGCCTGTAAACATAACACCCTGCTCACATGTACCTGGCACGTGTGATACTCCACACAGCTCACATGATGATTGTACATGCGAAACGTTCTGAGCTTGATCAAACCTTGCTGCCAAAGCTCCTATCTGTGCTGCAAGAGCCGTATATGTATCCACTTGATGAACTCCTGGAATAGATAATGCTTTGTTTCGCACTCCACCTTGACGAGAACTCGACTTCAAGGTAGCTTTCTCTATAATTGTGTTGGCTTCATTGGGTGTTTTGTTCCAAGGTCGCCTCCTGCATACACATCTAAACGTTCTTGTGAGTCGTAGTTAAGTCCTTGGTAGAAGGTCAACACAAGTTTTCTTTTGGACAACCCATGATGTGGAACATCGATCAGAAGAACTTTGAACCTCTCCCAAGCTGCGTGTAGAGATTCTCCTTCGTCCTGTTTGAATGTCATAATACGATTCTTAAGCTTAGTTGACTTTTCCGGCGGAAAATATTTTTGCATAAAAAGATCTGTCATCTCGTTCCAAGTCGTGATGGACCCTGCTGGAAGTGACAAAAGCCAAGATCGGGCTTTGTCTCGCAAAGAAAATGGAAAGAGTCGCAAACGGATTGCGTCTTCAGAAACGTTTCTAATTTTGAAAGTCGAGCACACTTCGAGAAATGATGCGATGTGTCGACCCGGATGTCACACCCCGATATTTCCACGTATTACCGGTGGGCCCGGTGGGAGTATCGTGACGTAGTTGATATCATCATAGTCAATAATCACAGTTTAAATGCACAGCGGAAGTCTAAAGTAAAAATATTACAAACCGAGTTGAAAATATAATGAATATTTATACAACGGATTGTAAGTGGATCCACAGGCGGATCAAAACAAAGAGTTATTGTTCAATAGACTTAAAGTGATAAAAGCTTCCAAGACTCTTTATTTAATCACTCAGGAGTTCCAGCCCATTACGCTTAGTACCTGCACTTAACCTTTTTGAAAAATACGTCAGTTTACACAGGTAAATACAATAAACTGACTCTTGTGAAAAGTGTTTATAAAATTGGTTTGGATGCACAAGGCATAAAATCTTTTATAACTTGGGACAATTATTTAAAATAATCTTGTATACAGATTTATATGTTTGTCGTCCATTCAGGGCTCGGTTAGAAGAGCCGAGACAAGATTAATAAACACCCTACAAGTATATACCCACAAGAGAGTGAGATACCGTTTATACATACGCAACTCTCAGGTGTATGCCTACACCCCGTGCTTAAGCCGTGGCCATTTCTTAAGAAATAAGCCGAGGATATCCAGTAGGATACCTTCCATTATGCCCAAGTTAATGTACAAGTTCCACAAGTTAATATGCTTTAAATATGTTATGATATCAGTAGGATACCTTCCATTATGCCCAAAATGAATTTAAAACCAATTTAAGCCCCGAAAGGGTATTTTGGTCATTTTAAAGTTTATAAAAGAGGTTAAATAGTAATCTGAGGTTCTGGTCTAAAATAATCAGCAAAAATATTTACTTTAATAAGTTATATCAGTAAGATATCATACATATGTGAAATTTATCATTTATGGCCAAACTATGCACCGTAGGGCCATTTTGGTCATTTCACATATGCTTTAAGGGTTAAATTCGAAAATCTGAGTTCAAGACTTAAACTTACTGTTAAAGTATAAAAATTTATTTGTAACATCAGTAGGTAAGAAGTCTTAGGTGCTAAATATGGTTTTAAACCATACTATGCACCTAAATCACATAAAAGTCGGTATTTGACGATAATCGGGTTGAAAAAGGAAATCTGAGTTTTTGATCAGTCTCTACTGTTGAAAATAATTTATTTAATGTATAAAATCAGTAGAAAAAAGGTTTGATATGTAAAGGATGTGTAAAACTCATTTTATTAGCAAAAAAGGGCATTACCGTCAATTACCGGGCTTATGCAAGAGTCCCATGTTATTATTAGTTTAAAAGTTAACAAAAATTTCTAAAATTCCCAAAATATTATATTACAACAGTGGGTAGAAAGTTTGGTGTCAAAAATTGGGTTTAAATAGGATTTATGTTGAAAATGCCATTTAATTAATAAAAAGCTTTCATTTTACGATATCGAGCATAACTCTCATTTCAGACCATAAACTGATGTCAGATTTTTAGGAGATACTTAAATATCAGTAATAAAGGTTTTTGTTCTCTCACATTTTCAAAAATTTCGTTTTAATGGTAAAAGGGCATAATGATCCATTTTAAGCATTTAACGGGAACATGCATATGAATCAGATTTCTATGGAACCATATAGTATAATCTCAGAGGGTTATACTAATATGTAATGTGGTCCCAAATGAACCCTAAGGCTAAATCGGGTCAGAACTGAAAGTCAAAGCAAAAGTCTACTTTTGCGACTTTCGGTTGCGAACCGAGCCTAAACTCAGAATTGTCGGGTTGAACATGCCTAAACATGTTCTTATATTATTTACCAAGTTATTTTAGTGTTAAAACATGTTTCATAACCTCTGCATTATCAGTTATGAATTAATTTGTAAAAACTGATTATGTTGACTTTTTATTAATAAGTTTGACCCGACAATTGACTGAGATAATGTGATAATTAGAAGGTGCCCTTTTAAGGGTTTATTACCTACATAATTACCAACACATAGCCACTTTTAATTCGAATAATGGCTGGACCGTTAGTGAATAATCACCAAGTCAAAGCTTAATTACGATAGCTTTGACTTTCGGTCATTAAGCTAATAAAACTTAAACTTAGGAAGCTAAGAACACTTACTAGAGTACTTAGCATAAATTTTGAACTTGGGAAAGCTTCCTAAATCAGCAGGAGGATTCAGAGAGTTTGCAAGGTGAGAAAATTCAAGTGTGAGCTCAAATGAAGCAAAAACAAGGCCCTTATATAGTGTTTTGCAAGTCCTAAGATCAAAGCATGTGTCCCTAAGCTGTTAGCAGATGTTTCCAAGTGTCCCTAGGCTGTTAAAACCAGTTGCATAGTCCCTGGTATCGAAATACTAGCTTGCAAAGGCGGTGGAATGGCTGTAACCTGCAACTGTCCATTTTTCTGCCCAGTTACAGGTCTTACGGACCGTAAGCCTAAGCCCTTACGGTCCGTATCCGTAATTCAAATTGTATCGCCCAGTAAAGCCATCTTACGGACCGTAAGGCGAAAGCTTTGCGGTCCGTAAGACTTCCATCAGAGACAAAAATTTTGAGAACTTTTATATTTGAACATGCAACTTTCTAAACTCGAATCTATAGTCACTTTCAGCAGGGAAGGTCCACATGATCAGGTCTGCATTGCTCAGTATGCATTGCCATGCATTAATGTTGCCTTGGAGTCTTTTGAGATGGCCATTGAATGAAGAATTTGTCGGTTTTTGCACATGTGATCCCAAGTTCTTGAATTTGAATTATGTAACAACCCTCATAAAAATATTCTCGACAACAAACCATATTCAAAACCAGAAATGCACACGATAAAACTTGTATATTTAAGCTGGAC
Source organism: Helianthus tuberosus (assembly GCA_030545235.1). Lineage (NCBI taxonomy): Eukaryota > Viridiplantae > Streptophyta > Magnoliopsida > Asterales > Asteraceae > Helianthus > Helianthus tuberosus. The sequence continues at coordinate 32,884,463 of CM060351.1, read as the reverse complement.
AATTTAGCGATTAAGGAATCTTGGCATTCGACGAACCAAATCACATAAAAAAATAGTCTTATTAGATTCGCAATTAAAAACGAATCATGTAAAGATCAAGACCCAAACAAACGCGATAAGTATCGGCACGAAAATCGAGGAAAACGCACGATTGGACGAGAAGGGCGGCCAAGGACACGCGTCACGACACTTCGACACGTGTTAGGCCTACGTGGCGACCAAAGCCAGGTCAACCATCGTCGCGCCACGCGCCGGGACCATATGGGTCTGGCACGACACGCGAGGGGATCCAAAATTCAGGTATATAAGGGCAGCAGTGGGACTTGAATTCTTGCACCAGTTCGATCGAATTTTGACGAACTTACTCTCTCGTATCTCCGTTTCTTTTCACAACACCCCTAAACCCTAAAACTCTACTCGTTATCAGGGTACTAACTCGAATCACTGATACGATACCCTATCTGATCGATTGAAACTGATGATCGAATTTTGACGAACTTACTCTCTCGTATCTCCGTTTCTTTTCACAACACCCCTAAACCCTAAAACTCTACTCGTTATCAGGGTACTAACTCGAATCACTGATACGATACCCTATCTGATCGATTGAAACTGATCCAACGGATGTTTAAGTGCTGCCTGTATACGGCTATACTTTGTCATTCGTTGTGAGTTTTGATCTAGTGATTATCGTTAAAGTTGAATTGGGTTAATACGCTAATACGAGTTCCATTGTATCTAGAAATTAGAACTCATAAAGTTGTTAAGATAGAATACTTAACAAGAAAGTAAACTTAGCAATTAAGAAAACTCAATAGCTAAGAAAACTTAACAGTTAAGCTGAGTAGGGTGATTAATCTGCTAATTAAGCTAAGTAATCGACTAAGCGAATTATAAAAGTTAAGATAAATTAATCAGTTAAGTAGTTAAGTCAGTTAATTAATTAATCAATCCGTTAAGTAAGATTAATTAAGCTAAGCAGGATTAATTAAGCTCAGCAGGATTAATTAAGCTAATCAAGATTAATTAAGCTAAGTAAGTTATTTAGTGAAATGGTTAAGTAAACTTAATGGTTAAGTAAAACTTAATAGTTAAGAAAACTTACAAGTTAAGAAAAAACTAAATAAATAAAAGAAAACTTAATAATTAAGAAAACTTCTTAGCTAAGAAAGGAACCTACCTTACCTATAAATAGGAGCCTAGGATTTCATTCTTCCTTGCTCATTTCTTCTATTCTTCTCTCTATACGTTGGTGTTCTAACCATTAATCACCGATGCGATGTTCTGTCCGATCGATTCGGGAACCAACTAACGAATGCCAAAGTGCTGTACTTTGTGAATTTCGTTAAACGAATGCCAAAGTGTTGTCTAAACAAGACTATACTTTGTGAATTTCGTTAAACGAATGCCAAAGTGCTCTCTAAACAAGACTATACTTTGTGAATTTCGTTAAGGTTCTGATCTCGTGACCATCGTTAGGTTTGATGTGGTTTTACACTAATACGTATTCCACTCTGTTAAACTATATGTTTAACTACCAGAGAAGTACGCACTCTACACTTACAATCAAATAAGATAACCAATCATCAGAAGATTCAGAACTATAAAGTAAATGCTTAGTAATCAGAAGGCATAGAATCAGGAGGCTTGTTTAATCAAAGACTATATGCTAACAAGGTGAGTCATTCTCTTTTTACTAAATTGTTTCCAAAACCCTATTTATTTTCAAGGTTATAATTACAGGGATTAAGTCTTTGTAGTCTTCAATTATTGCCGGTATGTGGGGTTTTGTATACATTACTTGATACCCGTCACCATTGGACAACGAGTTAGCCAATGGGTGATCTGACCATAGTCACAGAAACAAGTCGAGTGACACATACCGATTTGGGGTAATTGGTTGATATAAACATTTTAATCACCCTTAATACTGTAATTTATAACTATGCATCATTTTGTACAAAAATGAATGAACTCACCAGTATTTCCTGCTGACCAAACCTTTTTAAAACGCGTTTCAGGTAATGACAGTAGATTGGAATAAGAGTGATGATACGGCACCGAAAGGCTTAAAGAAGTGGCTTATTTTATTAATTGAATTAAATTAAGAAAACATGGTTTCATATATTCGGGTTTATCCCTTATTAAAGCTACCTCTGTAAAACATGGGTTTTATCCCATCTATTTAATAAATAAAATCCGGTGTTTTCTAAACTCTGATATTTTTCCTAACTCACGGTCCTGATGAATATTTCCGCTGCAATGTTTTTAAAATAACCACCGGTACCACTTGACTGCTCGCGGCTCCCGTCCAGGGCATGGTCGGGGGTCGTGACAGAAGGTGGTATCAGAGCCACTGGTTTAAGCAATTGGGTGTTGTAATAATACCTAAACTTAAACAGAAGAGTTAGGAAATTGTTATTAACTGGTAGCAACAAGGATAGTATTTAGACTTGTACTTAAGAAAGATGCCTTAGTATAAGCTTCGAGATAAGCTAATTACTTGCATAAATAAAGTGTGATGGGTGTTGGTATGCCGTGAGGATGATAACTAGAACATTGCAAGTATGGTAAATAAGTAATAACACTTGGCCACTGTTATTTCTTATTTATTGGTACTACTTGGTTCTGGAATATGATCCGTCATGTGAATACTAATTTCCTTGTTCTTTGATGAAAGCCTTAATAAAATATCCATTTTTAAATCATGACTTAAGAAAGATCTATTTATGGGAAATACCGATTACCTCTCCGGCAAGACTGGGTATGGTGTAGCAGACTCTCCAGCTTGTCCGGGTAAGATGGGGTTACCTCTCCGGCGAGAACCGGGTAAGATGGGGTATAGGATATGTCAAACAAGTGACAAAATTCCCTAAATAGTATCATGACCTGATGTCTGACTTGTCTTTGGAAATATGAATTTGTTAAATACATTGACCTTATGAATGGTATGTATATTACAGTATGTGAAATATATGATTATATGGATATGTATATCTATAAGGAAATCCAAAAACCATAAGGATTAACAATTTAGAATAAAACACAAGCATGTGTGTCAATGATAATTCTAGATTTCTTTATTAGGAATCTCTTGTATACATCTATAATTCCGATATCGAACATTATTTTGTTTGATCAGCTGTCTCTTAACTCATGCGATAAGGAGTATATAAACCCTTTATGTTGGGATGCCATAGAAAATATAAGAATTCCCTTTGCGTTACCCTAGATTATTAATGCATTAGGAAACCTGTAGCTAAAATTGTGCTAGACACTAAACGTCTCAAAACCTACGCTAATAACAATAATTCTACTTTCTTTAAGAACTCTTGCTAAGAGAATAGTGACCACGACTAGATGCACTTACAAAGACTCTTCACCTATAATCCTACTAAGATTACCAGTAACAAAAGAATTACTGCAACAATACATGGGCTTAAATGACTAAAGTGTCATAACCATTAGTATATATATGTTAAGAAAAATGAAGTAATGTATGCTTCAAAATTTAGACATTTAGATAGTGAGACCCGAGCTTCAAAACACATGGTCAAGACATATGCCATGAAATGGAGAGAATTGACAGAAAGGAAATTATGTCTGCTTCATAAAAAGGAACAAATGGAAACGATGACTCCTGGAAGTTTGCAAGCCAACCGGAGAAGTGACCACAAGGAGGCAAGACAGACCAGCCGACAAAGTTTTTCTCTGTGAGGAAAACTACGAGTTATGCACGGGGGGTAAGACATAGCATATATGATCTCGGAGTTCATTAACACTAGAAGCATGGAACTGAAAGATATTTTGACCGACATGTTCCCAGAGGATTTACTTAGACTATCACCCGATCGTGAGAAGAAACTTAGAATTCATCCGAGACTAGGAACAACACTGATTGTTATATCCCAAAGTTAAGACTAATATAGTAGTTAATGCTTTAAGTCATAAGTTTCATAGGAAGCCGAATCAAGTACGTGCTCTTAGATTAAATTGCGGATAGATTTAATGAAATAATTAAAGAGTACCCAAGAAACAGCAATCAAGGATGATGCTTAAGGATTAAAAAGGAATAATGAAGGAATCAGGAAAAGGAACTAATGGAAATTAGGGATTCCATAAAGAATTCGGGTATCAATTCAAGGAAACCTGCAAGAAAGGATTCTCGAAAAAGCCCATAGAACTAAGTATTTGATACATCGTGTAAGTGATATGAGGTATCAAGGTTTGAATAACTGATAAATAGAAATGAAAAAAAAGTTGTAGCAAGTTATGTCTCTAAGTATTTAATCGATTAGCAAGTTAAAGCTGAGCATTAGAACCCTTTAGGTTTACCTCAACGACATCAGTATGGAAATGAGATTGATAACAATGGATATTGTTACCAAATTACCCAAAACAAGAAACGACACAATCTGGGTGATTGTGGATCGACTAACCAAGTCTGCTCAATCCCTACCAATGAAGGAAACCCTTTAGTATAAGACACTTAGTTAAGTTGTGTGGAGACAAAATAGTCTCATTACAAAGAATCCTGTTATCTATCAAGATAGTCATTTCACTTCTCATTTCTAGGAAAATCTTAACCCGACCTATTTTGATGTAGTGTGAAGGAACACTACAAAACATAAAAGATGTGCTAAGTACATGTGTGATAAATATTGGTGCAAGTAGAATTATCACTTATCACTCATAAGACTCTCCCATAATTAGTGTTTCCGTTTGAAGCACCTTATGGATAAAGGTACCATCCATTATGTCGAGCAAAAATATGAGAAAAGCAACTATCGGGCCATGAGATCGGCAAACCATTAGAATTTCAAATCAGAGAAAGAATAATACAAAAAGGTCTCTCCGTGAAAAGGGAATAGTCCGATACGGCAAGAAAGAAAAGTTAAGTCTAAAATTTGTTGAACCATTCGGAATCTTTAAATAAATTGAATCAGTAGCTTATCAGCTAGAGTTATCAGAAGAAATAACATGAATACATGATATGCTTCATATATACCCCTTAAGGAATGCCTAGCTGATAAATCTTTAGTTATACCTCTTCAAGCTATAAAGGTAAATGAAAATTTTAGAACCATTGAAAGACCATATAAGTCAAAAATAAGAATCACAAGGCAAGAGCTTAGTTCTGGTCAAAGTAAAATGAAGAACCTGAATATACATAAGAGTTAGAATCAGAGATGAAAAGAAAATATATTTACTTATTCCACAAATCTCGAGGACGAGATTTAAAACAAGGTGGGGAGGATGTAACAACCCTCATAAAAATATTCTCGACAACAAACCATATTCAAAACCAGAAATGCACACGATAAAACTTGTATATTTAAGCTGGAAAATTTAGCGATTAAGGAATCTTGGCATTCGACGAACCAAATCACATAAAAAATAGTCTTATTAGATTCGCAATTAAAAACGAATCATGTAAAGATCAAGACCCAAACATACACGATAAGTATCGGCATGAAAATCGAGGAAAACGCACGATTGGACGAGAAGGGCGGCCAAGGACACGCGTCACGACACTTCGACACGTGTCAGGCCTACGTGGGACACGCGGCGACCAAAGCCAGGTCAACCATCGTCGCGCCACGCGCCGGGACCATATGGGTCTGGCGCAACACGCGAGGGGACCCAAAATTCAGGTATATAAGGGCAGCAGTGGGACTTGAATTCCTGCACCAGTTCGATCGAATTTTGACGAACTTACTCTCTCGTATCTCCGTTTCTTTTCACAACACCCCTAAACCCTAAAACTCTGCTCGTTATCAGGATACTAACTCGAATCACTGATACGATACCCTATCCGATCGATTGAAACTGATCCAACGGATGTTTAAGTGCTGCCTGTATAGGGCTATACTTTGTCATTCGTTGTGAGTTTTGATCTCGTGATTATCGTTAAAGTTGAATTGGGTTAATACGCTAATACGAGTTCCATTGTATCTAGAAATTAGAACTCATAAAGTTGTTAAGATAGAATACTTAATAGGAAAGTAAACTTAGCAATTAAGATAACTCAATAGCTAAGAAAACTTAACAGTTAAGCTGAGTAGGGTGATTAATCTGCTAATTAAGCTAACTAATCGACTAAGCAAATTATAAAAGTTAAGATAAATTAATCAGTTAAGTAGTTAAGTCAGTTAATTAATTAATCCTTTAAGTAAGATTAATTAAGCTAAGCAGGATTAATTAAGCTAAGCAGGATTAATTAAGCTAAGCAAGATTAATTAAGCTAATCTAGATTAATTAAGCTAAGCAAGATTAATTAAGCTAAGTAAGTTATTTAGTTAAATGGTTAAGTAAACTTAATGGTTAAGTAAAACTTAATAGTTAAGAAAACTTACTAGTTAAGAAAAAACTAAATAAATAAAAGAAAACTTAATAATTAAGAAAACTTCCTAGCTAAGAAAGGAACCTACCTTACCTATAAATAGGAGCCTAGGATTTCATTATTCCTTGCTCATTTCTTCTATTCTTCTCTCTATACGTTGGTGTTCTAACCAATAATCACCGATGCGATGTTCTGTCCGATCGATTCGGGAACCAACTAACGAATGCCAAAGTGTTGTACTTTGTGAATTTCGTTAAACGAATGCCAAAGTGTTGTCTAAACAAGACTATACTTTGTGAATTTCGTTAAACGAATGCCAAACTGCTGTCTAAACAAGGCTATACTTTGTGAATTTCCTTAAGGTTCTGAACTCGTGACCATCGTTAGGTTTGATGTGGTTTTACACTAATATGTATTCCACTCTGTTAAACTATATGTTTAACTACCAGAGACGTCTGCACTCTACACTTACAATCAAATAAGATAACCAATCATCAGAAGATTCAGAAGTATAAAGTAAATGCTTAGTTATCAGAAGGCATAGAATCAGGAGGCTTGTTTAATCAAAGACTATATGCTAACAAGGTGAGTCATTCTCTTTTTACTAAATTGTTTCCAAAACCCTATTTATTTTCAAGGTTATAATTACAGGGATTAAGTCTTTATAGTCTTCAATTACTGCCGGTATGTGGGGTTTTGTATACATTACTTGATACCCGTCACCATTGGACAACGAGTTAGCCAATGGGTGATCTGACCATAGTCACAGAAACAGGTCGAGTGACAAATACCGATTTGGGGTAATTGGTTGATATAAACATTGTAATCACCCTTAATACTGTAATTTATAACTATGCATCGTTTTGTACAAAAATGAATGAACTCACCAGTATTTCCTGCTGAGCAAACCTTTTTAAAACGTGTTTCAGGTAATGACAGTAGATTGGAATAAGAGTGATGATACGGCACCGAAAGGCTTAAAGAAATGGCTTATTTTATTAATTGAATTAAATTAAGAAAACATGGTTTCATATATTCGGGTTTATCTCTTATTAAAGCTACCTCTGTAAAACATGGGTTTTATCCCATCTATTTAATAAATAAAATCCGGTGTTTTCTAAACTCTGATTTTTTTCCTAACTCATGGTCCTGATGAATATTTCCGCTGCAATGTTTTTAAAATTATCACCGGTACCACTTGACTGCTCGCGGATCCCGTCCAGGGCATGGTCGGGGGTCGTGACAAATTATTCCTCACAAGCTCGAGTTGAAATTTATAATTTATTATCAGATGTATAAGAGGGCATAATAAAATGTATTACAAAGCTATTGGGAACGTTAAAAGGCCACTCAGAGGTAAAATTAACATGTTGACACTTCTAACCCCTATGCTCCGTAACTTTTTATTCTTAAGTAAAACGGTTTCCGGTGTCCGTCAATTTATTCCCTCGTGAACACAAACATCTTAGGAGGTCATTCAGAGGCACGAGTTTGGCATGTTGACGCTTTTGGCCCTTCTATTTACATTGTTTGACAATTCAAATCCCTCAGAATTAATTCATTACACATTTAAAATCCATGACACGTGTCTTTATTATATTGGACATGATTTTGCGAGGTGTTACACTGGATCTTCATGATCCTTCCCATCAAACTAGATTTAATTTCAAAATTCGGTGATGCTATCGTAGGTTGGGCGATGCTCGGTAGCAAGCCCTCTCCTCCTGGACGGCCGGTCTCATTCAAAGGTTGGTCGTCCTCTGCCATAATGCTTCCTGTGTCGTTCTCTGAACTCTCGCTGTCAGAAAGTATCACTGGTTCGTCGATTGCGGCCGCAATCGTTTGTGCTACAACAAGTGATCTTTCGCGAAGCTGCCTGCTTCTTCTTAAGTTATGTTCTGGTATGATGGCTAGTTCAGCGTTAGCAGGTGCAGGGGGCGTGGACATTAGCCTGCACGTAAAAGGAAAGGCGTTATACAGATAACAAAACATAATAAAATGTAAGAAATAAGTATAAATAATAATACTAATATAAAAATATACAAGCTATTAAACAAATCTATTAAAACATTTACTTGTTTATTTACATATTTACATCTAAAAATTGTTTTTGTTAGTTTACCAGAATTTCTGATGACATCATCAAAAATCTGAGGAAACTTTTTTAGTTTTTTTTATCAGAAAATCTGATAAGATCTGATAAAAATCTGATGAAAATTTACGTTCCATCAGAATTTCTGATAAATCCATCAGAATTACCAGAAAATTTGGTAAATTCGTCAGAAATGAAAATTGTTGTTTTTAGAATATTTAATGGGTTTATCAGAATCTATCAGAAAATCTGACAAATTCATTGGAATTCATCAGAAAATCTGATGATTTTATCAGAAAGTTATATTTTATTATCATGGAGTAATAAATAAACAAATGAGTGCAATAATTAAATGGATAAGCCGTTAATTTAAATAAATTATTGGACAGAAATAAATGAATAACTGAACGTAAATAAATAAATGTAAATAAATGCGGAAATGAAATGAATATAGATAAGTGGTTCGACGTGCGAACACAGACATAAATATATATAAAAAATAAACAGAAATGAAATAACTGAATTAAAATGAATGAAGTACAGAATTGAAATGACTGAATTAAAATAACTGAAAGGAATAAATGAAAAGTAAATGGTCGATTCCGAACCCATAACTGAATTAAATAAAATAAAAGAAATAAATGTTAGTCGAATAGTAACTTAAGAAGTTAGTAAGGTAGTAAGATTAATTTGTTAGTAGCCAGCTGGTTAGTAAAATAGAAAAAGAAAAGTTAGTCAAACGGTTAAATATTAACAAGTTAGTAAAAGAAAACAAATAAATACAAAAATTTACAAGTATTCACAGTTTGTACACTGGTAAAATAATGACTCAGATTGTTTCGAAAATTCGCCGTTTTCCCCGGCAACGGCGCCAAAAACTTGACGTGGGCACGGCTATACACATTTATTTACAGTGTTTTCGCGCCCAGCGAAATGTGTTTTATATTTATAAAAATGGTTTATACCTTAACATTAAAACACACACAACAAAGGACAAGTGTATCCCGTCATATATGCAGCAAAGTATTGGTAAGAGCCAGATATCGATCCATGGAACACGGGCGTTATTAAGTACTAAATCTTCGTCATTAGATTACCAGATAAAAAGATAAGTGAATGGTTGTTTAACTAAATTATCTAAATTAGATCTAAAATATAAATATACTATTATCTTGTTTCACAAACAACCTAAACATGTTATCTACCAGATATGTCACAAAAGCACTTAATCAATTTTCCAATTTCGAGACAGTTAGTCATCCGCTAGGAGTTTTCTAACATGATGATTCTTCGGAAAGTTAACGCGATAAACACACGTTAACCACCTAAACTCATTCTTTAGCGAGCTATTGATATTCATTCATGTGAACCTTTAAAGATAGATTAAGTTTCCGCTAGGAGTTTTCTAACCTCACTTATCAAAGAAAGCAATACTGATGGTCACAATACAGCCACGAGGATAAGCATTTAAGTAGATCATATAACAACATATTTCACCTTTACAAGTCTTGAACACAAATCTACCATGTCAACAATTTCAGACCAAAACTACTAAACAAGGATCATAAACCGCAAGCAAGAACATGTAATCGACACCATATAATTCGTTAGAACCCTTACGTGCAAGAAAGCATTCCTAATCAAAATAAGATATATCTTAGATAAAACCAATACCCCTCTCGAGTCTCATGGTGTAAACAAGTTTACAAACAAGTGATTAATCAAGAAATAGTTACCACCCCACTAACCACATATTCATTATCCAAGATAATCAAACATAATCAGGAACTCAACATCAATGAAACATTCATTATATAATCATGAAGATTCAAACATGAAAAAGTACTAAAGTTTCATACAAACAAGATTACAACATAAAGATTATTCAAGAAACAAGTTTATAACTACTATTACATAAACTACATTAAACATAAACTAACATCAGCTCATAACTTGCAAAATGATCAGAATACATGTTCAAGAACAAGGAATCGAACCATAAACAAGCAAGGAATTGATGGGTTGGATCGGTTATACTTCCATTCAGTCTTGAAGCTTCAAAGTGGTCTGATCAGGACTGCTTCGGAACCCAGAAATCGCCCAGAAACATGGAGAAAAACCCAACACTTGAACCAGTAGCGAATGGCTGTATTTATAGATGATTTTGTGATTGGCACGGTCATGCCACCGGGTCGCACGGTCGTGCGACAGGTGTTGTCGGTGACGTCAGTTTCTCTGATCCCAAGTCAGCCAAGTGGACTAGTGGACAAGTTGCCTGGGTCATCAGATCGGCATGGTCGTGCCATTGGTCGCACGGTGGTGCGATAACATCAGAATCTTTGATCAGAAATGTTGGTCTTGATAGTGCCACGGTCATGCGGCGGGTCGCATGGTAGTGCGTCCCGGGAAAAGATCGGCACTAGCCCTTGCACTGGCAGTGCTTCCGAGATCGCTCGATCGGCACGGTAGTGCCGATGGATGGCACGGTCATGCCACACCTGGCAGTCATCAGATTTTTGTCATTTTCATCAGAAATGCATCAGAATTTGTTCGTTTTCATCAGAATTTTCCTTTATGCGCTGTTTAAGACCTGAAAATATAAAAGTACCAAATTTGGCACCTAACCGTCGTGTTTTCGGTCAAAAACGCTTAACATGGAAGTGTTTTGGGGTATAAAAACATGTATAATTTAACGTATATCAACTACGACAGCTGTTACGGAACCCTAGATCAATCGGGCAGCGTATCTAATACGTAACCGGGGTTATGATACTTACAACGGGGCAGAACTTCGTTATTTAGGGGGGTATTATGTCCGAGAATAGCTTTTCAAATATCGTGATCCGTAAAGTGCTGGATGGCTTTTCAAACATATCTATATAAGCTTTTCAAAGCCCAAAGCCAAACATGTACAATCCAATCAAACTGAGGAGATTGCACTTGTGACAATTATATGCAAATCCATTGCAATGCTCTTCGCAAAGACCACACTTGAAACCGAGAGTTACCTTTGGTAAGAGAATAAGGGTATCTTGTTCATAATATCGTGATCCGTAAAGTGCTGGATGGCTTGGAGAACGAACTTGCATTGATCATTTACGCACTTGTAAAACGACATGGCCATGATTTGTGTGTCACATCCATTGCATAAATCTTCAAACTTTCTTTGTAACATTATTGCATCGTGAATCCATAAATATCAGTGGATGTTCATGACTATTATGAGTTATGCTCATATCTCATAATTACTTGCTTTGGATAAAAGGTTTGTGAATATGTTGTAAGTTAGATCGGGGAGCGGGAAATCGAGAACATGAAACAAGTCTTTGTATTCTTTATACTTTTCATATGTTAAACCAACACCTGAAGAACCATTCAATGCTTGGTTATTACATAGCTGGAGCCGCTCAAAAAAAAAAAAATGAATAGTTGGGGAAAAAAAGAGATTTAGATTCAAAATGTAACATATTTTCCAAATTTATTTTCACTGAACTTCCTTTACATTTTAACATTGGATAATATACTCTCACATGTTCATGCAATGAAAATATGTAAAATAACCACACCTAATAAAACACGCATTTTCTATATTTATCACTTAATTAAGGTCACAAGGACAAATCTAAATGTACTCCTTAGTTTATCAGATACCTCATCTTGAATTTTTAAATCTTAACTAAATTCTGATATTAATCAACGTGCTAGCTAAACGTGAGAAGTGAGAAAAAATATAAATCACATAAATATAGAGTAATTATATAGCTACTATTATAGTGGTGGTCCATTGGTAAAGGCAAAGCCTTTAAAACACCTAGGTTGGGAAGGGGAAGGTCTTGGGTTCAAGTCTCAGAGACGACAGGGGATTAAAGAAATTAGCCGTTAAAAAAAATAGTAGAGTAACTATATAAATATTTTTTTATTTTTTTTTATATTTTTGTTTTAATTTCTATTCTTTTCAATTAAAATACATGCTTAAATAGATTAAAAAAATTAAAAAAAAAGTTAAAAATTTCTTCACTTCTTAGTATAGCATATTAAAATTCATTTGTATTTTATAGTTGCGGTATATATAAAGAGAACCTATTAAAAATATCTTTCTTTTCTCACTTTTAACTAAAAACTAGTGATTTTCGACCCGCGTGTTGCGGCGGGGATGACGGATGGAACACAATTCTAAACAAATATGGCGGTAAGGTAAATCGTGACGCAAACAATTGATTGTATGATAGATTCAAACAAACGTACAATTAACAACAATAACGTTTAACATAATAGCATGACATTATATAATAACATCTAATCTAGTTCTTTGACTTATTGTTTTGCTTCATAACGTGAATAGACCTCGTCAATTGTTACCTCCAGTTGCAATTGGGTCTGGCGAAAATTGCATCGGTAGTGATTCTACAACACACTAATATCTCACTTACCCACAATTATCATTGTAAATAAACATAATTAATTAAAAAACATGGTTCTATGTAGCTAGAAATAGTAAGAAAGCTTTCACTCAAATCATTTCCAGATTTTGTGCTTTCCAAACATGCCCTTGTGCCTTCTAAATATCCCATGACTCCTACTGTTCTAGAACTTTCAATGCTTGAATTACCATGTTTAAACTTACTACCAGGTGACCAAAATCATGCCCATTGGAGCAATATTGTGGGTCCCATAAGCAACAGTTGTTGCACTGCTAGCAGTGTTCCCATGCCTTGTCCTCCATTCCCTGAAACAACTTTTTAATAAGACCAAGTTTCATCAATCATGTCTTAAAAATATCTACAATATCCTTAACATAAGATGAATAAAAAAACCTTGTCTAAGGTATCAACTGATGTCAAAATCAATAATCTTATTAGCAAAAATAATATAGGCAAATATGTAATCAATCCCCAAAAAGAAATGTTCCATATGGCTGGTAAATTCCTAAAATACCAACCATACTATCACTTGTTACACCACAAAACAGAGCGAAAGAGATCACAACGCTATAAAGCTAGACATAATAGCACAATCGAAGCAAATTAGAAACATGCAAATGCAAAACTGTAGCATTTAAAAGCGTGAAGAAACGAACCTTGATCACAACTGATGAAGAATCCATTTGAATATAATGAAGCGTCAAAAGCCCTAGAAAAAAATGCACAAAGAAATCCTCCAAAACCGAAACGAAAATTCGTTCGAAGGATTATCAAATAAAAAGAATGAAAAGTCGATCAGATTATATATTGTAGCCGGTGACACTGTTAACAACCAACATCTCCTCATACAATACACCACTTCCTGCTGCCGTGATATGCCGCCCTCCACCACCGTCTGCTATCGTTATCAACCAAAAAATGTACAAAAATGTTACAATCGAAACTTTGGCGGCGACAATGGTTTCGTTTGAGCCTCAAGACCAAGTCTCTCTCTCCCTTACCACTACCATCGCTGTCGCCTCTCATCGCTTACTTCGTCTTCGTCGGAATCAAATGCCACAGTCGCCGTAGCATCCTTATTTATGGCCTTTAAGAAGCACCACCGTGTGAGCAATGGGCCACTGGTTTAACAGGAGGTGGTGTAGTGGTGTGGCGACGGCAGTGTTGCTGCGGTGAAGCACGCCACATTCTTAAAGAAAAGGAGAGGATGCGTGGAGTTGTGGACCATTGAACGTAATACTATAGGACGGTTTTTATATTACTTGATAATACGTATTCTTAAGGGACTAACAACTTGATCAACGGTATGGGCTGAAATCAATAAATTTCATCTTAACTACATACATCTTTCAAATGCATAAAAATGTATTCAACAATAGTTCTCATAATTTTGTGGTCAGATTTTTTTAGAACGTGTCATAATCTTAATCTTTTTTTTAGAACGTGTCATAATCTTAATCTACTCCATAGGGACCCAGATGTAATAAGTTTGAGATTTGGACTAAAATGGCAACAAAATGCAAACCATAGGGACCCAGATGTAATAAGTTTGAGATTTGGACTAAAGTGGCAAAACTGGCCAAACCACAGGGACCAAAATGGCAGTTTACTCTTAATTATATGATCCAAATATAATTTGATGTTTACATTCTAAACATATGTTGATTATCATTTTTTTTTATTAAATGGTGTACCACACACATGAAAATGTTATCAAATACTTTTTATAAAACTTTAAATGTTATTTAGAAAATTTCTAAAAAAAGTTTAGTTTGTAATAAAAAAATCTTCAATGACAAAAAAAACGAAAACTCGTTATCCTTCCATATTTATAAAAGCATGTAGTCTTATATGAATTTTCAATATTAGAAATTTTAAGCCTTACCCATGACCTAGTGGTCTAGTGGTATGGTATCTCCTTTTACATATGTAATGTTGTGGGTTCAAATCTTTATAAGTGCAAGGTAAATATAGAATTAAGGTGTTGAAAAAGTTTGTTGTTAAAAAAAGGCAAATTGGATTTAAATAATCCCAACTTCTCAATTTGGCCGATAATAATCTCAACTTAGTTATTTGCCTATAATAATCCGAATTTGTCCACTTTTGGCCGATAATAGTCCGCCGTTGAAAATAGCTTAACGGAGTTAAGTTTTTTTTTCCAAATTACAAACTGATGTTTTAGGGATTTTGATTAGACGAGGATACGAATCGATTTATGTAAAACTTACCTCGAAACGATACTCGAAACGGCTTGATTTTTGTTAATTGGGAGTTTAAACACCCGAATTGAAGTACCGTTTTCGTCGTTTGGGGTAGTATTTTAAGGTAAACTTTACGTCAATCAACTTGTATCCTCGTTCTAATCAAAAGCCCGAAAACATCACTTTGTAATCCGGAAAAAAACTTAACTACCTTAAGCTATTTTTAACGCAGACTATTATCGGTCAAAAGTGGACCTGTTCTGATTATTATCGGCAAATAACTGAGTTGAGATTATTATCGGCCAAATTGAGAAAGTTGAGATTATTTAAATATAATTTGCCTTAAAAATTCCTAGACTTTTTGTCTTTAATTTCATATAACTACTGGAGTTTAAAAACTTGCAAAGATTTAAAAAGAACCGTTAAAAAAACAATCAAGTACAAAAAGGACAAGATATGATATTTTTTTCAGTTAAACAAAAAAGACCGTATATTAAATCATGGGTTGAGTTATAATACAAAAGATTTAAAAATAAGAAGGGTAAGAAGGCACCAGAGAGTGACAAGTGTCCTATGAGTAATTAAATGGAAAGGGTAATTTTGTCTACAAGAGGAAAGAGAATATGCATATGCAAGTCACATGCTATTACCCCCCTAACTTTTAAACGTCCGTAACTTTTTTATATATCATTTGTTTTAAAAAAAAATTATACCATAAAATCGAGCGTTTTTTTATCTTTAATATGAGTACCATATTGTTATATTTTTCAAAAAAATTTCAAAAACCCAGTTGCATATTACACAATGGACGTGATGTAAAACACAATGTAAATTAGATTAAAAGCACAATCAATGACAACAGATAAAGACACAATGGACAACATACTAAAACACAATGAACATAACGTATAACACAATGACGATAGCATATAACACAATAAGAATCAGACTAAATAAAAACACAATTGATGACAACAGATGAAAGACACAATTAATGACAGCAAATAAAAGACACAATGGAGAGCAGATGAAGACACAATGAAAAACAAACTAAAAACACAATACTTAACAAACTAAAACACAATGAACAAGATAATAAAAAAATTGAACAAATTATTAAACCACAATGGACAACATATTAAAACACAATGAATAACATATTACACAATGGACATGATGTAAAACACAATGTAAATTAGATTAAAAACACAATCAATGACAACAGATAAAGACACAATGGACAACATACTAAAACACAATGAACATAACATATAACACAATAAGAATCAGACTAAATAAAAACACAATTGATGACAACAGATAAAAGACACAATTAATGACAGCAAATAAAAGACACAATGGAGAGCAGATGAAGACACAATGAAAAACAAACTAAAAACACAATACATAACAAACTAAAACACAATGAACAAGATAATAAAAAAATTGAACAAATTATTAAACCACAATGGACAACATATTAAAACACAATGAATAACATATTACACAATGGACATGATGTAAAACACAATGTAAATTAGAATAAAAACACAATCAATGAAAACAGATAAAGACACAATGGACAACATACTAAAACACAATGACCATAACGTATAACACAATGGCGATAACATATAACACAATAAGAATCAGACTAAATAAAAACACAATTGATGACAACAGATAAAAGACACAATTAATGACAGCAGATAAAAGACACAATGGAGAGCAGATGAAGACACAATGAAAAACAAACTAAAAACACAATACATAACAAACTAAAACACAATGAACAAGATAATAAAAAAATTGAACAAATTATTAAAACACAATGGACAATATATTAAAACACAATGAATAACATATTAAACACAATAACCTGAACTAATAACACAATTTATAGAAAACCCAGATATAACAAAATCTTCATTGTGTCATATATTGTGTTATAGGTTTTTATAAAAACGCAATGGATAGAACTCAAATTAACGTTGTGTTATAGGTTTTGATAATAACACAATGTATAGAAACTCTACTGACCAAAACCCAGTTAAAAGACACAATGACCTGAACCTTTAACACAATGCCAAAAAACCCAGTAAAAATGAAAATTTTTATTTTATTTTTATATGATAATATGATACTCATATTAAAGATAAAAAAACGCTCGTTATTATGGTGAAATTTTTTTTGAAAAAAAATGTCGTATGTAAAAGTTATGGACGTTTTAAATCGATGGGGGAATTGGCATGTGCCTTGCATGTGGAGAGAGAAAATCCATAAATATATGATTCATTTTATGCCCTTCTATAATCTTCTTTTCCCTACAACCAATCTCAACCCTTCAAATCTAAGATCAATGGACTAGAATCCTTCTTACACTTCTTATTTATTTTATCCTTTGTATTTGATCCTAACCCTCAAAAGCAAATTTATTGGAAATGAAAAGAACATTTTTCATTAAATGTTTGCAGCCATTTTTTACTCTTTTCTTTTCACCACTATTTTATTAATTTATATTTTAGGTTAATTTTTTTACTTAATCGTTTATGATTTGTATATTTTCCCATTTTTTATTTAACTTTGTTATATTATTAGTTTCTTTATATTTAGAAATTGTTTTAAGTTAAATGTTATGTAATCCGGTTTTTAAATCGGGACTAACCGATTCAACCATTAAACCGGTAATGTGTCTGGTTCAATGTCCGGTCCCGTATAAAAACATTGGTTACCACCACCATCGTCATTATTTGAGCAGAGAAGAAATTAAAGGATCTTGTTGCCGTTCGGTTTTCGGGTTAGTTGGTTTTAATGAAGTTTATTTTTAAAAAAAAAAGAAGAAATTAAAGGAGAATTTTTCTATAGTGCAACGATATTAACAGTTCTTAAAAACTGATTTTGATAGTGTAGTGTAATACAACTGTTACCAGCTAAGATATTAGAGTTCCCAGAAAGTGATTTTGTTAGACGATCTCCAATGCTAATGCCGCCTTTAGGCGTCCTTAGTTGCCTAGTTAGCCGCCACATCATGTCCTTACAAATCTTTAAAAATTCTAAAAATCCTTACAAATTCTTAAAACCTCTCAATTTTTTCTCTAATCATACAAACATTCTTATACATCCTTACATTTTTCACATCACTCATTATTTATTTAACTTAAATAAGTAGAAATAAAAAATTGAATAAGAAAAACATAGTATTTAAATTGCTTAAGTTTTATACAGTTGATTTGATAAATATTATTTATATATATGATTTTAAAGTAAATAAAAGAAGAAATAAACGAGATAGACGAGTTAAATAAAATAAAATAAAAAGAATAAAAGATATCAAGTGAAATAATTAAACAAATAAATAGTAAAAAAAAGTTATGTGCCTATTTTTCCGTAAGACACTACCTTCAAAAAATTTTTTAAGGGCATTGGGGTACAAACTAAAGAAAAAGCCCAATTCAAACATATAAGTAAATAGTTAGGCTATCTTCTCCTCCTGTTATTTGGAAGTGCCGCTACTGATGCTCTGGTTAGGTTCAAACAGTCAGCCAACAATTTTCTGATCATCTCGATTCACAAATCTTTTGTTTTCATCAGGAATTCATGACTCCTCTCATGCAACGATCCCCATTTAATGTATTTATTTTTTTTCGTTTTTGAAACTCGGCTCAATAACCGAGGAAAACCACGCCCAAAGTTACGGACTTTTCTTTTCAGACAGAGGTCGGACACTGGCCTCCAACACAGTGGCAGATTCGGGCATGTACGACATGTATAGAAGGTATTCTTCATAAAATGACACGTAATGAAAAAACACGTCGACGATATGTATACGCATCGAAAAAGCAAACCTAAAATTATGAAATTTTGGTTTTACCCCTATATGCATCGTATAGGTCAAAACTGGGTCGTAAAGTAGTCTAATACGAATGTATAGGCCTATACGATCCGTATAGACCCCCTGCATTCTAAAAAAAACAATGGGTTAATTGATAAATCAGGGGGTCTGTACGACTCGTATAGGCCTATACGATCCGTACAGACCCCCTAATATATCAATTAACCCTTTGTTTTCTTAGAACTCAGGGGGTCTATACCACACAGGTTCTCCAATTCCAGATCAGCGTTGTTTATCACCCTGGGTCACGTCAAGACGCCTGTCATGAACCATATGTCACACCCAGACCCGCAGCGGAATGATGCGGGGCAGACTGATTGCCCATAGCTTTTGACACTATTATAAGTTTAAATATTTAAAGGCACCTCTTTAGATTTGTCACACATAACATAGATTTCAAATATTAATACCAAGTTACAAAATCAAATAAATAAAAACAACATATCGTAGCCGGGTTATTACTAAGGCAATCCTACTTGTCTTTAACTCAAAATCCTTGCACCCTTGTGTACCTGTATCACGCGTAAAAGAGTTTTAGGTCAACAAACATGTTGGTGAATAGATTCGGTTTTTATTTAAAAACGTTTTTGTTTTATTATTTAAAAAAAACCTTATTTTATAACATGCATTATCAAATGTGAAACTAGGTCTTTCAATATAACAAGAATTCAACCCATAACATAACAATATTAGTAACCATAGACACATAGAGATTCAAGCCCCGAAAGGCGAATCTGCGAAACAATGATGACAAACATAACAATATTAGTAACCATAGACACGTGGGACCCTTTAAAATTCTGGAAAGAATTGGTAAAGTGGCCTACCGACTCGAGTTTCCGGAGGAACTCAACAACGTACATCCGACTTTCCACGTCTCGAACCTCAAGAAGTGTCTAGCGGAAGAAAATCTTCATGTACCTCTTGAAGATTTGCAAATAAACGAGACTCTACATTTTGTGGAAAAGCCTGTTGAAATCATGGATCGAGAGACCAAGAAGCTTCGACGCTCTTGCATTCCCATAGTCAAGGTTAGATGAGAAGGAAAACGTGGCGCGGAATTTACTTGGGAACTCGAGAGTGATATGAAGGCTAAATTAGGGGTGTGCAGAATTTGTTTCTAATTTGAAAAATTCGAAATTCGTTTAAACTCGATTCGATTATCAAGAATTCGTTTCGATTATAAGAATTCGAATTCGATTCAATTCGAGTCAAGTAAATCGAATACGAATCGAATACGAATTTATAATTTCAAATTCGATTCGATTCG
This sequence comes from Helianthus tuberosus, assembly GCA_030545235.1. Taxonomy (NCBI): domain Eukaryota; kingdom Viridiplantae; phylum Streptophyta; class Magnoliopsida; order Asterales; family Asteraceae; genus Helianthus; species Helianthus tuberosus. The sequence goes on along the minus strand of CM060351.1, from coordinate 32,864,244 downwards.
AAATTCGAATAAAAATTATACATTTTTTTTATATATAATAGATATATAACTTTTATTAGGCTATACTATAAATTATTTTCAATTTTTTTCCAAGTATAAATTACCCATTACCAAACCCACTACATGACCCATAACTAAAATCTAAGTAACAAATCTATCAATAGATTTCTAAGTGAAAAAATATTAACTTGTAATGTGGAGTGGTTATTCTCGACTTCTCGTTTTGAATTTTTAGACTTGTGGTACTTTATTTGGAATTTTTTAATGTGATATCGTGCTTTATGGCTGTTTTAAAAATTATGTTTCATTTTGAAAGTTTTTTACATGTTTTTAAAGAATCCGAATTAAATCGAATTTATTCGAATTCGAATTTTTAATCGAATACGAATACGAATTGGGTTTTTTATTCGAATACAAATTCGAATCGAATTCGTTAGGTTTTAATCGAATTCGAATCGAATATGAATTCAAGGAAAAATAAATTATTCGAACAATTAGATTCGAATAATTCGAAAATTCGATATTCGATTCGATGAACACCCCTAGGCTAAATACCCGCATCCCTTTGTTACGCCTACTACTTAATTTCGGGACGAAATTCCCTAAAGTAGGGGATACTGTAACAACCCGATCTTCGGATTGTTCCTTTTACCGACTGTTTACTTGTAAACGCTTGTACTCCGAGATTCGATTAACAGAATGGGTTTCACTACATTTTAAACGCATTTTATAACATTTGATCAACGCATACTATATCGCTTATTTAACACATTTATACGCTTATTTGAACGCTTATCACAACGCTCATCACAACGCAAACTCGAAACGCGGAATTGGTTATTTATTTACTTGTGTTAATTGTGTGATTATATTATTTAATTGATTACTTGTGTGTGTTTATTATGTGTATGGTTACTCGCAAACGCAATCGCAACGCAAACTCAACGCTTACTCGCAACTCGATTAAATGCAACGCAACGCTTAACCAACGAAACAAAAGTTGGAAAACCAACAAAACGCAACTCGGCTGATCGAATGGACAATCGATCGAATGGACTTCCGTCCGGATGACCATCCGCTCGGATGGCCATCCGACCGAATGGCCATTCGACCGGGCGAGCCATCCGACAGAACGCCACTCTCCACCGACTTCACTCTCACTCTCCCCCTATAAATACCGCCGTACACCCTCCCTTTCTCTGATTTGACACCTCCATCCGACCACACGCACTCAAGTCGCTCTCAGTCACTTTTACTCGCGATTCAAGGCTATTTTGTAAGTATTTCTCCCCAAATCTTGTACAACCTTCATCTCTAATCACTTCTACATCATCTTCTCCATCAAAATCACGCACAAACACTTACTTTTTCTCTGAAATCACTGATTTGGACCTCTTGGAGGTGGTTTTCCACTCGGTTGCTTACACAAACTGTTGTGGAACATCATTTCATCGAGATTTGTTCAGATCTGAAGGATTTCCACACTATTTCAACACTTTTCATCTGTTTTCAACTTTTCTACACAAAACCGATGGAATCTGGACTTATTCAGGCTCTCTACTCATTCCTTAGTTAAGAGCCGGCTTGAAAATAGATTTTCACCGGAGAGATGACCGATTAACGAGTTAAACATGAAATCCCATCAAGAACAACGAGTCTGATCGAATGGGCTGAGACCATGCGACCGAATGAGTTGGACTTGGTGTGTTTTTCCGTTGTTTGACATGTCGTCACGCCGTCTCCGTTAAACTCAAACTTTTACTTAGAAAACTTTACAAGTTTTCAAATAACAGATCACCCACTCGAATGGCCATCCGACCGGATGACCATCCGTCCGGATGACCATCTGACCAGGTGACCTGACCTTTATACTATTCCTTGTTTAAAACACTTTTAACTAAACTTCAAGTTTTAACGATTCACAAACACCCACACACTGTTCGAATGGGACCCATCCGTTCAGATCACCTATTGAACACTTATCCCGTCCGTCATTTTGTATACGACCATCCGAAGACTTAACAAGCTGTTTCCGTTCTCAGGCTAACACAACGCGCTCCCTTCAATCCAACCGACTATGTTTATCTGTTAAACACACACTGTGAGTGTACTCGAACCCTTTTTCGCTTAACGCACTTTTGGGTGTTACATACGTTCTATATCAAAACACAACGCACACAATACTTAAACTCTTTACAAACGCTAACCGCTCTCGCATGATATACGTGATTCGATGAATGCTTGTATGTTATGTTTACACGGTGATTACTGCTTGCCACTCTTAGCAACGATAGTACTATAGTTTGGACTCAGCACCTGTTTATTCAAGGGTTGTTAAGGTTATTACTTCACGTGTTCACAATGGTGGACATGTGTCGCGCACTCTACAACTCACAGTCATGTTGGTATTGCCTGTATCATTGTCGATAGCTTACTTGATTCACATCTCTACGTGTTACATGCTGGTTATGCGTAAATGCTTTCTTTACTATACTTATATAAACTTGTGTACTCACCTTTACATTCTATGTATTGACTTTTATTTTAATGTATGTGACATGTTGATTGGATGTTTGCTGAGAATCAAGATAGGCAGTCTAGAAACTCATCTAATAGAAATTTAGGTTGCCGAACTTGTTTTGCTTTTGAGAACTCGTTGTCTGTAATAATTATGTGTTGAATATTTGTTCGTTGGTATGGGACAATGAATGTTAAGAATATTGGTAATATATAGTTGTTATGGATTCTCTTGAGCAATCTGGTTCACCTAGTGCCGCGCCCCGATGTTTCCGCCATCGGTTGGGGTGTGACACCCCAGCGGAATGATACGGGGCAGACTGATTGCCCATAGCTTTTGACACTATTATAAGTTTAAATATTTAAATGCACCTCTTTAGATTTGTCACACATAACATAGATTTCAAATATTAATACCACGTTACAAAATCAAATAAATAAAAACAACATATCGTAGCCGATTTATTACTAAGACAATCCTACATGTCTTCAACTCAAAATCCGTCCACCCTTGTGTACATGTATCACGCGTAAAAGAGTTTTGGGTCAACAAACATGTTGGTGAATAGATTCGGTTTTTATTTAAAAACGTTTTTGTTTTATTATTTAAAAAAAAACCTTATTTTATAACATGCATTATCAAATGTGAAATGAGGTCTTTCAATATAACAAGAATTCAACCCATATCTAATAAGCAACACAAACATAACAATATTAGTAACCATAGACACATAGAGATTCAAGCCCCGAAAGGTGAATCTGCGAAACAATGATGGCGATACCGAGTTCGACCCATGGCCGTGGGGAACCGGTCAGCTAGGTGGATCCATGCAAAACCTGTGACACAAAGCGAGTAACACATAGATGCACGTATAGAGAAACAATAGAAATTAGCAACAAGTGACTCATAAGAACACATCGAATAGCATGTTATCAATTTAAATAAATAAATTTGAAATCAAGCACGAGATACACCCAAAAAGAGTTAATGGCAAAAAGGGGAAAGAGTCGAATCTACTCACTGTTTGCGAAGAAACGATCCATGAACATTTCCGCACGAGTATACGAGGTAAATCAAATAACCGCAAAGAATATTAAGCTTGAATCATACGTCATGAAACCCTACAATATCATTAAGTTGTATTTTAATTTCATTGTCGGATTTTGCGGTCATTATATGGTCTATTAAAACAAGTTGTTTAAATAACTGATTGAAATTACTTATTTAACTAAACTAGTGTAATTTCCCCCGCGCTACGCGACGGGAGCTCAGTCGATAGTTACAGTACCAACACTCGCTATAGCTATCGAAAGAGAGCCCAAAAAATAAATTTTTGGTATGCCCAAAAGATATCAACACGTGCTTTATATAAATCGATTTATATCGATTGAAAACAAAAAAAAAATCAAATATGGGTAGCGTTTCCATTAATACTAATATTACTAGTACCTATGTTGCTCAATTAGAATCGGTTCGGTTAATCACAGTATTGGTTCACATAAAATTTATATCAGAATGTCTAAGTAATAAAAACTAAACACAACTACCTACTTTGATTTAAAGAAAGTTAATGAGCGCAAATTATTAAATGAATAGCAATCAAATAAAATATTATGAACAGTATGATCAAGAAAATACTATTAAGAAAAAAAACATATTTCTTATTTGCTTAAAGAAAATATTATCAACTATGAAAAGAAAAACAATATTAAAAACAAAAAAAACTTATTAAAAAAGTACTATTCATGACAAGTTTGTATTAATATATATAAAAATATAATATAATATATAGGTTATTTGACCGCGCTTTGTGGCGGTACGTTACCGTGAGCATTGGATTGGTATCGTTTAGGTTTATTACAGTACCAGTACAATAAATTTACTCGGTATATAAATAAACACGTGATTTATATCGACCAAAAATGGATAAACATGAACCCAGGTGCCCGATGTTGTTCAAATGGTATCGATTGGTTCAGATAATCACAAACTGTGTTGGAAATTTGTGAAAATAGCATTTTTCACAAATATAGGAAAATGATTTTTTCCTATTTTGGACTAGAAATAAATATAAGAAAATGAGCGGGTTTTATATATTTATTTGTGGGTTTGTGTTCTATGTCGGAAGAGCTTCGCAACGAACTAAACCACGTCCAAAACGAAGCTAAGATGAATGAGATATCGATGCTCAAAGTTTGGTGTTTGAAACTTGAATGCTGGAAAATTGGGAAAGTAGCATCTTGTCCCACATAGGAGGAGAGATGAAACTTAAAGGGGTATTTAAGTGGGAACTCTCCATCCTTATTGTTTCATGGAAGCACTCACTAAGTGTACTTGCGAAGTGTGCAGAGCACCCCAACTCGCACTCGCAGTCGCACACGCGCGCGGGCGTGGCGTGGGCGATGAGGCGCAATGTGGCGCTTTGATGGCGCAATTTGCACTTCGCACGCTTGAGAGCCGTCTTTGTATTTTTGACCATGTGCGTGTGGTGGAGCACAAGGGCTGCAAGGATCAAGTGGTTGGTGACGTGGCAGTCATGCGCGTACGCGCGCGAGTACACGTGGCATGGTGGCGTGCACTCGCGCATGGAGCATGGGCACTGGAGTGACGTGCGCGGCACACAAAAGTGAGCCAAAACGGCGCGACTCTGTGGCGTGCTCGTAAGGCTCACATGTGACGTGGCGCACGCGCGCAGGTGCGCATGAGACTTAGCTGAGCCAAGGTGGCGCACACGCGCATGGAAGTGAGCCAAAATGGCGCACGCGCGCATGAGCATGCAGACTTGTGCGCGCGCACGCGCAGAAGCTTCCAGCAGTTAATGCCAGTGCAGTTACACTTCAGCATTCGAAACTGACGAAGTCAATGCTTTTGACTGCGAATTAAATGACGAATTAAACTGCATTGAATACGTTTAATGCAATTTAATTCACCCATTTAATTCGTTTTTCAGTTTCTTCTCAACATCTGTAGTATAAATAAGAGGACCTGCTGCAGAACCAGACACACCAAAAACACACAACAATACAATATCTCTCTCTCTGAACATCTCTTCTTCTTCAAGATTCAGGTACACCTTCGGGTTGGAGTCAAGACCGGCAGTGCAACTGCTTTGAGCTGTTGTATCCTGGAAACAAACGTGTTCTCCTAGGAGACACGAAATTTGTTTTTAGGGACCCGTGTTCAACACGATCCCCAGCTGCGAACAGTGTTTCTGTTCGGATTTTTTGTTCTTGTTTTTCTGTTTGATTCAGTTGTAATTGTTATTTATTTTTCAGTTCCATTCTTTATTTGTTTAGTAATCAAGTTAATAAATAATTTTATTTATTTTGCACGAACGGATTCCTACAATCTTAAAACAAATTTTTAAAACACCGTTCGTGTATTATCACAAACTTCTCTGCTGTGATTTTCTTTTTTTTTTCTTCTTCACAGCAGGTTGTTTTTAAAAAGGATATTTTTTTAGGGCTGGCAATTTATACACGATACACGAATACACGACACGTACCTACACGACTTTAACAGGTAACAGGTAAGACCTTAACAGGTTTCGTGTACTAAACAGGTAGACACGGAATTACCTGTTAATTTTTCGTGTCTAAACAGGTATAATACCCGTTTACCTGTTAAGTACATGTTAGTACCTGGTTATTTTTAAAATAAAATAAATATATATAATATATATATATAGAGAAAGTATAATGTACTTCAGGGCTTAACCTACATTAACATACATAACAAAAAATATAATGTGCGTTATTATCATAGAACGTGCGTGATTATAGTCTCATGCGTGATTATGTGGTCCCATGTGTGATTATGTGGTCCCATGCGTGATTATGTGGTCCCATGCGTGATTATACCCCTGATCCAACGGTTACCATTGTCTCCTACGTGATGTATGATAAGGCTTTTTGTATGTTAATATATATATATATTAAGTTATTAACGATTTAATTTAACCCTAATTGCTAATTCTTTGTGTCCAGCGGCCGTCACTCATTGATTGTTCTCATTCTCTTCTTCAAGTGGGAAACCTACGAGTGTTCTGGTCCCGATTTTCTGGTCACCGCCTCACCGGCGCCGCAACTCCGGTCGGCTGCTGGGCGACGGGTTATCTTCCTTCTCCTACACCTACAGCTCGAAGTCGAAGACGTCGGAACTCGTGTTTGCCGCAGCCGTCTGATTAGTCTTGTCGTCTCCGGAGATCGGAAACCTACGAGTGTTCTTGTTCGGGTATGTATCGATTTATGTATCGAATCGGTTTCTTGATGTATTAAGTGTTCTTGTTGATTTCATATCAGTTCCTTTGTTCTTGATTATTTTGTAGATTAAGTCGCTTTGTTTGATGATTCTTGCTGAGATTAGTCATTTTGAAGTGAACTTCTTGATGGGTATGTAAGAAACCTTGGAGTTACTTTGCTATTTTCATCTATAATTGGTTAATTAACACGCATTCGGATCTTTTTCTTGTGAATCGTAGGAGTTGGAAGGTACCTGCTTGAATAGTGGCCAAGGTACGATTTGTTTATATTCATGTAATTTATCGACATTTATGCTAGACTAATTGATTTTATTTGAAATGTTGTTTGATCTGTAGTACTATTGTTTGATTTGAGGAGTGATTTGATATTGTTATTATCATTTTTTTGATTTAAGTAGCATTCTACTGTGAATATTTTGCTAGTTTCAGTTTTGTTTGATTGATTTTATGTAAAGTGTATAGAGTGATTTGAGAGTTTTGATTTACTGTTGAGCTGATTGATGAAGATGATTTGTTTATATTCATGTGATTTATCGGCATTTATGTTAGAATATTGTTCTTATTATTATTTTGTACTTTGTAGGTTCTAACAAAGTTAGTGTGGAAGAGCTCACTGAAGATATAATGTCACTTGACATAAGTTGTGAATCAAATGCTTCAAACTCGGTGAACAATCCTAAGGTATCAACTCTAAATCCTTCAATAATATGAATATGTCCAATTATCCATGATTAATATGACTTATTGACTATACTTATTTTGTGTGTAGGTTTGTTTGTTTGGAATTGAAGATTTGAGAAGAAAGACCAATTGGAACTTGGAAGTTTGGGACTTGATATTGTTTTCAATATATGTTTTGATTATAATTCTGTGTTTTTGTCTTAAATTTGTTAAGGAACATGGATTTATGTTTTATTTTAAGACTTTTATGAACTTTCGTCGACTTTTGTTTCGCTGAAAGGTTGTCTAATATGTGTTTCTAAACAGCTATTATCGTGTACTATCGTGTATTATCGTGTATACCAGGTATAAGCAGATTCGTGTTCGTGTATGGGTTACAGGTACACGATAAATTTTCGTGTCGTGTACAGGTATACCCATTTCGTGTTCGTGTCTTATCGTGTTCGTGTCTTATCGTGTACGGGTATACACGATATGCCAGCCCTAATTTTTTTTCTCTGTTTTGATTCAAAGTAGCGACTTTGTCAAAACAGAACTCTGCTTCTACTCATTTCTATAACTGAGTTCTAAAAACTTACTGTTGTAGTCTTCAAAGTTGGACTTAGAAACTACACGGCTGGGTTTTTTCTACTCCTATTTTCTGTTTATAATAAATCAGCACATTTATTTTAAAAACAGATTTAATAACTTGTTTTCTTGGGATTCTTTCAGAATGTCGAATGAAAATGTGAACACAAGCAACACCAATGTTGTTGTTGGTACCCCTGCCAATACTGTGGGAGCGTCCACAGTGGCAAATCATGCTGAACGGCCCGAGAAGTTCTCGGGTCTCCACTTCAAGAGGTGGCAACAAAAGATGTTCTTCTATTTGACCACTATGAACCTTGCGAGGTTCTTGACTGAAACCGCTTCCCAACCTGCGGAAGGGGAGACCGACGCTCAGGCTCTGAGTGCGGTAGAGGCTTGGAAGCACTCAGATTTCATTTGTCGAGGCTATGTACTTAACGGTCTCTCGGATGGGTTGTATAATGTGTACTACAATATCAAGACTTCCAAAGAATTATGGGAGTCTCTGGATAAAAAGTACAAAACGGAGGATGCGGGAACAAAGAAATTTGTTGTCGCCCGTTTCTTGGACTACAAAATGGTTGATAACAAGACTGTTATGAACCAAGTACAAGAGTTGCAAATTAAACTTCATGACATCCACGCTGAGGGTATGGTACTTAGCGAGACATTTCAAGTGGCTGCTATGATTGAGAAATTGCCTCCTTCGTGGGTAGAGTTCAAAAACTACCTTAAGCACAAGCGAAAGGAAATGTCGGTGGAGGAACTTGTTGTTCGTCTTCGTATAGAAGGGGACAACAGGGTGGCCCAAAAAGGCACCATTTTGCAAGCTTCGGCTAAGTCAAACATGGTGGAAGTTGGGGAGTCCTCAAAGGGCAAGAAAGGCAAGGGTAAAAACAACAACAAGGGGAAAGCAAAGGTTAACAACCTTGGACCTAAAAAGAGGGGCTGTGAAAAAGAAGCTTGCGCCTTTCCAAGGTACTTATTACAATTGTAACGAGACGGGGCACCGTGCTAACCAATGCAAGAAACCTAAGCGTGAGCGTGCGCACATGGTTGATGAGGATGGTATGCCTATGATTGCAATGATAACCGAGGAAGCGGCTATGATTGAAGAAGTCAACGTGATGGGTGAAAACCCAAAAGGATGGTTCGTTGACACGGGTGCAACCCGCCATGTTTGTGGAGATAAAGCTCTTTTCTCTACATTCAAGGAAGCTTCGGTTGAAGAAAAGCTTTATATGGGAAATAAAGCTACCGCAAGCATCAAGGGGGAAGGCACGGTCATCCTGAAGATGACTTCTGGCAAGGAGTTGACCTTGACCAAAGTGCTTTATGTCCCAGAGATATGGAAGAATATCGTATCGGGATGGATTCTCAACAAGTTTGAATTTCTTCTAGTGTTTGAATCGGACAATTTTGTCTTGTCTAGACGTGGTACTTTTATCGGAAAGGGCTATGCCCTAAATGGAATGTTTAAAATGAGTGTTACAGTTGTAAACGATAACAAAAATATGAATGAAAATTCTATTTCTACTTACATGGTTGAGTCTTCTAATGTTTGGCATGGTAGACTAGGACATGTAAATTTTAATTATTTACGCCGTTTAATTAAATTAAATTTAATACCAACATTCCATATTGAGTCCGATCACAAATGCGAGACATGTGTTGAATCCAAACTTACGAGATCATCATTTAAATCGGTTGAACGAATAACCGAACCCTTTGATTTAATTCATACCGATGTGTATGATTTAAAAGCGGTTCCCACGCGTGGAGGAAATAAGTACTTCATCACGTTTATTGATGATTGTATGAAATATTGCTATGTGTATTTACTAAAGAGTAAAGACGAAGCAATAGAAAAGTTTGTCTTGTACAAAAACGAAGTTGAGAATCAACTTAAAAAGAAGATAAAAGCTTTGAGAAGCGATCGAGGAGGTGAATATGTTGCACCTTTTGCGGATTTATGCGCAAAAAGTGGCATTGTACATGAGTGTACACCTCCTTATTCTCCACAATCAAATGGCGTTGCGGAACGAAAGAACCGCACATTGAAAGAGATGATGAACGCCATGTTGAAAAGCTCGGGAGTGAACCGAGAAATGTGGGGGGACGCCATTCTCTTAGCAAACTATCTTTTGAACAAGATACCCTTAAAAATAGGGACTAAACTCCATATGAGTTATGGAGAAAAAGGAAGCCTTCATACAAATACTTGAAAGTGTGGGGGTACCTAGCAAAGGTGATTGTACCACCTCCTAAGGCTCTTAAGATAGGACCCAAAACTGTTGATTACATTTTCATTGGATATGCACATCAAAGTAGTGCACAACGTTTTCTTGTATATGAATCCAAGAATCCTGATGTACACAAACACACTATCATGGAGGCAAATCCCAACATTGTCTCATACTTTGAGAATGTGTTTCCTATGTTAGGACAAACACATGCGACTTCATCAACAGCGGCTGATGAAGCAGGTCCAAGTTCGTTTACATGGTTAGATGAAGCAGGACCAAGTTCATCTAGGAGGATAGATGAAAGAGATGAACGACCTGAGGTCGAGGAGGGTGAGCTTAGACGAAGTAAATGACAAAGGGTTGAAAAATCCTTTGGTCCAGACTTCATGAGCTATATGGTTGAGGGTGAGCCCAATACCTACCGCGAAGCGGTTACTTCCGCAAAAGGACCTCAATGGCAGGAAGCAATTAAGAATGAAATTGATTCTATATTGCAAAATCATACTTGGGAGTTAGTAGATCTTCCACCTGGTTGTAAACCACTTGGATATCGTTGGATATTCAAAAGGAAGATGAAAGCTGACGGAAGTATTGATAAATACAAGGCAAGGTTAGTGATCAAAGGATTTAGACAAAAGGAGGGTCTAAATTACTTTGATACTTACTCGCCTGTTACGCGAATAACCTCTATAAGATTGGTTCTTGCAATTGCGGCTCTAAGAAATTTGGAAGTTCACCAAATGGATGTAAAGACCGCATTTCTAAATGGCGATTTAGAAGAAGAAATTTACATGGAACAACCTGAGGGTTTTTCCGCCCCAGGAAAAGAGGGCAAAGTATGTAAATTGGTCAAGTCTTTGTATGGCTTGAAGCAAGCTCCAAAACAATGGCACCAAAAGTTTGATCATGTCATGATTGAGAATGGTTTCAAAATAAATGAGTGCGATAAGTGTGTTTATTTTAAAGACACACCAAGAGGTTATGTAATCTTATGTCTTTATGTAGTGATATGCTTATCATTGGGAGTGATGATAACATGATCAACTCAACGAAAGACATGTTGAAAGCGAGGTTTGACATGAAAGACATGGGTCTCGCGGATGTGATTCTTGGAGTAAAAATCACTAGAACCCAAAATGGTCTTGTGTTGAGTCAATCTCACTACGTGGACAAGATCCTTGGGAAATTCAATTCGGACGATACGAGTATAGCTCGCACTCCAATTGATAATACCCAACGCCTAAGGAAGAATAGAGGCGAGAGTGTTGCTTAGTTAGAGTGCTCAAGGATCATTGGTAGTCTCATGTATCTAATGACATGTACTAGACCTGACTTAGCATATGCTGTGAACAGGCTAAGTGGATACACCAGTAATCCGAGCGAGGATCATTGGAAAGCTATCATGAGGCTGCTTAGATACATAAGATACACAAGATACTATGGATTGCATTATACCCGTGATCCAACAGTGATCGAAGGATACACTGACGCGAACTGGATATCGGATATAAACGATCACAGATCCACAAGTGGTTACGTGTTTACACTTGCGGGCGCAGCTATAGCTTGGAAGTCTTCCAAGCAAACGGTTATAGCTAGATCCACAATGGAATCCGAATACGTCGCTTTAGATAAAAGCGGGGAAGAGGCGGAGTGACTACGTCAATTTGTGGAAGATATTCCAAGATGGCCAAAGCCGTTGACGGCGATCTGCATACATTGTGACAATTAGTCTGCTTTTGTTAGAGCACAAAGCGTGATGTACAATGGCATATAAAGGCACATTCGATGTAGACACAACACGGTACGACAACTTATCTCAACGGGTGTTATCTCAGTTGACTATGTTAGGTCAAAAGAGAACATTGCAAACCCGTTAAAAAAAGGCTTAAGCAGAGATAAGGTGTATAAGTCATCAAGAGGAATGGGACTAAAGCCCATAGAAGAAGAGAATACGAGGGAAACCTAACCTAGTTGACTGGAGATCCCAAGATCTAGGTTCAATAGGCCAACTTAATCATAAACCCAAAGGGAGTCACTGTGGGGGGTGCCCCAAAACTAATAAAAGGGAGTTGTGTACTTCCTAGTCCATTCCAATCAGTGACATGAAGGAAAGGTTAAGCATGTTGAGGTTAAGGATTTTGAGGAAATCCAAAATTAACCATGATGCTTTTAATGATTCAGAGGAATCACCTATGTTAGAGAGAAGTGGGGTCGCTTCGAATGGATTTGTGGGGAGGCGCAAATCCTAGAGCTCTCGCAGAACCAGGAAAGTGTTCCATAACCATAAACGGACACAACCATGAGGACTTGACTCAACTAGGGAGAGTATTGTGTGAATGTATATTGTCGCCTACATAAATGGGGGATTGTTCAAAGACACCGCGTCTACAAGACCCCTAGGAGGCTAAGTATGCTTCACAAAAGAAGGTTCAAAGGTTACACCAACCTATCTTGCAATACTTAACTGTTGAAAGTGTATCGTTGAAACTTGATAGATCGATTTCTATTCATGTGGGGGATTGTTGGAAATTTGTGAAAATAGCATTTTTCACAAATACAGGAAAATGATTTTTTCCTATTTTGGACTAGAAATAAATATAAGAAAATGAGCGGTTTTATATATTTATTTGTGGGTTTGTGTTCTATGTCGGAAGAGCTACGCAACGAACAAAACCACGTCCAAAACGGAGCTAAGATAAATGAGATATCGATGCTCAAAGTTTGGTGTTTGAAACTTGAATGCTGGAAAATTGGGAAAGTAGCATCTTGTCCCACATAGGAGGAGAGATGAAACTTAAAGAGGTATTTAAGTGGCGTGGGCGATGAGGCGCAATATGGCGCTTTGATGGCGCACTTTGCACTTCGCTCGCATCGCTGCGAGCCGCTTGAGAGCTGCATTTGTATTTTTGACCATGTGCGTGTGGTGGAGCACAAGGGCTGCAAGGATCAAGTGGTTGGTGACGTGACAGTCATGTACACGTGGCATGGTGGCGCGCACTCGCGCATGGAGCATGGGCACTGGAGTGACGTGCGCGGCGCTCCAAAGTGAGCCAAAACGGCGCGACTGTGTGGTGTGCTCGTATAGGCACACAGGTGACGTGGCGAACGCGCGCAGGTGCGCCTGGGACTGAGCCAAGGTGGCGCACACGCGCATGGAAGTGAGCCAAAATGGCGCACGCGCGCATGAGCGTGTAGACTTGCATGCGCGCACGCGTAGAAGCTTCCAGGAGTTAATGCCAGTGCAGTTACACTTCGGCATTCGAAACTGACGAAGTCAATGCTTTTGACTGCGAATTAAATGACGAATTAAACTGCATTGAAGACGTTTAATGCAATTTAATTCAACAATTTAATTCGTTTTTCAGTTTCTTCTCAACATCTGCAGTATAAATAGGAGGACCTGCTGCTGAACCAGACACACCGAAAACACACAGCAATACAATCTCTCTATCTGAATATCTCTTCTTCTTCAAGCTTCAGGTACACCTTCGGGTTGGAGTCAAGACCGACAGTGCAACTGCTTTGAGCTGTTGTATTCTGGAAACAAACGTGTTCTCCTGGGAGACACGAAATTTGTTTTAAGGGACCCGTGTTGAACACGATCCTTAGCTGCGAACAGTGTTTCTGTTCGGATTTTTTGTTCTTGTTTTTCTGTTTGATTCAGTTGTAATTGTTATTTATTTTTCAGTTCCATTCTGTATTTGTTCACCAATCAAGTTAATAAAGAATTTTATTTATTTTGCACGAACGAATTCCTACAAACAGGTACCAATATTCATTTATCGTCGCATACAGAGTTGTATAAATGAAAAATTATCGAAACCGAAAACCATAAAAATGAATATAGGTACCGGTACCAATGTTGCTCAGTAAGTTATTGTAACACCTCGCAAAAACACGTCCAATATAATAAAGACACGTGTCATGGACTTAAACGTGTAATGAATTAATTCTAGAGGGACTAAAATGGTCAAACAATGTAATTATGTAAGTAAAAGGATCCAAAGTGTCAACATGCCAATCTTGTGCCTCTGATTGACCTCACGCGATGTTCGTATTATTTAATGAATGAGTTGTCGGACATGAAAGTCGTTTGTGCTTAAATTAAGGATTCTACGAAGTATAGGGGTTAAAGGTGTCAACATGTTAAATGTTACCTCTGAGTGACCTTTTAGCGATCCCAAAAACATTTTAATGATTATATATTTTGCCCTCAAGAATATTGGATATTAATTTCATGGAGTTTCAATGGAAACTAGTCGTTTCGGGTGATCTCGCAACTAACCGGGAGCTTAACGGAGTTAATATATGACCCAAGGCACCTAATAGTTAACTATGGGGGTCATAAGTGCAATAAAAGATAGTTATATAAACTTAAAATGGACCAGGGACTGAAATTGCAAGATTTGCAAAGTTTTTACCGGATTTAATGGTTGTCGCGGGCCGCGTAAGCCACCCCCATTTCTTACGCGGGCTGCGAGGAGACTGCCAGCATCCAAGAAGTGGACAGCTGCATGTTGCAGCCTTTTCCACCCCCTTTACATGGGTTCTGAGCAATACCTGGGGCTTGTACATGGTTTTTACTGCCCTAGGGACACATGGGAACATCTGGTAGCAACATAGGGACATATGGATTGATCTTGGAGCATCTAAGTTCCTATATAAAGGCCTTGGTTGCAACACTTAGAACTTGCACATTTCAATTTTTCTTCAAAGCTTACTCCTTGAAGCCTCTTGGAGCTAAAGGAAGCTTTCTCAAGTTCTATTTTCGTGCTAAGGACTATAGTAAGTGTTCTTAGCTTCCTAAGTTTAAGTTTTATTAGCTTAATGACCGAAAGTCAAAGCTATCGTAATTAAGCTTTGACTTGGTGATTAATCACTAACGGTCCAACCATTATTCGAATTGAAAGTGGCTATGAGTTGGTAATTATGTAGGTAATAAACCCTTAAAAGGGCACCTACTGATTATCACTTTTACTTGGTCAATTGTCGGGTCAAACTTATTAATAAAAAGTCAACAGAATCAGTTTTTACAAATAAATTCATAACTGATAATGCAAAGGTTATGGAACATGTTTTAACACTAAAATAACTTGGTAAATAATATAAGAACATGTTTAGGCATGTTCAACCCGACAATTCTGAGTTTAGGCTCAGTTCACAACCGAAGGTTGCAAAAGTAGACTTTTGCTTTGACTTTCAGTTCTGACCCGATTTAGCTTGTTTTAGATATGCCTTAGGGTTCCATTTGGACCATATTACATGTTAGTATAACCCTCTGAGATTATACTATATGGTTCCTTAGAAATCTGATTCATATGCATGTTTCCGTTAAATGCTTAAAATGGACCATTATGCCCTTTTATCATTAAAACGAGATTTTTGAAAATGTGAGTGGACAAAAACCTTTATTACTAATATTTAAGTATGTCCTAAAATTTTGACAACAGTTCATGGTCTAAAAGGAGAGTTATGCACAATATCGTAAAATGAAAGCTTTTTATTAATTAAATGACATTTTTAGTATAAATCACATTTAAACCCAAATTTTGACACCAAACTTTCTACCCACTGATGTAATATAATATTTAGGGATTTTTGGAGATTTTTATTATTTTTTAAACTGATCATAACATTGAGTTCTTGCATAGGCTCGGTAATTGACGATAATGCCCTTTTCACTAATAAAATGAGTTTTGCACATCCTTTACATGTCAAACCTTTTTCTACTGATTTTATACATTAAATAAGATATTTTAAACTATTAAGGCTGATCAAAATCTCAGATTTCCTTAAATAACCCGAATATCGTCAAATACCGACTTTTATGCGATTTAGGCGCATAGTATGGTTTAAAACCATATTTAGCACCTAAGAATCATTACCTACTGATGTTATGAATAAATTTTTATACTTTTACAGTAAGTTAAAGTTTTGAACTCAGATTTCCAAATTTGACCTTTATAGCTTATGTGAAATGACCAAAATGCCCCTACGGTGCATAGTTTGGCCATAAAATGATAAATTTCACATATATATGATATCTTACTGATATAACTTATTAAAATAAATATTTTTACTGATTATTTTAGACCAGAACCTCAGATTTCTATTTTAACTCATTTATAAACTTTAAAATGACTAAAATACCCCTACGGGGCTTAAATTGGTTTTAAATTCATTTTGGGCATAATGGAAGATATCCTACTGATATCGTAACATATTTAAAGCATATTAACTTGTGGAACTTGTACATGACTCTTTTGGTTACCCGTTATGCATTTTCGCGTTCGGTACGGTTTATGTAACTAGTTTGCATAAATTAACCGAAACGGGTCAAACCTTATCATTTTTACCTCAAAATCCAGAATGTGTTTAGTTTACCCACTTTATACAAGTCTTCATTCTTGTTGGGTCTAAATCACATTCTAATCCGGTCTTCGCTTAATCTTGCGTTTTGAACCGTAAACCTTTCTTTAAAACTAACCGGTCTAAGTTATAACTTAAATAAGACCTGTTAGGAATCTAATAGGTTATTAAAACCTTCGTTCCAGATTAAGGAGCCCAGTAAAAGATACTTGTACTTGCTGATTTGATATACGGCTAGGATTAAAATTATATTTTAGCTCAGGTAAATACTTTTAACTTATTTTCCCTTATACGGGCTTGGGATCATCATCATCATCATACTCGGTATATCCCACCGATAGCAAAGCTAAGATAGGGTCCGAGGAGGGTAAGATGTAGACAGCCTCACCTCTACCCCGTAGGAATAGAGAGGCTGCTTCCAGTGAGACCCCCGGCTCGGTAGTAGTTTTGCATCAAGCCTTGGACATAAGGCACATAACACTCACCCTTGGACATAAGGAACATAATACGGGCTTGGGATACGGTATTATAATAATACCGCTTGGTCGGGTATGTAGTTATTTAAATCGGATTGTGATTAATACATTTACATAACCCGTTTTAATCTGTTTTGTTTGATGCAATGCCTTTGGGGGGTTAATGACCATGTCCTGGATATCCTCGGCTCATTCATTTGAAATGGCCACGACTTAAGCACGGGGTGTAGGCATACACCTGACAGTTGCGTATGTAAAATGGTACCCCACTCGTGAGGAAACTTCTTGTGGGTATTATACTTAGTGGTGTGTCTATTAATCTTATCCGGCTCTTCTAACCGGGTCCTGAATGGACGACAAACATGTAAAACTGTATACAAGATTATATTTAAAATAATTGTCCCAAGTTATAAAAGATTTTGTGCCTTGTGCATCTAAATCAATTTTTATAAACAGCTTTCAAAAGAGTCAGTTAATTGTATTTACCAGTGTAAACTGACGTATTTTCCAAAAAGGTTAAGTGCAGGTACTACGCGTAATGGGTTGGAAACTCCTGAGTGATTAAATAAAGAGTCTTGCAAGCTTTTATCACTTTAAGTCTGTTGAACAATATTTCTTTTGTTTTGATCCGCCTGTGGATCCATCTACATTCCGTTGTATAATATTTTATTATACTTCAAATCGGTTTGTATTTTATTACTTTAAGACTTCCGTTGTGCATTGAACTGTGATTAATTGACCATGATGATATTAACTACGTCACGATACTCCCCACCGGGCCCACCGGTAATACATGGAATATCGGGGTGTGACAGGTTGGTATCAGAGCCAACATTGAGTGAATTAAACACTAGCCTTTTGTGTTTAATCTCAATGACACAATTTGCACATTCCTTGACTTCCGAGTCTAGGCTAATGACTTAGGACTAATCCTAATCTTATTGTTTTTCTTCTTGTTGGTTTCTTTTGTTTGTTTTGACAGGAACAAGACAAAATGCCTCCATGTATAAGAGGAAGAGATGGAAGAGGCAAGGCACCAATAACTGCAAGGAATGACCATGAGGTTGGGCCATCTCACCGGCGAACACCTTCAGCGAACCTTAGCTTTAGTCCCCGTGAGGATTGGAGAACTTATCTGGAACCAGCGAGACGCTCAGTCTCCCTCAGTTCCTCCCCATCATATCTTCACTCTTTTGGACCTCATCAAGACGAGGAGCACAGTGATTCTCACCATTCCTTCATACCGTTGCAGCAGTCGAGTTCACATCGGGCCTTCCAGGACCCGACCCCGTACTTCCAGAGCCGGTTCAACCCGGCAAACCAGATTGAAGAACCAATGAGCCATAACCCATTGGGACCCGAAGACCACTTTCCTGAAGCCCAGGATATGGATATGGACGAGGATCCAGATCCAGAAATGCCACCATCTGGGACGCCGACGCATCCCATAGAGATTTCTGACGGACTATCATTTCATGGTTCGCCATACATGGGCCCAGACAGTTTTGCTGAAAGATGGGCCACATACCACTGGGAGTTCACTCCCCCTTACAACCCACCTCCAGAACAGCAGCAGGATCCTTCTGAGGATTCGCGTTTCCAGGCGGTCACGCCACCGCCACCGCCGCCGCTAGAGCAGCAATGCCTCCAGAACCACCGAGGTGAAGAAGAACAGGTGCACGGATGTCCATGCGAGGATGGGATTTCCATTTCAGCACCCCTCAACATTCCAGCGACAGCCACTACCCGCTGCTGTATGAAGACCCGCAACTGGGTGGGCCTTCAAACCCAGTTTCTGAAGTCGACTCAGTTCCAGTCGCACCACCGCCGCACATGGGTTATGATAACCCAATTCCTTCTTACGCCGGTGCAGCGGCGTATAACCCTTTTGAACAGCCAACTTATCCTGGCTACAATTATTACAATGCCCCTGCCGTCGACCCGTACCTTGAGGCGGCCAACTACAATGCTCTTCACCCTTAAGGACCATTCGCAGCTTCATACCAATCTGGTTACCAAGCATATGGGTATCAATACCCGCCACCTCCTCAACCTCCGCATCAATTGTCACACCCCGACTTTTGCGGAAGCGTGATTATGGTGTGACTTTCTTAATATCATTGCATTCAATCATAACATCAACTATATGATAAAACCATAGGTTTGTCATCCATTAAGTAAGTTTAAAACATAACAACATTGTTTTAAAACGTAGACTTCAAATTCAACTTTTACAAATCGTACAAATTGTTTATGAGTTCATTGAGGACTCATCAAAAGATATTGAATAACACCAAAGTTTGGGAGACGTGTCTCGTCCAGGAATAAGACACGTTGACCAAACCCAAAGACCATGGATGACATCTTTATTTGCAGCGTAAAAACTTCCAACGCCCGCCAGATCCACTTTCTAATTCCCTGAAATACATGTAGTTTGAAAACATCAACAAAAGTTGAGCGAGTTCATGTGTTTGTTTGTGTGTATGAGCAAACCTTTGAAATCATTGTAAGTATGTATATAAGTTTATAAGTCCCGGTATGAAAGCAACAAGGAAAAGATCACCAATGGTTTGCAAGGCCATTGATATGTGTGAAGTGATGCAGGAAGACTCAAACCTAGCAGACTTTGTACCGGGCTTCCGGCTGTAAGACATAGTCACCGCATGGCCCATTCGGCGGACTCATGGATGGGGCTCGCTACACCCAAATAGATCTATTACTCCTGTCCCTCGGTCCCACTACGAGGATTAATGGCCTTAAGTATCCGCCTACCCCACTCACATGATCTATGGTTCTTTCCTAGGCTAACCATACCAATTGTATTTGTAAGTAATCCTTTTGTAACATGTATTTCACCCCCGAAGTAAATAAACAAAACAGTTTAAAGAGAAGGGGGACATGAACTCACAGTATTGCGTCTTCGGTACTCGTAATTCAAATCTCCTCAGCAAACACGACTATCTACAATGTTCTGACGTCTATTAAACGAACGGGTCGTGCCTTTCTTAGTATTTACGTTTTTGAGTTACGTTTACTTCATGCCTTCAATATTATTCCAAGTTATAATTATTTGTTAAAATAATGGTTATTTTAACTTTAAATTACATTTGATTTTGGAATAATTGTTAAACAATATTTTGTAACAATACTTCTCAAGTATTTCCTTCCCAAGGATGGGGGTATCTTATATATCCGTATTCTTGTATTGGTATATCCTGCCATGTGTTGACGTCGTATTCCGGTGTGTACGCATTTTCTTAATAAATATCCAATATATTCCCAAAACAATATATTTTCAAGTCCTACTTAGAAAATATATGTATAAACTTATTTTGTCCAAAAATACTGTATTTCCAGAAAATATATATTTTTCCCAAAAATCATATATCCTCTAAATACTCTAGGAAAATATATTATTACTTCCAAAAATAGTGTATTTTCTCTTTGTCGAAAATATGATATACTTTGTGATACTAACAAAAATCATATTCTCATTTCTTTCGTATCCAAAATAATAGTTACCAAAAATATATTTACAACGGTATTTTCCGGAATATTTTGTAAGTTACGTTCTATCGTTTGGTTTCACAATTTTATGTGTGTAACTTATATATTTATTCCTTTGTGATATTTGGTAATATTCTGGATTGTAAATCTCTTGGTATTTGTTGAGTTATATTATTTTACCCTAAAATAATATAACTGTTTCACAACGTATACAAATATTCACACAAGTGTCTTATATATATATATATATATATATATATATATATATTCTAAATATATATTCACCCATTTTTATTTATAAAAACCAACCTCCAATACTTGTATTTTTTTGTAACAAAATCTATGGCAAAGTTTATTTTGAAAACCAAAGTTAAAACACACTTGTAAATATTTGTATTGAAAATATTTTTATAAGTGTTTATATTTTTAGAAAATTTCGCCATAGTTTCCCCTAAAAATGGAGGTGTCCATGCTATTAAGCATATCATTTTCTTTTCAAAATCAACACACAATAATCAACAATCAACTCTAAACAATATTATACTTACCAAGTGCAAAAACAAGCTATCTACATAAAGATCATGAACTTAAGTTTTCCTAAAAACTTGTAGTAACTTGGTAAAGTGTTTAGTGGGTTTAGTTACCCTTTAAAGTGTGCTTATTCCTTTAAAAATCTCATACTCAAAGAAACTAGGTGTTTACAACTTGTAAACACATTTTACAAAAATGTTTCTTTGTGAGATCTTCTAGTTTCATAAATATTTCTACACTTGCTTTTCCACTAAAAATAGTGTAAGTTTAAATAAAAACCATGATCTTCTAAAAATCATATTTGGAACTTTGTTTTCTTGGAATATCATTCACAAATCTTGGATTCATATGTTTACTAGCTTACTTTGTCTATTATTTTTCAAGAAACCATTTCATTTATCAAGTTCATGTTTTCACAAGAAGATGATCATCCTCCCACTTGCTAGATTATGTGTTTAATCACCATCTAGCAAGATCCATGTGATGATTAACATCATCATCTCAAGAAATCAACAAGCAAACATCATTCATATACTAAACATCACCATTTCATCAAAATATCATCATATGTAAGCTTATGTTCAAGATTCAAGTTTATGTTCTTTTAGTGTTCATGTGATTTACATCATAATACTTCTTTTAACCAACTAAAATAGAAGTAAATAAGGTTTTCAAGGATCTTACTACTAGCTTTAAGCTAGGGAAGAACACTAGTTGATGATGAAGACAAAAGTGAAGGGTAATAGCAAACAAAGGTGGTCCTTCAAGATCCAAGAGTTCCAAGCTTCATAAATCACCTTTTATCACCCTTGAATGACCTTGGAAATGGATGAACTTGAGATGCAAAGGGTGGTGGTGTGGGGGTGTTGTTCGGCCGAGATGAGGGAGAGGGAGAGAGTGAGAGTGAGTTGGTGAAGATGAATGAGAATGGCCCTCCAAGTTCCTTTTATAACCTACTAATTCTATTACCCATTGTATCTTGTGTTTCTAAAGTACACTACAAAATCCTTTAGTAATCTTAGGAAGATTTAGGAAGATTAAATGAGATTTAAGGAAATCTTGTAAAGATTATGGTGGGGGCCGATTACTAGGTGGGGGAGGGGGTCTAAGTGTAAGTTTAGATGGTAAGTAGGTAATTAGTTGGAGGTTAAGTGTAATATCTAGTGTTTTAAGTGTAGGATGTATTATGTAGTATGTTAGGGTGTTCGGGGACCATAACTAGCTCAAAAATAATAAAGCAATGCTTCTAGCAATATTTTGGTGTTTCGGGTAATGTCCGGTTGTTCGGTTAGATACCGGTTCGTTAAAGTGTCAAACTATTCCGTTTAGTGTTCATTAAGTACCCTTTTGTGACACTTTTAATTCCCGACACTTAGGAAAGCATACAGGACCATTTTGCCATATTTTTGCACATTACTAGCTTGTTAAATTGCTGAATTTTGCTGAAATATGCAGAATTCTGCACTTTATGTGGGTTTTAGGCACTTTCCGGCACTTAAACTATCACCTAGTGACGCAGTTTTATGGTCCTTACTTCCCTACACACCATACTAGTGTAGTATCTTGTCACTGGCCCTTACGGGGTCTCAAAACACTGTCTGTCTATGTACTGAACATCGTCACCATTTTTCTAAGTTATCCGGTAACTGTGCTAACCGTGCTTTGTGCATCATTTATGTCACTAAAGTCCATATGTGAAATGATGTGACAGTATGTAATATGTGAAGCACATGTATGTATGATACAGAAATCAGAACGCAATTCAAGTCATAAATTGTAAATCAGCACAGTCATTAGGCACTAATCGTAGTTAATTAATTGCACGGATGCATGCAAATTTGATAGTTGTCACATTCTCCCCCCGTTAAGAAAATTTCGTCCTCGAATTTTGTACTACCTTAACTCCTTAGGGTTACATTGTGCGTGTATGTGTACGGATAATACTGAGGTAGGTAATCCAAAACCGAATCAAAACTTATTCAAATCAGATGAATCCAAGAATATATTACAACAACACGAATCCAATGGTTAAAAGATATGTGCTTTTAGCATTTGATGTCAAAGGGCACGAGATATATAGATGTAGAATCTAGTGTAACTTAGTTAACAGGGGTGCAACA
The DNA here is from genome assembly GCA_030545235.1 of Helianthus tuberosus. NCBI lineage: Eukaryota > Viridiplantae > Streptophyta > Magnoliopsida > Asterales > Asteraceae > Helianthus > Helianthus tuberosus. The sequence continues at coordinate 32,840,965 of CM060351.1, read as the reverse complement.
AAGGAGTTTCGACCGATGGATTCTCAAACAATCGGTCACAATATGCAAACAAGTTTTCACAACCCATAGCGTCCGCTATATGAATTCAAAATCAACAACTCAAACGTGATAGTAACATGAAAATGACCTGTCAACTTCCGAATAGATGAATGGTAAGGTTTAGTGTGTTGACATTCTTGAATTGCGAAAATACGCCGAATGAAATACAAGCGAATCTGATGTATCATTGTCTTAATTCGTAGTTGCATTAGGAATGTTTAAATGACAGGTCAAACAAATGTATGTGTAGTTTCGTGTGAAACTGTTGACCATGATTAGCACAAGCTACGAGTTGGTAATGACACCACAAGGTGTCGTAATGACATAATTCAATAATAGTGGTGGCTGAACGAGTTCACTGTGTTTGAAATCAAATGAAAGTGTACTGAGACAATCTGAAGATTTGATTTACACAATGTCATAGAGTTTTCAATTGAATACGGAACATCAAGGTACTACTGTTTCTGATTGAAGATGGAAAACAATAAACACTGCAAGGTGTTCAATCTGTAACGAAAGAATCGTTAGGAGGTACATCGTGCTATGAAATGAATCTATGTACCGTTGCCTTAACACACAACTGTGTTGAAACCGCTTTAATCGTGATAAACAAGACGGGTTTTAGAGCAAGTTAATGAATAAACAATTAAATCCGTGTATGAAGTGAGTACCCAAATTAGCGCAAGCTTCAATTTTGTGAAAGTATCACCGTATGGTATCGAAACCAACAAACGATTTAGTGGAGTCGTAGACCAATCAAGTCTACTATGACTCGAAATGAAAGAATCTTTGCAAAAATATTTGAATATGATGTTCTCAATACATCATATGGCGTCTCAAATCGAGCATACGAAATGGATAAGTTCAAGCAATTGAACTTGGTTTCAGCGTAGTCTGCCAATAAACGTGTGTATCAACGAGGGAAAACCATGAGTGTAACTTGAAAGAAAAGAAGTTTCAAGAAAGTGTGTTGACTTGACAACAAAAGAGCCAACAATTACAATAATGTAGGTCATTCGAATCACAATTCAGTAATTAGGTTTAGCAATTTAATATTTGAATTTCAATGAAGTGTTTGTTCGAAACGAAACCACATGCGTAGCAAATGGTGCATGTGTGACATGTAAGTTTCCGAGTACTGAAACAATGAGTATTTGCTAAAATGAAGAAATGACCAAGTTTCGAAGCAAATATGCGTTCACTCTCAGCGAAGAAAATCAACGCGATGCAACTACCATAAAGGGGAGTAGAGATGCAAACATCTACTCGCTAGAAGCGAAAGTGAAGATTTCAACAAAAGAAATTTAAGTACTTACTGTTTGGTTAACTGAAATAGCATGTATGTCAGAATAATGGTGTTTGCTTGAGTTAACAGATGTGGTTCCTAAGCAACCTTTACGAGTTTGGACCTGGGTTCCCAAAGGTCCTAAGTACATGTTTTCTAGATCCTCAAAGTTTCGTATTTTGTGTAAAACTGTTTTGTGCATTGTGTAGGAAACATCATTTTTGTGTAAGTTTAAAACAAGCTATTGTCCCACAATCTCTTCGGTATACTTTCTTTCTGAATTCACAGCTAATGACACTCGATCGTCGATCAGTCGTGTAAAGTAGTTGGATCCTCACAGTTAGTTAAGTAAGAAATTTGTTGATCCTCAGCAACAGTTATCGACTCTTGTTGGTTAGCTTGTTCGGCTCCTGGTAGTTGATGCTCATTTGAAGATCATCGTCCTTCTTCTTGACGAGCAGAACTGGGGTTACCCAAAACGGGAATCTTGGTCTGTTATCTTCCTTCTCTATTAACCACTGAGGTTACACTGACAATCCTTGCATCCCGAAGGTGTAAGTCTCTACGGTGCATCGACTACAGGCGCGGTGCCTGGAATCAAATCGATGCGAAATTCGACTTGTCGTTGAGGAGATAATTCTGGCAAGTCTTCGGGGAAGACTTCAGGATATTCCCTTATCTCAGGGGTATCTTCGAGTTTTGGTTCTCCAACTCCCTTGTCCACGACATGAGTCAAGAAAACAACACATCCTTTACGCAACAACTTTCGTGCCTTCAATCAATTAGTAATCTGTAGAGGCGTATCCTGGTTCGTGAGTCATGATCGTTCCTTTATTTGCCATCGGGATGCGGATATCAATTCTCCGCTCGATTGCACAGCAACCAATCCATTCCAATTACCTCGTCGAAGCTTCCCAACTCAACCGGCAGTAGATCAAGTGTAAACTCACGCTCTCCGGGTTCTATCTTGCCGATTCCAATTTCTTCGTTGACTTCCCCTAGCTTCCATTAGTTAGCTCTACCGAGTACGGGTTATCTAACTTATTTGTTACTAAACCAAGTATTCTCTCAAAATCTAGAGATGCGAAGCTAAAATTTGCAACAGTATCTAGCAGCACAGATGCATAACGTTGACTAACATGAGACGTACCGATAACCTTGTTTGGATCCTGACGTGCTCCCCTAGCTCTGCTACTGAGCTTTCATCCTTGTGCCTGATTATTCTTAGGGAAATATTTTCTGAAATGCTTCTTGCTTCCACAGTTAAAACAACCTTGAGCACGTTTCTGTTTGTCACTCGTTCTGCCTTGATAATTGTCATTGTCGTTGTTTCCTCCGTGATTCTCGCTACCACCTTGGCCTCCATTTCTACGTTCAGTATCTTGCCTACAAGTTTCCTTAGGATGCCCTCTCTTGCCACAATTATCACATTTTCCATATTTACATCGCCCGACATGATAGCGTAGACAATTGCCGCACTTAGGTAGGATACCCATGTAGTCTTTTCCCTTTTTGGCCTTCTTTTTGTTACTTGCCCGAGTAACCTTCTTGAAATTTATTATCTTTCTCTTGCTATCTCCAGATGACTCTACAGAAGTCTCCTTTTTCTCTTCCGATGTGGAAAATTTTCCTAGTCTAATTGCTTCTTCAGTGAGCGCCACGCTTACGTCAATAGCTTCGGTGATTGTTGGAGGTTTAGATGTTGTTACCAGGCTTAGAATATGAGGTGCCAATCCCCCGATGAAACGTTCGACTCTCTTAAACTCTGGTTCCACCAGATGCGAAGCAACTTGTGATAAATCATTAAATCTCTGCACATACTCAGCTATCTTTGGACCTTCCATTTTCAAGTTCCACAGTTCAGTCTCCAACTTCTGGACTTCCGCCCTATAGCAATATCTTTTACGCATCAGTTCTTTCAGTTCGTCCCACGTCAAAGCATACGCAGCGGTCTCGCCCATTGTCTGAACCTGAAGGTTCCACCATGACAGAGCCCCATCTATAAATAATCCAGCTATGTACGTGACCTGATGTTCTGGGGCACATTTGCTCAATCGTAAAATAGAATCCGTCTTCTCAACCCAGTGCACGAACGCTAAGGCACCCCCAGTACCGTTGAATTCTCAAGGTTTGTGGTTCAAGAACTGCCTGTAGGTGCAACCTTTGCTACGATCGGAGCGAAGGGCCTCGAGCTGTGCAATGGCCTATGAGATGCGCTCTTGTAGTTCTGCCGCTATCGCCGGTAGAGGGTTGTTGGTAGCGATGTTCCCTTGTATCGACATCTTCTAAGAAGAAGATTGGTTAGGTCAGGTTGTATTTGTTCAGGGAGTGCATATAGTTGTTTTTAGAGGTCATATGTACATACACATAATAGATTATCATATCAGACAATCAAGCAATAGCATAATCATAGCATAACCAAGTAATATGGGAATTATGTTTAATGAGAGCATAGCAAGCAAGTACGTAGCATTATAATTATAGCACTCACATATAGATCAACAACTTGCTTAATGAAGACATAGCGACTGAGCTTTCATTGGTTATTGGTCACAAAGTATCGTCGCATGTTTAATGGTGATTGGGCTTTCATTATTCTCCGACCACAATTGCATTGTCTTACAAAATGTGTTACATCGAAAGGGACACAGGGTCACCCTACCCTTGTCCAACAAGTATATCAGTGTATCAAAATTACGTAGTCAGAAGTGGTCTTCAAAAGACTCCACAATCTTGGCCTATCATTAGTGTCTTTACCCAAAATTAATGCGATCCGCATAAAAGCCAAACGCCAATTATACTGTTACTGAGGTGGAGGAGAGAAGAAAAGTAAACTGTTAACATGCGTGAACTCCTCATCGAGCTTGTATATACGTCAAAGTAATTAACTGATCTGTTGCTCGAGCATCAAAAACCTGGGAAAGGTGTAATAGCAGCAGGTGAGTGTGCAAAAGGAATCTTTGATAAATGTGGAGGACCAAAGTGTACTGGCAATAGACAGGGTGGAGGACGTGGTGTCAGCTCAAGCTCCAAAACTCTGCGACTTATATCCTCAAATTGTAGTCGATATGACAGGAGCAACTCATTCTGTGTATAACCCCCATAATGTGAGGGATGGTAAGGGTCTAATATCAGCATAGTGCATGATAGGTACCATCGAAATGGCTCGTCCAGCGGTGTAGAGGTGAAAGTAGCAAACGGTGCGGCATGTGAGGTCGGGGAAAATGTTGATGTAGCACAAGGATCGTCACGCGGGTGCTGACCTGGAGTACCTTCCCGGGGTGCGGGTATGTCTTGAAAGAAAGCGATAGGCATGTCGGCGCAATGGACGTCGGTCTCCATAGGGGAAAAAATGTCCCAATGAAAGAGAAGGAGCAACATCAGCGGGTGCAGGTGCAGGAACAAATGTCCCAACAAAAGAGAAGATCATCAGGTGCAGGTACTAGGCCAGGTATAAGGGGTGCAATGTCTGGTAAACCAAAAGAAATAGGGTCATGATCAAGCAAGGGTGCAGGACCAGCAGGTGCCACATCAAGCTGACCCAAAAGAGACAGGAGCTGTCTCAAGAATAGGCTCTGGGTCGTGTAAAGGTGTGGGATCTCGAGCAGGTGATAGTGTAGCAGTCATAACGACGTCGTCGTCTGGGTTAGTAGTAAAATGCTGTAATTCGGCCGTCTGTAAGGCTGCAGATGTCACAAACTCAAAGGAGTCTGAAATCAAGGGTATACTAGATTCGAAGGATAGCTTGATAACAGGGGTCTCAAGAAGTGAAATTTGTAACAACGTTCTCGTCTATCTTTCTATCATCATGGGCTTCAGCAGGAGGACCATCAATAACCATGTCAACGTCATCATCAATTACTTGTCAAGTAGCCAACCCTTGGAAGGAATGTTCACAGGAGGCGCATCATCAAGGATCGGAGCCATGGTGTGCTCACTGTCGGGATGACCAGTGATGGGGTGGTCATGGACTGAAACAAGAGTGACAGAAGGATTCTTGTCAGAGAAACCATCAGCAAGGGTAAAACATCACCAAAATCTGGTAGCGCGGACTGTTGGAAGTCGTCCTCTTCCTTGGTCTGCATGTCAGGATCACTCTCAGCGTCTGACGTAAATATCTCCGGTGTAGGTGCAATCTCATTATCTGTGGCGGCGGCCGTAGGGTTATCAATATCTTATAACTCGCTTTCTAAATAAAGTGACATGTGTGCCAGTACATAATAGTCATAGCGTGTATATTCATAGTAATCACTAACAATTAGTGTATGCAAACAAAGGTAATTTATCATGTAGTCATGTATTCACATTATTCCTCATGAGACTTTCTAACCTTCCTAGTCTCCCAGACTAACCCACCTAGTCTCCCAGACTAACCAACCAGTCTCCCAGACTAAACACCCAGTCTCCCAGACTAATCTACCCAGTCTCTCAGACTGAAACACCCAGTCTCTCAGACTAAACACCCAGTCTCTCAGACTAATCTACCCAGTCTCTCAGACTGAAACACCCAGTCTCTCAGACTAAACACCCAGTCTCTCAGACTGACACACCCAGTCTCTCAGACTAAGACACCCAGTCTCTCAGACTAAGACACCCAGTCTCTCAGACTGAAACACCCAGTCTCTCAGACTGACACACCCAGTCTCTCAGACTGACACACCCAGTCTCTCAGACTGAACTCCCTAGTCTCTCAGACTAAACTCCCAGTTTCCCAAACTGTCCCAACTAGTCTCTCGGACTAACTACCCAGTCTCTCAGACTGAACTACCCAGTCTCTCAGACTGCCCCAGCTAGTCTCTCAGACTAACTCCCCAGTCTCTCAGACTGAATCATAAACATAAATTTGGAAATGTGTTTCGTGTCTTTTATTTGTAAAAATGCTTTATTTCCCGGATCTGGACGTTCTGTGTTTGTAATGAAAGATGTTGTAAAAACATTTTCATGAGAGCCCTAATGATCGTAGTCTAGACTCGAGAAAGAATCCTAGTTCGCTACGACCGAAGCTCTGATACCAAGCTGTCACACCCTGACTTTTGCGGAAGCGTGATTATGGTGTGACTTTCTTAATATCATTGCATTCAATCATAACATCAACTATATGATAAAACCATAGGTTTGTCATCCATTAAGTAAGTTTAAAACATAACAATATTGTTTTAAAACGTAGACTTCAAATTCAAGTTTTACAAATTGTACAAATTGTTTATGAGTTCATTGAGGACTCATCAAAAGATATTGAATAACACCAAAGTTTGGGAGACGTGTCTCATCCAGGAATAAGACACGCTGACCAAACCCAAAGACCATGGATGACATCTTTATTTGCAGCGTAAAAACTTCCAACGCCCGCCAGATCCACTTTCTAATTCCCTGAAATACATGTAGTTTGAAAACATCAACAAAAGTTGAGCGAGTTCATGTGTTTGTTTGTGTGTATGAGCAAACCTTTGAAATCATTGTAAGTATGTATATAAGTTTATAAGTCCCGGTATGAAAGCAACAAGGAAAAGATCACCAATGGTTTGCAAGGCCATTGATATCTGTGAAGTGATGCAGGAAGACTCAAACCTAGCAGACTTTGTACCGGGCTTCCGGCTGTAAGACATAGTCACCGCATGGCCCATTCGGCGGACTCATGGATGGGGCTCGCTACACCCAAATAGATCTATTACTCCTGTCCCTCGGTCCCACTACGAGGATTAATGGCCTTAAGTATCCGCCTACCCCATTCACATGATCTATGGTTCTTTCCTAGGCTAACCATACCAATTGTATTTGTAAGTAATCCTTTTGTGACACTTTTAAGTCCGGTTGTTCGGTTAGATACCGGTTCGTTAAAGTGTCAAACTATTCCGTTTAGTGTTCATTAAGTACCCTTTTGTGACACTTTTAATTCCCGACACTTAGGAAAGCAAACAGGACCATTTTGCCATATTTTTGCACATTACTAGCTTGTTAAATTGCTGAATTTTGTTGAAATATGCAGAATTCTGCACTTTATGTGGGTTTTAGGCACTTTCCGGCACTTAAACTATCACCTAGTGACGCAGTTTTATGGTCCTTACTTCCCTACACACCATACTAGTGTAGTATCTTGTCACTGGCCCTTACGGGGTCTCAAAACACTGTCTGTCTATGTACTGAACATCGTCAGCATTTTTCTGAGTTATCCGCTAACTGTGCTAACCGTGCTTTGTGCATCATTTATGTCACTAAAGTCCATATGTGAAATGATGTGACAGTATGTAATATGTGAAGCACATGTATGTATGATACAGAAATCAGAACGCAATTCAAGTCATAAATTGTAAATCAGCACAGTCATTAGGCACTAATCGTAGTTAATTAATTGCACGGATGCATGCAAATTTGACAGTTGTCACATCAGCAGCCGCCACAGATCCAACCACCGCAGCAGCAGGAAATCCTACAGAGGTTGAACCAGGTGGAACGAGAGGTTCAAGAGGAGCGTAGAAGCCGCCGGGGACTACTTAAGGGTTTGGCAAACCTAATAAAGGGGAAGAAGAAAAAGGATTATTGAAATTCCCTATTTATTTGTTTTGTAATTTTAAATTTCAAATTAAGTCCCTGCGTGGACATTTAGTTATGTATTCAGTCCCTGCGAGGACTTGTATTTCTTCTTTTTAGTCCCTATGTGGACAAACTATTTATTAAAAGTCCCGTTTAGGGCAATTATGTACTTCTCTTTATTTATGGAATGTTTTAATTTAAAGTTCATTTATCATTATGAATATATTATCAATCAAAATATCTCTCCATTTTTAAAATTTTGATCTGCCTTTAAATAGTAAAAAGGAATCTTAAGAGGTATAACCTAGCCTATATATCAATTTAGACAAGGCCATGATGGTAAAACCTATTTAAAAAGATTCAAATCCTTGTTAACATCTGAAAACATGTTAGCACTCCTGGCAGATGTGATTCGGTAAAGTCACACATGTCATCCTTATATTGGATTCTTCCAGATTCCTTATCTAGCCTAATGATTTAGAAATCATGGGTTCAAATCATCAATTAAGATGATTATATATTAAACATGCATTAGTGATGAAGTGCCTACGGGCCATAATGATTGTCAAATAAGACAAAAGACAGTTGTAGTCTACGACTCCCTGTCAAGAAAAGGTAATGAACTATGTTCAAACCTTAATGCCCCGATCTTACGAGATCATGGCTTATAATTTTAAAACTGTCCTTGTGACTAGGCCTTTTGTGCCACTCTAATATCCTTAATGAATTATAACTACGGATAAATTATAAGGAAAACCCTAAAAAAAATATGACTAACAAAATTACCAATATGGTTCATATTTACCATGGTTAATGAATTGTCAAAATGACAATTCCATAATAAGACTTCTGAATAAATTATTGTCAACATTTTATGTAGCAAATCAAGCTACATGGCTGAATCAGAAGAGGTTAACAGTCACACCAGAGAGAGAAATGATACCACCAGAATAAACGTAGTCGGTGCAGATCTTCAAGCATTAATAGATAATGCTGTTACTCGAGCCCTAGACAGACAGTTTAAAGAATCAAGTGGTACACGCACTAAGACTCGATCCGTGGCTCATAGTAAGCCCCCTTCTAAAACACACGAGTCGAAGAAGGACGATTCTCATCATTCATCGAACCAGAAAAGTATTCCATCTAAGCAGATTGTGCTCAATCAAGAGCCGCATGTTAAGACCTGCTCTTATAAATATTTCATCTCCTGCAAGCCTAGAGACTTCACATGGGAGAAAGGGGCCATCGACTGTATGACTTGGCTCGATGAGATGGATACAATGGTTGATATTAGTGGTTGTGCAGAACAGGACATTGTGAAGTTTGTTTCACAATATTTTAAAGGTGAAGCGTTAGCTTGGTGGAAGTCCCTAATCCAACCTACAGGAAAGATCCCGTTGTATAACATGTCTTGGGATCAGTTTGTTGCGCTGATCAAGGATAATTTCTGTCCACAGCATGAGGTGGAAAGGATTGAAACTGACTTCTTGACCTTGGTCATGAGGAATTTAGACTGTCAAGCATACCTTACTAGTTTCAATACCATGTCGCGATTGGTTCCCTATCTGGTGACACCGGAACCAAAATGCATAGCTCGTTTTATTGGAGGTTTAGCTCCGGAAATCAAGGCAAATGTGAAAGCATCTAGACCTACCACATTCAGGTCAGTGGTAGATCTGTCTCTATCTCTTACACTTGATGCTGTCAGAAGCAAGTCTGTTAAAGGTTCCGATGATGGAAAGCGGAAGTGGGAGGATGAGAGTTCTCATCGCTCCGACAAGAAACGAAAAGGGAACTCAGATTATAGGAAGGGTTCTCGGTTCAAAAGGGACAACCAGCAGTCGGGTGAAAAACCTAAATGTAAGACCTGTCAGAAACATCATTTTGGGATATGTAGATTGGAGTCAAGATCGCAGTCGCAGTCAAAGCCTATTGGGTGTGGGATCTGCAAGTCCAAGGAGCATAAGACATTGGATTGCAAAAAGATGAAAGATGCAACTTGTTACAATTGTAACGAGAAGGGGCATATCAAGACTAACTACCCAAAATATGCAAAGAAGCCTGAGGAGGCTAAAAAGACCAATGCTAGGGTCTTTCAAATGAATGCTCGGGAAGCGGTTCAAGACGACAATGTGATAACAGGTACCTTTCTTATCAATGATGTTTATGCTAGAGTATTATTTGATTCAGGTGCAGACAAGTCTTTTGCAGACAAGTCTTTTTTAGACAATAAGTTTTGTAAATTGTTAAATCTGCCTGTTAAAACTCTAAGCATAAAATATGAAGTAGAATTGGCCGATGGTAACATGGAAACTGCCTCAACAGTTCTAGATGGATGTTTTATATCCATTAGGAATCACTCTTTTCCACTATCCTTACTTCCATTGAAATTGGCAGGATTCGACATAGTGATAGGCATGGATTGGTTATCTCATAACCAAGCCCAAATCGTATGTGATAAGAAGCAAGTAGTTATCAAGACTCCTTATGGTGAGCCACTTACGATTCAAGGAGATACTCAGTATGGATTGCCTGATCAAGTGTCTATGCTTAAGGCATCGAAGTGTATGAAGAGAGGTTGTGTCATTTATATGGCACAGGTAACCATTGATGAACCAAAGCCTAAGATTGAAGTCATCCCCATTATTTCTGAATATCTAGACGTTTTTCCTGGAGAACTACCTGGTTTACCTCCAGATAGGCAAGTGGAGTTTAGAATCGATATCATTCCTGGAGCAGCACCGATTGCAAGAGCACCTTATCGATTGGCACCAACTGAGATGAAAGAGTTAAGGACTCAGTTGGATGATTTGTTAGAAAAGAGATTTATTCGACCTAGCTCGTCCCCTTGGGGAGCACCGATTCAGTTTGTGAAGAAGAAGGATGGGTCAATGCGTCTGTGCATTGACTATCGAGAGCTGAACAAAGTTACAATTAAGAATAGATATCCGTTACCCAGGATCGATGATCTATTCGATCAGCTTCAAGGAGCAAGTTACTTTTCAAAGATCGATTTAAGGTCGGGTTATCACCAATTGAAGGTCAGAGACGAAGACGTGCACAAGACTGCATTCAGAACACGCTACGGCCACTATGAGTTCTTGGTGATGCCTTTCGGGCTCACTAATGCACCTGCAGCATTCATGGACCTCATGAATCGCGTTTGCAAGCCATATTTAGACAAGTTTGTCATTGTCTTCATCGATGACATACTCATTTATTCAAAGAATCAAGCCGACCATGAAAGACATCTCCGGTGCATCCTTAAACTTCTTCAGCAAGAGAAGCTCTACGCCAAGTTTTCTAAATGTGAATTTTGGCTTCGAGAAGTCCAATTTCTTGGACATGTGGTAAGTGAGCGTGGTATCTAGGTGGATCCTGCCAAGGTTGAAGCGATTATGAACTGGCAAGCACCAAAGACACCTACAGAGATTCGCAGCTTCTTGGGACTAGCGGGATACTATAGACGCTTCATTGAAATTTTTTCAAGGATTGCAGCACCTTTAACTTCACTGACCTGTAAGAATGTCAAGTTTGACTGGGGTCCCATGCAGCAAAAATCCTTTGATATTCTTAAGCAGAGATTAAGCAATGCTCCCGTGTTGACATTGCCAGAAGGAATTGAAGAGTTTGTGGTTTATTGTGACGCATCGCACACAGGCATGGGATGTGTGCTTATGCAGAAGGGCAAAGTTATTGCATATGCTTCACATTAATTAAGGGTGCAGGAGAAGAATTACACCACCCACGATTTGGAGTTGGGTGCTGTTGTATTTGCACTAAAGCTTTGGAGGCATTATCTTTATGGAACAAAGTGTGTGATCTATTCTGATCACAAGATCCTTCAACATATGTTTAACCAGAAGGATCTTAACATGAGACAGCGCTGATGGATGGAGACCTTGAACGATTACGATTATGAAATCCGATATCATCCAGGCAAAGAAAATGTAGTTGCTGATGCTTTAAGCAGGAAAGAAAGGATCAAACCTATTAGAATAAATGCCAAAAGCATTGAATTAAGGAACAACTTGAATGAAAGATTGTTAGCCGCTCAAAAGGAAGCTGTATTAGAAGCTAACTATCCGACTGAGAAGTTGGGTGTCACTGCCGATCAAATATCATATGGCAAGGATGGAATCCTTAGGATGAATGGTCAAGTCTGGCTTCCAATCCATGGAGGACTTAGAGATGTGATTCTCCAAGAAGCTCATAGTTCTAAATACTCAGTACATCCTGGCAGTGATAAGATGTACCAGGATTTAAAGGCAAATTACTGGTGGATAGGTTTGAAGAAATCCATAGCCACTTATATGGCTAAATGCTCGACATGTGCATAAGTTAAAGCCGAGCATCAGAAACCGCCAGGCTTGCTGCAACAACCTGAACTTCCTACTTGGAAATGGGAAATGGTAACTATGGATTTTATTACTAAGTTACTAAGTACGAAACGTGGGAATGATATTATTTGGGTTATAGTCGATAGATTGACCAAGTCAGCACATTTCTTACCAATTAAAGAAACTCACAGCTCCGATAAGCTAGCTCGGTGGTACGTGGACGAGATTGTATCTCTCCACGGAGTGCCAGTGTCTATTATCTCTGATAAGGATAAAAGATACACGTCGCATTTTTGGAAAAGCTTTCAGCAATCCTTAGGCACTCGATTAAATTTTAGCACTGCTTATCATCCTCAGACGGATGGGCAAAGCGAACGTACTATTCAAACGCTTGAGGATATGTTACAAGCTTGTGTTATTGATTTAGGAGGAAGTTGGGATGACCATCTTCCGTTGATTGAATTTTCGTACAATAATAGCTATCATTCGAGTATTCAAGCAGCGCCTTTCGAAGGTTTGTATGGAAGAAAGTGCAGAACGCCAATTTGTTGGGCGGAAGTTGGAGATGTCCAACTGTCAGGACCTGATATAATCCTGGAGACGACGGACAAGATTGTCCAAATCCGTGATCGTCTGAAAGCTGCCAGGGACAGGCAGAAGAGTTATGCTGATATGAGGCCAAACCTTTAAAATTTAAAGTTGGCGATAAAGTGCTACTCAAGGTATCACCATGGAAATGGGTGATGCGTTTTAGCAAAAAGGGCAAGCTTAGCCCAAGATACATAGGACCATCAGAGATCATCGAATGCGTCGGAACTGTAGCTTATAAACTAAATCTGCCAGAAAAGCTCAGTGGAATTCATAATGTGTTCCACGTCTGCAATCTAAAGAAATGTCTAGCCGATGAGTCGCTAGCAATGTCACATAAGGACGTGCAGATAGATGAGAGCTTGAAGTTCGTTGAAAAACCTTTGTCGATCAAGGATCGACATGTTAAGAAGCTTCGAAGGAAGCATGTGCCGATTGTGAAGGTAAAATGGGATGCCCGTAGAGGCCCAGAATACACGTGGGAGGTTGAATCCACAATGAAACAGAAGTACCCTCATTTATTTCAGTAAATCTCGAGGTCGAGATTTCTTTTAAGGGGGTGAGGATGTAACACCTCGCAAAAACACGTCCAATATAATAAAGACACGTGTCATGGACTTAAACGTGTAATGAATTAATTCTAGAGGGACTAAAATGGTCAAACAATGTAATTATGTAAGTAAAAGGATCCAAAGTGTCAACATGCCAATCTTGTGCCTCTGGTTGAACTCACGCGACGTTCGTATTCTTTAATGAATGAGTTGTCGGACATGAAAAGTCGTTTGTGCTTAAATTAAGGATTCTACGAAGCATAGGGGTTAAAAGTGTCAACATGTTAAATGTTACCTCTGAGTGACCTTTTAACGATCCCAAAAACATTGTAATGATTATATATTTTGCCCTCAAGAATATTGGATATTAATTTCATGGATTTTCAATGGAAACTAGTCGTTTCGGGTGATCTCGCAACTAACCGGGAGCTTAACGGAGTTAATATATGACCCAAGGCACCTAATAATTAACTATGGGGGTCATAAGTGCAATAAAAGATAGTTATATAAACTTAAAATGGACCAGGGACTGAAATTGCAAGATTTGCAAAGTTTTTACCGGATTTAATGGTTGTCGCGGGCCGCGTAAGCCACCTCCATTTCTTACGCGGGCCGCGAGAAGACTGCCAGCATCCAAGAAGTGGACAGCTGCATGTTGCAGCCTGTTCCACCGCCTTTGCATGGGTTCTAAGCAATACCTAGGGCTTGTACATGGTTTTTACTGCCTTAGGGACACATGGGAACATCTAGTAGCAACATAGGGACATATGGATTGATCTTGGAGCATCTAAGTTCCTATATAAAGGCCTTGGTTGCAACACTTAGAACTTGCACATTTCAATTTTTCTTCAAAGCTTACTCCTTGAAGCCTCCTGGAGCTAAAGGAAGCTTTCCCAAGTTCTATTTTCTTGCTAAGGACTATAGTAAGTGTTCTTAGCTTCCTAAGTTTAAGTTTTATTAGCTTAATGACCGAAAGTCAAAGCTATCGTAATTAAGCTTTGACTTGGTGATTAATCACTAACGGTCCAGCCATTTTTCGAATTGAAAGTGGCTATGAGTTGGTAATTATGTAGGTAATAAAACCTTAAAAGGGAACCTACTGATTATCACTTTTACTTGGTCAATTGTCGGGTCAAATTTATTAATAAAAAGTCAACAGAATCAGTTTTTACAAATAAATTCATAACTGATAATGCAGAGGTTATGGAACATGTTTTAACACTAAAATAACTTGGTAAATAATATAAGAACATGTTTAGGCATGTTCAACCCGACAATTCTGAGTTTAGGCTCGGTTCACAACCGAAGGTCGCAAAAGTAGACTTTTGCTTTGACTTTCAGTTCTGACCCGATTTAGCTTGTTTTAGATATGCCTTAGGGTTCCTTTAGGACCATATTACACGTTAGTATAACCCTATGAGATTATACTATATGTTTCCTTAGAAATCTGATTCATATGCATGTTTCCGTTAAATGCTTAAAATGGACCATTATGCCCTTTTATCATTAAAACGAGATTTTTGAAAATGTGAGTGGACAAAAACCTTTATTACTAATATTTAAGTATGTACTAAAAGTTTGAAATCAGTTCATGGTCTAAAATGAGAGTTATGCACAATATCGTAAAATGAAAGCTTTTTATTAATTAAATGACATTTTTAGTATAAATCACATTTAAACCCAAATTTTGACACCAAACTTTCTACCCACTGATGTAATATAATATTTAGGTATTTTTGGAGATTTTTATTAATTTTTAAACTGATCATAACATAGAGTTCTTGCAGAGGCTCGGTAATTGACGATAATGCCCTTTTCACTAATAAAATGAGTTTTGCACATCCTTTACATGTCAAACCTTTTTCTACTGATTTTATATATTAAATAAGATATTTTAAACTATTAAGGCTGATCAAAATCTCAGATTTCCTTAAGTAACCCGAATATCGTCAAATACCGACTTTTATGCGATTTAGGCGCATAGTATGGTTTCAAAACCATATTTAGCACCTAAGACTCATTACCTACTGATGTTATGAATAAATTTTTATATTTTTACAGTAAGTTAAAGTTTTGAACTCAGATTTCTAAATTTGACCTTTATAGCTTATGTGAAATGACCAAAATGCCCCTACGGTGCATAGTTTGGTCATAAATGATAAATTTCACACATATATGATATCTTACTGATATAACTTATTAAAATAAATATTTTTACTGATTATTTTAGACCAGAACCTCAGATTTCTATTTTAACTCATTTATAAACTTTAAAATGACCAAAATACCCCTACGGGGCTTAAATTGATTTTAAATTCATTTTGGGCATAATGGAAGATATCCTATTGATATCGTAACATATTTAAAGCATATTAACATGTGGAACTTGTACATGACTCTTTTGGTTACCCGTTATGCATTTTCGCGTTCGGTACGGTTTATGTAACTAGTTTGCATAAATTAACCGAAACGGGTCAAACGTTATCATTTTTACCTCAAAATCTAGAATGTGTTTAGTTTACCCACTTTATACAAGTCTTCATACTTGTTGGGTCTAAATCGCATTCTAATTCGGTCTTCGCTTAATCTTGCGTTTTGAACCGTAAACCTTTCTTTAAAACTAACCGGTCTAAGTTATAACTTAAATAAGACCCGTTAGGAATCTAATAGGTTATTAAAACCTTCGTTCCAGATTAAGGAGCCCAGTAAAATATACTTGTACTTGCTGATTTGATATACGGCTAGGATTAAAATTATATTTTAGCTCAGGTAAATACTTTTAACTTATTTTCCCTTATACGTGCTTGGGATATGGTATTATAATAATACCGCTTGGTCGGGTATGTAGTTATTTAAATCGGATTGTGATTAATACATTTACATAACCCGTTTTAATCTGTTTTGTTTGATGCAATGCCTTTGGGGGGTTAATGATCATGTCCTGGATATCCTCGGCTCATTCATTTGAAATGGCCACGACTTAAGCACGGGGTGTAGGCATACACCTGACGGTTGCGTATGTAGAAAGGTACCCCACTCGTGAGGAAACTTCTTGTGGGTATTATACCAAGTGGTGTGTCTATTAATCTTATCCAGCTCTTCTAACCGGGTCCTGAATGGACGACAAACATGTAAAACTGTATACAAGATTATATTTAAAATAATTGTCCAAAGTTATAAAAGATTTTGTGCCTTGTGCATCCAAATCAATTTTTATAAACAGCTTTCAAAAGAGTCAGTTAATTGTATTTACCAGTGTAAACTGACGTATTTTCCAAAAAGGTTAAGTGCAGGTACTACGCGTAATGGGCTGGAAACTCCTGAGTGATTAAATAAAGAGTCTTGCAAGCTTTTATCACTTTAAGTCTGTTGAACAATATTTATTTTGTTTTGATCCGCCTGTGGATCCATCTACATTCCGTTGTATAATATTTTATTGTACTTCAAATCAGTTTGTATTTTATTATTTTAAGACTTCCGCTGTGCATTGAACTGTGATTAATTGACCATGATGATATCAACTACGTCACGATACTCCCCACCGGTAATACGTGGAATATCGGGGTGTGACAGTTATGATAGCGATACGCTGTTAGTTTATCGAAATAAAAAATAATAAAAATAAATGTCGATACCGAGATCGATTTTGTTCGTTTAGTTTCGCCTCAATTCACTACGGTAGCAGCAAACAAGAAACCATAAAATTGAGTACAGATACTGGTACCGATGTTGTCCCATTCGGTTCGTTACGATATAATAACGATACGGTGCCAGTTTATCGGAAGTAGAAATAATAAAAATAAATACCAGTACCGATACAGATGTGTTCAGTCGTTTCGGTTCAGTTTGGTATGTTAGCGGCACACTGTTCGTTTTCTATAAAATTTCATCGTGATGTTTAAAAAGAATAAACCTAAAACACAATTATTAGGAAAAAAATCAAAATAAACGATAAATAAAATATTCTAAAAATATAAATAAATACTTCAAAATAATAATTTACCGTTCATCGTCTATTTGGTTTGGTACGACAACGAAACGATATCCATTTTCAATAAAAACTTATATCGTATTGTTGAAAACCAAACATAGTTGCAGATTTAATTTTTTTGAAAAAGTTAACGAATGCAAATTAAAAAAATAATAAACAAATGTTATTATAAATAAATAAATGCTTGAAAAATAGTATAGAATTTAAAAACAAATTAACAACCACTGTTCGTCGTGACTTTGAAATCATATGGATAGTAGGCTTCCCTTTTTATAATTAGTAACTTTAAACGATTATCGTCATTAGAGTCTTTGACTTAGTTATATACCGTTGTATACTTGTATGTCCTAACGATATAAAAATAATACATTTTTTTCTTGCATCGTTGCCTTTTACGAATCTTTTAAACTCAAAATTACTCAACAAGATCCTTTGTAGAGTAATTTTGATAATTACCCTACGACCAAATAATTACGAAAATGCCACCGTATTTTTTGGCTTTTTCATGCCTTTCGTACGTTTAGTATAGGCCTGGCAATAAAAACCCATTTGGGTTTTTTGGGTTATTTTGAAAATGAGGATAGGTCAGGATGGGTTAAGAAATAATTAAGGATGGGTCAGGATGGGTTATATGATATCTATTTAAAATAATTCGTGGGTCAGGATGGATACTATGTGGGTAAATGGGTAACCCAAAAAAGAGCATCACAGGCAGATTCTTCATCCTATTCGAGTGTTCGTAGACGTTGGCTTCACAAATAATAAAAATTTTAAAAACAATAAAAAAATTAAAAATAATAAAAAAATTATAATAAATAAGAAAAAAAAAATTCTTAAAAAATCAAAAAAGTTCTAAAAAATAAAAAAAAATAATAGTAAATAAAAAATATTCTAAAAAATCTAAAAAACCAAAAAAATAATAAAAAACGAAAAAGCTATAAAAAATTAAAAAAATCTAAAAAATAATAAAAAATCCAAAAAATCTAGAAAATCAAAAAAATAATAAAAAAATCTAAAAAACTTTAAAAAAAATAATAAAAAATCCAAAAAACTCTAAAAACTCAAAAAAATTAAAAAAACAAAAAAAAACTCTAAAAAATCTAAAAAACCAAAAAACTTCTAAAAAATTAAAAAAAAATCTAAAAAACCAAAAAAAAATCTGAAAAATAAAAAATCAAAAAAATCAAAAAAAATCGAAAAAATATAAAAAATAGAAAAATTCTAAAAAATAAAAAAAATTCTAAAAAATTAAAAAAATCTAAAAAATTAAAAAAATCAAAAAATTTCTAAAAAATCTAAAAAATCATAAAAATAATAAAAAATCCAAATAATTCTAAAAAATATAAAAAACTCTAGATTTTTTTTATTTTTAGATTTTTTAGAATTTTTTTTTAGAATTTTTAGAATTTTTTGGATTTCTATTATTTTTATGGATTATTTTTAGCATTTTTTGGATTTTTTAGAATTTGTTGGATTTTTTATTATTTTTGTTTTTTTTAGATTTTTTTATTTTTTAGAATTTTTTGGATTTTTTTATTATTTATTGATTTTTTATTAGTATTTTTTTTATTTTTTAGATTTTTTTGGAACTTTTTGATTTTTTTAGATTTTTTTTGGGTTTCTTTATTATTTTTTGGATTTTTTATTATTTTTTGGATTTTTTAGAATATTTTGTATATTTTTAGATTTTTTTAGAATTTTTTGGATTTTTTTAGAATTTTTGGATTTTTATTATTTTTTAGATTTTTTTTTTAGAATTATTTGGATTTTTATTATTTTTTTGATTTTTTAGTATTTTTTTAGATATTTTTATTATTTTTTTATAATTTTTATTTTTTTTTTGATTTTTTTATATTTTTAGCCTATCATACCCAAATCCATCTTGACAAAAACTCATATTCACAAAACCCATCTTGACCTAAACCCATCCTAACCCATTTCTTAATAAACCCATTCTAACTTAAACCCATTCTAACCCATTACTCAAATCTACCCAACCGACCTATTTTGCCACCCCTAGTTTAGTACGTTAAAGTGATTTGTATCAGAACTTTACTCTACTTTTTTAATGAACAAAATCGAGACTTTTTTTTACAAAACGAAGGTATTGGTGGTTGTGGAATTTGAATGATTCAATCTACCATGGTAATTTACCTTATTTTTTTTATTGTTATTGGTGTTATATCGAGTGTCGATGTTATGACGATATCGTAACTAACCAAAACAACACCGATCGAATTCCCTACCACTAACGAACCAAAACGACAACAATCTAGAATTATTGTTGCATCGCGCGAGGGAGTGCGGAAAAATCGATGCCCGGCACAAAGTGCTGGATTACTACGAGCCTAGTTATGATAAAGGTTCAAGTAAAGGTTCAAGACATGCTACGCCTCTTAGATCACCAACGCGTTTCGGGCTTAATGCTAGTGGATGAGAGGAGAACTCCAGTCCACAGTTAAGCGTGCTCAGGTTGGAGTAGTACTAGGATGGGTGACTTCCTAGGAAGTCTCCACCAGGGCAACCAAAAACAAATACGTGAGTTCCTGGATGGGCAACCTATCGGGGGCAAAGCGGACAATATTGGTAGTGCGAGGGGCCAGATGTTACATGTTTATTTCTGTAATGTAATAAAATGTAATTAAAACCTTTTTTTAACGTTGTGGATTGATTTTAGTTTTGATATCTGTAAGAGTGACACGTCAGTTTGTTCCGGGTTGGGGTGCTACAATGAATGAACACGAACATTTTTTTTTAATGAACGAACATGAACAAAAAAATGTGTTTGATTATGTGTTCGTGTTCGGTTAAAGTTAAATGAACGAACACGAACATGCCGATGTTCGTGTTCGTTCGGTTCATTTACAGGTCTAGTCTTAGGTCTTTGGGTATACTTTAACCTATCTTAACTCCACCTAAGTGCCACATCAAACATTTTCTCCATTTCACTTTGCTTCATTCCAAGGAAATGGTTTAATCCCATTAATTTTATCTAACTCTGTTTTTAGTGGTTTTTGGTCTAAAAAAGAAAAGAATAATTAATTTAATCTCTTAACATTGAGTTAACATAATTAACATACCATCATATCATTGTTAACACTTTTAAATGTTAAAGTTGACCACATAGCCATGAAATTAAAATAATAATTACAGTTG
Source organism: Helianthus tuberosus (assembly GCA_030545235.1). Lineage (NCBI taxonomy): Eukaryota > Viridiplantae > Streptophyta > Magnoliopsida > Asterales > Asteraceae > Helianthus > Helianthus tuberosus. The sequence goes on along the minus strand of CM060351.1, from coordinate 32,820,484 downwards.
TGGGGGTAATATGAAAAAATTATAAAAGAAAAGGCTGATAGTAAAGTTTATGAAGTGAGATAACAATAAAAGAAAAGCTAATAATAAAGTTTATTGAGTGAGATAGAGATTCATATAGACAGATATAAAGAGAGAGAGTGTGTGAGTGATAATGTTGGTCAAACTAGGCAGGTTTGAAAATGGGCAAATAGCGAAATTGGCCAAGACTTGGTCAACTTTTCCAAACTAGCCAACTCAAACGTCTCATAGAGACGTTTCACGAATTCCCACACGTCTCAAAGACGTTTCCTCATCAGCCATCCACCCAAAGCCACGTGTCCACAAGTGCTGCTGAGACGTTTCAGAACTTTGCTGAGACGTTTCCCAAGCTGAGACGTTTCAGAACTCTGCTGAGACGTTTCCCAAGCTGAGACGTTTCAGAACTTTATGAGACGTTTCCCAACCTGTAATTCCTTCATCTTCTCCGACGAGTCCTCCGGCCACCATCACCTTCGTCGTCCAACCCCTCCACCACCTCCGTTAACCTGCAACTCCTCTCCGACGACACCTCTTCTTCTACGGCGACTAACGTCACCACCACATTGTTTCTTCATCAGGTTAGTACCGGTTTTGTGGTGGGTGGTGGTTGTGGTGGGCGGAGAGTGACGATTGTTGGTAGGTGATGGTGGTGGTTGGTTGGTATGTGACCGTGCCGTGGTGGTTTACGGTGGTGGTGGAGGGTTGAGGTGCTCGGTGGAGGGTGGTGGTGGAGGGTTGAGGTGCTCGGTGGAGGGTGGTGGTGCTTGTGAGGGTGGTGGTGGTGGTGGTGCTCGGTGAAGTTCACCTGAAGGGTTTGTGTTTGTGATCCGATCTTGATCAGTGGGATAAAGAAGTGTGGGTGTCAGAGACATGATGTTTTGAATTTGGGGAAGTGGATTTGTAGAGAGAGAAAGGGGAGGAAACGTCTTTGACTGACAACAAAAAGGAAAAGTGTGTAAGCTAGACTGAAAAAGTGTGTCCACACGCTGTTCAAAAAAAATGATGGGATTGGACACGTGGCTTTGGGTGGATGGCTGATGAGGAAACGTCTTTGAGACGTGTGGGAACTCGTGAAACGTCTCAATGAGACGTTTGAGTTGGCTAGTTTGGAAAAGTTGACCAAGTCTTGGCCAATTTCGCTATTTGCCGTTTGAAAATTGTGTTTTCATATAAAGAGGACAACTAATAAATATGATAAAACATCAAAAAAAAACTTTAATGTTTGAACAACGTGTGGCAGTACAGTCAATAGCTATTGGGACTGTTTCACAATCTCACCTTTTCTTACGTTCCTGCAAAAAGTTCTTCCCATCATGTGGGTTTTCACCGTAGAAAGATTCTTTCACAAATATGAAACAATTGCCAAATCATAGGCTTGGAGCATAGCCTCCCACCTTCCAAACAGTAGACACATCTATCATCGCAATGTTTTGGAGGATATGGCTTAACCGTAACGAGAAAATTACTATACCACCCGTAATGGACGTGGTTTTTTAAAAAAAAGGCACCAAAAACGCTCAATACCACCCACCCACCGTCCCCTGGGCGTGTTTCAGCATTTTTTGGTTTTGGCGTGTTTTGAATCACGCGGTTGGGGCGAGAATTTGACCAATCAGACGTCAAAAGCAACGGCTACTTATATATATATATATATATATATATATATATTTTCTTTTTCATTTCTCACCTATATATAAATACACACTTCCAGTCCATTTTTATAAACATAAACCTCTACAATCTCAAATATTCAACCATTTTTATAAAAAAGTAATGGGTTCCCCTAGTTTCTCGTCCATCGCAAATTATTACTATAGAGAGTTTTTAGCGGATGATGGTGAATCCACCGATGAGGAGGTCGAGCAAGAGGCGGTTACGAGTGCTTGTCAACTAGCGGTGCGATATGCGAAGCATTGTAGCCGGCCCGAACGTGAAGTTAAAACAAGAGATTATATTGAACGAGACCGACTTGCGGCAAACGATCTTAAATAAACTAACCCAAACAGCCTTTATGTTCTTTCTCTTATCCTTCTATACTCGATGGATGCTTGCCGATTGACCCTCACGAAGGCATTCCCTTTTCTATGTTTGTAGCCACCGCCACGTTTCTTCTTCCGTGGCACTTTAATTGTTTCAACTTTGGCCATATGTTACTTTCCCCTTGATGCATCTCAAAAAATGCGAGAAAAAAACTAAGTTATAAATTGCTCCAAAAATAAGCTAACCCAAAAACAACATTTTAACACACAAAACCATCTTAAATAAACTAACCCAAACACTATAAAAACAACTTATTAACTTTTATAAGTTAATAAGATATAAATTGCTCTAAAATAAGCTAAACCCAAACACCCTCTAATTTGACATAAACTGCATACTTTATCACGTGTTGGATTTGTTAGACTATAATATAATTTATTTTATATCATGTAAAAAAAAGATTTTTGTGTATGACTTGCTTTTACTTTTTTGCCTTTAATTATGTATAACGTATATAAACGGTAACCTCTCACACCATGATTAGGTCTAGCAACTGCAAGTATTAACTTTTTTTTTAAGGTGTGAATTATTCGCGAATGTCGGGAGGTTTAGCATACGTTGTCTTAACTGGGTCCGCGCTAGAGAGCCCCCTTGCACAATAGATCCCCAATTTAAACCCCTCAATGAGAAACCCATATCACCCAGACTCGAACTTGAGACCTGGAGAAGAAAACTCACCCGGACCTAACATAGGTGGAACTTAAATACCCGTAGCCACCACTAGAGCACTAGTGATGGTTTGCAAGTATTAACTAATAAATGATAGTGAGCTCAAGTCCGAATGTTGTTAAAAAAGAGTATCCATCCATATAGCTTAAGAAAACTGATTGATTGTATGTACGTATCTTTCTTTCAACCGATGAAATCAAACCCTTACTCCATTTTTGTTATCATTAATCTCCATCTCTCTTCATCAATTGAGGTTACCAGCGAGACAACTACTCCATCTCCGTTCTCATTAATCTTCAATTACTCCCCCATCTACCACCCTTACATCCATCTGCCCTATATATCATCTACCAACATCAGCAGCTTCAAGGAACATCAGCGTCTCTGTTATCATTAAGGTTAACATCAGCTTCAAGTAACACCGGCGGCGGCCTTTCTTCTTCCACACTCCAACAGCAGCTTCAAGGAACTCACGCCCCCTCCACACCCCACTTTGTGGAGCCCATCTCTGCCACATGTCAACCCAAGTCCCTAACCCAAACCCCACACCCAATAGTCTTATAATATATTAACTCAAAAAGAATTAGAGTTTTAATGTTTATACTTTCCTATTATTATATTTATTTTATTGCATTTTTTTATACTAACTTTTAACTTCTTAAAAAGTTAATAATAGTTGAAGAAAAGTGTTTGACTAACAAGGAAGAACTTTTATAATGACTTTTACTTTCCAGTTGATAAAAAGGGGTCACAAACCACAAATTCCCCATTAACCCTCCACAACAACCTTCTTCTTCATCTGCCACCAACATCCTCCTCATTCATCCTCCAACCACCCAACAATTAAGTAACCTGTACGTACGTAGTATCTTTCTCCCCTGCTTTCAACCGATGAAATCAAACCCTTACTCCATCAATTAACACCAGACAACTACTCCATCTCTGTTCTCATTAATCTTCAATTACTCCCCCATCTACCACCCTTACATACATCTGCCTGCCCTATATCATCTACCAACATCAGCAGCTTCAAGTAACATCAGCGTCTCTGTTATCATTAAGGTTAACATCAGCTTCAAGTAACACCGGCGGCAGCCTTTCTTCTCCCACACTCCAACAGCAGGTCGCATTTACAAAGGTGATTCTGATTACTATTTCATAAAATGAGTGTTTTTGATACAAAATTACATGAATAAAGGATTGAACTAGTAACTGAACGTTTTGGGATGAGACTTGATATAAAACTGTTTCTTTGATCTGGACTTGAAAGATAAGTTTATTACTATGACTGATAATGGTCAAACTATTACGTAATTGATGACCAGTTTAGATTATTTTACTGTTTTGATCATTTATTTTAGAAAATTTGTGAATATGCTTCTGCTGCCTGAGAGGTATTTATAAATACGTAATTAAAACCTCAAACCGAAGCTAGTCGCCTGGTTCGAGATCCAAACAGTTCGTTTGACAATGTGGTTATTGCTCTACCCATTTAAAAGGCGTTGCTTGATTAACCAGCCCTTTTTTGTAATTTAAAATGAAGCAAGATTCATAGATCTGTTAATGGTAGAATAACCCCATACTATTTCAAAAAACCTGTTGACCATTATATGAATGTTGGGGTTGTCGAATGTTTGTTTGTTTGTTTGTTTTTTTTTTTTTTTTAACTGAGAATGTTTGTTTATTTACTGCTGTTGCTGTTGTCGATAACACTTTGTGATGGTATACCTTGTTGCTGCTGTTGCCGTTTCTTATGTTTAAAATATATTAACTGATGGTAAAATGTTTTTCAATATGCTAGAGAGAAAAAAATTAAATAAGCTAAACTAAACACTTTTTAAAGGATGTCCTTTTGGTCATTTTACATAAACAAGCTAAACCACACTCTTTTAAAAAACTACTTATTAACTTACTGGCTTACAAGCTAAACTAAACCACACTCTTTTAAAAAACTACTTATTAACTTACTGGCTTACAAGCTAAACCAAACACTTTTTTTAGAAATTCCTTTTCAAAAAGTCATTTTAACAAAAGTCCTTTTGTACTAAAATAAGGAATCCCAAACACCCCCGAAGTGGTTCTTAAAGATAATGACAACAGAAGGAAAGAGTTTGATATTTGTAAACCAATTTGACTTTAATAACTTGAGATCAAGAGTTCAAATGTATATTACATCATTCGAGAAAAAATGTTAAAATTCAAATTGTATATAATATACTTTATCCTCTCATCCAGGACCAGGGTTATAGGTATGTTACAACCAACCCCTTAGGTTGGGAGACTTTTCGAGTTGTTGGCTATGCACTTGTAGCGGTCCAAAATTAAATAGCGGTCATGGTCCGCTATATGATATGAAATGAGGGAGTCCAGCGAATGAAGACGATTTAGGTTTAATTTTGGGTTTGGGCCTGGGTTTATTTATAAACAAAAAGTTGATTAATGTGGGCTTTACCTTACTTTTGGGCTGAAATAAGCAAAACCGCTAAAAGCAGTGCTACGACTGCTATACGGGTTTCAAAATAGCGGTCCAATAGTGGGATTTAGCACCGCTAATAGCGGGACCACTATAAGGGACCGCTATGGTTTCGTATGTCCGCTAAGCGCTATAGCACGCTATTGACTGCATAGGTTGTTGCTTGTGCGTGGGTTATGATATGTGAGACAATTTGATTATCTGTTTGGATGGATGATCATCAAATCACAGATGCTGCTGATGATGTTGGTGAAAGCCTCAGAGGTGTAAAGTAAAATTTATGGTTATAAATACTGAGCTGCATTAGGTTATAAAATTTAAGGTTGTAAATACTGATCATCAAATTGTATACAGAGACTTTTCCACACTTTGTGTTAAATCGTTATCTGGTTTCAAATTTTAGGTGTTTACAATAAATACGTTTGTTTATGATTTTTTGTTTAATAAGGTAATGGAGAACAGCAGCAGCATTACGACGTCATCTAACGAGCAGCAACACCTACTAATTACTCTACATATGGGAGGGACATGGAGCAAACAGGAGTACGTAGCAACCGAAGGAAGCAGAATCGAGAAACGTCTTCTAAAGATTCCTTTGACTTCGTCACTTTCAGATTTGACTTATTCAGAGCTGATTGATCATGTGAAAAGGGAGGCAGGTCCATTTGGAAATGAAAAATTGACATACAAATCATCAAAGAAGCCTGTATTAGGCATGCGTATACCAGGCGTGGAAAAAGTGGACTTTTTAGCACTTACTATCAAGAGCGAGTGGAACATGAAGCCCTTTTTGGGTCATGTGGGAGCTTTTAGCTTCATCCGAACCCGTAAACTTGTACCTTGGGTGAATCCTTCCTGAAGCCATGTTTTATGTTTTGTTTTAACTAGTAATGTTTGTTTAAGATGGTTAAGTAAGTAGTGAGATGCTTCAGCTTATTATTATATTGGTTTTTATGTTAATGTCTAAGATGGTTAAATTAATGATTGTGTATGTTTTAACTGATAATAGATGCTTTTATCGACTGTCCATTGTTTCCTAATAGAATTTCGCAAGTCCACCACCACAACCCAATTCAGTCTGGTAACTGAAACCAAATTTGTCAACTTTGTATCAGTTTATCATCTCACAAGATTATTACTTTCAACCAAAGCCTATCAAATGTTTATTCCAAGCCTACGAAAGTGGCATTTTACTCTGCTTAAAATTAAAGATACATACCTCAGAATTTAGGGGCGGATCATCCACACGGGCCAGCTTGTATAAACTCTTCAGATCTCTGCCTCACAAACATGTAAAGGCATCTCCTATATTACAAAACACATGAGCGGGAATAGTGCGCGTGTACACGTCGCCTTTTCCACGCCTTTTCCATTATATTGATTTCAGGCAGAAGACAAATACCAAGGACGACCTTAAACTTTTGGGTTTCTTAAAGTAAGCTATTGCAGTTTCTTAAAAGTTAAATGGTAGATCGACTTCTGAGTTGGCCCATAAAATTAACACAACTGTCAAGAAGCTAAAACACAGTTCCATAAATTAAGATAATGTCTGAATAATTCTTGGTATATAACTGCTTTTATTAAATCCGGTTGGCGAGATTGTAAAGTGTTGTTTGTTTTTAGCCAAGAACCCTGATGAAAAATCGGCTGATTTGATCTAGCTTGGTAAGGTAACCGACAAAAAAAGAGGTTGCAAGCGAACAGAGTTTTTAGTACCGTAAGTGAAGTAAACAACGCTGTGATAATATTTCAAAGCAGCAAAATGGATCGACAACAACAATACTATGCCGCATAACAGAAGAGCAACAACAGTATTAAGATGGACAACAAGATCAGAATGGATTAGCATTAGATTAAGACGGACCACTACATCAAAATGGATCAGCAACAACATATTAAGATGGACAACCGACCATATTTTATAGTATTTGCCCTTATTTTTACTACATTTTTTGTTTATTTTTGTTACTTGATGTTAATAGGTGTTATTTTTGCAGACTCATGAGCTAACACGGGCAAGAAAGTGAAAAGAAAAGCAATTGGATTCGTTGCATATCTTCAGTTTTTCCTTCCATTTTATACTGAAATTTAATTAATTTCCTCTAATTTAATGCTTCTTCCTTCTCAAATTAATGCAATCTTTAACCTGCCACATAGTTCAATAATGATGGTCTTTGACTTTACTCAAACGCTTATGAACAACCTAAGGGGATTTGCAGATTAAATAAATGTTATCTGCATTTTATAGAAATATTTGCAGGCAGTTATTTCTATGGGAAAGGAAGGTGATTTATAAGGGTAAAGATGTCTAGGTGCCAATCTTTTCACTTTTCATATTTCGGTCCAATTACAGTAGGTTTGGAGATTATAATATGTGGTGGAACCAAGATGTTTTGTAGGATAATATCTTTTGTGTATTTGAATGTGTATAATCTCACTCCCGTTATTGTTTATGTTTTTGGGTTATTGGCTTCCGCTTTTCTTTTCGTTTGATTGATCTAAAGTACCGGCGTTGAATTTGATTTCTTTTGGTTGTTACACTGAGTGTATGTATTGTATGGATATATAGTAGTACCAAAGTTAATATCAAGTCAAACGGCTTAAAATTCATATATGGTTGCTGCTAAAGTACTAATGCATATCAGTTAACATAACTGAATCATACCTATACAAATAGAAATACATAGAATTCGTCTAGTTTTTCTAAAACTTTTTCTCACAATTTACTAGACATATAACAACCCAAAGTTTACGTCAAGACAGGGAAAATAGGTGATTATTACGAGAATTGTTATTTTTTTAATAAAATCTTGCGACTTATACGCATCGTTAGGAGGATAACTCGTAAAGCTTTCAAATTTTGGACAGTTAATTAACTAAAAGAAAAACAGTGAAGTCATGACCAAGAGTGCCAAGCCAATCAAAGCTATAGACGGAACACCTGTTAAATGTGATGATGAAAACGAAAATGGTGTTGGCGCTGGTGAATCTGAATCTATGTGTTCATGTCCATTCGGCTTGATCTGGATGTTGAACTTGCATTGATCTTTCGATGGGTCTTGGTCGACTTGTGTTGCTAACCCATCAAAATCGCAACTTTCTTTCGATTGGTTTGACATTTGAAAGAACGAGTTAAAAGCATAAGACGCCATTTCGCACTCACTGAGGCCGCTACATGATCCACCGTCGGCAAACGCACTACAATCGGCATGTTCACACGCGTAATCCATAGTCTCATTGAGTTTTTGTTTGTCATGAGGCACATCTGACCTCAAAACACACCACTTCTTAGACTAAAAAGTGACAGTTTTCGCTCCTACTAATTTCTTGTTCTTGTCTTTTGCATCTAAGCTTGTGTTGAATTTCAGTTGACCCGCGTAGTCAAAGATACCCCAATGTCATTCGAAGTTTCCGGGAACTATGCTTTTCGCATCCTCGTCAACAAGCCTAAAAAGGTAAACTTCAATATAACCGGGGTACAATGGTGTCCCCTTATTATTTGTAACTCGAGGCAAGAACCCGTTATAAAACCTTGAAGCAAGGGAGTTGTTGGCCCACTTATTTCCGTCAGTGGGCCAACCTATATCTCCGATAACAATGGTCATGTTCGCATGACAGGGGCAGATCTAGGTTGAACACTACGGGTTCGCACGAACCCATTCGGTTTCAAATTTTTAGTAGAAATGATAATATAAAATTTGGGATGAACCCATAAAAGAAGTTCTGGATGAACCCATTAGCTAAATTGAACAATGGCTGACTGGTAAATGCATGCTTGATCTAAATCAGAATCTAGGGAGGTTAGTGGAGGTGCTCGGATGCAACGAGAAGAGGTAGTATCCCTGAAAATAGAATCAATTGAGTGCTTGTATGTTATTTTTACTTCTTCAAATTTTCCTTAGGGAAATATTAATTTATTCTTGTGTTTTCAAGTAATATTAAAATGGGTGAATATTGTTAAGTAGGAATATTCATCAGGTTGTTTTTATGAAAGAATGAGATGAAATCAAATGCCGATCTAGGGGTGTTCAGAATTCGATTAAATTTGAAAAATTCGAAATTCGACTCGATTAAAAAGGTTCGAATTCAAGTTGATTCGTATTCGAGTCCAGTAATCGAATTAGAATCGAATACGAATTTATGATTTTGAATTCGATTCGATTCGAAATTTGAATTCAATTTATATATAATTTTTTGATATATGTATATACACACACAAACATATATACACACATATAACTTAGCCAAAATATGAACTACCTCCATAAGTGATAAGTTTATTATTCATAACATTACCAAACCCAGTGACAAATAGTCCATGCTACTTATTTCTAAATTTTTACCTAACTTAAATCGCTACCGGTAACCAACCTATCTTCTAATTTTTTGGTGTTTTGACATATTGATAGTTAATTAATTTTGCAAATTATTATATTTTATGTTGAATATAATTAGTTTGTAGTATTTTAAAAAATGAAAGTTAAATAATTTATTGATTAGGGTGAATTTGAATTAAATCGAATTTGGTTCGAATTCGGTTTAAATTCGAGTTTCAAATATTAATCGAATCGAATCAATACGAATTCCGGTAAAAATAATAAAAATTCGATTCGAGTAATTCGAAAATTCGTTATTTGATTCGATGAACACCGTTCAATCTATTTATATTCATAACATTGCTCATTCCTTGCATCTTCAAGGGTTAATTAACCATTTAATCATGTGAATTGGTTTAATATAGTTTAATTTCCCATATAGTGACAATTAGAAATCTTTTTAGCTAAAATTAACTAATGAAAATTAATTTTCCATACAGTGACAATTAAAAATTTTGCGTTCTTTGAAATATGAAACGAACTTTTAAAATTTCTTATTTTATTATATTACCCGAAAATTCTAACTTTTGGTTTTGAGCAATCTGATCACCAAAAAAAAGTTTAACCCATAGGAAAAAAATTATGGATCCGCCATTGCCAATTTGTTTGAAAGCTGATACACAAGTGTCAAAACATGCGTCAAACACATTTGTGTATTCAATGTTCCCGTCTTGGATGCCATCGGCGCCACCAAAAAATGCGTAATCCACAGGGAACCCACTATCCCCCATTACGAGGCTAAAAAACGGGAAGATGTTGATGATAAACGGAGCGTTATTCTTAGCAAGAAAATCGGCTATATCTTCGACCTCGTCGGAAACTTCAGGACGGAAAAGTCCAGCGGACGGTAGCGGTCTCCACGGCGGGGACATGTAAATATCCCCGTTGAAAGGAACCGAGGCCTTGATCTTGTCTCCGAGTTTGGCATCATCAAGAGCCTTTTGGATACTCTTGAGCGCGGGCAGTGTCGAGTTGATATACTTATCCTTATAGTCTACTAGAAATGGCTCGTTACCAACGGGCACACTCAACGTGTTACAATTTTTTTTACGTTATATGCACACTAAACAAAAAAAATAACGTGTTAAGAAGTTGCAATTTACGTTATCCTGACTTTGTTTTCCACGTATTTGGCAACGTTGTCATCGACCCATTTTTTGGCATTGTTCTTTTGGGTCACAACCTCGGTACGATATTCACTACTACCCACTCTTCCAAAACTTCGGTATTTATATTTTAGTGGTACCGATCTCATTCCTAATTATAAGTGATAAGTCAATATGGATCAATTTTATGTATTATCGTTTTTGTTTAAGATGTCTGGGTCGGTTTCTAATAATAAAAAAACAATATATTTGATGGTCGATTTAAGTAAAATGATAATAATAAACAGTTCAGACTATGATAAGCAAAAAACTTTCTATAAAAACCTGTGGATAGTTTGTGATGTTAGTTAGAAACCCACTTTTCATATAGATGTTGATAAATATTCAAATAAGTAACTTTTATAAAAACCTGTATATAGTTTATGATGTTAGTTAGAAACCCACTTTTCATATGAATGTCCATAAATATTCAAATAAGTTTGAATTTACTGTCATATAACATAACAGTGGTTAGACGTGCGGGCTTGGGTTTGGGGCGGGGAAACCAAACCAACGTCGCTTTAGCCACACCGGACCATCTTGGGTAGCGGCGTTGCCCCTCTGGCGTGGCTATGAAGCCTGGCGTGAGGCGAGTTGGGGAGCTGATGTGGATGGCGGGGATTTGCCGAGTTCATGTGACCGTTGGGCTAGCCGTTGGCCAATTATAAAAAGAAATTTCTTTAACTTTTATTCTATATAAATCAATCAATTCTTACTAAATTTTACTATCAAAATATTCAACCCATACCCCCTCTACACCCCACTTTGTAGAGCTCATCTTCACCGCCACATGTCAATTCAAGCCCCTAACCCAAACCCCACACTCAAGAGTGTTATAATATAGTTAAATGCCATTTTAGTCCCTGTGGTTTGTGCCATTTTGCCAGGTTAGTCCAAAGGTTTCATTTTTAACTTGTGGGTCCAAAAAGGTTTCACAGTTGTCATTTTAGTCCACTGGGTTAACTTCATCCATTTTTTCTGTTAACCAGAAGGCCATTTCGGTCATTTTATATGGCTGAATTGCCCTTTTAGTTAACAGAATTACATACAAAATGACCAAATTGGCCTTCTCGTTAACAGAAAAAATGGATGAAGTTAACCAAGTGGACTAAACTGGCAACTGTGAAACCTTTTTGGACCCAAATGTTAAAAATGAAACCTTTGGACTAAACTGGCAAAATGGCCCAAACCACAGAGACTAAAATGGCATTTAACTCTAATATATATTAACTCAAAAAGAATTAGAGTTTTAATGTTTATACTTTCCTTTTATTATATTTATATTATTGCATTTTTTTCTAATTTTTTTAACTCAAAAGGAATTAGGGTTTTAGTGTACTCCCAATTCCAAACGACACAGACACAACGCCACACCACTACACAACACTCCTATCTTCCACTTAGAGGTGTACAAATCGGTTTTTTTTCAAAAACCGGTTTCGGTTATTAACCGAACCGGTTTTTTCACCCAAAACGAAAACCGTTTTTTTATAACCGGTTTCGGTTGCTAACCGGTTTTATAAGTCCAAAACAATAACCGGTGTAACCGGTTAGGACCGGTAAAAAAACCGGTTTTTTTTTTCCAATTTTAACCGGTTTTTTTAAAACCGGTTTCGATTATTAACCGGTTTTTCAGATCAAGATTAGTAACCGGTCACAAACCGACGGTCCGGTTATAAACAAACCGGTTAAAAAAAACCGGTTTCGATTTTTTTCCCGGTTTCGGTTCTAAAACCGTTTTTTTTTACATCCAGCCACCACAAATTTTACTACCCCAAAAGTCCACAAATCCCCCATTAACCCCTCCACCATCCTCATTCATCCTCCAACTACCCAACAATTACCATCTTTCCAACTTTCTCTCCTTTCAACCGATCCAATCAAACCCTTACTCCATTTCTGTTATCATTAATCAGTCTCCATCTCTGTTCATGAATTAAGGTTATCAGCGACTACACCAGACAACTACTACTTCGTCTCTGTTATCATTAATATTCAATTACTCCCCCATCTACCACCCTTACATACATCTGCCCTATATCATCTACCAACATCAGCAGCTTCAACTAACTCCGGCGGCCTTTCTTCTTCCACACTCCAACAGCAGGTCGCATTTACAAAGGTGATTCTGATTACTATTTCATAAAATGAGTGTTTTTGATACAAAATTACTTCACACTGATTGAACTAGTAACTGAACATTTTGGGATGAGACTTAATATGAAACTGTTTCTTTGATCTGGACTTGAAAGATAAGTTTATTACTTTGACTGATAATGGTCAAAGTATTACGTAATTGATGACCAGTTTAGATTATTTTACTGTTTTGATCATTTATTCTAAAAAATTTGTGAATATGGTTCTGCTGAGAGGTATTTATAAATTGTTAAAACCCGTCGATTGTTTGTTTTTTTTTTTCTTCTAACTGAGAATGTTTGTTTATTTACTGCTGTTGCTGTTGTCGATAACACTTATATGCTGCTGGATATCTTTTTTGGTCATTTTACATGAACAGGTTAAACCAAACACTACTTAAAAAACTACTTATTAACTTATTGGCTTAAAAGCTAACCCAAACACTTTTTTTCGAAATTCCTTTTAACAAAAGTCCTTTTGTACTAAAATAAGGAATCCCAAACACCCCCACAGTTTCACTCGGTCACTCTCTTCAGGTTTGCTGTTTTTTATTGATTTTTAGATTCATTTGATGTTATATGAATTTTATTGATGTTAATTTAGGATTTTGATTTTTTATTTGACGGTTCATGTTTGTTTACCTGCGCCACTCGATTATGTTCGATATACGTCTTTCACGATTCTGTTGGATTTGTATTGTTAGATATTGTGGTTCTCAAACCGTGTTGAAAGTTCTCAACTGAATGACGGTTGTCGGACACGTGGCAATCATGGATTGGTTGACTTGAAAGGATTTTTTAAGCCATTTCACAAGATTGAAAAAGCTCATGAAATTGTTTCAATTGGCTATTTCTGAAAAATTTACTAATAAACGGCTATTTTGGAGATTTTCCCGTTTTTATTTCATTTTTTTGGCCTTTTTTTTTAAATTAAAAGTCAAAGTAGATTGGGGTTTATTTACTAGTTTAGTTCGCCCTTTGCCCCATTCATCAGAAAACACACCATTCTCCAGCCTTGGCCCACAATTCTCCTCTTTTCTTGCTCATCTCGATTGATTTCATAGAGAATCAGGTACGAGTTTCAGTTCCCCAATTTTTGATTATCATGTGGTTTCAGAGATTAGGTGATTTATGATGTAAATTGGTGTTCTTGTATGTTTCCCCATTAACCCCTCGACAACTACCCCCATTCATCATCTCCAACTACCCAACAATTACTCCATCTCTCCGGTCAAAATACAGTAAATTTGATTGTTGATCGATTGTTCTGTTCATCTGCGCCATTCATCAATAATCTTCAATTACTCCAACTATCTACCACCCTTAAGTTACATCTGCCCTATATCTACCAACAAACATCAAACAAGCGACCTCAGCAGGTTCACGTAACATCAGCAGGTTCCACGGCGGCGCTGTTGCTCCGGCGGCCTTCTTCCACACTCCAACAGGTCGCATTTACAATCTAAAGGTGCTTTTGATTTGATTGATTGTGCAAATTTCATACCTTGAATTGCTAGTTGAATAGCCTAAGAAAACTGATTGATTGTGCAAATTTCATACCTTGAATTGCTTGTTTGTTTGTTTTTTTTTTCTAACTGAGAATTGACTGGTTTTCTTTTCTTTTTCCTAACTGAGAATTGTCGAATGTTTGTTTCTTTTTTTCTAACTGAGATTTGTTTCTTTTCAAACTGAGAATGTTTGTTTATTAACTGCTGTTGCTGTTGTCGATAACACTTGGTGATGGTATAAGTATATATATCCTTGTTGCTATTGTTGCCGTTTCTTATGTTTAAAATATATTAACTGATATATATCGGCATTCAGAAAATGGATGAAAAATATATTAACTGATATTAACTGATGGTAAAATGTTTTTCAATATGATAGAGAGAAAAAAAATTAAATAACCTCCGATCATAGAATGAAAAAGATAATCAAGAATTTGACCCATGAAAACCTAAGTGTCATTAATATTTTTGTTGTATTTCATTTTTTTTTGCAGTGGAAGTTGAATACATATTTCAAAAGAAAGGAAACTTGTAAGACATGGCGTTCGATTTCTATATACTTCATTTGCTTTCATTTCTAGCACCATGACGTTTCTCTAAGCTTTAATCGATGAGAACACTATCAGGTATGATTACTAATCTTATTATTAATATACACAATCTGATAATTAGTATTATATTTTATACTTGTAATTAAAATGTGTAAAAACTTTTATTTAATATTTCATCAACTGCATGCTTATTTAATATTCCATCAACTGCATGCTTACTTTATAGTGCAAGCCGTAACAGCATTTGTTGGGCTTCATCGCCGGTCCCTAATCCACTTCCATAGCCACTGATCGTCTTATCCACCCACATAATCCCTTGGATAAACCCTAGCTTCTCCATCATCACAGCCGCTTGCATAAACCTCCGTTCACCATCATCACCGCCGTGTCTATGGCCAAAGGAGAAGAAATATTGCCTTATTATCACATGAATGGCAAAAATAGAGGATTTACGGTTTACCGGGGAACTATACACGTGTTTGTTCCACTGCCTGAAATCCTTGAACATATCGATAATCCCAGTGTTCTCATAGGGACAACATGGAAAGCCGGCAAAAGGTTAATTCGATTTGAGAGAGTAGCTGGCACACACCGTAGGCCTTCACCATCACCAACCAATTCCACGGAGAGGTATAGGCCCATGCCTTATGATCGTGTGATATATATATACATTGTTTGAAGTCTTCTTTGCTGTGATTTATATTTATGAAATTTGTAAACTGGACTTTGAGTTATTTACAATTAATCATAATTTTACAGTGATTCCACTACGGAGCCGATGGAAAAAGTGGAGGATTTGAAGTTCATGAGTAAAAAGCTTCTCAAAGGTTAGTGATTTCTACGCTTTAATTTTAGTTCATTTGCTCATGAACTTCATGAGTGAAAAGGAAATATTTTTTTTGAGGGATAATTTGGTGTCAGGGGCTTATGAATTTGGTGTAAGCCCCTGACTGCAAAAAACCCCGGGGACAAAGATGCCAACCTGCACCACACCAAAATTAAAAACAGACATGCACAAGTTTAGAAATTCTCCCTCAAAATATCTAAAAAAACACCACCATATCAGAAGCCTATCATCTATATCACTTCTCAGTCTTCTTCCTTCATGAGTTAATAATTTTAATCAACTCATCAATAAAATATGTGGAAATACAGGGTTGGCTTTTGCTGAGAGTTCGACTGGAGCCTGGGCTAAAAAGGAAGAAGACTGAGAAGTGATATAGATGATAGGCTTTTGATATGGTGGTGTTTTTTTAGAGATTTTGAGGGAGAATTTCTAAACTTGTGCATGTCTGTTTTTAATTTTGGTGTGGTGCAGGTTGGCATCTTTGTCCCTGGGGTTTTTTGCAGTCAGGGGCTTACACCAAATTCATAAGCCCCTGACACCAAATTATCCCCCAAAAAAAAATACTTCCTTTTCACTCATGAAGTTCATGAGCAAATGAACTAAAATTAAAGCGTAGAAATCACTAACCTTTGAGAAGCTTTTTACTCGTGAATTTCAAATCCTCCACTTTTTCCATCGGCTCCGTAGTGGAATCACTGTTAAATTATGATTAATTGTAAATAACTCAAAGTCCAGTTTACAAATTTCATAAATATAAATCACAGCAAAGAAGACTTCAAACAATGTATATATATATCACACGATCATAAGGCATGGACCTATACCTCTCCGTGGAATTGGTTGGTGATGGTAAAGGCCTACGGTGTGTGCCAGCTACTCTCTCAAATCGAATTAACCTTTTGCCGGCTTTCCATGTTGTCCCTATGAGAACACTGGGATTATCGATATGTTCAAGGATTTCAGGCGGCGAAACAAACACGTGTATAGTTCCCCGGTCAACCGTAAATCCTCTATTTTTGCCATTCATGTGATAATAAGGCAATATTTCTTCTCCTTTGGCCATAGACACGGCGGTGATGATGGTGAACGGAGGTTTATGCAAGCGGCGGTGATGATGGTGAAGCTAGGGTTTATCCAAGGGATTATGTGGGTGGATAAGACGATCAATGGCTATGGAAGTGGATTAGGGACCGGCGAATGGGCTGAAGCCCAACAAATGCTGTTACGGCTTGCACTATAAAGTAAGCATGCAGTTGATGGAATATTAAATAAGCATGCAGTTGATGAAATATTAAATAAAAGTTTTTACACATTTTAATTACAAGTATAAAATATAATACTAATTATCAGATTGTGTATATTAATAATAAGATTAGTAATCATACCTGATAGTGTTCTCATCGATTAAAGCTTAGAGAAACGTCATGGTGCTAGAAATGAAATCATACCTGATAGTGTTCATTATCATCGTCGAACAACTCCTTGACAGAAACAGACCCTAATCCTCCATTGTTTATCTCCATTTGTTGTCTCTGACTTATCCTTTCAGTCGTCCAGTAAGATATTGGTGGCTCGGTTATTTCATCATCAAAACCAACGGACCTGGTACCGTCCAGGTATAGCAACTACAAAAAACAATAAAGTAATACATCTTAGCTATGCTAGTAACTAGTGGGTTCTCAATAACAATAAAGAAGTAAATACTGTATACACATATGTATTACTGAAAAAATACACATGTGTATTGTTGAAGCGCATGCCTTGTTTGCATTGCACCTTCACCCTTAAGCATCATTATTGATTAAATGTCCTTTTTACATCATTGTGAATAATTCATGCCAACTATTATTAGAATCAAATACAGAAACAAAAGGTATTAGTAACACATACCACTAAAAATGTCAGGGGTCCTCGGAACCATGAGTTTTTATCACACCTCTTCCAGTGGTTTTTACACACTTTCACAGCGTCGATTATAAACTGGCACCAATCATGCTCTCTAAAGCCATGATCCATGTCAAACATGTACAACAATGTGTACATCGCTATGCCATTCATCGTGCAGCCAACCATCGTTGATATGAACATCACAAAATCGAGCTGGAACATCTCTTCATCCTCATCTTCGTACTCCGTAATCTTCTCTACCAGGTCTTTGCAGCTAATGATACTCCTACTAAACCTTCCTCTCCACCGGGATACCAACGGATGCTTACAAGCTTCCTTGTTGTCAACGTTTACCCTAATACCCCCACATGGTAAGCCCAACAGTTTCCGTACCGACTCCTTGTCTACCTTGATCGTTTGTTCACCTAACCTAATAACTATGTTTTTGGTATCTAGACGATCCACTACAAAATGCCCTAAAACAGATTTAATTTCATCCACTTTCAGCTTCAGAATCTTACCGAATACCATCCGTCAAACAATATTCCGCTGCGTCGTTGTCATCTTCTTAATTGCTTCGCACAACTTGTTTGGTGACGTTCGCGTCCTAATCCCGGGCAGCCGATGATTTTTTTTTCCTCTTCGACGCTTTACAGATTTCAATTTTCTGCGCTTATCTTCTTTCTTCGGATGCCGTGTTTTATACTTAAACAACTCATCCAAAACCTGGTTTTTTTATCTCCCTTGTCATCTGTTCAATATTCATGTACCAAATTTTATGTTAACAGATTACACAAAACAACAGTTTATTAAAAGTAACTTTTTTTCCAACACTTAATTACCTCTTTTTCTGTCATCCTTGTTACTCTTTCGTTTTCCTAACCCACCAGATGTTTTGTGCAGGGTTGAATGAGATCCAGCTTCTCCTGTTATTAAAAAAATAACAAAAGGTAAGGGTTTGATAAACTAGTACACATACGTTACATATTCAATTTCTCAACGAAAAGGTGTACATACCTTTCATTTCACCTGCATCAGAAGCTACTGTTCTTTTCTTCGTTGTATCACCCTCACCAGCACATTTCCCTAAATTAACCCAAAAAACGCCCAAACGGATTCAAACTACAGATTATATTATACCGTTCCTTTTCTGATAGTCACAACTAAAAGCTTAAAACTCATTACACACATGTGTTTTTACCTTTGTTTTCAGTCTCTTCGTTATTGTCACCTAAGTAAAGATTCATGAAATTTAAAATCAAACGAAAACACCAATCAGAATATTGTAGTTTACTAATCAATACACTTCGAATGCTAACCTTCTGATTTCTCCATGAACGGTACCCGAATAGCCTTAACCTTATTTTTTTTCACTCTTTTTGCTCGTCTTCCTGTCAGTATCAATGGTTGATTGTCCTCTTCGTTTGGTAACTTCATGTTCTGTGCAGTAATATCTTCCGTTTGTTCTCTAGGCTTACCAACTGTTCATGTAATTCACCAAACATTGTAAGTACACATTCCAAACCTCAGGTTTTAAAAACCCGTAGCTACCTAAAACATGTATCATTTTTGCTCAACCCTCTTCTAACAGAGTTACCTTCGTTGCTGGTCTCACATTTCTGATTCTTTGTTGTTGAATTACCATCGTCAAAACTCTTGTTCAACTCTTCATCAGCCGATGCATTGGCCCCTTCGCCCTCTTTATTCTTATGGCCTGCCACTTGTTACCAAAAAAAACATAATATGGTCAGAACTTAAGTGTAACTACACATCCTTGAATAAATGAAAAAACAATTTCTTTGAGACGTGGAACTAACATAACTGAATCATACCTATACAAATAGAAATACATAGAATTCGTCTAGTTTTTCTGTAACTTTTTCTCACTATTCACTAGACATATAACAACCCAAAGTTTATGTCAAGACAGGGAAATAGGTGATTATTACGAGAATTGTTATTTTTTAATAAAATCTTGCGACTTATCCTCCCCACAGATGATTTTCACGCATTGTTAGTAGGATAAGTCATAACGTTTTCAAAATTTGGACACGTTAATTAACTAAAAGAAAAACAGTGAAGTCATGACCAAGAGTGCCAAGCCAACCAAAGCTATAGACGGAACACTCATTAAATGTGATGATGACAACGAAAATGGTGATGGCGCTGGTGAATCTGAATCTATGTGTTCATGTCCATTCGGCTTGATCTGGATGTTGAACTTGCATTGATCTTTCGATGGGTCTTGGTCGACTTGAGTTGCTAACCCATCAAAATCGCAACTTTCTTTCGATTGGTTGGACATTTGAAAGAACAAGTTAAAAGCATAAAACGCCATTTCGCACTCACCGAGGCCGCTACATGATCCACCGTCGGCAAACGGCACTACAATCGGCATGTTCACACGCGTAATCCATAGTCTCATTGAGTTTTTGTTTGTCATGAGGCACATCTGACCTCAAAACACACCACTTCTTAGACTAAAAAGTGACAGTTTTCGCTCCTACTAATTTCTTGTTCTTGTCTTTTGCATCTAAGCTTGTGTTGAATTTTGGTTGACCCGCGTAGTCAAAGATACCCCAATGTCGTTCTAAGTTTTCAGGAACTATGCTTTTCGCGTCCTCGTCAACGAGCCCAAAAAGGTAAACTTCAATATAACCTGGGTACAAAGGTGTCCCCTTGTTGTTTGTAACTCGAGCTTGGTTTTAAATTGCGTAATGCGCTCTGATGCGTTTTGGTCCAAAAATCTGATGCGTGATGCGCACGCATCACGTATACTGGACGTCTCTAGTATAAAAGTACCATAAAATAATCATACATATAAAAACTACTTATAACAAACTTATAAAACATACTTAATCTTTAAAATAACAAAACATTAATCAACATACTTAGTCTTTAAAATAACAAAACATTAATAAAACATACTTAGTCTTAGACATAACAAAACACTTAAAAGGTAAACATACTCTTAACTACTAGTTTCTAATCAATTATCATTAAATCATCAGAAGTACCACCCAAACGTCCATCTCTTTCATCATCATACTCCCCGATATCTTCTTCAATCTCATTTTCATCATATAGAGCATGTCGTTAATAGCCATTTTATTACCTAACATAACTCAAAAGTCAAAATTCCAATTTCCAAGGTTTATTTTCCAGAAAAGTATCTTTTTCCAGCTGTGTAAAGCTGTGTAAAATAAAAAAAATAAAAAAAGGGTGACTCTTCATTTTCCCTCCAAAGCCAAAATAAAAAATCCCTTCATTTTACATGTTGCACGCATCAGACCGCATATTGCAATGCCTCGCATCATGCGATATCACCGCATCACTGCCGCATCACGTAATAGTCTCGCATCGTTACACCTGATGCGCTATTTCCACCGCAACGTGCGCATCACGCATTATGCGCGCATCATGCGCGCATTTTAAAACCAAGAACTCGAGGCAAGAACCCGTTATAAAACTTTGAAGCAAGGGAGCTGTTGGCCCACTTCCGTCAGTGGGCCAACCTATCTCCCCCGATAACAATGGTCATGTTTGCATGACCAATCTGTTTCAAAGCCGATACACAAGTGTCAAAACTTGCATCAAACACATTTGTGTATTCAATGTTCCCGTCTTGGATGCCATCGGCGCCATCAAAAAACGCGTAATCCACGGGGAACCCACTGTCCCCCATTATGAGGCTAAAAAATGGGAAGATGTTGATGATAAACGGAGCATTATTCTTAGCAAGAAAATCGGCTATATCTTCGACCTCGTCGGAAACTTCAGGACGGAAAGTCCAGCGGACGGTAGCGGTCTCCATGGCGGGACATGTAAATATCCCCGTTGAAAGGAACCGAGGCCTTGATCTTGTCTCGGAGTTTGGCATCATCAAGAGCCTTTTGGATACTCTTGAGCGCGGGCAGTGTCGAGTTGATATACCTATCCTTATCGTCTACTAGAAATGGCTCGTTACCAACGGCCACACTCCTGTATAACGATAAGCAACGTGTTACAATTTTTTTACGGTATATGCACACTAAACAAAAAAAAATAACGTGTCCGGTCAAGACTGAATATGAATATTTTAGATTAACACGTTTAGCATCTTGGGTTTTAGCCGGACTGAATTCACCCCAAAATCAAGACTGAGAAACGAACCGAATATGCATAATTTTAATTAATTTTAGTTGCATGTTGTTTCTAACAAACTCTTGCAGATTTTGACTTTCTTTCTGTTGTGGGAGCCAATAGACCATTGTAGTTAGTTGACTCAAGAGTCAAAGTCAAGATGAGAAAGTCGATTTTACTTGTTTTACTTGTATTTGACGGCTTAAATCAAAACGGTTATAGATGTGGGTTGGGTTGTTAAAAGTTGAGCTAACCTATTACCCCATAACTAGCTTCTTAATCTGTTTTAAATGATTTCAACACGAAAACATAACACAATGTACAATAGCTGAATTTGGAAGTGCATATTACTGCTACACCACCGTATTTTCGCAGTACGCAACCAACAGGGCACCACTACTGTTCTATGCCACCAACAAAGGTAACTCTCGACCGTTTATAGAAAATCTGGCAACTGAAACTTGAATTTTTTTTTTTTTGTTGGGGGGGGGGGGGGGGGGACGGGACTCCGGCACATAGGAATACAGTTGGGAATTGAATAGTGTTCATTGAATGACTTTGTCCACAAATTGGGGTTCGGCCCGATACCCCGTCCCTACGATTGTTCATTTTTCAACCTGAACCATTCCAAGCCTTTCATTGGTTTGGATTCACGGTTAGTTAAAAAAAATCCAGTCAGTCGGTTTAGGAGCTTTCTAACCGTATCGAACGGTTTTGTTTGGGGGTTTAAATATACTTGAGTTGAAACAGGTCGAGAAATAACCGAACGAGAGCGTAGAATTTTGTGCCAGGTGGATTATACACACGATTGAATTTTGTATAATATACTGTTTTGTTATAAAGTTCTAATCAACTCAAACTGTGAAAGCAAACGAAGCCAAATCATTAGTAACTGTATGGTTCGGTTACAATTTGATTTTAGTTTACAATGGTCAAAAACTGTTGCAAACATTCTCGGCTTGATCTAAAAACCGTCAAAACCGAACTGTTAACGCTATCCTTTGAGAAACGAGGTGGTGTATTCGATTCTAGCCTGCCGCGTTTATTATTTTCTTTTGCCAATTGTTTTTGTCTGTGGCCAGACTATGGTTGGATAGTGGATACTTGTATATGAACTTTAGGCCCAACGGTCGTTCCGTAGCCCACATATGCAACCGATCCGTTTGCTGTTTATTTCATTTGTTCTACTTATTTGGAGTAAATTATGTATTACTATATCCCCAATTCTTTTTGATTCACTGAATTAGTCATTTTGTTCAAGATTTTAAAGCAGGTTGTTTAATTTATGTCAATAATACATAGAATGTGTTGTTTGTAAATCTCTATTTTATAATATTATGTACAGTGAAGTGATTCACTGCTTTGTCCAAGGGCGTAGCTTTTAAGGGGCCGGGAGGGGCGCCCGACCCCCCGAACTTTTCACTCAGTAGTGTTATGTATGTACGTTTCGTGTAGAATTTTTTAGGTATATACGTTTTCGACCCCCCGGTTTTATAAAAAATAAAATTTACTTACATAGAATTTTTAGGTTCGGTGACTTCCGACCCCCCGGTGGAAATTTTCAAGCTTCGCCACTGGCTTTGTCAAGTCTTATAAAATATATTTTTAAATTAAATTCAGAATATACTTCAAAATATATTTTATAGAGATGGTTTCAGACGTGTTGGATAATAAATCAAATAGATGAATATTTTAGCGACGAGTGAAAATTGGGTAACCGGTTGTGTAGACGGATAATTAACAATGGTAAATGATGGTTAAAGATAAAAAAAATTAAGAAGAATATCTATAAGTTATGAAAAGCATATGCCATCACGAATTGAGAAGAATACTTTAAATAGGTTTCATATTAAATCGATTATTCCATTTAATATTTTGCATGGTAATTGGTTCATGGCAAACGGGTCGAGACGAAGAGACATAACAAATATTTTGCATGGTAATTGGTTGAGATTACCAATTTACCAAACATCAAGTCAACAAAAGAGAAGTTCAAAACAGAGTTCAGAAGATGTTAGTGAAGATAAGAAAATTGAAAAGCCGGATCCAGATGTTGGTGCTAGGAAAAGGAAGAGAATAAGAATTGAATCAGGTGCCTATGTTTATTCTGCATTATTCTTTTTTTCCTGTCAGATATACCATAACCTATTATACAATAGATAGTACTACAATGTCAACCACAATGTTTGACATGTTCTTAAATTGTGAACTTATGGCTATTCAAGTTTAGTTTTTTTTCTTGATAGCAGTCTTTTAAATATGTAACGTTTTCAGTTTTTGTACACATTTAAAATTCGGAAAGAATTGATTGACATTCTTTTCCCTGTTTGCGAGCTGGTGATGGAGAGGATCTACAAGTCACCTCAAAGTAATACTAGAAGGAACACATTCCACACATCATCATACAGGTGATTTTGGTTTTTTTACAATAATCACAATATCACTATTTTTGGCACATATTAGTTCATGTATTTTTGAGACTGTCAACTCCCAGAAGCACAATGATATTGTATGCTGTTCGTATTTTCACCAAATGTTATCAGGTCATGTCCCTCGCTTGTCTCATGGATGCTATTTTATTATTATCTTTTTGTTTTGGGTTGTTTTACAAATTTGAATATGGTTTAGCGTATGACAGTACCAATGGGTGTCATTAGAATATAAACCATGCTATAAGCCTCCAAATTAGGCATAATCATAATGTAGTTGAGTTGGTTATTCTTTCATCCTTCCATGATGTATAGTAGAAACTAGAAACAAGTTTACAACCTTAGTTATTTTCATAGTATCATTTGTGCATCCCACATTGATAAGTTACTCTTAACCTGCAGGATTGAAAATGATTTACAGAATCAGGAAGAACTTGACGCATGTCACCAGGTTAACAATGAATGGGACGAAAAGAGGGCGAGTTTAGAGAATGATTTCAAAGTGGATAAATGTTTAATCCATGCACTTCACATGAATACTTCGATAAGATCTGAAAATTTTAGAAAGAGAATTTGCCAACAAATTGGAAGAACATCGGGAGACTTGCCTTGACCAGTTAAAGGCAACAATGCTGGTAGCCCTGGGACAGGTGGCACCTGAGAATGAATTTTCTTTTCATGGTGGCCCCCACTTTACCTGAAACTCCAATTGAAGCGCAAAGTCATGATGAACCTGTGTGTGAAGGTGCTAATGAAATGAAGTCTACTGGTTCTCATACTTCCGAAAAAGAGATGGTTGATGCAACAGTATCAAGTGAGCAGATTGGAAAAGTTCCAGCTCAGCGGCTTGATGATGACATGGAGGTTGATGTGGCGGAAAAAGTTGACTCCAGTCATGAAATTCTAAGGGAGGTACTAGCAGTCCTGATGTGTCACTTGCTGTTGAAGACCATAATGACACAGGTGTGAATGATATGGCGCCACATGTCCACTCTGGTGACGTTGAAATTCAACAAAGAAAATGTTGAAGATGGCATTGTAGGCCTTGATACATCACATGTTGTGGAAGACCGTCATGAAACTGTTGATAATGTAGCACCCGAAGTTGAATCTAATGAGAGGGGGACGCCAGCTGGCACCGTTGGTGATCTGCAACCGACAGGTGCCAGTCAACTTGATCGGATCATTCCAGATGATGAAACTACCGACCCAACAACTTGATCGGATCGTTTGGCTACGTCGGTTTCACCCGCACCACTGGTTAATGCACTATACATATTTGATCACCTTACCAACGAAGTAGAGCGGTTATACACAATGAAAGAGAATTAACCAAGTTCCATCGAGAAATGGTCAGTCATTTATTTTTTTATATTGATAAGTTGACTCATATAGATCGACTTTTCATCATCCTATCTGTATTGTTTTCATGCAGAAACAAAGGCTGAATACCGAACGTGAAAAGGAAATAGCGGAAATTGTTGCTGAAATAAGGCTCAAGTATGAAGCTAAACATGTAGAAGCAGATGCAGCTTATAACTCAAAAAAGATGAAACTTGAGACCAATATCAATAGAGTAATCTTGAACAGACTATTGGCCGAAGCTTTCAGATGTCGGGGTCAAGGTATTATATGGAAAAATGATATATAAATAAAAAAAATTGTATATTGTTTTCGCTTTGTCAGTTTTAATGGAATACTGTTTTAATTCTTTTCAGACTCTCGGGCTGAAATAATGCAGCAACTGCCTAGGTTATTGGTTTCACCTTCTGTGAGGATTTTCCATGGTCAGTCTTCAGGAATCCAGCAGCCACTACAACCACCGTCGTCACGACCGCCTCTTCAGATAGTTCACCAACCAGCAGCAGCTCTGTTCTCAACCACACCGAGCAGGCT
This sequence comes from Helianthus tuberosus, assembly GCA_030545235.1. NCBI lineage: Eukaryota > Viridiplantae > Streptophyta > Magnoliopsida > Asterales > Asteraceae > Helianthus > Helianthus tuberosus. Next base: position 32,794,388 of record CM060351.1, on the reverse strand, counting down.
ACGACCACTACCTGCCCTCTTGCATTAGCTACTCTACTGATCTGCAAGTTGACGTTTAGGTTTTGGGTGCAAATATGTCTGCTCTTGGTCTATCTCAGAAACCCATTTATGTTCAAGGTAAGCTTTAAAATCTTTTTTGAATTTGCATGCTATTTTGAAAGATTGACACATTGTCTTTTTTTCTATTTTGCAGCCGCGAGTGGGATGAGAGACAGAAGTGGCAATGAAGGCTTAGATTAGACACACTTTAGAGTATCCCAGATGCGGTTCCATCAGTTTTGACTTGATCGCCAATTGAAGAAGAGTCCCCATAAACTTTATGGTCATGGGAAAGATCATTTTTCACTAAGTTATGAGCACCAGGGGAAGCTTGTGGCTCATCTTGCGTGTTTATTACCGAGTCGCTGGTTGTCAAATCATGACAATGCAACAAATTGGGGGAAATTCCGTACACGATTATGTAAGAGTTTCATTTAGTTTCTTTTGTTGATGTGCTGATTTGAATGGTGTAAGAAATACTGATTGTTCATTGAATGACTTCGTCCACAAATTGGGGTTCGGCCCGATACTCCGGCCCTACGATTGTTCATTTTTCAACCTGAACCATTCCAAACCTTCCATTGGTTTGGATTCACGGTTAGTTTAAAAAAAAAAAAAAAATTCAGTCAGTCGGTTTAGGAGCTTTCTAACCGTATCGAACGGTTTGGTTTGGGGGTTTAAATATACTTGAGTTGAAACCGGTCGAAAAATTACCAAATGAGAGCCTAGAATTTTGAGTCTGGTTTCTGGTGGATTATACACACGATTGAATTTTGCTTAAAAATACAATACGAGGAGCCGGACTTTTTAAGTTTTCACTCTTGAATGTTATCGCTTCATTTAGTTTGATTGTATAATATACTATTTTGTTATAAAGTTCTAATCAGCTCAAATTGTGAAAGAAAACGACGCCAAATCATTAATAACTGTATGGTTCGGTTACAATTTGATTTTAGTTTACAATGGTCAAAAACTGTTGTTAACATTCTCGGCTTGATCTAAAAACCGTCAAAACCGAACTATTCACGCTATCCTTTGAGAAATGAGGTGGTGTATTCGATTCTAGGCTCTAGCCTGCCGTGGTTATTATTTTCTTTTGCCAATTGTTTTTGTCTGTGGCTAGACTATGGTTGGATAGTGGATACTTGTATATGAACTTTAGGCCCAACGGTCGTTTCGTAGCCCACATATGCAACCGATCCGTTTGCTGTTTATTTCATTTGTTCTACTTATTTGGAGTAAATTATGTATTACTATATCCCCAGTTCTTTTTGATTCACTGAATTAGTCATTTTGTTCAAAAATCTCTATTTTATAATATTATGTACAGTGAAGTGATTCACTGCTTTGTCAAGTTTATAAAATATATTTTTAAATTAAATTCAGAATATACTTCAAAAGGTATTTTATAGAGATGGTTTCAGGCGTGTTGGATAATAAATCAAATAGATTAATATTTTAGCGACGAGTGTAAATTAGGTAACCGGTTGTGTAGATGGATAATTAACAATGGTAAATGATGGTTAAAGATAAAAAATTCAAGAAGAATATTTTTAAGTGATGGAAAGCATATGCATCACGAATTGAGAAGAATACTTTAAATAGGTTTCATATTCAATCGATTATTCCGTTCCATATTTTGCCTGGTAATTCGTAATTGGTTCATGGCAAACGGGTCGAGACGAAGAGACATAACAAATATGTATAATTACACCCCAAACGTCTATAATTATCAAATGCATTCTTGGTCTCCCTAAACCTCCCTACTTTCCACATGTGTTCTTCGTTCAATACACGCGCATATCCCACAAACCCTCCTCTTTGTTGGATTCAGTGGTTTTAAAGTTAACTATGGCAAACGTGATGTTAAGTTCCCCATCTAAGCTGATGCGTCGTAATTAAAAGTGGCCATACATGTGGTGTCAAAGAGGTACATGAGCATTGCCACATTTTTTGGCTAGCAAAACGGAGCCTGTATTAATCAAGAACCGCAACCCTTAGTAAGAAGCTAAAGACCGAAATATTACAATACACCCACATAACACAAAACCAGAACCTACTGTAACATACACGTGCTGAACGCTCAGCAATTTTCCCGAGTTACATTCTGAATCCTTGACCTATTTTTGACCCACAAAAACGACAAGGCTTTTATGTCCTCTATGACACTTTGTATTTGCACCTCCTTTTGGTTGACAATTTTGTCGTTTCTCTTCGCTCACAAGACCCAAACCACGGTTCTAGCAATGACCGATATGAGTTTTTTGTGAGTTGTAGTTCCCAACTCATCATCCATCCGTAGCATTGTTTTAAAATCGTAGTATTTTTCTTTGTTTTTGTTTTTAAATCGTAGTATTTTTCTTTGTTTTTGTTATTAAATCGTAGTATTTTTCTTTGTTATTGAACACATGTGCAATATTATTTTGTATTTTGCAGTATTTGGTATTTGTTTGTATTAGTTAGGCTATATATATTTTAAATTATATTTTGTATTAAAGAGGTGATTATATAGTGCAGCCCGTAACAGCATTTGTTGGGCTTCAGCCCATTCCCTAATCCACTTACAACATATATAGCCAGTCTTCTTCATACACATTGCATAAACCCTAGCCCCCTGCCGTTCACCATCATCACCCCCGCACCGCTGTGTCCATGGCCGAAGTAGAAGGAAGGTATTATAAGTTCCCCTTGGCATATGACATTATATGTATCTTTTTTGTTAGTTGTTATTTAAATGCCCTTCTTTTGTTTGTTTGAAGCTGAATGAATATGTGTTGCTTGCTTGTCAATTTGTCATAGAAGCTTTAATATGTATTTTGGGAACAAAAAGACAACTAATTACTTTTTGTAATTCATGCTACCTTACAAATGGAGTTGGGTTGACCCTAAACACTCTCCATTCACAACTTGTAACTTTTCGTATACACTAGAGTTTTATAAAAATTATGCTTTTTTCAGCAATAATCTTTCTGAAATATTATTATTATTAGCTTATGCTGCTGTTTTATGCAATAAAACTGATTATTTGGGTGACTTTTAATCCTAACCAGCAGTACGGCGTCATCTAACGAGCAGCAGCAGCTACTAATTACTCTACATATGGGAGGGACATGGAGCAAACAGAAGTATGTTGCAACCCAAGGAAGCAAAATCGAGAAACGTCTTCTGAAGATTCCGTTGACTTCGTCACTTTCAGATTTGACATATTCAGAGCTAATTGATCATGTGAAAAGGGAGGCAGGTTCATTTGGAGATGATAAATTGACTTACAAATCATCTGAGAAGCCTGTATTAGGCATGCGTATACCAGGCGTGAGAAAAGTTGATTTTTTAGCACTTACTATCCAGAGCGAGTGGAACATGAAGCCCTTTTTGAATCATGTGGCAGAGCTTTTAGCTTCATCCGAACCTGTAGACTTGTACCTTGGTTGAATCCTTCCTGAAGCCATGTCTTATGTCTAGTAGTATCTTTTATGTTTAAGATGGTTAAGTAAGTAGTGAGATGCTTCAGCTTATTTTTATATTGTTTTTTACTAGTAATGTTTGTTTAAGATGGTTAAGTACTTAGATGCTTCAGCTTATTATATGTCTAAGATGGTTAAATTAATGATTGTATATATGGTTTTAACTGATAATAGATGCTTTTATCGATTGTCCATTGTTTCCTAATAGAATTTCGCAAGTCCACCACCACAACCTAATTCAGTCCCGTAACTGAAACCAAATTTGTCAACTTTGTATCAGTTTATCGTCTCACAAGATCGTTACTTTCAACCAAAGCCTATCAAATGTTTATTCCAAGCCTACGAAAGTGGCATTTTACTCTGCTTAAAACTAAAGATACATACCTCAGAATTTAGGGGCGGATCATCCACACGGTCCAACTTGTATAAACCCTTCGGATCTCTGCCTCACAAACATGTAAAGGCATCTCCTATGTAACAAAACACATGAGCGGGAATAGTGCGCGTGTACACTCGCCTTTTCCATGTCTGTCTTCAAAGCCAAAGAGAAGAGCAATGAAAGATTTTGCAGAGAAAGAAAGAGAAGACGACAACAGAAACAGCGGTGGTTGTTCCGGCGCCACCTGCTACGGGCAACCATTCCGTGCAACTGAACCCAACGTTTTCTTTGCCGACTTCTCTTTTGTTGTTCACGGGTTCTTTGTGTCTGACCGACTATGACGATGCCAAATCAACAGTGACGGTGGCAACAGTGCGACCAATGGCGTTGACGGCGTTGCTGTCATCAAGGGGGTTGTATCTCTGTATATACATGCCCGCAACCTCTGTATTTTCCTGTCTTTGTTCATAGCAGGAGCTTTTTTTATCCATTATCGTAATTGGTGTGCTCGATCTATATCCTGTCTTTGCATTAAGATAGCTTCGGCACCAGGTAAACTTCCATATCCTGCTAAATCTATTGATGTTGTTTTACAATAGCAATTCTTAATTGATTTGTAGGAGATTTTTAGATTTGGGACTAAGGGGTTCCTACAATAAGCAGTTCTTTGTTTGTTTTGTACAAGAGTTTGGATCCACATCAAATTGGTTTCTTGAGTTTGTTTTCTGTTTATTCATGATATTTATGGTTGTCTATGAAAGGTCAGTACTCTTTAGTTCAAGATTCTAAGTGGAAAATTTAAATTAAGCAATGGCAGTGCAGTAGTGACAAACCTAAGGTTAGGATAATTTTGTTGATGAGCATGAATTAAGCATTTGCCTGAAACTGTATTTGATATTCATTTGTTGCCACTGCCATGTACCCAAACATGAATATGCTGTTTGCATAACAAATAACAACTTACTGATAGCACTTTTTTTTAGTTTTGATGTCCAATTCAATAACATTAGATCAAACCACATACCATCTTGATTGTTTTCATTTACACATTTGTGTTGGCTTCAAAGGTGTGCCGATATACATATAGATATACTGATCGAATTTAAGAAAACTAGAGGTGCATTGATATACATACCATTTACTGAAATCAGGAATATCAATCAGAGCTTGTTAATCATGTTTATGTATATAAAACTAGTAACTGAGGAGCTGACCATTATATTGATTTCAGGCAGAAGACAAATACCGAGGACGACCTTCAACTTTTGGGTTTCTTAAAGTAAGCTATTGCAGTTTCTTAAAAGTTAAATGGTAGATCGACTTCTGAGTTGGCCCATAAAATTAACATAACTGTCAAGAAGCTAAAACACAGTTCCGTAAATTAAGATAATGTCTGAATAATTCTTTGTATATAACTGCTTTTATTAAATCCGGTTGGCGAGATTGTAAAGTGTTGTTTGTTTTTAGCCAAGAACCCTGATGAAAAATCGGCTGATTTGATCTAGCTTGGTAAGGTAACCGACAAAAAAAGAGGTTGCAAGCGAACACAGTTTTTAGTACCGTAACTGAAGTAAACAACGTTGTGATAATATTTCAAAGCAGCAAAATGGATCGACAACAGCCGCATAACAGAAAAGCAACAACAGTATTAAGATGGACAACAAGATCAGAATGGATTAGCATTAGATTAAGACGGACCACTACATCAAAATGGATCAGCAGCAACATTTTAAGATGGACAACAACAGCATGTTAATTTTCTTATTTTCGAATGATAACCTGATAGAAATAGCTTATATTGCTTTCGTTTAAGTGTTGATATCAAAGAATATAGCAGGCGGTTGGGAGACTTACGGTGATCTCATACTTGGTTACATGGGTCAGGTTTTTCCTTGTACTTGGCTTACATTTATGGTTGTGAAGTCTTATATTCTTAGTTCTATCATGATTGTAGTCTCAAAGTTTTGGTTTATATCCTTTTAAAAAAGTTTTTAGAGTTGTATATGCAAGTGAAAACCTTTTATTCTATGTGGATTTTCTTGGGGTGGGATTTTATGTGGGATTCTCATATTTCGGTCCAATTACAGGTTTGATGATTATAATATGTGGTGGAATCAAGATGTTTTTATTTGAATGTGTATAATTTCACTCCCGTTATTGTTTATGTTTTTGGGTTATTGGCTTCCGCTTTTCTTTTCATTTGATTGATCTAACGTACCGGCGTTGAATTCGATATCTTTTGGTTGTTACATTGAGTGAATGCATTGTATGGATATCGTGATGAACCAAATCACCAATGAAAATTACAAAAAAATAAAATAAAATAATAATACTAAAAAAAATAGTGCGGTAATGCGCGCTAGGCAACAACTAGCTATCTATATTCTTAAAGTAAAAGGTCGGTGGCTATGCCACCAACAAATTACAAGAACGCCCTTAGTCATGAAATTACAATAATGCTTTTTCACCGTAGGTTACAGTTTACACACAAAGATCCCCATCTTCCCGTCTAATTATGAAAATGCCATCAGCTCTCACCTCAGGTTGAGTCACCGGCGGTCATTATTTTCCAACCGTTTTTGCGGTGTTTTCTCTCCGACTTCAAGGTCTGGCCGGAATACATGATTGACATCATCGTTGTTCGTCCCAGTTGGCTGACCACTATTGTACGCAAGGGGTTAATCAAAGTTGGATGGTTTCTTTTTTTGAACGACCAACTGAAAGGGTGGGGAGTCTTCCTGAAACCGGGCATAGTCCGTCATCATTCCACCAACCCAAGTTTGATCCAGGTGCCGCCACGAGAAGTTCCCGATAATTGTTGTCTCTTGCGAGACTTGAACTTAGTACATCTCCCTAATCTCTAGACTAATTTCATTGGTGTGACCAACTCCATAGAACATCATTGGTACAAAGTTGGATTGTTAGGGGTGGTTACGTTGTATATCATGGGCCTGTTTTATATTATTGGGCTAAAACATGGTTTTTATTTTGCATCTGATTATTAATGTGAAAAAAAAAAAAATGAAAGAGTAGGTTCCCAGCATATCAAGATTTGTAATAAAGCATACGTGTGGATTTAAACTAAGAATTTGTAATAAAACATACATGTTGGTTAAACTAAGATGATGGGTTTTACATTTGGTAAAAAATCAATATAGAAGGTTCGTAAAAGAAAAGGAAAATGATAAGAATTCATACCGTATCATTTAAGCATACGCTATGAATACTGTATAAAAAAGTATAATTTATAGTCCTTACCCGTGATAATTCGAACCGAAATTGTCTGAGCAACATTGGTACTACGGGTCGAATTGTTAAAAACAGAGTTGTATTCCCAATTGAGTATTTTATGGTATCGTAAATTATGTACTTATGTAAGGGCGTTAATCTTTTTTCCCTGTTTAGCACACCTTCATAATTTATCTAAAGCATAAAAACACTTATAATCTATACTATAATATAATGTATAAGAGGGGTATTTTAAGATACCCAAAAAATAAGAACTTTTCTCCCCCTTTATTTATAGAAAGTCCCCTAAAATGAGGGTAGTTTAGTCTTTAAACACTAATTATATTTTAGACCCCTATTTTATTACACTTAAATCCTTGAGTTTTAACAAAATTATGGATAATTAGTTACACTTTTACCACCTTATTTTAAGCCAACTACCCTCACGATTTTTAAACGGCCATAATTTTTTCATTCGACAATATTAAATAAAAAAAATTACACCATAAAAACGAGTATTTTATTCTCTTTAATTTGAGTATAATACCATTATAGTTTTTCTTTTTAGTTAAAAAACTTGATGTGTTAAGTGATTTATAGTGTTTAGGGTGAGCAATAACCTAAATCAACCAATAATCGAATGATCGAAAACCAAATTAACAAGAAATAGTTTGTTGGTTTTTTATTGTTGAAAAACCGAAATGAACCAAACCTAACCATTATCAGAAATCCGATTAGTCGAAAACCGAACCGAACCGATTATTCATAGTTTTATATATTTCTAGCTTTTATACATCCATTTCATGTATGTACACCTCAATTTCATGTATTTTTAAGCAAAATTTGTTAGGAAAATTTTGGTTTTGGCGATTAACTGAAATTAGAAGAACCGAATAAAAAACTGCATGTCTAACTTAATAAACCAAACTGATTAACCTGAAACTGATTAGTTAATAAAATAGACTAGCAAATGACTTCGGTTTAGGATAATAACTCAACCAATCGAACCATGCACACCACAATGAAATGGACCAACACATGACCTTGCTTATAATGTTTATTTACCACAAAAAAATGCAACAATAAATTTATACGAATAAGAAAACCACAAGAAACCAGTACCGCAATGCAAAATGTCGCCTCCGCCGCATCGCGCGGACACCCTGCTAGTTTATCTAAAGCACCTATAAAAGCATAAAGGCCGGTGGGCCTTCGGGTTGGGCCACTATTTAATTTTTTGAGTTAACTGCTATTTTTGTCCCTGTGGTTTGTTTACTTTTGTCATTTCAGTCAAATTTTAAAAAAATGCACTAGTTTCCTCCCTGACATACTGGAAACGTGTCATTTCAGTCCAAAAATTAAAACCCAGTTTAGTCAAGACAGGTTTAATGAAGGGTACTTTGTCCTTTCATGTTTCTTTTATTTTCACCTTATTTTATGTCTGACTAATGAAAGGACAAAATACTCTTCGGTAAACCTGTATGACTTAACTGGGTTTTAATTTTTGGACTGAAATGACACGTTTCCAGTATGTCAGGGAGGAAACCGGTGCATTTTTTAAAATTGAACTGAAATGGCAAAAGTGAGCAAACCACAAGGACGAAAATGACAGTTAACTCTAATTTTTTTTTATAAACAAAAGTGTGTTTAAATTTTTTTATTTGTTATAATAACCAAAAGGTTGTGTGGTCAAGTGAATAAGTTGTTCAAATTGCAGCCAAGAGACCTGGGTTTAACGTTGGTCTTTGACTCTTTTTGGCTTTCTTTTCCTTCTTTTTTTTCTTTCTTAAATTACGTTTATAAGTCCACACTCCAAACGTATGACATATAATACTTTTTCTTTATCTATATCTATATCTAACCACATTAATGTCATGATCTTAATGAATGTAATGAAGTCCCAAACGTGTTGAGCCGCGCGAGTGTACTACATGTTAATGTCATAAAGTGTAACGAATTAAGTCAAACATTATACGTTTTCATTCAACAGCAGTGTTGCAAAAATCGGCCTAGGCGGCCGATTAATCGGCGCCTAGGCGCTAGGCGGCTACTTACCGACTAATTTTGAGCTAGTCGGTCAATTAATCGGAGTCGGTCAAAGTCGGTCAAAATCGGTCCTAGGCGGTCAAAATCGGATTAATCGGACTATATTAATCGGTCAAAATCGGTCCTACGCGGTCAAAATTGGTCAGAATCAGTCAAAATCGGTCAAAATCGAACCATACTATCTGAAACTTGAAGTATTTATGTGAATTTTGAAGTATTATTTTTATATTATTGGGTATATATATATAATTTTGAAAAAATACATATAACAATCCCATTCCGATTAATCCCGATTAATCCCTAGGCGGTACCTCACCGCCCGACTAGCGCCTTCTACAACATTGTTCAACAGTATTAATAGAATATATTTGTGTAAATAGAGATAGGATTTGGTCAATAACTTTGTAATTATCTCTTCCCTAAATTATGAGATTGTATCTTGTATATATATTGATCTTATCAATGAAAGACAATTCAATTGAGCCATAACATTTTTCATGGTATCAGAGTGACGTGTGGGAAACACACTAGACTTCCTTTTGTTGCATCCAATACAAGTACTTTTATGCCATTTGATCTTGTTCATAGTGACGTGTGGACATCTCCCATCCTTTCTAACGGGGGACATCATTATTATGTATTATTCTTGGATGATTACACCAATTTTTTATGGACCTACCCTATTGCTCACAAATATGATGTTTTTGCTATGTTCACAAAATTTAATACCTTTATTCAAACCCAATTTGGCACCAAAATAAAACAATTCCAATGTGATAACGGTCGTGAATATGCCAACAACCAATTTCATAATTTTGCACTCTACATGGCATGCACTTTCGTTTCTCTTGTCCCCACACCTCGTCTAAAAATGGTAAAGCCGAAAGAAAAATCCGCACCATAAATAACCTTATACGTACCATTATGGCCCACTCTTCAACCCCGAACATCTATTGGCACCATGCTCTCGAAACCGCAACCTACCTATTAAATATCATCCCAACCAAAATACATAACTTTCAAACACCCACCCAACGATTATACCGTTGCATGCCCTGTTATGACCACCTCCGTGTGTTCGGATGCATATGCTACCCACTTATTCCGAACACGACCATCCATAAACTAGCCTACCGTTCCTACCCATGCGTGTTTCTCGGTTATCCATCGAACCACCGAGGGTATAAATGCTTTGACCTCAAGTCTTGAACCATTACCATAAATAGACATGTCCTTTTTTTATGAGACCATCTTTCCTTTTTCTAAATCTCACAAACAAACTCCTCACACCTACCAATTCCTAGATGATGCTGTGCATCCCTATATTAGCATGCCCCTATCATTCAACCCACTGTTCCACCGCCCCCTATCCCTCACACTTCGGCCCATACCCCAAACCAACCCACTGATCCACAGCCCCTCACCCCTCACACTCCGGCCCATACCCCTCACCAACCCACTCCTACATCCCCACAGCCCACACCTACCTCAGCCCACCACAGCCCTATCGGCCCAAACCCTTCCTCAGCCCACTCCAGCACCTCGCCTACCCCCTCATCTCCTACGACCTCTAGCCCACCCGCCGATCAAACCTTCTCCTCACCCACTGCCTCCCATACCGGCCCACCCGACCCAACTCCCAGCTCCATTCCAGACCCTCCACCCCTCCCGCAAACCCGTACCATACACACTCGCGTAATGTCTGGTATCTCCAAACCAAAGCAAATATTCAACCTTTCCACAACATCCATCATACCAATCCCTGCCAACCCCAAAACCGCCTTGTACAACCCGGAATGGTATAATGCCATGCAAAACGAATTTAATGCCTTAATTAAAAACAAGACTTGGGAACTTGTCCCGAGACATCCTGATATGCATATTATTCGTAGTATGTGGCTTTTTCGCCACAAACACAGGTCCGATGGTACTTTAGAAAGGTACAAGGCATGCCTTGTGTGTGATGGGAGAAATCAGGAGGTCGGTATTGATTGTGGGGAGACTTTTAGCCCGGTTGTTAAACCGGCTACTATTCGGACGGTTCTGACATTGGCGTTATCAAAATCTTGGTCTATTCACCAGTTGGATGTCACGAATGCTTTCCTACATAGAAATCTTACCGAGATGGTATATATGTATCAACCCATGGGCTTTCGGCACAGAGATTATCCCGACCATGTTTGTCGTCTAAAGAAGTCGCTTTATGGTCTTAAACAGGCTCCGAGGGCATGGTACCAACGATTCACAGATTTTGTTACTTCTATGGGATTTTTACAAAGTCGATGCGATAATTCTCTTTTTACATATCATCACGGGGGTGACATTGCATACTTATTGATTTATGTTGATGATATTATTCTCACCACTTCCTCGGATTCTCTTCGATTGAAACTCATGGGCAGCCTCGCGGCTGAATTTGCAATGAAAGATCTTGGACCTCTAAGCTATTTCTTGGGTATTACGGTTACTTGTACAGGTCCCCAAATGTTTCTCTCGCAACAATCTTATGCTCTTGACATTGTCAATCGAGTGGGTATGGCTACATGCAACCCCGTCGCAACTCCGGTGGACACAAAACCAAAGCTTGGCGCAACATCTAGTGTTCCTTTTGATAACCCCACCTTATACTGAAGCCTTGCTGGTGCCCTTCAGTATCTCACATTTACTAGGCCTGACATCAGTTATGCGGTTCAACAAATCTGCATTCATATTCATAACCCCAGCTCCGCTCAATGGAATGCTTTGAAGCGTATTATTCGTTACCTTCGCGGCACAGCCACTTATGGTCTCACTCTCTCGCCATGTTCTGACATCTCTCTACGGGCCTATACAGATGCGCATTGGGCTGGGTGTCCGGATACCCGTCGCTCCACCTCAGGATATTGTGTTTACATGGATCAAAATCTTTTATCTTGGTCCTCCAGTGACAGTCGACCATTTCTCGCTCAAGTGCCGAAGCAGAATATCGTGCGGTTGCCAATGTAGTTGCTGAAATTTGTTGGATCCACAACCTTCTTCTCGAGTTACGTCGGCTCGTCTCGACAGCCACCTTAGTGTATTGCGACAATATCAGCGCCATCTATCTGTCCAGCAATCCCGTTCAACATCAACGCATAAAACACATTGAGATATACATTTATTTCGTGCGTGAACATGTTCAACGAGGTACGATAAGAATCCTTCATACCCCCACTCGTCTTCAGATTGCTGACATCTTTACCAAGGGCCTACCACGTGTGTTATTTGATGATTTACGCTCCAGTCTCAACATTCGCCCACCTCTTGCTTCGACTGCGGGGGTGTAATAGAATATATTTGTGTAAATAGAGATAGGATTTGGTCAATAACTTTGTAATTATCTCTTCCCTAAATTATGGGATTGTATCCTGTATATATATTGATCTTATCAATGAAAGGCAATTCAATTGAGCCATAACATTCTTCAAGTATAAATTCGAATACTGTATGATTTGACGCTGTCACAACGCGCGACGAAGGGCAAATAGCTAGTTTAAAAAACAATACCATATTGATAAATAATCAAAGATAAGTAAATCAAAATTAAATTTAGAAAAACGGAGAACACAAAATGTAACTTCATAAATGCAAATAGCTAGCTACCCTTTCCCTAGCTGTAAGTCTGCAACACTCCAACCATTTAGTTATTTACCATCATTTCAACTACTTTTTCATTGACCAACTTTGACTTTTCCCATCATCCCTTTCCCTCCAATTTCCTCTCACATCCGGGTGCCATTAGACTATCTTCAATGCTAAGGTCGTCCTTAGGCGCCGTTAGCTGCCTAATATACATCAAAACCTATTAATCATGTTACATGCTTATTGTTATAAAATGCAAAAAATATCAAAATAGTTGGAATATTTTAGGTATAAAATCAACCTCAATGAAGTCTCCTTTTGGGAGTATGGATTGACAAGCATCGCGGTCTTTTCAGTAGGGAGATATCACACTAGCAATGCATATAACTCCAGCTAAGGACGTCCTTAGGCACCCTTAGTTGCCTAGTATGCATGAAAACCTATTAATCATGTTACATGCTTATTGTTATAAGAATGCAAAAATTATCAAAAAAATTTTAATCCTTTAGGTATAAAATCAACCTCATTGAAGTCGCCTTCAGGGAGTATGGATCGACAAGCATCGCGGTCTTTTCTGTAGGGAGATATCATACCAGCAATGCATATAACTCCAGCATTCGAGAACAACTTTTCAAGTTCTCCTAAAAATTCATAAAGCAACATGATTACAAATTTTTATACGATCAACACATCAAGATTCAATTATTATGAAGAGGTATAGGAGATTATAGAATTGACCTCACCAATTCTTCTTATATTCTCTGCGCGGTCTTCTGGTTTGAAAGTAAGATCACTGTTAAGACCGTGCCATACATTATCACCATCGAGGACGTATGTCAGCCTCCCTCGCGTTTGCAAAGTGCGTGTTAATGCACAAGCCAATGTGCCTTTACCTGAAGTTGCAGACAATCATATAAACCGGATTCAATGTTTAGGTTTTTTCATGATGAAATTGGAAGTTGCATATACTAAAACCATATATACATTATCATTGACACTGTGTATCCATTCATTTCAAAATCAAGAATACATTTAGAACCGTGAGAACTGCATAATGTACTTGTACCTTTTGCTTTTAGTGTCTCACAGGAGACGGTTACATAATTAAATAACTACCTTCCACAATATCTCATTACATCATCATTGTAGTGTAAGATTAAATACATTATTGTTGTAATATTTAATCTTGTAGCCATTGTAATCATTTATATTATATAGATCAAAATATATTATTAACCTATTAATAATTAGTTGGTAATTGTTGATGGACCATATTACCCTTATTAACTAATTAGGTTTCCTCTTGGGTGTATATATAAGGAGATTATTAGAGAGGTTAAGGGTTAGACACACAACCTAATAACATAACATCATAATTCGTCCCTCTCTCTCCTAACCGAAACCTCCCTAGTTTCGGTTCATCACAATCATAATCATACACCCTAAGGAGGAACCAGATCATCCTGACAAGAATGTCGAACTCAATGGCTGCATCTCTGACTGGATTCTCTGCTGGCCTGTCTGCTGTAACAGGTTTAGTTAGTCAATATTGTTCCCTTTTGGCTAAGAACTCAATGTCCCTCATGTACTACTGACATTTCTGATTTTTTGCAGAAGCCACAGGTAAACGGGCTAATCTAACGAAGTTTCAATTTATCTAACAAAACAAGCATAACAATTCAATATTCTATAACATAGAATTAAAATCCATGCATAGAATTAAAAATATTGTTTGACGATGCCTTTTTGGCCATAAGGACCACATGTACAATAATCTTTCGTCATCGCCAAATTACTCATTAACCTGAATGCATATAAAATGTGGAAAAAAAAAACAAAACACGCATACGAAATTTGTTTACACACAAAATACAACTCTTACATGCACAAAAGTATAAGGAACAAGTCTTTAATGCATAAAGATTTTAACATTATATATTATATAAAATGTAATCATCTAGAAGTTTTTTACGTTTACTACCACCATCGATCTGCCATTAAAGACCCCCTCTCACCTAGTCACCTACACATTCAAAGATGTTGATTTCATGCGACAATAATATAGCCAACCAAGATTCTATAATTTAACAAAATAGAACAGCCCACAACCGAATTATATCATTAAGGATTGCCCAGATGGCCCAGATCTCATAATATTTGTTATTAGAACTATGAGATCATAAAGCCCTTGGGCCAACCATTAAAAAACAAATAGGGTTTTTTAGCAACTATATATAAAGGCCAATGTTTCTAAAACCGGACCGGGCCGGTCCGGCCGAGATCCGAAGCTTCTACCGGGCCGGTTCAGCCTATAAACCCGTTTCAACAATGACCCGGAGGTCGGGCCGGCGGGTCTCGCTTATGGTTGGGCCGGTTTGTTTGTTTTTTTTTAATTTCAAAAAGCAAAATAGATAAAGATAATTGCAGAGGTAGTATAAACGAGAGTTTGAACGAAGAAGATGAAGTCTAATATATTTAAATATTGGAAAGTGAAGCATGTAGTGTAACTAATTTGTTTGGGGAATACAAAAAGGAAGAAGTAGTATGTCAGACCTAACTAAATATTAAATCTTATATTAAAAATTTTACTTTTGAAAATTATACATACGTACAACAAGACCAAGTAATATTAAAAGTATAAATAATTTATTATTTTTAAAAGTGTTTATATTCAAAGTTATTAGATATAAATTATCATATTATAATTTGTTATTCGGTTCTTAAACAGGTCCGACCGATCTAACCGGTTCGACCAATGAACCAGTTGAGTGACCGGTTCAATGACCGGTCCGGTTTTAAAAACATTGATAAAGGTTGTTTCAACCAAACTAATCAATCATTCTCTTCAACCGACGGCTGCAACCCTACTTCTCTTTAGTGCTTTTGGTTTTTTTCCACACTTTGTATTAAATCGTTATCTAACCTATAATTTATTTCTTATAGTATCAAATTTTAGTTGTTTACAATATGTTTGTTTATGATTTTTTGTTTAATTTCTTATATTTTAGGTAATGGAGAACGCTAGCATTACGACGTCATCTAACGAGCAGCAGCTACTAATTACTCTACATATGGGAGGGACATGGAGCAAATAGAAGTACGTAGCAACCGAAGGAAGCAGAATAGAGAAACGTATTCTAAAGATTCCTTTGACTTCGTCACTTTCAGATTTGACACATACAGAGCTCATTGATCATGTGAAAAGGGAGGCAGGTTCATTTGGAAATGAGAAGAGTTGATTTTTTAGCACTTACTATCAAGAGCGAGTGCAACATGAAGCCCTTTTTGGATCATGTGGCAGAGCTTTTAGCTTTATCGAAACCCATAGACTTGTACCTTGGTTGAATCCTTCCTGAAGCCATGTCTTATGTTTTGTTGTTACTAGTATGTTTAAGATGGTTAAGTAAGTACTAAGATGCTTCAAGTTATTATATTGGTTTTTATGTTTGTAACGCCCCAAAATCCCTATTTTGACTATGGGCGAGCGTTTAAATAGTTTGGCATGATGTTGGGTAACGAGGGACACTTAACCTAGTTAAATGTAATGTTAACTTCTAAGTGTAAGTATGTAGTAGTGTAAACATGTGAACTAATAAAACTATAAGGGTTGGAAATGCACATCTAAAAAGATGTATTTATATAAATAAAAAAAGAAAGAAATAAAAGAAAAAGAGAAGGTGCAAGTGTGTGTGTGTGTGTGTGTGTGGAACGAGTTCAAAGGGAGGGAAAGAGAAACCATACTCTTTTGAAGCTTCAATGGCAAAATTCAACAAATTGGAAGGAAAATTGGTGATTTTGTCCATGCATGAGCCTTGATTCATGATCATCTAAGCCTACTAAACACTAGGTAAGTTACATATTATCTTTTGATGAAGTTCTAGCACAATGAGAAAGTTGAAAGTATGAAATTGAGATGAGTTTGTTGAGTATGACATGATTCAAGGTAGAGATTTCGTTTAGAATCATTATATGGGTGAAAGTATGAATAGAGATTTTGTATGTGCTTGTTATATGTGAAAACCCCCATGAAGGGTGAAGTGGGTTTTCAAAATGAGGATAAAACCATGGGTGATTCTAGTAAATTTGGTTTATTATGTTGTATGGGTTTGATTCTTGTAAGTTAGATTGATTATAGTAAGGGAGTAATGTGATTCTTAGTTGTTAATTAATGAATGACAAGAGGTAGGGGATGAACATGAAGTACTTGTACATTGTGCATTAATTGTGGTACACACACCAAGTGCTTGATGAAATGCTTAGGTGAGCTTAATAGATGAAATTATGTGCATATAATGGATGAATATGTATAGAAAGTGTTAATTATGTAATTGATAGTAAACTAACATGAATAATGTGCTTTAGATGGAATTCATATGACAATTCGGGTTGAATGCCTGTTTTGATCAAAATTATGTATTAAGGGCTTGTACCTTTTGCTTGAATGGTGTGACGGTCACCATGGGTTTGATTAATTGCTTAATGGTGATTATGAAATGAATGTGTACTAATGTGAATACTTGTTAGATTATTATGCGACGTACATGAAGGTGAGTTGAATTGATTGTATTACGAATAATGTGGTAATGAATCTATGCCTTATGTATGTTAGTAGTTGATCAATGAAGTCAATGTAACATAGGAGTGGAATGATTGGTAATATGAATAATCATATATACTAGCAATGTTATAACATAATGGCATGAAAGGATATGAATCGCATTAGTAAGGACTCAAGCATGGAAAGCTAACGGGTCGAGAGGAGACAAGGAAGTGAATACGAAAACGGACGCTCAAGGTAAGTGAATCCTGAATTCACTTCTTATATTATATTTCATGTTTGATATGATTTAATATAGGGAATCTTACAAGAATGTATAGGTAATGGTAAACACCAAGGTAAGTATTATTGTTGTGTGTTAAATGTAGTTGACTATGTCGAAAATCGCATGGTAGAAGCAAACGGGTCAAAAATCGAAAGTAGCGTAATAAGATGTTGATTTTGGATGTTGGAGTATGGGATTAAGTGTTAGAATAACTTGGGGGATTGGAATAATGTTGTTTTACGATTTGGGAAGTTCGGGATGCGCGAACGGGGGTCGAAACGTCGAAAAGAACGAAATCAGGCGTCGGTGCTGCAGGAGCAGTGTCGCCGACGCTGGTAGCAGCCTCCCCGATGCTGGGCAGCAGTTGGCCGACACCCTAACTTGCTGTCTACGCGCCAGCCGACGCCAGTAGCCCTGTTTCTTCGTTTTTGGACCCCGTAGACCCATTCCCAAGCCCCGTTAAACTTCCATAATGTACCCCAACCTTAAAAAAATAGTTTTGTGAGGTACGGGTGATTATAGAACTCATTTTTAAGCTCCTGAATTGTACCCCAAACTCATTAATGAGTGTTTATGAGGTACGGGTAAGAATATGGCATGTATGCAAGTATGTGTGGGGACGAAATAAATATGTAGGAACGTATGAATAGATTAATTGTATGTTAGTAGATGGAACCCATTAGTAAACACACATAGAAATAAGTATACGCATAGATTGGCATGTACGCGACTTGTATGTATAGTAGTTTGTGACTAGAATTATTAGTATGAATATGTGAGAATGTAAGTTGTATGTAAGAGTTTGGATTAGATAATATGTATGTGTGTTATTGAACCATATGTATTCGAATGAGTGAGACTTGTATGTATGTATGTATGTATGTATGTATGTATGTATGTATGTATGTATGTATGTATTGTGACATCTGTGTTTGTAATCATTGTATAAACCTTAAACAGTTCAGTTATCAATAAAACAATGTTATTTGATCCCAATATTTATTTGTTTATGTTTGACATTTTGCATGTTTTGATTTTTGTTCAATTTCAAACTCTATATCGCTTTCTGGAAAGTTATAAGCAAACTGATGCGTAACCGTAATCAGTTTAACGCGACAAACACTCCGGAACATCATTATATGCTTAACATACCTTAAATAACCTTTACATAACTTAGAAATAAGTTTTGAAGGCTTTGGTATGGCAAAATCAAGTTTATTCGCTTACAGTGACTAAATTCGACAAACTGCAAAAGTATGCCGATTCGTACTGTAACGGACAATCCGGAACATGATCATAAGTTAAACATACCATAAATATCCTTTACATAGCTTAGAAATAGGCTTTGAGGGGTTTGGTATGCTAAAATAAACTTTTTGGTCATTTAGGGACTAAAAGCGTCAAAAAGTTCATAAGTTTGCATTTTCGCGCATATCTTACGTTCTGAATACATCCGGACGTCCAAAAATTTATGTAATCATTAAAATATTTTATTTTAGTGATTGGCATGATAAAATTTCGTTCGTCGCGTAATTTGGATCGTTTTTCGCGTTCATTCGTGTTTCGTTGTAATTAACCGAATAACGTGATCGTACGGCCAAACGAACTGACATCCGTCATATTTTTGAGTATGTTTCATGTTCCCTATGTTTTAACATCCTTATGGAGCTTAAAAATGGGCTTGACGGGCGTTAGAAGTGCCAAAAACACGATAATACGCGCACAGGGACCAAAACTGTCAAACTTCAAAAATGGATGGTCTGCAAGGTCCTTACGGACCGTAAGGGACCCTTTGCGGTCCGTAAGCAGCTCCTGATACCAGAATCATGTTTCCAGCCATTTCCATCTGTCCCCCATGTTTGCAAATGGTTTTTGTGAAACTATGGGCTTGTTTAGGGATACCCATGGTATTCTAATTCAGTGGGTGCACATGTACGGCCTAGATCGAAGCTCGGTTTTCGATGAACGATCTTAATGGTCACCCAAAATCTATAAATACCCCAAGTTTTTCCATTCAAACTCACACTTGATCTGATTCATTCTCTAAGTTGGAGTGTTTGCACTTCATACCTGAGAATAATTAGATCAAATTTCCATTTCTTGGAACCGTTGTAAGTATTCTTTCGTTCTTTTACGCGTTTTAAGCATGAAAGTCAAACTGTGTTTGACTTTCTGCATTGACCAGTTTATGGTCAACACGAAGTTCGTTTGAACTTCGTAACGTGAGCGTAATCACAATGGATATAGTCCCTTGTGACTATACCTACTGATTACCACGTTATTTAGGCATAGTGACGAGTCATAGTTTCGGTCAAAATGCGCGTTTATGCGTATTTTCCAACCAAACTATTCTTGGGTATCAAAACCATTTGTTTTGATACCAAACCTATTTTCAAACTTCGTTAAACATGTTTTAACAAGTTTAACTCGTCACTTTAGGTTTAGTGCTTATATAGGGTCGTAAAGGTAAGCGGTCTAAACAACCGCTTAGACTTTCGAACCCGACCCGTTTGGTCGATCATTAGGATCCGACCAAACACATTAGGTGATCATAGTTGTATAGGGAATAACCTTCCGAGATTATACCTTATGGTCACTTCGTTTAGTTAGTTGTATGATAGGTAGTTTATATGCCTTAGAAAAATGACCAAAATGCCCTTATTACGCATAAATTCATTTTAAGCATATGTAACCTAAATTTTGATATCTAAACCGATTGGGCAACAATTTTAAGCATAGTACATGAGTTCTTGTACTCATTTGGTTTACGAAACCACATTTTATCCGATCCTCCGATTTAGGTCCGTTTATTTACATAGTTACCTATATTAGGTGCCGTTTGATTCCGTGATCTTTCTTGCTTTGCTTGGTGGTTATCCAAAGACTATTGAGCAATATCAAGTGAGTACATAGTCCCCTTTTTTACTGTTTTCAACTGTTTTGGGGTGAAACACATGTGCCTACTTGTTACTTTCGTGCTTTTCATGTTTTCATATCATATTTGCTATGTTCATTAGTACAAGTATAGTACATGATTTCATTATGTTTTTGCTATGTATGTCCAGTTAGTGCATACTTAGTACATCATTTTACATTACATTTTATGCTATGTATGTCCATTTAGTGCATACTTAGTACATTGTTTTACATTACATTTTACGCTATGTATGTTCATTTAGTGCATACCTAGTGCATTGTTTTACTTTACATTTTATGCTATGTATGTGCATTGTTGCATACTTAGTATTGTTTTACTTTACATTTTGGTATGACATTTGGTTTGTTTAAATGGGACAAAAATACGTTCATTAACATTGGCCATGCCGTTCGTTAGTAGGTAGTGGTACCATAGGAATTGATAACTCCCGTTCCTGAAAATCCTAGGTTTGTTTGGATGGAAGGAATGACCGAATTCGATACACATAACTCAGATAAACCTTTAATTTGTTTAAGGGTTTGTCGCCACAGTCTCAAGGCTTGAATGTATGCATTTTTACAATACCGCATAGATTTTGTATCAGTAGAGCATGCATTTATTTTACAAAACATAACTTTGATTTAAACTGTGTTTTACTTCAATACCTTGTTTTGTACATTTTACCTATGGTTTAGTTGATATATTTCACTTGCCATACATGGCATTTGGATACACATTACATGATTTACACATGACATAAACATTTTGACATTGGTTTACACATTACATGATTTACATTTTGACAATAGACAATTATTTACACATAAACATTTGACAATTGGTTTAAGCAAGACAATTTGGTGGTTTGTTTGGGTAAGTGATTTAAGTAACGAGGCGTGTGTATAATATGATAAAAGCATGGTGGATACGCCGCTGGTACTTCCTATATATAAGTACTTTTATGATATTACATATCGTAGCGTTATTTAAATCATTTCAATTTAGACACATTACATATTACATAAATAACAAATTTTCACAAGACATTGTTTTACAAAACATTTTATGTTATACAACTCATTTTACTTGGTTATAAATTAACCATACACCTTTCTTTTATATATTCTGATTTCTTATCCCATTTTCATATGATTTATAAAAGAAAAACACTTAACAAGACTCATGACTAATTTTTATTAAACATATCTTTAAACTTAAGTCATGAATCCTATTTTTAACAAAACCTATGTATCTCACAGGCATTTTTATGCTGACGTACCTATTTTCTCATGTGTTTTCAAGAGCTGTTGCATAGGATGATCGAGATACACTTAGGCGGACCTGTGCCTTAGTGACATTAAAACGAAGATAGAACTAGTTTAATAATGTTATGTACTCTTGTGTCTCTTTGTTTCAGTCATGTTAAGACAATGTAACTCTCTTGTTTGATAAATAAAACAAAACTTTAATTTCCATGGTTGTGAAACAATAATTCTGTTACAACACTCCCCGACGTTTCCGCCGCAGTTTGATGTTTTACGCGGGCGGGGTGTGACAGAAGAGTTGGTATTAGAGCCAATGGTTATAGGGAATTAGGTTATTAGTAATGCTTTGACCTAGGCTATAACTTTTCTAGGACCCTAACACAAGTTATCTTGTGTTTAGATATTAAAACATGCACTTCACCTATCCTTAGGTGATTACCCAAAACAAGAACACAATTTTCCAAAACGGTTTTTGAAAATCAATCATCTGTTTTTAAATGATTTATTATAAGGTTTTGAACCCTTCAAATTTTTAGAATGACTTTGAAAATTTATCATCCATTTTTGAATGATTTTTTTGGCCTTGTGCCTTCCAAGTTTTCAAAATCTCGTCAAAGTTTTGGGTCTAAATAGTGTGAACACGTGCAAACTGGAAGGGTGAATGCCTGTACCCTGGGTTTTCTGTCTAAGGCTAGAGTGTTCGTACAAATCCACATAATCGGACCAGTCACTCTTACCTGGGAACTCTCGGGGTGAGTGTTCACTTATAGGCGAGCATGTCTTCGTGATACATTATTTTTGACTCATTAACTTTGATTAGTCGTTGTGTGTCATTTGTTTGCTTTGTGGTATGGACGAATGACCACCATCTTTGCTTTTGTCGATTTTTGCATCATCTCTTTCTTTTCATCTAATCATCTCACTCATTTTCTCTCATGTTTCCTCTTTTAGAATGCCCCCTCGACGCGAAAATCGCTACTTAATGCCGAAATGGCAGCTATCATGGCGCAACATATGGCTGTTGTACTCCCAGACATTATTGCTCAAGTTAACCAAGCCAACAATAACCAGAATGCTCCATGCAATTTCAAGAGTTTCAATTCGGCTAAACCACTCAAGTTTAGTGGTTCTGAAGGAGCAACTAGGCTCCTACAGTGGTTTGAGAGCATTGAGAGTACGTTTCGTCATGTTCAATGTCCTGATAATCGCAAAGTCGAGTTTGCTTCCAGCGTGTTTCAGAAGAGGGCTCTTACTTGGTGGAACGGGGTTATGAGATACCGTGGTGCTGAGGTTTCCTTAGCACAGACCTGGGCAGAGCTTAGGGCTCTTATGGTGAGGGAATTATGTCCTCGTCATGAACTGAGGGCTTTAGAAAGGGAGTTTGATGACTTGAAGCAGGATAGTGGTGAGCACTGGGCTTACACTGATAGGTATGAAGAGTTGATTTTGCTATGCCCTACCATGGTTACCCCACTTGAAAAGGCTATCGAGAGGTATATTGATGGCTTACCTGACTCCATGTAAGACATCGTCACTGGTAGTAACCCTACCACAGTTCGTCAGGCAATCGAGTTAGCTGAGACATTGATTGAGTCGCAGGTTCGAAAGGGTAAGCTACACAAGAAGGGTGACAAGGGTAAGAAACAGTCGTCTGATAAGGGTGAAAGCAAGAAGGGTAAGAGCAAGAAGGGTAAGGAATCTGGTTCGTCGAAGGGGTCTAGGAAGCGCAAGGCTTCCCAGAATTTTGCGGTCACTGCCCAAGTTAACCAGGCAGCTCCCAATCAGCCTGCATAACCACCAGCAAAGAAACGATATGCGGGGAATGCACCGTTGTGCAACAGATGCAATAGCCACCATCAACTGCAAGTTCAGTGTCGTTTCTGTACTAACTGTGGGAAGTCGGGTCATCTTGCTGATATTTGTCGCTTTGATCCCAATCAAGCTGCACGTAACCCAGCTTAGCAGGCTGCTCAACCGCCTGCTCAACAGCAAGCACAAGCTGCACGACCTCATTTTCCTCCTGGTTCGTGTTACAATTGTAGGGACCTGACTCATTATCGAAACCAGTGTCCAAGGCTGGTCATCGTGAATCAGAATCAGGCTCAGGCTCAAGGTCGAGTCTTCAACATGAATGCTAATGAAGCACGTGCAGACAACGAGGTGGTGAACAGTACGTTCTTTGTTAACAATCAGTCTGCTTCTGTTCTTTTTGATTCGGGTGCCGATAAGAGTTTTGTGTCATTGTCTTTTGAGCCATTGCTTCGCATGTCTAGAACGAAACTAGGAAAGCCCTTGACAGTAGAGGTAACTAGTGGTGAACCCGTTGTTCTTGATTCTGTTCTTCGCAACTGCCAACTGAACCTTAACAACCATCTTTTTCCTATCGACCTCACACCAATGCAACTTGGGAGTTTCGACGTTATAGTGGGTATGGATTGGTTAGTCAAGCATCACGCAGAGGTAGTTTGTTTCGAGAAGATTGTTCGTGTTCCGCTCTCAAAAGGTGAGATCCTAGAGGTTCGTGGTGAGAAACCTGCTAGTAGTCTCAAGCTCATGTCGGAAGTATCTGCGAAAGAACTATGTGGCCTTCTTGGCACATGTTGTAGCAGATAAAGGCAAAGGTAAGTCTATTCAAGATATCCCTGTTGTTTGGGGTTATCCTAAATTGTTTCCTGAAGAGTTACCTGGTTTACCCCCAGCACGCCAAGTCGAGTTCCGTATTGACCTTGTACCTGGTGCAAATCTTATTGCCAGATCTGCATATCGTCTTGCACCGTCTGAGATGCAAGAGTCATCTAAGCAGCTTCAGGAGCTTTCTGACAAAGGTTTTATCCGTCCTAGCTTTTCACCTTGGGGTGCTCCCGTTCTTTTTGTCAAGAAGAAGGATGGATCTTTCAGGATGTGTATCGATTATCGTGAGCTTAACAAGCTTACCATCAAGAATCAATATCCCCTACATCGCATTGATGATCTCTTTGATCAGCTACAGGGTGCTACTTGTTTTTCGAAGATTGATCTACGTTCTGGGTATCATCAACTTTGTGTGCATGAAGAAGATATTCCCAAGACTGCTTTCCGCACTTGATGTGGGCATTATGAGTTCACAATTATGCCATTCGGTTTAACTAATGCTCCTGCTGTTTTCATGGACTTGATGAATAGGGTCTGCAAGCCTTATTTAGATAAGTTCATCATCGTTTTCATTGATGACATCTTGATTTATTCTAAGACGTAAGCTGATCATGAGCAACATCTTCGTCTTACTCTGGAACTCCTGAAGAAAGAGCATCTTTTTGCTAAATTCTCCAAGTGTGAATTTTGGCTTAAGGAAGTTCAATTTTTGGGGCATATCGTCAACGAACAAGGTATTCATGTAGATCCCTCCAAGATCAGTGCGATTAAGAATTGGGATACGCCTACTACTCCTACTGAGGTTCGTTCTTTTCTTGGTCTCGCGGGTTATTACCGCCGCTTCATCGAAAACTTCTCAAAGATTGCAGTTCCCCTAATTGTTCTAACCCAGAAGAACAAACCCTTTGATTGGGGATCCAAACAAGAAGAAGCGTTTCAGACCTTGAAACAGAAGCTTTGTGATGCGCCTATTCTATCTTTGCCTGAGGGCAATGATGATTTTGTCGTGTATTGTGATGCATCAAACTTGGGTCTTGGCTATGTTCTCATGCAAAGGAACAAAGTCATAGCATATGCATCGAGGCAGTTGAAGGTTCACGAGAAAAACTACACCACTCATGATCTTGAGTTAGGTGCAGTTGTATTCGCTCTCAAAATCTGGAGACACTATTGGTATGGTACAAAATGTGTGGTTTTCACTGACCACAAAAGTCTTCAGCATATCTTCAATTAGAAAGAACTCAACATGAGGCACCGACGTTGGGTTGAACTTCTAAACGACTATGATTGCGAAATTCACTACCATCCTGGTAAGGCGAATGTCGTGGCTGACGCATTGAGTCGTAAGGAACGTGTCAAGCTTCACTGTGTCAAAGTTCGATCTGATATTCAAACCCACATCTCTCAGGCTCAACATACTTGTGTTTCACAAGACTTGATGGGTAATGAATTACCCTATCACATTAAGCCTGATCTTGATCTGAAGGAGAATGGATTGTATTATTTCATGGACCGTTTGGGGGTCCCAAGTCAAGACAATATCCGCACCTTGCTTATGGATGAAGCTCATAAGTCTCATTATTCTATTCATCCTGGTGCTGATAAAATGTATAAGGATCTTCGTACTCAGTTTTGGTGGCCTGGTATGAAGAAAGACATTGCCTTATACGTATCAAAATGCCTTACTTGTCTTAAGGTTAAGGCTGAACATCAACATCCTTCTGGTTTATTGGAGCAACCAGAGATTCAAGTTTGGAAAAGGGAAAACATTGCTATGGATCTTGTTACCAAACTTCCGCGCACTAAGAAAGGTCATGATGCCATCTGGATCTATCTGCTGACATGCTTGCTAAAATCTATGTGGATGAAATTGTATCTAGACATGGTGTTCCTTTGAACATTATTTCTGACAGAGATGCTCGATTCTCATCTCATTTTTGGAGAACCATGCAATCTGCTATGGGGACCCAACTTAATTTGAGCACAGCTTATCATCCGCAATCAGATCGCCAAACTGAAAGAACAATCCAGACTTTGGAGGATATGCTTGGAGCTTGTGTGATCGATTTTGGTGGTAGTTGGGATTCGTATCTTCCATTGATTGAATTCTCCTACAACAATAGTTATCACTCCAGCATCAACATGGCTCATTTCGAAGCTCTCTATGGTCGAAAATGTCGTTCACCGGTCTGCTGGAATGAGATCGGTGAGGCTCAGCTTACTGGACCTGACCTCATTCTAGAGACAACAGATAAGGTTAAGAAAGTTCGCGATAACCTTCAGACAGCTCGAAGCCGTCAAAAGAGTTACGCGGACAGACGACGCAAGCCCTTAGAATTTCAAGTCGGTGATCACGTATTACTTAAGGTTTCACCTTGGAAAGGTGTGATCAGATTTGGAAAAACAGGAAAACTTGCACCTAGATATGTTGGACCATTCAAGATCGTCGAAAGAATCAGTAAGGTAGCCTACAGACTTGAGTTACCTCCTGAACTTGGAAATATTCATCCAACCTTTCACGTGTCCAATCTCAAGAAGTGTTTAGCTGATGAGAAAAATGACCAAAATGCCCTTATTACGCATAAATTCATTTTAAGCATATGTAACCTAAATTTTGATATCTAAACCGATTGGGCAACAATATTAAACATGTTAAGGCATATATTACTTGTCATAGGACTAGTTAGGCGGTCCAAACGCGTTTTACGCGAACGACGCGTTAAAGTAGCATAAGCTACCTAAACGAGTCGTAATGGGTCGTAAGCACTTAGGATAAGTTGCGTTTTAGAATGTAGGCTTTGTTAAACCATAGTACATGAGTTCTTGTACTCATTTGGTTTACGAAACCACATTTTATCCGATCCTCTGATTTAGGTCCGTTTATTTACATAGTTACCTATATTAGGTGCCGTTTGATTCCGTGATCTTTCTTGCTTTGCTTCGTGGTTATCCAAAGACTATTGAGCAATCTCAAGTGAGTACATAGTCCCCTCTTTTACTATTTTCAACTGTTTTGGGGTGAAACACATGTGCCTACTTGTTACTTTCGTGCTTTTCATATTTTCGTATCATATTTGCTATGTTCATTAGTACAAGTATAGTACATGATTTCATTATGTTTTTGCTATGTATGTCCAGTTAGTGTATACTTAGTACATCGTTTTACATTACATTTTATGCTATGTATGTCAATTTAGTGTATACTTAGTACATTGTTTTACATTTCATTTCACGCTATGTATGTTCATTTAGTACATATCTAGTGCATTGTTTTACATTACATTTTATGCTATGTATGTGCATTGTTGCATACTTAGTACATTTGTTTTACATCACATGCTTACATTTTGGTATGACATTTGGTTTGTTTAAATGGGACAAAAATACGTTCATTAACATTGGCCATGCCGTTCGTTAGTAGGTAGTGGTACCATAGGAATTGACAACTCCCGTTCCTGAAATCCTAGGTTTGTTTGGATGGAAGGAATGACCGAATTCGATACACATAACTCAGATAAACCTTTAATTTGTTTAAGGTTTTGTCGCCACAGTCTCAAGGCTTGAATGTATGCATTTTTACAATACCACATAGATGTTTGTATCAGTAGAGCATGCATTTATTTTACAAAACATAAGTTTGATTTAAACTATGTTTTACTTCAATACCTTGTTTTGTACATTTTAGCTATGGTTTAGTTGATATATTTCACTTGCCATACATGACATTTGGATACACATTACATGATTTACGCATGACATAAACATTTTGACGTTGGTTTACACATTACATGATTTACATTTTGACAATAGATAATTATTTACACATAAACATTTGACAATTGGTTTAAGCAAGACAATTTGGTGGTTTGTTTGGGTAAGTGATTTAAGTAATGAGGCGTGTGTATAATATGATAAAAGCATGGTGGATACGCCGCTGGTACTTCCTATATATAAGTGCTTTTATGATATTAGATATCGTAGCGTTATTTAAATCATTTCAATTTAGACACATTACATATTACATAAATAACAAATTTTCACAAGATATTGTTTTACAAAACAGTTTATGTTATACAACTCATTTTACTTGGTTATAAATTAACCATACACCTTTCTTTTATATATTCTGATTTCTTATCCCATTTTCATATGATTTATAAAAGAAAAACACTTAACAAGATTCATGACTAATTTTTATTAAACATATCTTTAAACTTAAGTCATGAATCCTATTTTTAACAAAACCTATGTATCTCACAGGCATTTTTATGCTGACGTACCTATTTTCACATGTGTTTTCAGGAGCTGTTGCATAGGATGATCAAGATACACTTAGGCGGACCTGTGCCTTAGTGACATTAAAACGAAGATAGAACTAGTTTAATAATGTTATGTACTCTTGTGTCTCTTTGTTTCAGTCATGTTAAGACAATGTAACTCTCTTGTTTGATAAATAAAACAAAACTTTAATTTCCATGGCTGTGAAACAATAATTCTGTTACAACACTCCCCGACGTTTCCGCCGCGGTTTGATGTTTTACGCGATCGGGGTGTGACATGTATGTATGTATGTATGTATGTATGTATGTAGGGTGTAAATATACACGAGTATTAATGATACTAACTGGGTTGCCTTTGAGCATGAAATGAAATGAAGGTACATTACTGTTGACTCATTGAAGGTTAAACATCGAGATGAACTGCTTGAATTCATAAAGATAACCAAATGGAATGTATACGAGGATAGAATGCGATGTGATCCTATAATTAAGAACCTTAGATTATATATATAATGTCACCAAGAACTAACGATGTGAATGTATGTGGTGAATGCAGGATGTACGGAATCACAGATCATCATCACGAGGTGTAAGCGGTCGAAGATCGAGTCACAAGATAGATTGTACGGGAATGCATGATTATGTAATTTAGTAAACATAAGTTATGTTTTTATTTCATAAATGAGAACAAAGGATGTATTTATTGTAAAAGAGTCATTTTAAAATGGACTTTCAATCATGTCAAGACGTTTGTAAAGAAAGAATTTTTAAGGCCCGTATTTCCGCTGCATCTTTATGATTAAAACGTGTTTGGGTCTTACAAGTTGGTATCAGAGTCTAGGTTTGAGTGAAATCAAGTGTAAAGAGGTTAGTACTTGAACTCAAACCCGTGTGCTCTTGTGATTAGTGACCCGTACAATCCGAGACTCGATCAAGACCGAAAGGTAAAATTTAATACAAGTAAGTATGTGTGATGATACTAACAATGATGAATGTTGTAAGGTGAGCTTGCTGGACAATTAGGATGTTCCGCAGTCACGGGCTAGCATGGGGGTTAATGCATGTGATAAGGTAGGCAAATGGACCCTAAGTACACAAAATTTTAAAATTTGGTAAGTACCGGTATTTAGTATACCTTTAAATATGAGGGTGTAATCCAAGAAGGATTCAAATGGGTGTGGCACGAAGTGAAAACTAGTTCCCAGATATAAGGTGATGACTCTCATGAAGACTCGAGACTAGTATGTGGATTGTGCGCCTCGCCAGTGCGTAAGAAGCATAGGACGCTTGTGAAACCATGAGAGTCATCGCACGTATGTCCGATTGAATTAGGAAATGGGGGTCGGGTGGGAATGGAATGGGTCTAACGATTCTTTAAGAATCGGATCAAACAAGTAAGAATGAAAAGTAAAGAATGAAGAGTTTGAATCCGTAGGTAAAGACGGATCAAACAAGTAAGAATGAAAGGTTTGAATATGTAAGTAAAGACAGTTCAAACAAGTAAGAATGAAAGATAAAGAGTGAAAGGTTTGAATCCGTAAGTAAATACGGATCAAACAAGTAAGTATGAAAAGTAATAACGAAACTCAGTTGAGTAATAATGGAAAGATTGAATACATAGGTGAATACGGATCAAACGTATATGGTTGAAAAGCTTTAAAACTCTTTTAGTAAGTATGAACTAAACTCGTGGGGATGAAAAAAAAACGGACCTAAAAATATGTAAGGATCAGGAGAGGGTGGAGGAGGAAATGTGCTTCTATTCCCAAGCAAGGTAGGCATAAACCTTGTAAATAAGTAGTGACGGTAACCTTGACCGGTTAGATACGTCGCTCGACTAAAGTAATGCATATGTAGTGCGTATGTGAACATGCTTGGGATAGATTGTGGTTAAATGATAAAACACAGGTAAGAAAGTAATTACAGTTTGACTTTTGGAAAGTCAAACGAGGTTGAATTGTTAATAATAAAGCAAGTAAAAAATAGAAAGAAAAGTTTGGTCCTTTAAGTAAGTAAGTATAATCGTTGAAAACGGTTATTGTAGCAAGAAATTTTAGTTGAAAGAAAGAAGTTTTGAATAAGTTACATGTTAAACATGTTAGTAATCGACTCTTGAGAGTTAGAATGAATGACGGGCTACGACCCGAACATATGACTTAAGTATGGAAGGGAAGGGTAAGTTTTTGCAATAAATACTGAAACGATGAAATGAAGTCTTTGCAAGTATGCCTGAATGGAAAAGAAGTACAAATGTGTACTTCAATATATTTACAATAATTAAGAAGTGCCAGTTTGACCTTGAAAAGCCAAACTGCAAAAAGTTGGCGAAATAACTAACAAAATGAAAGAATTGCATGTAAGAAATGGAACATGTGATATGTTATAGCATGTACGTAGGAAATTTGTGAAAGAATTATAGGTGATTAATCGCTGAGTAGAATGAATATTTGAAGGAAATGTACTAACCGCTAATTTTGTAGATGATAATGGTGGAACTCTTGATGTGATGAAACCAGTTGGTGAATTGATGCCCACGAGCGGAAGCTCATCGCATGGATGGATGAGATCAACCTCATTATGGTATGGACCCATGAAGGAGCGGGCCGATTCGGGTCACAGGCCATTGGATTATGAAATAAAATCAAGGCTAGTAAAATGTTTAGCTCGCGATTACGAGTAAGAGTTGGTATATCGGATGATTAGCTTTAATGGGTGATATAAGAAGGAAATTATGTCATTAGGAGGAAAATTCCAAAATCCTAGAGTAAAAGTTTAGAGTTTCGATTAAACACTCGCATGAAGCACTAGAACAACATACTTGCTTAGTAGGGTAAGTAATGCGTGAAGGGAGCTAATAGTAAGGTGATATGAATGAGATGATTTGAGGCTAACTTAAAGGTATGCATGATATAAGTAATGATAGTAACCGTAGAATGATGCTTAATCCTTGTGTCAAGTATGAATAAGTAAGTATAAAAATGGTAGTTTTGTTGTATTATTAACTAGTCATTAAATGTTTATAGTATGTGTATGATAATATGTTGGCCCTTATATGAATATGAAAGTAATTAGAAGGAATGTTAGTAATGAGATGTTGGGGTTTGCTAATGGTGAACAAAATGAAATATCGTATATGATATATGAATAGAATGAAATAAATCGATTTATTTTAAATAAGTAAGAATATGAATGCATTATGTCTAATTAGAAAGATAGAAACAAGTCGTAAACTTAGGCCTGTACGAGCAATAGTATACATTTTGAATGAATTAAATGAATGAACCGCTAATGATGATGTGTGCTAGGAACTAGCACAATAAAGTGAAAACGACACTAATAAGAGCTCTGGATAAAATTTCAACTGTTATGTGATTGTGAATGCAATTTGCTTAATTTAAGAAGGTAGGGACAATGCGTACAATTATGTTTATTTTTCTAGAGACTAGCGTTATACCATGAAGACGACAATAATAAGAACTCCGGATCGGGTTCTTGGAGTTAGCAGGTTGTCAACGAGACGGGATCGTGATCAAGTTGATGGGGCGGAAAGAAAGGATAGTTAATCTTAAGTGGAAATGAACAAGGTTTCGAGGACGAAACCTCTTTTAAGGGGGGTAGACTTGTGTGTAAGGTAACCATGATTAATTGGAGAAGGTGATCCGCGAATGCGGTCTAGGACTGACACCAAGGCGTGTAATAAGACAAACTTAAGCCCAGGTACGTAAATTCATATGTAGGTACGTGTAATGGTGAAACCTATTAAAGGAAGGATAATGATGGAATAGTAATGAAGTTTTGAAATGTTACACGTGCCGAAACCTAATTCTTCGGACATAAGGCGATGATTATATGAAGGCACGAAACTAGTATGTGGACTGCGTACCTGGCCAGTACGCAAGAAATATATGACGTTCGTGAGACCGTGATAATTGTTGCATGTATGTCCGAAAGGATTGGGTATTAGGTGGATGTGTGGGTGAGAATTATAAGACTCTTAAGAAAATTTAAAGCACCTCATAAAAGTAATGGAATGTATGAATGATATGTATGAATCCGTGAGATGGACTTAAGAACGAAAGAATAACCGTAAATGGCCCGCAAACCTAAAATTGAGTTAAAGAAAGAAGTATGATTAAGTTACATGTTAGATGTGTTAGTAGATGACTCTTGGGAGTTGGAATGAATAATGGACTACGACCCGAACAATGACTTAAGTATGGGCGGGAAGGGTAAGTTTATTGCAAGAAATACTAAAATGATGTCTTGCAAGTATGCCTGAATGGAAAAGAAGTACGAATGTGTACATTAGTACATCTACAATAAGTAAGAAATGCCAGTTTGACCTTGATAAGTCAAACTGCAAAAAGATGGCAAAATAACTAACAAAATGAAAGAATTGTATGTCAGAAATGGAATGTGTGATATGTTGAAGTATGTACGTAGGAAATTGTGAAAGAATTATAGGTGAATAATCACCAAGTAAAATGAATATTTGAAGAGATTTACTAACCGCTAATTTTGTAGATGATAATGGTAGAACTCTTGATGTGATGAAAACCAGTAGAGTTGGTGAACGGATGCCCACGAGCGGAAGCTCGTCGCATGGATGGACAAGATCAACCCCATTATGGTATGGACTTGTGAAGGAGTGGGATAATTCGAGTTGCGTTTGGTTGGATTGTGCCAAATTAGCGAGGTTAGTAAATTATTTAACTTGTGGATATTAAATAGGAAGTCACAGATTGAATAGTACTTCCGTGCGGACTAATGGAAACACAAGCATGACATGGTATAAAAGGTTCGACCGTTAGAGGTCAACAAAGGAATGAAATTTAGGTTCAGACTAACGTCAACAAGCAATGCGTATATGTGAATATAGAGAGAGTAGTACATAAGAACAAATGGATGGACAAGTTGAGAGGATATGAACGAAATGGATCGTTAATTTAACTCAAGGGTGTATGTAATTCCATGTAATGGAAGAAACGTAGAAGGAAGTTTAACTCTGGAGTTAAGCACGAATATATGAATAGAAAATAGTAATCTTGTTGTAAAAACAAAAAAAGAAATTAATGTTATATGGTTATTGCATGAACACATCCTGACTCCTTGTGTGACTACGAAAGTAACTAGAATAAATGTCGATGGAAGAATGTTGTAATGAGATCAAAACGAGTTTGAAAGTGACCAATGAAAGAGTAGAATGTCATGTATGATTCTTGAGTGAAAGTAGGAATAATTCAGTAGTTATTACAAACAAAGGTATAAACTAAAGGAATGAACAAGTAATAATGTTGTTCATTAGGAACTAACCTTATGTAAGAATCCAAAATATAAAGGAATGAATTTTAGGGGTGTGCCCTAGTGTGCATGCTGAAGAGTTAATAATAATAACCGGAAGGTGAAAGTGGATATTATCTAGTGGGAATGAACAAGGTTTCGAGGACGAAACCTTCTTTAAGGGGGGTAGATTTGTAACACCCCAAAAATCGAATTATTAAATTCGTTAGTATATTACCATATTTAATTAAATGAAATACAATAACTAAGTTAATAAAACTTGGTTAAATACCTAACTAAACAATTAAGGGAATGAAATGGGGTAAAATAGTGATCATGTAACAACCAGAAGGGCCTAGGTTGCCAAAAAGGGGAAAATTATATTGATTAAAATTAAAACCCAACACACACATTGGGTGTGTGTGGATGTCGATATATCGACCAGGAAGAAGAGGGGGAAGGGGGTAAAACCCTAGCTCATAAAAACCTTCAAATTGAAAGAGGAATTTGGCAAGAAACTAATGCATGGGCCTAAATTCGTGATCATCCAGTCTTTCTACACATTAGGTAAGTTGTAGAAGTTAATTTAGTGATTTAGTATGAAGTGAATCCATGATCAGTTCATGAATTTGTATGGAATTAAACATGTAGAGGTGTTAGAATCACCAAATAGATTGTATATTATGAACAAGTTCAAGTAATTTGATGTCTTGACTTGAAACCCACTTGGTGATGATGTAGATGATAACATAAGTGTATTATTCATGTCTAAATCATGTGCAAATTTGATTGATTATGTTGTATATGGTGAATTCTTATTAGTTAGGTTGAAGTATAACATGAAATTTATTGATGTTTAGCTAGGGATGAATGAATGCAAAGATAGGGAATGAAAGCATAAAAGGATTGTACATTAAGCTTAGATGGTAGTACGCACACAAGGTGTTTGATGAAATGTCTAAACGACTATGATATGTGAAATTGCCTTCAAAGTAATAGCGGAGTATGCAAAGAATGTAAGAGTAAAGTACTTGATAGTAAATACCATGAGGAACATACCCGTGATGAAATATATGTATGAATGTGGTTGATATGTGATTTAATAGAATTAAGCTTTAGAAATTGCATTATACGCTTGAATGATATGATAAATATATATGGATTGTTTAATCGTGTTAGTTTTGACTTAAGAATAGATATGGAACGAATGAGAATCCCAGAAAAGAGTAAACTTAAATGATGTTGGCGTTAATTACGAAGATGCTGCTATGAACGGAATGGAATGTGTATGTGTATATGTAACTATTTGATCATGTGGCCGAATATGTCCTACAACATGAGTATGAAGCATAGATGGCATAATGACTATGTTCTAACATGTTAATTTGTGAATGAATGTGTGTCTAATTTGGAAATTGAAATGCTTGATGGTTGACTTTCTGGAAAGTCAACAATTGTTGGAATGTTGTGATTTGGATCTCTTAACATAAATGTACGGTTTAGGAAGTTAAGTTATGCACGATATATTTATAGCAAGATATGTGATGGCATGTTCATATTATACGAGTAGGAAGGATCTCTTTGTTAATCTATACTATGTGTTGCTAGAAATTGACTAATGAGAGTCAAATGTAGAGCATAAACTTAACGTGATTGATGTTATGTGTGGTCTTGTTTACTAACAAGGATATCAATGTATGGTCATGTAAGGACAGATAACATGTCTACGGGCTCAAGCACGGAGGCTAACGGGTCAAAAGTAAGCATGGAACCTATGCTTGAACTTGGACGCTAAAGGTAAGTAACTTCCGACTCGCTTCTTATTACGCGTATAGAATTTTCTTGTTTACGAATGTGGGGAAATTATGTAAGGTTATGAGGTGAAGGAAAGTATTATGATAAGTATTGATCTAGTTAGACGAAAGTAGTTATCTAAATCGAAGGTAATTTGGTGGTATTAAACGGGTCGAATAAATATGTATAAGTAAGGCAACGGTAATGAAATTCGTAAAGATCAAGGATCCGGGGTAAGGATTTTTAGTCTAATATGTAAGGGATTGTTTTACGGATATTTAGGAACAAGTTCCAAGTGATTCGGACGCAAAACGAACAAGTTATGAGAATTTTGGTAACAAATTGAAAGGCTGAACTGGTCACTACCGTAGCTTACGGTAGCCACCGTATGCTACGGTCGGTGCTGAAGGCCCAATTTCCACCGTAAGGCAGTAGATATTCACCGTAGCGATTTTAAGGCCACCGTAAGCTATGGTAGCTACCGTAGCTTACGATGGAGACCAGATGTAAAATGTTGATTTTGGGTATTGTTGCGTCCCGAATCATTCATAACCTCTGAGGTTAATGTAAAGGTCCCGAAAAACTTTCGGGAAGTAATATAACTTACCCAAGGATCGTAAAAGCCTATTTATGACGTTCAAAAGTAAATAACGATACAACGGGCTCGTGAGGGATATGAAATCCATAGGTAGCATTATTGATATAAGCATGAATACATGATTGTATGTATGAGATTTATATTTGTTTATTTATGAATGTTGTATCTAAGATTTTTGGTAGTATATTCATATGGGAAGGTGAGAGGTATATAAGAGTTTGGATATGCATGCATGCATGTATGTATGTATGTATGTATGTATGTATGTATGTATGTATGTATGTATGTATGTATGTATGTATGTATGTAAGTAATGTATGTATGGACGCAAACGTGTAGGCGTATATTTATGTGTAAGTATGTGTATGAATATATGTATATATGTACGTACGTATGAAGTGGCAATTAAATGTATATGAACAAATAGTGCTTGTGCTTATGCATAAATAGCCTCAATATGTTTGGAAGTTAACGTCATTGTTCATGTGTCTTGAGAATGAAATGAGTGTGCAGGAACACTAATGTTGAGCTAATGGAACATTGACATTGGGGTGCAAGGATTAACTTATTTACACATGTGGTTAATGATGAACTGCAAGTATATGATTTAAGTACGGTATTTGATTGTGACTTGCATGAATGTATGAAGTATAGAGTTGTAAGAATACAGGTTATGCATATTTGTATGAGATACGTTTGTATGTATATGAATTCATGCAAATGTAACCTTTTGAATGTAGATCAATGGTATATGCTTAAGCAAAGCTGTAGGTTTTCAATGCATTGAGTTGTTGTCTTGCTAACCATATTGCTAATGAGAATGAAACAGGGATGCAGGTATGTAAGCGTTAGGCCTTCGAAGGTGCGAGGTCCGGTGAATGAACAAGTTTGAAAGGATACAATTATGGAATAGTAAATATAGTTAGATTGCTATGTATTTATTGATTATTTATATATTCAATTAATCAAGTATGATGTCACCAAGCATTAACGTGTTGGTTTATTATGGTGGCCGCAGGTTAGTAAAATATTCATGATGGACAAGTGAACGAGGTTCGAGTCGAAGATCATGGATTGTACCGGAAGGCGGTCACATTGTTGTAATCACTTGATAGCATAGTTACATTTCATAAATGTTGAGTGATGTATTAATGTTAAAAAAAAAGATCGACTTAAACAATATTCAAGTATGTTAGAACAGTTAAAGGAAAGAAAGTTTACAATACGTATTTCCGCTGCATTAATTATGATTAAACCTTGATAGGACGTAACAAGTTGGTATCAGAGCCCCGGTTTGAGGGAAATCAAGTATGAAGAAGTAAATACTTGAACTCAAACCTATGTGCTCTTGTGTCAAGGAACCCGTACAATCCGAGACTCGATCAAGATCTAAGGGCAGAAGCAAAGGTAAGTGTGTACTTAAGTATGTATTTGAAGAAAACTGACAGTGTGTTGTGTGTAAGGTAACCATGATTAATTGGAGAAGGTGATCCGCGAATGCGGTCTAGGACCGACACCAAGGCGTGTAATAAGACAAACTTAAACCCAGTTACGTAAATTCATATGTGGGTACATGTAATGGTGAAACCTATTAAAGGAAGGATAATGATGGAATAGTAATGAAGTTTTGAAATGTTACACGTGCCGAAACCTAATTATTCAGACATAAGGCGATGATTATATGAAGGCACGAAACTAGTATGTGGACTGCGTACCTGGCCAGTACGCAAGAAATATATGACGTTCGTGAGACCGTGATAATTGTTGCAGGTATGTCCGAAAGGATTGGGTATTAGGTGGATGTGTGGGTGAGAATTATAAGACTCTTAAAAATTTTAAAGCACCTCATAAAAGTAATGGAATGTATGAATGATATGTTTGAAACCACGAGACGGATTCAAACATAAAAGTAATGGAATGATGAATGATATGTATGAATCCGCGAGATGGATTTAAGAACGAAAGAGTAACCGTAAATGGCCCGCGAACCTAAAATTGAGTTAAAGAAAGAAGTATGATTAAGTTACATGTTAGATGTGTTAGTAGATGACTCTTGGGAGTTGGAATGAATAATGGACTACGACCCGAACAATGACTTAAGTATGGGCGGGAAGGGTAAGTTTATTGCAAGAAATACTAAAATGATGTCTTGCAAGTATGCCTGATTGGAAAAGAAGTACGAATGTGTACATCAGTACATCTACGATAAGTAAGAAATGCCAGTTTGACCTTGATAAGTCAAACTGCAAAAAGATGGCAAAATAACTAACAAAATGAAAGAATTGTATGTCAGAAATGGAATGGGTGAAATGTTGAAGTATGTACGTAGGAAATTGTGAAAGAATTATAGGTGAATAATCACCGAGTAGAATGAATATTTGAAGAGATTTACTAACCGCTAATTTTGTAGATGATAATGGTAGAACTCTTGATGTGATGAAAACCAGCAGAGTTGGTTAACGGATGCCCACGAGCGAAAGCTCGTCGCATGGATGGACAAGATCAACCCCATATGGTACGGACTTGTGAAGGAGCGGGATAATTCGAGTTGTGATTCATTGGATTGTGCCAAATTAGCGAGGTTAGTAAATTATTTAACTTGCGGATATTAAATAGGAAGTCACAGATTGAATAGTACTTCCGTAGGGACTAATGGAAACACAAGCATGACATGGTATAAAAGGTTCGACCTTTAGAGGTCAAAAAGTAATGAAATTTAGGTTCAGACTAACGTCAACAAGCAATGCGTATATGTGAATATAGAGAGAGTAGTACATAAGAACAAATGGATGGACAAGTTGAGAGGATATGAACGAAATGGATCGGAAATTTAACTCAAGGGTGTATGTAGTTCCATGTAATGAAATAAATGTAGAAGGAAGTTTAACTCTGGAGTTAAGCATGAAGATATGAATAGAAAATAGTAATCTTGTTCCAAAAATGAAACAAGAAATTAATGTTATATGGTTATTGCATGAACACATCCTGACTCCTTGTGTGACTACGAAAGTAACTAGAATAAATGTCGATGGAAGAATGTTGTAATGAGATCAAAACGAGTTTGAAAGTGACCAATGAAAGAGTAGAATGTCATGTATGATTCTTGAGTGAAAGTAGGAATAATTCAGTAGTTATTACTAACAAAGGTATAAACTAAAGGAATGAACAAGTAATAATGTTGTTCATTAGGAACTAACCTTATGTAAGAATCCAAAATATAATGGAATGAATTTTAGGGGTGTGCCCTAGTGTGCATACGGAAGAGTTAATAATAATAACCGGAAGGTGAAAGTGGATATTATCTAGTGGGAATGAACAAGGTTTCGAGGACGAAACCTTCTTTAAGGGGGGTAGATTTGTAACA
This sequence comes from Helianthus tuberosus, assembly GCA_030545235.1. NCBI lineage: Eukaryota > Viridiplantae > Streptophyta > Magnoliopsida > Asterales > Asteraceae > Helianthus > Helianthus tuberosus. The sequence goes on along the minus strand of CM060351.1, from coordinate 32,754,680 downwards.
CCCCAAAACTTGAATTATTAAATTCGTTAGTATATTACCATATTTAATTAAATGAAATACAATAACTAAGTTAATAAAACTTGGTTAAATACCTAACAAAACAATTAAGGGAATGAAATGGGGTAAAATAGTGATCATGTAACAACCAGAAGGGCCTAGGTTGCCAAAAAGGGGAAAACTTATATTGATTAAAATTAAAACCCAACACACACATTGGGTGTGTGTGGGTGTCGATATATCGACCAGGAAGAAGAGGGGGAAGGGGGTAAAACCCTAGCTCATAAAAACCTTCAAATTGAAAGAGGAATTTGGCAAGAAACTAATGCATGAGCCTAAATTCGTGATCATCCAGTCTTTCTACACATTAAGTAAGTTGTAGAAGTTAATTTAGTGATTTAGTATGAAGTGAATCCATGATCAGTTCATGAATTTGTATGGAATTAAACATGTAGAGGTGTTAGAATCACCAAATAGATTGTATATTATGAACAAGTTCAAGTAATTTGATGTCTTGACTTGAAACCCACTTGGTGATGATGTAGATGATAACATGAGTGTATTATTCATGTCTAAATCATGTGCAAATTTGATTGATTATGTTGTATATGGTGAATTCTTATTAGTTAGGTTGAAGTATAACATGAAATTTATTGATTTTTAGCTAGGGATGAATGAATGCAAAGATAGGGAATGAAAGCATAAAAGGATTGTACATTAAGCTTAGATGGTAGTACGCACACAAGGTGTTTGATGAAATGTCTAAACGACTATGATATGTGAAATTGCCTTCAAAGTAATAGCGGAGTATGCAAAGAATGTAAGAGTAAAGTACTTGATAGTAAATGCCATGAGGAACATACCCGTGATGAAATCTATGTATGAATGTGGTTGATATGTGATTTAATAGAATTAAGCTTTAGAAATTGCATTATACGCTTGAATGATATGATAAATATATATGGATTGTTTAATCGTGTTAGTTTCGACTTAAGAATAGATATGGAACGAATGAGAATCCCAGAAAAGAGTAAACTTAAATGATGTTGGCGTCAATTACGAAGATGCTGCTTTGAACGGAATGGAATGTGTATGTGTATATGTAACTTTTTGATCATGTGGCCGAATATGTCCTACAATATGAGTATGAAGCATAGATGGCATAATGACTATGTTCTAACATGTTAATTTGTGAATGAATGTGTGTCTAAGTTGGAAATTGAAATGCTTGATGGTTGACTTTCTAGAAAGTCAACAATTGTAGGAATGTTGTGATTTGGATCTCCTAACATAAATGTACGATTTAGGAAGTCAAGTGATGCACGATATATTTATAGCAAGATATGTGATGGCATGTTCATATTATATGAGTAGGAATGATCTCATTGTTAATCTATACTATGTGTTGCTAGAAATTGACTAATGAGAGTGAAATGTAGAGCATAAACTTAACGTGATTGATGTTATGTGTGGTCTTGTTTACTAACAAGGATATCAATGTATGGTCATGTAAGGATAGATAACATGTCTACGGGGCCAAGCACGAAGGCTAACGGGTCAAAAGTAAGCATGGAACCTATGCTTAAACTTGGACGCTCAAGGTAAGTAACTTCCGACTCACTTCTTATTACGCGTATAGAATGTTCATGTTTATGAATGTGGGTAAATTATGTAAGGTTATGAACTGAAGGAAAGTATTATGATAAGTATTGATCTAGTTAGACGAAGGTAGTTATCTAAGTCGAAGATAATTTGGTGGTATTAAACGGGTCGAATAAATATGTATAAGTAAGGCAACGATAATGAAATTCGTAAAGATCAAGGATCCGGGGTAAGGATTTTTAGTCTAATATGTAAGGGATTGTTTTACGGATATTTAGGAACAAGTTCCAAGTGATTCGGACGCAAAACGAACAAGTTATGAGAATTTTTGTAACAAATTGGAAGGCTGAACTGGGCACTACCGTAGCTTACGGTAGCCACCGTAAGCTACGGTAGGTGCTGAAGGCCCAATTTCCACCGTAAGGCAGTAGATATTCACCGTAGCGATTTTAAGGCCACCGTAAGCTACGGTAGCTATCGTAGCTTACGGTGGAGACCAGATGTGAAATGTTGATTTTGGGTATTGTTGCGTCCCGAATCATTCATAACCTCTAAGGTTAATGTAAAGGTCCCGAAAAACTTCCGGGAAGTAATATAACTTACCCAAGGATCGTAAAAGCCTATTTATGACGTTCGAATGTAAATAACGATACAACGGGCTCATGAGGGATATGAAATCCATAGGTAGCATGAATGATATAAGCATGAATGCAGGATTGTATGTATGAGATTTATATTTGTTTATTTATGAATGTTGTATCTAAGATTTTTGGTAGTATATTCATATGGGAAGGTGAGAGGTATATAAGAGTTTGGATATGCATGTATTGTAACACCCCGAAAAAAAAAATGTAAAACCTTAAACCGGGATTAGTAAGGTTTAAATAAACGAGAATTTACTAACTAGGAATTTTAACCTAATTAGTTAATATGACTAGAAATAACCATGAAGTAGAGTAAAAGTTCACAAAAATCAATATTTATCAAAGTGAAGGGGGTTAAGTTGTTAAAAATTGAAACTTAATTCTAATAAACAAACAAAACACAAATTTAACCCCCATTTGATATCCCTGGTCGACCAGAACATTACAGGGGGCGACACCCACTTCTCCAAAACCCTAAAATCTCATAATCTTGCAAATTGGAGGATTTATTCAAGTAGAAATCGAAAATTGAGCCTAGAATCGTGATCCTCATTGCAAGAGGATTCTAAGGTATGTGAAATTTGATGAAATCTATCAACTTGAAATTCTCATGATTCTGAAATTCTGAAATTAGATGCTTGCATGTGTGTTATTTGGTCGGATTAAAGTTGATTAGGTGTTTAGAAGTAAAACCTAACTAACTATTGGAGAAATCATGCCCAAATTCAGAGAATTCTATGAATCCATGGAAGCTAGGTTATGGGTTTTATAAGATAATGATGAACACTAGGATTTGAATGATAATTCTAGTATAAATTTCATCATAGGAGATAATTCCTGTGATATTGATGTTAAAATGTGTGCAAGGTTTACTAATTAAAGTGAAATTTGAGGTTTAAATTGCAAGTCATGAACTTGGAAATGATGGTAGGAAAATCTGACCCGTTCGGTGTTTGTAGAAATGCCTAAGTGAGGATTTTGATGTTAAATTTGATGAGAACACAGAATTGATCATGTTTCACAATGATATGAATATGGTCATGGAAAGAGTTCTAAACAAGTTGTAAAACTGAATTTTCTAGGCAAAGAGTCCGGATCATCAAGCGGACAAGCCGAAGGAAATTCACGGGGGAAAGGCGTGCTCTAAAGGTACGAATTTACCATTCCGTTACATTAAGAATTAATTAATAGTTTTATGTTGTAGTTTCGAAAACATGGTAAACAATATAGTTCAATGTATCACGGAATTGACCTTCGTCTTTGTCAAGTGAGACGGGTCAAAACAATTGTTAGAAAATTTACGTATGTGACTTGGTTTGTTACATTTGAGTTAAATTTTGATTGTCTAGCACATTGAAATTATTTGTCGTGCAAAAGTCGAGTTTGAATTAAGCAATGAACGTCGCTATATCTAAGGATAGGTTAAATACTGATTTGAAACCCGTTAGTAGTTGTCTTAGAAGAGGATTTCATTAGACAAGCCAAACGGGTCGATTAATCAAGTGAAGCATGATTATTACTTTGAAATAAGTCGGATTATTCTTTGATATTGATTAACATATTGATATATATTCAAAATAAGACAATTTGATGTATTGGTTTCATATAAAAACGGAATCCGTGAATTTGGTTTGAGTAAAAAGAACAAACCAAACAAGATCATAACTTTCCAGCATCCACCGTAAATTACGGTAATACCGTAATTTACGGTAGACGTCATAAGCATTACGGTTGTTAGCTACTGATTTACGGTGACCATATAGTTCCAGGTCTCACCGTAAATTACGGTGATACCGTAATTTACGGTGGATCTAGAAAAGTTCTAGAATGTTTGATATTTCATATGGGTTGTTAATCTCTGATGTCGATTTATATAACGACAAAACTAATGTTTTAATTGGTTTTGATCTTAGGTCAATCGACAAGTCTTACGGGTGACGATCAAGGGGTATGACGAAGAACCGAACACTCTATTTTGAAGCTTCCGCAACGTTTTAGATCTTTTGTAGTCTTTGTGTATGGTTGTTAATACATTTTAAACAGTTTGAAAAATTTTGTATCTTAGTCATTACTCGACTAAGGTCATGGTTTTTATTAAATATTATAAATGAAAGTCATGTATTTAACTATATTTTGTCTAAAATCAAGGGTATAAATTCTAGGGTGTAACAAGTTGGTAATCAGAGCTCATGGTTGTCAATAAGTGTTCGGTTCAAGCTTGATCGATCGTCCGGTAAGAATTAACTTGTTTTGTTAATAAATTATGTACTATGTATAGAATGAGAAATGAACAATATGCATGAAAAGAGTGTGTAAGCTCACTCAAAAACAAGAAATGCATGAAACAAGAATGATCAAATCAAGTTACGGACTTGATTGAATAGAAACAAGAATGATCAAATCAAGTTACGGACTTGATTGAATAGAAACAAGAATGATCAAATCAAGTTACGGACTTGATTGAATAGAAACAAGAATGATCAAATCAAGTTACGGACTTGATTGAATAGAAACAAGAATGATCAAATCAAGTTACGGACTTGATTGAATAGAAACAAGAATGATCAAATCAAGTTACGGACTTGATTGAATAGAAACAAGAATGATTAAATCAAGTTACGAACTTGATTGAATCGAAACAAGAATGATTAAATCAAGTTATGAACTTGATTAAATCAAAACAAGTAAAGCAGGTATTATAAATGGAATGTTTAACAATCTATGTAAACATTTCAGAAATCGAGATAGCTGATGGAGACAATGATAATGCGGTGCCAAGAGTCACCGAACAAGTGAGGGAAGTGATTGCCGAAGAGGTTGGAAAGGCGATCGAAAACAGTTTGTCGGGCTTTATTGATAAAATCCAAAACACGGTTTTATCAATAGTAGAAGATAGAATCAAGAAACTGGAAGATGATTCAAATGTAACAAAGGAAAAGCGTGGAGGACGAATGCCTTGTTCATACAAGGAATTCATGGCTTGTAAGCCACCAACATATAATGGGGAGGTTGACCCAATAGTGTGCCAACGATGGCTAAGTGACATCGAAGGGGTATTCGAGAGAACCCATTGTGACGAAGAAGACTACGTAGCCTTTGGTACGGGTCAACTAAGGAATCAAGCGAAAGATTGGTGGGACAACAAAAAGAAGGAGATTGGAAGTGAAGCGGCTAAGGCCATGACTTGGGAGGAGTTTAAGATGCCGTTTCTTAAACACCATAGTCCCAAAGCGGTCATAAACAAGATCAAGGAAGAGTTCATGCAACTCAGACACAAAGGTGAATCCATAGACAAGATCACGGGAATGTTTATGGACAAGATGAAGTTCTGTGATGATTTGATAACGAATGAAGAGCAAAAGGTCTATTATTATCATAACATGCTAAGCGCGGAGTATAGAGAATTCATAACCCCTTCAAAGTATGAGACCCTTACCGAGATTGTCAATGCTGCTCGGGAAAGGGAGATTGAATTGAAGAAGAGTATAGAACGGGGTGAACGAAGGGCACAAGATGTGAATCCAAGCCCTGCCAAGAAAGCAAGAACGAATGAATCCGCAAAGAAATCAGATGCTAAAGGTAGTACATCAGGTTGCAAAATTTGTGGGAAGAATCATAAGGGCGAATGTCGTTACAAGGATAAGCCTTGTCCCATATGCAAGAAAAAGGGACATGTGGCTATGTCATGCCCGGAGAAGGTGACGGTTTGTTACAATTGTTATCGAACGGGTCACAAAAAGTCGGAATGCCCGGAACTGGTTGGAAAGAAAGATGGGCAAGAATCGAAAGGTGAAGCCCCGAAAGCAAAGGCAAGATCTTTCCAACTAACTGCCGCAGAAGCGAAGATTGAACCTGATGTGGTCTCAGGTATATTTGCTGTAAATTCAATTCCCGCACACGTGTTATTTGATACGGGTGCGAATAAATCCTTTGTTTCATACGGGTTTATTCGACATCCTTCGTTTATTTTAACAAAATTACCTGTGCCTTTAGAAGTAGAGATAGGTAATAACAAAAGCTTTATTGTTTGTGATGTATGTGAAAATTGCAAACTGAGCATCGACGATGAAGAATATTTGATAAATCTAATCCCGATGTCGATGGGAGAATTCCAAGTAGTCGTGGGGATGGATTGGCTATCTCAATACCATGTAAAGGTCGTGTGTTTTCGCAAAGAGATAAAACTAACATCTCCGAGCGGAAAACACGTCACCATTTATGGCGAAAAACGAGGCAACCCCATAGTATGTTCGATGTTGAAAGCTCACAAGCTCATGAAGCGAGGATGCAAGGCATTCATAATTTATGCAAACGAGACCGAGAAAGAATCACGGAAGATTGGAGATGTACCGATAGTACAGGATTATGAAGATGTTTTTCCGGAAGATTTACCGGGGATACCGCCTGAACGGGAAGTAGAGTTCGGGATCGAATTGATTCCGGGCGCGAAACCTGTGGCAAAGGCCCCGTACCGACTTGCACCGTCGGAATTACAAGAGCTGATGTCCCAAATTCAAGATTTGCTTGATAAAGGATTCATAAGGCCGAGTGTGTCTCCTTGGGGCGCACCGGTGTTGTTTGTGAGAAAGAAGGACGGGAGTATGCGCATGTGTATCGATTATCGGGAGTTAAACAAACTCACGGTAAAGAACCGATACCCGCTCCCGAGGATAGACGACTTATTTGACCAACTACAAGGCGCAAGTTGGTTCTCAAAAATTGACCTTAGGTCGGGGTATCACCAACTAAAGGTCAAAGAAGAAGATGTGCCGAAGACGGCTTTTTGCACAAGATACGGACATTACGAATTTCTCGTGATGTCATTTGGGCTAACAAATGCGCCCGCGGCATTCATGGACCTCATGAACCGGGTTTGCAAGCCAATGTTGGATAAGTCGGTCATCGTGTTTATCGATGATATCTTGGTGTATTCAAAAAGTGAAGCCGAACACGCACGCCACTTGCAAGAAGTGTTAGAGACACTTAGACGAGAGAAGCTTTATGCAAAATTTTCTAAATGTGCCTTTTGGTTACGAGAGGTACAATTTCTCGGTCATGTCATAAGTGCCGATGGAGTTTTGGTGGATCCGTCAAAGATAGAGGCGGTGTTAAAATGGAATTCCCCGAAGAACCCTTCTGAAATTAGAAGCTTTTTGGGGCTTGCTGGATATTATAGAAGATTCATTCAAGATTTCTCCAAAATTGCATCGCCGCTAACAAAGCTAACCCAAAAGAAAGCAAAGTTTGTTTGGGGAGTCGATCAAGAAAAAGCGTTTCGGACGCTAAAAGAAAGGCTAACTCAAGCTCCGGTACTGACATTGCCGGACGGAGTCGAAGACATGGTGGTCTATTCGGATGCTTCGTTATCGGGGCTCGGTTGTGTGTTGATGCAACGGGGCAAGGTAATAGCCTATGCCTCGAGACAATTGAAGATGCACGAGAAGAAATACCCCACGCACGATCTCGAATTGGCAGCGGTAGTGTTTGCATTAAAAATATGGAGACATTACTTGTATGGGGTAAAGTGTACCATATTCACCGATCACAAAAGTTTGAAATACTTCTTCGATCAGAAGGAGTTGAATATGCGGCAAAGGCGATGGCTAGAGACGGTGAAGGACTACGACTGTGAGATACATTATCACCCCGGAAAGGCAAACGTGGTAGCGGACGCTCTAAGTCGAAAAGCGGACTATGTCCCAATACGGGTGAGGTCAATGCAACTCGTGGTGACCTCGGGTATACTTGAACGTATTCGAGAGGCGCAGTTAGAAGCAGTGAAAGAAGAGAATTGGAAGAAAGAAAGAATAATAGGTCAATTGAAAGATTTGACGGATGGGAATCATGGGTTGAAGACTCGATCCGGAAGGATATGGGTCCCACATACCTGTGGAGTAAAGGCGCTTCTACTTGATGAAGCTCATAAATCCCGTTATTCAATTCATCCGGGTGCGACCAAGATGTACAATGATTTGAAACAAAATTATTGGTGGCCCGGAATGAAGAGGGACGTGGCAAAATATGTGGAAAAATGCTTGACATGTTTACAGGTCAAGGCGGAGCACCAGAAACCATACGGTAAACTCCAACCGTTAGAAATTCCGGTTTGGAAATGGGAACATATTACAATGGACCTGTTAACCAAGCTGCCTAAGACGAATCGTGGTTTTGATGCCATATGGGTAGTGGTGGATAGATTGACGAAAAGTGCTCACTTCATTCCGATTCGTGAGACTTACACGTCAGAAAAGATGTCAGAAGTCTATACCAATGAAATCATAGCACGTCATGGAGTGCCGGTGTCCATCGTGTCCGATAGGGATACCCGGTTTACTTCGAATTTCTGGCGTGATTTCCAAGAACAAATGGGGACCAAATTGTTCATAAGCACTGCGTACCATCCTCAAACGGATGGACAAAGTGAAAGAACGATACAAATATTGGGAGACATGCTACGGGCATGTATAATCGACTTCGGAGGCAGTTGGGATGTTCACCTACCGTTAGTCGAGTTTTCGTATAACAACAGTTACCAATCTAGTATTAAAATGGCACCATACGAACTACTTTACGGTAGGAAGTGTCGAACCCCGGTGTGTTGGGGTGAAGTGGGTCCACGTGAACTCGCCCATCAAGACATAGTAAGAGCAACGAACGAAAAGATCGATAAAGTTCGGGCACACTTGAAAGCGGCTCAAGACAGGCAAAAGGCGTATGTAGATAAAAGGAAAAGGCCAATTGAATTTCAAGTGGGTGACATGGTCATGCTAAAAGTGTCCCCATGGAAAGGCGTTATTAGATTTAGAAAGAAGGGGAAATTAAGCCCAAGGTTTATCGGGCCATTTAAGATTATCGGGAGAGTTGGCAAGGTAGCTTACCGTCTTGAACTACCGGAGGAGCTAAGTGGGATCCATGGCACGTTTCACGTATCTCAATTAAGAAAGTGCCTAGCTGACGAAACGACCTATATTCATTACGAGGATATCGAAGTGGATAATAGTCTAAATTATGTGGTGAGACCGGTTGAAATTTTAGACAGAAAGGTCAAACGTTTACGAAATAAACAAATCGAACAAGTCAAAGTCAAATGGGAGCATAGGAAGGGTTCGGACACTACTTGGGAGTCCGAAGAGGAAATGCGACGCCTTCACCCTATTTTATTTGGTACGTATTGCGGTTTCGAGGACGAAACCCCTTTTAAGGGGGGTGGACTTGTAACACCCCGAAAAAAAAATGTAAAACCTTAAACCGGGATTAGTAAGGTTTAAATAAACGAGAATTTACTAACTAGGAATTTTAACCTAATTAGTTAATATGACTAGAAATAACCATGAAGTAGAGTAAAAGTTCACAAAAATCAATATTTATCAAAGTGAAGGGGGTTAAGTTGTTAAAAATTGAAACTTAATTCTAATAAACAAACAAAACACAAATTTAACCCCCATTTGATATCCCTGGTCGACCAGAACATTACAGGGGGCGACACCCACTTCTCCAAAACCCTAAAATCTCATAATCTTGCAAATTGGAGGATTTATTCAAGTAGAAATCGAAAATTGAGCCTAGAATCGTGATCCTCATTGCAAGAGGATTCTAAGGTATGTGAAATTTGATGAAATCTATCAACTTGAAATTCTCATGATTCTGAAATTCTGAAATTAGATGCTTGCATGTGTGTTATTTGGTCGGATTAAAGTTGATTAGGTGTTTAGAAGTAAAACCTAACTAACTATTGGAGAAATCATGCCCAAATTCAGAGAATTCTATGAATCCATGGAAGCTAGGTTATGGGTTTTATAAGATAATGATGAACACTAGGATTTGAATGATAATTCTAGTATAAATTTCATCATAGGAGATAATTCCTGTGATATTGATGTTAAAATGTGTGCAAGGTTTACTAATTAAAGTGAAATTTGAGGTTTAAATTGCAAGTCATGAACTTGGAAATGATGGTAGGAAAATCTGACCCGTTCGGTGTTTGTAGAAATGCCTAAGTGAGGATTTTGATGTTAAATTTGATGAGAACACAGAATTGATCATGTTTCACAATGATATGAATATGGTCATGGAAAGAGTTCTAAACAAGTTGTAAAACTGAATTTTCTAGGCAAAGAGTCCGGATCATCAAGCGGACAAGCCGAAGGAAATTCACGGGGGAAAGGCGTGCTCTAAAGGTACGAATTTACCATTCCGTTACATTAAGAATTAATTAATAGTTTTATGTTGTAGTTTCGAAAACATGGTAAACAATATAGTTCAATGTATCACGGAATTGACCTTCGTCTTTGTCAAGTGAGACGGGTCAAAACAATTGTTAGAAAATTTACATATGTGACTTGGTTTGTTACATTTGAGTTAAATTTTGATTGTCTAGCACATTGAAATTATTTGTCGTGCAAAAGTCGAGTTTGAATTAAGCAATGAACGTCGCTATATCTAAGGATAGGTTAAATACTGATTTGAAACCCGTTAGTAGTTGTCTTAGAAGAGGATTTCATTAGACAAGCCAAACGGGTCGATTAATCAAGTGAAGCATGATTATTACTTTGAAATAAGTCGGATTATTCTTTGATATTGATTAACATATTGATATATATTCAAAATAAGACAATTTGATGTATTGGTTTCATATAAAAACGGAATCCGTGAATTTGGTTTGAGTAAAAAGAACAAACCAAACAAGATCATAACTTTCCAGCATCCACCGTAAATTACGGTAATACCGTAATTTACGGTAGACGTCATAAGCATTACGGTTGTTAGCTACTGATTTACGGTGACCATATAGTTCCAGGTCTCACCGTAAATTACGGTGATACCGTAATTTACGGTGGATCTAGAAAAGTTCTAGAATGTTTGATATTTCATATGGGTTGTTAATCTCTGATGTCGATTTATATAACGACAAAACTAATGTTTTAATTGGTTTTGATCTTAGGTCAATCGACAAGTCTTACGGGTGACGATCAAGGGGTATGACGAAGAACCGAACACTCTATTTTGAAGCTTCCGCAACGTTTTAGATCTTTTGTAGTCTTTGTGTATGGTTGTTAATACATTTTAAACAGTTTGAAAAATTTTGTATCTTAGTCATTACTCGACTAAGGTCATGGTTTTTATTAAATATTATAAATGAAAGTCATGTATTTAACTATATTTTGTCTAAAATCAAGGGTATAAATTCTAGGGTGTAACGTGTATGTATGTAAGTAAAGTATGTATGGACGTAAACGTGTAGGCGTATATTTATGTGTAAGTATGTGTATGAATATATGTATATATGTACGTACGTATGAAGTGGCAATTAAATGTATATGAACAAATAGGACTTGTGCTTATGCATAAATAGCCTCAATATGTTTGGAAGTTAACGTCATTGTTCATGTGTCTTGAGAATGAAATGAGTGTGCAGGAACACTAATGTTGAGCTAATGGAACATTGACATTGGGGTGCAAGGATTAACTTATTTACACATGTGGTTAATGACGAACTGCGAGTATATGATTTAAGTACGGTATTTGATTGTGACTTGCATGAATGTATGAAGTATAGAGTCGTAAGGAGTACAGGTTATGCATATTTGTATGAGATGCGTTTGTATGTATATGAATTCATGCAAATGTAATTACGGGTTGTAACCTTTTGAATGTAGATCAATGGTATATGCTTAAGCAAAGCTGTAGGTTTTCAATGCATTGAGTTGTTGTCTTGCTAACCAGCTTGCTAATGAGAATGAAATAGGGATGCAGGTATGTAAGCGTTAGGCCTTCGAAGGTGCGTGGTCCGGTGAATGAACAAGTTTGAAAGGATATAATTATGGAATAGTAAATATAGTTAGATTGCTATGTATTTATTTATTATTTATATATTCAATTAATCAAGTATGATGTCACCAAGCATTAACGTATTGGTTTATTATGGTGGCCGCATGTTAGTCAAATATTCATGATGGACAAGTGAACGAGGTTCGAGTCGAAGGTCATGGATTGTACGGGAAGGCGGTCACATTGTTGTAATCACTTGATAGCATAGTTACATTTCGTAAATGTTGAGTGATGTATTAATGTTAAAAAAAAGATCGACTTAAACAATATTCAAGTATGTTAGAACAGTTAAAGGAAAGAAATTTTACGATACGTATTTCCGCTGCATAATTATGATTAAAACTTGATAGGACGTAACAAGTTGGTATCAGAGCCCCGGTTTGAGGGAAATCAAGTATGAAGAAGTAAATACTGTTGGACTCTGTATGCCCAAGACACATATTAAATTGATGTGGCTAGTACGTTATGATCCAAGTCGAGTCATACCCAATAACAAGCTAGACAAACACTTACAATATTTATTTATGATATGATCAAATAAATAAATATCAACACTTAGAATATTTAGAAATTGGTTTTCTAAATAATTGCACTTGACAAACTAATAAATTATATGGATAATTTATTTTGAGAGAATATTTTATTTTGTTATTTAATGGGTTAAATAACATAATAAAAATAGCATAAGTCTTATAACACATGATGTTATAATTTTATAAAAGTTATAAAATTAATCAAGACTTAAATTTATAAAAGAAAGATTTGAATTTTTTTTTATAAAAAATAAAAGCTAGGCCGCCCCCCCCCCCTTCCCAAGACATAAATGGCCAATAATCTTCCATGCATGTTGTCATAGTTAGAAGCCTCTTGATTGGATGGTCTTTCCAAGACCATTGTGGTCCAATGAGGTTTCATGCAATTGTCATAACTAGACATCTTGTAATTGGGCAATGGGGGTGGCAAATCTCTCAAGTCTTTTATATTCATTTTGATGAATTTAGAACTTGAGGAACTTGAAGAAGATAGATAAACATGGCTGAAAATTTCGGCCTAAACATGATCATCCAAGAGTTGATTTTATTTTGGAAAAATCAAGTGTTAGACTCTTAATAAATCGGGTCATGTATGGTTGATCTATTGGTGAGTTTCAAGTTCATATAACAAGTGCAAGAACTCCAAAACTCCTCTCATATTTTCGGCCATGAGATGGTTAACAAGAGGGTTTTTTCTAGTGAGTTCATAAGTGTAGAAATCCTAGCTAAACATGAGGTGTTTGTTGGAAGCTTGGGGTATACAAGCTTGAGGTCTTCTACTCTTGAAGGCAACCGTTCAAGAATCATCATCTTCTTCATAATCCTTGTACTTCAAGAAGGTAGTTTTCTAAACATCCTATGGTTGTATATGATAGTATGCATCTTCATATATGGATCCGGGTTTTGGGATTTTGCATATAAATGGTTTTATATCTCATAAAAGTAACATGTTTTAAACTTTTTTCCGCTGCGTTTTTATTTCATATGGATGAAATTGCTTTGATGAACATGTTAAAATCCCATCAAATACTTGAACTCAAACCTGTGTGCTCTTGTGTCAAGGAACCCGTACAATCCGAGACTCGATCAAGATCTAAGGGCAGAAGCAAAGGTAAGTGTGTACTTAAGTATGTATTTGAAGAAAACTGACAGTGTGTTGTGTGTAAGGTAACCATGATTAATTGGAGAAGGTGATCCGCGAATGCGGTCTAGGACCGACACCAAGGCGTGTAATAAGACAAACTTAAACCCAGGTACGTAAATTCATATGTGGGTACATGTAATGGTGAAACCTATTAAAGGAAGGATAATGATGGAATAGTAATGAAGTTTTGAAATGTTACACGTGTTGAAACCTAATTATTCGGACATAAGGCGATGATTTTATGAAGGCACGAAACTAGTATGTGGACTGCGTACCTGGCCAGTACGCAAGAAATATATGACGTTCGTGAGACCGTGATAATTGTTGCAGGTATGTCCGAAAGGATTGGGTATTAGGTGGACGTGTGGGTGAGAATTATAAGACTCTTAAAAAAATTTAAAGCACCATCATAAAAGTAATGGAATGTATGAATGATATGTTTGAAACCGCGAGACGGATTCAAACATAAAAGTAATGGAATGTATGAATGATATGTATGAATCCGCGAGATGGATTTAAGAACGAAAGAGTAACCGTAAATGGCCCGCGAACCTAAAATTGAGTTAAAGAAAGAAGTATGATTAAGTTACATGTTAGATGTGTTAGTAGATGACCCTTGGGAGTTGGAATGAATAACGGACTACGACCCGAACAATGACTTAAGTATGGGCGGGAAGGGTAAGTTTATTGCATGGTTGTAAAAGTCGCTAGGCGCTCCCTAGTAGGTCGACCGGGGAGTTGAAAGTACTCGGCCTAGACGGAGAGTACACAGGGAGTACTCGGAGATGCCAAATTATAAAGAAATTAGTTTTCGGAAATTAAATATATGTCAAATAACATAAATTTACTAATATTTATAACAAAATACGTGAAATTGATATTCATTCTTTAAATATGATAGGCATAGAAATTATGTTTTATTTTATTTTAAGTCAAACTCTGCCCGAGTTGATCTACTAGATCCGATTTTGGCCAATGTTGACTGCATTTGATCGATTCCGAGCAATTAGTCGGAGTTGAAGAAAGTCGCCTCGGCAGCCTACCTTGTAGCGACTACTCAGAGAGTACTCGGCCTTGGAGACCTTGTTTTACAACCATGGTTTATTGCAAGAAATACTGAAATGATGTCTTGCAAGTATGCCTGAATGGAAAAGAAGTACGAATGTGTACATCAGTACATCTACGATAAGTAAGAAATGCCAGTTTGACCTTGATAAGTCAAACTGCAAAAATATGGCAAAATAACTAACAAAATGAAAGAATTGTATGTCAGAAATGGAATTTAGGTGATAGTTTTAATTAAAAGAAATGTCTGTTGCTCGCACATTGTTTTACAAATATGTTTAAACGTATATTCAATGAGTTACCAATTTTGATTTGTGAGTTTTATAATTTTTTTTTCAACAGGGTAATAAAAAATACTAAAATTTTCAGACCCATTATTTTCATTATCTGCTTTTGTAAATAGACACTAAATCATATTAAAACCAAGATTTAAACATACACTTATCATCTGTTATATTATTGTTGGTAATTAAGGGGCTGTTTGGAAACATTGATTAAGTGTTGAACCAGTAAGAGGTCTGAACCATTAAGTGTTGAATCAGTAAAATGTCTGAACCATTAAGAGCCTGTATAATGCTTAACCGTTCAGAGGCAAATGTCTAACTAATTCAGATTATAGGTCTTAACCATTCAGACTCTGTATAATGTTTAACCATTCAAAGGCAAATGTCTGAACCATTCAGACATCTGCCTGTGAAACAAAGAGTCTGAACCATTAAGTGTTGAACTAGTAAGAGACCTGAACCATTAAAAGTCTCGTTAAGAGGTAAACAAACAACTCCTAATATTTACACTAAATCATTATTTTCATTATCTGCGTTTGTAAATAGACACTAAATAAAACTTTTATTTCTATAGTAGTACTATATAAATTGTGTGAGAGTGTATAACTATTGTAAATGTGGTTTTGTAAATAAAAAATTACAACAAATAGATGGTGATTTGCAGCGGAAGCTATTATCAGTTTGGATGAGCAATCCCAAACTCCCTCACTATAGGTTAGTTCAAAAAAAGACACCACAATTAGATTACCTTCAAAAGTAATTATAATCATCATATCACCATATGTCACCATATATGATTATTTTCAGAAGTAATAATAATCACCATATCAGTATATTTAATTATTACCTTTTAAAAAAAAGTAACCCGGAATTAGCAAATTCCTTTCACCAAATCGAACTACATCAAAAGTAAGAAACATTTAAATCAATCCGGAAAGAAATTACATAAAGCTTCTTCTTCTTTTCCATTTCGCTCACATGCGTCAATTGAGCAACATTCTTTTTTGCCTAGAAAGATATTACAAACATTAGCATGTATTTAATGTGGAAATCATATGAATACTTTAAACTTCCTAAACGGGTCAAATGGGTAGTAATGTAAGAAAATGGACTAAGTTGAAAACTAAATGCAACACGTGCTTGTAATCTCATATCTCCTTTGCGATCGGAACCTTGGATATCTCTTTTGTAAGAATTCTTATCCCTTTAACCAAGATTCAAATAACTTTTGCTATAATTTCGCAACAATGTAACCTTTTTTTTTTTTTTTTTCACAAACACATCATTATTGGTCATTTCATCTATTATTTCTATAAAGAGTAAGCATATGCATAAGACTCAAATAGTTCAACTTTAAACATTATTTTCTACAACATGTTTTATTACACTTGATTATTTCGTTATAATAATTCTAAATCACATATGTAACCATTGTCAAAATGCATATCTAACGAACCTCATAATAGTTTTTAGTTCAAGACTCGCATTTTAAAACCCTCACTAAGATACTCCTCATGATTACATAAAAGTTTAATTAAGTTGATGGTTTTGAAATACAAATGATTGAGAACTTTGGTTGGTTAAGATGACTGGAAAGTGGCGGTACACATTATTTTTTTATGCTCTTGGTTGTTGGGGTCAAATGCATTAGACATGCACCACTCATATGCAACAAATGACAATATACAAAATTCTAATGCAATAAAAACTCATACAAATCAATAGGTCTAACCGAAAACAAAATTTAAAATAAATAAATAAATAAGCATTAATAATTTAGAGGAACTAAACAAAAGATATGTGGACTTTAATATAATCAAATTCAAATTAATTGGGTTAACTTAAAAGAATTGAAATTGTTACTGGGTATATTCTGTTGGCACAGAATTCAAAGAAATGTTCCAACCCTTCCATAAAATTATAACCTACAATCAGTGTTGTAGTAATCGCTAGTCGCTAGTCGGGCGGCGGGGTGGGGACTAGCGATTAATCGGAATTTATGGGGATTAATCGGGATTATTTTGATTAATCGGGGATTAATCGGCACCTAGTCGGGATTTTTACAACCATGCCTACAATATGAATTTCTTAAGTTAAAATCATAAACATACATGAGATTTTTTTCATTATTAGCAAACCAAAAAAGCCAATAAGTCAATAAATTGTTTCAAAAAGCTTAGCCAAATATGCCCTAAGTTAGCCCATAGTACCTTATGTTACTATTTGTAGGGTTATATAATAGGTGATTATAGTTTTTTTTTTTTATGTCATATACCCCTGGGCTAAAAAGGATTTTTTTTAATATTTTTATATAGCATTTGTTGGGCTTCAGCCCATTCCCTAATCCACTTAGATATATAGCCAGCCACTGATGGTCTTCTTCTTCATCCCCATTGCATAAACCCTAGCCTGCGGTTCACCATCATCACCGATTCACCGCACCGCTGTGTCCATGGCCGAAGAAGAAGGAAGGTATTATTAGTTCCCCTTTTTTGGCATATGACATTATATGTATCTTTTTTGTTTGTTGTTATTTAAATGCCCTTCTTTTGTTTGTTTGAAGCTGAATGAATATGTGTTGCTTGCTTGTCAATTTGTCATAGAAGCTTTAATATGTATTTTGGGAACAAAAAGACAACTAATTACTTTTTGTAATTCATGCTACCTTACAAATGGAGTTGGGTTGACCCTAAACACTCTCCATTCACAACTTGTAACTTTTCGTATACACTAGAGTTTTATAAAAATTATGCTTTTTTCAGCAATAATCTTTCTGAAATATTATTATTATTAGCTTATGCTGCTGTTTTATGCAATAAAACTGATTATTTGGGTGACTTTTAATCCTAACCAGCAGTACGGCGTCATCTAACGAGCAGCAGCAGCTACTAATTACTCTACATATGGGAGGGACATGGAGCAAACAGAAGTATGTTGCAACCCAAGGAAGCAAAATCGAGAAACGTCTTCTGAAGATTCCGTTGACTTCGTCACTTTCAGATTTGACATATTCAGAGCTAATTGATCATGTGAAAAGGGAGGCAGGTTCATTTGGAGATGATAAATTGACTTACAAATCATCTGAGAAGCCTGTATTAGGCATGCGTATACCAGGCGTGAGAAAAGTTGATTTTTTAGCACTTACTATCCAGAGCGAGTGGAACATGAAGCCCTTTTTGAATCATGTGGCAGAGCTTTTAGCTTCATCCGAACCTGTAGACTTGTACCTTGGTTGAATCCTTCCTGAAGCCATGTCTTATGTCTAGTAGTATCTTTTATGTTTAAGATGGTTAAGTAAGTAGTGAGATGCTTCAGCTTATTTTTATATTGTTTTTTACTAGTAATGTTTGTTTAAGATGGTTAAGTACTTAGATGCTTCAGCTTATTATATGTCTAAGATGGTTAAATTAATGATTGTATATATGGTTTTAACTGATAATAGATGCTTTTATCGATTGTCCATTGTTTCCTAATAGAATTTCGCAAGTCCACCACCACAACCTAATTCAGTCCCGTAACTGAAACCAAATTTGTCAACTTTGTATCAGTTTATCGTCTCACAAGATCGTTACTTTCAACCAAAGCCTATCAAATGTTTATTCCAAGCCTACGAAAGTGGCATTTTACTCTGCTTAAAACTAAAGATACATACCTCAGAATTTAGGGGCGGATCATCCACACGGTCCAACTTGTATAAACCCTTCGGATCTCTGCCTCACAAACATGTAAAGGCATCTCCTATGTAACAAAACACATGAGCGGGAATAGTGCGCGTGTACACTCGCCTTTTCCATGTCTGTCTTCAAAGCCAAAGAGAAGAGCAATGAAAGATTTTGCAGAGAAAGAAAGAGAAGACGACAACAGAAACAGCGGTGGTTGTTCCGGCGCCACCTGCTACGGGCAACCATTCCGTGCAACTGAACCCAACGTTTTCTTTGCCGACTTCTCTTTTGTTGTTCACGGGTTCTTTGTGTCTGACCGACTATGACGATGCCAAATCAACAGTGACGGTGGCAACAGTGCGACCAATGGCGTTGACGGCGTTGCTGTCATCAAGGGGGTTGTATCTCTGTATATACATGCCCGCAACCTCTGTATTTTCCTGTCTTTGTTCATAGCAGGAGCTTTTTTTATCCATTATCGTAATTGGTGTGCTCGATCTATATCCTGTCTTTGCATTAAGATAGCTTCGGCACCAGGTAAACTTCCATATCCTGCTAAATCTATTGATGTTGTTTTACAATAGCAATTCTTAATTGATTTGTAGGAGATTTTTAGATTTGGGACTAAGGGGTTCCTACAATAAGCAGTTCTTTGTTTGTTTTGTACAAGAGTTTGGATCCACATCAAATTGGTTTCTTGAGTTTGTTTTCTGTTTATTCATGATATTTATGGTTGTCTATGAAAGGTCAGTACTCTTTAGTTCAAGATTCCAAACTCCCTCACTATAGGTTAGTTCAAAAAAAGACACCACAATTAGATTACCTTCAAAAGTAATTATAATCATCATATCACCATATGTAGAGGTTCATGTAAAAAAAAAGTTTTTTATGAGAAAGTTAAGAAAGAATCTACACCATTAGATCTTTGATCTAATGGTTGAGATCATAATGACAAAATTGTAAATACTGTTTACTATTAAACATATTAATTTTCTAGATTAAGGGTATATAGGTAAATTTAACATTTTTAAATTAAGAAACTAACATTAATGCACATGTAACTTTCCCCCGTTTTTTTAAACGTCAATAACTTTTTATACGTAACTTTTTTAAAAAAAAAATTACACCATAATAACGAGCGTTTTTTTATCTTTAATATGAGTACCATATTGCTATACTTATATAAAGAAAAAAATATGTTTCGATCAGATGTTTAGTCCATGAATGGTGTTATATACTTACTGAATAGTGCTATATATACTTGCTGAATAATGTTATATATACTTGCTGAATGGTGTTATATACTTGCTGAATGGTGTTTATAGAGATCTTTTAAAAAAATCCAGATCGTATAATTAAGGTGGCGGTTATGGGAAGTTTTTAATTAATTGAATTAATGATAAAATTACTTGTTTACCCTTTTGAATTAATTTAGATTTAGAACACATGTCATCTCCACAATATTTCTCACCTTTCTCACACTTTTAACATTTTTTTACAATAACCTTACCCTGTCACCATATATGATTATTTTCAGAAGTGGTAATAATCACCATATCACTATATTTAATTATTACCTTTTAAAATAAAAGTAACCCGGAATTAGCAAATTCCTTTCACCAAATAGAACTACATCAAAAGTAAGAAACATTTAAATCAATCCGGAAAGAAATTACATAAAGCTTCTTCTTCTTTTCCATTTCGCTCACATGCGTCAATTGAGCAATATTCTTTTATGCCTAGAAAGTTATCACAAACATTAGCATGTATTCAATGTGGAAATCATATGAATACTTTAAAGTAAACTTCCTAAACAGGTCAAATGGGTAGTAATGCAAGAAAATGGACTAAGTTGAAAACTAAATGCAACACGTGCTTGTAATCTCATATCTCCTTTGCGATCGGAACCTTGGATATCTCTTTTGTAAGAATTCTTATCCCTTTAACCAAGATTCAAATAACTTTTGCTATAATTTCGCAACAATGTAACCTTTTTTTTTTTTTTTTTTTCACAAACACATCATTATTGGTCATTTCATCTATTATTTCTATAAAGAGTAAGCATATGCATAAGACTCAAATAGTTCAACTTTAAACAACATTATTTTCTACAACATGTTTTATTACAGTTGATTATTTTGTTAGAATAATTCTAAATCACATATGTAACCATTGTCAAAATGCATATCTAACGAACCTCATAATAGTTTTTAGTTCAAGACTCGCATTTTAAAACCCTCACTAAGATACTCCTCATGATTACATAAAAGTTTAATTAAGTTGATGGTTTTGAAATACAAATGATTGAGAACTTTGGTTGGTTAAGATGACTGGAAAGTGGCGGTACACATTATTTTTGTATGCTCTTGGTTGTTGGGGTCAAATGCATTAGATTAGACATGAACCACTCATATGCAACAAATGACGATATACAAAATTCTAATGCAATAAAAACTCATACAAATCAATAGGTCCAACCGAAAACAAAATTTAAAATAAATAAATAAATAAATAAGCATTAATAATTTAGAGGAACTAAACAAAAGATATGTGGACTTTGAAACTTCTAAATGTTTTTATCATTTACACATTTCCTCTAATATAATCAAATTCAAATTAATTGGGTTAACTTAAAAGAATTGAAATTGTTACTGGGTTGGCACAGAATTCAAAGAAATGTTCCAACCCTTCCATAAAATTATAACCTACCATATGAATTTCTTAAGTTAAAATCATAAACATACATGAGAATTAGTTATCGTAATTCCACTGCAGACATACTTGAAAATTGGTTATACTGATTCCTCTGCGACGATTTTTTTCATTATTAGCAAACAAAAAAAGCCAATAAGTTAATAAATTGTTTCAAAAAACTTAGCCAAATATGCCGTAAGTTAGCCAATTGGTACCCTATGTTAGTATTTGTAGGGTTATATAATAGGTGATTATAGTTTTTGTTATGTCATACCGTGGGGCTAAAAGGATTTTTTTTATATTTTTATATACATCTAAAAATTAGATTAAATTATAGCATTTGTTGGGCTTCAGCCCATTCCCTAATCCACCTACATATATAGCCACTGATGGTCCTCTTCATCCACATAGCATAATCACTAGCCTGCCGTTCACCGTCATCACCGCACCGCTGTGTCCATGGCCGAAGAAGAAGGAAGGTATTATTAGTTCCCCTTTTTTGGCATATGACATTATATGTATCTTTTTTGTTTGTTGTTATTTAAATGCCTTTTGTTTGCTTGTTTGAATATGTGTTGCTTGCTTGTCATAGAAACAACTTTAATATGCATTTTGTGAACAAAAAGACAAGTAATTAGTTTCTGTAATTCATGCTACCTTACAAATCAAGTTGGGTTGACCCTAAACACTCTTCATTCACTACAACTTGTAACCTTACTCTAAACAATTAGAGTGTTAAATATGATTATAAAAGTTATGTTTTTTCAGCAACAATAATCTTTCTGAATTATTATTATTAGCTTAGGCTGCTGTTTTATGCAATAAAACTGATTATTTGGGTGACTTTCAATCCTAACCAGCAATACGAACCAGCAGCAGCAGCAGCTACTGATTACTCTACATATGGGAGGGACATGGAGCAAACAGAAGTACGTTGCAACCCAAGGAAGCAGAATAGAGAAACGTCTTGTAAAGATTCCTTTGACTTCGTCACTTTCGGATTTGACGTATTCAGAGCTCATGGATCATGTGAAGAGGGAGGCAGGTTCATTTGGAAATGAGAAATTAACATACAAATCATCCGAGAAGCCTGTATTAGGCATGCGTATACCAGGCGTGAGAAAAGTTGATTTTTTAGCACTTACTATCCAGAGCGAGTGGAACATGAAGCCCTTTTTGAATCATGTGGCAGAGCTTTTAGCTTTATCGGAACCTGTAGACTTGTACCTTGGTTGAATCCTTCCTTCCTTCCTGAAGCCATGTCTTATGTTTTGTTTTGTTTTTACTAGTAGTATCTTTTATGTTTAAGATGGTTAAGTAAGTACTGAGATGCTTCAGGTTATTACGTTTATGTCTAAGATGGTTAAATTAATGATTGTATATATGGTTTTAACTGATAATAGATGCTTTTATCGGTTGTCCATTGTTTCCTAATAGAATTTCGCAAGTCCACCACCACAACCCAATTCAGTCCGGTAACTGAAACCAAATTTGTCAACTTTGTATCAGTTTATCATCTCACAAGATTATTACTTTCAACCAAAGCCTATCAAATGTTTATTCCAAGCCTACGAAAGTGGCATTTTACTCTGCTTAAAATTAAAGAAAGATACATACCTCAGAATTTAGGGGCGGATCATCCACACAGGCCAGCGTATATAAACCCTTCGGATCTCTGCCTCACAAACATGTAAAGGCATCACCTATATAACAAAACACATGAGCGGTAATAGTGCGAGTGTACACGTCGCGACAACAACAGAAAGATACATCGGTGGTTGTTCCTGCTACAGGCAACCATTCCACGCAACTGAACCCGACGTTTTCTTTGCCGACTTCTCTTTTGTTGTTCATGGGTTCTGTGTGTCTGACCGACTATGACGATGACAAATCAACAGTGCGACCAATGGCGATGGCGGCGTTACTGTCGTCAAGGGGGTTGTATCTCTGTATATACACGCCCGCAACCTCTGTATTTTCCTGTCTTTGTTCATAGCAGGAGCTTTTTTTTAATCCATTATCGTAATTGGTGTTCATAGCAGTTCTTAATTGATGTGTAGGTTTGGGAGTAACATTATATAGGGTTCTTGAGTTCCTACAATAGCAGTTCTCAGAGATCCTTTTAGTAAATCCATTCATCAGGTATACATATATACACAATCGACAATTTCATATTGAATTTCTGTATCATATTAGCTCACACAATCATCACCGATGATCTAAACCTGATTTTCGTTCTGTTTTATTTTGTTTTGTTTCATTTTCTGCTATTTCTGGATCGGATTGTCGATGTTGTGAGAATTCGGTTGATAAATATTGATTATAATCGGAAACTGGATTGATAGAATGAAAAAAATGGATGAAGATATGTATGAGAGATTGAGAAGAAGGATGCTGGAGTTAGCAAATGATTGTCAAACGACATCGTATGGATCGGTTTCGTCGAGTGGAGTTTGGGACAAGCATCAGGATGATGTGCTATAATCAGCTTAGATTTGAAGTTGTGTTATTAGATGTAATTGTTTATATTGAATTTCTCTGTAAGTAGATTGAGTTTGTTTATATATCTGTGTGATTAGATGATTTTGTTGTCTATTTGAATCGATACTTATAACTAGGTTTATCATGATAGATTAGAGAATGTTTCGGTTCAATTTAAGAGCAGCACATAATATAAGAGACTTACAAGTAAGTAGGATTGTGTGTTTAGCTTTTGAAAGTGTAATTCTAGAAGCAGGCGATCTGTTTTTTTGTGCGATTTAGAGTTGGCAATGCAATGTTCAAAGGATTGAGGTTATATTTTTTGATTCAAAGTCGAATATAATAAACAATAAATGTTAGTTATTAGGTTTTTGTACTTGTAAGTAGGCTTATCATGATTAATTACTAATTAAACAATGTATTGGTTCAATGTTGACTGTGGTGATAATGGCTTCAATTTTAGAGCATCACATAACTTAAGACTTACATGTAGGATTGTGTGCGTATTTGGAGGTGTAATGTTAGAAGCAAGAAAACCGTTTTTTTGTGCGAATTGAAGTTGGCAATGTAATGTTTAAAGCATTTAGTATAGTTGAATTAAACTAGAATATGATAAGAAATAGATGTTAATTAATAGGTTTTTTGTATTTATTGTAGTTCTAGAGTGAGTTACCACCGCAAGCTAGGCAAGAGCTTCTAAGGATCGACAAACAAACGCTTTTTGAACAAGCGCGTAAGAATAGTACTGCTCCCGATGCAATGGACTACTTCTAGAAGGTTTTATGCAGATTGTCATGTACGGAAAGTCATTGCACCAAGACGGAATGTGTAGTCAGGGTTCCGGCAATAGACTAGTAACCCCTAAGTCTCATATCGTTGAAAACGTGTGTTTGACGAGTGGCTGTAATGATGATGTTCAAGATCTAACTACCACTAGAGATGGAGCACTCATCGTGTTGGATTGTTATATTTATTCGAAGTATTTGAAGGGACTATAAAATGTACATTCCTGATGCCTGTATTATTGTTGATCAATTTTTGCAATCTTTTTACCTTATCTTACATTAAGAAGAAATCAGGTATTTTATAGTGCTAGAGCTAGGGAGCGGGAACGTGAATTACTTTCTCCTGATGCATGTGGAGGAGGAGGTCGTGGGTGGATTAGACACAGGGCCCGGGAAACATGTGCTTTGCATACTGCCAAACTTTTAGTTGACACGTTGGTTGAGTTTTAGTCTGCGGAGAGACGCGTTATTCTCTTCTAAGGATGAAAGAAGAAGATTTTATGGAATGGTTAATGTACAGGTAGGTCTTGGTTTATAAACTTTTTAGTAGTATAATGAGATATAAATTTCATTATACAACTATACAAGAATAAGATGTAGTTACACTTCTTTAGTTCTTTAGACTCCACAAGTTAATTGGAGTCTTAGCTGTCCATTTGCAAGAGATTATACTGCTTTCGTTTTAACCTTTGACTCTCTATTTCGCAGGTTTGATAGCAAGAGGTTTTGTAGAGATTGTAGGAAGAATGTAATTCGTGAATTTACGGAACTAAAAGAACTTAAACGCATGAGAAGAGAAGCCCGTTGTACAAGCTGGTTTTATGTAGCTGATACAAGCTTCCAATGTAAGGTATCAACCCGACCCATTTCATTCGTTATCCAACCCACCCATTTTCCACCTTTAACCAGCATATAGGACTTTCGAACTCTTTATAAAACTGTAACTGAGTTGAGGGAATATTATTCTTTGTAGGTGACTTTTGACACAATCCAGGCTGATTGACATGAAAACTATGCTAACTCAGCAGGAACATACACACATTACGAATGGCCTGTTGGAACCGGAGCAGGAAAATCTGATATATTAGATTTTGAAAATGTCGGATCAAATACAGGGGTTCAAGTCAACGGTCTAGATCTCACCGGTTTAAACTCATGTTACATCACTTTAAGAGCATGGAGAACCGATGGACGGTGTAACGAAGTTTCAGTCAAAGCTCACGCATTGAATGGTCAACAATGTGTTCATGGAAGACTTGTAGTCGGTGACGGTTATGTTACAATCACAAGAGGTGAAAGCGTTAGAAGGGGTTCTTTGAGCATGCAGAAGAGGCTGAGGAAGAAGAGGTAGTTAGTGGTTACCTTTTCTTTTTGTAATTAATCTTTTAGTCGTCCTTTTACTTACATAAATGATGAATCTTCTTGATTTGAATCGTTTATCAGGATGATGATTCCATAGGCAATGATGAGAATCAATTAGATGGAGCATGCTCCCGTCTCCAAATACATGCGAAGAGTCCAGAACTTGCTCGAGAATTTCTTTTAGATGCCACAACAGTTATTTTTAAGGAACAGGTATATTAAATATACATCCACTGCTTCTATACCAATCATGAATAATTATGTAAGCTTTTTATTGATATAGTTCAATTATTTTTATATGAAAAGGCTTTTGGAGAAGGGACTGCACGTCAAAATGCACATAGCATGTTTGTATCGCTTGTATTAAAATTACTGGAAGAACGTGTGTTGGTTGCATGCAAGGACATCATTACTTTAGAAAAACAGGTAAACGACCCATTTTTATATTAACTAGTGGGTTACCACCAGCGCTCCACAGCGGGTTCGAAACGTAGATAAAAATAAGCAAATCACGAGAGTTAAAGTTGTTTGATGTTTTAGTTAAAGGGCTAAACATGTCATTATTAAAGTTGAGGGCTAAACTTGTTTATTATTAAAGTTGAGAGAGGGGCTAAACATGTCATTATTAAAGCTGGGGGGCTAAACATGTCATTATTTTTAGTAGTATAATGGAATATTGTTTTCGTTCTTTTCATACTCTCGGACTGAAATAATGCCAGCAACTGCCTAGGTTATTGGTTTCACCTTCTGTGAGGATTTTCGATGGTCAGTCTTCAGGAATCCAGCAGCCACTACAACCACCATCGTCACGGCCGCCTCTTCAGATAGTTCACCAACCAGCAAATTGGGGTTCGGCCCGATACTACGGCCCTACGATCAGTGGCGGATCCAGCCGGAGAAATCACTGGGTTCCTTTTCCCAAATCATACAAGGTTTACACTACAAAAAAACGTTTTTTTCCAAACCATACAAGATTTACACTACAAAAAAACGTTTTTTTCCGAAAAGACTGGGTTCCTGGGAACCCGGTGAATGGGTCTAAATCCGCCCCTGCCTACGATTGTTCATTTTTCAACCTGAAACATTCCAAACCTTTCATCGGTTTGGATTCAAGGTTAAAAAAAAAACAGTAATTCGGTTTAGGAGCTTTCTAACCGTATCGAATGGTTTGGTTTGGGGTTTATACTTGAGTTGAAACCGGTCGAGAAATAACCGAACGAGAGCGTAGAATTTTGGGCCAGGTGGATTATACACACGATTGAATTTTGCTTAAAAATACAATATGAGGAGCCGGACTTTTTAAGTTTTCACTCTTGAATGTTATCGCTTCATTTAGTTTGATTGAATAATATACTATTTTGTTACAATTTGATTTTAGTTTACAATGGTCAAAAACTGTTACTAACATTCTCGGCTTGATCTAAAAACCGTCAAAACCAAAACTGTTAACGCTATCCTTTGAGAAACGAGGTGGTGTATTCGATTCTAGCTTGCCGCATTTATTATTTTCTTTTGCCAATTGTTTTTGTCTGTGGCCAGACTATGGTTGGATAGTGGATACTTGTACATGAACTTTAGGCCCAACGGTCGTTTCGTAGCCCACAGGTGCAACCGATCCGTTTGCTGTTTATTTCATTTGTTCTACTTATTTGGAGTAAATTATGTATTACTATATCGGTATATCCCCAATTCTTTTTGATTCACTGAATTAGTCATTTTGTTCAAGATTTTAAGGCAGGTTGTTTAATTTATGTCAATAATACATAGAATATGTTGTTTGTAAATCTCTATTTTATAATATTATGTACCGTGACTTCACTGCTTTGTCAAGTCTTATAAAATATATTTTTAAATTAAATTCAGAATATACTTCAAAGGATATTTTATATAGATGGTTTCATACGTGTTGGATAATAATATTTTAGCGACGAGTGAAAATTGGGTAACCGGTTGTGTATACGGATAATTAACAATGGTAAATGATGGTTAAAGATAAAAAATTCAGGAAGAATATCTTTAAGTTATGAAAAGCATATGCATCACGAATTGAGAAGAATACTTTAAATAAGTTTCATATTAAATCGATTATTCCGTTTCATATTTTGCCTGGTAATTGGTTCATGGCAAACGGGCCGAGACGAAGAGACATAACCAATATGTATAATTACACCCCAAACGTCTATAATCATCAAATGCATTCTTGGTCTCCCTAAACCTCCCTACTTTCCAAGTGTTTTTCGTTCAATACACACGCATATACCACAAACCCTCCTCCTTGTTGGAATCAATGGTTTTAAAGTTAAATATGGCAAACGTGATGTTAAGTTCCCCATCTAAGCTGATGCGATGGTAATTAGCTTGTTTGAGTTAATAGTCTCGTAATTAAAAATGGCCAAACATGGGGTGTCAAAGAGGTACATAAGCATTGCCACATTTTTTTTTGGCTAGCAAAACGGAGCCTGTATTAATCAAGAACCGCAACCCTTAGTAAGAAGCTAAAGATCGAAATATTACAATACACCCACATAACCAGAACCTACTGTAACATACACGTGCTGAACGAACACCAATTTTCCCATGTTACATTCTGAATCCTTGACCTATTTTTGACCCACAAAACGACAAGGTTTTTATGTCCTCTATGACGCTTTGTATTTGCACCTCCTTTTGGTTGAAAATTTTGTTGTTTCTCTTCGCCCACAAGACCCAAACCACGGTTCTAGCAATGGCCGAAATGATTCCCAACTCATCATCCATCCGTAGCATTGTTTTTAAATCGTAGTATTTTGCTTTGTTTTTGTTATGTTGTAAAGCTCAGGATAAGCTTCGCACAGAATACCTTGGTTTGACCAATTATCTAGCTAAAAAACGAGTGTGCACCCCGTTCCCGAGTGTGACCTTCAGCTTTGAATCGATGTCGATGCCATCCTCTTGTAAATACTTTTGAATACTTGCAACTGATTTCCACAGCCACGAGTTGAAAGAGCAACTTTGGGCTTTTATCAGGGAGAGCACATATGATATAAAGGCCAACTCCGCCCCAAGACACGCATAGTTTATTTTTATTGAACACATGTGGAATATTATTATAGAATTTAATTGAAATAAATATTGTTTTTTATTTAAAATATTATTTTTTATTTTGTAGTATTTGGTATTTGTTTGTATTAGGTTATATATATTTTCATTATATCTTGTATTAAACGAGTTTGACGCTACCCGCGCGTTGCAGCGGGACGTTGAGTATTAAAGTTTTTATATATCAAATGTGATTTTTTTTGAATACTTAGTATAATAACAATTTAGTATTCCAGGTACTGCAACATAATATACCATTAAAATTACCTACCATCTATAAGAATAATTATTATCATTAAAAACTCACATCACGAATAAGAAAGGTAGATGCTGCAATATAATAAAAAAGTAAGAGGTTGTTTGTTTAGCTCTTAATGAGCCTTTTAATGTTTCAGACCTCTTATTGGTCAAGCATTTAGTGGTTCAGACTGTTTGTTTTACGAACAGATGTCTGAATGGTTCAGACATTTGCCTCTGAATGGTTAAGACCTGTAATCTGAATTAGTTAGACATTTGCCTTTGAACGGTTAAACATTATACTGCTCTTAATAGTTCAGACCTCTTCTTGATTCAGCACTTAATGGTTCAGACCTCTTACTGGTTTAGCACTTAACCATTTAGAAGTTGCCAAACAGCCCCCGAATTAAGTTCAATCAAAACTCAAAATATGAAGGAATTTAGGTGATAGTTTTAATTAGGGTGTACCTATTGGCACACCAATGTGCCTATATGCACACCAAAAAAATGTTTTTTTTGTCCTATATGCACACCCTGCAGTATCGAGCTGTGGTCAAAGCGCGGCGTTTTGGTCCGGTCAACCAGATAAAGACTGATGGGTGTCTGACGGGTCTGTTGACCAGACCAAAACGTCGAGCTTTGGCCGCGTTTTGGTCCGGTCAACCAAACAAAAGACTGACCCGGGTGTCTGGTTGACATGACCAAAATGCGGCCAAAGCTCGGTGTTTTGGTCCGGTCAACAGACCCATCAGACACCCGTCAGTCTTTGTCTGGTTGACCGGACCAAAACGCCGCGCTTTGGCCACAGCTCGACACTGCATGGTGTGCATATAGGACAAAAAAAAAACACTTTTTGTGGTGGCTATCTAAACACGTTTGAGCCTTTAAAGAGTTAAATGCTTGGTTGGTCCCTGTGGTTTACAAAAATTGAAGACTTAGTCCTAGTGGTTTACTAATTACACACGTGTTACCAAAACTTGTCAAAAATGAACTCGCTTGGTCCTTAACACTAACCTTTGTTAAATTTTTTAGTTAAGACTTTGTGAAATTACTAAATTATCCCTAAACAATAAAAAAACAAAAAAGAGATGACCCACCCCTTATCTCTCCCCCATCTCTCTCTCTCTAACTTCCTCTCTCTAAACAGATAGGTACAACTGCAACAGTCCGGACATGGAAATTAAATAGAAATTTAATGGCAACCAATTCAAAACAGTCCCGACATGGAAATTGCAGTTGCTGCCGGTGACCGGAGAGTCCAATTTAATCAAAACAGTCCCGACATACAAATTTAATCAAAACAGAATCAAATTCCGGTTACCGGAGACTCCAATTCACATCAACAACTGTGAAGAACAGAGCAGACGTGCAATTGCAGTTGCTGCCGCTGATGTCGCCGCTGCTGCCGCTGATGTCGCCGTTGCTGTCGCCGCTGGTGTTATGGTGGTGGTGGTAAGTTGACGGTGGCGATGGTGGTGGTGGTAACAACTCGCCCTTGATGATGCTGAATTGCAAGAGACAAAGCTTGAATATGCAACAACTCTTCATCTGCTTGCAGCTTCCTCTGTGACCTATTCCCACCACCAAATCTTCTGCTACTTCTTGACCCATCAATCTTTTTGCAACTAAATCGATTACCCATTTCTTGTTTGTTGATAAAGATTGTTAAAGGTTGAAAATTTAAGGAATTGGGGACATGGGTCAGGTGTAAAGTTGAGTAATTTGACGTGGGTGTGGAAGAAAAGGGGTGATTAAGTGAAGGTGGAATGAGAATTAATCGGGTAACATAGTCATTTTACACATAGTTAACTGAGATATTTAACTGATGTTAGACCAGGGGAGCAACCGAGTTCATTTTTGACAACTTTTGAGACCATGAGTGTAATTAGTAAACCACTAAGACCAAGTATGAAATTTTTGCAAACCACAGGGACCAACCAAGCATTTAACTCGCCTTTAAATTAAAAGAAAGAGTTAAATGCTTGGTTGGTCCCTGTGGTTTGCAAAAATTGCATACTTGGTCCTAGTGGTTTAATAATTACACGCGTGGTACCAAAACTTGTCAAGAATGAACTCGCTTGGTCCCCAGCCCTAACATCAGTTAAATATCTTTGTTAAAACACCACATGTGCTTGGCATGTGAGGGTAATTTGGTCTTTTCAGTCTAGCCCATTATAAAAAGAGTTAAATACCTGGTAGGTCCCACCTCACCCACCTTCTTCTTTCCCAAACCACCACTACCATCTCATCTCCACCACCAAATACCCACCACCACTGAAACTCCCACATACCACCACCATTGCTGTCTAGAACTCTACACAGATTCT
The DNA here is from genome assembly GCA_030545235.1 of Helianthus tuberosus. Classification (NCBI taxonomy): domain Eukaryota; kingdom Viridiplantae; phylum Streptophyta; class Magnoliopsida; order Asterales; family Asteraceae; genus Helianthus; species Helianthus tuberosus. The sequence continues at coordinate 32,722,957 of CM060351.1, read as the reverse complement.
CTTTGTTTCAAAATTTGACAGTAGTTTTTCAGCCATGGAGAAGCAGATTCAAGGATCCGAAGCTCTCCAGTGAGGAAATCTCGAGCCAGCTGCATCCTTCATGTGTTTTTTTCAGAGCTGTGGCGAGTTAGAGACTGTAAAACAATTGTTAGCAACAGAAATTAGTAATTAAGCATGTAAAACAGGTCCGGTTTAAATGGGTCAATTCAAGTACATGTCAAATTGGGTTCGATACCATTGTTACATTATCAATGCATCATAAACTTGAACACAAAATCATATGGACTAATACTCAAAACAATTTCATGTCAACCGCAACTTATGGGACAAAGATTTGGATTAAAAGCTCTGGTAATAATTTCACTCCAAAAACACGAGGATTAAATTAATAGGAGATTACCTCACGAGCCTGTTTATAATTGTCAATCATGTGACTGAATTTTGAATGCAATAACTGATGTGCTTCCACTTCTCTATCCCTGTTCTTCAAAGGAATTCTAGCCAGACGGCCGTCATTTTGTTTTGCTTCAGTCTTGCAACTCTACGAACATTTTGATATTTTATAATTTGTAAGGACTAATAATATGTTTGATACTGTGTTGATATTCGACTAACAATATATCAATACCAGCAGAAAAAAAGTAAAATAGCATTTGGAACAAATAAATTCAGTAATGGATGGCGGTGGTATGTGGGAGTTTCAGTGGTTGTGGGTATTTTGTGGAGGAGATGAGATGGTAGTGGTGGTTTGGGGAAGAAGAAGGTGGGTGGGGTGGGACCTACCAGGTATTTAACTCTTTTTATAAGGCTATGGGGTGTGGGGGTCATGGATTGAAAGATTATTTCCACATAGGATCATTAATTAAATGGTATACCATCCCCCTCCTTGATTGATGGTGGTTCCCATGGATTAAACCACGATTACCACGACCCTCCTATTTGATAATTTTAAGACAAAAACAAATTAACAAAAATAAAGGGGATAGTGGTTTGGCTCATGACCACACCCTTAGGGTAGTGGTTTTGAATAATAGATTAAAAATTGATGATGTGGTACCTATGTGGAGGATCATTGTGGTCATGAGGGTCATGACCACACCCTATAGCCTAATGGGCTAGACTGAAAAGACCAAATTACCCTCACATGCCAAGCACATGTGGTGTTTTAACAGAGATAATTAACTGATGTTAGGGCTAGGGACCAAGCGAGTTCATTTTTGACAAGTTTTGGTACCATGCATGTAATTAGTAAACCACTAGGACCAAGTCTGCAATTTTTGCAAACCACAGGGACCAACCAAGCATTTAACTCTAAAAGAAATGTCTATTGCTCACGGATAAATTACACTTTTCGTCCTTTATGCTTGTATCAGATTGCAATATATAGCCTTTAACTTCAATAATTACAGTCACAGTCCTTTATTTGTAAAATTCATTACACCTTAGGTCCTTTAGCCCTAACCAAGTTAAAATTTTTAGTTAAATTTGGCATGTGCCTTGCACATGAGGGTAGGTTAGTAATTTCACCAATTGTATTTAAAATGTGTGTTATTTTTCCTTTCATCTTCAGCTCTTCACAGTCAAACAAGTGAACAACCAAAACCCTTATCCCCTTTCTTATCTCTTCTCTCTCATGTCCCTCCCTCTCTAGGAAATGGCCGGCTGCCACCTTGGTGGCAGAGCCACGAGCCAGCTCAGACTTCAATTTCAAGTTGCTGAGAAATCTCAACCGTCGATCATATTGTTTGATGAGATCGATGGTTTGGCTCCTTCACGCACTAGACAACAAGATCAGACACATAATTCAGTTGTCTGAACTTTATTTGCTCTACTCGATGGTCTAAAGTCGCGTGGCTCCGTTATAGTGATCGGTGCAACAAATCGACCCAATGCTATCGATCCAGCTTTAAGGCGGCCCGGGAGATTCGATCGAGAAATTTACTTTTCACTCCCTTCAGTTAACGATCGGGAAGCTATTCTATCACTTCATACGCAGAAATGGCCCACACCTGTGAACAGATCGTTATTAAAGCTGATCACAAGAAAAACCATAGGATTTGTCGGTGCTGACTTGCAGGTGGGCGCCGGAGGGTGGACCAAAGGAAGTGGGTTCGCAGGTGGGCGCCGGGGGTTAGGGTGACGGTGGTAGTCGACCTTGCCGCCGTGGCTCCGCCACCAAGGGTGGCAGCCGGCCATTTCATAGAGAGAGAGGGACGTGAGAGAGAAGAAAAAGAAAGGGGATAAGGGTTTTGGTTGTTTGGCTGTGAAGATGAAAGGAAAAATAATACATATTTTAAATATAATAGGTGAAATTACTAACTTACCCTTATGTGCAAGGCACATGTCAAACTTAACTGAAAATTTTAACCTGGTTAGGGCTAAAAGACCTAGGGTGTAATGGGTTTTACAAATAAAGGACTGTGACTGTAATTATTAAAGTTAAAGGTTATCCATTGCAAACTGATACAAACATAAAGGACGAAAAATGTAATTTGTCCATTGCTCACACATTGTTTTATAATAGATTTACAAATATGTTTAAACGTATATTCAATGAGTTACCAATTTCGATTTGTGAGTTTTATATTTTTTTTTTTCAACAGGGTAATAAAAAGTACTAAAATTTTCAGACCCATTATTTTCATTATCTGCTTTTGTAAATAGACACTAAATCATATTAAAACCAAGATTTAAACATACACTTATCATCTGTTATATTATTGTTGGTAATTAAGGGGCTGTTTGGAAACATTGATTAAGTGTTGAACCAGTAAGAGGTCTGAATCATTAAGTGCTGAACCAATAAAAGGTCTGAACCATTAAGAGCCTATATAATGCTTAACCATTCAGAGGCAAATGTCTGACCAATTCAGATTATAGGTCTTAACCATTCAGACTCTGTATAATGCTTAACCATTCAAAGGCAAATGTCTGAACCATTCAGACATCTGCCTATGAAACAAACAGTCTGAACCATTAAGTGCTGAACAAGTAAGAGATCTGAACCATTAAAAGTCTCGTTAAGAGGTAAACAAACAACTCCTAATATTTACACTAAATCATTATTTTCATTATCTGCTTTTGTAAATAGACACTAAATAAAACTTTTATTTCTATAGTAGTACTATATAATTTGTGTGAGAGTGTATAATTATTTTAAATGTGGTTTTGTAAATAAAAAATTACAACAAATAGATGGTGATTTGCAGCGGAAGCTATTATCAGTTTGGATGAGCAATCCCAAACTCCCTCACTATAGGTTAGTTCAAAAAAAGACACCACAATTAGATTACCTTCAAAAGTAATTATAATCATCATATCACCATATGTAGAGGTTCATGTAAAAAAAAAGTTTTTTATGAGAAAGTTAAGAAAGAATCTACACCATTAGATCTTTGATCTAATGGTTGAGATCATAATGACAAAATTGTAAATACTGTTTACTATTAAACATATTAATTTTCTAGATTAAGGGTATATAGGTAAATTTAACATTTTTAAATTAAGAAACTAACATTAATGCACATGTAACTTTCCCCCGTTTTTTTAAACGTCAATAACTTTTTATACGTAACTTTTTTTAAAAAAAAATTACACCATAATAACGAGCGTTTTTTTATCTTTAATATGAGTACCATATTGCTATACTTATATAAAGAAAAAAATATGTTTCGATCAGATGTTTAGTCCATGAATGGTGTTATATACTTACTGAATAGTGCTATATATACTTGCTGAATAATGTTATATATACTTGCTGAATGGTGTTATATACTTGCTGAATGGTGTTTATAGAGATCTTTTAAAAAAATCCAGATCGTATAATTAAGGTGGCGGTTATGGGAAGTTTTTAATTAATTGAATTAATGATAAAATTACTTGTTTACCCTTTTGAATTAATTTAGATTTAGAACACATGTCATCTCCACAATATTTCTCACCTTTCTCACACTTTTAACATTTTTTTACAATAACCTTACCCTGTCACCATATATGATTATTTTCAGAAGTGGTAATAATCACCATATCACTATATTTAATTATTACCTTTTAAAATAAAAGTAACCCGGAATTAGCAAATTCCTTTCACCAAATAGAACTACATCAAAAGTAAGAAACATTTAAATCAATCCGGAAAGAAATTACATAAAGCTTCTTCTTCTTTTCCATTTCGCTCACATGCGTCAATTGAGCAATATTCTTTTATGCCTAGAAAGTTATCACAAACATTAGCATGTATTCAATGTGGAAATCATATGAATACTTTAAAGTAAACTTCCTAAACAGGTCAAATGGGTAGTAATGCAAGAAAATGGACTAAGTTGAAAACTAAATGCAACACGTGCTTGTAATCTCATATCTCCTTTGCGATCGGAACCTTGGATATCTCTTTTGTAAGAATTCTTATCCCTTTAACCAAGATTCAAATAACTTTTGCTATAATTTCGCAACAATGTAACCTTTTTTTTTTTTTTTTTTCACAAACACATCATTATTGGTCATTTCATCTATTATTTCTATAAAGAGTAAGCATATGCATAAGACTCAAATAGTTCAACTTTAAACAACATTATTTTCTACAACATGTTTTATTACAGTTGATTATTTTGTTAGAATAATTCTAAATCACATATGTAACCATTGTCAAAATGCATATCTAACGAACCTCATAATAGTTTTTAGTTCAAGACTCGCATTTTAAAACCCTCACTAAGATACTCCTCATGATTACATAAAAGTTTAATTAAGTTGATGGTTTTGAAATACAAATGATTGAGAACTTTGGTTGGTTAAGATGACTGGAAAGTGGCGGTACACATTATTTTTGTATGCTCTTGGTTGTTGGGGTCAAATGCATTAGATTAGACATGAACCACTCATATGCAACAAATGACGATATACAAAATTCTAATGCAATAAAAACTCATACAAATCAATAGGTCCAACCGAAAACAAAATTTAAAATAAATAAATAAATAAATAAGCATTAATAATTTAGAGGAACTAAACAAAAGATATGTGGACTTTGAAACTTCTAAATGTTTTTATCATTTACACATTTCCTCTAATATAATCAAATTCAAATTAATTGGGTTAACTTAAAAGAATTGAAATTGTTACTGGGTTGGCACAGAATTCAAAGAAATGTTCCAACCCTTCCATAAAATTATAACCTACCATATGAATTTCTTAAGTTAAAATCATAAACATACATGAGAATTAGTTATCGTAATTCCACTGCAGACATACTTGAAAATTGGTTATACTGATTCCTCTGCGACGATTTTTTTCATTATTAGCAAACAAAAAAAGCCAATAAGTTAATAAATTGTTTCAAAAAACTTAGCCAAATATGCCGTAAGTTAGCCAATTGGTACCCTATGTTAGTATTTGTAGGGTTATATAATAGGTGATTATAGTTTTTGTTATGTCATACCGTGGGGCTAAAAGGATTTTTTTTATATTTTTATATACATCTAAAAATTAGATTAAATTATAGCATTTGTTGGGCTTCAGCCCATTCCCTAATCCACCTACATATATAGCCACTGATGGTCCTCTTCATCCACATAGCATAATCACTAGCCTGCCGTTCACCGTCATCACCGCACCGCTGTGTCCATGGCCGAAGAAGAAGGAAGGTATTATTAGTTCCCCTTTTTTGGCATATGACATTATATGTATCTTTTTTGTTTGTTGTTATTTAAATGCCTTTTGTTTGCTTGTTTGAATATGTGTTGCTTGCTTGTCATAGAAACAACTTTAATATGCATTTTGTGAACAAAAAGACAAGTAATTAGTTTCTGTAATTCATGCTACCTTACAAATCAAGTTGGGTTGACCCTAAACACTCTTCATTCACTACAACTTGTAACCTTACTCTAAACAATTAGAGTGTTAAATATGATTATAAAAGTTATGTTTTTTCAGCAACAATAATCTTTCTGAATTATTATTATTATTAGCTTAGGCTGCTGTTTTATGCAATAAAACTGATTATTTGGGTGACTTTCAATCCTAACCAGCAATACGAACCAGCAGCAGCAGCAGCTACTGATTACTCTACATATGGGAGGGACATGGAGCAAACAGAAGTACGTTGCAACCCAAGGAAGCAGAATAGAGAAACGTCTTGTAAAGATTCCTTTGACTTCGTCACTTTCGGATTTGACGTATTCAGAGCTCATGGATCATGTGAAGAGGGAGGCAGGTTCATTTGGAAATGAGAAATTAACATACAAATCATCCGAGAAGCCTGTATTAGGCATGCGTATACCAGGCGTGAGAAAAGTTGATTTTTTAGCACTTACTATCCAGAGCGAGTGGAACATGAAGCCCTTTTTGAATCATGTGGCAGAGCTTTTAGCTTTATCGGAACCTGTAGACTTGTACCTTGGTTGAATCCTTCCTTCCTTCCTGAAGCCATGTCTTATGTTTTGTTTTGTTTTTACTAGTAGTATCTTTTATGTTTAAGATGGTTAAGTAAGTACTGAGATGCTTCAGGTTATTACGTTTATGTCTAAGATGGTTAAATTAATGATTGTATATATGGTTTTAACTGATAATAGATGCTTTTATCGGTTGTCCATTGTTTCCTAATAGAATTTCGCAAGTCCACCACCACAACCCAATTCAGTCCGGTAACTGAAACCAAATTTGTCAACTTTGTATCAGTTTATCATCTCACAAGATTATTACTTTCAACCAAAGCCTATCAAATGTTTATTCCAAGCCTACGAAAGTGGCATTTTACTCTGCTTAAAATTAAAGAAAGATACATACCTCAGAATTTAGGGGCGGATCATCCACACAGGCCAGCGTATATAAACCCTTCGGATCTCTGCCTCACAAACATGTAAAGGCATCACCTATATAACAAAACACATGAGCGGTAATAGTGCGAGTGTACACGTCGCGACAACAACAGAAAGATACATCGGTGGTTGTTCCTGCTACAGGCAACCATTCCACGCAACTGAACCCGACGTTTTCTTTGCCGACTTCTCTTTTGTTGTTCATGGGTTCTGTGTGTCTGACCGACTATGACGATGACAAATCAACAGTGCGACCAATGGCGATGGCGGCGTTACTGTCGTCAAGGGGGTTGTATCTCTGTATATACACGCCCGCAACCTCTGTATTTTCCTGTCTTTGTTCATAGCAGGAGCTTTTTTTTAATCCATTATCGTAATTGGTGTTCATAGCAGTTCTTAATTGATGTGTAGGTTTGGGAGTAACATTATATAGGGTTCTTGAGTTCCTACAATAGCAGTTCTCAGAGATCCTTTTAGTAAATCCATTCATCAGGTATACATATATACACAATCGACAATTTCATATTGAATTTCTGTATCATATTAGCTCACACAATCATCACCGATGATCTAAACCTGATTTTCGTTCTGTTTTATTTTGTTTTGTTTCATTTTCTGCTATTTCTGGATCGGATTGTCGATGTTGTGAGAATTCGGTTGATAAATATTGATTATAATCGGAAACTGGATTGATAGAATGAAAAAAATGGATGAAGATATGTATGAGAGATTGAGAAGAAGGATGCTGGAGTTAGCAAATGATTGTCAAACGACATCGTATGGATCGGTTTCGTCGAGTGGAGTTTGGGACAAGCATCAGGATGATGTGCTATAATCAGCTTAGATTTGAAGTTGTGTTATTAGATGTAATTGTTTATATTGAATTTCTCTGTAAGTAGATTGAGTTTGTTTATATATCTGTGTGATTAGATGATTTTGTTGTCTATTTGAATCGATACTTATAACTAGGTTTATCATGATAGATTAGAGAATGTTTCGGTTCAATTTAAGAGCAGCACATAATATAAGAGACTTACAAGTAAGTAGGATTGTGTGTTTAGCTTTTGAAAGTGTAATTCTAGAAGCAGGCGATCTGTTTTTTTGTGCGATTTAGAGTTGGCAATGCAATGTTCAAAGGATTGAGGTTATATTTTTTGATTCAAAGTCGAATATAATAAACAATAAATGTTAGTTATTAGGTTTTTGTACTTGTAAGTAGGCTTATCATGATTAATTACTAATTAAACAATGTATTGGTTCAATGTTGACTGTGGTGATAATGGCTTCAATTTTAGAGCATCACATAACTTAAGACTTACATGTAGGATTGTGTGCGTATTTGGAGGTGTAATGTTAGAAGCAAGAAAACCGTTTTTTTGTGCGAATTGAAGTTGGCAATGTAATGTTTAAAGCATTTAGTATAGTTGAATTAAACTAGAATATGATAAGAAATAGATGTTAATTAATAGGTTTTTTGTATTTATTGTAGTTCTAGAGTGAGTTACCACCGCAAGCTAGGCAAGAGCTTCTAAGGATCGACAAACAAACGCTTTTTGAACAAGCGCGTAAGAATAGTACTGCTCCCGATGCAATGGACTACTTCTAGAAGGTTTTATGCAGATTGTCATGTACGGAAAGTCATTGCACCAAGACGGAATGTATAGTCAGGGTTCCGGCAATAGACTAGTAACCCCTAAGTCTCATATCGTTGAAAACGTGTGTTTGACGAGTGGCTGTAATGATGATGTTCAAGATCTAACTACCACTAGAGACGGAGCACTCATCGTGTTGGATTGTTATATTTATTCGAAGTATTTGAAGGGACTACAAAATGTACATTCCTGATGCCTGTATTATTGTTGATCAATTTTTGCAATCTTTTTACCTTATCTTACATTAAGAAGAAATCAGGTATTTTATAGTGCTAGAGCTAGGGAGCGGGAACGTGAATTTCTTTCTCCTGATGCATGTGGAGGAGGAGGTCGTGGGTGGATTAGACACAGGGCCCGGGAAACATGTGCTTTGCATACTGCCAAACTTTCAGTTGACACGTTGGTTGAGTTTTAGTCTGCGTTAGGAGAAGAGACGCGTTATTCTCTTCTAAGGATGAAAGAAGAAGATTTTATGGAATGGTTAATGTACAGGTAGGTCTATAAACTTTTTAGTAGTATAATGAGATATAAATTTCATTATACAACTATACAAGAATAAGATGTAGTTACGCTTCTTTAGTTCTTTAGACTCCACAAGTTAATTGGAGTCTTAGCTGTCCATTTGCAAGAGATTATACTGTTTTCGTTTTAACCTTTGACTCTTTATTTCACAGGTTTGATAGCAAGAGGTTTTGTAGAGATTGTAGAAAGAATGTAATTCGTGAATTTAAGGAACTAAAAGAACTTAAACGCATGAGAAGAGAAGCCCGTTGTACAAGCTGGTTTTATGTAGCTGATACAAGCTTCCAATGTAAGGTATCAACCCGACCCATTTCATTCGTTATCCAACCCACCCATTTTCCACCTTTAACCAGCATATAGGACTTTCGAACTCTTTATAAAACTGTAACTGAGTTGAGGGAATATTATTCTTTGTAGGTGACTTTTGACACAATCCAGGCTGATTGACATGAAAACTATGCTAACTCAGCAGGAACATACACACATTACGAATGGCCTGTTGGAACCGGAGCAGGAAAATCTGATATATTAGATTTTGAAAATGTCGGATCAAATACAGGGGTTCAAGTCAACGGTCTAGATCTCACCTGTTTAAACTCATGTTACATCACTTTAAGGGCATGGAGAACCGATGGACGGTGTAACGAAGTTTCAGTCAAAGCTCACGCATTGAATGGTCAACAATGTGTTCATGGAAGACTTGTAGTCGGTGACGGTTATGTTACAATCACAAGAGGTGAAAGCGTTAGAAGGTTCTTTGAGCATGCAGAAGAGGCTGAGGAAGAAGAGGTAGTTAGTGGTTATCTTTTCTTTTTGTAATTAATCTTTTAGTCGTCTTTTTACTTACATGAATGATGAATCTTATTGATTTGAATCGTTTATCAGGATGATGATTCCATAGGCAATGATGGGAATCAATTAGATGGAGCATGCTCCCGTCCCCAAAAACATGCCAAGAGTCCAGAACTTGCTCGAGAATTTCTTTTAGATGCCACAACAGTTATTTTTAAGGAACAGGTATATTAAATATACATCCACTGCTTCTAATACCAATCATGAATAATAATGTAAGCTTTTTTATATGAAAGGTTGAAAAGGCTTGTCGAGAAGGGACTGCACGTCAAAATGCACATAGCATGTTTGTATCGCTTGCATTAAAATTACTGGAAGAACGTGTGTTGGTTGCATGCAAGGACATCATTACTTTAGAAAAACAGGTAAACGACCCATTTTTATATTAACTAGTGGGTTACCACCCGCGCTCCAAAGCGGGTTCGAAACGTAGATAAAAATAAGCAAATCGCGAGAGTTAAAGTTGTTTGATGTTTTAGTTACGGGGCTAAACGTGTCATTATTAAAGTTGAGGGGCTAAACTTGTTTATTATTAAAGTTGAGAGAGGGGCTAAACATGTCATTATTAAAGCTGGGGGGCTAAAGTTGCTTATGATTAAAGTTGAGGGATGGGCTAAACATGTCATTTTTAAAGTTGAGGGTCTAAAGTTGCTTATGATTAAAGTTGAGGGGCTAAAGTTGTTTGATGTAGTTAAGGAGATAAACATGTCATTATTAAAATTTAGCAGCTAAAGTTGTTTGTTATTAAAGTTGAGGGGCTAAAGCTGTATTAGTTAACGAGCTAAACATGTCATTACCAAAGTTGAGGGGCTAAATATGTCATTATTAAAGTTGAGGGGCTAAAGCTGTATTAGTTAACGAGTTAAACATGTCATTACCAAAGTTGAGTGGCTAAAAAAGTCATTAAAATTGAGGGGCTAAAGTTGATTGATGTGGCAAAATAGCATATATAATGAATCGGTTTTTGGATCATTTTTATCTTAAAGGGAACAGGTTGAAACTTTTCCGTAGTCTGTTTGTAACAGTATTGTTTTTGTAATCGTAATTGACACGTCGTTTATATTATCGAATCTTGTTTTCTTAAACTTCTATTTATTCTCAGTGTAAACTACTTGAAGAAGAAGAGAAGGAGAAACGAGACGAAGAAGAACAAAAAGAACTCAGAAGGCTAAAAGAAAAAGAAAAAAAAAAACTCCGTAGGAAAGAGAGATTAAGAGAAAAAGTGTGGTCAACTTAGTCAAACTTCAACAGTTCCCGATAATGCAGAGGAATTAACAAGTGTTATCGATGAGCCGAATGTCAATGACAGCTCACATTGTGAAGAACAAGAAGACAGTATATAATCCGTACACAAAACCACATAATCAAGAACCGCAACCCTTAGTAAGAAGCTAAAGACCAAAATATTACAATACACCCACATAACACAAAACCAGAATCTACTGTAACATACATGTGCTGAACATACACCAATTTTCCCATGTTACATTCTGAATCCTTGACCTATTTTTGACCCACAAAACGACAAGTAGTGGTCGAAAAGTGGGCAAGTTGGATGGGTAATGAGTCAAGACGGGTTTGGGTTAGGATGAGTATAGCTCAGAATGAGTATTTTTAAAAAAAGGTTGGATGGGTAATGAGTCAAGATAGGTTTGGGTTAGGATGGGTTTAGGTTTAATATAAGTTTGGTTAAAAATGAGATGAAAAATAATTAAAAAATATAAAATAAAAAAAGGAAATTAATAAAAAATATAAATATCTAAAAAATCAAAAAATTCTAAAAAATAAAAAAAATATTAAAAATTCTAAAAAATAAAACAAATAAAAAAATTGAAAAAATTTCAAAAAATTCTAAAAAGTCAAAAAATCCTAAAAAATAAAAAAATCTAAAAAATTCAAAAAAAAAATATAAAAAACTCTAAAAAATAAAAAATTCTAAAAAAAAATCCTAAAAATAAAAACAAATAAAAAAATTCTAAAAAATCTAAAAAGTCAAAAAATTCGAAAAAATTATAAAAAATCAGAAAAAGCTAAAAAATAAAAAAAAAAGTCTAAAAAATTATAAAAATCTAAAAAATAAAAAAATAAAAAATCCTAAAAAATCAAAAAATTCTAAAAAAAATCATAAAAATTCAATAAAATAAAAAACACTCAAAAAAATCTAAAAAATAGAGTTATTGTTGTTTTATGTTGTTTTTTTAGAAGAAATAGATTTATAGAGATGATAAAAAAAATGTTTGAAATTTTATGTATTTTGATGTTTTTTTGGTTGTTCTAGACTTTAATAGAGTGATTTTGTTGTTTAGGTGAGTTTTTGGTTGTTACAACTTAAAAGACGTAAGTAATCGACAATTAGTAGGTCTTGAAAAGAAAATTGAAAATTATGGAGTAATAACTTATGGAGTGATTCATATGTTTACTACTTTTGTATTGTTTTATGAGCTTAAGGATTGATTAATATGTTTGGATAGATTTTTAATTGAAAACTAGCTCTAGATGTGTTTTGGAAATATTTCAAAAAATGAAAACCCGTATGGCGACATTTTAAATATGTTTGTAATGACGTTTGCCGTGTTTTTGATGATTATATAAATTTAGCTTGATGTACTTTTGTATTTTACATGACCCAACCCAACCCGAACCGACCGGATCCGACCCGATATGAACCGAAATTTTTTTATATACCTATGGACCTAAAATCTTTAAAAATTTTATGCACCCCATGAAAAAATTAATGGGTCTGCCACTGATTTGCACCATCTTTTGGTTGAAAATTTTTTCGTTTCTAGCAACGGCCGAAATGAGTTTTTTGTGAGTTGTAGTTCCTAACTCATCATCCATCCGTAGCATTGTTTTTAAATCGTAGTATTTTGCTTTGTTTTTGTTATGTTGTAAAGCTCAGGATAAGCTTTTGAATACTTGCGATTGATTTCCACAGCCACGAGTTGAAAGAGCAACTTTGGGCTTTTATATACATTTAATAATTAGAATAGATTATAGTGCAGCCCGTAACAGCATTTGTTGGGCTTCAGCCCATTCCCTAATCCACTTACATATATAGCCACTGATGGTCTTCTTCATCCACATTGCATAAACCCTAGCCTGCCGTTCACCATCATCACCGATTCACCGCACCACATTGCCACGAGAAGTTCCCGATAATTGTTGTCTCTTGCGAGACTTGAACTTAGTACATCTCCCTAATCTCTAGACTAATTTCATTGGTGTGACCAACTCCATAGAACATCATTGGTACAAAGTTGGATTGTTAGGGGTGGTGTTGTATATCATGGGCCTGTTTTATATTATTGGGCTAAAACATGGTTTTTATTTTGCATCTGATTATTAATGTGAAAAAAAAAAAAAAAATGAAAGAGTAGGTTCCCAGCATATCAAGATTTGTAATAAAGCATACGTGTGGATTTAAACTAAGAATTTGTAATAAAACATACATGTTGGTTAAACTAAGATGATGGGTTTTACATTTGGTAAAAAATCAATATAGAAGGTTCGTAAAAGAAAAGGAAAATGATAAAGAATTCATACTGTATCATTTAAACATACGCTATGAATACTGTACAAAAAAGTATAACTTATAGTCCTTACCCGTGATAATTCGAACCGAAATTGTCCGAGCAACATTGGTACTGCGGGTCGAATTGTTAAAAACAGAGTTGTATTCCCAATTGAGTATTTTATGGTATCGTAAATTATGTACTTATGTAAGGGCGTTAATCTTTTTTCCCTGTTTAGCACACCTTCATAATTTATCTAAAGCATAAAAACACTTATAATCTATACTATAATATAATGTATAAGAGGGGTATTTTAAGATACCAAAAAAATAAGAACTTTTCTCCCCCTTTATTTATAGAAGTCCCCTAAAATGAGGGTAGTTTAGTCTTTAAACACTAATTATATTTTAGACCCCTATTTTATTACACTTAAATCCTTGAGTTTTAACAAAATTATGGATAATTAGTTACACTTTTGCCACCTTATTTTAAGCCAACTACCCTCACGATTTTTAAACGGCCATAATTTTTTCATTCGACAATATTAAATAAAAAAAATTACACCGTAAAAACGAGTATTTTATTCTCTTTAATTTGAGTATAATACCATTATAGTTTTTCTTTTTAGTTAAAAAAACTTGATGTGTTAAGTGATTTATAGTGTCTAGGGTGAGCAATAACCTAAATCAACCAATAATCGATTGATCGAAAACCAAATTAACAAGAAATAGTTTGTTGGTTTTTTATTGTCGAAAAACCGAAATGAACCAAACCTAACCATTATCAGAAATCCGATTAGTCGAAAACCGAACCGATTATTCATAGTTTTATATATTTCTAGCTTTTATACATCCATTTCATGTATGTACACCTCAATTTCATGTATTTTTAAGCAAAATTTGTTAGGAAAATTTTGGTTTTGGCGATTAACTGAAATTAGAAGAACCGAATAAAAAACGGCATGTCTAACTTAATAAACCGAACTGATTAACCTGAAACTGATTGGTTAATAAAATAGACTAGCAGATGACTTCGGTTTAGGATAATAACTCAACCAATCGAACCATGCACACCACAATGAAATGGACCAACACATGACCTCGCTTATAATGTTTATTTACCACAAAAAAATGCAACAATAAATTTATACGAATAAGAAAACCACAAGAAGCCAGTACCGCAATGCAAAATGTCGCCTCCGCTGCATCGTGTGGGCACCTTGCTAGTTTATCTAAAGCACCTATAAAAGCATAAAGGCCGGTGGGCCTTCGGGTTGGGCCACTATTTAATTTTTTGAGTTAACTGCTATTTTCGTCCCTGTGGTTTGTTTACTTTTGCCATTTCAGTCAAATTTTAAAAAATGCACTAGTTTCCTCCCTGACATACTAGAAACGTGTCATTTCAGTCCAAAAATTAAAACACAGTTTAGTCAGACAGGTTTAATGAAGGGTACTTTGTCCTTTCATGTTTCTTTTATTTTCACCTTATTTTATGTCTGACTAATGAAAGGACAAAATACTCTTCGGTAAACCTATATGACTTAACTGGGTTTTAATTTTTGGACTGAAATGGCATGTTTCCAGTATGTCAGGGAGGAAACCAATGCATTTTTTAAAATTGGACTGAAATGGCAAAAGTGAGCAAACCACAGGGGCGAAAATGACAGTTAACTCTAATTTTTTTTATAAACAAAAGTGTGTTTAAATATTTTTTATTTGTTATAATAACCAAAAGGTTGTGTGGTCAAGTGAATAAGTTGTTCAAATTGCAGCCAAGAGACCTGGGTTTAACGTTGGTCTTTGACTCTTTTTGGCATTCTTTTCCTTCTTTTTTTTTCTTTCTTAAATTACGTTTATTATAAGTCCACACTGCAAACGTATGACATATAATACTTTTTCTTTATCTATATCTAACCACATTAATGTCATGATCTTAATGAATGTAATGAAGTCGCAAACGTGTTGAGCCGCGCGAGTGTACTACATGTTAATGTCATAATGTGTAACGAATTAAGTCAAACATTATACGTTTTCATTCAACAGTATTAATAGAATATATTTGTGTAAATAGAGATAGGATTTGGTCAATAACTTTGTAATTATCTCTTCCCTAAATTATGGGATTGTATCTTGTATATATATTGATCTTCTCAATGAAAGACAATTCAATTGAGCCATAACATTCTTCATGGTATCAGAGTGACGTGTGGGAAACACACAAGACTTCCTTTTGTTGCATCCAATACAAGTACTTTTATGCCATTTGATCTTGTTCATAGTGACGTGTGGACATCTCCCATCCTTTCTAATGGAGGACATCGTTATTTTGTATTATTCTTGGATGATTACACCAATTTTTTATGGACCTACCCTATTGCTCACAAATCTGATGTTTTTGCTATGTTCACAAAATTTAATACCTTTATTCAAACCCAATTTGGCACCAAAATAAAACAATTCCAATGTGATAACGGTCGTGAATATGCCAACAACCAATTTCATAATTTTGCACTCTACATGGCATGCACTTTCGTTTCTCTTGTCCCCACACCTCGTCTAAAAATGGTAAAGCCGAACGAAAAATTCGCACCATAAATAACCTTATACGTACCATTATGGCCCACTCTTCAACCCCGAACATCTATTGGCACCATGCTCTCGAAGCCGCAACCTACCTATTAAATATCATCCCAACCAAAATACATAACTTTCAAACACCCACCCAACGATTATACCGTTGCATGCCCTGTTACGACCACCTCCGTGTGTTCGGATGCATATGCTACACACTTATTCCGAACACGACCATCCATAAACTAGCCTACCGTTCGTACCCATGCGTGTTTCTCGGTTATCCATCGAACCACCGAGGGTATAAATGCTTTGACCTCAAGTCTCGAACCATTACCATAAATCGACATGTCCTTTTTTGATGAGACCATCTTTCCTTTTTCTAAATCTCACAAACAAACTCCTCACACCTACCAATTCCTAGATGATACTGTGCATCCCTATATTAACATGCCCCCTATCATTCAACCCACTGTTCCACCGCCCCCTATCCCTCACACTTTGGCCCATACCCCAAACCAACCCACTGATCCACAACCCCTCACCCCTCACACTCCGGCCCATACCCCTCACCAACCCACACCTATATCCCCACCGCCCACACCTTCCTCAGCCCACCACAGCCCTATCGGCCCAAACCCTTCCTCAGCCCACTCCAGCACCTCGCCTACCCCCTCATCTCCTACGGCCTCTAGCCCACCCGCCGATCAAACCTTCTCCTCACCCACTGCCTCCCATACCGACCCACCCCACCCAACTCCCAACTCCATTCCGGACCCTCCACCCCTCCCGCAAACCCGTACCATACACACTCGCGCAATGTCTGGTATCTCCAAACCAAAGAAAATATTCAACCTTTCCACAACATCCATCGTACCAGTCCCTGCCAACCCCAAAACTGCCTTGTCCAACCCGGAATGGTATAATGCCATGCAAAACGAATTTAATGCCTTAATTAAAAACAAGACTTGGGAACTTGTCCCAAGACATCCCGATATGCATATTATTCGTAGTATGTGGCTTTTTCACCACAAACACAGGCCCGATGGTACTTTAGAATGGTACAAGGCATGCCTTGTGTGTGATGGGAGAAATCAGGAGGTCGGTATTGATTGTGGGGAGACTTTTAGCCCGGTTGTTAAACCGGCTACTATTCGGACGGTTCTGACATTGGCGTTATCAAAATCTTGGTCTATTCACCAGTTGGATGTCACGAATGCTTTCCTACATGGAAATCTTACCGAGACGGTATATATGTATCAACCCATGGGCTTTCGGCACAGAGATGATCCCGACCATGTTTGTCTTCTAAAGAAGTCGTTTTATGGTCTTAAACAGGCTCCGAGGGCATGGTACCAACGATTCACAGATTTTGTTACTTCTATGGGATTTTTACAAAGTCGATGCGATAATTCTCTTTTTACATATCATCACGGGGGTGACATTGCATACTTATTGATTTATGTCGATGATATTATTCTCACCACTTCCTCGGATTCTCTTCGATTGAAACTCATGGGCAGCCTCGCGGCTGAATTTGCAATGAAAGATCTTGGACCTCTCAGCTATTTCTTGGGTATTACGGTTACTCGTACTGGTCCCCAAATGTTTCTCTCGCAACAATCTTATGCTCTTGACATTGTCAATCGAGCGGGTATGGCTACATGCAACCCCGTCGCAACTCCGGTGGACACAAAACCAAAGCTTGGCGCAACATCTAGTGTTCCTTTTGATAACCCCACCTTATACCGAAGCCTTGCTGGTGCGCTTCAGTATCTCACATTTACTAGGCCTGACATCAGTTATGCGGTTCAACAAATCTGCATTCATATGCATAACCCCAGCTCCGCTCACTGGAACGCTTTGAAGCGTATTATTCGTTACATTCGCGGCACAGCCACTTATGGTCTCACTCTCTCTCCATGTTCTGACATCTCTCTACGGGCCTATACAAATGCGCATTGGGCTGGGTGTCCGGATACCCGTCGCTCCACCTCAGGATATTGTGTTTACTGGGTCAAAATCTTTTATCTTGGTCCTCCAAGAGACAGTCGACCATTTCTCGCTCAAGTGCCGAAGCTGAATATCGTGCGGTTGCCAACGTAGTTGCTGAAATTTGTTGGATCCGCAACCTTCTTCTAGAGTTGCGTCGGCCCGTCTCGACAGCCACCTTAGTGTATTGCGACAATATCAGCGCCATCTATCTGTCCAGCAATCCCGTTCAACATCAACGCACAAAACACATTGAGATAGACATTTATTTCGTGCGTGAACATGTTCAATGAGGTACGATAAGATTTCTTCATACCCCCACTCGTCTTCAGATTGCTGACATCTTTACCAAGGGCCTACCACAGGTGTTATTTGATGATTTACGCTCCAGTCTCAACATTCGCCCACCTCTTGCTTCGACTGCGGGGGTGTAATAGAATATATTTGTGTAAATAGAGATAGGATTTGGTCAATAACTTTGTAATTATCTCTTCCCTAAATTATGGGATTGTATCTTGTATATATATTGATCTTATCAATGAAAGGCAATTCAATTGAGCCATAACATTCTTCAAGTATAAATTCGAATACTGTACGTTTTGACGCTGTCACAACGCGCGACGAAGGGCAAATAGCTAGTTTAAAAAACAATACCATATTGATAAATAATCAAAGATAAGTAAATCAAAATTAAATTTAGAAAAACGGAGAACACAAAATGTAACTTCATAAATGCAAATAGCTAGCTACCCTTTCCCTAGCTGTAAGTCTGCAACACTCCAACCATTTAGTTATTTACCATCATTTCAACTGCCTTTTCATTGACCAACTTTGACTTTTCCCATCATCCCTTTCCCTCCAATTTCCTCTCACATCCGGGTGCCATTAGACTATCTTCAATGCTAAGGTAGTCCTTAGGCGCCGTTAGCTGCCTAATATACATCAAAACCTATTAATCATGTTACATGCTTATTGTTATAAAATGCAAAAAATATCAAAATAGTTGGAATCTTTTAGGTATAAAATCAACCTCAATGAAGTCTCCTTTTGGGAGTATGGATTGATAAGCATCGCGGTCTTTTCAGTAGGGAGATATCACACTAGCAATGCATATAACTCCAACTAAGGGCGTCCTTAGGCACCCTTAGTTGCCTAGTATGCATGAAAACCTATTAATTATGTTACATGCTTATTGTTATAAGAATGCAAAATTATCAAAAAAAATTGAATCCTTTAGGTATAAAATCAACCTCATTGAAGTCGCCTTCTGGGAGTATGGATCGACAAGCATCGCGGTCTTTTCTGTAGGGAGATATCATACCAGCAATGCATATAACTCCAGCATTCGAGAACAACTTTTCAAGTTCTAAAAATTCATAAAGTAACATGATTAAAAATTTGTATACGATCAATACATCAAGATTCAATTATTATGAAGAGGTATACGAGATTATAGAATTGACCTCACCAATTCTTCTTATATTCTCTGCGCGATCTTCTGGTTTGAAAGTAAGATCACTGTTAAGACCATGCCAGACATTATCACCATCGAGGACGTATGTCAGCCTCCCTCGTGTTTGCAAAGTGTGTGTTAATGCACAAGCCAATGTGCCTTTACCTGAAGTTGCAGACAATCATATAAACCGGATTCAATGTTTAGGTTTTTTCATGATGAAATTAGAAGTTGCATATACTAAAACCATATATACATTATCATTGACACTGTGTATCCGTTCATTTCAAAATCAAGAATACATTTAGAACCGTGAGAACTGCATAATGTACTTGTACCTTTTGCTTTTAGTGTCTCACAGGAGACGGTTACATAATTAAGTAACTACCTTCCACAATATCTCATTACATCATCATTGTAGTGTAAGATTAAATACATTATTGTTGTAATATTTAATCTTGTAGCCATTGTAATCATTTATATTATATAGATCAAAATATATTATTAGCCTATTAATAATTAGTTGGTAATTGTTGATGGACCATATTACCCTTATTAACTAATTAGGTTTCCTCTTGGGTGTATATATACGGAGATTATTAAAGAGGTTAAGGGTTAGACACATAACCTAATAACATAACATCATAATTCGTCCCTCTCTCTCCTAACTGAAACCTCCCTAGTTTCGGTTCATCACCATCATAATCTGTTGGGATTGAACCCTATCAGAGGAACAGATAATGTAAAGCCAAAACTGGATCAACGCAGTGGATCCAGAATAAGCAGACGTTTACAGTTGGTTCATGCAAATCTCTCCCCTTGAAAGTGGTTTCATATCTGCTGACCTCCTATCTGCTGATCATACTAAGTGCTGACCTACAACTGCTGCTTCATATCTACTGACCAATGTCAAAGACTGATGGAAGACCAAAGCTCTGTTGACTCAATCTACTGCTTTGGGACAAGTACTGCTGATCCGGACAAGCACTGCTGGGTTCACAGCAGAGGAAGGATGCAGCAGCAGTTTAAGTGTCTTTTATGTAATGTAATGTAATAGCAGTAGTTTAGTACATCAGTGTTTATAGATCAGTAGTTAGAGTTTGTTAGGAGGTTAGATGTCACTTTCATGGTGACGTCAGCTAAGATGCTCAGTGGTTTGCAAGTGCCTATAAATAGTTCAGTACTTTGTACTGTTCTATTAGCTCTTTCACCACATCGTCTTCTTTGCACGGACAAACTACTGAGCTCTGGCTGAGGGGGAGTTTGCATTCTTACATCAATCATTGTAATCGTTGTTGAAACAAATTCAATCATTCGGTTCATTGTGAAAAGATGTTTGATTAAAAGTATTACTCCTGTTTGATTGTATGCAAAGTTTGTTTTCATCTTATTTCCGCTGCACAACTCTTTCATTTCCATCTTAATTACAAACGAAAATACAATAAAAAAGAAACTCAGATCCAACAATTGGTATCAGAGCTTGGACAGTCAAATTTGATTTAACAATCATTTTGACATAAATAGTTCAGCTCATAACAGTTGATACTGATCGTTTGTTCGTCCGTTGAAAAACAGAGCAAGGATTAATCACCATTAAAGTTGATTTCTCAGTGTCTGTAAAACAACAAGAATGACGTCACAATCTCAGGATGATAAAAACAACATCGGCTCACTTTTTAAACCACCTATGCTAAAAAGAAATGAGTACAACATCTGGCAGAGGAGGATGGGTCACATCCTCGCTCAACAAAGCACAGGTTGTTGGAGGTCTGTCACCTTTGGTCCTCATGTTCCTTCAGTGCCAAGCGCTGAAGATGCTAAAAAGTTCGTTCCAAAACCAGTTGAAAATTACACCGAAACCGATTTTCAAAAGATCGAACTAGATGCTAAAGCGTTTAGCATCATAGCATCAGCGCTGCCCAATGAAATATATGCTGGACTGTTACACTGTAACAGTGCCAAAGAATTGTGGGACGCACTTAAGGAACAGTTTGGAGGTACTGAAGAAGTCATAGAAAACAATAGGGAAATCCTGAACCAACAGTATGAAACATTTTGTCATGTTAGAGGTGAATCACTGACTCAACAATTTGAGCGGTTTAGTTGTCTCATCAGTGAACTGAGGCTTGTTAATACTACCTTTACAAACTCGACTCAAAACAGCAGGTTCCTCAGGTCACTGCCCGAAAAATGGGACACTATAGCCTTTGTCACCAGAAATTCACCTGAGTTCAAGGATCTGACCTTGACCCAACTCCATGGTCGACTCCTGACCTACGAAAGGGAGTTGAACCAGAAAAGGAAGTTACAAGAGTCAAGAAAAGCCGTTGATGATTACACATTCGGTAATACTGCTCTTCTGGGTCAAGAAGAATCTGGGAGCAGTGGTAAGGACCAGGGTTATGATCACTTTATTGACATAACTGCTGGTGCAAATTTTAACAACCCTGATCCTCACTCTGCAAGTTATGCATTCACTGCAAACGAAAACCAGATGTCAGATAATTTAAGCTTTGAACTAAATGATTTGCGACATTTTGATCCCACTGATTTAGAGGAAATGGACATCCTGCACCAACTGGCTTTGCTAAGTGTTAGAACTAGCAAGTTCTACAAAAGAACAGGGAGAAAATTCCCAGGTTTGCATGGGAATCTAAGGGTTGGGTTGGATAAATCGAAAATCAAGTGCTACAAGTGTAATAGGTTGGGACATTTCGCTAGGGAATGTAGGAGTTAAAATACTGGTCCCATAATTACTCATCCTAGCTCAAATCCTAGACCTCAAAACCAAAACACTGTGCACTATGCCCAATATGCCCCAGCAGCTCAAGTGAACACTGCTCACTATGCTGCTGCCCCTGTGCCAGTACATTATGTCCAAACTACTGTTCCACAAATCCAATATGTTCAAACCCCTGTTCCACAGGTACAAGTGCAACCTGTTGCACCTCAAACCACTGCTCCAGCAGCAGCACAACCAGATCAACAAAGTTTTTTCACTCAAGGGTTTGTTGACTGGAGCAGTATGCCTGATGATCTTTGTGATGAAAATTTTGCACTCTATGCTTCTAATAATTCTTCACATGATGAGTTTTGTTTGATGGCACTAGAGTCAATACAGGAGGGGGTTGAAGCTGAGGAGGAACAGCAGTGCTTTGAAACAGTGGAAGAGGTGATTGAAGCAGTGGTTACTGCTGTGGCTGGTGAAGTACTGTTGGAAGAAAGTTCAGGTACTCTGATTGAACCAATGACAGATCCATGGTCCATAGAGGACAAAGAAGAAGAGAAAGAAGAAAAGGCTGGTGAAAAGAAGGTAAGAGCTGATGATGATGAAGATCATCAATGTGATTGTGCAATGATGGCAGCTGCCAAGGTATCTCCTCAAGTTCTTGAAAAACTGTGTTCAGACAATTGCATAATTGCTTTTGCTAACATCAAAGAGGTGAATGAAAACCTTCGGGATAAAATCTTAACTGATGAGGTCAAATTTGAAAGCTCTTTAAAAGAACTTAAAAACAAATTGACTGAAAAGGAAAAAGAAATCAGCTGTTTAAAAGAAGAGCAAAGTATAACCAAAACCCAACTTCAAACTATGGTAGAAAAATACCAAGTTTGCAAAAAGGAGTTGGAGTCTGCCCAGATTACTTGTGAAAGATGGGTGGAATCTTGCAAAGGATATGAGGTTATGCTTGAAAAACAGAGAAAAAGCAATGTGAAGTTTGGGGTTGGGTATAGAAAATATGATGATGAAAACACTGCTTTTGAAAACTCTGTTCAAACCACTGATGAAGCTACTGAGCTTATCCCCACAAACAAGAATGGCCAAGAAGTGAAAATCACTGACAAACTTGGTAACAAAATCACACTTAACAGACCAATGGGTTCCTCCACTTTCAAGGAGCTTGAAGATCATCAGTTTAAACCAAAATGGTCTGATGAGTGTGATATTCTTGAAAATTTCAAGCCAATGGACTTTACATCAATTGATGGTGCTAAAGCTCCAAAAGCTAAAGTCATACCTCTCAAAGATATCCCAGCAGTGGTTAAAACCTCTGCTGCAAAGGAATCTGAAAAGAGAAAGAAGAAAGAAAAAATTGATAACTTGTTTTGTGAATTCTGTGAGAAAAGGAATCATCTAACAAAAGACTGTTTCCACTTAAAAGCTTATGATCTAAACAAAACAAGTGTCATTGTTTCAGCAGAAAGCTGCATTGTCTGTGGGAAAACAAACCACAAAACTCAAGCATGTGTGTACCTCAAAAACTTTGATGTGAAAAAGAATGAGTACATTGCTAAAACATCCTTGAGTCCATCATCATCATCAACATCTGTCAAATTCAGCAAGAAACAACCACTGTTTGTGCCAGTACAAACAGCTGTTACAAAACAGCTGAACCAAACATCTGTCAAAAGAGATGTTCAGGTTACTGATGCACCCCCTGCCAATCAGTTCAGAAAAGGCAGAGAAAAACAGTCTTACCAAAGGATTCCTCACGTTTATGAGGCCTACAAAAGGCCCTCTAAACCCAAAGTGAACAAGCATCCTTTTGGTTACCAGCAGATGATTGGTCAGGACCCACAACAGTGGTTAGAGAAACACTGTCCTAAAACAGTTCAAACCCCTGACCTAACCACTGTCCATCATCTTGCATCCATCCCAGACACTGTTGAGACCCCATCCAAAGCCTTGTTGGATTTGGAGACCTTAATGAACTAATCTTTTTACTTCATGTGTAGGGAGCTTCTGCATGCTTTGATAGTCTTTGGTATGTAGATAGTGGAGGCTCCAGGCACATGACAGGATATAAAGCCCTCCTCAAAGACTTTAAAATCCATGGTGGGGGTGATATATCCTTTGGGAATAATAGTAAAGGGAAGGTTCTGGGGTCTGGTACAGTGCAATCTGGAAATGTAAAATTTGAAAATGTCAATCTAATAGACAATCTAAAATTCAACCTTCTGAGTGTGTCCCAAATGAGTGATAAGGGATTTGGGTCATTCTTCACAAAAGACTGTTGTAGGATTGTTGGACCAGAAATGGTTAAAAAGATTGAAGCAATAATTAAAACTGGTCAAACTAAACTTGTTGCTCAAAGAAGTGGCAATGTTTATGTTGTTGACATGTCAAAAGAGTGTCCCAGAGCTGATGCCTGTCTGTTCTCAGCTGCCTCTAACAAAGAGACAGAACTTTGGCACAGAAGGCTGGGACACACAAATCTTAAGACAATCACAGAAATTTCAAAAAATGGTTTGGTGAGAGGCCTACCACAAAAATTGTTTTCATGTCCTGAACATTGCATTTCCTGTTTAAAAGGAAAACAGCATAAAAGTTCTTATAAGTCCATTGAAGAGTCCAAAACAACCCAGTGTTTGCAAATGCTACACATGGATTTGTTTGGCCCAGTTCAAGTCATGAGCCTTAAAAAGAAAAAATATTGTTTGGTTATTGTTGATGACTTTTCTAGGTTCACATGGACTTTCTTTTTGCACTCAAAAGATGAAACTGCAGGCATTTTGCAAGACTTTGTAATACAGGTTGAAAAGCAATTTGACCTTCCAGTAAAAAGCTTCAGGAGTGACAATGGCACAGAATTCAAAAATAGGGAGTTGGATGCCTTCTGTGTGAAGAAAGGGATTGTAAGGCAGTACAACATCCCAAGAACACCAGAGCAGAATGGGGTAGTGGAAAGGAAGAACAGAACTCTGATTGAGGCTGCTAGAACCATGCTTGCAGATTCAGGTTTGCCTTTCACTTTTTGGGCAGAGGCAGTAAACACTGCTTGCTATGTTCAGAACAGAGTTTTAATAAACCCCAGGCACAAAAAGACTGCCTATGAAATTCTGTATAAAATTAAACCACTGATCTCATATTTTAAAGTGTTTGGCTGCCCATGCTTTATTTTGAACTTAAAAGATTCCATTTCAAAATTTGCAGCCAAAATTGATTGTGGTTATCATCTGGGATACTCAACCACTGCCAAGGCCTACAAAGTGTTTAATACACGGACCAAGGCAGTGGAGGAGACTTTGAATGTCAAGTTCAATGAACTTTCATCAATGAAAATCCCAGCAAACCCTGCAGATCTGTTTGATCTTGAAGAATTCACTTTTGAAAATACTGCTGTCAAGACTAACAGTGCAGGTCCATCAGAGGATACAACACCAGACTATGGGTATGAAATCATCATCCCTCAAAGGTCTGCCATAAAGGGAAAAGCATCAGCTGTTCAAAACAGTTGTCAAAGCTCTACCACTGCTACCTCAACAGTTGTTGACCAAAGTAGCCCATCAACCACTGCTTCCACATCCTCAAACACTGCTGACAAAAGTCCTCAAACAGTGGATAAAAGCCAGCAGTTGTCCACCTCATTACCTCCTATTCCACCACTTTTTGAAACCACTGCTGGATCATCAAAGTCCCCAGCAGTGGTTAGCTCAGATGATACACATTTGCAGCCTTCACCAACCAATGCCATCATACCATACCAAGGAGATTTAATCTTCTTGAGATCTCATCCACCTGATCAAATCATTGGCAACATAAATGAAGGGGTGCTCACAAGAAGCCAAACCCAAAACATTTGTCTTTTTGCTGGTTTTCTATCACTCCATCAGCCAGTCAAGTACCAAGAGGCACTGAAAGACAACAGCTGGGTAGAAGCCATGCAAGAGGAGCTCCAACAGTTTAAAAGACAACAAGTATGGGAGCTTGTACCACTGCCAGAAGAGGTTAGTCCCATTGGCACAAAGTGGGTCTTCAAGAACAAAACTGATGAAAGGGGTATTGTTGTCAAGAATAAAGCCAGGCTTGTGGTTCAAGGTTACAGACAGGAAGAGGGGATTGATTATGATGAAACATTTGCCCCTGTTGCAAGATTAGAAGCAATTAGACTGTTCCTGGCCTTTGCTGTCAACCACAATATGAAGGTGTTTCAAATGGATATCAAAAGTGCTTTCCTCTATGGTACAATTCAAGAAGAGGTGTATGTTTGTCAACCTCCAGGTTTTGAGGATCCATTTTATCCAGATCATGTCTACAGGCTAAACAAAGCCTTGTATGGCTTGAAACAAGCACCAAGGGCCTGGTGTGAAACTCTTTCCAACTTCCTACTCTCAAATGGTTTCAAAAGAGGTACCATTGATAAAACACTGTTTTTAAAATGGAGAGGGAAGGATTTAATGATTGTCCAGATTTATGTGGATGACATTATTTTTGGAAGCACATGTAACTCAATGTGTGAAGAGTTTAGAGAACTCATGACAGCTGAGTTTGAAATGAGTGCAATGGGTGAGCTGCAATGCTTTCTTGGTCTCCAAGTACAGCAAATGCAAAATGGAACTTTCATTCATCAAAGCAAATATGCTAAAGAACTTTTAACCAAATTTGATATGAATGATTGTAAACCATGCAGCACACCCATGGCAACAAATAAGCTGGTCATGTCTGATGAAAAAGATGAGCTGATTGACCAAACCCTTTATAGAAGCATGATTGGGTCTCTATTGTACCTAACTGCATCTAGACCAGACATCATGTTTGCAACATGTGTCTGTGCAAGAAGTCAATCAGCTCCCAGAAAATCAAATCTCATTGCTGTAAAAAGGATCTTCAGATACATAAAAGGTGCTCCCACACTTGGTATCTGGTATCCAGCTAATGGGAACATCAAGCTTTCAGGTTTTTCAGACAGTGACTTTGCTGGATGTCACACCACAAGGAAGTCCACATCAGGAGGGTGCCAGTTTCTAGGTGACTGCTTAGTTTCTTGGCAAAGCAAAAAGCAAGCAGCTGTTTCAACATCCACTGCTGAAGCTGAATACATTGCTGCTGCAAGCTGTACAGCCCAACTCCTGTGGCTTCAAAATCAGTTGCTGGATTTTGGTATCACTGCCTTAAAGACACCACTCATGTTGGACAGTCAGGCAGCAGAAAATATCATCAAAAATCCAGTTTCCCACTCAACCACCAAACATATCGACATCAGACATCACTTTGTGAAGGACTGCTATGAAAAAGGTTTGATTTCTCTGCATCATGTCCCAACTAAAGACCAGCTGGCTGATGTGCTCACAAAAGCACTTGATACAGCCACTTTTGAAAGTTTGGTCTCTAGGATTGGGATGCTGAACATGGAATAACAAGCAACATCTTGTTTTTCTATGAATAAAAGCAACAAAATGTTTTCAGAAAATCAAAACTCCATCCTTAAAAATAGTTAAAAATGAAATTTTTTCATTAAGTCCTTAAAAGTCTGCCATTAACCACTGATGGTTCAAAAGTCTGCTATACTTCAAAAGTCTGTCCACTGCTGAAAGTCAGCCCCTGCTCTCTCATTATTTTGATAAACTCTGCTGTTCAAAAGCAGTGTCTTATCCACTGATATGCTATCCACTGATAGTAAAAATCATCCACTGCTTTCATACCACTGCCTTCATCAGTCACTTTCACCAAAAGTATTGTCCTTCACTTTCAACAGGGGTTGTCACGTGGACAGTACATATTGGTCAGACCTTTTGTAACGGCTGCCACCTCAGCATTCACTTTCTTCCCTATAAAATCCCCCACTCACCATCAAAACAGGGTTTTACTGTCGAATTGAATTCTTAAAAATTCTATTCTCAAAGCAGTTTTTCTTCTCATTTCTTCACAAATTTCTTCGATCAATCATCTTCAAAATGACAAAATCAAAGAAATCTTCAAAACCCTCATCCAAATCATCATCGAAAACAGCCTCTCAAAAGGCAATCTCCACTGAAATTCCACATAAACCATCTCACAATCTCCTGGGTCTTCTCACAAAACCAGGAACCACCAAAGTTTTCGATTCCATCCTTGACCTCATGGCAAAATCAAAGTACAAAACTTTGATCACTGCCGATGCACCAATCTATTTGGCGACCCAAAGGGAGTTCTGGAAAAATGCAACCCTTGAAAAACAAGGCGACACTGCAACCACCATAAACTCTTCTATAAAGGGTAAAGCTGTCCAAATCACGCCACAATCCATTTCAGAGGTCTTTCAACTCGGTGATCAGGAAGGTAAAATTTCTTTCACTAAAAACGAGTTAAAAGTTGACTTCATTGAGAGAGGGTATGAAGCCACAATGATGAAGAAAATTACCTTAGAAAAAGGTTATTTTCCTTCTGCAACCAGATTTTTATTTCATACCCTCCTACTATGTGTTTCAAACAAAACCACTTCTTTCAATGAAATCCCTTTAAAGATTCAAAATCTGGGATATGCAATTCTTCAAGGAGAAAATTTTAATTATTCTCGGGAAATTTTTAAAGATTTGGTTAATAATGTTGAAACAAAATCATTCTTACTGTTTCCAAGGTTTTTAAGTTTCTATTTTTCAAAGAAATTCAGTAAGGATGATTTAGCTATAATAAACCAAGGTGATCCTACTCAAATAAACAGTTTAACTACTGAAACTTTTTCAAGGATGTTAGCACCTTGCAAAACACAAGCAGAGGTGCCTGAGCAGATTTTAGCAGTTACAACTGCTCCTCAGGTATCTGCTGCTGAGCCCACTGCTCAAGGTGATCAAAGCAGCAGCACAACTGTTTTGAAACCCACACCTACAACCACCAAAAAGCCAACAAAAAGAAAAACACAAAAACCCCCCAAACCCATCAAAAAGGCATCTCTGGAGGATGAGATACCAGAGCTCCTGCCAGTGACAACACAAAAGTCACTAGAAACCACTGCTGCTACTTCCTCACAACAGTTGGTACAAATATCTCAACCCATAACCAAAACTCCTCCTGATTCTTCACAAAAAGAACAAGTTGTACAAATAGGGTCTCCACATCATGATGCTCTGGAAACACTCGTTTCTATCATCCATAGTCCAATGCCCGGGACACATCCTATTTCTACACCAACCATCACATCCACATTTCCCTCACCAATAAAACCACTGTTGGATGCAATTGATTTGAACCAGGCATTATCCAGTCCTTCTCAATCACCTATTAATGAGAATATACCTCAACAACTGACTGGGTCTGATGTATCAATCTTTGCTAACCCACCAACACAACCTGAGGAGGTTACACCCCTTGAGTTACAAGTAACTCTTGGTGGTATTCCAAGTGAAGCAGCCACTACAACTGTTACACCCACTGGGTTACATTTGGACAGTGATTACATTCATAAGACTTCCTTGGAGGCAATTCCTTTTATAGCACCTCTGCCAACCACCAGTGGATTCATTTATCCTACTGGCAACATCAAAAGGTTGTCAAGTGTTGAAGGAAGAAGACCCCAGTACCAAGAAATAGGGGCATCAGTGGTTAATGTTTGGAGTATATTCCCTACTTCTACCACTGATCAAACCACTGCTAGTGGGAAATCAGATGATCCCATTAACTTGGGTGATGGTTTAAAGTACCAGAAATTAACGGATCGTATTGCAAAACTTGATAACTCTTTTGCAGAACTCAAAGATATGTTACAACAGGTGTTACAAGTTCAGAAGGTACAATCAACTGCTGTTCCACCTCAAGCACCTGCTCCACAAAGGACACCTGCTACAAATGAGCTCTGGAATCAATTTCAAACTTTTCTCCAACAACAAGCAAAATTAGCAGATCAGCAACATGAAAAACATGTACAACAGCTGAGAAATGCAATGGAGTCAAGGTTCAAGAACACTCAAGCTGACTTAAAAGCTCTCAAAACTCAGATCTTGCACACCACTGGCACTGCTCCAAAAGTACGCTTCATTTATGACCTCCCAGAAGATAATGCCAAAAAGGGGGAGAAAATTAAGGAGTGGAAAAAGAAGGGTATAGAAGATGGTCTTTATCTTGAACCAGAAAATTCAAACATGACCAAAAAGATCCCTTTGCCAGATGGCAGCAAGAAGATTGATGTGACAACAAATGCACTAGCAGAAGCAGTTGCAAGTGTGAAAAGAGATAGAGAGGCCAAAAGGAAAGCCAGGGTGGACAGAATGGATCATCCAGAACAGGGTACTTCTGGGTCAAGGGATCATGAAAATCCTGTTGAGGAAAAGAAGAGGCCTACTAGAAAAGTAAGGCAACCCAAATCCATTCCTATCAGACGTTCAAAGTCTGCTAAAAAACCATCATACAAAACAGCTGATGCAACAGGAGTTACAAAAACTACTGATTGCCAAACAGTTGTTCTATCAACACACACCACTTCAACACACACAACATCCACTACTTTACCATCATCACCACCAAAAACAACACCTGCTGACATACAGCAGAAGACAGCAGATGTTATAACATCTGTTGTAATGACAACAGTGGTTGAAACACCAGTTGTTTCAACAGCTGTTAGTCAATCACAATCCACTGCCACAACATCTACCACCACTGTTCCATCCAAAACATCATCAGTCTCTCCTAAACCAAAAAGGAGAAGGCTAATTTTAAAAGATGATGACACATCACCACCACAAACATCTTCAAAATCTTTAGCTCTTGTCACAATACCAAAACCTGTTCCTCTCTCTTCAGTTCCAATGTACAAGCCCTTACCTCCTGCGGGTGTTCAATTTCCTCTTGAACTAGCAGCTGTTAGAGATGAAATAAAATCCTTCTACTATGAGGATGACCCTGCCAAAAGGAGGTTGCCATCAATAAAAGGATATCCTTGGCCTAAAAATGTTGATGAATACTTGGAAATCAAAGCCAAGCAAGCAGAGGATATCTCAAAAAGAAACACACAAGGGAAGTCTGACAAAGAAATTTCAAGAAATTATCAATATTTGCTCACACAAGTCAGATCCCTAGAGCAATTTGCAAAAAATGTTAGTCAACAAATTTCTGAAAGAGCAGCTGAATCTCTGAAGAAAGACTACATTGAAAGCATCATGGCTCACAAAAAGTACAAAGGAGAGAGATATATGTACAAAGAGTGGACTGTTCCTGAGCTTGAAGATGAAGCTGCAAGAATTCAAGACATGATAAAAAGGAAGGTCACTCACACTCCTCCTAACTGGGCAAAATTTAGAAAGAATGTACCTGACAAACAGGAAGAGCTGAAGAGAATGAAAGAGGAACTGGTAGCAGCTGATTATGGTAACAAAAGACAAGTTGCTAGATGGAAAGAAGATATGGTCAGGGCTACTTACAAAAAGTTGGAACAATTAAGAAAGAAAGATCCCTCAGTTCCTCAAAAGCCTGACTATCCTGAAGCAGCGGTTTCAAAAAGACCTTCAAAGCTGCAAATCAGGAGATCCACAGCTCCAGTTGGTGCTACCATCTACAAAAGAAGGCCACACAAACAGCTGATTGCTGAAACCATCAAAGAGTTAATGGAAGGTGAAGACCTTGGAAAAGAGGGTATAAAGAAAATGATCATGGAAACTCTTGGTTTGGATCAAACTGCAAGTACTGCTCAGCCAGTCATGAATAGGCCAGCCTCTCCAAATACTTCTGCAAATAAACATCTCCCAAGAAACCCACCAGGCTCAAAAATACAAAAGTGGGAAACTGACAAACAGACCTGCGTATTGACTTTGCCCAGGTCTGGTGGAGGAGTGGAGAAAATATCAAGGGAACAAGCTCTTGGCCTGAGTCTTGAAGATTTGCAGGATCTCCTTGATCTTCCACTCAGCAGGGATGATGAAGATACAGATGCCCTAGACTTTGAATTGCAATTTAAAGGTCAGATAAGGGAGCTGTTGTTGAGGCAATAAAGATTTCCACGAATAATGAAGAGTTTTGGCATTATCTGTTCCAGGGGGAGATTGTTGGGATTGAACCCTATCAGAGGAACAGATAATGTAAAGCCAAAACTGGATCAACGCAGTGGATCCAGAATAAGCAGACGTTTACAGTTGGTTCATGCAAATCTCTCCCCTTGAAAGTGGTTTCATATCTGCTGACCTCCTATCTGCTGATCATACTAAGTGCTGACCTACAACTGCTGCTTCATATCTACTGACCAATGTCAAAGACTGATGGAAGACCAAAGCTCTGTTGACTCAATCTACTGCTTTGGGACAAGTACTGCTGATCCGGACAAGCACTGCTGGGTTCACAGCAGAGGAAGGATGCAGCAGTAGTTTAAGTGTCTTTTATGTAATGTAATGTAATAGCAGTAGTTTAGTACATCAGTGTTTATAGATCAGTAGTTAGAGTTTGTTAGGAGGTTAGATGTCACATTCATGGTGACGTCAGCTAAGATGCTCAGTGGTTTGCAAGTGCCTATAAATAGTTCAGTACTTTGTACTGTTCTATTAGCTCTTTCACCACATCGTCTTCTTTGCACGAACAAACTACTGAGCTCTGGCTGAGGGGGAGTTTGCATTCTTACATCAATCATTGTAATCGTTGTTGAAACAAATTCAATCATTCGGTTCATTGTGAAAAGATGTTTGATTAAAAGTATTACTCCTGTTTGATTGTATGCAAAGTTTGTTTTCATCTTATTTCCGCTGCACAACTCTTTCATTTCCATCTTAATTACAAACGAAAATACAATCAAAAAGAAACTCAGATCCAACATAATCATACACCCTAAGGAGGAACCAGATCATCCTGACAAGAATGTCGAACTCAACGGCTGCATCTCTGACTGGATTCTCTGCTGGCCTGTCTGCTGTAACAGGTTTAGTTAGTCAATATTGTTCCCTTTTTGCCAAGAACTCAATATCCCTCATGTACTACTGACATTTCTGATTTTTTGCAGAAGCCACAGGTAAACGGGCTAATCTAACGAAGTTTCAATTTATCTAACAAAACAAGCATAACAATTCAATATTCTATAACATAGAATTACAATCCATGCATAGAATTAAAAATATTGTTTGATGATGCCTTTTTGGCCATAAGGACCACATGTACAATAATCTTTCGTCATCGCCAAATTACTCATTAACCTGAACGCATATAAGATGTGGAAAAAAAAAAAACAAAACACGCATACGAAATTTGTTTACACACAAAATACAAATCTTACATGCACAAAAGTATAAGGAACAAGTCTTTAATGCATAAAGATTTTAACATTATATATTATATTATATATATTATATAAAATGTAATCATCTAGAAGTTTTTTACGTTTACTACCACCATCGATCTGCCATTAAAGACCCCCTCTCACCTAGTCACCTACACATTCAAAGATGTTGATTTCACGTGACAATAATATAACCAACCAAGATTCTATAATTCAACAAAATAGAACAACCCACAACCGAATTATATCATTAAGGATTGCCAGATGGCCCAGATCTCATAATTTGTTATTACAACTATGAGATCATAAAGCCCTTAGGCCAACCATTAAAAAACAATTAGGGTTTTTTAGCAACTATATATAAAGGCCAATGTTTCTAAAACCGGACCGGGCCGGTCCGGCCGAGATCCAAAGCTTCTACCGGGCAGGTTCAGCCTATAAACCCGTTTCAACAATGACCCGGAGGTCGGGCCGGCAGATTTCGCTTATGGTTGGGCCGGTTTGTTTTTTTTTTTTGAATTTCAAAAAGCAAAATAGATAAAGATAATTGCAGAGGTAGTATAAATGAGAGTTTGAACGAAGAAGATGAAGTCTAATATATTTAAATATTGGAAAGTGAAGCATGTAGTGTAACTAATTTGTTTGGGGAATACAAAAAGAAAGAAGTAGTATGTCAGACCTAACTAAATATTAAATCTTATATTAAAAATTTTACTTTTGAAAATTATACATACGTACAACAAGACCAAGTAATATTGAAAGTATAAATAATTTATTATTTTTAAAAGTGTTTATATTCAAAGTTATTAGATACAAAATATCATACTATAATTTGTTATTCGGTTCTTATACAGGTCCGACCGATCTAACCGGTTCGACCAATGAACCAGTTGAGTGACCGGTTCAATGACCGGTCCGGTTTTAAAAACATTGATAAAGGTTGTTTCAACCAAACTAATCAATCATTCTCTTCAACCGACGGCTGCAACCCTACTTCTCTTTAGTGCTTTTGGTTTTTTTTTCCACACTCTGTATTAAATCGTTATCTACCTTATAATTTATTTCTTATAGTATCAAATTTTAGCTGTTTACAATATGTTTGTTTATGATTTTTTGTTTAATTTCTTATATTTTAGGTAATGGAGAACACTAGCATTACGACATCATCTAACGAGCAGCAGCTACTAATTACTATACATATGGGAGGGACATGGAGCAAACAGAAGCACGTAGCAACCGAAGGAAGCAGAATAGAGAAATGTATTCTAAAGATTCCTTTGACTTCGTCACTTTCAGATTTGACACATACAGAGCTCATTGATCATGTGAAAAGGGAGGTAGGTTCATTTGGAAATGAGAAGGGTTGATTTTTTAGCACTTAGTATCAAGAGCGAGTGCAACATGAAGCCCTTTTTGGATCATGTGGTAGAGCTTTTAGCTTTATCGAAACCCATAGACTTGTACCTTGGTTGAATCCTTCCTGAAGCCATGTCTTATGTTTTGTTATTACTAGTATGTTTAAGATGGTTAAGTAAGTACTGAGATGCTTCAGGTTATTATATTGGTTTTCATGTTTGTAACGCCCCAAAATCCCTATTTTGACTATGGGCGAGCGTTTAAATAGTTTGGCATGATGTTGGGTAACGAGGGACACTTAACCTAGTTAAATGTAATGTTAACTTCTAAGTGTAAGTATGTAGTAGTGTAAACATGTGAACTAATAAAACTATAAGGGTTGGAAATGCACATCTAAAAAGATGTATTTATATAAATAAAATAAAGAAAGAAATAAAAGAAAAAGAGAAGGTGCAAGTGTGTGTGTGTGGAACGAGTTCAAAGGGAGGGAAAGAGAAACCATACTCTCTTGAAGCTTTAATGGCAAAATTCAAAAAATTGGAAGGAAAATTGGTGATTTTGTCCATGCATGAGCCTTGACTCATGATTATCTAAGCCTACTAAACACTAAGTAAGTTACATATTATCTTTTGATGAAGTTCTAGCACAATGAGAAAGTTGAAAGTATGAAATTGAGATGAGTTTGTTGAGTATGACATGATTCAAGGTAGAGATTTCGTTTAGAATCACTATATGGGTGAAAGTATGAATATAGATTTTGTATGTGCTTGTTATATGTGAAAACCCCCATGAAGGGTGAAGTGGGTTTTCAAAATGAGGATAAAACCATGGGTGATTCTAGTAAATTTGGTTTATTATGTTGTATGTGTTTGATTCTTGTAAGTTAGATTGATTATAGTAAGGGAGTAATGTGATTCTTAGTTGTTAATTAATGAATGACAAGAGGTAGGGGATGAACATGAAGTACTTGTACATTGTGCATTAATTGTGGTACGCACACCAAGTGCTTGATGACATGCTTAGGTGAGCTTAATAGATGAAATTATGTGCATATAATGGATGAATATGTATAGAAAGTGTTAATTATGTAATTGATCATAAACTAACATGAATAATGTGCTTTAGATGGAATTCATATGACAATTCGGGTTGAATGCATGTTTTGATCAAAATTATGTATTAAGGGCTTGTACCTTTTGCTTGAATGGTGTGACGGTCACCATGGGTTTGATTAATTGCTTAATGGTGATTATGAAATGAATGTGTACTAATGTGAATACTTGTTAGATTATTATGCGACGTACATGAAGGTGAGTTGAATTGATTGTATTACAAATAATGTGGTAATGAATCTATGCCTTATGTATGTTAGTAGTTGATCAATGAAGTCAATGAAGTGAATGTAACATAGGAGTGGAATGATTGGTAATATGAATAATCATATATACTAGCAATGTTATAACATAATGGCATGAAAGGATATGAATTGCATTAGTAAGGACTCAAGCATGGAAAGCTAACGGGTCGAGAGGAGACAAGGAAGTGAATACGAAAACGAACGCTCAAGGTAAGTGAATCCCGAATTCACTTCTTATATTATATTTCATGTTTGATATGATTTAATGTAGGGAATCTTACAAGAATGTATAGGTAATGGTAAACACCAAGGTAAGTATTATTGTTGTGTGTTAAATGTAGTTGACTATGTCGAAAATCGCATGGTAGAAGCAAACTGGTCAAAAATCGAAAGTAGCGTAATAAGATGTTGATTTTGGTTGTTGGAGTATGTGTAACACCTCGAAAATTTACGTTCAATAATGTGTTGACACGTGTCATGGACTTAGAATGTGTGAAAACATACTTTAAAGGGACTAAAGTTGACAAACGGTGAAACTATGTGAATTCAAGGGTTCAAAGTGTCAACAATGGATAAATAGACTCTATAATAACCCTACATAATGTTTATAACCTTAAACGGATGGATCATGGATCATACGAAGCGGAAAATGCACGAAAGTGAGGAATTACAAACTATAGGGACTAAAAGTGTCAACATGTTGAGTTTATACCTCTGAGTGAACTTTTGGCAGCCCCGAAGCTTTGTAATGCTAGAATATACTCACTAGAATAGGTGGTAAAAATTTCATGAAGTTTCGTTATCATATGAGAAAGTTATGGCCAAAACCGTACTTGAGGGGCTAAAAGCGTCAACGTTGAATTTCATGGCTTTTCGGGTGAGCGCAAAGTTATCCGAGGACATTACCATGTTGGTAAATGTCCCAAGGTTCTTAAAAACCAAGTTTGGGGGTTTACGAGTCAAAATAAATAGCCGAAACCTCGCGTGCAAAGACAGGGACCAAAGCTGCCATTTTTAATCAAAGTTTGGCAGCCCCAGGTGCAGAATTCGCGATCAGCTGCTGTTAAGTCCGAATTTTTGAGTGTTTGACAGCTAATATCACCTCCCTTATGCACCAATGGATGGACATGCAAGTATAGACACATGTAGACTCCTCACAACATCTGATTTCCTTTATAATTCAGATCAAAGCTCACATTTTGGGCACTTGAATTAGAGAAACAAGAACATAGCAACTATCAGAATTTCACAAGGCTTCTCCAGGAGCAATCTGATCGACAAGGCAGCCTCCAAGTGCTTTCTAGGCTTCATTAGGACCTTTGTAAGCATTCATATCATCCTCTAATCCGTTCTAGCATAGATTATTAGTTAAAAGTCAAACCGTTGTTCATATAGTTTGACTTTTCGATTAAACGAATTTGTCTCTGTCATTTCTCAAATTGAAACCACTTATAAGTTGGTATTTATGTGGGAAACAAACCCTCAAAAGGGTATTCT
This sequence comes from Helianthus tuberosus, assembly GCA_030545235.1. Classification (NCBI taxonomy): domain Eukaryota; kingdom Viridiplantae; phylum Streptophyta; class Magnoliopsida; order Asterales; family Asteraceae; genus Helianthus; species Helianthus tuberosus. Next base: position 32,685,427 of record CM060351.1, on the reverse strand, counting down.
CTGATTCCCACTCTAAGCATGCTATTTGTCGAGTCAAAGTTGTTCTTAAAAAGTCAACAAAAATTGTTTTTGTGAAATATAGCATAAATGGTAATGTAGATGACATGCAATCAGTTTGATCATCAAAAATAGCTTTATAATGAATGTAAGAATATGTTTTACCATGATCAACTCGACAATCTTTGGTATAAACCCGGATTGGAACCGAAAGTCTTATAAAACGACTTTTTCGTTGACTCTCGATTCGGATCCGTGCATGCATGTTTGAGATCTGTATTAGAGTTTATTTTTGACCATTTTTATTTATGTATGACTCTCTGGAATTTTTATAACTTGAGTCTATGCTTAACCGATTCGTATGCATGTTTCCGAGTTATGCTTAAAGTTGACTATTTTGCCCTTTTTGATATAAAACGTGATTTTTGGAAAAGTGAAAGAGTAGAAATCTTTATTACTAATTTATAAACTTGCACCAAAAATTTGAGATCAGTTGGTGGTCCAGATTTTGAGTTATGGCCGATATCGTAAAACTATATCTTTATGTACATAAACGGCGCTTTTAGCGTATAACCTATTTAAGGCCACTTTTTGGTATAAAACTTTTTACCCACTGATGTTATATAATATTTTGGGATTTTTGATGATTTTTATTTAATTTTTGGCTGATCGTTTCATAGGTCGCTAAGTTGATTCGGTTAATGCCGGTTTTGACCTTTTAAGCCATAAAATGAGTTTTATAAATTCTTTTGACCCCAAACCTTTTTCTACTGATTTTATTTGTTAAATAGATTATTTTGAGCATTCTGGAAATATAAAAATCTCAGCTTTCTTTTAAAAACCCGGAAACGGCTCTAAATCGCATTTTTAAGCGTTTTTAGCGCATAGTAAGCATTATACTCATATTAAACACATAAGATTCATACCTACTGATGTATTTAGCATATTTTCATATAATAACAGTAAGTATAAGTTTTTGAACTCAGATTTCCAGTTTTGACATTTTTAGCCCTTGTGAAATTACTAAAATACCCCTACGGTGCATAGTTTGATTTTAAATGATAAGTTTTGTATTTGAGTCATACCCTACTGTTATAACATAATAAGTTAAGTATATTTTCTGTATAAATCAGACCCATAACTCAGATTAACAAATAAACTCTTTTATAACCTTTTAAATGACCTAAATGCCCTTATGAGGCGTAAGTTGAGTTTAAATACATTCCGGGCATAATAGAAAATATCTTGCTGATATTATAACATATTTAGAGCATATTATCTCAGGGAACTTGCATATGACTCTCATGGTCGCCCGTAACGCACTTTTCGCGTTCGGTTCGGTTTATGTAACTAGTTTACATAAATTGGCCGAAACGGGTCAAACATTATCCTTTTTGTCTCAAAATCCAGAATGTGTTTAGTAAACCCATATTATACAAGTCTTCAAACTTGTCGGGTCAAATTCACATTCCATCCGGTCTTCGCTAAATCGTGCGTGAACCGTATCGTCATTTAAAACTAACCGGTCTAGGCTTAAGCTTGAATAAAGACCCGTTAGAAATCTAATAGGTTATTATAAACCTTTGTTCCAGATTAGGAGCACCAGTAAAAGATACTTGCATTTTTCTTGATTGTGATTGATACTTATTCAGGTAAATACTCTTTGGCTTATTTTCCCTATACGGGCTTGGGTTACGGTATATAAAATACCGCTTGATCGGGCATTAAATCCTCCACCGTTGCGTGGGTAGTTGGAATAATTTAATTGGCTCGTTTAAACAGTCTTGTTCACTTAAGGCCTTTGGGGGGTTAATTGACCATGTCCCGGATATCCTTGGCATCATCTTACGAGATGGCCACGACCTGAGTACGGGGTGTAGGCATACACCTGTCAGTATATAACTCTTTATTGTGGTGGGTCCATTGATCTTTAGCCCGGACTAGATCCGGGCCACTGAACGCAAGTAACATGTAATTCGTTCACATGATTATTATATTAAATAATTGACCCAAGTTAATAAAAATGTTTTGTGCCTTGTGCATTTAAATCAATTTTCAACCTTTTTAAAATGAGTCAGTCGAATTGTATTTACCAGTGTAAACTGACGTATTTTTCCCAAAAAGATTAAGTGCAGGTACTACACGTAATAGGCTGGCAGGCTTCTAGAGCGTCCACAATAGGTCTCGCAGCTTGGACGACAAATAAACTGTTGAACAATTATCCTATTTTATTTCGATCCGCCTGTGGATCCGTTTCAACTACTCGTGATATTTATTATTACATTTTATTTAAAAGTTGAAATGAATCTATCTTTTGCTTCCGCTGTGCATTATTATATTGTGTTGTTTGTCTATGATGATATCAACTACGTCACGATACTCCCCACCGGGCCCACCGGTGACACGTGGAAAATAGGGGTGTGACAGGTTGGTATCAGAGCCAACTCTGAGTGAATTAAACACTAGCCTTTTGTGTTTAATCTCAGTTACACAATTGCACAATCCTCGATTCTCGAGTCTAGACAAAGAACTTAGGAAATTTCCAAATTTTTATTTAAATTTTCTAACCTTGTCTTAATTATATTTTTGTTGTATCACTTGTTTGTTTTTGACAGGTAGTTAAACATGCCACCAAGAATGAGAGGACGAGGGGGACGAGGAGGATACGTAGCCCCAAATGATCACGAAGCCGGGCCTTCGCACCGGCGAACACCTTCGGGCTCTCATAACACAGATGCCCAGAATCTATGGAGGTCCTTCACTGAACCAGCCTCCACACCATCCATTCCCCATTCATTTGGGCCTCATTCAGAGAATGAGCCCCATCACTCGCAGCAATCCTACATTCCTCTTGGACGCCAGTCACCCTTTGACAACACATCACCCACCATTCAGGGGCTGTACAATCCTGACGATTACCTGCAAGAACCAGTGGGTTTTAACCCACTTGGACCCGAGGACCACTTCTCGGGTGGCAATGAGATGGAGGTCGATGAGGATACCGATCCATCCATGCCACCATCCGGCACACCAAACCACCCCATCGAGATTTCGGATGGGTCACCTTTCATGGGATCACCATACAATGGTCCCGATAGTTATGAGGAGATGTTCAAACAGTATGACTGGGTGTTTACCCCCAGTTATCATAACTCTCCTCTTCACCAGTCTTCCCATCACTCTCCTCTCCACCCGTCCTACCACAGCTCTCCCCTGCACCACCAGCAGCAGCCAGAGCAGCAGCAGAATCCATCTACGGATTCTCGATTTGTGGCAGTTACTCCACCGCCACCGCCACCTCCGACTCATCCTCCCTCGCCCCCGAGGCGAAGGACAGGAACGAACGCGAGGATGTCCTCGCGAGGAGGAGTGCGTATCCGCACCCCTCCACAGTCAAGCAGCAGCCGGTACTCACCGGTTCATGAAGAAACAGAGGTGGGTGAATCTTCAAACCCCGTCTCTGAAGTAGCAACGGCGCCAGTCGCGCCACAGCCACAGCCACAGCCACAGCCACCACAGGGTTTTGGAGAACCAATCCCCGCTTACACTAATGCTGCAGCATTCAACCCTTTCGAGCAGCAGTTCCCCACCGGTTACAATTTTTCTGAGGATCCCTACTGGTTAGCCTCAAGCTTCAACGTTCCCCAACAGGGAGGTTCCTATGGAGGTCCCTGGGCTACAGGATCCTCGACTTATGGGTACCCACCATATGGGTATCAACAGTCGCAGCCTCTTCAGCCTCCACAGTATCAGTATCAGCAGCCGCAACCGCCCCAACCTCCGCTTTACCAGCCTGCTCAGCCATCATACTACCAACAACCACCTCAGGCGCCAACAATGTCGCCACCCCAAGTTCAGGAAATCATATAGGAGATTCAAGGGGTGCGTCAAGAATTTCGGCAGGAGTTGGAGAATAATCAGAGGCGTAACCGGGGAATGATTCAGAAGGTGGTAAACTTGCTCAAGGGTAAGAGCAAGAAGGATTTCTAAATCCTTTGTTTATTTTAGTGATAGTCATGTCCCTGCGTGGACATATCTTTATGTACTCTACCCCTGCGTGGGTAATTTTTCTTCTGTTCCGCCCTTGCGTGGGCATATCTTTTATTTCGACCCCTGTGAGGGTTTGTTATTTGTTTAGCCCCTGCGTGGGCATAATATTTATGAAAAGTCCCGTTTAGGGCAATTTTGTACTCATTAATTTTAAATTAGAATGGTAATTTCAGCTTTTCATTTTTAAATTATATGCATAAATATAATAAATGAATAAATGGAAAATAGCATTATTATTGTAATTAACCATTTTAATAATAAGGATCTTAAAAGGTAAAACCTAGCTATTATGTTGTCATAAACCTAGCCAAGACGGTACAACCTGCTTAAAAAGATTCAATCCCTGTTAACATCTGTAAACATGTTAACATTCTTGACTAAAGTGATCCGTGAAATCACACATGTCACCCTTTTTAATAAATTATCCAAAAATTTTATTTTTATATATAATTGAAAGTGACATAATGCCTACGGGTCATAATGAATGTCATATAAAACAGAAAGGCAGCCGTAGCTTATAGACTCCCTGCCAAAGAAAGGATTGATTTGTTTTGATTATTCAGACTTTGATCCTATAAAAATCTAAATTTATAATTTAGAAATTGTCTACGTGAAAAGGCCTACTGTGCCAATATATATATTTCATTTTAGGATAAAATTTTTTGATAAAAAGTCCTAAATGAAACTACTTAACAAATTAACTAATATGGCTTTTGTTTACCATGGTTAATAAATCGTCAAGAACGATAATACTGTCTAGACTTCTAAATAGACCTTGTCCTTATTTTATGTAGCAATTTAAGACTACATGGCCAAATCCGAAGAACTAAACAGTCGCCCGGCACAGAACCCTGAAAATGCTCAAATGTTAATAACTGGTGCGGAATTGAAAGCACTAGTGAATGATGCCGTGGTCGAAGCACTGAATAGACAATTTAGTGAAGCAAGCGGGACCCGAAGTAGGACCCGAACCGCATCACGTTCCAAACCAAGAACACATTCGGATGGTCATAGCAAACCGCCCTCTCAGAAGGAGGTACCTAAGAATGATAAGCCAAAGAAGGATGATGAGGATCATCACTCCTCTAACCAAAACAGTGTCCCGATAAAGAAGATCAAGCAGAAACATGAATCGCACAGTAAGTCTTGCACTTATAAATACTTCGTCTCATGCAAACCCAGAGACTTTACTGGGGAGAAAGGAGCGGTCGACTGCATAACCTGGATAGACGAAATGGATACAGTCGTAGATATCAGCGGGTGTGCTGAACGGGATGTAGTGAAGTATGTGTCCCAATCATTTAAAGGGGACGCACTAGCATGGTGGAAATCTCTTTTGCAAGCTACCGGAAAGGCCACACTTTACAGTATGTCATGGGATCAGTTCGTAGCCCTTATTAAAGAGAATTTTTGTCCACAACATGAAGTGGAAAGGATCGAGTCAGACTTTGTATCATTGGTGATGACAAACCTGGACTGCCAAGCCTACTTAACGAGCTTCAACACGATGTCTCGATTGGTTCCATATCTTGTAACCCCTGAACCAAGGAGAATCGCTCGTTTTATCGGGGGTTAGAACCCGCAATAAAGGCAAGTGTGAAGGCCTCTCGGCCAACGACTTTCAGGTCAGTAACTGACCTCTCCTTGTCCCTCACAATGGACGCGGTCCGACTAAGATCGCTGAGGAACAAAGAGGCCGAGAACAAGAGAAAGCGTGAGGATGATACCTCACGAAGGTCAGAGAAGAGACACAGAGGGAATGACGACCACAGGAAAGGGTCGGGATCGAAGAAGAATGGGCAACAATCAGGGGAAAAGCCCAAATGTAAGACTTGTAGGAGGTACCATTTTGGGAAATGTCGACTTGAGTCGAAATCCCAGTCTCTCGCGAGACCCTGTGGAATCTGTAAGTCCACAGAACACAAGACTTTGGAATGTAGGAAGTTGAAGGATGCAACCTGTTATGGTTGCAACGAGAAGGGGCATATTAAGTCAAATTGCCCAAAGAACGCTAAGAAAGCCGAAGACGGGAAGAAGACCAATGCGAGGGTCTTCAGGATGGACGCTAAAGAGGCTATCCAGGACGACAACGTGATTACTGGTACGTTTCTTGTAAATGATATTTTTGCTAGAGTCCTGTTTGATTCTGGAGCAGATAAATCCTTTGTAGACAATAAGTTCTGTGATTTGTTAAAATTGCCTATAAAACCCTTAAGTGTGAAGTATGAAGTGGAGTTAGCCGATGGAACCATAGAAACCGCCTCGACTGTTCTAGATGGATGTGTTATATCCATTAGGAATCACTCGTTTCCATTATCCTTACTTCCCTTTAAACTAGCTGGTTTTGACATAGTGATAGGCATGGATTGGTTATCACACAACCAAGCCCAGATTGTGTGCAATAGAAAACAAGTGGTAGTTAGAACTCCGTCTGGTGAGTCACTAACTATCCAAGGAGATACCCAGCATGGATTGCCTGAGCAAGTGTCCATGCTCAAGGCAACCAGATGTATGCAGAAGGGTTGTGTCATTTATATGGCGCAAGTTACTGTTGATGAGCCTAAGCCGAAGATTGAAGACATCCCTGTCATTTCGGAATACCCCGAAGTTTTCCCAGAAGAACTACCTGGCTTACCACCAGATAGGCAAGTGGAATTCCGAATCGACATCATTCCGGGTGCAGCACCAGTGGCAAGAGCACCATATAGGTTGGCTCCAACGGAGATGAAGGAGTTAAGAACACAGTTAGACGATCTGTTAGCAAAAGGTTTCATTAGACCTAGCTCGTCTCCCTGGGGAGCGCCTATTTTGTTTGTTAAGAAGAAGGATGGATCGATGCGTTTGTGCATCGATTATCGTGAGCTCAATAAAGTCACCATCAAGAATAGGTATCCTTTGCCCAGGATCGACGATCTGTTCGATCAGTTACAAGGGGCAAGCTACTTCTCAAAGATCGACTTAAGGTCAGGCTATCACCAGTTGAAAGTCAAGGATGAGGATGTACACAAGACAGTGTTTAGGACTCGCTATGGACATTACGAGTTCCTAGTGATGCCTTTTGGGCTCACCAACGCACCAGCCGCGTTCATGGATCTCATGAACCGCGTCTGCAAGCCTTATCTAGATAAATTCGTCATAGTCTTTATTGACGACATCCTTATCTACTCAAAGAGCAAGGCTGACCACGAGAAACACCTTCGTTGTATTCTCAAGCTTTTACATCAAGAGAAACTCTATGCTAAATTCTCGAAGTGCGAATTTTGGCTTCGAGAAGTCCAATTCCTTGGACACGTAGTGAGCGAGCGTGGTATCCAAGTGGATCCCGCCAAAGTAGAAGCAGTGATGAATTGGCAAGAGCCAAAGACGCCTACTGAAATTCGTAGCTTCCTGGGTTTAGCAGGATACTATAGCGATTCATTGAAAACTTTTCAAGGATTGCTGCGCCCCTTACTTCATTGACACGTAAGAAGGTTAAGTTTGATTGGGGCCCTAAGCAGCAGGAATCCTTCGATATTCTGAAGAACAAGTTGAGCAATGCACCAGTACTAACACTGCCCGATGGTATAGATGAATTTGTGGTGTATTGTGATGCGTCGCACACTGGTATGGGCTGTGTGCTCATGCAGAAAGGAAAAGTCATTGCCTACGCTTCACGACAGCTAAAGATTCACGAGAAGAACTACACTACCCATGACTTGGAACTGGGTGCCGTTGTATTTGCATTAAAGCTATGGAGGCATTACCTGTATGGAACCAAGTGTGTGATCTATTCAGATCACAAGAGCCTTCAACATTTGTTTAATCAGAAGGACCTAAACATGAGGCAAAGACGCTGGATGGAGACCCTAAATGATTACGATTGTGAAATAAAGTACCATCCAGGCAAGGCGAATGTAGTCGCTGACGCCTTGAGCAGAAAAGAAAGGGTTAAGCCTATAAGAATCAATGCTAAGCGCATTGAAATCAAGAATGATTTGAACCAAAGGATATTAGCTGCACAAAAGGAAGCTGTGTTGGAAGCTAATTATCCTGAAGAAAAGTTGGGAGTAACTGAGGAGCAGTTGTCCCATGACAAAGACGGAATGCTAAGATTGAATGGAAGAATATGGGTTCCAATTTATGGAGGACTTCGAGATGTTATCCTCCAGGAAGCCCACAGTTCCAAATATTCCGTCCACCCTGGAGCTGACAAGATGTATCAGGATTTAAAAGCAAATTACTGGTGGATTGGTTTGAAAAAGTCTGTAGCTGCTTATGTAGCTAAATGTTTGACTTGTGCGCAAGTCAAAGCTGAGCATCAGAAACCGTCAGGTTTGCTACAACAACCTGAAATTCCCGTATGGAAGTGGGAGATGGTGACGATGGATTTCATCACCAAGTTGCCAAAGACGAGAAAGGGAAATGATACAATATGGGTCATAGTAGATAGACTGACGAAGTCAGCACATTTTCTACCCATCAAGGAGACTTATAGCTCCGATATGTTAGCCCAATTATACGTTGATAAGATTGTAGCTTTGCATGGAATACCTGTATCTATTATCTCTGATAGAGATACTAGATACATGTCACATTTTTGGAAAAGTTTCCAACAATCATTGGGCACTCGTTTGAATTTTAGTACGGCTTATCATCCACAGACTGACGGTCAGAGCGAGCGTACTATTCAAACGTTGGAAGACATGCTACGTGCATGTGCGATCGACTTAGGTGGTAGTTGGGACAAGAACCTACCCCTAATTGAATTCTCCTACAACAATAGCTACCACACCAGCATAAAAGCTGCGCCTTTTGAGGCCTTATACGGTAGAAAGTGTAGATTGCCTATTTGTTGGGCGGAAGTTGGAGATGTCCAACTATCAGGACCAGAAATTGTTTTTGAGACAACGGACAAGATTGTCCAGATCCGCGATCGATTGAGAGCTGCCAGGGATAGGCAGAAAATTTATGCGGATCCACAACGTAAAGATTTTCACTTCGAAGTAGGTGAAAAAGTGTTGCTTAAGGTATCACCCTGGAAGGGGGTGATGCGATTTGGTAAGAAAGGCAAGCTAAGCCCGAGATACATAGGACCTTTCGAGATTATCGAACGTGTCGGGTCAGTTGCTTATAAGTTAAACTTGCCTGAAGAACTTAGCGCTATCCATAATGTGTTTCACATCTGTAATTTGAAGAAGTGTTCCGCTGATGGACCACCAGTTATACCGTATACGGATGTACATATAGATGAAAGTTTGAAATTTGTGGAAAAGCCGTTATCGATTGAAGACCGAAAGGTAAAGAAGCTTCGAAGGAAGCACATACCTATTGTTAAGGTCAAATGGGATGCCCGTAGAGGTCCCGAATACACATGGGAGGTAGAATCCACGATGAAAGAAAAATACCCTCATTTGTTCCAGTAAATCTCGAGGTCGAGATTTCTTCTAAGGGGGTGAGGATGTAACACCTCGAAAATTTCGTTCAATAATGTGTTGACACGTGTCATGGACTTAGAATGTGTGAAAACATACTTTAAAGGGACTAAAGTTGACAAACGGTGAAACTATGTGAATTCAAGGGTTCAAAGTGTCAACAATGGATAAATAGACTCTATAATAACCCTACATAATGTTTATAACCTTAAACGGATGGATCATGGATCATACGAAGCGGAAAATGCACGAAAGTGAGGAATTACAAACTATAGGGACTAAAAGTGTCAACATGTTGAATTTATACCTCTGAGTGAACTTTTGGCAGCCCCGAAGCTTTGTAATGCTAGAATATACTCACTAGAATAGGTGGTAAAAATTTCATGAAGTTTCGTTATCATATGAGAAAGTTATGGCCAAAACCGTACTTGAGGGGCTAAAAGCGTCAACGTCGAATTTCATGGCTTTTCGGGTGAGCGCAAAGTTATCCGAGGACATTACCATGTTGGTAAATGTCCCAAGGTTCTTAAAAACCAAGTTTGGGGGTTTACGAGTCAAAATAAATAGCCGAAACCTCGCGTGCAAAGACAGGGACCAAAGCTGCCATTTTTAATCAAAGTTTGGCAGCCCCAGGTGCAGAATTCGCGATCAGCTGCTGTTAAGTCCGAATTTTTGAGTGTTTGACAGCTAATATCACCTCCCTTATGCACCAATGGATGGACATGCAAGTATAGACACATGTAGACTCCTCACAACATCTGATTTCCTTTATAATTCAGATCAAAGCTCACATTTTGGGCACTTGAATTAGAGAAACAAGAACATAGCAACTATCAGAATTTCACAAGGCTTCTCCAGGAGCAATCTGATCGACAAGGCAGCCTCCAAGTGCTTTCTAGGCTTCATTAGGACCTTTGTAAGCATTCATATCATCCTCTAATCCGTTCTAGCATAGATTATTAGTTAAAAGTCAAACCGTTGTTCATATAGTTTGACTTTTCGATTAAACGAATTTGGCTCTGTCATTTCTCAAATTGAAACCACTTATAAGTTGGTATTTATGTGGGAAACAAACCCTCAAAAGGGTATTCTCTGATTCCCACTCTAAGCATGCTATTTGTCGAGTCAAAGTTGTTCTTAAAAAGTCAACATAAATTGTTTTTGTGAAATATAGCATAAATGGTAATGTAGATGACATGCAATCAGTTTGATCATCAAAAATAGCTTTATAATGAATGTAAGAATATGTTTTACCATGATCAACTCGACAATCTTTGGTATAAACCCGGATTGGAACCGAAAGTCTTATAAAACGACTTTTTCGTTGACTCTCGATTCGGATCCGTGCATGCATGTTTGAGATCTGTATTAGAGTTTATTTTTGACCATTTTTATTTATGTATGACTCTCTGGAATTTTTATAACTTGAGTCTATGCTTAACCGATTCGTATGCATGTTTCCGAGTTATGCTTAAAGTTGACTATTTTGCCCTTTTTGATATAAAACGTGATTTTTGGAAAAGTGAAAGAGTAGAAATCTTTATTACTAATTTATAAACTTGCACCAAAAATTTGAGATCAGTTGGTGGTCCAGATTTTGAGTTATGGCCGATATCGTAAAACTATATCTTTATGTACATAAACGGCGCTTTTAGCGTATAACCTATTTAAGGCCACTTTTTGGTATAAAACTTTTTACCCACTGATGTTATATAATATTTTGGGATTTTTGATGATTTTTATTTAATTTTTGGCTGATCGTTTCATAGGTCGCTAAGTTGATTCGGTTAATGCCGGTTTTGACCTTTTAAGCCATAAAATGAGTTTTATAAATTCTTTTGACCCCAAACCTTTTTCTACTGATTTTATTTGTTAAATAGATTATTTTGAGCATTCTGGAAATATAAAAATCTCAGCTTTCTTTTAAAAACCCGGAAACGGCTCTAAATCGCATTTTTAAGCGTTTTTAGCGCATAGTAAGCATTATACTCATATTAAACACATAAGATTCATACCTACTGATGTATTTAGCATATTTTCATATAATAACAGTAAGTATAAGTTTTTGAACTCAGATTTCCAGTTTTGACATTTTTAGCCCTTGTGAAATTACTAAAATACCCCTACGGTGCATAGTTTGATTTTAAATGATAAGTTTTGTATTTGAGTCATACCCTACTGTTATAACATAATAAGTTAAGTATATTTTCTGTATAAATCAGACCCATAACTCAGATTAACAAATAAACTCTTTTATAACCTTTTAAATGACCTAAATGCCCTTATGAGGCGTAAGTTGAGTTTAAATACATTCCGGGCATAATAGAAAATATCTTGCTGATATTATAACATATTTAGAGCATATTATCTCAGGGAACTTGCATATGACTCTCATGGTCGCCCGTAACGCACTTTTCGCGTTCGGTTCGGTTTATGTAACTAGTTTACATAAATTGGCCGAAACGGGTCAAACATTATCCTTTTTGTCTCAAAATCCAGAATGTGTTTAGTAAACCCATATTATACAAGTCTTCAAACTTGTCGGGTCAAATTCACATTCCATCCGGTCTTCGCTAAATCGTGCGTGAACCGTATCGTCATTTAAAACTAACCGGTCTAGGCTTAGGCTTGAATAAAGACCCGTTAGAAATCTAATAGGTTATTATAAACCTTTGTTCCAGATTAGGAGCACCAGTAAAAGATACTTGCATTTTTCTTGATTGTGATTGATACTTATTCAGGTAAATACTCTTTGGCTTATTTTCCCTATACGGGCTTGGGTTACGGTATATAAAATACCGCTTGATCGGGCATTAAATCCTCCACCGTTGCGTGGGTAGTTGGAATAATTTAATTGGCTCGTTTAAACAGTCTTGTTCACTTAAGGCCTTTGGGGGGTTAATTGACCATGTCCCGGATATCCTTGGCATCATCTTACGAGATGGCCACGACCTGAGTACGGGGTGTAGGCATACACCTGTCAGTATATAACTCTTTATTGTGGTGGGTCCATTGATCTTTAGCCCGGACTAGATCCGGGCCACTGAACGCAAGTAACATGTAATTCGTTCACATGATTATTATATTAAATAATTGACCCAAGTTAATAAAAATGTTTTGTGCCTTGTGCATTTAAATCAATTTTCAACCTTTTTAAAATGAGTCAGTCGAATTGTATTTACCAGTGTAAACTGACGTATTTTTCCCAAAAAGATTAAGTGCAGGTACTACACGTAATAGGCTGGCAGGCTTCTAGAGCGTCCACAATAGGTCTCGCAGCTTGGACGACAAATAAACTGTTGAACAATTATCCTATTTTATTTCGATCCGCCTGTGGATCCGTTTCAACTACTCGTGATATTTATTATTACATTTTATTTAAAAGTTGAAATGAATCTATCTTTTGCTTCCGCTGTGCATTATTATATTGTGTTGTTTGTCTATGATGATATCAACTACGTCACGATACTCCCCACCGGGTCCACCGGTGACACGTGGAAAATAGGGGTGTGACAGTATGGGATTAAGTGTTAGAATAACTTGGGGGATTGGATTAATGTTGTTTTACGATTTGGGAAGTTCGGGATACGCGAACGGGGTCGAAACGTCGAAAAGAACGAAATCCGGCGTCGGTGCTGCAGGAGCAGCGTCGCCGACGCTGGTAGAAGCATCCCCGACGCTGGGCAGCAGTTGGCCGACACCCTAACTTGCTGTCTACGCGCCAACCGACGCCAGTAGCCCTGTTTCTTCGTTTTTCTTCGATTCCGGACCCCGTAGACCCATTCCCAAGCCCCGTTAAACTTCCATAATGTACCCCAACCTTAAAAAAATAGTTTTGTGAGGTACGAACGATTATAGAACTCATTTTTAAGCTCCCGAATTGTACCCCAAACTCATTAATGAGTGTTTATGAGGTACGTGTAAGAATATGGCGTGTATGCAAGTATGTGTGGGGACGAAATAAATATGTAGGAACGTATGAATAGATTAATTGTATGTTAGTAGATAGAACCCATTAGTAAACACAAATAGAAATAAGTATACGCATAGATTGGCATGTACGCGACTTGTATGTATAGTAGTTTGTGACTAGAATTATTAGTATGAATATGTGAGAATGTAAGTTGTATGTAAGAGTTTGGATTAGATAATATGTATGTGTGTTATTGAACCATATGTATTCGAATGAGTGAGACTTGTATGTATGTATGTATTGTGACATATGTGTTTGTAATCATTGTATAAACCTTAAACAGTTCAGTTATCAATAAAACAATGTTATTTGATCCTAATATTTGTTTGTTTATGTTTGAGATTTTGCATGTTTTGATTTTTGTTCAATTTCAAACTCTATATCGCTTTCTGGAAAGTTATACGCAAACTGATGCGTAACCGTAATCAGTTTAACACAACAAACACTCCAGAACATTATTATATGCTTAACATACCTTAGATAACCTTTACATAACTTAGAAATAAGTTTTGAAGGCTTTGGTATGGCAAAATCAAGTTTATTCGCTTAAAGGGACTAACGACAAACTGCAAAAGTATGCCGATTCGTACTGTAACGGACAATCCGGAACATGATCATAAGTTAAACATACCATAAATATCCTTTACATAGCTTAGAAATAGGCTTTGAGGGGTTTGGTATGCTAAAATAAACTTTTTGGTCATTCAGGGACTAAAAGCGTCAAAAAGTGCATAAGTTTACATTTTCGCGCATATCTTACGTTCTGAATACATCCGGACATCCAAAAATTTATTTAATCATTAAAATATTTTATTTTAGTGATTGGCATGATAAAATTTCATTCGTCGCGTAATTTGGATCGTTTTTCGCGTTCGTTCGTGTTTCGTCGTAATTAACCGAATAACGTGATTGTACGGCCAAACGAACCGACATCCGTCATATTTTTTAGCATGTTTCATGTTCCCTATGTCTTAACATCCTTATGGAGCTTAAAAATGGGCTTGACGGGTGTTAGAAGTGCCAAAAACACGACAATACGCGCACAGGGACCAAAACTGTCAAACTTCAAAAATGCAGCTCTGCAAGGTCCTTACGGACCGTAAGGGACCCTTTGCGGTCCGTAAGCAGCTCCCAGATACCAGAATCATGTTTCCATCCATTTCCAGCTGTCCCCATGTTTGCAAATGGTTTTTGTGAAACTATGGGCTTGTTTAGGGATACCCATGGTATTCTAATTCAGTGGGTGCACATGTACGGCCTAGATCGAAGCTTGGTTTTCGATGAACGATCTTAACGGTCACCCGAAATCTATAAATACCCCAAGTTTTTCCATTCAAACTCACACTTGATCTGATTCATTCTCTAAGTTGGAGTGTTTGCACTTCATACCTGAGAATAATTAGATCAAACCTCCATTTCTTGGACCCGTTGTAAGTATTCTTTCGTTCTTTTACGCATTTTAAGCATGAAAGTCAAACTGTGTTTGACTTTCTGCATTGACCAGTTTATGGTCAACACGAAGCTCGTTTGAACTTCGTAACGTGAGCGTAATCACAATGGATATAATCCCTTGTGACTATACCTACTGATTACCACGTTATTTAGGCATAGTGACGAGTCATAGTTTCAGTCAAAATGCGCGTTTATGCGTATTTTGCAACCAAACTATTCTTGGGTATCAAAACCGTTTGTTTTGATACCAAACCTGTTTTCAAACTTCCTTAAACATGTTTTAACATGTTTAACTCGTCACTTTAGGTTTAGTGCTTATATAGGGTCGTAAAGGTAAGCGGTCTAAACAACCGCTTAGACTTTCGAACCCGACCCGTTTGGTCGATCATTAGGATCCGACCAAACACATTAGGTGACCATAGTTGTATAGGGAATAACCTTCTAAGGTTATACCTTATGGTCACTTTGTTTAGTTAGTTGTATGATAGGTAGTTTATATACCTTAGGAAAATGACCAAAATGCCCTTATTACGCATAAATTCATTTTAAGCATATGTAACCTAAATTTTGATATCTAAACCGATTGGGAAACAATATTAAACATGTTAAGGCATATATTACTTGTCATAGGACTAGTTAGGCAGTCCAAACGCGTTTTACGCGAACGACGCGTTAAAGTAGCATAAGCTACCTAAACGAGTCGTAATGGGTCGTAAGCACTTAGGATAAGTTCCATTTTAGAATGTAGGCTTTGTTAAACCATAGTACATGAGTTCTTGTACTCATTTGGTTTACAAAACCACATTTTATCCGATCCTCCGATTTAGGTCCGTTTATTTACATAGTTACCTATATTAGGTGCCGTTTGATTCCGTGATCTTTCTTGCTTTGCTTGGTGGTTATCCAAAGACTATTGAGCAATCTCAAGTGAGTACATATTCCCCTCTTTTACTATTTTCAACTGTTTTGGGGTGAAACACATGTGCCTACTTGTTACTTTCGTGCTTTTCATGTTTTCATATCATATTTGCTATGTTCATTAGTACAAGTATAGTACATGATTTCATTATGTTTTTGCTATGTATGTCCAGTTAGTGCATACTTAGTACATCGTTTTACATTACATTTTATGCTATGTATGTCCATTTAGTGCATACTTAGTACATTGTTTTACATTACATTTTACGCTATGTATGTTCATTTAGTGCATACCTAGTGCATTGTTTTACATTACATTTTATGCTATGTATGTGCATTGTTGCATACTTAGTACATTTGTTTTACATCACATGCTTACATTTTGGTATGACATTTGGTTTGTTTAAATGGGACAAAAATACGTTCATTAACATTGGCCATGTCGTTCGTTAGTAGGTAGTGGTACCATAGGAATTGACAACTCCCGTTCCTGAAATCCTAGGTTTGTTTGGATGGAAGGAATGATCGAATTTGATACACATAACTCAGATAAACCTTTAATTTGTTTAAGGGTTTGTCGCCACAGTCTCAAGGCTTGAATGTATGCATTTTTACAATACCGCATAGATATTTGTATCAGTAGAGCATGCATTTATTTTACAAAACATAACTTTGATTTAAACTGTGTTTTACTTCAATACCTTGTTTTGTACATTTTACCTATGGTTTAGTTGATATATTTCACTTGCCATACATGACATTTGGATACACATTACATGATTTACACATGACATAAACATTTTGACGTTGGTTTACACATTACATGATTTACATTTTGACAATAGACAATTATTTACACATAAACATTTGACAATTGGTTTAAGCAAGACAATTTGGTGGTTTGTTTGGGTAAGTGATTTAAGTAACGAGTCGTGTGTATAATATGATAAAAGCATGGTGGATACGCCGTTGGTACTTCCTATATATAAGTGCTTTTATGATATTACATATCGTAGCGTTATTTAAATCATTTCAATTTAGACACATTACATATTACATAAATAACAAATTTTCACAAGACATTGTTTTACAAAACAGTTTATGTTATACAACTCATTTTACTTGGTTATAAATTAACCATACACCTTTCTTTTATATATTCTGATTTCTTATCCCATTTTCATATGATTTATAAAAGAAAAACACTTAACAAGATTCATGACTAATTTTTATTAAACATATCTTTAAACTTAAGTCATGAATCCTATTTTTAACAAAACCTATGTATCTCACAGGTATTTTTATGCTGACGTACCTATTTTCACATGTGTTTTCAGGAGCTGTTGCATAGGATGATCGAGATACACTTAGGCGGACCTGTGCCTTAGTGACATTAAAACGAAGATAGAACTAGTTTAATAATGTTATGTACTCTTGTGTCTCTTTGTTTCAGTCATGTTAAGACAGTGTAACTCTCTTGTTTGATAAATAGAACAAAACTTTAATTTCCATGGTTGTGAAACAATAATTCTGTTACAACACTCCCTGACGTTTCTGCCGCGGTTTGATGTTTTACGCAGTCGGGGTATGACAGAAGAGTTGGTATCAGAGCCAATGGTTATAGGGAATTAGGTTATTAGTAATGCTTTGACCTAGACTATAACTTTTCTAGGACCCTAACACAAGTTATCTTGTGTTTAGATATTAAAACATGCACTTCACCTATCCTTAGGTGATTACCCAAAACAAGAACACAATTTTCCAAAACGGTTTTTGAAAATCAATCATCTGTTTTTAAATGATTTATTATAAGGTTTTGAACCCTTCACATTTTTAGAATGACTTTGAAAATTTATCATCCATTTTTGAATGATTCTTTTGGCCTTGTTCCTTCCAAGTTTTCAAAATCTCGTCAAAGTTTTGGGTCTAAATAGTGTGAACACGTGCAATCTGGAAGGGTGAATGCCTGTACCCTGGGTTTTCTGTCTAAGGCTAGAGTGTTCGTACAAATCCACATAATCGGACCTGTCACTCTTACCTGGGAACTCTCGGGGTGAGTGTTCACTTATAGGCGAGCATGTCTTCGCGATACATTATTTTTGACTCATTTACTTTGATTAGTCGTTGTGTGTCATTTGTTTGCTTTGTGGTACGGACGAATGACCACCATCTTTGCTTTAGTCGATTTTTTCATCATCTCGTTCTTTTCATCTAATCATCTCACTCATTTTCTCTCATGTTTCCTCTTTTAGAATGCCTCCTCGACGTGAAAATCCGCTACCTAATGCCGAAATGGCAGCTATCATGGCGCAACATATGGCTGCTGTACTCCTAGACATTATTGCTCAAGTTAACCAAGCCAACAATAACCAGAATGCTCAATGCAATTTCAAGAGTTTCAATTCGGCTAAACCACTCAAGTTTAGTGGTTCTGAAGGAGCGACTGGGCTCCTACAGTGGTTTGAGAGCATTGAGAGTACATTTCGACATGTTTAGTGTCCTGATAATCACAAAGTCGAGTTTGCTTCCAGTGTGTTTCAGAAGAGGGATCTTACTTGGTGGAACGGGGTTATGAGAGACCGTGGTGCTAAGGTTTCCTTAGCACAGAACTGGGCAGAGCTTAGGGCTCTTATGATAAGGGAATTATGTCCTCGTCATGAACTGAGGGATTTAGAAAGGGAGTTTGATGACTTGAAGCAGGATAGTGGTGAGCACCGGGCTTACACTGATAGGTATGAAGAGTTGAGTTTGCTATGCCCTACCATGGTTACCCCACTCGAAAAGGCTATCGAGAGGTATATTGATGGCTTACCTGACTCCGTGCAAGACATCGTCATTGGTAGTAACCCTACCACAGTTCGTCAGGCAATCGAGTTAGCTGCGACATTGACTGAGTCGCAGGTTCGAAAGGGTAAGCTACACAAGAAGGGTGACAAGGGTAAGAAACAGTCGTCTGATAAGGGTGAAAGCAAGAAGGGTAAGGAATCTGGTTCTTCGAAGGGGTCTAGGAAGCGCAAGGCTTCCCAGAATTTTGCGGCCACTGCCCAAGTCAACCAGGCAGCTCCCAATCAGCCTGCACAACCACCAGCAAAGAAACGGTATGCGGGGAATGCACCGTTGTGCAACAGATGCAATAGCCACCATCAACCGCAAGTTTAGTGTCATTTCTGTACTAACTGTGGGAAGTCGGGTCATCTTGCTGATATTTGTCGCTTTGCTCCCAATCAAGCTGCACGTAACCCAGCTCAGCAGGTTGCTCAACCGCCTGCTCAACAACAAGCACAAGCTGCACGACCTCATTTTCCTCCTGGTTCGTGCTACAATTGTAGGGACCTGACTCATTATCGAAACCAATGTCCAAGGCTGGTCAACGTGAATCAGAATCAGGCTCAGGCTCGAGGTCGAGTCTTCAACATGAATGCTAATGAAGCACGTGCAGACAACGAGGTGGTGAATGGTACGTTCTTTGTTAACAATTAGTCTACTTCTGTTCTTTTTTATTCGGGTGCCGATAAGAGTTTTGTGTCATTGTCTTTTGAGCCATTGCTTCGCATGTCTAGAACGAAACTAGGAAAGCCCTTGACAGTAGAGGTAGCTAGTGGTGAGCCCGTTGTTCTTGATTCTGTTCTTCACAACTGCCAACTGAACCTTAACAACCATCTTTTTCCTATCGACCTCACACCAATGCAACTTGGGAGTTTCGACGTTATAGTGGGTATGGATTGATTAGCCAAGCATCACGCAGAGGTAGTTTATTTCGAGAAGATTGTTCGTGTTCCACTGTCGACAGGTGAGATCCTAGAGGTTCGTGGTGAGAAACCTGCTAGTAGTCTCAAGCTCATGTCTTGTATTCAAGCTCGGAAGTATCTGCGAAAGAACTATGTGGCCTTCTTGGCACTTGTTGTAGCAGATAAAGGAAAAGGTAAGTCTATTCAAGATATCCCTGTTGTTCGGGGTTATCCTGAATTGTTTCCTGAAGAGTTACCTGGTTTACCCCCAGCATGCCAAGTCGAGTTCCATATTGACCTTGTACCTGGTGCAAATCCTATTGCCAGATCTCCATATCGTCTTGCACCGTCTGAGATGCAAGAGTCATCTAAGCAGCTTTAGGAGCTTTCTGACAAAGGTTTTATCTGTCACACCCCAACCGATGGCAGAATCATCAGGGCGCGACACTAGGCGAATCAGATTGCTCAAGAGAATCCATAACAACTATATTGCGACAGTATTTAATGCGTTCATTATCCCATACTAATAAACAATTACAATCACATAAGCTGTCATGAATTTCATGCTCTCTCAAACAATTCAAATCCGACAACCTAGATTTTAGGTGTGTTTCTAAACTTCCTAGCTTGATTCGATGAAGACTGCGACTAAACCTGCAACATACGTTAAAATAATGTCAATATAAAAGTATTGGCGAGCATACAGGTTTGATATGTAATAGTGTAATAGATAAAAGCTGCGAATTTCCACACACATAAACGTAATACCCGACATATATACTCACAAAACTGATACTACCAGCTAAGTCCTCGAGCTGTGATTGCGATTGCTAAACTAGACCCCGTCGGGCGCAATAGTACTATACTAGTCATGGTAGGACGTCGCGAGTATAAGTCCTAGCACATATGTAACTAGCATCACGTATAACTATGCACGTAAGTCATTCACAAGTGATAAGTAGTTTAAGCATTTGATGTAATTCGATTTGATAGCAACGTATGTTACACCCTGACGGGTGGTCCGTTGGACAACCCTTGAATGAGCTAAATAGATTGAAATTTCATACTTTACCCGGTTAATTGTTTGAACTTGGTAACCACTAGATGAAATGATGTGCAGGTGTTAAAGTACTCAAGATGAGGGATTTAGAAAGATTAGAAGGATGGTGGAAGTTGGCGAAATCGAGAAGTGAGGAAATGGCAAATTGATGAAGAAATAAGGAGAAGAAAGTCACTCAGAACCGTAACCTACGGCTCCCATCATTTGCCAACAGTTCCAGCCATAAAACAGGAGCCTATGGCCGTAAGACTCATTGCCAGCCGTAACCTACGGCAGGTGGCCGTAGGTTACGGCTACCTGTTGACGTGTATGACTTGCTGACTGCCGTAACCTACGGCTGAGAGCCGTAGGTTACGGCTCCGACTGATGCTTTCTTGTAACTCTCGCATTAAATGGTCTTTTGATGGAGAATTATGGTTCTTAATCATGTGTTTTCGGTTATTACTTGGAGGGAACGAGTTAGGGAGTATATGAGGAGCATTTGGGAGTAAAGAACATTATCTTATCATCTACTATCCATCTAGTATTGTTGCTTTTGATTGTATTAAACAATTTCATCTTATTTTGCTACAATGTTTGTTCAAGCCATGAGTGGCTAAGTACTTGATGATTATCTTGGGTTGAAGGTTTGTGTAAGACTTTGTGCTTTTATTTTATATTTCTAGAATAACAATTCCTTTCTATTTGAATTGTTTGTTATGGTGCATGATTGATTGTTAGTAAAGTATTAATTTTTATGCTAAACTAATTAGAAACCATACGTTCTTGGTGCCGTTGGCAATCGAGATATCATGGGTATAGTTAGGTTCGGGTAAGGGTTAATTGATCATCGGGTAACAACCTCACGTTCTAGGAATCTGAGTACTTAGTTCCCTTTCATCACTGCAATTGGTCATACATGAACTATGTCTATGTAGTTCTTTCTAGTTGAATGTTAGCACAAACGTCGAAGCAAACCGGAAACTTAAGATAGTCATTTGTCTCTAAATTGTTTACAAACTCAATTCTCATTTCGCAAATTAATTAGTAATCTTAGTTTTAAAAATCAATCCAATCAAACCAACTCTTGAACTTTATTTTCGTGCAATTAGATTAATTTAGTCAAGTTAGATATAATCTTCCAAATAACACATATTCCACAAACTCCCTGTGTTCGATACCCACTTACCACTAGCTAATTAGTTGTATTTGGATTAAATTTGATTGTGACCGCGACTTCACGTCAAATTTTGGCGCCGTTGCCGGGGAGTAGTGCGCAACGTGTGTTATTTTCTTTCTTTTTAAGTTTGTTATTTTTCTGGTTTACGCTGGGTGTGTTAGTGTGCAGGTATTGACAGGTGCATGCGTACTAGGAGCTCTCACAAGCTATCACCTTTGGCATTTGATCCGGAAATGAGTTACCAAGAGGAGTATGATTACGGTGATTATTATGATGAATATTCTCAACTTTCATATGAAGGCCCTCAGATGTACGATCAAGATTATTATCATGCTCAGTATACATTTGATCAGTATGGTTATGCATGTGTAACTCAACAACCTACTTTGCACTATCAGTCACATAAATCTGAAAGTCTTGACGAGATGATGAGAAAGAGACACATGGTTCATGTTGAAAAAGAGTTAACAAAACCTCATTTGTCAATGGAAGAACGAGTAGAACTTTTGGAATGGAAATATGATTTGTTACCAAAAGAGGTGAAAGAGATGAGGCCAGGGACGTCGATATTGGAAAAACGTCAAGCAAAACAACACTGGATATATGTGCAGATTGAACAAATGACACCTATGGGTGATGTAGAAGAAAAGGTTGTGAGTCCTCCCGAACTTGAAACTGAATTATTAGGGCCAAATGAGGAATATACAATTGAAATTATTGTGGAGGAACCACCTATGGAGAGCAAAGTTGAGGGCCTTTTACTTGATGAACCAATCAAAGTTGATTACAACTCTCCGGCTGTGGTGGTTATGGAAACCAAGAGTGTTAAGGATGCATGTTTAGAAACTAGGAAGGTGGCACTTCATGATGTGGGAGATTTCATTCATAAGTTATGTTTATGGGAGAGTTTGGATTTGTTGGGCACAGAAAACGAAGTAGTGAAGTGGAGAGTAAACTACCGAGCATTTGTTGGAAATTCGGTAGGAAAATGTGGATTTAAAGAATTTTGCAAAGAAAGATGGGACGTGACAAAGCACACACACAATAGAAGAATCAAACACCGTGCTTACATCAGCAACGAAAAAGGTAAATGTGCATTGAGACCACCTTGAGACATATCAGGTACGGTCGGGCTGAAGGCCTAAACTTTAGCGCTGCTTGGGAGGCAACCCAAGGTGTTTTTTTTTTAGATAAGTGTGGGGAAGATGTGCGGATATTTGTGTGAAGGTGGTGATAGAAAGTCGGATTGTCTACAACATCGGTTGTGTCAAACTTCACCAGGTCGATGTACTCTTTCCGTAGTCTTGTTATGTTTTTTAGCTTTGAAATTTTGGTAGTTAGTTGTTTGCTTTTGTGTATGGTTGGGAGGTTTGGGGGTGTATTAGTTTGATGTTATGCTTTGGGGTTGGGCTAGTTGGTGGTGTGTTTAAAAAAATATATATAATAATAAAAAAAATAATACAAAAAGAAACTTGGGGTTTGAGAGTATAAGCCAATGTTGGTGTTGTTGGTTAAAAGCGATCATTCCCTCAAAACTATACATTGGGACAATGTATCCTAAGTGTGGGGATGGGGGAAATTTTTGAGAAATTTAAAAATTTTTGTAACTCCGAACAAAATTGTCAAAAATTTGAAAGCTTGATTTTGTCCCGCTTGACACGCCGACACCTATTCCTAGTTTTTTCTTGGTGAGAATTTGGGCCACATATGATTGTTATTGATATTTCTTTGTTTGAGTGGCGGTGTGTGTAGTGTGTTAATAGAACTTGTGTGTGAATACTTGTTAAATCTTAGAATTAGCATGCTTTTGGAAATGATAGGGGACTTTTAGGTAGCCTCGTCTAGATGTGTGAGAGTGCGGGATTGGTGGGTTGGACCTCATACTTTACATATATGAGCTTGGTATTGTGAGGGGTGGAGGTTTGGTCCTTAGAAAGCCACGTTTGAGCCTTAAACCATTCGGTTGTGACCCAAGCCTACTTCCTATATAAATTTTACCTATTGAGATGACCCGGTTTAGGAAATTTAGCATGTGGTGTTGATGTTCTTGTATATATTGTTGAAGTTCGATATGAGACAAAAAGAAAAAGAAAGAGAAAAAAAGAAAAAGAAAAAAAATATATGAGAAAGATATGAGAAAAATACAAAAAAGAAGTATTTAGTTGCGATTGTAGTTGAGAACGTTGAAGAAGTTGTGTATATAGTGATGTTTGCTTTATTTATTTAGTAGAAATAAAAACCGGGTCAAATCAATTAGCTCTTTCATATTTATTCCACCATTTCTTACCTTTACACTTAGCCCCGTTACAACCCGTAAGTCCCTTTGATTCATAAGCATGCTAGATATTTGTTAGGAGGAAACTTGATTCTTATACAAGCTTATTGTCGCACACACACACACACGCATTGAGTGGTTTAGCATTATGCTAATAATTCTTGTTACCGAGAGATTATTGTGAGGGGTGTGTCTTGTGGTACGATTGAAAGTTAGTAGAAGGACGGCATGATTAGCTTGGTTTGGATGATTGATCGCTTGTGTGTGTGAATAGTTTTTGAATGGGTTGCTTGGGACAAGCAACGGGTAAGTGTGGGGATGTGACGGGTGGTCCGTTGGACAACCCTTGAATGAGCTAAATAGATTGAAATTTCATACTTTACCCGGTTAATTGTTTGAACTTGGTAACCACTAGATGAAATGATGTGCAGGTGTTAAAGTACTCAAGATGAGGGATTTAGAAAGATTAGAAGGATGGTGGAAGTTGGCGAAATCGAGAAGTGAGGAAATGGCAAATTGATGAAGAAATAAGGAGAAGAAAGTCACTCAGAACCGTAACCTACGGCTCCCAGCCGTAGGTTACGGCTCCCATCATTTGCCAACAGTTCCAGCCGTAAAACAGGAGCCTATGGCCGTAAGACTCATTGCCAGCCGTAACCTACGGCAGGTGGCCATAGGTTACGGCTACCTGTTGACTTGTATGACTTGCTGACTGCCGTAACCTACGGCTGAGAGCTGTAGGTTACGGCTCCGACTGATGCTTTCTTGTAACTCTCGCATTAAATGGTCTTTTGATGGAGAATTATGGTTCTTAATCATGTGTTTTCGGTTATTACTTGGAGGGAACGAGTTAGGGAGTATATGAGGAGCATTTAGGAGTAAAGAACATTATCTTATCATCTACTATCCATCTAGTATTGTTGCTTTTGATTGTATTAAACAATTTCATCTTATTTTGCTACAATGTTTGTTCAAGCCATGAGTGGCTAAGTACTTGATGATTATCTTGTGTTGAAGGTTTGTGTAAGACTTTGTGCTTTTATTTTATATTTCTAGAATAACAATTCCTTTCTATTTGAATTGTTTGTTATGGTGCATGATTGATTGTTAGTAAAGTATTAATTTTTATGCTAAACTAATTAGAAACCATACGTTCTTGGTGCCGTTGGCAATCGAGATATCATGGGTATAGTTAGGTTCGGGTAAGGGTTAATTGATCATCGGGTAACAACCTCACGTTCTAGGAATCTGAGTACTTAGTTCCCTTTCATCACTGCAATTGGTCATACATGAACTATGTCTATGTAGTTCTTTCTAGTTGAATGTTAGCACAAACGTCGAAGCAAACCGGAAACTTAAGATAGTCATTTGTCTCTAAATTGTTTACAAACTCAATTCTCATTTCGCAAATTAATTAGTAATCTTAGTTTTAAAAATCAATCCAATCAAACCAACTCTTGAACTTTATTTTCATGCAATTAGATTAATTTAGTCAAGTTAGATATAATCTTCCAAATAACACATATTCCACAAACTCCCTGTGTTCGATACCCACTTACCACTAGCTAATTAGTTGTATTTGGATTAAATTTGATTGTGACCGCGACTTCACGTCACACCCAAAAGCGCAAAAGCAAAAAGGGTTCAAGTATACTCACAGTCGGTGCTCAGCAAACAGCAACTTGGTTGGATTGAAGGGAGCGCGTGTAAGATTATCCTGATTACAGATCGATAGCGTAAGCATTGAATAGTGCGTGAAATGGAGCAAGGTGTCAATGGATCGGACAGTACTCCAATCGGATGGCAATCCGATCGAGTGGCCGGTCGATCGGGTGACAATCCGTTCGGATGGTCATCCGATCGGGTGACCATTCGATTGGATTGCTACCTCGTTGGGAAAGATGTGTTTGTGTATGATGGTGTGCCTTTTGAAGTTTTCATTGTAGCATTTTGAAAACAGAGAAGTATCTCTACCTTTCAGGTCGGTCGATCGAACGGTGATCCTATTGGCAAGACACTTTGGTTGCTGATAAGTCACAGCAGACTGGTCGCTCGCTCGGATGGAAATCCGATCGGGTGACAATCCGTTGGAACTGATGTGTGATGAGGATTTGTAAAACGTTTAAGTGTTGAGGATCCAAAAGTCAGCCGATCGGATGGTCGTTCGATCGGATGGAAATCTGATCGGACGGCAATCCGTTCGTTGTTCAGATCCTTGAATGTTTGAAAATTTGTTTAAGTCTTGACCCCCAGGTGCAACCCGACCGGATTGCAGGTCGATCGGGTGGCAGTCCGATCGGACGGCAATTCGATCGGACGGTAACCCGTCCCGCAATCTTATCGTTTTACATCTTGGCTATTTCGTTAAGTTTTTGTGATTTGATCGAGACGTTACGACTACGAGCTAAACAATGGAACTCCACCAGGTCCGAGTCACCGGATCAGATGGAAATCACCCCGTTCGATCAGTTAATTATTCTCGACGGTTATTCGTGTTTAACACGACAAGCCGATCATCTCGTCGATAGGAACCAGTTCTCAAACCGAAACTTCACTATAGGAAAAGTAGAAGGTCTGTACGAGCTCTGTTGCTACCGGTTTTGAGTGATAAGTTAGGAAAGTTTGAAGAAAAACTTAGAAAACCTAGATTTAACTTAGATTTAGGTGAGATTTGTGTTTATACACCATGGAATTTATCAGATCTGGACTGTTCTTGATGAGGTGAGGTCACACTTCATTGTTCCTAAGAACTCCATAATGACATCACCTTGGAACGGCTCAAATCCGAGGATTTAACGGTGAAAAAGTGAGATTTTATGGTGAAAAAGATGAAGGAGTGCGTGTTGATCGTAGAAGTACAAGATTTAGGGTGGAAACTTACAAGTATCGCGAGAAATCGGGCGAAAATAGCTAGAAAGCGTCTGGTCGAGAGAGAGCAGTCACATCAACTGTTGTTTATGTGACAAGTGGGGTATTTATAGGCAAAGGAGGAGAAAGGCGGTGCAGTGCATCGGATCGGATGGCTGTCCGATCGGACGGCCATTCGATCGAAGTGTCGTTCGATCAAACGCCTCCAGCGAGCTGAGTTTTGGCGTTCTGTTTCGATTGTTAAGCGTTGCGATAGTTTGGTTACACATTTTCATCCATATTTTCATATATTTATTATAATTAGTCACGTTGGGTCGTATATACATATCCATATTTCAAATCCTGCGATAATCGAGTTACGCGTGCCTGCGAGTACGTTTTTAAGTATTGAGTTGCACTACGACACATCACGACTATCAAGGAGGGTAGAATTGGTCCTCACTTGACATCTTTGTGATTGTCAGCAAGTACAATGTGATGTGATAGCAATAAAGTATGCGAAATTATGAAAACACTGCGATAAAGCGATATATGCGATATAGGTAC
This sequence comes from Helianthus tuberosus, assembly GCA_030545235.1. Lineage (NCBI taxonomy): Eukaryota > Viridiplantae > Streptophyta > Magnoliopsida > Asterales > Asteraceae > Helianthus > Helianthus tuberosus. The sequence goes on along the minus strand of CM060351.1, from coordinate 32,657,990 downwards.
ATTATGATCCGAATCTCTAGTGCTATGCGTAACGAGTATTACGAGTAGTAACAACGCACGAACGTGTGGGTTGTTATAGTCTCCCCTGCTTTAGGCAATTTCTTCCCGAAATTAATCCATAAGAAGGGTCGCGAGAGTTGATGCGATTGAGAGTATCGATTAAAAGCGTCAAAATAAACGAGCGATTAATTGAAATTCGACAAGCGAGAGCGGGAGATCGATTGAGGATTGATGAGAGAGAGCGTTGCAAGGTCTTGGAGATGGTGGTGAGTGAGACGATTCGTATGACAAAAGATGGCAACACACGAAAAGTGATCCAAAGTGTTTTGGTATACTCGAAAAGTTGTTAAATTCGAAAAAAAATCTTCCCACAGTGCGGTGTGAAATTGTTTCGATGTTTGCACCGGAGCTACGAGAGGAGTTTTATTAGGTTACTAAAAGATTAAATCTCGTCTTTTGAAATTTTCTCGTCACGTGGCATTAACTTGAGTCGATTGTCACACCAACGTTACAAGAAAATCTCGTTTTATACAAGGATTTTGATTAAATTTTCAGAAAAAGTTTTGTAAGAAAAGCTTTGTTTACACAAAGGTTTTGATAATATCAAAAAATTAAATTTAAAGTCGGCCCCACATGGCACTTTCCCACGAAAGTTCGACAATATGGCTAAAACACTTATTTATAGGAAGTACCAGCGGCGTATCCACCATGTTTTAGTCATATGGCTTCCGTCCCGTGAGGCAGTGTCATGTGTGTCGACATAGTACTGATAGATTTCGATTCCCTCGGTCTAAGCGAAAGATGGTCGGACCAAGTGTGAGAGAAGGATTGAGCAAACCGAGCAATGAAGTCGTTTTCGAACTTAGTTTAGCGACACGAGCGAGTGCGACAAGCGGTAAGCGGTACGCGATAATTGATAGCACAAAACAACCATAATACGTGAAGACGACGGCGATAAGCGAAAAGCGATGAGCGATAGCGACAATCGTCGAGCGATAGGTGACGATCGATGCGTTTGCAAGCGATGGGAATATGCGCGATTGATGCGATTCGATTGGATTGATCAACACCACAAAATTTAACTAACATTAGACCCCACATGGCCTTTTTCCACGAAAGTTTGTTGATATGGCTAAAACACTTATATCATAGATAACACAAATAACGGTAAGCGACAGCGATGGCGATAAACGTTAAGCGATACATGATGAGCGATGTAGCAATACACAAGCGATAAAGCGATACACAAGCGATAAAGCGATACACAAGCGATAAAGCGATTCCCACGATATGCGGTAGCGCGATGCACATAATAAGCGATTGAGCATACACACTATAAGCGATTGAGATTGCGAGGTAGATTCTAGCGATAATGCGGTTGCGAGCGTGTTAACTTATGAAAAGTCTTGCGATCACACGCTTGAGTTGCGATTGAGATTGTTACGCCTTGCGATGTAGTATAGTGTGTCGAAAATAACCACAATAGTATAATAGGTCTACGTTCTAACTCCACATGGCACTTTCTTCACAAAACTTCGGTTAGCATCGCGAAATACCGTCATATTTCAACCATACACCTCTGTTCCGTGAATAGGTGTCACACTTCGTCAGACATGGTCAAGACGCTTATATATAGGAAGTACCAGCGGCGTATCCACCATGCTTAACCATGCCCTGAACGTTAAGGCATTATTGAAACTCACTATGATCTCCGTGCACTAACCAAAATAATCCCGTGTGCACCCGTGATTAATCTGATTCTTGCACGTTTATCGTACCTTATCTCAAGAACGCATAGTAGGGGTAAAATACATTATATAGTACATAGTGCCAGCATATAGATTGTGCGCGAGTATAAGAGAGAAATAGAATCCACATGCGTCGAGAGATAGAACAAGTTCAACATATAAGGGAAATTAACAGCGAAAATAGTATAATTACAACAACATTGTAAGCATAATTAATGTTGTTGTGGAGGGCTTCTGCGAAGAATGCGATTGTTGATGAAAATCCTCAAAGTTGCGGTCCTGTGCGGCAGTTCTGGGTAAAATGACCATACTAGTTGCAATTGTCGCAATAACGACAGTTAGTTCCTGGTGGGTGATGATACGTACACACGAGACACAGGGGATGGCTGCCGGTGTAGGCGCGCTTCACAAGAACGGGAACAAACCGTAGCGGTGTGGGGTTTGGAATTTCATCCACGCTTGGTTCCTTTCGCTTATGGCTGGCTCGTTGCGATCCTGAGATGATGCAGTGTCGTTGCCGGATTCGTCTGATGATTCGCTGGAGATATCATCGGAGGAATCTTTAGAAGAATCGTCGGTAGAATCGTTGGAAGAATCGTCGGATGAATCGATGACGATTGCTTGGTGAGCCTGCTTGACAGGATTCTTGGAGAAGAATCCGTCCAAGACTCGTTTGTCGTTGATTTCTGCGGCCAAACAATAGGTTTCTTCGATGGTAGCAAGTCTTGCAGCTTCGACAAAATCACCCACACATTCAGGCAAACCGCGAATATACTTCTTGATGGCTTTTTCTGGAGTGTTGACTTGGCTTGGGCAGATTATGCTAAGCTGTTTAAACCTTGCGTTATAGCCAGTATTGTCACCTTCGACTTGCTTGATTTTTCAAAATTTGTCTTCTAGTTTCTGGACTTCGTGGGGAGGGCAGTACTCTTTCTTCATGAGCTTTTTCAGCTCATCCCAAGAGAGAGCGTAAGCTGCGGAGATCCCACGTTTGTTACGTTCGGCTGTCCACCATTCGAGTGCTTGCGATAGAAATACTCCTGTAGCGCAAGTAGTACGAAAACCATCAGGACACCCACTCTGACGAAGGGTAACTTCGATAGAATCGAACCACTGGAGTAGTTGGGACACACCTCCTTTACCCGTGAACTCCATCGGGTCACAGGCTTTGAAGTGTTTGTAGAGGAAAGCAGATTGCGGCGCTTCCGTCTTAGAGTCTTCCGGGGTTCGAGAGTTGCTGAGAGAGTGCACTTGAGCGACAATTTGAGGAATGACCTTGGCCACTTCCTTGGCCACAAGCGAGGCAATCCTCTTCTCGGCGCTTCGTTTGGCTCTTCTCCTAGCTGTTTGTCTCGAGGTAGAGTCGTTGGAAGGCATCTAGACAGAGAGAGATTTGGAGTGAGATCCGATCATAATGATTTTGGGTTTCGCGATGCAATTGAGCGCGATCAAAACTTGTTGTAGGTAGTATAATAGATTTCACATAGGAGCCACATAGGAGACATGAGATTCCTAAGTTCCCACACAATTGATTTGTTTATATTTAGATATAGATAGTTGTGGTTTACACTTATACACATACATATCGGTGTAGAATACGCGAGGACGCGTTGGGGAGGAGAGCGAGAGCAAAGAGTTAAGCATAAGTTTTGTAGCGATCATTCGGTTTTCGTTTTAGACTGCGATGGCTGTACGACTTGTGCGTTTACAAAAGCAGGGAGCGAAAATCGATAATTCGAGAAATCGATAAAGCGTAAAGTTTTAAATTGTAAACACATAAGCGTAAATAGGTTCCATAAAGCGTAAAATCGGCGAGTCGTAGGCTTAGTAAAATAATCAGAGTGCCTCGGGTGTTTAGGCGTCGACTACCCAAGGTAACCCAACTATACCCAATAAGTTCGTGCACGCGCGTTGACCTAGAAGACTTATGCTTCCATTGGGAAGCAGCTCATGGCATTCGTCCTCCTAGTCATCGCGTGGCTCAAGTTATCGTTATGGTCGAGTCCTTGGTGAGAGCTTTTCGAAAACTATTTTAGAGAGTGGAACGGTTTATTAAGATACGGGTTTCACCCCTGACTTAACAACTTCGTTCCTAATTGTGGTTATGCTCTTCGAATAAATTCGTGAGTTCCACTAGATTTCGAAATGGAGACTTTCGTCGAGATGTGGATGTCACTCCTAGCTCGAAGAAAGGTTCTCGTGCTAGAAAAATGCGCTGAGTGAGCGATCTCATCGAGAGTTCTTGGTTTTCACACCTGGTCTCGAGTAGATCACTCGGTTTCGTTATGCGAGTATTTTTGAAAACGTGTGCATTGTGTCAGCCTTAGGAAAGGCTAAGTAGTATTTCAGCCTTAGGAAAGGCTTCTTCGTGTGAAGCTGTAGTACGCGGTGTTCACACAAAGTTGTAGTTTTTAGCAAATTCGAATGAGAGTATCAAGTAGGCACGTGCAAATCCTACTAAGTTCGCTCTGATACCAATCTGTCACACCCCAACCGATGGCGGAATCATCAGGGCGCGACACTAGGCGAATCAGATTGCTCAAGAAAATCCATAATAACTATATTGCGACAGTATTTAATGCGTTAATTATCCCATACTAATAAACAATTACAATCACATAAGCTGTCACGAATTTCATGTTCTCTCAAACAATTCAAATCCGACAACCTAGATTTTAGGTGTGTTTCTAGACTTCCTAGCTTGATTCGATGAAGACTGCGACAAAACCTACAACATACGTTAAAATAATGTCAATACAAAAGTATTGGCGAGCATACAGGTTTGATATGTAATAGTGTAATAGATAAAAGCTGCGAATTTCCACATACATAAACGTAATACCCGACATATATACTCACAAAACTGATACTACCAGCTAAGTCCTCGAGTTGCGATTGCGATTGCTAAACTAGACCCCGTCGGGCGCAATAGTACTATACTAGTCATGGTGGGACGTCGCGAGTATAAGTCCTAGCACATATGTAACTAGCATCACGTATAACTATGCACGTAAGTCATTCGCAAGTGATAAGTAGTTTAAGCATTTGATGTAATTCGATTTGATAGCAACGTATGTTACACCCAAAAGCGCAAAAGCAAAAAGGGTTCAAGTATACTCACATTCGGTGCTCAGCAAACAGCAACTTGGTTGGATTGAAGGGAGCGCGTGTGAGATTATCCTGATTACAGATCGATAGCGTAAGCGTTGAATAGTGCGTGAAACGGAGCAAGGTGTCAATGGATCGGACAGTACTCCGATCGGATGGCAATTCGATCGAGTGGCCGGTCGATCGGGTAACAATCTGTTCGGATGGTCATCCGATCGGGTGACCATTCGATTGGATTGCTACCTTGTTGGGAAAGATGTGTTTATGTATGATGGTGTGCCTTTTGAAGTTTTCATTGTAGCATTTTGAAAACAGAGAAGTATCTCTACCTTTCAGGTCGGTCGATCGAACGGCCGGTCGATCGGGTGGCTGTTCGATCGGACGGTGATCCGATTGGCAAGACACTTTGGTTGCTGATAAGTTCACAGCAGACTGGTCGCTCGCTCGGATGGAAATCCGATCGGCTGACAATCCGTTGGAACTGATGTGTGATGAGGATTTGTAAAACGTTTAAGTGTTGAGGATCCAAAAGTCAGCCGATCGGATGCTCGTTCGAATGAACGGCAATCCGATCGTACAGCAATCCGTTCATTGTTCAGATCCTTGAATGTTTAAAATTTGTTTAAGTCTTGACTCCCAGGTGTAACCCGACCATATTGCAGGTCGATCGGGTGGCAGTCCGATCGGACGGCAATCCGATTGGACGGCAACCCGTCCCACAATCTTATAGTTTTACATCTTGGCTATTTCGTTAAGTTTTTGCGATTTGATCGAGACGTTATGACTACGAGCTAAACAATGGAACTCCACCAGGTCCGAGTCACCAGATCAGATGGGAATCACCCCGTCGGATCAGTTAACTGTTCTCGACGGTTATTCGTGTTTAACACGAAAAGTGTAAGGACCTTCAAAAATGTCCCAAAATGACCCGTAAATGAAAACCCGGACCCCTGAAACCCAAATCCATAACAAAAATCAAGAAAAAACAGATTTTTGGTCTTCACGCGGGTTGCGTAAGGGTAAGCCTAGGCTTACGCGGGCCGCGACAACACACCAAAACTCCGGATCTGCCAACAGGCCACGTGTCGCACACGTGGCAGCTCTAGGTATGACACGCTAGCCCTAATCTACGAATAGGTGCCCCTCGCGGGCTGCGTAAGGATCAAGGGGGGGCTCACGCGGGCCGCGTGAACCCCATTTTTCAGCTATAAATAGGTTTGATCAGGAGCAGTTCACTGGTGTTGAACACAATACTCAAAAACGAAGATACACTGCTCAAATTCGAAAATTAAGGTAGTAAGGCGCTGCTACGATACAGGGTATTAACTCGATCGCTGCTACGATTCAATGTCCGATCGATTGAAACTATCCAATGGATGTTTAAGTGCTGCCCACATTAGGGCTATACTTTGTCATTCATCGTGAATTCGATGGATGTTTAATTATTGCATTTTGTCATTTGTTGTGAGGGTTTTAATCTCGTGAGTTATCGTAAATGCTGTATTAGTTACTGACCTAGTTCGTATGCATTGTTGTTTAAATTAGGTTACAAGGCTAATCAGTAGGCTAAACTCTGCCTGTTAAACTTGCAATGTGAGTCATTCTCTTTTTATTAACAGTGTTTTACAATACTCTAATTATTTTCAAACTTATAATTACAGGGATTAAGTCGTGGTTATCTTTAATCACTGGCTAGTGGGGTATTGTGCACATTACTAATTTCTCACGGTTAGGCTAATAAATCCTAACAGTGATAATCATCACTACTTGGGTGAAAGGACCCAATAGTGGTATGACCATCGTCACCAGGAGGTGACACATCGCCATATAAAAATAAGATAGAAGCCATTGTTATCGCTCTTATGCTGTAATTTATAACTATGTGTCATTTTGTGCAAAATGAATGATTCACCAGTATTTCCCCGCTGACAAAATATTTTTAAAAACATGTTTCAGGTGACTACTGTGAACCAAGGAAAAATGCTACGGAGCACTAACAAAGCTTGAAGTAGTGGCTCAGTTAAACAAATAAACATGTTTTGTAAATCAGGGAATTTCCTTGTGAAATTCCTCTATTGTAAATTGTGGGGTTTATCCCGAATTATGAAATAAAATAATCGGGCATTTCAAGTTTAAAAGATCCTGCTAAAATCTTCCGCTGTCAACTCAAATTAATAAATACCACGGGTTTCTATTCCGCGGCTCCTGGACCGGATCAAATCGGGGCGGGGGCCGTGACAGAAAAAAGGTGGTATCAGAGCCACTGATTTAAGCCAATTAAGTATTTAGAAATACTTAATTTTTTCTAATTGCCATCCTGTACTTATGTGTTGTTAAATTTACAGTATGGGTAAGCAAAGAATTTCGGACATCTATCGTCAATTAGATAGTTCACCAAAAGATAAAGGAACTTCATCTCAATCAAATTCCTCCAGATATTCAACAGATACTGGGGAAGGAATATTTGTTCGTAAGGTACAGTTTGAGAAACCACTTAACCCTTAGAAAAGAAGCCGGATTATTAAGAAAAGTCAAGAGAAAATAAAGAAGTCACAACCAAAAGAAGTAATGATTCCTAAGGAAACTCAAGAAATAGGCAATAACCCACCATGGGAAGATGAATTAGGTGAAAAATGGGCAGATCTTTATATGCTAGCCACTGCAGCAGTAAATGTTAACTTTTAATTAAGTTAAACTGCCAACACCCTGACCCAGTACTAGCACCCATATCATCCATAAGCCAGCAATTTTGCCCATTAAATAAACAACTTAGTAAGAAAAGATAGAACAAATTGTGAAGGTACAATCCCTAGTATATTTTAAAATTCCAGTTGTAATTTATAATATATATATATATATATATATATGTATAAAATTCGCAATATATTATTTTAAATCAATAATTTTTCTGATCGCCTTTCTATGATTATGTGAAAATTCAATTTTAACCTAGAATTTTGTGTGTTTCTTCATATCTGCTAAACAACATGAATGAATTATCTGAAGCTCTTCAGAATCTCAATCTCTATTCTGTTAATGTGGAAGTTTCCAAAGACTTTACCGGTTATTATGCCGATATTGAGGAACCTATGGAATTCCAAGCTCAACCTCCGGAGAAACCCAAGCCAAAGAAAAGAAGGAGATTTGTAGGCTGGAGGCGTGTGCGCAGGAGGAAACCCGCAACTAGGAAAGTTGCCAAAATGGAGGACCCTATGGATAAAGGAAAAGGAATAGAGATTGGGGAAAGTTCTAAGCAAGCCAAGGAATTACCACTGCAGGAAGAGTTGGACAGTATACTGGCAAGTTATGATATCCTTATGCCAGCCAATGAAAACCTCTTCACCTATCCTGCTGAAACCCAACTTCCCATAATTTTGGAACCAGCCATCCTAGATCCCCTTATCCACTCCAAACCTCTACCCGCAGAACTGGAAGAATGGTGGACCAACGACTGGCAGTTTCAAAACCTCCTAAATAACCCTAACACCTTTTTCCCTCAATTTGACCCGGAGCCTCCATTACACCCACCTATGAGCTCCGAGAACTTGGCTTAACTCTGCCAGTATGGCGAAGAGCTAATTGACGCAGGGAACCGAATTAGGGATATAGGAGAAAAGATATCCTAGAAGTACGACGAGAGGGAACGTCGCTTCTGAGGTGCCAGCTGACGGGGGATAATGTGGATTGTGAAGCTGTGATTGTATAATAATAATAGTAGTAAAACATAATCTTGTAAAATAACCTAAAAATAAAACTTTTGTAAGATAACAGTGTGTACGGACGCATATTATAAGATATAAAAATGGAAGTCGAGAAATTGACAATTTTGGCAATACGTGTTAGTGTGATTATGTGCAATTGTTTTGTTATGTTTGGTTATAATTTATTTTCTGCTAATCATTTATATATATTAATTACCAGATGGAACACTTTGGTAATGAACCCGTTAATCAATCTGAACAAAACCATGAAGATCAATTTCTGAATAGGCAAGATATCGAGAATATCGTTGCTCAGGGAATAGCCAATGCTATTCCAGCAATCCTTGCTGCTGCCCGAAATCCAGTTGAACCTCAACAAATTATTCCTAGCAAACGTACCCATGAAGACAATTTCAGTAATAGTGTAAACAGAGGCGACAACCATACTAATAACGACAACGATGGGATGCAAGCCCCACTCCTTAAGAAAACGAAAGCTGCAACGCCTGGTTGCACTTACAAGGAGTTTCTTGCCTGTAAACCGGCGGAATTTGCAGGCAACGAAGGGGCAACTGTTGCACTGCGTTGGTTAGAGAAAACTGAGGCAATAATTAAAATAAGTAAATGTGCTGAGGAAGACAAGGTCATGTATGCGTCGCATCTTTTCAAAGAAGGGGCGCTAGAATGGTGGAATACAGTACTTCAAGCTAAGGGAAGCGATGTGGCCTATGCCATGAGTTGGGAAGAATTTAAGCAACTGGTGGAAAGAAAATTCTGTCCCGAATATGAGAAGGAACAAATGGCGAATAAATTCCTAAACCACCGGATTGTGGATGTTGATTGTCGAGGGTATACTTCGACATTCTTCGAGTATGCTAGAGTGGTACCAACCCTGGCTTCGCCAGAACCGGTACTTATTTCCCGCTATATTTGGGGATTGATTGGCGAAATCCGTGATATCGTTAAAGCTGCGAGACCTCGCACAATTGACGATGCAGTGGAATTAGCTAACACCCTGACTGATGGGCTGGTACGCACAAGAGAAGAAAACCGGAAGAAGGAAGTGGCCCAAAAGATTACCCAAGGATTTCGTATGGGTAACAGAGGTAATTTCAAGAAAAGGGGAATTGGGCAAACTTCCGCCGTTCCATTTTGCAATACCTGCAAAAGAAAGCATTTTGGAAGATGCAAAGGGTATTGCAATTTCTTCAAAATTCCAGGGCATCATGAAGAAGATTGCAGGAAGAAGAAAGCAACGATCTGCTATAACTGTGGAGAAGCTGGACATTTTAGGCCAAACTGCCCGAAATTGGTCAAACCAGCTGACAATAAAACCAAACCTGCAGAAGGAACTACCAAGAAAAACGTAAGAGCCTTCCAGTTGACTACTCAGGAAGCAGAGCTAATCCCTGACGTGATAGCTGGTACGTTCCTAGTTCACGACGTTTATGCAAAAGTATTATTTGACTCTGGTGCAAACCAAAGTTTTATAAATACTTCATTCTGCCAAGCACTTAACTTACCCTTAACCAACCTTAGGCATATTTTTACAGTCGAAACGGCAGCTGGGAATTCTGTTAAAATAGATAAGGTTTTGCGAGAAGGAAAGATAGACTCTTAGGCTATAAATTTTCTGCAAACCTGTTACCTATGAATTTAGCTGGATTCGATGTTGTGTTAGGAATGGATTGGTTAGTAGCCAACCATGCTCGAATCCTATGTGATAAAAATTCCATAGAAATTCATACACCCACAGGAGAATTAGTGGTGATTACAGGAGATAAGCCACGAAAGCCACTGAAATTCATTTCAGTAATGAAGTTGGCCAGTTATTCAAGAAAACAAGAAGTAGTGTATATGATTTCGGTAATCATTAACACGAAAGGTAAGGAACTTAAAGAAATTCTTGTAGTAGCCGAATACCCGGATGTATTCCCAGAAGAACTACCGGGATTACCACCCAATAGGGAAGTCGAATTTAAAATTCATCTAATTCCGGGAACTACACCAATAGCCAAGGCACCTTATCGGTTAGCACCCACCAAAATGCTTGAACTGAAAAAGCAATTAGATGAATTGTTAAGTAAAGGATTCATACAACCGAGTTCATCCTCGTGGGGAGCTCCAGTGTTGTTTGTAAAGAAGAAAGATGGGTCAATGAGAATGTGTATTGACTATAGGGAATTGAATAAGGTAACAATTAAGAACCGATACCCATTACCTAGGATTGATGATCTTTTCGATCAACTTCAAGGAGCTAGATACTTTTCTAAGATCGACTTACGCTCCGGATACCATCAATTGAAGGTATAAGAAGAAGACATACCTAAAACAACTTTCAGAACCAGGTATGGTCATTACGAGTTTACAGTCAAGCCCTTCGGATTAACAAATGCTCCGGCAACATTTATGGACATGATGAATAGAATCTGTAAACCGTATTTGGATAAATTCATAATTGTCTTCATCGACGATATACTTATTTATTCTAAAAGCCAGGATGAACACTGTCAGCACCTGCATGCACTCTTAACTTTGTTAAGAAATGAGAAGCTTTACGCCAAATTCTTGAAGTGTGAATTTTGGCTGCAAGAGGTACAATTTTTAGGACACGTGGTAAATCACGAAGGTATTCACATAGATCCCTCCAAGATAGAAGCAATCACCAAATGGAAAGTCCCCCAAATAGCTATGGAAATTAGAAGTTTTCTAGGGTTAGCCGGATACTATAGGCGATTCATTAAGGATTTTTCCAAAATAGTTGTACCATTAACTAAGCTAACATGTAAAGCAGCTAAGTTTGAATGGGGACCCAGACATGAAGAGGCGTTTAGGATTTTGAAACAAAAGCTAACAAACGCCCCAATTCTAGCTTTACCAGAAGGAACATAAAATTTTGAAGTTGACTGCGATGCCTCTAAGCTAGGATTAGGATGTGTGCTAATGCAACGCAAGAAGGTAATTGCGTATGCCTCAAGGCAATTGAAAAAGCACGAAGAAAACTATACGACTCACGACTTAGAATTAGGAGCCATAATTTTTGCCCTTAAGATTTGGAGACACTATTTGTATGGAAGTAAGTTTACTGTCTATACAGATCATAAGAGCTTAAGGTACATATTTAGGCAAAAAGAATTAAACATGAGACAAAGAAGATGGATGGAGATTCTAAGTGACTACGACTGTGATATTCAATATCACGAAGGAAAAGCAAACGTAGTTGCAGATGCCTTAAGTCGTAAGTATCATGAAAAGCAAAAGCGAGTTCGTGATCTTAGATTAAACCTACAGTTAGATTTAATGGAACAACTGAAAAATATTCAAGAAACAGCAATCAACGATGAGGCTGAAAGAATGAAGGGACGAGTAAAAGAATTAGAGCAAGGAAGTGATGGAATTTGGAGATTCCATAAGAAAAGGATTTGGGTACCTAAGAAAGGAGAATTAAGAAATAAGATTTTAGAGGAAGCCCATAAATCTAGATATACCATGCATCCTGGTAACAATAAGATGTACCAAGATTTAAGAAATAACTTTTGGTGGATAGGAATGAAAAAGGACATAGCTAGATACGTCTCTAAATGTCTTACTTGTTCACAAGTTAAGGCAGAACACCAGAAACCCTCAGGTCTACTACAACAATTAGAAATGCCTGTATGGAAATGGGAACTCATAACCATGGACTTTGTTACTAAGTTGCCCAAAACCCGAAAAGGTAATGACGCGATTTTGGTAATTGTGGTTCGATTAACCAAATCAGCTCATTTTCTACCCTGAAAGAAACCTTTAGCATGGAAAGGTTGGCAAAGTTGTATGTACATGAAGTCGTATCTTTACATGGAGTCCCACTCTCCATTGTATCGGACAGGGATAGTCGTTTCACTTCCCATTTCTGGACCAGTTTCCAGGAAGCAATGGGAACCCGACTAAATTTAAGCACTGCATACCACCCTCAAACAGACGGACAAAGTGAAAGGACGATCCAAACCCTGGAGGACATGCTTAGGGCATGTGTGATAGACTTTGGTGGAAATTGGGATGACCACCTACCCTTAATCGAATTCTCCTATAATAATAGTTATCATGCAAGCATAGAAGCTGCCCCATTCGAAGCACTGCATGGGCGAAAATGCAGAACTCCAGTTTGTTGGGCAGAAATAGGAGAAAGTCAATTGTCAGGACCTGAAATCGTGCAAGAGACCACCGACAAGATCACTCAGATCAAGGAAAGACTAAAAACTGCTCGAGATCGTCAGAAGAGCTATGCAGACAATCGACGCAAGCCACTAGAATTTCAAGTTGGAGACAAGGTACTCCTAAAAGTTTCTCCTTGGAAAGGAGTAGTTCGGTTCGGTAAGAAAGGAAAGCTAAGTCCAAGGTACATAGGACCATTCCCAATAATCCAGCGAATAGGACCAGTTGCCTATCGCTTACAACTACCGGAAAAATTAGCTGGGGTAGATGACGTATTTCATGTATCCAACCTCAAGAAGTGTTTATCTGACGAATCCTTAGTCGTACCTCTTCAAGATGTAGAGGTAAATGAGAAGTTAAAATTTGTTGAGAAGCCACTGCAAATAGAAGACAGAAAGATTAAGTTTCTCAAACACAAGAGACTGGTACTGGTTAAGGTCAAGTGGGATTCGAAAAGAGGACCTGAATACACTTGGGAGCTGGAATCTGAAATGAAGTGGAAGTATCCTCACTTATTTCAATAAATCTTGAGGATGAGATTTTAAATAAGGTGGGAAGGATGTAAGGACCTTCAAAAATGTCCCAAAACGACCCGTAAGTGAAAACCCGGACCCCTGAAACCCCAATCCATAACAAAAATCAAGAAAAACAGATTTTTGGTCTTCATGCGGGCCGCGTAAGGGTAAGCCTAGGCTTACGCGGGCCACGACAACACACCAAAACTCCGGATCTGCCAACAGGCCACATGTCGCACACGTGGCAGCCCTAGGTATGACACGCTAGCCCTAATCTACAAATAGGTGCCCCTCGCGGGCCGCGTAAGGATCAAGGGGGGGCTCACGCGGGCCGCTTGAACCCCATTTTTCAGCTATAAATAGGTTTGATCAGGAGCAGTTCACTGGTGTCGAAAACAATTCTCAAAAACGAAGATACACTACTCAAAATCAAAAATTAAGGTAGTAAGGCACTGCTACGATACAGGGTATTAACTCGATCGCTGCTACGATTCAATGTCCGATCGATTGAAATTATCCAATGGATGTTTAAGTGCTGCCCACATTAGGGCTATACTTTGTCATTCATCGTGAATTCGATGGATGTTTAATTATTGCATTTTGTCATTTGTTGTGAGGGTTTTAATCTCGTGAGTTATCGTAAATGCTGTATTAGTTACTGACCTAGTTCGTATGCATTGTTGTTTAAATTAGGTTACAAGGCTAATCAGTAGGCTAAACTCTGCCTGTTAAACTTGCAATGTGAGTCATTCTCTTTTTATTAACAGTGTTTTACAATACTCTAATTATTTTCAAACTTATAATTACAGGGATTAAGTCGTGGTTATCTTTAATCACTGGCTAGTGGGGTATTGTGCACATTACTAATTTCTCACGGTTAGGCTAATAAATCCTAACAGTGATAATCATCACTACTTGGGTGAAAGGACCCAATAGTGGTATGACCATCGTCACCAGGAGGTGACACATCGCCATATAAAAATAAGATAGAAGCCATTGTTATCGCTCTTATGCTGTAATTTATAACTATGTGTCATTTTGTGCAAAATGAATGATTCACCAGTATTTCCCCGCTGACAAAATATTTTTAAAAACATGTTTCAGGTGACTACTGTGAACCAAGGAAAAGTGCTACGGAGCACTAACAAAGCTTGAAGTAGTGGCTCAGTTAAACAAATAAACATGTTTTGTAAATCAGGGAATTTCCTTGTGAAATTCCTCTATTGTAAATTACGGGGTTTACCCCGAATTATGAAATAAAATAATCGGGCATTTCAAGTTTAAAAGATCCTGCTAAAATCTTCCGCTGTCAACTCAAATTAATAAATACCACGGGTTTCTGTTCCGCGGCTCCTGGACCGGATCAAACCGGGGCGGGGCCGTGACAACAAGCAGGTCATCTCGGCGATTGGAACCAGTTCTTAAACCGACACTTCTTTATAGGAAAAGTAGAAGGTCTGTACGAGCTCTGTTACTACCGGTTTCGAGTGATAAGTTAGGAAAGTTTGAAGAAAAACTTAGAAAACTTAGATTTGACTTAGATTTAGGTGAGATTTGTGTTTATACACCGTGGAATCTATCAGATCTGGACTATTCTTGATGAGGTGAGGTCACACTTCATTGTTCCTAAGAACTCCATGATGACATCACCTTGGAACGGCTCAAATCCGAGGATATAACGGTAAAAAAGTGATATTTGATGGTGAAAAAGATGAAGGAGTGCGTGTTGATCGTAGAAGTACAAGATTTAGGGTGAAAACTTACAAGTATCGTGAGAAATCGGGCGAAAATGGCGAGAAAGCGCCTGGTCGAGAGAGAGCAGTCACATCAACTGTTGTTGATGTGACAAGTGGGGTATTTATAGGCAAAGTAGGAGAAAGGTGGTGCAGTGCATCAGATCGGATGCCTGTTTGATCGGTTGGCTATCTGATCGGATGGTTGTCTGATCGGATGGCTGTCCGATCGGATGGCCATTCGATCGAAGTGTCGTTCAATCAAACGCCTCCGGCGAGCTGGGTTTTGGCGTTCCGTTTCGATTGTTAAGCGTTGCGATAGTTTGGTTACACATTTTCATCCATATTTTCATATATTTATTATAATTAGTCACGTTGGGTCGTATATACATATCCATATTTCAAATCCTGCGATAATCGAGTTACGCGTGCCTGCGAGTGCGTTTTTGAGTATTGAGTTGCACTGTGACACATCACGGCTATCAAGGAGGGTAGAATTGGTCCTCACTTGACATCTTTGTGATTGTCAGCAAGTACAATGTGATGTGATAGCGATAAAGTATGCGAAATTATGAAAACACTACGATAAAGTGATATATGCGATATAGGTACATTATGATCCGAATCTCTGGTGCTAGGCGTAACGAGTATTACGAGTAGTAACAACGCACGAACATGCGGGTTGTTACATTATCCATCCTAGCTTTTCACCTTGGGGTGCTCCCGTTCTTTTTGTCAAGAAGAAGGATGGATCTTTCTGGATGTGTATCGATTATCATGAGCTTAACAAACTTACCATCAAGAATCGATATCCCCTACCTCGCATTGATGATATCTTTGATCAGCTACAGGGTGCTACTTGTTTTTTGAAGATTGATCTACGTTCTGGGTATCATCAACTTCGTGTGCATGAAGAAGATATTCCCAAGACTGCTTTCCGCACTCGATATGGGCATTATGAGTTCAGAGTTATGCTATTCAGTTTAACTAATGCTCCTGCTGTTTTCATGGACTTGATGAATAGGGTCTGCAAGCCTTATTTAGATAAGTTCATCGTCGTTTTCATTGATGACATCTTGATTTATTCTAAGACGCAAGCTGATCATGACCAACATCTTCGTCTTACTCTGGAACTCCTGAAGAAAGAGCATCATTTTGCCAAATTCTCCAAGTGTGAATTTTGGCTTAGGGAAGTTCAATTTTTGGGGCATATCGTCAACGAACAAGGTATTCATGTAGATCCCTCCAAGATCAGTGCGATTAAGAATTGGGATACGCCTACTACTCCTACCGAGGTTCGTTCTTTTCTTGGTCTCGCGGGTTATTACCGCCGCTTCATCGAAAACTTCTCAAAGATTGCAGTTCCCTTAACTGTTCTAACCCAGAAGAACAAACCCTTTGATTGGGGATCCAAACAAGAAGAAGCGTTTTAGACCTTGAAACAGAAGCTTTGTGATGTGCCTATTCTATCTTTGCCTGAGGGCAATGATGATTTTCTCGTGTATTGTGATGCATCAAACATGGGTCTTGGCTGTGTTCTCATGCAAAGGAACAAAGTCATAGCATATGCATCGAGGCAGTTGAAGGTTCACGAGAAAAACTACACCACTCATGATCTTGAGTTAGGTACAGTTGTATTCGCTCTCAAAATCTGGAGACACTATTGGTATGGTACAAAATGTGTGGTTTTCACTGACCACAAAAGTCTTTAGCATATCTTCAATCAGAAAGAACTCAACATGAGGCAACGACGTTGGGTTGAACTTCTAAACGACTATGAATGCGAAATTCGCTACCATCCTGGTATGGCGAATGTCGTGGCTGACGCATTGATTCGTAAGGAACATGTCAAGCTTCACTGTGTCAAAGTTCGATCTGATATTCAAACCCGCATCTCTCAGGCTCAACATACTTGTGTTTCATGGACCATTTGTGGGTCCCAAGTCAAGACAATATCCGCACCATGCTTATGGATGAAGCTCATAACTCTCATTATTCTATTCATCCTGGTGATGATAAAATGTATAAGGATCTTTGTACTCAGTTTTGGTGGCCTGGTATGAAGAAAGACATTGCCTTATACGTATCAAAATGCCTTACTTGTCTTAAGGTTAAGGCTGAACATCAACATCCTTCTGGTCTATTGGAGCAACCAGAGATTCAAGTTTGGAAAAGGGAAAACATTGCTATGGATCTTGTTACCAAACTTCCGCGCACTAAGAAAGGTCATGATGCCATCTGGGTAATTATTGATCGTCTTACCAAATCAGCGCATTTCTTGCCGATCCGTGAGGATCTATCTGCTGACAAGCTTGCTAAAATATATGTGGATGAAATTGTATCTAGACATGGTGTTCCTTTGAACATTATTTCTGACAGAGATGCTCGATTCTCATCTCATTTTTGGAGAACCATGCAATCTGCTATGGGGACCCAACTTAATTTGAGCACAGCTTATCATCCGCAGTCAGATGGCCAAACTGAAAGAATAATCCAGACTTTGGAGGAAATGCTTAGAGCTTGTGTGATTGATTTTGGTGGTAGTTGGGATTCGTATCTTCCATTGATTGAATTCTCCTACAACAATAGTTATCACTCAAGCATTAACATGGCTCATTTCGAAGCTCTCTATGGTCGAAAATGTCGTTCACCAGTCTGCTGGAATGAGATCGGTGATGTAACACCCCGTGTTTTCAAAGTCAAAGTCAACGACCGATTTCGCACGACTTGAATAATAGTGAATTTCTTTTATATATTTATTTTAGTTGTATTATGTGGAGTAAGTGTCAATAATTACAACAATCGACGTATGTATTCGCTATTTAATCGACTTACGACTGTGAACTATAGGAAATAACAATGCGATAAAGTTAACTAAACGATAATCAAACTATGCTAATCAAATCGACAATCGAATCGAATCGCAACTCGAATACGCATTTTTGGTTATTGTTATACGTGGGTGTGTGCCTTATGTGTTACTCGTGCATGTTTATTTATGTTGTGTTGTGGTAATCAATCGAAATGCAATCGAACTTAATCGAAACTGAATTATGATAATTAGTGGATAAGAGACAGCGCGAGATATGAGTGATTGGGATTAAAAGTAATTTGAATAGGAAACTCTATCGTATTCGCATCGCTCAAAATCGAAATATCAAAAATCATCGCACCAAATACTCGAATCAGGCAACTGATCGATCCGGCTACCAGCCGATCGGCCAGCCGACCGATCGGCCAACACTTTCCTCTTTTGGAACCCAATAAATACCCCTTGTCACTCTCCAACTTACTACTTTTGGCAAGTGACGTCCGACCTGCTCGTGTTCCTCACTTTTCTTCAGATTTCTCACGATTCCGGTAAGATCTCGTCCTAAATCTTGTACTTTCTTGATCTACACGCACTCCTACACCTTTCTATCTTTTAAATCTTAACTTTTAACCGTGAAATCATCAAGATTTGGGGTGTTCTAGGGTGACGTCATCATGAAGTTCTTATGGACTTCAAGTTTGACCTCATTCCACCAAGAATAACTCAGATCTGAAGGATTTCCACATGATTTCACAACGATTTTGCATAGATCTGAACATTTTCAAAGGGATAAAAGAGTTGAAAGAAATAATCACGAACTTTCTCATTCTTTTACACTCAATACCTTTAAACCGATAGAAACGGAGCTCGTGCCGACTTACTAATCATTCTAGTGGTTGTGTGGCCCAAGATCCGGATTCTATCCACGAGGTTCACCGATTTCAGGTTAAACGTGAAACACCGTCCCGGGCCGTTCACTAATTGGATTTGGGTGATTCTTGTCTGATCAGGAGAACCAAGTAATGACGAGGTTTCTGTTGCTTGACTCGTTATCAAAATACCTCGATAAAACGAAAAACCATCAGAACTACCAAGTGTGAGACGCACAGGCCGACCAGGACAAGGTGCTGTCCGATCGGACTGCTGTCCGAACGGACAGCCAGTCGAACGGGCAGTCAGTCGATCGACCGGTCAACCGAATGGCTTGCACTATGGGTCCCACACTTAATCAATTTTACCTAAAGTTTGAGTATTGAACGGACTACTAACCGACCGGACTACCATCCGATAGGATTACTCTTCGGATCATGAGTTACTTGGCTTTAAATACTTAACCGATTTTCAACATGTTCAATGCACTAGGAATGCCAACCGATCGAACTACTGTCCGATCGAGTGCCATTTTGCTGAGAACTTGTTCTTCGCTGAAGTACTAGCCGGTCGGATTACCGGCCGATCGAATGACCGGCCGATCGAATGACCGTCCGATCGACCGACCTGAAAGGTAAAGATACTTCAATGTTTTCAAATGCTGCAACAAAAAGTTCAAAAGTCAAACCATCATACACAAACACATCTTACCCAAAGGAAGAAACAATCCACTCGAACAACCATCCGATCGGACTACCGTCCGACCGGAAAACTGTCCGAACGGACTGTCAACCGCACGGTCAGCCGTCCGATCGGACTACCGACCGATCGACCAGCTGTCCGATCCACTCACACCTGTTTCCGTTTTACGCGTTACTTGTCGTTATACTATCGAACCATTCAGGCTAACCCTACTCTCAAGCGCCCCCTTCAATCCATCAACCGCTGTGAGTATACTCGATCCCTGTTTGCTTTACGCACTTTTGGGTGTTATATACGTTACAAATATTCAAAATCACAACAAACACACTACTCAATACTATTTAAACGCTAACCATTAATGCATGTTATACGTGGCTTATGAATGCTTGTTTGTTATGTTTACACATGGAATGCTGTCTATCTGCCTTAGCAACGGTAGTACTATAGTTTGGACTCAGCACCTGTTCGCAGGGGTTGTTAAGGACAATTACTTGCATGGATTATGGTGGTAATCATGTATTGCGAACTGCCTCAGGCAGTCAACCCACAGTCATTGGTATCGATGGATCTATGTCGATAACTAACGTGCTTCATTTCTCTATGTGTACGTGCTGGTTATGCGTAAACGAATTCGAACTCTATATGCTATATCAAACTTGTATGCTCACCTTTACATTATACGTATTGACTTTATTTTAACATATGTGACAGGTGCTTAGGATGCACATCTGCTAGGAAATTGAGGCTAGAATAAGGCTCTAGAGGCCAACAAATAGTTGTCTGTACAAACCTAATCAAGGGTCTCTAGAAGCAGATAAACAATTGCTCTATTTGAAAATCTGAGTTGTCAGAAGAGAACTATTTGCCTGGATTTTTGTCTGTAATAATTTGTTTACCTTTTGAGACATGGTATGGGACATGTTAATTTAAAATGATTGGTAATGATAATTGTTATGGAAACTTCTGGACAATCTGTTTTGCTCAGTGCCATGCCCCGATGTTTCCGCCATCGGTTGGGGTGTGACAGATTGCTATCAGAGCCATAACTATAGGGGATTAGGCAAGACACGACCTAGTCTGGGTCGACGTCTTAGAAACCTAGTCTATAGTTAGGAACCAACAGACCGACTTGTGCATATCCAGTAGGGATTATGTAAGAGCTTATTTCTCGCTACTCTCGCTTATGCTACACTATCACTGCACTCGAATTTTCAATTGTGAAAAAGCGATTAAGTTGAGATTAGGTGTGAAAACCGCAAACTCTCGACTAAAGTTGCTTGATCAACCCGCATTTCATTTACAAACAGGGAGAATTATGCCAAATCAGGAGTGAAATCCACATTTTGATGAATAACCTCCTCCATTTTATCAAAAGCAGGAACGAAGTTGTTAAGCTAGGGGTGAAACCCTAACCTTGACGACTTGTTCCGCCCATTTTACAAAACTCTCACCAAAGTCGCGACGGACTCCAACGACCTGAAGTCATGATATGACTAACGGGATGCGTGCCAAATGCCCAAGAATCGAGGCAAAGGCACTGCCCTGAAGGTCAAAAGTGCACAACAAGTCTCGTGAATAGTTGAACCACTTTGGTTAGTCAACGTCTAATAGCCGCAGAGAATCTATACCTCAATTTTTATGTGTTTCGATTCTGAACCCGCAACTGCTGACTCTGATGATTCGTTGATTTTATGTGCTTATATGTGTGTTTACCTGTTTATGTGTTTACATTTTGG
The DNA here is from genome assembly GCA_030545235.1 of Helianthus tuberosus. Lineage (NCBI taxonomy): Eukaryota > Viridiplantae > Streptophyta > Magnoliopsida > Asterales > Asteraceae > Helianthus > Helianthus tuberosus. Next base: position 32,636,871 of record CM060351.1, on the reverse strand, counting down.
AGAGCTACTCGATTTTTGCTTTCACTTCGATCCACACGCACGACTCGCACTGCACTTCTATCTCAAAACGCCGATAAATCGCTAAACTATGGACGACCTTATGCTATGATATACGCTTATACTATACGACTCGATATACTAAACGCAATCTCTATATTCAAACACTCGCGAACTGTGAATGATAGGTTTCTGTATTCTGACTGCCTCTTGTGACTACATGATTAGGTGTTTCTGTGATTCTATACCCTACGTGCTTATGTGCTTCTGTGTTTATGTGAATCTGTGATTATGTGCCTATGTATTTATGTGATACATACTACATTGTGTGTTCCTAAGATTTTAGTAAGTAGTAGACGTGTGAGGTGAGATTCGAATACGTTGTGTTGAGTCCTGTGACGATGTCTGTTGCAGACAATGTCGTCTGGATCCTGCCACCCATCACTTTCTAGTCAAGAAAAGAGAGACAAACATCTTGCTGCTATCATCGCTAAACAAGTAGCAAAAGCCATGAGTGATGTCTACGAGAACATCAGCAAATCATCTGAAGAGTCGAGAACCGAAGCTCCTAAAGCTACTACCAAAGCTCCCTTCAATTTCAAGCAATTCAAATCTTGTGCGCCAAAGGAATTCACTGGCGAGGAAGGGCCTACAACGTTGTTCCAATGGTTTGATTCCATTGAGGTCACTCTACGACAGAGCGATTGCCCAGACGAGCTCCGCACTCTGAATGCTACCGGCGTCTTCCAGTCCCGCTCATTAGACTGGTGGACGGCCGAGAGAAACAAGCGGGGAAACGATGCAGCCTACGGTTTTTCATGGGATGAACTCAAGGAGGTCATGCTGGAAGAATTATGCCCTCCTCATGAGCGCCAAAAGCTAGAAGATGAATTCTGGCACATAAAGCAGAAGGAAGGTGAAAATGATGCTCTCACTGCTCGCTTTAAACAGCTCAGCATCATCTGCCCTGACCAAGTCAAGACTCCAGACATGGCAATCAAGAAGTATATCCGAGCCCTGCCTGACTGTGTTGCCGATTTCATGCAAGCGGCTAAGACTAAGACGATCGAAGAGACTTACCTACTGGCCGCTGAATTCAACGACAAGCGGGTCAAGGCTGGTGTCTGGGATAAAACTTCAAAGCACCTGCATCAAGCTACCACCGCCGCACCAACTACTGAAACCACCACCGCATCAAGCAACAAGAGGAAGAACAAGAGAAAGAACAGCTCCAGCAATAAGAACTAGGCGATCACTGCTGCACCGATTCAAGCTGTACCAGCCCAACAACGCCAAGTAGCGGCGCCTGTGGCAAATGCACCGCTTGCTAAGCGTGCATACACTGGGCCACATCCGCTTTCCCCTACTTGCACCTACCACCACCCGACTACCATCGTGTGCCGTTTTTGTGCTCATTGCAATATGTACGACCATTTCACTACCAACTGCCGTGCTCGACAAGCTCCTGCTCATCAAGCTCTACTCACCGCCCCTCAGGGTCAACAAGCTCCTCCGGCACCCGCGGTCAACGCCAGAGCCTGCTTCGCATGTGGCGATCCTAACCATTTCGCCAACATGTGCCCAAACAGGGTTGTGAAACAAGAGCCGCAGCAGCAGCAGCCGCAGCAGCAGCAGCAACACCAGCAGCAACAGCAACAAGCAGCACGCGCATGAACTTTCAACATCAACGTGCGCCAAGCCCAAGCCGACAACAACGTGGTCAATGGTACGTTCCTTTTGAATGGTATTTATGCTTCGTGTTTATTTGATACTGCAGCCGATAATTGCTTTGTGTCATTCGAATTCGAGAAGCTCCTTACTCGTAAGCGCTCCCAACTCTCCTCGACGTTCGATGTTGAAGTCGCTACCGGAAGAACTGTCGCCGTTAATTCTGTTCTCCGTGATTGTACCCTTGAGCTCAACAATCACATCTTCCCAATCGACCTTATTCCCATGCAACTCGGAAGTTTTGACATCATAGTAGGCATGGACTTTCTTCGTGAAAACCATGCTGAAGTTGTGTGCTTCGACAAGATGATTCGATTCTCACTCGTGAATGGTGATTTATTGTGTGTTTATGGCGAAACTGCTTCGAAAGGTCTCAAGCTCATGTCTTGTGTCCAAGCTAGCAAGTATCTCCGCAAGGAATACAGAGCTTTCTTGGCTAACATTGTAGTAGCGGAGAAGGAAAAGAAAGGAAAGACGGAGTTAGAAGACGTTCCTGTGGTTCGTGAATTTCCTAATGTGTTTCCTGACGATCTTCCAGGCTTACCGCCAAGTCGTGATATCGACTTTCGTATTGATCTCATTCCTGGAGCCAACCCTGTTGCCAAAGCTCCTTACCGACTCGCACCGTCCGAAATGCGTGAACTCTCAAACCAACTCCAGGAATTACTTGAAAAAGGCTTCATTCGCCCGAGCACCTCTCCTTGGGGCGCGTCAGTCCTTTTCGTCAAAAAGAAGGATAGGTCGTTCAGGATGTGTATCGACTATCGGGAATTGAATAAGTTGACTATCAAAAACCGCTATCCCCTACCTCGCATTGATGATTTGTTTGATCAGCTACAAGGTGCTACGTGTTTCTCGAAGATCGAGCTACAAGGTGCTGAGAACTTGTTCTTCGCTGAAGTACTAGCCGATCGGATTACCGGCCGATCGAACGACCGTCCGATTGACTGACCTGAAAGGTAAAGATACTTCAATGTTTTCAAATGGTGCAACAAAAAGTTTAAAAGTCAAACCATCATACACAAACACATCTTACTCAAAGGAAGAAACAATCCATTCGAACAGCCATCCGATCGGACTCCCGTCCGACCGGACAACCGTCCGAACGAACTGTCAACCGCACGGTCAGCCGTCCGATCGGACTACCGACCGAACGGACTGTCAACCGCATGGTCAGCCGTCCGATCGGACTACCGACCGATCGACCAGCTGTCCGATCAACTCACACCAGTTTTCGTTTTACGCGTTACTTATCGTTATACTATCGAACCATTCAGGCTAACCCTACTCTCAAGCGCTCCCTTCAATCCATCAACCGCTGTGAGTATACTCGATCCCTTTTTGCTTTACGCACTTTTGGGTGTTACATACGTTACGAATATTCAAAATCACAACAAACACACTACTCAATACTATTTGAACGCTAACCGTTAATGCATGTTATACGTGGCTTATGAATGCTTGTTTGTTATGTTTACACATGGAATGCTGTCTACCTGCCTTAGCAACGATAGTACTATAGTTTGGACTCAGCACCTGTTCGCAGGGGTTGTTAAGGACAATTACTTGCATGGATTACGGTGGTAATCATGTATTGCGAACTGCCTCAGGCAGTCAACCAGCAGTCATTGGTATCGATGGATCTATGTCGATAACTAACGTGCTTCATTTCTCTATGTGTACGTGCTGGTTATGCGTAAATGAATTCGAACTCTATATGCTATATCAAACTTGTATGCTCACCTTTACATTATACGTATTGACTTTATTTTAGCGTATGTGACAGGTGCTTAGGATGCACATCTGCTAGGAAATTGAGGCTAGAATAAGGCTCTAGAGGCCAACAAATAATTGTCTGTACAAACCTAATCAAGGGTCTCTAGAAGCAGATAAACAATTGCTCTATTTGAAAATCTGAGTTGTCAAAATAGAACTATTTGCCTGGATTTTTGTCTGTAATAATTTGTTTTCCTTTTGAGACATGGTATGGGACATGTTAATTTAAATTGATTGGTAATGATAATTGTTATGGAAACTTCTGGACAATCTGTTTTTCTCAGTGCCATGCCCTGATGTTTCCGCCATCGGTTGGGGTGTGACAGGTGAGGCTTAGCTTACTGGACCTGACCTCATTCTAGTTACAACAGATAAGGTTAAGAAAGTTGGCGATAACCTTCAGACAGCTCGAAGCCGTCAAAAGAGTTACGCGGACTGACGACACAAGCCCTTGGAATTTCAAGTCGGTGATCGCGTATTTCTTAAGGTCTCACCTTGGAAAGGTGTGATCAGATTTGGAAAAACAGGAAAACTTGCACCTAGATATGTTAGACCATTCAAGATCGTCGAAAGAATCGGTAAGGTAGCCTACAGACTTAAGTTACCTCCTGAACTTGGAAATATTCATCCAACCTTTCACGTGTCTAATCTCAAGAAGTGTTTAGCTAATGAGAACCTCCACATACCACTTGACGAAATTCGTGTTGATAATACGATGCACTTTGTTGAGAAGCCTGTGGAAATCATGGATCGTGAAGTCAAATGGCTTAAACGCAAGAGCATTCCATTGGTCAAAGTTCGCTGGGAATCTAAACGTGGACCAGAATTTACTTGGGAACGTGAAGATCAAATGAAGGCGAAATATCCACATCTTTTCTCACGAGTTTCCTCTAAATAAATTTCGGGACGAAATTTCCTCAAGTTGGGGAGACTGTGACGTCTGTGTTTGTAATCATTGTATAAACCTTAAACAGTTCAGTTATCAATAAAACAATGTTATTTGATCCCAATATTTGTTTGTTTATGTTTGACATTTTACATGTTGTGATTTTTGTTCAATTTCAAACTCTATATCGCTTTCTGGAAAGTTATACGCAAACTGATGCATAACCGTAATCATTTTAACGCGAAAAACACTCCGAAACATCATTATATGCTTAACATACCTTAAATAACCTTTACATAACTTAGAAATAAGTTTTGAAGGCTTTGGTATGGCAAAATCAAGTTTATTCGCTTATAGGGACTAAATTCGACAAACTGCGAAAGTATGCCGATTCGTACTGTAACGGATAATCTGGAACATGATCATAAGTTAAACATACCATAAATATCCTTTACATAGCTTAGAAATAGGCTTTGAGGGGTTTGGTATGCTAAAATAAACTTTTTGGTCATTCAGGGACTAAAAGCGTCAAAAGTGCATAAGTTTGCATTTTCGCGCATATCTTACGTTCTGAATACATCCGGACATCCAAAAATTTATGTAATCATTAAAATATTTTATTTTAGTGATTGGCATGATAAAATTTCATTCGTCGCGTAATTTGGATCGTTTTTCGCGTTCGTTCGTGTTTCGTCGTAATTAACCGAATAACGTGATTGTACGGCCAAACGAACCGACATACATCATATTTTGAGCATGTTTCATGTTCCCTATGTTTTAACATCCTTATGGAGCTTAAAAATGGGCTTAACGGGCGTTAGAAGTGCCAAAAACACGACAATACGCGCACAAGGACCAAAACTGTCAAACTTCAAAAATGGCCGGTCTGCAAGGTCCTTACGGACCGTAAGGGACCCTTTGCGGTCCGTAAGAAGCTCCCAGTTACCAGAATCATGTTTCTAGCCATTTCCAGCTGTCCCCCATGTTTGCAAATGGTTTTTGTTAAACTATGGGCTTGTTTAGGGATACCCATGGTATTCTAATTCAGTGGGTGCACATGTACGGCTTGGATCGAAGCTCGGTTTTTGATGAACGATCTTAACGGTCACCCAAAATCTATAAATACCCCAAGTTTTTCCATTCAAACTCACACTTGATCTGATTCATTCTCTAAGTTGGAGTGTTTGCACTTCATACCTGAGAATAATTAGATCAAACCTCCATTTCTTGGACCTGTTGTAAGTATTCTTTCGTTCTTTTACGCGTTTTAAGCACGAAAGTCAAACTGTGTTTGACTTTCTGCATTGACCAGTTTATGGTCAACACGAAGTTCGTTTGAACTTCGTAACGTGAGCGTAATCACAATGGATATAGTCCCTTGTGACTATACCTACTGATTACCACATTATTTAGGCATAGTGATGAGTCATTGTTTCGGTCAAAATGCGCGTTTATGCTTATTTTGCAACCAAACTATTCTTGGGTATCAAAACTGTTTGTTTTGATACCAAACCTGTTTTCAAACTTCGTTAAACATGTTTAACTCGTCACTTTAGGTTTAGTGCTTATATAGGGTCGTAAAGGTAAGCGGTCTAAACAACCGCTTAGACTTTCGAACCCGACCCGTTTGGTCGATCATTAGGAATCTGAGCAAACACATTAGGTAACCATAGTTGTATAGGGAATAACCATCCGAGGTTATACCTTATGGTCACTTCGTTTAGTTAGTTGTATGATAGGTAGTTTATATGCCTTAGGAAAATGACCAAAATGCCCTTATTACGCATAAATTCATTTTAAGCATATGTAACCTAAATTTTGATATCTAAACCGATTGGGCAACAATATTAAACATGTTAAGGCATATATTACTGGTCATGGGACTAGTTAGGCGGTCCAAACGCGTTTTACGTGAACGACGCGTTAAAGTAGCATAAGCTACCTAAACGAGTCGTAATGGGTCGTAAGCACTTAGGATAAGTTCTGTTTTAGAATCTAGGCTTTGTTTGTGACAACCGTCACTTTTCCGTACATTCCGTACACGAAATGAACAGTAATTTGTGCTTAAATGACTGTGCATGATCTGGTTTACCAGACAAATAAATTTCTGAATTCCATGCAAGTGAATTCATGCACATTTTGTGCTACAAAAATATAGCTTTATGCATAAACGAGAGCGTTGCGTCAGAAATATTAGTAAACTCACCGGTAAGACACATCGTGTCAACAGAACTGCAGAAAGCAGTCAGACATTAGAATTGAGGCCTAGGTGTAGGTCCGACGACAAAAGTACATTAAAACCCAAGAGTACATATAAGGGTTTAATTTATAGACATTGCGAAAGCAAAAATAAGCACTAAAAAGCACCCGAAACGCACTTTAAGTGCAGAATTTTAGATAATTCAGCTCAATTCAGCATTTAAACACATGAATATTATGCAAAAATTTCGTTTTATCATCCAGAATATTTCCCTAAGTGTTGGGAATTGAAAGGGTACAAGAAGGGTACTTAAAAGACACTAAAAAGTGTGATTTAGCACTTTAACGAACCAGTGTCTAACCGAACAACCGGATAATACCCGGAACACCAAAATAATGCTAGAAGCATTGTCTTTATTTTTCTAAGCTAGTTAGGGTCACCGAACACCCTAACACACTATATATTTAATAAACACACTTAACACTAGATTTGACACTTGATATGAAACTAGAACTTGTAACTTTCCATTGAGATGCAATCAAGACCCCCCCCCCATCTAAGGGCCGGTTATGAAGGAGCCCCATATGAGGATTTTGTGTTGATATTTTAATTGATCTTGTCTCCCCTATTCCAAACACATTACACAATGGGCCATTACATGTTGGAGTATTATAAGAATAACCAAGGGACTAGAACCACATTCATTCTCATTCATCATCAACCTCACAAAACCTTCTCTCCTTCCCTCCTTGCTCACGGCTACAACATACACACACACCTCCATCTTTTTCGATCCACACTCATCCATTCTAAGGTGATATTATGGTGTAAGAAGGTCGCTAACGAGGCTCGGTGCTCACGGAACTTGAAGGACCTTCATCATTTGCTTTTATCCACTTCATTTGCCCTCTTGAACTTCCCTAGCCTTGAGCTAGTAGTAAGTGTTCTAAAACACCTTCTTGATCTTGTCTAGAGTGGTTAATAAGAGATGTGTCGGTTGAAAATCATGAACATACTAAATCACCAACTAAAAGTCTATTAAAATGATGAATATGATGGTTAATAGATGGATAATTGTGTAAAACTTGTTAAACTTGTTTTGTGATGATTATTTTGTGTTGTTTAATGCTAGTAGTAGTTCGGATCGTCATCTAACCCGGCTAGGTTATGTTCTTAGAACATGAGCTAGTGTATGTTAAAGTATAAAAAGGACTAGATGATGAACACTACTACTATTAAACATGAACTTGTGTAAAAACAATTTATCTTATGAAATGGAGTTCTAAACTAGTAGATCTAAAGATCTACAAGTAGTATTTTCGAAAGACCAACTGTAAGACAAAACCATGTTTTAAAACCGGATCTTTCATGAACTAGAGGTGTTTTTGTGAACAAACAAGTGTGTGGACACTTGTGTAACAAAAGTTTTAACAAAGAAATAATTTTCGTAGAAACCGACTAGAAGTTGTGAAACTTCATATTCTTTAAAAATAAAGTTTTTAAGAAATTAAACTTATTTTTAAAGATAACAAGACTTACTAAATGTGCTAGTAAGTTACTACACATTTTTGTAAATATTCAAGTTCATGAAATGGAGAAATCAGTGATTATTGTTGATGAGTATTGTTGATAATTGTTGTTGATGATCGTTGACGATTTAAAAGAAAATAAACACATGTTTTGAAAACATGGGAAACCTCCATTTTTAGGGGAAACTCTGCCAAAATTTTTATAAATTTTGACACTTAGAAAAATATAAGTTTTTGAGAAACTTATTCCCTAAAAATGTATTTAAGAGTATTACCAAGGTTTCCCAAATTTTTGGTGATAAGAAATGATGATTTCTTCAAGAATAAAAATGGATATAAGTATGTATATTTTTGAGAGAAAAATATATATTATTTGGTCACCAACTTTTGTGCTAAGTGTATATAGTATGTGTTGTACGTGCTAGCGTATTAAGACTTAAAAATACACTAAATACTCATTGGAAGTATAAACACAAAATACACATACAACATACAAGATACATAATTCGGGTGCAAAGTGCAAAACATGAGATACTTATATTAATTTTTGAGAAAATAATATAAGTAAAACACTTAGTTAAAAATATAGAATATTTTTAACACAAGAATATATACAAAAGAGAGTGACTGTACTTGTGCGACGCAAGTCTAGTGACTAACGTTAAGAAAACGCGTATAGGTTACGACGTTAATTAAGCAAATCCGGTGAAGTTTACGACGCACAGGAACGCAAAGTTGTGAGTTCATGCTCCCCCTTTTCTCTAATTGTTTTTGGTTTTATAACTCTCGGGGGTGAAATACATGTTACAAATATTACAATTTTTACAAATGGTAAAAATACAAGAAGCACTCTTGGTGAGAACGAGAACCGAGTGCAATATGAATTGAGAATACGAGAAGCACTCTTGGTGAGTGCAATATGAAGTGCATTAAGAAATGCCTAGAAAATACTAGATCATGTGAGCTTAAATTAGATATTGATATGCCATTAATACTTAATTAGGGACGAGGGTTAGATCTAACGGGTACGGCCGAGCCCCACTCAGGGTCCTTATGTGACCACTTGAGTGCTTCGGTGTCCCAGTCGAGGGAAATCGACACAGTCGAGGGAAATCGACACAGTCAAGGGAAATTGACGCAGTCGAGGTTAATCGACACAGTCGAGGGAAATCGACACAGTTAAAGGAGAAAATACTAATGCTCCTATGTCCTCACATGCCTTAAGGGAGAAAACACTAATGCTCCCTATGTCCTCACATTCCTTGAGGGAGAAAATACTAATGCTCCCTATGTCCTCACATGCCTTGAGGGAGAAAATACTAATGCTCCCTATGTCCTCACATGCCTTGAAGGAGAATATACTAATGCTCCCTATGTCCTCACGTGCCTTAATGTCCTTGTATAAACAATCATTTAAAACGTGGGGTACACAAGAAAACTTGAATGATACTTGAGTACGTGGGGTACTCAAGAAAATGGGAATTATACTTGAGTACGTGGGGTACTCAAGAAATACTTGAATTATACATGATAAATACTATGTTTTCATACAAAGTATAAAAACGTGAAATACAAAAACGCATGAACTCGCTCAACTTTATGTTGATGTTTTCCAAAATTACATGTATTTCAACTGACAGGATGGATCTTGGGCGCAAGTGTCGTAACTAGAAGTAGACTACAAGTTTAGATGTCATCCACTTTTGTTGAAATGTAACCTTGTCAAAGGTCGTGTTTTGAAAACTTAAATAACAAGTGTTTGTAATACTTAAATTTTCATAAGTGGATGAACATCGTTTTGATCATGTAGTTGTTTATTACGATTGAATGCAATGATAATAAGCTAGTCACACATCATACGCTTCCGCAAAAGACAGGGTGTGACAGTTTGGTATCAGAGCTTCGATTGTAGTGAACTAGGATTCTTTCTCAAGTCTAGACTACAATCACTAGAGTTCTCTCACGAAAACATTTTACAAAAAGGTTTTCATTGCATTCACGAAAGCACGAAGATCCACAAGTCAGACACTTTTCAAAAAGTGACAAGGCAAGGACATTAGTGAGGAATACCTTTAAAATAAGGTGCCAATCAAAGCGTAGTCTACACGAGTTAGACTTGCCAAAAACAAAATGACCCCCAAAAACGAGAGTTATACGTGATATAATGCATTAAAATGCTTGATTATGCTAAGTAGCATATATGTTATTGATATACATACATACAAATAAGTGTACGGAATGATTATTGACGTGAATAAGATACTTTCGACTCCGACTCCTATTAATATATGTGACTCGCACGATGAAGCTACCGACCTCACATCCTTTGCAAAGCTCATGGCTGGGAGTGATTACCAAGCAAGATGCTGAGCTTGCTTCCGTAGGAGATGGCTGCTCTTCCCTCTCGGTCGTGAAGGTGCCTAACTACGATGATGATGACGAGGCATAGGCGGCAACCTTGATCGAATTCTCAATCAACGGGACAAGATCCCTGCGGCTTATGTGAAGCAAGATTGACGACGCACTTAACCAGAAAAGGAAGATGAAGTATTCATCTTGAAGGTGCCCCTCCAACTACTAGGAATTCTCTCTATTCCTACTTCATCTAATCATCGTGCCTATTCGCGCGTAACAACAACGAGTGTTAGCGCGTGGACCACTGCAATGGTCCTTTCCATGACAAGAGGTATAAGGACAGTAGTGTCCCCTCCTTGATTGATCATCTGCTTGGACGAGAGAAAATTTGGGGTAACTGTGCAAGACAATTTATTATTACGGGGGCCCACGTAATAACGACTTGTAGTGCACAGAAATCCTGGTGGACTCTCCGGGTCAAGCTAATGAAAACCATACAAAATTTATCTATAGGTGTCCTCACCTTCATCTGGTAGAACAACACATAGATCAGTGCTTTAACACGTTAGAAAGTAGGCAGCCTATCTTAGCCTACTTCGTGACTGACACTTCTACCTGCATACGAGACGTTTGAGAAAACGATGTTTAAGCAAGAGAGGTGGAATGACATTCAGGAAAGAATCAGCAACGATACACTCCCTATCACCTCTACACAAACAACCCCATCAAAGGGGAAATATGCGCACCAGTAAAGCTAAAGACCTAAGAAAACCAATGTAGCAGGAAATAACTGAAACTTGAATGACCAAGGCGATGTAGCCTCGGGATCATTTCAAACAATATGCCAAGTTGGCAAGCCTATGTGAAGGCTCAATAACTGTTTCCTCGCTTATACACTGGTTATTTATATGTGTGAAATTGGGTGGCTTATGGTGCTATGTATATCATAGACAATTGAGATGTTGTCTAGCCTACTTCATACCATTTTGGCAGAAGAGAATGCCGCCCAGGCGAGACACAAACACCAGTACGCTGCCAAGAACAGAAGCCGAGCTGCAAGAACGCATCTCACAGGCGATTGCTCGACATGAAGCCCTTCGCTCTGAGCACAGCAATGGCACTACTAGAAATAACCCTCCAACTGGCTGCACCTATAAACAATTCCTGGACTGCAAGCCATTGAATTTTGATGGCACAGGAGGTGCCGTTGCATTTGTTCGTTGGGCAGAAAAGACTGACTCCATTCTAAGAATGAGTAACTGTTCGCCCCGACAGAGTGTTACTTATATCTCAGGGTTATTCGTAGATGGCGCACTCTCCTGGTGGAACCTTCAGGTTCAAACCCTTGGTGCGGATGCTGCTAGGGCTGTGCAACGGTTCAGAACCGGACCGGACCGAACCGAACTGGAACCGAACCTGAACCGTTAGATGCTAAATTTAAGAACCAGAACCGAACCGTATTATAACGGTTCCGGTTCGGTTCCGAACCTGGTAAACGATTCTCGTGTAAACGGTTCTCACGGGAACCGACTGACAATTAAATAGTAAAATTAACAATTCAATAAAAACGAATCAAACCATTTAAAACATTAACTAAGAGTTGCAACATTCAAAGTTCAAACCAACCAAAATAAAAGTAGCAAAGCAACAATAAAAAATTTCAAGCCATAAAACAAACTCTAAATAAAACTATTACAACCATCATGTTAACAATTAAAACAAACATCTTCAAACTTCATTCGATCTTCATCCTCTCAATCTTCTCATAAACATCTAAGGAAAACCAAGTGGTATCAATTTAAAAAAATAAACGAATAATGCATCTACTGTATTTGGTTCACGTGAACAGATTGATCAGTAATGCATCTACTATATTTACCAAGCGATACACTATTTATATACACATTTATAATTCGATCAACATTGATTTGATTATTTTTGTTCAATTTTTATTTTCACATACACAAAACTATATGTATCAGAAAGCAAACATCTAGAAAGAAAATATATGCAATCATAAAAAAGGTCATGTAGAATAGCGTACCTGTAGTTGCAGGGTGTTGATGGAGATGAACTTTTATGATAGCAATTAGGGTTAGGGTTGAGAGATGAATAAGAACTAGAAGATGATAGATGAGATCGTGAAATGAATATAAGAGGAGGGAATAAGAATTAGGATGGTCGTATGATGTTGAAAAGCCCATTAATAAAATAGGGTTTTAAATATTTATAATCCCAATTGGTTCTAGCGGTTCTTTAACCAGAACCGTGGTTTTAACCGGAACCGAACCGGGAACCGTTTTTACCCAAATTTAAGAACCAGAACCGGACCCTATATACAAAACTACGGTTTGGATCTAGTGGTTCCGGTTCGGTTCCCCGGTTCTGGCGGTTCTGAACCGTATACTGCTCAGCCCTAGATGCTGCTTATGCACTAAGCTGGGACGAGCTCAAGGAAATGATGGAAAAGAAATACTGTTCTAGGGCTGAAATCCAAAAGCTTGAGGTGGAGTTCTGGAACTTGAAAATGGACAGACCGAAGATTCCTGAATACGTCCAACGATTTCACGACTTGTCTAGGGTCGTCCCCTACTTAGTCAAACCGGAATTCAAAAGGGTTGAACGATTCATTTGGGGACTTGCACCTCAGATCAGGAGCATGGTTACTACCTCAAAGCCCTCAACCATTACAGAGGCTATCGATATGAGTGTCACTCTTACCGAAGAAGCTCTACGTGCGGGAACGTTTTCGGAATCTGAGGATAACAAGAAAGAGACTCATGTGGAGTTATCAGGCAATAAGAAAAGGAAGTCTTCGAACCTAAAGGTGGGCACACTAGTCAGCTATGGAAGCTCTAAAGCAAACAAAAGAAAGAAAGTGAATCCGCCACGTGACAGGAAAACTGATGGAGCCACTAATAAGGCCGGTGGTAGAATATACTCGGGAACTAAACCGAAGTGCGGAGAATGCAATTTCCACCATGAAGGTCGATGTCCAAGGCCTAAGTGCGGAAAGTGTGGAAAAGAAGGGCACAGCAAGGTTGCCTGTTGGGCAAAGGACCCAGATGGGAGAAATAAGAGAATACCGGGTTGCTACAGATGTGGTGAAGCAGGGCACTTTAGGAAAGATTGCCCTAGGAAGAAACAAGCAAGGAAGGGTTTTCACGATCGAAACTCGTGAAGCACGCCAGGATCCAGATGCGGTTACGGGTACGTTCCCTATTAACCAACCCTATGCATCTACTTTTAATTGATACTGGAATCAACTGTAACCTTGCATGCTTAGAACATAAGAAACCGCTTGGCCTAGCAAAATAAACGTCCCGTATTCTTTAGAAATGGGCATATAGGAGGCTAGTTTAAACAGTCGAAGTGATTAAGGATTGTATTTAGGGACTCAGAAGGCCGGAACCTTCTGTTACTATTGACTCGCAAAGTCATAATACGTTAGTCAGCATGGATCAGAAATCCAAGTATACAGCTGACGTCGTTTGATATGAGAAAATCAGTCGCATCCCTCTTGCGAATGATGAAACCCAAACTTCCTACAATAGGTGCAAGGATGCTAGACCCCCACAAGGCGGCAGATCTACGACATCCCCCATTGGTCGAAGAGGCATAGAAACGCCTCCGAGTAGACTGCAGAGCCTGAGAACATCCCCGTTATGAAAGAAGTTCCAGTAGCCTTTTCTGAAGACTTGCCAGGAATACCTTTACAGCGCCAAGAGGAGCTTGGGATGGCCCTCGTACCAGGAGTGGTACCAGTGCTGAATGACACCTTACCGACTAGCTTCACCAGTGAAGCATGAACCTCTGATATAACGGCAAGAGCTGCTAGACAGGGGAAATTAAGGACATAACATCCTTAGTTAAGGAGACAAGGAGAAAGTTGGTAGTCTCCACTTTACATAAACTTCAGAAAATTGAAAATCAGAATCCTTTGCCAAGGATCAACTTGAGGACAAGAGGTCCTCCACTGTGAATACAAGAGGAAATATCCCTAAAACGACCTTTAGGACTTGCTACGAGCATTACGAGATCCTTGTCGTATCATTTGGCTTAACACATGCATCGACAATATTCATGGACCTCATGAATCGAACGTGTGAGCCATACCTGGATAAGTCATATACTTATTGACTACATTCTTATATGGCCAACGACCAAGGAAGGTCATGAGCAACAGCCGCAATTTACCTTGCAACTCTTAGAGAAAGCACAGTTATGTGCAATGACGACGAAAAGCGGATTTCGAGTTCGCGAAGGGAGAACTTTAAGATACATGGTGGATAAGAACGAAGTTCACGCCAACCCTGCAACCAAGAGCTAAGGAGCTAGAGTTGCAATTATGTGACGTCTCTCGACAAGTCTCGATTGTACGTCGATGCAACGAGACCATGACATTGCACACGCGGCACATTGATTAAGGAATCACGAGAAAAGATCTTGAGATAGATACAGTGATTGTGCGCCGCAACTGGACGTCATTACCTGAAAGAAAACATTGCACGATCTTTATTGATCACAAGGGTTGCAACACACCGATGATCGTAAGAACTTGAATATGAACTGAGCTGCTGAACAATGCAGACTGTATGAACACAATATGTTCTTGTGTGATAAACTTTGATGAAAAGCCGGAACACTCACTTGCCCTTAGTGGAGTTTTCCTAAAACGGTATCTATCACACCGTCGTCTAAACCGCTTCGTGTAAAGCTTTAGACGGAACATATTGAGTAAATTCCCGTCATGTTGAACGGAGACGAGAAATAAACAATCAACTGGCCCGAGATGGCCCAGGAAAGCTAGAGGCCAGATCCCTCAGATATGTAATCATATCAGGGCAGCCCGTAGAATACAGAAAGATTACGCCGATGAGCGGCAGAAATCGTAAGAATTTGAGACAAGAAGTATGGCTTTAATGAGAGCCTCACCTAGAGAAGGCATAGTGTGAGTTGGAAAACGAAAAGGTTGAATCCCCGGTGTAGGGATCAGAACCATTGTTCACAAGATGAAACTCCCAGAAAAAGATCAGTAGTGATCGCGACACATTCATGTGTCTAATCGTTAGAGGAGTCTGACTTAAGGAACAGTCGTTGTTCCCACAAATAAAATTCACGTCAATGACAAACGACAAGAATTACTATAGAAACCCGTTGAGGTTTTGGACCAAGAGTCCGTGATACTATAGAAACCTGTTGAGGTTTTGGACCAAGAGTCCGTGATACTATAGAAACCTGTTGAGGTTTTGGACCAAGAGTCCGTGATACTATAGAAACCTGTTGAGGTTTTGGACCAAGAGTCCGTGATACTATAGAAACCTGCTGAGGTTTTGGACCAAGAGTCCGTGATACTATAGAAACCTGTTGAGGTTATGGACCAAGAGTCCACAAGATACAGAAAAGTCATGATCGACTTACTTGAGTATGATAGAATTCATGACATGACCCAGAGATTTCATGGGAACATGAAGACAAATCATGAATCTAAGTGACCATATTGGTTTCACAACTCCCCTGCGACCGATGGCATCGCTTGAATTTCGGGACGAAATTCTTTTAACGGGGGGAGACTGTGACAACCGTCACTTTTCCGTACATTCCGTACACGAAATGAACAATAATTTGTGCTTAAATGACTGTGCATGATCTGGTTTACCAGACAAATAAATTTCTGAATTCCATGCAAGTGAATTCATGCACATTTTGTGCTACAAAAATATAGCTTTATGCATAAACGAGAACGTTGCGTCAGAAATATTAGTAAACTCACCGGTAAGACACATCGTGTCAACAGAACTGCAGAAAGCAGTCAGACATTAGAATTGAGGCCTAGGTGTAGGTCCGACGACAAAAGTACATTAAAACCCAAGAGTACATATAACGGTTTAATTTATAGACATTGCGAAAGCAAAAATAAGCACTAAAAAGCACCCGAAACGCACTTTAAGTGCATAATTTTAGATAATTCAGCTCAATTCAGCATTTAAACACATGAATATTATGCAGAAATTTCATTTTATCATCCAGAATATTTCCCTAAGTGTTGGGAATTGAAAGGGTACAAGAAGGGTACTTAAAAGACACTAAAAAGTGTGATTTAGCACTTTAACGAACCAGTGTCTAACCGAACAACCGGATAATACCCGGAACACCAAAATAATGCTAGAAGCATTGTCTTTATTTTTCTAAGCTAGTTAGGGTCCCTGAACACCCTAACACACTATATATTTAATAAACACACTTAACACTAGATTTGGCACTTGATATGAAACTAGAACTTGTAACTTTCCATTGAGATGCAACCAAGACCCCCCCCCCCCCCCATCTAAGGGCCGGTTATGAAGGAGCCCCATATGAGGATTTGGTGTTGATATTTTAATTGATCTTGTCTCCCCTTTTCCTAACACATTACACAATGGGCCATTACATGTTGGAGTATTATAAGAATAACCAAGGGACTAGAACCACATTCATTCTCATTCATCATTAACCTCACAAAACCTTCTCTCCTTCCCTCCTTGCTCACGGCTACAACATACACACACACCTCCATCTTTTTCGATCCACACTCATCCATTCTAAGGTGATATTATGGTGTAAGAAGGTCGCTAACGAGGCTCGGTGCTCACGGAACTTGAAGGACCTTCATAATTTGCTTTTATCCACTTCATTTGCCCTCTTGAACTTCCCTAGCCTTGAGCTAGTAGTAAGTGATCTAAAACACCTTCTTGATCTTGTCTAGAGTGGTTAATAAGAGATGTGTCGGTTGAAAATCATGAACATACTAAATCACCAACTAAAAGTCTATTAAAATGATGAATATGATGGTTAATAGATGGATAATTGTGTAAAACTTGTTAAACTTGTTTTGTGATGATTATTTTGTGTTGTTTAATGCTAGTAGTAGTTCGGATCGTCATCTAACCCGGCTAGGTTATGTTCTTAGAACATGAGCTAGTGTATGTTAAAGTATAAAAAGGACTAGATGATGAACACTACTACTATTAAACATGAACTTGTGTAAAAACAATTTATCTTATGAAATGGAGTTCTAAACTAGTAGATCTAAAGATCTACAAGTAGTATTTTCGAAAGACCAACTGTAAGACAAAACCATGTTTTAAAACCGGATCTTTCATGAACTAGAGGTGTTTTTGTGAACAAACAAGTGTGTGGACACTTGTGTAACAAAAGTTTTAACAAAGAAATAATTTTCGTAGAAACCGACTAGAAGTTGTGAAACTTCATATTCTTTAAAAATAAAGTTTTTAAGAAATTAAACTTATTTTTAAAGATAACAAGACTTACTAAATGTGCTAGTAAGTTACTACACATTTTTGTAAATATTCAAGTTCATAAAATGGAGAAATCAGTGATTATTGTTGATGAGTATTGTTGATAATTGTTGTTGATGATCGTTGACGATTTAAAAGAAAATAAACACATGTTTTGAAAACATGGGAAACCTCCATTTTTAGGGGAAACTCTGCCAAAATTTTTATAAATTTTGACACTTAGAAAAATATAAGTTTTTGAGAAACTTATTCCCTAAAAATGTATTTAAGAGTATTACCAAGGTTTCCCAAATTTTTGGTGATAAGAAATGATGATTTCTTCAAGAATAAAAATGGATATAAGTATGTATATTTTTGAGAGAAAAATATATATTATTTGGTCACCAACTTTTGTGCTAAGTGTATATAGTATGTGTTGTACGTGCTAGCGTATTAAGACTTAAAAATACACTAAATACTCATGGGAAGTATAAACACAAAATACACATACAACATACAAGATACATAATTTGGGTGCAAAGTGCAAAACATGAGATACTTATATTAATTTTTGAGAAAATAATATAAGTAAAACACTTAGTTAAAAATATAGAATATTTTTAACACAAGAATATATACAAAAGAGAGTGACTGTACTTGTGCGACGCAAGTCTAGTGACTAACGTTAAGAAAACGCGTATAGGTTACGACGTTAATTAAGCAAATCCGGTGAAGTTTACGACGCACAGGAACGCAAAGTTGTGAGTTCATGCTCCCCCTTTTCTCTAACTGTTTTTGGTTTTATAACTCTCGGGGGTGAAATACATGTTACAAATATTACAATTTTTACAAATGGTAAAAATACAAGAAGCACTCTTGGTGAGAACGAGAACCGAGTGCAATATGAATTGAGAATACGAGAAGCACTCTTGGTGAGTGCAATATGAAGTGCATTAAGAAATGCCTAGAAAATACTAGATCATGTGAGCTTAAATTAGATATTGATATGCCATTAATACTTAATTAGGGACGAGGGTTAGATCTAACGGGTACGGCCGAGCCCCACTCAGGGTCCTTATGTGACCACTTGAGTGCTTCGGTGTCCCAGTCGAGGGAAATCGACACAGTCGAGGTTAATCGACACAGTCGAGGGAAATCGACACAGTCAAGGGAAATTGACGCAGTCGAGGTTAATCGACACAGTCGAGGGAAATCGACACAGTTAAAGGAGAAAATACTAATGCTCCTATGTCCTCACATGCCTTAAGGGAGAAAACACTAATGCTCCCTATGTCCTCACATGCCTTGAGGGAGAAAATACTAATGCTCCCTATGTCCTCACATGCCTTGAAGGAGAATATACTAATGCTCCCTATGTCCTCACGTGCCTTAATGTCCTTGTATAAACAATCATTTAAAACGTGGGGTACACAAGAAAACTTGAATGATACTTGAGTACGTGGGGTACTCAAGAAAATGGGAATTATACTTGAGTACGTGGGGTACTCAAGAAAGACTTGAATTATACATGATAAATACTATGTTTTCATACAAAGTATAAAAATGTGAAATACAAAAACGCATGAACTCGCTCAACTTTATGTTGATGTTTTCCAAAATTACATGTATTTCAGGTGACATGATGGATCTTGGGCGCAAGTGTCGTAACTAGAAGTAGACTACAAGTTTAGATGTCATCCACTTTTGTTGAAATGTAACCTTGTCAAAGGTTGTGTTTTGAAAACTTAAATAACAAGTGTTTGTAATACTTAAATTTTCATAAATGGATGAACATCGTTTTGATCATGTAGTTGTTTATTACGATTGAATGCAATGATAACAAGCTAGTCACACATCATACGATTCCGCAAAAGACAGGGTGTGACATTGTTAAACCATAGTACATGAGTTCTTGTACACATTTGGTTTACGAAACCACATTTTATCCGATCCTCCGATTTAGGTCCGTTTATTAACATAGTTAGCTATATTAGGTGTCGTTTGATTCCGTGATCTTTCTTGCTTTGCTTGGTGGTTATCCAAAGACTATTGAGCAATCTCAAGTGAGTACATAGTCCCCTATTTTACTGTTTTCAACTGTTTTGGGGTGAAACACATGTGCCTACTTGTTACTTTCGTGCTTTTCATATTTTCATATCATATTTGCTATGTTCATTAGTACAAGTATAGTACATGATTTCATTATGTTTTTGCTATGTATGTCCAGTTAGTGTATACTTAGTACATTGTTTTACATTACATTTTATGCTATGTATGTCCATTTAGTGCATACTTAGTACATTGTTTTACATTACATTTCACGCTATGTATGTTCATTTAGTGCATACCTAATGCATTGTTTTACATTATACCTAGTGCATTGTTTTACATTACATTTTATGCTATGTATTTGCATTGTTGCATACTTAGTACATTTTTTTTACATCACATGCTTACATTTTGGTATGACATTTGGTTTGTTTAAATGAGACAAAAATACGTTCATTAACATTGGCCATGCCGTTCGTTAGTAGGTAATGGTACCAAAGGAATTGACAACTCCCGTTCCTGAAATCCTAGGTTTGTTTGGATGGAAGGAATGACTGAATTCGATACACATAACTCAGATAAACCTTTAATTTGTTTAAGGGTTTGTCACCACAGTCTCAAGGCTTGAATGTATGCATTTTTACAATACCGCATAGATGTTTGTATCAGTAGAGCATGCATTTATTTTACAAAACTTAACTTTGATTTAAACTGTGTTTTACTTCAATACCTTGTTTTGTACATTTTACCTATGGTTTAGTTGATATATTTCACTTGCCATACATGACATTTGGATACACATTACATGATTTGCACATGACATAAACATTTTGACGTTGGTTTACAGATTACATGATTTACATTTTGACAATAGACAATTATTTACACATAAACATTTGACAATTGGTTTAAGCAAGACAATTTGGTGGTTTGTTTGGGTAAGTGATTTAAGTAACGAGGCGTGTGTATAATATGATAAAAGCATAGTGGATACGCCGCTGGTACTTCCTATATATAAGTGCTTTTATGATATTACATATCGTAGCGTTATTTAAATCATTTCAATTTAGACACATTACATATTACATAAATAACAAATTTTCACAAGACATTGTTTTACAAAACAGTTTATGTTATACAACTCATTTTACTTGGTTATAAATTAACCATACACTTTATTTTATATATTCTGATTTCTTATCCCATTTTCATATGATTTATAAAAGAAAAACACTTAGCAAGATTCATGACTAATTTTATTAAACATATCTTTAAACTTAAGTCATGAATCCTATTTTTAACAAAACCTATGTATCTCACAGGCATTTTTATGCTGACGTACCTATTTTCACATGTGTTTTCAGGAGCTGTTGCATAGGATGATCGAGATACACTTAGGCGGACCTGTGCCTTAGTGACATTAAAACGAAGATAGAACTAGTTTAATAATGTTATGTACTCTTGTGTCTCTTTGTTTCAGTCATGTTAAAACAATGTAACTCTCTTGTTTGATAAATAAAACAAAACTTTAATTTCCATGGTTGTGAAACAATAATTCTGTTACAACACTCCCCGACGTTTCCGCCGCGGTTTGATGTTTTACGCGGTCGGGGTGTGACATGTATGTATGTATGTATGTATGTATGTATGTATGTATGTATGTATGTATGTATGTATGTATGTAGGGTGTAAATATACACGAGTATTAACGATACTAACTGGGTTGCCTTTGAGCATGAAATGAAATGAAGGTACATTACTGTTGACTCATTGAAGGTTAAACATCGAGATGAACTGCTTAAATTCATAAAGATAACCAAATGCAATGTATACGAGGATAGAACGTGATGTGATCCTATAATTAAGAATCTTAGATTATATATATAATGTCATCAAGAACTAACGATGTGAATGTATGTGGTGAATACAGGATGTACGGAATCACGGATCATCATCACGAGGTGTAAGCGGTCGAAGATCGAGTCACAAGATAGATTGTACGGGAATGCATGATTGTGTAATTTAGTAAACATAAGTTATGTTTTTATTTCATAAATGAGAACAAAGGATGTATTTATTGTAAAAGAGTCATTTTAAAATGGACTTTCAATCAAGTCAAGACATTTGTAAAGAAAGAATTTTTAAGGCCCGTATTTCCGCTGCATCTTTATGATTAAAACGTGTTTAGGTCTTACAAGTTGGTATCAGAGCCTAGGTTTGAGTGAAATCAAGTGCAAAGAGGTAAGTACTTGAACTCAAACCCGTGTGCTCTTGTGATTAGTGCGTATGTGAACATTCTTGGGATAGATTGTGGTTAAATGATAAAACACAGGTAAGAAAGTAATTACAGTTTGACTTTTGGAAAGTCAAACGAGGTTGAATTGTTAATAATAAAGCAAGTAAAAAAAATAGAAAGAAAAGTTTGGTCCTTTAAGTAAGTAAGTATAATCGTTGAAAACGGTTATTGTAGCAAGAAATTTTAGTTGAAAGAAAGAAGTTTTGAATAAGTTACATGTTAAACATGTTAGTAATCGACTCTTGAGAGTTAGAATGAATGACGGGCTATGACCTGGACATATGACTTAAGTATGGAAGGGAAGGGTAAGTTTTTGCAATAAATACTGAAACGATGAAATGAAGTCTTTGCAAGTATGCCTGAATGGAAAAGAAGTACAAATGTGTACTTCAATATATCTACGATAAGTAAGAAGTGCCAGTTTGACCTTGAAAAGCCAAACTGCAAATAGTTGGTGAAATAACTAACAAAATGAAAGAATTGCATGTAAGAAATGGAACATGTGATATGTTATAGCATGTACGTAGGAAATTTGTAAAAGAATTATAGGTGATTAATCACTAAGTAGAATGAATATTTGAAGAAAATGTACTAACCGCTAGTTTTGTAGATGATAATGGTGGAACTCTTGATGTGATGAAACCAGTTGGTGAAAGGATGCCCACGAGCGGAAGCTCATCGTATGGATGGATGAGATCAACCTCATTATGGTATGGACTCATGAAGGAGCGGGCCGATTCGGGTCACAGGCCATTGGATTATGAAATAAAATCAAGGCTAGTAAAATGTTTAGCTCGCGATTACGAGTAAGAGTTGGTATATCGGATGATTAGCTTTAATGGGTGATATAAGAAGGAAATTATGTCATTAGGAGGAAAATTCCAAAATCCTAGAGTAAAAGTTTAGAGTATCGATTAAACACTCGCATGAAGCACTAGCACAACATACTTGCTTACTAGGGTAAGTAATGCGTGAAGGGAGCTAATAGTAAGGTGATATGAATGAGATGATTTGAGGCTAACTTAAAGGTATGCATGATATAAGTAATGATAGTAACCGTAGAATGATGCTTAATCCTTGTGTCAAGTACGAATAAGTAAGTATAAAAATGGTAGTTTTGTTGTATTATTAACTAGTCATTAAATGTTTATAGTATGTGTATGATAATATGTTGGCCCTTATATGAATATGAAAGTAATTAGAAGGAATGTTAGTAATGAGATGTTGGGGTTTTCTCATGGTGAACAAAATGAAATATCGTATATGATATATGAATAGAATGAAATAAATCGATTTATTTTAAATAAGTAAGAATATGAATGCATTATGTTTAATTAGAAAGATAGAAACAAGTCGTAAACTTAGGCCTGTACGAGCAATAGTATACATTTTGAATGAATTAAATGAATGAACCGCTAATGATGATGTGTGCTAGGAACTAGCACTATAAAGTGAAAACGACACTAATAAGAGCTCTGGATAAATTTTCGACTGTTATGTGATTGTGAATGCAATTTGCTTAATTTAAGAAGGTAGGGACAATGCGTACAATTATGTTTATTTTTCTAGAGACTAGCGTTATACCATGAAGACGACAATAATAAGAACTCCGGATCGGGTTCTTGGAGTTAGCAGGTTGTCAACGAGACGGGATCGTGATCAAGTTGATGGGGCGGAAAGAAAAGATAGTTAATCTTAAGTGGAAATGAACAAGGTTTCGAGGACGAAACCTCTTTTAAGGGGGTAGACTTGTGTGTAAGGTAACCATGATTAATTGGAGAAGGTGATCCGCGAATGTGGTCTAGGACCGACACCAAGGCGTATAATAAGACAAACTTAAACCCAGGTACGTAAATTCATATGTGGGTACATGTAATGGTGAAACCTATTAAAGGAAGGATAATGATGGAATAGTAATGAAGTTTTGAAATGTTACACGTGCCGAAACCTAATTATTCGGACATAAGGCGATGATTATATGAAGGCACGAAACTAGTATGTGGACTGCGTACCTGGCCAGTACGCAAGAAATATATGATGTTCGTGAGACCGTGATAATTGTTGCATGTATGTTCGAATGGATTGGGTATTAGGTGGACGTGTGGGTGAGAATTATAAGACTCTTAAAAAAATTTAAAGCACCTCATAAAAGTAATGGAATGTATGAATGATACGTTTGAAACCACGAGACGGATTCAAACATAAAAGTAATGGAATGTATGAATGATATGTATGAATCCGCGAGATGGACTTAAGGACGAAAGAGTAACTGTAAATGGCCCGCGAACCTAAAATTGAGTTAAAGAAAGAAGTATGATTAAGTTACATGTTAGATGTGTTAGTATATGACTCTTGGGAGTTGGAATGAATAATGGACTACGACCCGAACAATGACTTAAGTATGGGCGGGAAGGGTAAGTTTATTGCAAGAAATACTAAAATGATGTCTTGCAAGTATGCCTGAATGGAAAAGAAGTACGAATGTGTACATCTACGATAAGTAAGAAATGCCAGTTTGACCTTGATAAGTCAAACTGCAAAAAGATGGCAAAATAACTAACAAAATGAAAGAATTGTATGTCAGAAATGGAATGTGTGATATGTTGAAGTATGTACGTAGGAAATTGTGAAAGAATTATAGGTGAATAATCACAGAGTAGAATGAATATTTGAAGAGATTTACTAACCGCTAATTTTGTAGATGATAATGGTAGAACTCTTGATGTGATGAAAACCAGTAGAGTTGGTGAACGGATGCCCACGAGCGGAAGCTCGTCGCATGGATGGACAAGATCAACCCCATTATGGTATGGACTTGTGAAGGAGTGGGATAATTCGAGTTGTGATTCGTTGGATTGTGCCAAATTAGCGAGGTTAGTAAATTATTTAACTTGTGGATATTAAATAGGAAGTCACAGATTGAATAGTACTTCCGTGCGGACTAATGGAAACACAAGCATGACATGGTATAAAAGGTTCGACCTTTAGAGGTCAACAAAGGAATGAAATTTAGGTTCAAACTAACGTCAACAAGCAATGCGTATATGTGAATATAGAGATAGTAGTAAGAACAAATGGATGGACAAGTTAAGAGGATATGAACGAAATGGATCGGAAATTTAACTCAAGGGTGTATGTAGTTCCATGTAATGGAAGAAACGTATAAGGAAGTTTAACTCTGGAGTTAAGCACGGATATATGAATAGAAAATAGTAATCTTGTTGCAAAAACGAAACAAGAAATTAATGTTATATGGTTATTGCATGAACACATCCTGACTCCTTGTGTGACTATGAAAGTAACTAGAATAAATGTCGATGGAAGAATGTTGTAATGAGATCAAAATGAGTTTGAAAGTGACCAATGAAAGAGTAGAATGTCATGTATGATTCTTGAGTGAAAGTAGGAATAATTCAGTAGTTATTACTAACAAAGGTATAAACTAAAGGAATGAACAAGTAATAATGTTGTTCATTAGGAACTAACCTTATGTAAGAATCCAAAATATAAAGGAATGAATTTTAGGGGTGTGCCCTAGTGTGCATGCGGAAGAGTTAATAATAATAACCGGAAGGTGAAAGTGGATATTATTTAGTGGGAACGAACAAGGTTTCGAGGACGAAACCTTCTTTAAGGGGGGTAGATTTTTAACACCCCAAAACTCGAATTATTAAATTCGTTAGTATATTACCATATTTAAATAAATGAAATACAATAACTAAGTTAATAAAAATTGGTTAAATACCTAACAAAACAATTAAGGGAACGAAATGGGGTAAAATAGTGATCATGTAACAACCAGAAGGGCCTAGGTTGCCAAAAAGGGGAAAATTTATATTGATTAAAATTAAAACCCAACACACACATTGGGTGTGTGTGGATGTCGATATATCAACCAGGAAGAAGAGGGGGAAGGGGGTAAAACCCTAGCTCATAAAAACCTTCAAATTGAAAGAGGAATTTGGCAAGAAACTAATGCATGGGCCTAAATTCATGATCATCCAGTCTTTCTACACATTAGGTAGGTTGTAGAAGTTAATTTAGTGATTTAGTATGAAGTGAATCCATGATCAGTTTATGAATTTGTATGGAATTAAACATGTAGAGGTGTTAGAATCACCAAATAGATTGTATATTATGAACAAGTTCAATTAATTTGATGTCTTGACTTGAAACCCACTTGGTGATGATGTAGATGATAACATGAGTGTATTATTCATGTCTAAATCATGTCCAAATTTGATTGACTATGTTGTATATGGTGAATTCTTATTAGTCAGGTTGAAGTATAACATGAAATTTATTGATGTTTAGCTAGGGATGAATGAATGCAAAAATAGGGAATGAAAGCATAAAAGGATTGTACATTAAGCTTAGATGGTAGTACGCACACAAGGTGTTTGATGAAATGTCTAAACGACTATGATATGTAAAATTTCCTTCAAAGTAATAGCGGAGTATGCAAAGAATGTAAGAGTAAAGTACTTGATAGTAAATGCCATGAGGAACATACCCGTGATGAAATCTATGTATGAATGTGGTTGATATGTGATTTAATACAATTAAGCTTTAGAAATTGCATTATACGCTTGAATGATATGATAAATATATATGGATTGTTTAATCGTGTTAGTTTCGACTTAAGAATATATATGGAACGAATGAGAATCCCAGAAAAGAGTAAACTTAAATGATGTTGGCGTTAATTACGAAGATGCTGCTATGAACGGAATGGAATGTGTATGTGTATATGTAACTATTTGATCATGTGGACGAATATGACCTACAATATGAGTATGAAGCATAGATGGCATAATGACTATGTTCTAACATGTTAATTTGTGAATGAATGTGTGTCTAAGTTGGAAATTGAAATGCTTGATGGTTGACTTTCTGGAAAGTCAACAATTGTAGGAATGTTGTGATTTGGATCTCTTAACATAAATGAACGGTTTAGGAAGTCAAGTGATGCACGATATATTTATAGCAAGATATGTGATGGCATGTTCATATTATACGAGTAGGAAGGATCTCATTGTTAATCTATACTATGTGTTGCTAGAAATTGACTAATGAGAGTCAAATGTAGAGCATAAACTTAACGTGATTGATGTTATGTGTGGTCTTGTTTACTAACAAGGATATCAATGTATGGTCATGTAAGGATAGATAACATGTCTACGGGCTCAAGCACGGAGGCTAACGGGTCAAAAGTAAGCATGGAACCTATGCTTAAACTTGGACGCTAAAGGTAAGTAACTTCCGACTCACTTCTTATTACGCGCATAGAATTTTCATGTTTATGAATGTGGGGAAATTATGTAAGGTTATGAGGTGAAGGAAAGTATTACGATAATTATTGATCTAGTTAGACGAAAGTAGTTATCTAAGTCGAAGGTAATTTGGTGGTATTAAACGGGTCGAATAAATATGTATAAGTAAGGCAACGGTAATGAAATTCGTAAAGATCAAGGATCCGGGGTAAGGATTTTTAGTCTAATATGTAAGGGATTTTTTTACGGATATTTAGGAACAAGTTCCAAGTGATTCGGACGCAAAATGAACAAATTATGAGAATTTTGGTAACAAATTATAAGGCTGAACTGGGTACTACCGTAGCTTACGGTGGAGACCAGATGTAAAATGTTGATTTTGGGTATTGTTGCGTCCCGAAACATTCATAACCTCTAAGGTTAATGTAAAGGTCCCGAAAGACTTTCGGGAAGTAATATAACTTACCCAAGGATCGTAAAAGCTTATTTATGACGTTCGAATGTAAATAACGATACAACAGGCTCGTGAGGGATATGAAATCCATAGGTAGCATGAATTATATAAGCATGAATGCAGGATTGTATGTATGAGATTTATATTTGTTTATTTATGAATGTTGTATCTAAGATTTTGGTAGTATATTCATATGGGAAGGTGAGAGGTATATAAGAGTTTGGATATGCATGTATGTATGTAAGTAATGTATGTATGGACGCAAACGTGTAGGTGTATATTTAGGTGTAAGTATGTGTATGAATATATGTATATATGTACGTACGTATGAAGTGGCAATTAAATGTATATGAACAAATAGGGCTTGTGCTTATGCATAAATTGCCTCAATATGTTTGGAAGTTAACGTCATTGTTCATGTGTCTTGAGAATGAAATGAGCGTGCAGGAACACTAATGTTGAGCTAATGGAACATTGACATTGGGGGTGCAAGGATTAACTTATTTACACATGTGGTTAATGACGAACTGCGAGTATATGATGATTTAAGTACGGTATTTGATTGTGACTTGCATGAATGTATGAAGTATAGAGTCGTAAGGAGTACAGGTTATGCATATTTGTATGAGATACGTTTGTATGTATATGAATTCATGCAAATGTAATTACGGGTTGTAACCTTTTGAATGTAGATCAATGGTATATGCTTAAGCAAAGCTGTAGGTTTTCAATGCATTGAGTTGTTGTCTTGCTAACCATATTGCTAATGAGAATGAAACAGGGATGCAGGTATGTAAGCGTTAGGCCTTCGAAGGTGCGAGGTCCGGTGAATGAACAAGTTAGAAAGGATATAATTATGGAATAGTAAATATAGTTAGATTTCTATGTATTTATTGATTATTTATATATTCAATTAATCAAGTATGATGTCACCAAGCATTAACGTGTTGGTTTATTATGGTGGCCGCAGGTTAGTCAAATATTCATGATGGACTAGTGAACGAGGTTCGAGTCGAAGATCATGGATTGTACGGGAAGGCTGTCACGATGTTGTAATCACTTGATAGCATAGTTACATTTCATAAATGTTGAGTGATGTATTAATGTTATAAAAAAGATCGACTTAAACAATATTCAAGTATGTTAGAATAGTTAAAGGAAAGAAATTTTATGATACCTATTTCCGCTGCATAATTATGATTGGAACTTGATAGGACGTAACAAGTTGGTATCAGAGCCCCGGTTTGAGGGAAATCAAGTATGAAGAAGTAAATACTTGAACTCAAACCTATGTGCTCTTGTGTCAAGGAACCCGTACAATCCGAGACTCGATCAAGATCTAAGGGCAGAAGCAAAGGTAAGTGTGTACTTAAGTATGTATTTGAAGAAAACTGACAGTGTGTTGTGTGTAAGGTAACCATGATTAATTGGAGAAGGTGATCCGTGAATGCGGTCTAGGACCGACACCAAGGCGTGTAATAAGACAAACTTAAACCCAGTTACGTAAATTCATATGTGGGTACATGTAATGGTGAAACCTATTAAAGGAAGGATAATGATGGAATAGTAATGAAGTTTTGAAATGTTACACGTGCCAAAACCTAATTATTCGGACATAAGGCGATGATTATATGAAGGCACGAAACTAGTATGTGGACTGCGTACCTGGCCAGTACGCAAGAAAAATATGACGTTCGTGAGACCGTGATAATTGTTGCAGGTATGTTCGAAAGGATTGGGTATTAGGTGGACGTGTGGGTGAGAATTATAAGACTCTTAAAAAATTTTAAAGCACCTCATAAAAGTAATGGAATATATGAATGATATGTTTGAAACCGCGAGACGGATTCAAACATAAAAGTAATGGAATGTATGAATGATATATATGAATCCGCGAGATGGATTTAAGAACGAAAGAGTAACCGTAAATGGCCCGCGAACCTAAAATTGAGTTAAAGAAAGAAGTATGATTAAGTTACATGTTAGATGTGTTAGTAGATGACTCTTGAGAGTTGGAATGAATAATGGACTACGACCCGAACAATGACTTAAGTATGGGCGGGAAGGGTAAGTTTATTGCAAGAAATACTAAAATGATGTCTTGCAAGTATGCCTGAATGGAAAAGAAGTACGAATGTGTACATCAGTACATCCACGATAAGTAAGAAATGCCAGTTTGACCTTGATAAGTCAAACTGCAATAAGATGGCAAAATAACTAACAAAATGAAAGAATTGTATGTCAGAAATGGAATGTGTGATATGTTGAGGTATGTACGTAGGAAATTGTGAAAGAATTATAGGTGAATAATCACCGAGTAGAAAGAATATTTGAAGAGATTTACTAACCGCTAATTTTGTAGATGACAATGGTAGAACCCTTGATGTGATGAAAACCAGTAGAGTTGGTGAACGGATGCCCACGAGCAGAAGCTCGTCGCATGGATGGACAAGATCAACCCCATTATGGTACAGAATTGTGAAGGAGCGAGATAATTCGAGTTGTGATTCGTTGGATTGTGCCAAATTAGCGAGGTTAGTAAATTATTTAACTTGCGGATATTAAATAGGAAGTCACAGATTGAATAGTACTTCCGTGGGGACTAATGGAAACACATGCATGACATGGTATAAAAGGTTCGACCTTTAGAGGTCAACAAAGTAATGAAATTTAGGTTCAGACTAACGTCAACACGCAATGCGTATATGTGAATATAGCGAGAGTAGTACATAAGAACAAATGGATGGACAAGTTGAGAGGATATGAACGAAATGGATCGGAAATTTAACTCAAGGGTGTGTGTAGTTCCATGTATTGGAAGAAATGTATAAGGAAGTTTAACTCTGGAGTTAAGCACGAATATATGAATAGAAAATAGTAATCTTGTTGCAAAAACGAAACAAGAAATTAATGTTATATGGTTATTGCATGAACACATCCTGACTCCTTGTGTGACTATGAAAGTAACTAGAATAAATGTCGATGCAAGAATGTTGTAATGAGATCAAAACGAGTTTGAAAGTGACCAATGAAAGAGTAGAATGTCATGTATGATTCTTGAGTGAAAGTAGGAATAATTCAGTAGTTATTACTAATAAAGGTATAAACTAAAGGAATGAACAAGTAATAATGTTGTTCATTAGGAACTAACCTTATGTAAGAATCCAAAATATAAAGGAATGAATTTTAGGGGTGTGCCCTAGTGTGCATGCGGAAGAGTTAATAATAATAACCGGAAGGTGAAAGTGGATATTATCTAGTGGGAATGAACAAGGTTTCGAGGACGAAACCTTCTTTAAGGGTGGTAGATTTGTAACACCCCAAAACTCGAATTATTAAATTCGTTAGTATATTACCATATTTAATTAAATGAAATACAATAACTAAGTTAAAAAAACTTGGTTAAATACCTAACAAAACAATTAAGGGAATGAAATGGGGTAAAATAGTGATCATGTAACAACCAGAAGGGCCTAGGTTGCCAAAAAGGGGAAAACTTATATTGATTAAAATTAAAACCCAACACACACATTGGGTGTAACAACTCTCACCAAAACTATTAATTATTATTTTATTTTGTCCGATAGGAAACCCTAATTGAGACCCCCAAATAATCTTGCATAACCCCTAAAATTTTCAGAACAATCGGAATCAGGATCAGGGCCCTTAAAACTCACGGGGGGGGGGGGGGGTAATTTCCTGTCAGTATTATCTAAACAGTTTTACGTGTGATTCGAATTTTAACAAACGACCAACTCAGCAAGCCTACCAAGACACGGGGCTACCCTATGATAGGGTAGTACCCCTCGCGCCACGCTACGACCCCTCGCACCACGCGAGGGAGTCGGTTTTTCATATATAAATAGGGGAGTTTGGCACTTGATTTCCAGCGTTGGTTCGACGTAAAAACTCAATTCGTACGCTGAGTTATTGTCTGTATACTACAAAAACACACACAATCACAAATTTCTGCCGCGATAACAGGGTAATAACTCGATCGCTACTACGATTCAATGTCCGATCGATGAAAACTATCCAATGGATGTTTAAGTGCTGCCCTAATTAGGGTTATGCTTTGTCATTCGTCGTGAATTCGATGGATGTTTAAGTATCGCACTTTGTCATTCGTTGTGAAGGTTTTAATCTCGTGAGTTATCGTAAATGCTGTATTAGTTACTAACATAGTTCGTGTGCATTGTTATTTGAATTAGGTTAACAAGCTTATCAGTAGGCTAAACTCTGCTCAAATTAAACTTGCAAAGTGAGTCATTCTCTTTTTATCAATAATGTTTTACAATACTCCAAGTTGTTTTCAAAGGTTATAATTACAGGGATTAAGTCGTGGTTATCTTAATCACTGGCTAGTGGGGTATTGTGCACATTACTAATTTCTCACGGTTAGGCTAATAAATCCTAACAGTGATAAACGTCACTACTTGGGCTGGGACCCAATAGTGATATGACCATCGTCACCAGGTGACACGGCGCCAGATAAAAATAAGATAGAAGCCATTGTAATCGCTCTTATGCTGTAATTTATAACTATGTGTCATTTTGTCAAAATGAATGATTCACCAGTATTTCCCCGCTGACAAAATATTTTTAAAACATGTTTCAGGCGACCTGCTGTAAATCAAGGAATACGTGCTACGGAGCACTAACAAGCTTGAAGAGGTGGCTCAGTTAAAATGAATAAACATGTTTTAATAAATCAGGGAATTTCCTAGTAAAATTCCTCTATTGTAAATTACGGGGTTTATCCCGAATTATGAAATAAAATAATCGGGCATTTCAATTTTTAAAAGATCCTGTTAAAATCTTCCGTCGTCGCATCAATTAATAAATACCACAGGTTCCTGTCCCGCGGCTCCTGACCGGGTCAAACCGGGGCTGGGGCCGTGACAGGAAAAGGTGGTTTCAGAGCCACTGATTTAAGCCAATTAAGTATTTAGAAAATACTTAATTTTACTAATTGCCATTTTGGGATTACGTGTTTTATTATTTGAATATTTGTTTACAGTATGGGTAAACAAAGACTTTCGGACATCTATCATAAATTAGATACTGTACCGAAAGAAAAAGGAACTTCATCCTCAAAACACTCAGCAAATACTGAGGAAGGAATATTTGTTCGTAAGGCACAATATGAGAAACCACTTTCTCCTAATAAAAGAAGTTTGATTATTAGGAAAAGTCAGGAGAAAGTAAAGAAATCACAACCAAAAGAAGTAAGGATGCCTAAGGAGACACAGGAAATAGGCAGTAACCCACCATGGGAAGATGAATTAGATGAAAAGTGGGCAAATCTCTATATGTTAGCCACTGTAGCAGTAAATGCAAATCCTTAAATACTTCAAACTAGAAACTTTACCCAGTAAATAAATAAGTTTACAATAAACCCTAGTATGTTTTAATTATTCAGTTGTCCTTTGTATTAAATTAGTCACACAGTATGCAATAATACTTGAATATTTATCTGTGAAATTTTATTATAAAATTTTAACTTAGCATCTTGTGTGCATTTTTGCATATATGCTAAACAGCATGAATGAGTTATCTGAAGCCCTTCAGAATCTCAATCTCTATCCGGTGAAAGGGGAAGTTTTCAAAGACTTTACTGGTTACTTACCCGATGTGGAGGAACCTATGGAATTTCGAGCTCCACCTCCGGAGAAACCAAAGCCTAAGAAAAGGAGAAAATTTGTAGGATGGAGGCGTGTGCGCAGGAGGAAACCAGCAACTAGAAAGATTCCCAAAATAGAGAATCCCATAGATAAAGGAAAATGGATTGAAATCATGGAAGGTTCTGGGCAAGTAGAAATGGAAATCGGGGAAAGTTCTAAGCAAGTCGAGGAGTTGCCATTGCAGGAGGAATTGGATCGCGTACTGGCAAGCTGTGATATTCTCAGGCCTATCAATAATAATCTCTTTCCTTATCCTGCCAAAACCCAACTTCCAATAAATTTGGAACCAGCCATCCCAGAACCTTTGATCCATACCCAACCTTTAGGAGAAATGGACGAGTGGTGGACTAACGACTGGCAGTTTCAAAACCTCCTAAATAATCCTTATACTTTTTTCCCTCAGTTCGACCCAAAACCTATACCAAACCCACCAATGAGTAATGAAAATTTAGCTGAACTCCGCCACTTTGGCGAAGAGCTGATGGATGCAGGGAATAGGATCCGGGATGTGGGAGAACAGATCTCCTGGAAGTACGACGAGAGGGAACGTCGTTTCTGAGGGCCAGCTGACAAGAGATAGTGTGGTTGTGAAACTGTGATTGTATAATAATAATAGTAGTAAAATATAATCTTGTAAAATAACTAAAAATAAAACTTGTGTAAGATAACTGTGTGTACGGATGCCTAATATAATATAAAAGAAATGGATGTCGAGAAATCGACAATTTTGGCTATACGTGTGTTGTATTATGTGATTGTTTGCATATAGCTATTATTAATTTTATGCTAATAATTTATATATATTAATTATCAGATGGAAAACGCTAATAATGAACCAGTTAACGAGGTTAACCAATCATCACAACACCAGGAGGATCAATTTATGACTAGGCAAGATATCGAGAATATCGTTGCTCAAGGAATAGCCAATGCTATTCCAGCAATCCTTGCTGCTGCCCAGAAACCTGTTGAACCTCAACAAATTATTCCTAGTAAGCGTACTCATGAAGATAACTTCAGTAATAGCGTAAATGGAGGTGGCAATCATACTAACAACGATAATGAGATACGGAAAGCCCCAATTCTCAAAAGAATGAAAGCTGCAACGCCTGGTTGCACGTATAAAGAATTTCTTGCTTGTAAACCAGCTGAATTTGCAGGCAATGAAGGGGCGACTGCGGCACTGCGTTAGTTAGAGAAAACTGAAGCAGTAATTATGATAAGTAAATGTGCTGAGGAAGACAAGGTCATGTATGTGTCGCATCTTTTTAAAGAAGGGGCGCTAGAATGGTGGAATACGGTACTTCAAGCCAAAGGAAGAAATATGGCCTATGCCATGAGTTGGGAAGAATTTAAGAAACTAATGGAAAGAAAATTTTGTCCCGAATATGAAAAGGAACAAATGGCAAATAGGTTCCTAAACCATCGGATGATGGGTGTAGATTGTCGAGGATATACTTCAACATTCTTCGAGTATGCGAGAGTGGTACCAACCCTGGCTTCACCAGAACCGGTGCTCATTTCCCGCTATATTTGGGGATTGATCGACGAAATCCGTAATATCTTTAAAGCTGCGAGACCTCGCACTATTGATGATGCGGTAGAATTAGCTAACACCCTAACTGACGAACTGGTACGCACAAGTGAAGAAAACCGGAAAAAGGAAGTAGCCCAAAAGATTACCCAAGGATTCCGTGTGGGTAACCGTAGTAGTTTCAGGAAAAAGGGAACTGGGCAATCTTCCACTGTTCCATTTTGCAATACCTGCAAAAGAAAGCATTTTGGAAGATGCAAGGGGTATTGCAATTTTTGCAAAATTCCAGGACATCAAGAGGAAGATTGCAGAAAGAAGAAAGCAACAGTTTGTTACAACTGTGGAGAAGCTGGACATTTTAGGCCAGACTGCCCGAAATTGGTCAAACCAGCTGATAACAAAGCCAAACCTGCAGAAGGAACTACAAAGAAGAACGTAAGAGCTTTTCAACTGACTACGCAGGAAGCCGAACTAATTCCTGACGTAATAGCTGGTACGTTCCTAGTCCACAACTTCTATGCAAAAGTATTATTTGACTCTGGTGCAAACCAAAGTTTTATAAATACTTCATTCTGCCAAGCTCTTAAGTTACCCTTAACCACCCTTAGGCAGATTTTTACAGTCGAAACAACAGATGGGAATTCTGTTAACATAGATAAGGTTTTGCGAGAAGGAAAGATAGAACTCTTAGGTCATAAATTTTCTGCAAACCTATTACCAATGAATTTAGCCGGATTCGATGTTGTGTTAGGAATGGATTGGTTAGTAGCCAACCATGCTCGAATCCTTTGTGACAAAAATTCCGTAGAAATTCGTACCCCCACAGGAGAGGTAATTTCAATCACAGGAAATAAACCACGAAAGCCATTAAAATTCATTTCAGTAATAAAGTTGGCCAGTTATTCAAGAAAACAGGCAATGGTGTATATGATTTCAGTAATCATTAACACGAAGGGAAGAGAACTTAAGGAAATTCCAGTAGTATCAGAATACCCAGATGTATTCCCAGAAGAACTCCCGGGATTACCACCCGACAGGGAAGTAGAACTTAGAATTCATCTAATCCCTGGAACTATACCGATAGCCAAAGCACCTTATCGGTTAGCACCCACTGAAATGCTAGAATTAAAGAAACAATTAGATGAATTGTTAAGTAAAGGATTCATACAACCTAGTTCATCCCCTTGGGGAGCACCAGTGTTGTTCGTAAAGAAAAAGGACGGTTCAATGCGAATGTGTATTGATTATAGGGAATTAAATAAGGTTACAATTAAGAATCGATATCCATTATCTAGGATTGATGACCTTTTTGATCAACTTCAAGGAGCTAGATATTTTTCTAAGATTGACTTACGCTCTGGATATCATCAATTAAAAGTACAAGAAGAAGACATACCTAAAACTGCTTTTAGAACTAGGTATGGTCATTACGAGTTTACAGTCATGCCCTTCGGACTAACGAATGCACCTGCAGCATTCATGGACATGATGAATAGAATCTGTAAACCGTACTTGGATAAATTTGTAATTGTCTTCATCGACGATATACTTATTTATTCCAAAAGCCAGGATGAACACTGTCAGCACTTGCATGCACTCTTAACTTTGTTAAGAAAAGAAAAGCTTTACGCCAAATTCTCGAAGTGTGAATTTTGGCTACAGGAAGTGCAATTTTTAGGACACATGGTGAACCACGAAGGTATTCACGTAGATCTCTCTAAAATAGAAGCAATCACCAAATGGAAAGTCCCACAATCAGCTATGGAAATTAGAAGCTTTTTAGGGTTAGCTGGATACTATAGGCGCTTTATTAAGGATTTTTCTAAAATAGCGGTGCCATTAACTAAGCTAACCTGTAAAGCAGTTAAGTTTGAATGGGGACCTAGGCAAGAAGAAGCCTTTAGGATTTTGAAGCAAAAATTAACAAATGCTCCAATTCTAGCTTTGCCAGAAGGAACAGAAGATTTTGAAGTTTAGTGTGATGCTTCTAAGTTAGGATTATGATGTGTGCTAATGCAACGCAAGAAGGTAATTGCGTATGCCTCAAGGCAATTGAAAAAGCACGAGGAAAACTATACGACTCATGACTTAGAATTAGGAGCCATAATTTTTTCCCTTAAGATTTGGAGACACTATCTGTATGGAAGTAAGTTTACTGTCTATACGGATCATAAGAGCTTAAGGTACATATTTGGGCAAAAAGAATTAAACATGAGGCAAAGGAGATGGATGGAAATCCTAAGTGATTACGACTGTGATATCCAATATCACGAAGGAAAGGCAAACGTAGTTGCAGATGCCTTAAGTCGTAAGTATCATGAAAAGCAAAAGCGAGTTCGTGCTCTCAGACTAAATCTACAGTTAGATTTAATGGAACAACTAAAGAATGTTCAGGAAACAGCAATCAAGGATGATGCTGAAGAAATGAAAGGAAGAATAAAGGAATTAGAGCAAGGAAGTGATGGAATTTGGAGATTCCATAAGAAAAGGATTTGGGTACCTAAGCAAGGAGAATTAAGAGATAAAATTTTAGAAGAAGCTCATAAATCTAGGTATACCATGCATCCATGAAACAATAAAATGTACCAAGATTTAAGGAATAATTTTTGGTGGATAGGAATGAAAAAGGACATAGCTAGATATGTTTCTAAGTGTCTTACTTGTTCACAAGTTAAGGCAGAACACCAGAAACCTTCGGGTTTACTTCAACAGTTAGAAATGCCTGTATGGAAATGGGAACTCATAACAATGGACTTTGTTACAAAGTTACCCAAAACCAGAAAAGGTAATGACGCGATTTGGGTAATTGTGGACCGATTAACCAAGTCAGCTCATTTTCTACCCATGAAAGAAACCTTTAGCATGGAAAAGTTGGCAAAGTTGTATGTAGACGAAGTAGTATCCTTACATGGAGTTCCACTCTCCATTGTATCGGATAGAGATAGTCGTTTCACTTCCCATTTCTGGACAAATTTTCAGGAAGCAATGGGAACCCGACTAAATTTAAGCACTGCATACCATCCTCAGACAGACGGATAAAGTGAAAGGACAATCCAAACTCTGGAAGACATGCTCAGGGCATGTGTAATAGATTTTGGTGGAAACTGAGACGATCATCTACCCTTAATTGAATTCTCCTATAACAATAGTTATCATACAAGCATTGAAGCTGCCCCATTCGAGGCACTGTATGGACGAAAATGCAGAACTCCAGTTTGCTGGGCAGAAATAGGAGAAAGCCAATTATCAGGTCCCGAAATTGTACAAGAAACTACCGACAAGATCACTCAAATCAAGGAAAGACTAAAGACGGCTCGAGATCGCCAGAAGAGTTATGCAGACAATCGACGCAAACCATTAGAGTTCCAAGTTGGAGACAATGTACTCTTGAAAGTTTCTCCTTGGAAAGGAGTAGTTCGGTTCGGTAAGAAAGGAAAGCTAAGTCCATGATACTAAGGACCATTTTCAGTAATTCAACGTATAGGACCAGTTGCCTATCGCTTACAACTACCAGAAGAGTTAGCTGGAGTACATGATGTATTTCATGTATCCAATCTCAAGAAATGTCTATCTGACGAATCCCTGGTAGTACCTCTTCAAGATGTAGAGGTAAATGAAAAGCTGAAATTTATGGAGAAACCACTGCAGATAGAGGACAGAAAGGTCAAGTTTCTCAAACACAAACGACTAGTGCTAGTCAAAGTCAAATGGGATTCCAAGAGAGGACCAGAGTACACGTGGGAGCTGGAATCAGAAATGAAGCGGAAATATCCTCATTTATTCCAATAAATCTCGAGGACGAGATTTTATTAAGGTGGGGAGGATGTAACAACTCTCACCAAAACTATTAATTATTATTTTATTTTGTCCAATAGGAAACCCTAATTGAGGCCCCCAAGTAATCCTGCATAACCCCTAAAATTTTCAGAACAATCGGAATCAGGATCAGGGCCCCTAAAACTCAGGGGGGGGGGGTAATTCCCCGTCAGTATTATCTAAATAGTTTTACGTGTGATTCGAATTTTAACAAACGACCAACTCAGCAAGCCTACCAAGACACGGGGATACCCTATGGTAGGGTAGTACCCCTCGCGCCACGCGAGGGAGTCGGTTTTTCAGATATAAATAGGGGAGTTTGGCACTTGATTTCCTGCGTTGGTTCGACATAAAAACTCAATTCGTACGCTGAGTTATTGTCTGTATACTACAAAAACACACACAATCACAAATTTCTGCCGCGATAACAGGGTAATAACTCGATCGCTACTATGATTCAATGTCCGATCGATGAAAACTATCCAATGGATGTTTAAGTGCTGCCCAAATTAGGGTTATGCTTTGTCATTCGTCGTGAATTCGATGGATGTTTAAGTATCGCACTTTGTCATTCGTTGTGAAGGTTTTAATCTCGTGAGTTATCGTAAATGCTGTATTAGTTACTAACCTAGTTCGTGTGCATTGTTATTTGAATTAGGTTAACAAGCTTATCAGTAGGCTAAACTCTGCTCAAATTAAACTTGCAAAGTGAGTCATTCTCTTTTTATCAATAATGTTTTACAATACTCCAAGTTGTTTTCAAAGGTTATAATTACAGGGATTAAGTCGTGGTTATCTTAATCACTGGCTAGTGGGGTATTATGCACATTACTAATTTCTCACGGTTAGGCTAATAAATCCTAACATTGATAAACGTCACTACTTGGGCTGGGACCCAATAGTGATATGACCATCGTCACCAGGTGACACGGCGCCAGATAAAAATAAGATAGAAGCCATTGTAATCGCTCTTATGCTGTAATTTATAACTATGTGTCATTTTATCAAAATGAATGATTCACCAGTATTTCCCCGCTGACAAAATATTTTTAAAACATGTTTCAGGCGACCTGCTGTAAATCAAGGAATACGTGCTACGGAGCACTAACAAGCTTGAAGAGGTGGCTCAGTTAAAATGAATAAACATGTTTTAATAAATCAGGGAATTTCCTAGTAAAATTCCTCTATTGTAAATTACGGGGTTTATCCCGAATTATGAAATAAAATAATCAGGCATTTCAATTTTTAAAAGATCCTGTTAAAATCTGCCGTCGTCGCATCCATTATAAAATACCACGGGTTCCTGTCCCGCGGCTCCTGACCGGGTCAAACCGGGGTTGGGGCCGTGGCATTGGGTGTGTGTGGGTGTCGATATATCGACTAGGAAGAAGAGGGGGAAGGGGGTAAAACCCTAGCTCATAAAAACCTTCAAATTGAAAGAGGAATTTGGCAAGAAACTAATGCACGGGCCTAAATTCATGATCATCCAGTCTTTCTACACATTAGGTAAGTTGTAGAAGTTAATTTAGTGATTTTGTATAAAGTGAATCCATGATCAGTTCATGAATTTGTATGGAATTAAACATGTAGAGGTGTTAGAATCACCAAATAGATTGTATATTATGAACAAGTTCAAGTAATTTGATGTCTTGACTTGAAACCCACTTGGTGATGATGTAGATGATAACATGTGTGTATTATTCATGTCTAAATCATGTGCAAATTTGATTGATTATGTTGTATATGGTGAATTCTTATTAGTTAGGTTGAACTATAACATGAAATTTATTGATGTTTAGCTAGGGATGAATGAATGCAAAGATAGGGAATGAAAGCATAAAAGGATTGTACATTAAGCTTAGATGGTAGTACGCACACAAGGTGTTTGATGAAATGTCTAAACGACTATGATATGTGAAATTGCCTTCAAAGTAATAGCGGAGTATGCAAAGAATGTAAGAGTAAAGTACTTGATAGTAAATGCCATGAGGAACATACCCGTGATGAAATCTATGTATGAATGTGGTTGATATGTGATTTAATAGAATTAAGCTTTAGAAATTGCATTATACGCTTGAATGATATGATAAATATATATGGATTGTTTAATCGTGTTAGTTTCGACTTAAGAATAGATATGGAACGAATGAGAATCCCAGAAAAGAGTAAACTTAAATGATGTTGGCGTTAATTACGAAGATGCTGCTATGAACGGAATGGAATGTGTATGTGTATATGTAACTATTTGATCATGTGGCCGAATATGACCTACAATATGAGTATGAAGCATAGATCGCATAATGACTATGTTCTAACATGTTAATTTGTGAATGAATGTGTGTCTAAGTTGGAAATTGAAATGCTTGATGGTTGACTTTCTGGAAAGTCAACAATTGTAGGAATGTTGTGATTTGGATCTCTTAACATAAATGTACAGTTTAGGAAGTCAAGTGATACACTATATATTTATAGCAAGATATGTGATGGCATGTTCATATTATACGAGTAGGAAGGATCTCATTGTTAATCTATACTATGTGTTGCTAGAAATTGACTAATGAGAGTCAAATGTAGAGCATAAACTTAACGTGATTGATGTTATGTGTGGTCTTGTTTACTAACAAGGATATCAATGTATGGTCATGTAAGGATAGATAACATGTCTACGGGCTCAAGCACGAAGGCTAACGGGTCAAAAGTAAGCATGGAACCTATGCTTGAACTTGGACGCTCAAGGTAAGTAACTTCCGACTCACTTCTTATTATGCGCATAGAATTTTCATGTTTATGAATGTGGGTAAATTATGTAAGGTTATGAAGTGAAGGAAAGTATTAAGATAAGTATTGATCTAGTTAGACGAAGGTAGTTATCTAAGTCGAAGGTAATTTGGTGGTATTAAACGGGTCGAATTAATATGTATAAGTAAGGCAACGGTAATGAAATTCGTAAAGATCAAGGATCCGGGGTAAGGATTTTTAGTCTAATATGTAAGGGATTGTTTTACGGATATTTAGGAACAAGTTCCAAGTGATTCGGACGCAAAAGAACAAGTTATGAGAATTTTGGTAACAAATTGGAAGGCTGAATAGGGCACTACCGTAGCTTACGGTAGCCACCCGTAAGCTACAGTAGGTGTTGAAGGCCCAATTTCCACCGTAAGGCAGTAGATATTCACCGTAGCGATTTTAAGGCCACTGTAAGCTACCGTAGCTTACGGTGGAGACCAGATGTGAAATGTTGATTTTGGGTATTGTTGCGTCCCGAATCATTCATAACCTCTAAGGTTCATGTAAAGGTCCCGAAAAACTTCCGGGAAGTAATATAACTTACCCAAGGATCGTAAAAGCCTATTTATGACGTTCGATTGTAAATAACGATACAACGGGCTCGTGAGGGATATGAAATCCATAGGTAGCATGAATGATACAAGCATGAATGCAGGATTGTATGTATGAGATTTATATTTGTTTATTTATGAATGTTGTATCTAAGATTTTTGGTTGTATATTCATATGGGAAGGTGAGAGGTATATAAGAGTTTGGATATGCATGTATGTATGTATGTATGTATGTATGGACGCAAACGTGTAGGCGTATATTTATGTGTAAGTATGTGTATGAATATATGTATATATGTACGTACGTATGAAGTGGCAATTAAATGTATATGAACAAATAGGGCTTGTGCTTATGCATAAATAGCCTCAATATGTTTGGAAGTTAACGTCATTGTTCATGTGTCTTGTGAATGAAATGAGTGTGCAGGAACACTAATGTTGAGCTAATGGAACATTGACATTGGGGTGCAAGGATTAACTTATTTACACATGTGGTTAATGACGAACTGCGAGTATATGATTTAAGTACGGTATTTGATTGTGACTTGCATGAATGTATGAAGTATAGAGTCGTAAGGAGTACAGGTTATGCATATTTGTATGAGATGCGTTTGTATGTATATGAATTCATGCAAATGTAATTACGGGTTGTAACCTTTTGAATGTAGATCAATGGTATATGCTTAAGCAAAGCTGTAGGTTTTCAATGCATTGAGTTGTTGTCTTGCTAACCAGATTGCTAATGAGAATGAAACAGGGATGCAGGTATGTAAGCGTTAGGCCTTCGAAGGTGCGAGGTCCGGTGAATGAACAAGTTTGAAAGGATATAATTATGGAATAGTAAATATAGTTAAATTGCTATGTATTTATTGATTATTTATATATTCAATTAATCAAGTATGATGTCACCAAGCATTAACGTGTTGGTTTATTACGGTGGCCGCAGGTTAGTCAAATATTCATGATGGACATGTGAACGAGGTTCGAGTCGAAGATCATAGATTGTACGGGAAAGCGGTCATGTTGTTGTAATCACTTGATAGCATAGTTACATTTCGTAAATGTTGAGTGATGTATTAATGTTAAAAAAAGATCTACTT
Organism: Helianthus tuberosus; assembly: GCA_030545235.1. Taxonomy (NCBI): domain Eukaryota; kingdom Viridiplantae; phylum Streptophyta; class Magnoliopsida; order Asterales; family Asteraceae; genus Helianthus; species Helianthus tuberosus. Next base: position 32,593,578 of record CM060351.1, on the reverse strand, counting down.
AAACAATATTCAAGTATGTTAGAACAGCTAAAGGAAAGAAATTTTACGATACGTATTTCCGCTGCATAATTATGATTAAAACTTGATAGGACGTAACAAGTTGGTATCAGAGCCTCGGTTTGAGGGAAATCAAGTATGAAGAAGTAAATACTTGAACTCAAACATGTGTGCTCTTGTGTCAAGGAACCCGTACAATCCGAGACTCGATCAAGATCTAAGGGCAGAAGCAAAGGTAAGTGTGTACTTAAGTATGTATTTGAAGAAAACTGACAGTGTGTTGTGTGTAAGGTAACCATGATTAATTGGAGAAGGTGATCTGCGAATGCGGTCTAGGACCGACACCAAGGCGTGTAATAAGACAAACTTAAACCCAGGTACGTAAATTCATATGTGGGTACATGTAATGGTGAAACCTATTAAAGGAAGGATAATGATGGAATAGTAATGAAGTTTTGAAATGTTACACGTGTCGAAACCTAATTATTCGGACATAAGGCGATGATTATATGAAGGCATGAAACTAGTATGTGGACTGCGTACTTGGCCAGTACGCCAGGAATATATGACGTTCGTGAGCCCGTGATAATTGTTGCAGGTATGTCCGAAAGGATTGGGTATTAGGTGGACGCATGGGTGAGAATTATAAGACTCTTTAAAAAATTTAAAGCACCTCATAAAAGTAATGGAATGTATTAATGATATGTTTGAAACCACGAGACGGATTCAAACATAAAAGTAATGGAATGTATGAATGATATGTATGAATCCGCGAGATGGATTTAAGAACGAAAGAGTAACCGTAAATGGCCCGCGAACCTAAAATTGAGTTAAAGAAAGAAGTATGATTAAGTTACATGTTAGATGTGTTAGTAGATGACTCTTGGGAGTTGGAATGAATAACGGACTACGACCCGAACAATGACTTAAGTATGGGTGGGAAGGGTAAGTTTATTGCAAGAAATACTGAAATTATGTCTTGCAAGTATGCCTGAATGGAAAATAAGTACGAATGTGTACATCAGTACATCTACGATAAGTAAGAAATGCCATTTTGACCTTGATAAGTCAAACTGCAAAAAGATGGCAAAATAACTAACAAAATGAAAGAATTGTATGTCAGAAATGGAATTTAGGTGATAGTTTTAATTAAAAGAAATGTATGTTGCTCGCACATTGTTTTATAATAGATTTACAAATATGTTTAAACGTATATTCATTGAGTTACCAATTTCGATTTGTGAGTTTTATAATTTTTTTTTCAACAGGGTAATAAAAAATACTAAAATTTTCAGACCCATTATTTTCATTGTCTGCTTTTGTAAATAGACACTAAATCATATTAAAACCAAGATTTAAACATACACTTATCATCTGTTATATTATTGTTGGTAATTAAGGGGGCGTTTGGAAACATTGATTAAGTGTTGAACCAGTAAGAGGTCTGAACCATTAAGTGTTGAATCAGTAAAATGTCTGAACCATTAAGAGGCTGTATAATGCTTAACCGTTCAGAGGCAAATGTCTGATCAATTCAGATTATAGGCCTTAACCATTCAGACTCTGTATAATGTTTAACCATTCAAAGGCAAATGTCTGAACTATTCAGACTTCTGCCTGTGAAACAAACAGTCTGAACCATTAAGTGTTGAACTAGTAAGAGATCTGAACCATTAAAAGTCTCGTTAAGAGGTAAACAAACAACTCCTAATATTTACACTAAATCATTATTTTCATTATCTGCGTTTGTAAATAGACACTAAATAAAACTTTTATTTCTATTGTAGTACTATATAATTTGTGTGAGAGTGTATAATTATTGTAAATGTGGTTTTGTAAATAAAAAATTACAACAAATAGATGGTGATTTGCAGCGGAAGCTATTATCAGTTTGGATGAGCAATCCCAAACTCCCTCACTATAGGTTAGTTCAAAAAAGATACCACAATATATGATTATTTTCAGAAGTAATAGTAATCACCATATCAGTATATTTAATAAAAGTAACCCGGAATTAGCAAATTCCTTTCACCAAATCGAACTACATCAAAAGTAAGAAACATTTAAATCAATCCGGAAAGAAATTACATAAAGCTTCTTCTTCTTTTCCATTTCGCTCACATGCGTCAATTGAGCAACATTCTTTTTTGCCTAGAAAGATATCACAAACATTAGCATGTATTCAATGTGGAAATCGTATGAATACTTTAAACTTCCTAAACGGGTCAAATGGGTAGTAATGTAAGGAAATGGACTAAGTTGAAAACTAAATGCAACACGTGCTTGTAATCTCATATCTCCTTTGAGATCGGAACCTTGGATATCTCTTTTGTAAGAATTCTTATCCCTTTAACCAAGATTCAAATAACTTTTGCTATAGTTTCGCAACAATGTAACCTTTTTTTCACAAATATATCATTATTATTGGTCATTTCATCTATTATTTCTATAAAGAGTAAGCATATGCATAAGACTCAAATAGTTCAACTTTAAACAACATTATTTTCTACATGTTTTATTACAGTTGATTATTTCGTTATAATAATTCTAAATCACATATGTAACCATTGTCAAAATGCATATCTAACGAACCTCATAATAGTTTTTAGGGGTCAAGTTATTCTACAAAGACTTCTAATTGTAAGAAGTGTAAGAAGGATTTATAGAGTGACAAGTGTCCAATAACCTAAAACTAAACCCACTACATCACCACCAAAAACCTAAACACCCACCCCCACCCCACCCCACCACCACCCAAAAACCTAACCCCCCCCCCCCCCCCCCCCCCCCCGCAAAAAAAAAAAACTATACCTCACCAAAAAAAACCCCCAAAAAACCTAACCCCCCCCCACCTCCACCCCCTAAAAACCTAAAAAAACCTAACCCCCCCCCCCCCCCCCCAAAAAAAAAAAACCTAAAAAAAACTAAACACCCACCACCACCCAAAAACCTAAACCCCCCACCCCCCACCCCCTCGGCAAAAAAAAAAAAAAAATTTTTTTTTTGGTGGGTGAGGTGGGGGGGGGGGGGGGGTGGGAACCCCCACCCCCTCGGCAAAAAAAAAAAAAAAAAATTTTTTTTTTTTTTTTTTGGTGGGTGAGGTGGGGGGGGGGGGGGTTGGTGGTGGTGGATGTTTAAGGTTTTTTTTTTTTTTTTTAGTGGGTTTTTTTTGTGTAGTGGGTTTTTTAGGTTATTGGACACTTGTCACTCTATAAATCCTTCTTACACTTCTTACAATTAGGATCCTTTGTATTTGATCCTAATCCTAGTTTTTAGTTCAAGACTCGCATTTTAAAACCCTCACTAAGATACTCCTCATGATTACATAAAAGTTTAATTAAGTTGATGGTTTTGAAATACAAATGATTGAGAACTTTGGTTGGTTAAGATGACTGGAAAGTGGCGGTACACATTATTTTTGTATGCTCTTGGTTGTTGGGGTCAAATGCATTAGATTAGACATGCACCACTCATATGCAACAAATGACGATATACAAAATTCTAATGCAATAAAAACTCATACAAATCAATAGGTCTAACCGAAAACAAAATTTAAAATAAATAAATAAATAAGCATTAATAATTTAGAGGAACTAAACAAAAGATATGTGGACTTTAATATAATCAAATTCAAATAAATTGGGTTAACTTAAAAGAATTGAAATTGTTACTGGGTATATTCCGTTGGCACAGAATTCAAAGAAATGTTCCAACCCTTCCATAAAATTATAACCTACAATCAGTGTTGTAGTAATTGCTAGTCGCTAGTCGGACGGCGGGGTGGGGACTAGCGATTAATTGGGGATTAATCGGAATTTATGAGGATTAATCGGGGATTAATCGGCACCTGTCGGGATTTTTACAACCATGCCTACAATATGAATTTCTTAAGTTAAAATCATAAACATACATGAGATTTTTTTCATTATTAGCAAAACAAAAAAGCCAATAAGTCAATAAATTGTTTCAAAAAGCTTAGCCAAATATGCCCAAAGTTAGCCAATAGTACCTTATGTTACTATTTGTTGGGTTATATAATAGGTGATTATAGTTTTTTTTTTTTTTTATGTCATATACCCCTGGGCTAAAAAGGATTTTTTTTTTAATATTTTTATATAGCATTTGTTGGGCTTCAGCCCATTCCCTAATCCACTTAGATATATAGCCAGCCACTGATGGTCTTCTTCTTCATCCCCATTGCATAAACCCTAGCCTAGCCTGCGGTTCACCATCATCACCGATTCACCGCACCGCTGTGTCCATGGCCGAAGAAGAAGGAAGGTATTATTAGTTCCCCTTTTTTGGCATATGACATTATATGTATCTTTTTTGGTTGTTGTTATTTAAATGCCTTTTGTTTGCTTGTTTGAATATGTGTTGCTTGCTTGTCATAGAAACTTTAATATGCATTTTGTGAACAAAAAGACAAGTAATTAGTTTCTGTAATTCATGCTACCTTACAAATCAAGTTGGGTTGACCCTAAACACTCTTCATTCACTACAACTTGTAACCTTACTCTAAACAATTAGAGTGTTAAATATGATTATAAAAGTTATGTTTTTTCAGCAACAATAATCTTTCTGAATTATTATTATTAGCTTAGGCTGCTGTTTTATGCAATAAAACTGATTATTTGGGTGACTTTCAATCCTAACCAGCAATACGAACCAGCAGCAGCAGCAGCAGCTACTGATTACTCTACATATGGGAGGGACATGGAGCAAACAGAAGTACGTTGCAACCGAAGGAAGCAGAATAGAGAAACGTCTTGTAAAGATTCCTTTGACTTCGTCACTTTCGGATTTGACGTATTCAGAGCTCATGGATCATGTGAAGAGGGAGGCAGGTTCATTTGGAAATGAGAAATTAACATACAAATCATCCGAGAAGCCTGTATTAGGCATGCGTATACCAGGCGTGAGAAAAGTTGATTTTTTAGCACTTACTATCCAGAGCGAGTGGAACATGAAGCCCTTTTTGAATCATGTGGCAGAGCTTTTAGCTTTATCGGAACCTGTAGACTTGTACCTTGGTTGAATCCTTCCTTCCTTCCTTCCTGAAGCCATGTCTTATGTTTTGTTTTTACTAGTAGTATCTTTTATGTTTAAGATGGTTAAGTAAGTACTAAGATGCTTCAGGTTATTACGTTTATGTCTAAGATGGTTAAATTAATGATTGTATATATGGTTTTAACTGATAATAGATGCTTTTATCGATTGTCCATTGTTTCCTAATAGAATTTCGCAAGTCCACCACCACAACCCAATTCAGTCCGGTAACTGAAACCAAATTTGTCAACTTTGTACCAGTTTATCATCTCACAAGATTATTACTTTCAACCAAAGCCTATCAAATGTTTATTCCAAGCCTATGAAAGTGGCATTTTACTCTGCTTAAAATTAAAGATACATACCTCAGAATTTAGGGGCGGATCATCCACACGGGCCAGCTTGTATACATATATACACAATCAACAATTTCATATTGAATTTCTGTATCATATTAGCTCACACAATCATCACCGATGATCTAAACCTGATTTTCGTTCTGTTTTATTTTGTTTTGTTTCATTTTCTGCTATTTCTGGATCGGATTGTCGATGTTGTGAGAATTCGGTTGATAAATATTGATTATAATCGGAAACTGGATTGATAGAATGAAAAAAATGGATGAAGATATGTATGAGAGATTGAGAAGAAGGATGCTGGAGTTAGCAAATGATTGTCAAACAACATCGTATGGATCGGTTTCGTCGAGTGGAGTTTGGGACAAGCATCAGGATGATGTTAGCTATAATCAGCTTCAGAAGGTAGTTCAGTTAGATTTGAAGTTGTGTTATTAGATGTAATTGTTTATATTGAATTTCTCTGTAAGTAGATTGAGTTTGTTTATATATCTGTATGATTAGATATATTTTGTTGTCTGTTTGAATCGATACTTATAACTAGGTTTATCATGATAGATTAGAGAATGTTTCGGTTCAATTTAAGAGCAGCACGTATTATAAGACTTACAAGTAAGTAAGATTGTGTGTTTAGTTTTTAAAAGTGTAATGCTAGAAGCAAGCAATCCGTTTTTTGTGCGATTTAGAGTTGGTAATGCAATGTTCAAAGGATTGAGTTCTTATAGTTTATTCAAACTCGAATATGATAAACAATAAATGTTAATTATTAGGTTTTTGTACTTGTAAGTAGGCTTATCATGATCAATTACTAATTAGACAATGTATTGGTTCAATGTTGACTGTGGTGATAATGGTTCAATTTTAGAGCATCACATAACTTAAGACTTACATGTAGGATCGTGTGCGTATTTGGAGGTGTAATGTTAGAAGCAAGAAAACTGTTTTTTTGTGCGAATTCAAGTTGGCAATGTAATGTTTAAACTTTAAAGCATTTAGTATAGTTGAATTAAACTAGAATATGATAAGAAATAGATGTTAATTATTAGGTTTTTTGTATTTATTGTAGTTCTGGAGTGAGTTACCACCGCAAGCTAGGCAAGAGCTTCTAGGATCGACAAACAAACGAAGCGCGTAAGTATATGTACTGCTCCCGATGCAAGGGACTACTTCTAGAAGGTTTTATGCAGATTGTCATGTACGGAAAGTCATTGCACCAAGACGGAATGTGTAGTCAGGGTAATAGACTAGTAACCCCAAAGTCTCATATCGTTGAAAACGTGTGTTTGACGAGTGGCTGTAATGATGATGTTCAAGATCCATCTGTCCATCCGTGGGGAGGTCTAACTACCACTAGAGACGGAGCACTCACCGTGTTGGATTGTTATATTTATTCGAAGTATTTGAAGGGACTACAAAATGTACGTTCCTGATGCCTGTATTATTGTTGATCAATTTTTGCAATCTTTTTACCTTATCTTACATTAAGAAGAAATCAGGTATTTTATAGTGCTAGAGCAAGGGATCGGGAACGTGAATTACTTTCTCCTGATGCATGTGGAGGAGGAGGTCGTGGGTGGATTAGACACAGGGCCTGGAAACATGTGCTTTGCATATTGCCAGACTTTCAGTTGACACGTTGGTTGAGTTTTGCATACTGCGTTGGTTGAGTTTCAGCTGACTCAGCAGGAACATACACACATTACGAATGGCCTGTTGGAAACGGAGCAGGAAAATCTGATATATTAGATTTTGAAAATGTCGGATCAAATACAAGGGTTCAAGTCAACGGTCTAGATCTCACCGGTTTAAACTCATGTTACATCACTTTAAGGGCATGGAGAACCGATGGACGGTGTAACGAAGTTTCAGTCAAAGCTCACGCATTGAATGGTCAACAATGTGTTCATGGAAGACTTGTAGTCGGTGACGGTTATGTTACAATCACAAGAGGTGAAAGCGTTAGAAGGTTCTTTGAGCATGCAGAAGAGGCTGAGGAAGAAGAGGTAGTTAGTGGTTACCTTTTCTTTTTGTAATTAATCTTTTAGTCGTCCTTTTACTTACATAAATGATGAATCTTATTGATTTGAATCGTTTATCAGGATGATGATTCCATAGGCAATGATGGGAATCAATTAGATGGAGCATGCTCCCGTCCCCAAAAACATGCCAAGAGTCCAGAACTTGCTCGAGAATTTCTTTTAGATGCCACAACAGTTATTTTTAATGAACAGGTATATTAAATATACATCCACTGCTTCTAATACCAATCATGAATAATAATGTAAGCTTTTTTATATGAAAGGTTGAAAAGGCTTGTCGAGAAGGGACTGCACGTCAAAATGCACATAGCATGTTTGTATCGCTTGCATTAAAATTACTGGAAGAACGTGTGTTGGTTGCATGCAAGGACATCATTACTTTAGAAAAACAGGTAAACGAACCATTTTTATATTAACTAGTGGGTTACCACCCGCGCTCCAAAGCGGGTTCGAAACGTAGATAAAAATTCGCAAATCGCGAGAGTTAAAGTTGTTTGATGTTTTAGTTACGGGGCTAAACGTGTCATTATTAAAGTTGAGGGGCTAAACTTGTTTATTATTAAAGTTGAGAGAGGGGCTAAACATGTCATTATTAAAGCTGGGGGGCTAAAGTTGCTTATGATTAAAGTTGAGGGAGGGGCTAAACATGTCATTTTTAAAGTTGAGGGGCTAAAGTTGCTTATGATTAAAGTTGAGGGGCTAAAGTTGTTTGATGTAGTTAAGGAGATAAACATGTCATTATTAAAATTTAGCAGCTAAAGTTGTTTGTTATTAAAGTTGAGGGGCTAAAGCTGTATTAGTTAACGAGCTAAACATGTCATTACCAAAGTTGAGGGGCTAAATATGTCATTATTAAAGTTGAGGGGCTAAAGCTGTATTAGTTAACGAGTTAAACATGTCATTACCAAAGTTGAGTGGCTAAAAAAGTCATTAAAATTGAGGGGCTAAAGTTGATTGATGTGGCAAAATAGCATATTTATAGTATATATAATATAATGAATCGGTTTTTGGATCTTTTTTATCTTAAAGGGAACAGGTTGAAACTTTTCCGTAGTCTGTTTGTAACAGTATTGTTTTTGTAATCGTAATTGACATGTCGTTTATATTATCGAATCTTGTTTTCTTAAACTTCTATTTATTCTCAGTGTAAACTACTTGAAGAAGAAGAGAAGGAGAAACGAGACGAAGAAGAACAAAAAGAACTCAGAAGGCTAAAAGAAAAAGAAAAAAAAACTCCGTAGGAAAGAGAGATTAAGGATCAAGGAAACAGAAAAAGTGTGGTCAACTTAGTCAAACTTCAACAGTTCCCGATAATGCAGAGGAATTAACAAGTGTTATCGATGAGCCGAATGTCAATGACAGCTCACATTGTGAAGAACAAGAAGACAGTATATTATCCGTACGCGCATCAGATGATTGTATACAAGAACAAATTTCAGATTATGATAAAAGTTCAAATGTTGAATTGTTTGGTAATGATCAATCAAAACACGACTGTAGGAGACTGAAGTCATGGAAAGATAATCACATTGATCAACCCATAAAGTGCGGCGATTTGAAAACGGGTCAAAAAATAAGCCCGTAAGAAGGTCAAACGGGTCAAGGTACAATGAAGGTTTACGTTTTTGTCATCACAGAACAAGTGGCAGGTACGATCAGCCCGCTTGCCATTGTTACCAACCCAACGATTACCGACCCAAATTAGGCAAGCCAGAATCCGATATAGATGTGTCAAAACCGTATTTTTGTGGAAACAAGTTTTATAATAACACTGAATATGTTCGGGAAAGACGTAAAACCAAAACTATCACCGACAACAACAATTCAGGTTATACAAAGAAAGTGTGGGAACCGAGAACTGATGTCATTGATCGGTCTGCTGATGTCGTTGAGCCAGTTAAGCTTATTAGTTCGCCAAACAGGACCCATTCGAGCCTGATGTGTCACTTGCTGTTGAAGACCATAATGAGAGAGTTGTGAATGATATGGCGCCACATGGTGACGTTGAAATACAAGCTGGAAATTACAACAAAGAAAATGTTGAAGATGGCATTGTAGGCCCTGATACATCACATGTTGTGGAAGACCGTCATGAAACTGTTGATAATGTAGCACCCGAAGTTGAATCTGATGAGAGGGGGAATAGTGCGCGTCTGCACGTCGCCTTTTCCACGTCTGTCTTCAAAGCCAAAGAGGAGCAATGGAAAGATTTTGCAGAGAAAGAAAGAGAAGACGACAACAGAAAGATACAGCGGTGGTTGTTCCGGTTCCGCGCAACTGAACCTGACGTTTTCTTTGCCGACTTCTCTTTTGTTGTTCACGGGTTCTTTGTGTCTGACCGACTACGACGATGCCAAATCAACAGTGATGGTGGCAACAGTGCGACCGATGGCGACGACGGCGTTGCTGTCATCAAGGGGGTTGTATCTCTGTATATACATGCCCGCAACCTCTGTGTTTTCCTGTCTTTGTTCATAGCAGGAGCTTTTTTTATCCGTTATCGTAATTGGTGTGCTCGATCTATATCCTGTCTTTGCATTAGATAGCTTCACCACCAGGTAAATGTCCATATCCTGCTGCTAAATCAATTGATGTTTTACAATAGCAGTTGTTAATTGATTTGTAGGTTTGGGAGTAACATTATATAGGGTTCTTGAGTTCCTACAATAGCAGTTCTTTGTTTGTACACGAGTTTGGATTCACATCAAATAGGGTTCTTGAGTTTGGAGTAAAATTTAATTAATTTCCTCTTATTTACTGCTTCTTCCTTCTCAAATTAATGCAATCTTTAACCTGCCACATAGTTCAATGATGATGGCCTTTGACTTTACTCAAACGCTTATGAACAACCTAAGGGGATTTGCAGATTAAATAAATGTTATCTGCATTTTATAGAAATATTTGCAGGCAGTTATTTTTATAGGAAAGGAAGGTGATTTAAAAGGGTACTACAAGGGTAAAGATGTCTAGGTGCCAATCTTTTCACTTTTCATTTTTTATTGAGTAAATTTCAAATTTCGTCCTTTATGTATGTCTAAAATATCAAAGTATGTCCTTTGTCTTTAATATCTTCAAGAAACATACTTAATGTTTGAAAAACCATTCAGGTTATGTCCTTTAGCCTAAACCCTGTTTGTTTTCCCAGTTAAGTTAGGTCATGTGAGGGCATTAGTGTCATTTTACCTAACAATTAATGTGCACAGTTATAAAAACCCTAAACTCCACCTTCATCTTCTCCATCTTTCACCTGCACATCAACATATCCCCTTCTCCTCTCTCTATCTAACAATCCTACCATCTCAGTACTCTCTTTCTCTCTCTCTCCCTTAGCTCTCTCTCTCTAGTTCTTCTCACCACCACTACCCACCCTACCACTACCACACACCTTCCGCCACCACCACCTAACCACACCGCCACCTACCCAACACCGCCACCACCGCCTTACTCTCTCTCTCCTCTCTCTACACTTTCTCTCTCTAAAAAACCCACTTCAAACAACTCGAAGATGAGATTCAAACTTCCGAATCGGATAAACGAGCGCTGAGTTCAATCGCTGCACGAGCGGCTGAGTTAGAGACCGAGGTGTCCAGGCTGCAGCACGATTTGATTACTTCGATGTCGGAAGGTCAGGAATCGCTCACTGAGTTGAACGAGTTCAAGCGAGTCGTTGAGGACTTGAAGAAGAGCGAGTCCGAGAAATCGGAGAAGATTGATGCGATTGAGAAGGAGATTGAAGGATTTGAGGTGAGAGAGAGTGAATTGAAGAGAGAGAAAGTGAAACTTGAAGTAGAAGTTAAGGAGAAAGACGAGCAGATACAGAATCTGAAACAAATGATTGAGAAGAATCGAGTTGAAACTGAGAAATCGAACAAGGAAAATGAGGATGTGGAAGCTCTGGTGAAGGAATTAGAGACTAAGGTTAACGAATTGGAGTATGAATTAAAGGAGAAAGAGTTGTCGGAGGAGGAGGGGTTTAGATGAGGGTTTGTTCTCGAGACAGAGAGGAGATCGAAGCTGTATGGTCTGCATATGTGTTTTGAATGTATGAATCTAAGGGGTAATTATGCGCCTTTTACAGTTTCGATTGCATTTTTCATTTGATGATGATTATTAATTATGTTGTTTTGTTTGCAATTTGCACTCTGTTTTCATTTGAATGTATGAATCTCCGGCCAGTCAGTTGTCGGCTGCTTGATTTTCTGTCCGTTGGTGGGGGGTTTTGCAGAAGTGGAGGTGCGGTGGTGGAGGTTCGGTGGTGATGATGGAAGTACGGTGGTTGATGGTGGTGGAGGTGCGGTGGTTCAAAACACATACAAAGACATAAATGTCTGCGTTCAAAGAGAGAGAGAGGAAGATCTGAATTTTTTATAATTTTTTTAGTATTTAGGGTAAAATGACCAATATACCCTCATGTGCTTCTCACATGACCTGACTTAACTGGGAAAACAAACAGGGTTTAGGCTAAAGGACATAACCTGAATGGTTTTTCAAACATTAAGTATGTTTCTTGAAGATATTAAAGACAAAGGACATACTTTGATATTTTAGACATACATAAAGGACGAAATTTGAAATTTACTCTTTTTTATTTAGAGTTAACTTTCGTTTTGCTCCCTGTGGTTTGATCACTTTAACGGTTTTGCCCCAATCATTTAAAAACGGCTATTTTCCTCCTTAATGTTTCAATCTTGTCACCAATTTGCTCCCCGGCTCTAACTCCATCCATATTGTATGTTAACTGAAAGAGTATTTTTTTAAGAGTAAATTTCAAAGTTCGTCCTTTATGTATGTCTAATATATCAAAGTATGTCCTTTGTCTTTAATAACCTCAGAAAACATCCTTAATGTTTGCAAATCCTTACATGTTACGTCCTTTAGTCCTAATCCAGTTACTTTTCATGGTTAAATTTGACTAAGTCAGCCCCACATAAGGGTATTTTGGTCATTTTATCACAAATATTAAAAGAAATATTTAAAAATTATATATATATATATATATATACAACTCTCTCTCTCTCTCTCACAACACACATCAGCTCTCTCTCTCACACATAAACACCTCTCTCTCTCAACACACACCTGCTCTCTCTCTCTCTCTAATCGCCAGACCACCACCGCCGGACCGACAACCACCGCCATACACCTCACCATCCCCCAACTTCCTACTACTCCGCCCCGAACCTGGCTCGTTCGTCTCCCAAACCACACACGCTGTTCTCGGATCCCATAGACGAATGTAACCAGAGAAACCGAACGCTCCAGACGTTATCGCGGTTGCAGCTAGAACTCCAAGCTCCTTCACGTAAGTTAGGGTTCCAGGAACGGTCGATTTCGATGAATTTCCGGACTGTCTACCGATTTTTGACGTCACCTGGTGCGAATCGAAAGCGGAAAACACGAGATCCGGTGAGTCGGTTACGACGGTTACTCGAAGTTTGGGGCAAAACAGTAAACCGATTTCTGACGTCACCTAATATGAGGCGGTGATGATGAATTTCTTGTTGTATGAGTAAATCAGTAAAGTTTGAGATGCTCCGTAACTTGGCGGGGCGATTCTCCGGCTGTTTTGTGGTAGAAATCTACCATTGATTCAGCCGAGAGAGTTGCAGCCATGGCGGATTTATCCTCTTTGTTCTGATTCTTTACAGATCTGAGCCTCTTTTATACTCTTTATTGTTGGGTTTTTGGTTCATGTGTGTAGTTGGGTTTTGTTGGAGTAAAGTTGTTTTGTATTTACAGAAATGGGGGAGATGGAGGTGGGTCTTGAATTTAATGGAGTGTATGAGAAAGACTTATCTTGATTTGGGTTTTTGATTTTGTGTGTGGTTTTGTTTAGATATGAATTGGCTGAGGAGTGTGCAGATGATGATGAAATAAAGGTCTGCGTTCAAAGAGAGAGAGAGAGGAAGATCTGAATTTTTTATAATTTTTTTAGTATTTAGGGTAAAATGACCAATATACCCTCATGTGCTTCTCACATGACCTAACTTAACTGGGAAAACAAACAAGGTTTAGGGTAAAGGACATAACTTGATTGGTTTTTCAAACATTAAGGATGTTTTCTGAGGTTATTAAAGACAAAGGACATACTTTGATATATTAGACATACATAAAGGACGAACTTTGAAATTTACTCTTTTTTTAATCAGTTAACTTCCATTTGGCTCCCTGTTATTTGGTCATTTTAACGGTTTTGCCCCAATAGTTTAAAAATAGCCATTTTCCTCCCTGATTTTTCTAACTTATCGTCATTTTGCTCCCCACCTCTAACTCCATCCAAAAAATCCATCAACTATAAGGGTATTTTGGTAATTTTATAGATAAACGCAAGGGTATGTAGTATTTTCACCTAAATAAACCAATAACTTGTTTTTTTACATGTATACAAGTAATTGTTTTCTGATCCCCCATCTTTCCAACCACTCTTTCTACCGACCACGACTATCGCGACTTTTAACTAGACGTTTTAATTGAGTTAGAGTCAGGGAGTAAACTACCGAAATACCCCTACTTTTAATTGAACGTTTTAACTGAGTTAGAGCCAGGGAGCAAACCGATGACAAACTCAAAAGATCAGGGAGGAAAATGACTATTTTTAAACTATTGGAGCAAAACCGTTAAAATGACCAAACCACATGGAGGAAAATGAAAGTTAACTCTTTTGTAATTTCAAGTTAACATACAAGATCCAAGTACCCTTATGTTATACTTGAAATTACCAAAATACCCTTCCAGTTAACATACAATATGGATGGAGTTAGAGCCGGGGAGCAAATCGGCGACAAGATCGAAACATCAAGGAGGAAAATGAGCGTTTTTAAATGATTGGGGCAAAACTGTTAAAGTGACCAAACCACAGGGAGCAAAACGGAAGTTAACTTTTTTATTTATTTGAAGATTAATCATTTCAAACAAAAAGTGTGGATTTTCTTGGGGTGGGATTTTATGTGGGATTCTCATATTTCGGTACAATTACAGGTTTGGAGATTATAATATGTGGTGGAACCAAGATGTTTTGTAGGATAATAATATCTTTTGTGTATTTAAATGTGTACAATCTCACTCCCGTTATTGTTTATGTTTTTGGGTTATTGGCTTCCTCTTTTCGTTTGATTGATCTAAAGTATCGGCGTTGAATTTGATCTCCTTGAGTGTATGCATTGTATGGATACCGTGAATATTGTGATGAACCAAATCACCAATGAAAATTACTATATATATATATAGAGAGAGAGAGGGGATTAGGTTCAAGAGTGAACACTAGTGTAGTTTGCGAACTGAGCGAACTAATCCTGGCCATACACGTGTGTAGATCAATGGCCAGGATTTGATGATGAAATACATTAGTGTATTTTACGATTTGATGATGAATTCCTAGCCATCCATGTGTGTAAATCAATGGCCAAGATTTGTTCACTCACTTCGCAAATACATTAGTGTTCACTCTAGAACCCCACAATATATATATATATATATATATATATATATATATATATATATATATATATAGGGGACCGTTAAAATGAAAACCACCTCCATTTGTAAGAACTGAGAGAACCACTTTCTAGCCTTTAGATCAAGAAGATGGATGGATGAGATTGAAAGTAACTAAAATTAATATTAAATAGATTTTGTCTTATTATGTCTTTACTATTTTAATTCAAAAGAGTAGTATAGTTAAATTACTCTACTTTGTCCTTTTGTCATTATTATTTTTTTATTACTTTTTTGTTTTATTATATTACTTTTAATTTTTTTAAAAGAATTTTTTTATGAAAAGCATTTTTAAATTCAAATTTTTTGAACAAGACAAAAACTTTTACGCGCCGGTTTTTGCACACCGGGTTTTTTAAGGCGCCGTTTTTTTAAGGCGCCGTTTTTCTCAATCGGCGTTTTTTTAACGCGCCGTTTTTTACACGTTTTTTAACGCGCCGATTTTTTACGCGTTTTTTACGCGCCGTTTTTTTCGACGTTTTTTAATGCGCCGTTTTTCCACGTTTTTTAACGCGCCGATTTTTTCACGTTTTACATAACACTTTTTACGTTTTACGTAACTTTTTGCGTTTTTACGTTTTACGTAACACTTTTTCTTGCGTCGTTTTTTAACGCGCCGTTTTTACGCCGGGCTTTTTCACGCGCCGTTTTTTACGCGATTTTTTTTTACGTTTTACAATTTACATAAAAAAAACTTTTACGTTTTACATTAAAAAGTTTACGTTTTACATTAAAAAGTTTACGTTTTGCTTTTAAAACTTTACGTTTTACGTTTAAAACTTTACGTTTTACGTTAAAAAGTTTACGTTTTACGTTAAAAAGTTTACGTTTTACGTTAAAAAATTTACATTTTACATTAAAAAGTTTACGTTTTACGTTAAAATTTTTACGTTAAACTTTTAACGTTTTTTAAACTTTTAACGTTTTACGTTTTACGTAAAACTTTTACGTTTTACGTTAAAATGTTTACGTTTTACGTTAAAATATTTACGTTTTACCTTAAAATTTTTACGTTTTACGTTTTACGTTTTTACGGAAAACGGACAGAGTTTCCTCTGTTTTTGGAATAAGCCGACAACTCAAGTTCCCGTTGTCTTTTCAAAACTCAACAATTTTCAACAATATAAACACAATATATAAAATTTCTATCAAAATGCCAAACGTAACAAGTCACTAAAGTATCGGTTCGAGCTCGGTGCGCGTTAACTAAATAAAACTCAACAATTTTTACCGAATCTTCGTGTCGTTTTGTCGAACCGCGTTGACTGACTTTGACTTCCGTTTTGACCCGGAGTTGACCACAGTTGACCAGAACTCGAACTTGTTGAACCGAGTGTTGACTGAGTCGACTCGAACAGAAGCTGAGTTGACTGAGTCCGCTGTACCAGAAATAACCAAACTGAACATGAAAATCGACCCGAACCAACCGTGCCGCGAACTTGAATTTGAACTTAAAGGAGTGAACCGAGCCAAAACAGATTCCCGCCGCCCAAACCGAGAATCCCACCAGCCCTTGAGTAACCTGACTGAACCGAACAACCTGACCTTGAGTCACCTCGAACCAAACCAAACCCAAAATCTGAAACCGAAACTAGAACGAAACGATCCAAATCTTGAACCACTCATAACCACCACTGTCGGTAACTCCGAACTACCACTATCACTTGGAAAACAAGGAGAAAAGTAAGGGGAATATGTTTTCCGATCAGAAATCAAAGAAGATTAGTTACTTACCGAATGAATTACGGCGACCGGAGCTCGGAGACACCACCGCCGTCGCTGACTCTGGCGACCACTTGCCGCTGTCGGACCATCATCATCCTCGTAACTCTCATCATCATCAGAAGCAACCGCCGTCACCACCGCCGTGGCGGTGGCGCCGTGGCCGGAATTCGCTACCGGTCTCTCTCTCTCATCTCTGCCTCTCGGGCCTCTGTCTTTCCTCTTTCTCCCCGTCTCTCTGATCTATTCCGTCGTAGCACCACCACCAGACGGTGGTGGTGGTGGTGGTCGGTGGTTCTTCAGCATGTAACAGGGGGTGGGGGGGACGGCGGTTGCGATGTGGTGGTGGGTGTGAGGTTGGACTTGGGGCTGGATGTCATCGAGAGATAGAGGGAGCAGGATGATGTTTGTTTATGTTTTGAAGATGAAGACTAAAATGAGAGGAGAGATTAGAGAAAGTCTGCAACTTTAAAAGAGGAGAGAGGAGAGAGGAGAGGATAGACATTTAAAGGAAATGACCAAACTACCCTTTTTTGTGATTGGTTGAGAGTGGTTCTCGCGGTTCTTACAACTGGAGGTGGTTTTCATTTTAGCGGTCCCCTATATATATATATATATATATAAGGGACCGCTAAAATAAGAACCACCTCGAGTAGTAAGAACCGTGAGAACTTTTTGATCCGGGCCGAGTTGGACCGAATTTTTTTTCTTAAACGTAGATGAGTGTATTATAAACACATTTGTAAAAAAAAAAAAATTCAAAAAAAAAATGTCGTGTGTGTAGTTTTGAGCACCACAAGTTTGTGTATATATATATATTTACGGTACCCGTAAACACAAACTTGTGGTGCTCAAAACTACACACACGACATTTTTTTTTTGAATTTTTTTTACAAATGTGTTTATAATACACGCATCTATGGTTATGAAATTTTTTTTGGTCCACCTCGCCCCGTACGGTGTACAGTTCTCACGGTTCTTACAACTCAAGGTGGTTCTTATTTTAGCGGTCCCCTATATATATGGGTTATATGAAAAACTCTATCTTTTTAAGGTGCTGTTTGTTTTTTCAGATGTAAAATGTCTGTAGTCTGCGAACCACATCTGCAGGCATCTGCAAGAGAAGATGTGGCCCAAATGTCTGCAGTCTGCAAAGAGAAGAGGGTTTGTTTTTTTTTCTTCAAAAACAACTTCACCCACAAAACACACTCTCTGCTCTCTCTCTCTAGAAACTGCTCTCTCTCTCTAGAAACTCTCTCTCTCTATAACCACCACCACCACCACCACCGCACCACCTCTGCCACCACCACCGCACCACCTCCGCCACCACCACCGCAGGTCTCTCTCTCTCTCTCACAGGTCTCTCTCTCTCACAGAAACTGCTCTCTCTCTCTAGAAACTCTCTCTCTTTAGAAACTGCTCTCTCTCTCTCTCTCAGCTCTCTCTCTCACAGATCTCTCTCTCTCTCTACGGTGGTGCGGTGGTGGTGGCAGAGGTGGTGGCGGAGGTGGTACGGTGGTGGTGGCGAAGGTGGTGGTGGCAGGAAGAAGAAGGGTGGGTGGTGTGTGAAGATGGTGTGTGAAGATGGTGAAGCTATAATTCATAGCTTTTTTTTTAAGCAAACAAAAGCTATTATAAGATCTTTTTTTTTTTAAACAAACAGTCTTCAAGGGCTTAAGTCTGCCCGCCCGCAGACATAAGCTCTTTTCAGACAATATAAGCAAAAACAAACAGCACCTAAATCTTGATCATATCATATGGACGAGGCAGACAGGAGCACACTTAGGTGTTGTGGTTGGTGAGCGGATGCACCTCTTAAACAAAAAAAATTAGTTTATTTTATAGGTAAAAATCTCGATCGCACCCCGTTGAAAGCTTGGTTGAAACCTTTGTTCGCACCCTCAGAATATAATTCATGCATTCGCGCCACCGGAGGCAAAGATATTGACCAAAGATATTAAATATTTAAGTTGGAAAAAAGAAAACATATATTGCTGATTGAACTTGGCCGAGCTATATATAACGAATAATATCAAACATTAGATATGATACAAATTATCAACATATATTTTTGAGTTAATTGCTTGGATGGTCCCTGTGGTTTCAAGTTTTTTCACGTTTAGTCCCCACCTTTTGAAAATAGCAGGTATGCTCCCTATGGTTTGTCATTTTGTTACTCGGATAGTCCCTGAGTAGATGTCAGTTAGTTTGAAAATAGCAGGTATGCTCCCTATGGTTTGTCATTTTGTTACTCAGATAGTCCCCATAGTAAATGTTGGGGGACTATCCGAGTAACAAAATGACAAACCATAGAGAGAATACATGCTATTTGCAAAAGGTGGGGACTAAACGTGAAAAAACGTGAAACCACAGGGACCATCCGAGCAATTAACTCTATATTTTTTAATATAAAAAGGTATATTTGATTAGCTAATTAACTTATTAACATTTTTTATTTGTACCGATCTTCTATGGTATGTTATTAGATAGATTTTCTTGATTAGCATATTAACTTATTAATTTTTTTACTAATCTTTTATGGTATATTATTAGATAAACTTCGTTTTAAAAAATAATAGTAATAATTTAAAATTTTAAAACTATTAATATAGATTTTCTTAAGGAATAATATGGTACTGACACTTGGCATTTTTATGAAGTCCCTACGGAGGAGTTCAATATGGAAAGGGGGGTTAGGCAGGGTGACCCTCTTTCTCCCTTCCTCTTCGTTATTCCTATGGAAGGCTTGTCGACACTTATCAATTCAACGGTCGAAATTGGCATGTTTAATGGCATCAAGCTAGGGGTGTTCATGAGCCGATCCGATTTGATCGAGAGTCTGCTCGTGCTCGGATTGAATTACAACTGATCCGATCTGATCCGATCGAATTTGCAAAACCGAGCACAAAAGTGATGCTCGTGCTCGGATTGAATTTTAATCGAGCGGATCGTTTTCGCTCGGTTTTTCTCAGCACCGAAATTAAAACACGTGTAGCAAAAAAAAAAAACTGAAATCAAGACTATTACAAGACTTCATTCAACAAAAACAAATCATAACTTAATTAAAAAATGGCCAACACCTTACTAACAAAAGCAATACATAACTAAAATCATGATTCTAAAAATGTTTGATGTATTATACTTAGCTTAAACTCAGCTGAGATACATAATGTATTATACTCAGCTTAAACAATTTAGGCATAACATAAGCTCAATTGAACATAAGCATAACAAAAGTATCATTAAAACAAAAGATCACCGTAGATAAACATATCTAATAAAACAACAATTATCTCTAATTAAAATATAAAAGACTAAACAAATAATTCACTATAATTATCTATAACCCGTCTTTGATCTTTATCTCCTTAATTCAAGATTAACTTTTCATTCTACGCCTTAATCTTGAATTGGACCCATTTCTTCACATCCGCATCGTTATCGACAACTTCAATCCATTTAATCAATCTTGATATTCGTCTTCCCGGGTCACCAAAACTAGACCGTTCTTGACCACCGATCAAAGAAAAAAAAGCTCCCCACTTATACCGTTCTTCTTTCCCTGCTAGACGCGACAAGATTAAAAACCTCCTCGCTTTGACGAATCTTCTTCCGTCCGTCTACCCGCAAATTTCGATCGGATACTTTTGCTAATAAGAACAACCTACGTTGGTTAACCGTTCTTATCCTTGGCGGGAAGGACCGAGTCTTGATATCACCTGAATTGAAAATTGCTAATGCTAAGAAGTTTATCACCACCGAAACGAACTGAATTGATCACATGTCACCATTGTTTACCCGACGATACTCCTCGTGACACCGTTGACCCGAGCCACCGTTCGCTTTAGTTTATGTAAAACAGATTGAATCCTTCTTTGATCGTAGTTTTACTACCCAGTCAAACTCCTTGATTTGACCCCGCAAAATATCAACCACCAACAAAAACATCAACCACCTGTTGATCCGTCCCTCGGTCGCCAAACGAATCCCTAAGCCCCTCGCCTTTTCATTTCTTCCACGACACGCTTGTTGGTTGTTTTCCGCCAAAAATAATCAAACTTCTTCCTTCTTGGCGAGAAAGAGTCTCCGACACAATAAAACACGAACAAACCTGGGTTGAACCAACCTCACCAATACAATAACCCAAACCCGTTAGGGGTACTTCCCCTTCTCGAAAGTGACTCTCAAAACCGCCAAGCACTAATACCAATTATTAGAAATCAAGCGCTTTTTAAGCGCCTTGCGCCTAGGCTCCGGGCGAGGCCATTGCGCCTTTGACAACATAGGTTTAGAATGGAATGATTGGTATAATTATCCTTTGTATATGATGTAATGGGTGGTGCAGCCTTGTTTTTGCCTGGCCGGCCGGTGTGTTTTTAATAAAAGTTAACTTTAAAAAAAAATCTGTTGTTGACAAAGCGGAAAAAACAAAATAATTAAATAAATTTGAAGTGAGATTTTTTTGAAGGATTTTAAATAAGTTGAGCATTCTACAAGAACCGACCCGACCCGTGTAATACCCGAACCGACTCGAGACCGAAATTAACATAAAACGCAGAACCGAGCACCGGCCCTATAAGTGCATCTCGGGTATCGGTCTTTCTCGGGTTCGGTTCTCCGGTTTTCGGTGTAAGACCAGGACCGTTGACACGCTCAAGAAGTTGTGATGCTGAAGAAGAAAACTATGATAGGTGTTTTGTTGCAATGGAAGAAAGAAGCTGGGTTGGAGTTGAAATCGAAGAAAATTGTGGATCTGCGTTTTGTTGCAATGTACTGTGTTAAAAAGTTGTGATGTTGAAAAAGAAGAAACCTATAATGTTGTATTTTAGTTCTTCGAAGCTTTACAATGTTGCATTTTAGTCCTTTGAAGCTTTAAACATATTTAACTTTTCACTGTCATCCTCCATTGTTCAAAAAATTAAATGTGATGTGTAAAATGTAGATTCAGCAGGTAAAAGCTTTTGTGGACACCTTTCGGTTAAAAGACTAATAAGTTACTGCTTACTAAAAGTCTAAAACCATGTGCCCACTGCTTTTTTTACAAATACAAATTGAATGGAACCTTTTCTAAAACAACTGGTTTTAACCAAAACCAGAAACCACATACTCTCACCTAATCCAAAGCAAAACCCGTCGAAAATCTTTCTTTAATTACATGGCAGATCTATGCTTCTAAATAATGGGTTTTGAAGATTCAGTTCTAAGTTCACAAGAGTGGTCGTAAGTCTGAGATCTTCTAAGCTTTGGTGTGTCCCTCCTTTTTGTGTTTTAATCTCTGTTTGGTTTCATTTGTTACTGATCGGGTCGGTCCTATTCTTGTCGGTTTTCCTTGGTCCATACCCGAGAACCGAACCGAAACCGAATCTTGCTTGATATTAGAACCGAAGACTACCCTATTATCTACAATACGGTCCGGGTTTCGGGTTTTTTCGGGTCAACCCGAAATCTGCTCACCCCTAATTTTAATGTATGTTTAACTTTCATTTGTTTGTTTCCCAACTACACGACAATTACTACGGGTGCAATTTTAGATTCCTACTCCACCAACAACTTATGCATTCCACCAACACCTTATGCATAATAAATTGTTTTTACTCTACCCATTCGAATCAGTAGTCATCCTTTTACTTCAATTATCAATGCATGTATTGAATTTTCCAGAGCATCCATCAAATCAATGCATAGCTGCCAAAGGTATCTACTAAAAACTATTCACCCGTGATGTATCCGGTACTTAATTCGAACCTGACGCGGGAGGTCGCTGCAAAACAGTCGAGGGGGACGCCCCCCACATCACCGGGACAGTGGTGGCGGGCCGGCTAACGTGACCGGTCTTCACGTTTTGCTCTCCACTTAATTCGAACCTACTTTCACACTTTAAATTCCTCCCCACCACATGACTTGCCATCCCTCGTTGTTCAAGCTTGTTTGAACAGCACACTACCAAATTGGTTGTCTCTCTTTCTTTCTTTCTTTCTCCAACATCTATCACACTGATTGTTTTCTATCTTCGTAACCACATACGGTTTTAGCGTTTGGACCGGCCTCCTCGCAACCTACAAACCTATGCCATGAAAGTGTGTGTGCGCGGGAGCTTCTTTTGTTACAAGATTCCATGGCTGTTCTATGATCTTCCATTCATTGTTGGTTGGAATCGGTGATCTCGGAAATTTTAGGTAAACTCTCATCCCCTTTATCCTAAATTTTAGTGACCCATACATAAATTTTAAGTGAATCCATATAATAAATCAAACTTGGTTTGAGCTGACAATGAGCTTTTGTTTTGGAGTAAAAGGTTGCTAGTTCGATCTTTTTGTTTGCCTTTTTGAAAACCTGTTCTTTTTGAAACAAAACCTATCGGATTGGATGAACAGTAACACTAACATGTATAAAATTCCAAATTTCTAATCTCTAATCGAAAGGGTTATTTTAATGTTATTAGTAAATTCATAGTTATAAAATATGAATACTTTATGCAATTTGTCCTAAATTTAGATTTCTAGTACTGTATTGTGATATTATTTAGGACTACTATTGTGATTCCTTTTTGTTTAAGTGTTAGCCAAGTTATTTTATCCCCTAAATCTATATTAAATTGCACCTCCCAAAGATTAAATCATAGTCTTTTCATAAGAGGTAATTCCTTTTGACCACTAGACCAAAGCCTAAGTTGATGATTATTTACCTAAGATCAACCCACAAACTGAAGCACAAGCCATTACTTTGTTCTTAAACTGTACAAAATAATAGTATATATGCACTTTTAAAACATAAGGAGACTTGAATTTCAACTCAAACACTACATCTCTAGTGAAAACAATGGAAGTCCCTATTTTGCACTTTTAATTTTTGAATCAATATGTGACCAACTTTACCCAACTCGAGACTGATTGATGTGATCTGACCCGACCCGAATTTTTTGGTTGTGAGAAATTTGACCCAAACCGACCCAGAATTTTGACGTTTGATGTTGAGAAATTTGACTACTGAAAAAAGAGAACCCGTAGGAAAAAAATCCTAGATCCGCCACTGATCCTAATCATAGTTTACTTATATTCTTTGTTATTGCTTTGTCATACCATTATTCTAATCATAGTTTACTTATATTCTTGTAACTTTTTTACATGTATACTTTATTTTTCTCACATATAAAAACCATAATTTCATAGTGATTTTTATGAAATTGTACTCATTATTTATTAACATTTAGAAGAGGTCATAACCAGAAATAAAGTTCCTTGGCTTGCTACCTTTATTACCCCTCAAGTTGTATGTAAGAAAATTATATAGTTATGTAAATTTGTGCATACATTATTTAATTATAAAATTTTTATCCTTAAACCCGTGTAATTCATAATAGAATTTTAAATAAAACTTATATCAAACGTAAGTTAAAATAAACATATTGCAACACTATACTTAAAAATTTATAGCATATAATATTTTAAAGTTATAAAAAATAAAATAGGTTAAAAGTTAATTATATTATAATAATAAAATAAAAGAAAAATAAAAACTCAAAGTCACCACGTGATTCATTTACTGCTTCAATTTCCCAATAATTGTTGTCTCTTGCGAGATTTGAACTTAGTACATCTCCCTAATCTCCAGACTAATTTCATTGCTGTGACCAACTCCACTAGAACATCATTTGTACAAAGTTGGATGGTTATGGGTGGGTCGGTTAGGTTTGGTTACGTTGTATATCATGGGCCTGTGTTTTATATTATTGGGCTAAAACATGGCTTTTATTTTGCATCTGATTATTAATGTGAAAAAAAAAAAACCGAAAAGAGTAGGTTCCCAACATATCAAGATTTGTAATAAAACATACATGTGGATTTAAACTAAGAGTTTGTAATAAAACTTACATGTTTGTTTAAACTAAGATGATGGGTTTTACATTTGGTAAAAAAATCAATATAAAAGGTTCGTAAAACAAAAAAATAATAAGAATTCATACCGTATCATTTAAGCATAAGCTATCAATACTGTACAAAAAATATAATTTATAGTCCTTACCCGTGACAATTCGAACCAATATTGTCCGAGCAACATTGGTACCGTGGGTTGGAATACAGTTTGTTAAAAACCAGTAGCGGACCTAGGATTTTTTTCCTGGGGGTGCGAAATTTTTTTAAATATTTTAGACCCCTAGCTATATGAAAAAATCGGTTCATAGCGGGTCGGATCGGGTCGGGTCGGGTCATGTAAAACAAGTAAACACAAACAAACAAAGTTTCATAGCGGATCGAATCAGATCGGGTCAGGTCCATTTCAATTTTCAAACAATCAAACCCTAGTTCCTAACTCCCTATCACATTAACAAACAAAATAGCATCAACATTCAAATCATCCCTACTTCTATTTCTCTTAATCATTAATAAAAGAACAAAAAAAACTTATCTAAAACATACATTGGTCTTTAATTAGAAGAATCCGACGAAAAAAAGTGGCTCAACCTCTTTCCTCTTGAGAAATCGCGACATAACTTCCCTACTCATTGATCTTTCCTAATCCTATCACATACAAAATAAACAAGGATCTTCAAGTATTCAACCATAGCACATGTTCCTTAATTTTCAATTTAAAATTTTGAATTTCAAGCCCTAGTATTGTTATTTACCAACCAACAATCATATAATCAACAAAACCACCAACGATTTGGGGTTTTTTTTTTTTTTTTATTACGTGGACTGATTTTGTTTAACAAAACTAGTAGTTGGAATGGGGCTTGAATAGGTATTAAGTTATTGGGCTTGATGGATTGAATTTAAGTTTTATTAAAGGGGTTAGTGGGCTAACTTGTTTACATAATTTGATCGGGTTTCAATCTGTGTTCACAATTTTTTATATAAATTCCTAACATTTTTTTCTAAGGGGTGCGGACGAAAATTTCCAAGGGGTGCAGTCGGGATTTTTCACGAAAAATACCACTAATTTTTTTTTTTCAAGAGGTGCGGCCGCCCACCCACCCCATAAAGTAGGTCCGCCCATGTTAAAAACAGAGTTGTATTCCCAATTGAGTACTTTATGGTATCGTGAATTATGTAAGGACGTTAATCTTTTTTTCGCGGTTTAGCGCACCTTCATATTTTATTTAAAGTATAAAAACAGTTATAATTTATCTAAAGCCCTATAAAAGCATAGAGGTCGGTGGGTCTTCTGATTGGGCCACGAGTCCTTATCTTGGGCCACTAATTTTTTTTTCTGTTTTTATAAACAAAAGTGTGTTTATATATTTTTTTATTTGTTATAATAACAAAAAGGTTATCTAGTTAAGTGACTAAGGGCATGTTTGGCTAAGCTTTTTGAATCAACTTATTGACTAAACATTTTGAATCTAATAATACTCTTTAAAAGTGACCCGTTGTATTAGTGTAAGTTACCTTTTTTTATAGATTATACGATTTGATTTTTTCTTATAAATTTATATTTGTAATATATCCAGATCAAACCAATATGCAGGAACCACCAACAAAAAAAAAAACATAAGCACACCCACATAAACGACATTAGCACAATTAAAAAACGAACTTCCATTATTAGCACTCTCGTTTCAATAAAAAAGAAACTTCCATTATCAACGACCTTAGCACAATAAAAAAACGACATTATCGTAATATAAGACCATCCACATTATTAGCATTCTCGTTTATATCATTTTATAATGAATGACACATGTCACATGATGGTTGGTTCTTACAGTTCTTACGAACATAGTTGTTTGTATTTGATCCCATACACTATTTGAAAAACAACTATAATGCAGGTCATTCAGAGAATTAAAAGGCTTACACCCATTGATTAACTACATTTCTATTTTGTAGTCATGTAACTAATCAATGTGAAACATGAACCATAGTAAATAGATATTATCATCTTGGTGCTGTGTTGGTTCTTAAGGCTTACCAAATAATCAATTAGTTTATTAATTATAGTTATAAATAGAAAAAAGAAAAAACGAAGATTGAGATTAGAAGAGACAGAAAGTAAAAGTGATAGCCTTAGGGGAGGTGGGGTGGAGAACTTTTTCTCCGTGATGAATGTTTTCCACGAGTGATACAATGCAACAAACCACCGCCACCATGCAATCTTAACGCGTGAAAAATAATTTCCGTGAAAAAATTCACGCGTGATAAATGGAAGGATGTGAGGGGTGTGAGGATTTATTGTTAGGTATTGTGAGTGATGACCATTGTCACTAAAAAAGGTTGTGAGTGATGGTATAAGGAAAATTGGTTTTTAATAAACCAACCTTTGTCCCGTTGGTAAATAATAATCTTACCTACGTAATTGGTATACAATAATCCTACCTATCAACATGTTGGTACTCAATGAACTTTCGTTAATTTTTTTTAACTGAAGTTAGTTTTTAAGTTTTATTTATTACACAAACAGTCCCTGTAGTTGTAATTTACTAGTTTGAACTATTTTATAAAACAAAAAACTAACTTCGTTACATGGCCCGTGACGTTTTTTTGTTTTACAAAATAGTTAAAACTAGTAATTATAACTACAGGGACTGTTTGTGTAATAAATAAAACTTAAAAACTAACTTCAGTTAAAAATAATTAACGGAAGTTCATTAAGAACCAACATGTTGATAGGTAGGATTATTGTATACCAATTACGTAGGTATGATTATCATTTACCAACGGGACAAAGGTTGGTTTATTAAAAACCAATTTTCCATGGTATAATGGTTGATGACATGGCGGAACTTGATTGTATGTTGTGAGTGATTGAATTTTGCAAGTGATAACCACCCCCTCCCCTTTATAAAAATCTGAATAGAAGGGCTTATCTCCTTTAACTTGTTAATCGTCCTCTCCTCTATGCCTCGCAATGAAAGGTACCAAGTACCATTCAAAAAAAAAAGTACCAAGTATTGTTCCAAAAGAAAAAAAAGAAAGAAAGGTACCAAGTATCGTTCAAAAAGAAAAAAAAGAAAGAAATGTACCAAGTACCGTTTAAAAAGAAAAAAAAGGTACCAAGTATTGTTTGTAAAGGAGAATAAAAGAAACGTACCAAGTACCAACAACAACAAACTGTCCCATCTAATCCTCTTATTTAACGGAGGTTTTACCTTATTTCATCTTGCTCTGTCAAAATCTCTCAGGATCCTTCTCTGTTTCCGCTATATATATTTTTATTCCGGAATTTGTTATGTTTTCGTGACTCACTTAGGTAACCAAAATGATTTTTTTTGCGTTCATAATTTTAATATGTTCATTTAGAGTCATTAGCATATATGGTTTGGGTTGTTTCAAAATTTTCGGTAACTTTTTGTAACCTGCGATCATAGAATGAAAAAGATAATCAAGAATTTGACCCTTGAAAACCCAAGTGTCATTAATATTTTTGTTGTATTTCACTTTTTTTTTGCAGTGGAAATTGAATACATATTTCAAAAGAAAGGAATTTGTAAGCCATGGCGTTCGATTTCTATATACTTCATTTGCTTTCATTTCTAGCACCATGACGTTTCTCTAAGCTTTAATCGATGCGAACACCATCAGGTATAATTACTAATCTTATTATTAATATACACAATCTGATAATTAGTATTATATTTTATACTTGTAATTAAAATGTGTTAAAACCTTTATTTAATATTTTATCAACTGCATGCTTACTTTACTGTGACCACATACTTTATATAGATAATAATATTTTCTTTTTTTGGTTTTTTGAAAAGAGAAATTTGAACAACTCTTTGATTATCCAGTATTTTTTATTTAAACTATATGAAATTAAATACAATCTTAAACCACGATTACTAGTTACTTTCAAAATGCACGACCAAACACCCTTTATGACAGTCATGTATTGAGGCTTATTACCTTTAGTTCACAACATTATATAAAATGCTTAAATTCCCGCCAAATCATTAGATGTTATGAATGTTGCAAAATGGAAATACCCATATTGTTCCTCAGAGGATTCATATAACCGCTGAAAGTTTAGAGCTACCTTTAGATTTAAAAGGTAAAGATAACTTCTTGACGACCCGTACTCGTACTTCTTTAACTGTGAAAGATAACTTCAAAGGCTATCAATTAATAATGCTTTAAGGTCGTATAAATGATATATGAAACGCATATTAAAATTGATCAAAGTGTATAAACCAAAACCATAAAATCTTAATCCAAAATCTATCATTTAAATCTCTTTAAATTTCATTCACCCTCAAAATACATCAAACATTCTTGTTAAATTAGTGGCAGGCTTCCTTCCTTCTTGTTAGAGCATAAGTAGAACCTTTCTTACTTAATAGGGTAGCCTTTCCATACCATGTAAAAAGTGTACAAACATAAAAACCACATGAAAATATGTGTATGGGAAAATCAAGCAAGATATACAACACATGGTAGCCTTTCGATAATAATGAACTCAATAAGCTTGCATGGGTTACATAAAACAAGCGCTCCATTGAAGGTGAATCGAACACCCAATGAACACCAAACGCGGAATCGAACAACAGACTGAATATGGAATCGAACACCAAAGAACTAGAAGAGAATGTGGATCGAACCAAGAGAGAACACCAAACCTGGAATCGGACAAATTGAAATCTGGAATCCAACCAAGAGTGGACACTTCCAATCGCCGATTGAACTTGAATAGTTGGGTAGCTGATTGAAACCGAAAAGTCGGGATTTTGCATCTTGTGTGAATAATTTGATAATATATTCTCAATTTTGAAAGGGGCAATTTTGTAATTTAGATAAAGAAGGGGAAATATGCAATTTTTAGTTTGGGTTGGGTAAATATGCAATTGTGAAGCATTTTAAGGGGAAATATGCAATTATCCCGAACAATAAAGGGTTGGAAATCACTTTAAAAACCAGGGAACTAAGTTGAAATAATAAAGGCACAACCATTGAGCTGCTGTAAATTTTGTTGATATTCACATGAAGTAAATATCTTAACTTAAACCGGTGGCAGTAGACTAATGTGATAGGAACCGACTTTCAATTTTAAGAATATGTATAATGTTGGTTAATAAAGTATTTGTGGTGCAGAGTTCACTTGTCTGAGTTGCCACAGAGTGATGGACGCCCATGTTACTACGCCATGTGCACATAATTTCTGCATCTCATGTTTGCCGTATCAATCTTCTAATTCTGAAGCTAGAGTGTTAAAGTCACGAAAGAATTATATGAAATGTCCCTCATGTACTACAAACATTTCTGATTTTTTGTTTAAGCCACAGGTAAACGGGCTAATCTAACTTATTTATCTAGGATTATTGGATTTTAGCACCCCTAACGTTTGGCTATTTGCCGCTGCCACCCCCAACTATCATTTTGACGCCCGTCACCTCCAACTTAACACTTAGCGTGTTCTATCACCATGTCGTTAACTGATCACTAACTTTTGATCTTGGTACTATACTTTTGGGGGTGTCATTGGGATCTTAGAAAGGTTTTAGGGATTTTAGGACACCCCAAAAGTATAGTAACAAGATCAAAAGTTAGTGATTAGTTAACGACGTGGTGACAGAACACACTAAGTGTTAAGTTGCAGGTGACGGGCGTCAAAGTGATAGTTGAGGGTGGCAGCGGACAATAGCCAATATTTTGGGGTGATAAAATCTATTAACCCATTCATCTACTATAATATTTTGTGTGTTAGAAGTTTCAATTTAATTAACTAAACAAGCATAACAATTTGTTGTCTTGTCTTGGCAGGAGAATACAGAACTAAGGATGCTTATTGATTCATCTCAGAGACAGCAAAAAATGTTGTTTCCGAAGGTAAAATGTTGAAGCCTCTCATATTATGATGGATGATGATAATAATCTTAATCAACTCATCAATGAAACATGTGGAAATCCGGTGTTGGCTTTGGCTGAGAGTTCTACTGGATACCGGACTAAAAGAAATTAGTGTATCAAGGAATGCCATATTTTGAAAATCAGAATTGCAAAATAGAGAATCATGATTTATTTTATAGATTATGACGCAACAACATTTAAGACGGGAAATCCTGATCATCACACAAGGAACATGGCAGGAACAAAGGACTGGCCATTTTCGTTATGTGGCAGCAGATATTTATGTTCGTTCAATTAGGATACCTAGTACCCTCAATACCTTTAAAGAATTTCATAATCGCATCTTCACTAGGATGAGCCTTAATGTCAACAATGATCAAAGACGTTTCACCTACGCATCTTATGTAAAGAACGAAAGCCGAAGGCGCAGAACGGTTAATTTTCATATCTCTGACGATCCTACTTTTCGTACGTATTGGAGGACCGTGGGTGCCAACGCACCGGAATATGCGAATCGTCTCTATCTTGAACTAGTCAATCCGTAGTTTTTATGTGATATGTGCCAGATTCTCCACATTATCTCTATGTATTTCCTATTTATGTTTTTTTAATTCAATTTATTTAAGAATGTTGATGGTTATATTTTTGAAATTTTCTTTGTCTGGTCTAAAATAAGAGTGGGAAATTTTGAGCCATTGTAAAATTCCCAATGGGTTGAAATGGTACGGCCCAAGACAAAGGAGAGTCCATTCGACCTTCTGTTAATGGAAACTAGTGGATTTCCTCCGCGCCATGCGGCGAGAGCTCAGTTGGTATCGGTTTTGTGTTTTCAGTACCGACACTCGCTATAATAACCAAAAGAAAAAACTTAAAAAAAGTCGTGATATACTCAAAAGGGTATCGACACGTGTTTTACATTAACCGAAAGTCATAAAAACAAATACCAATGTTGTTTGGTCGAAAACGGTTATGTTCGTCACGTATTGATACTCATATATTTTACGATTAAAAATATACATTTTTTTTAAATTGTTACCGGCACATGTATAGTTTACTATAAAAATGTGTTGTTTTGAACAGCAAAAGATAAATTACTATTCATCACCGGTTTCGATTCGATTTCGTACGATATTATCAAGTATCCATTTTTAATAAAAACTAGTTTTTTCCTACGCGCGCTTCACGGCGAGAGTGGTTGTTTTTTCCTCACGTAACATGACAAGAGTTTTCTCACTATCGTTTTGGCTTATCGGAAAACGTTAAAGCAAAGCAAACACCTACCATTTCCGTTCTAAGTATTTTATGAAGTATAGTAAAAAACATGCCCATTTCAAGTTAGTCATATGTTCACAACAAATCATGTATACAAAAAAAAGCACAAAATCAAGAAATACTCACAGCCTTATCATCTTCAATGTCAGCACCATTTAGATTCTCCAATGCCTTTTGGTATTTCTCTTTAAGTTCAGCGGCCCTTTCAACATAAGATTTCTTTTCCTATATAATGCATCAATACAAAAAAAAAAATCATTAAAAAATCAAAATTTCCAAATAAACAAAAACGAAATTTATATATGCATATATGTAACTCACTTCCTAAGTCATTGACTTCCATTTTTCACCACACTCCTTAGCAACCTAAACACAATAAATAATTAAACACTACCAAAACACCAAAATCAATAAAATGTAACTTATTATTCAAATACTACCAATGCAACTTTCTTATTGTCTGGATTTGCTTCCTTAAATGTTTTGCTAAAGTCCTCCTTACAAAACAACAAATTCCCCCAATCAATGTCATGCAAACATATTAATTAAACCAATCCACTTAAAACATTGGGTAAAATCATGACATACATGAACAAAAAGAATGCAGTTGGTGGCCTTTAGGTTTACTTGGATCCATTTCTTTCTTTGACTTCTTTGTAGATGGTTCTTTTGCTTTTACTGTCTTCTTTTTGCACCAAAATCCACATAAGCATAAATAAAAAAATAATAATAAATGTAATCAATAATAATAATATTAACTCTAGAAACTAACTACCTCTCTACAGGAGTTTTAGCAACAGATTCTTTAGGTGTTTCCACACAAATTGTCTTTGTAACAACAACATCCAATGTTGTTAAAAATTTAAATTTAACAACATATTATTTTAATAAACACCGTTACATACCTAGATTCATTTTAATTTTGGCCTCAAAACCGTAATCATGCATGCTAATTAACACCACAGCAACATTCTTATTACATCCTTCCCTGCAAAACAACAAAAAAGGTCCATATAATTAACAACAATCACAAAATACAAACATCTAATGAAGATAACAATACCATTGAGTGAAAGCACTGCCATTCTTCGCTCGTTTAAGAGTAACTGAAGCAGTCTCTTCTTCAACCCTCTTTCGTGAGCGATTAGCGTTGACTGATTTTGAAGATGTTTGACCATGTTAAATCCGGCTTTGACCCGATGTTTAACTTGCGTCCACCATATCTAATCACCAAGTAACCACTACTTATTTCAGCAAGTATAATCACATCCAATCACCAGAACTCCATCATCGTTTCCCCCAATAACGACTGTTATATGGTTGTTAAGCGAGAGTGAAAGCCAATGGCACTGACGTGAGCATGGCAGCGGTCTCGTCTAATCCAGGAGATTGATTAAGGGTTCAGCGGTCAAGGATCACATGAGTTATGAAATCAGATCAAGTACGTTAGAGCAAGCCATCCTAAGCATCATACTCGTAGTTTCTAAATTTCTTTGCCAAACAACCGTTGCAGATTGCCCGATTGATTGTTTATCAGAAACATATGACAATGTCAATTTTCTATGATTTATGTTCACGTGAATTATGAATTACTCATGTGGAATATCAAATTTGTGTACGGTATAACAAAAACAAATTACAATAAAAGCCTCGCTGATAAATAATTTGCTAAGTTGGTTACTTATGTCACACACGAAATTTATAAGGGAATTTTTTTACTAAGTTGTCGGGTTATGCGTTAATACTTTCGGATGCCGAACTGAACCTCATCACATTTCTTTAACCTCAAATAGAACATGTAGGTAAAAAGGGCTGACCTGAACTTCCCCTGCGCTTCATCGGAGGGTTGACAGTCGCCTGAACTTGTAACCCAAGCTCACTGGAGGTGTGTATCTAACCATGGTTGTCTTTGTTTTAACTGAAAAAGTGGCATTCAAGCATGGGGTTCTCGTCGGAGTACTAACAGGGTTGTCAAAACGCTAATCCCCATTGGCGGTTGCCGTGTTGAACCAAATCCCCTTCACCACTATCGTCCAGGTCTCACACTGCTATACCCAATAAACCCTAATTTACAGGCAAATAAAAAAAATCTTAGCTTAACATACAGTTAGTTATACAAGATATGATCAGTTTGGAAACATGTAGACCTTCGTCGGAGTTGCAAGAACCCTTGCCAGACAACCAATGTCGCAACCCCCATCCCCTTAACTACCCGGGAACGGGCGGCCGCGGCCAGTTTTGGTGGTATCGGTGTTTATCATTTTGGCAGCGGAATTTACATTAGGACCGTAGTTAGGAAATATTTAATCAGAGTAAAATACCACGCTTTTATAATATTAAACACATGGGAAAATCCCAGGTTTCAAGTACACATATTTTTATAAGGATAAACCCTATTTTATTTAAATAAAACATCTCTTTATTTTAGGTAACTTTATAGCCACTTTTCCAAGCCTTCAGTGCTGTCCAGCTGACTTCCATTTGGCTTTCACATTTTGTTACCTGAAACACATTTCAAAAACATTTTATCAGTGGGAAATACTGGTGAGTGAATCCCAGTTTAATCAAGATAGGTAAAACCGTTGTACAGTATTGAGGGTGGTCGCGCAATTACATTTGTTTCCATCTACTTTAATTACCACCCACGGTACTGTCAACCCGACTTGTGGTCATGTTACTACTCACAATGTAGTAACAAATTTTGTATACAAAACCCCAACATACCGACGATAATTGTAGAATACAAATACTCAATCACTGTTTAATATAAAGTTAATCATATGAGGTTTTGTAAAAACAGTTTGCTAAAAAGAGATTACTCACATTGCTGTCTTAGGGTTTTCCTTAAGGATTTCCTGGTGATTATCTATTAATTACACAAATGCACACGCGTTAGTATAATAACCCAATATTTACATTAGTAATACCCTCCCCGACACGACATTCCAACGACTACATCGGGCAGAAGCACGACAGCCGTTACGGAACCCTGGATCAATCGGGAAACGTATCTAATACGTAACTGGGGGTTATGATACTTACAATGAGGCAGAACTTTGTTATTTAGGGGGTATTATACCCAAGAATCACTTTAGCTATGTAGAAATTCAAGAGAGAAAGGAATTGTGAACGATTTCGACTGAACAGCCGATTCCATCTATTTATAGGGTCTGTTTGACACTTCGTCGCCGCCCGTGAAGGAGGTAGCCAAGGGCTACGTGGCCCGCGAGGGCAGCTAGGGTAGGCCCTAGCTTGTCCGACTCAAACCCTAGCTTCGACACGCATACGACACGTGGCGGCTCCGGGTTCTGCCGTTTGGCCTCTCGCTCGCGCCCCGCGTAAGCCAAGGGCTGGTCTTACGCGGCCGCCAGAGACCATTTATTTTTGTTTTTATTTAATTTTAATAAAAATGAAGGTATTCGGGGCCTGTTTTCGTATAAGGGGTGTATTTTAGGATGTATTGGGATATTTTAAATATTTTATAGGTGTCGGAAAAATTTAGGAGGGTTGTTATATCCTCCCCACCTTGTTTTAGAACTCGTCCTAGAGGTCTACTGGAATAGGTGTGGATATTTCCTTTGCATCTCTGATTCAAGCTCCCAAGTGTATTCTGGTCCTCTCTTGGAGTCCCATTTCACTTTGACTAGAACTAATCTCTTGTGTTTGAGATTCTTGACTTTCCTGTCTTCAATCTGTAGAGGTCTTTCTACAAATTTTAACTGCTCATTTACCTCTATATCCTTAAGAGGTACTACGAGTGATTCATCGGCTAAACACTTTTTGAGATTGCATACATGAAATACATCATGTATTCTTGCCATTTCCTCTGGCAGTTGTAGCTGATAGGCAACATGTCCTATTCTTTTAATAATCTCAAAATGTCCAACATACATGGGGCTTAGCTTTCCCTTTTTGATGAATCTTACCACTCCTTTCC
This sequence comes from Helianthus tuberosus, assembly GCA_030545235.1. Lineage (NCBI taxonomy): Eukaryota > Viridiplantae > Streptophyta > Magnoliopsida > Asterales > Asteraceae > Helianthus > Helianthus tuberosus. The sequence goes on along the minus strand of CM060351.1, from coordinate 32,557,928 downwards.
AAGGAGAGACCTTTAATAACACCTTGTCACCTACCTGAAACTCCAATGGTTTTCGCCTGTTGTCAGCATAACTCTTTTGTCGATCACGTGCTGCTTTCAGTCGTTCCTTGGCTTGGATGATCTTGTCGGTTGTTTCTTGCACTATTTCAGGTCCAGATAATTGCTTTTCCCCGATTTCTGCCCAACAGACTGGGGTTCGGCACTTTCGTCCATAAAGTGCTTCGAATGGTGCAGCATTGATACTTGTATGATTCCTGTTATTATAAGAAAATTCTATTAATGGTAAGTGATCGTCCCAATTACCTTCGAAATCAATTACACAAGCTCTAAGCATGTCTTCCATCGTCTGAATTGTCCGTTCGCTTTGTCCGTCCGTTTGAGGATGATAAGCGATGCTTAGATTCAACTTGGTTCACATGGCTTTTTGGAAGCTTGTCCAATAATGAGAGGTAAAACGGCTATCTCTATCAGAAACAATTGATAAAGGAATTCCATGTAATGAAACTATTTCATTTACATACAATTTAGCTAACTGTTCCATACTGAAGGTTTTCTTCATTGGTAGAAAATGAGCTGACTTAGTTAGCCTGTCTACAATCACCTAGATTGTATCATTACCTTTCCTTGTTTTGGGTAATTTGGTAACAAAATCCATTGTTATCAATTCCCATTTCCAAACTGGCATCTCTAACTGTTGCAGCAATCCTGAGGGTTTCTGATGTTCAGCTTTAACTTGTGAACATGTTAGACACTTAGAAACATAAGCTGCTATATCCTTTTTCATTCCTATCCACCAAAAGTTTTTTTCTTAAATCTTGATACATCTTATCACTTCCAGGGTGCATCGTATACTTAGACTTATGGACTTCTTCTAATATATGGTGGCATAGGTTTCCTAATTTTGGTATCCACATCCTTTTCTTATGGAATCTCCAAATTCCATGTCATACCCCGAAATTATTAGAGCTGGCGTGACTGGACTGGTATCTTCATTGCACAGCGGAAGCAAATAAGCCAAGACTTCTAGAAAATGAATGCCCACTAAGTACTCGAATCTCCAATGGCTCTCCTATTCCAACCGTGCCTTAACTTTGAAATTCAACCTGAGAAAGAAACATGCGAAAAAGTCAACATAAAGTTGAGCGAGTTCATAGTTTGTTTGTAAAAGATTTGAAATAAATCTTTTGAATAACCGGTTCGTGAAATAATATTGAGAAAACGAATTTAGAAATCATTTTCTTGCCAAGTTATATGGAAACTTTGTATTTGTAACGCATTATGTTCATAAAACCATGTATTTGTAAACTCTCGTATTTGTAATGTATGTATAACCGTCAATGCCCACCCTGACTTTGACTCCATGCCCGCATAATCCTATGCTTTGAATTTGTATAAAACATGGTATTTAATTTGTATAACTCAAGTATTTCTGTAAGTATGTATGTCCCTTGTATGTAGAAATAAGGAAAAAGAGATCACCAATGCAAAGCCAATGGTATGTGTGAAAAGGTGCAGGAAGACTCAAACCTAGCAAATTTGTTACCGGGCTTCGGCTGTAAGACACAGTCACCTCTATGGGCCGCCCCGGCCTCATGGGTGTGGGCTCGCTACACCCAAATAGATCTATCACTCATGTCCCTCGGTCCTAACAACGAGGATTGATGGCCTTAAGTGTTGTACCCACCCTTCACATGATGTAGTAGTAAACCCTCCTTAAGCTAATCATACCATGTATAAAATGTCTGAAATAATTGTAACATGTATTTTACCCCAGCCCCTAAGGCTGAACCTCCCCAGCCTCTAAGACTGAACCTCCCCAGCCTCTAAGGCTGAACCTTCCCAGCCTCTAAGACTGAACCTCCCCAGCCTCTAAGGCTGAACCTCCCCAGCCACTAAGGCCAACTCCCCAGCCTCTCTATACTATCACCAGATGATCCATCCCTAGTCATGAAAATCATTCACATTTCGATAAAACGCATTTGTTTTGTAAAAACCGGTATATTTAGTATAATCCATTCGTAATATGATTTAGATATTAGAGTTTTCGTTCTTTGAAAAGCTTTGTATATCCTTGCAAAACGTGCTTTGTCTAAAAATATGCAGTCTTTGTTCATCGAGAACTTTGTGTGTTTTCTACAAAACGTGCATGTCTTTCCACCCCGAAAACATTTACAAAAATGTAAAACCGTAAAAAGGTGGGGTTATGAACTCACCTGAATTGCCTTGTGCAAAGCTAGCTAATTACGACTTCGAGATGTCGTTTCCAAGACTTGACTCGCTAGCGTGCATTCTACAATATTCCTATTACGGAATATCTTATAAGTTTCTAAATAAAAGCGGTAACTAGTCTACGTGCCACTGAGCTCTACCGAATCGTTAGTCGAATGATTCAACGGTAAGTAGTTAACTTATCGGAAATGATTAGGTCATATTTGATAAGTATTATTTATTGTCGTTAATAACCAATAAGCCTTGAAAAGACTTGATTCTCGAGATATTAGAAATAAATAAATATTTATATCAAAACATATAAATATATTGTTAAGGTCGCTTGTCGTCTCGAGAAATCGTTTGTGCATTTAGAAGTATTCGTTATGAAAGTAATATATAATAAACTTTTATTATATATATTTTACGTCTTGTATATATTTGCCAAAATATACGTATATGCCGTTTCGGCGTTTGAAATAAATATAAAAAGTTATATTTATTCTATAAAATTGTCATCGAGTCGTTGTGTTCGAAAATAAATATATAACTATACTTATTTTTGTAAAAGAATACAAGTCGTATGATGCTTTGAAATAAATATAGAAGCTATATTTATTTTTATAAAAGAGTTATTGTTATTCGATATTTAAAATAAATATATAAATTATATTTATTTTGGTAAAACGAATTCATGTTGTGCTATATTTGAAATAAATATAAAAACTATATTTATTTTTATAAAGCGGATTCGTGTCGTTTGATATTTGAAGAAAATATATATTCTATATCTATTTATAAAAAGATTCGAGTTTAAATATAATAACTATATTTACTTTGTATAATCGTTTTCGTCATCGTCGTTTTTGTAAGGTTTAAGGTGTTGTCGTAAGTAGCTATACGTTTGTAATCGTCTTTGTAAATGATTGTTTGAATCCGATAGCTTTGTTTTATAATAGAACGCATTTTGTTTCTACGGATTTTCTCAAAAAACGGGCAGAGTTTCCTCTGTTTTTGGACGCCCCCGACAACACAAGTTGTCGTTATTTTATAAAAATTCAATCAAGATTCAAACAGTGTATATATAATTTGGTCAAATATATCAAACGTAAAGTGTAATTCAACCGGTTTGAGCTCGTTTGTCACGTAAGAATAGATCTATATAAAAACGCAAATATTAAACGCGTCATTAATTTTTACCAAGCCTTCACGCCGAAATGTCGAGTAAGCTGACTAAGTTGACCGAGTCAACCGGGTTGACCGAGTTGACTCGCTGAGTTGACCAGGTTTGACTGAGTTGACTCGGTTCGACCGAGTCGACCCGACCCGCTTCATAAACTGACCCGAACCAAAGCTGTTGACCGTCCTGAACCAGTTGACCAGCCATGACTGTTTGACCCGGACCCGAACCGAGTTAACCCGGTTTAACCGAGTAACCAAAACCCTAAACGAACTGAACATAGACACCACCACTGTTGACTTGTCGACCCGCTGCGAAACTTGAACCGAATCCGACCCAAACATTTTTACCGTGAATAAGCCGAGAGCCGAGACTAAACCTTGAACCGAACCTGAACCGGAGTCGTCACCAACCTGATCTTGTAATAAAATCACCATCATCATCATCAGACGTCAACAAAAGAAAAAGAAGGAAATAAACCGAGAAGGGGGGGGGGGGGTACCGTCGAAGCCTGTCAGATAAAGACAAGGACCGCCGGTCCTTGACGCCGACCGCCGGTCAATGACGCCGGCCATCGGTTCTTTCTCTCTCGTTGTGATTCTCTCTCTCCCGTTTCTCTCTCAGTCTCTCTCTCTCTCGTTCTATCTTGTCGCCGCCACCACCGAGGTGTGGTGGCCGGCCCCACTGTTGTCGCCGACTCCCTGTGGTTGACGGAGCTGTACAAGTGACAGAGGGGGGGGGGTGTACACACTAGAAGAAGACCCGCCGGAAAAATCTTCACCGCCGCCGCTTGCGGCGGCGCCGCCGTGAACCGCCACCGGCTCCGCCGGTCTTGCCGGCCGGAGTCCGGTCATGCCTAATCGGAGAGAAAGAGAGAGAGAGTAAAAATATGAAGTGTGTGTTGTATCTGCACAAAAAATGAAGATTAAGGGGGGTGTAAACCCTTTTATATGCAGGTTATGTGTATTGGGCTTTGGGCTTGGGCACAAGGCCCACAAGCTCAAAGCTCGCGTTTTAAGTGGCCCGTTAAATCCTACGAACCCGTTTTCACAAACCGAACACTTCGTCACGTCGTAAAACTAAATTTTTGATTTAAAAATATGAAATAGTGTCGGTATTAGTTTTTAATCGCGTACGTTTGTCGGTCTCATTAAAATCACGTAATATGCGTAGTTTCATCGTTTTTAATTCGTTTTCCAATCCATTTTCAACGACGGATAATAAAAATTAAAAACAAAGCTAAATATATAAAAATATATTAATTTCGAGACGAAATTCGAGTCCAGTGCTTCCGTTTCGTCGTTGTTTGTCGGTGCATCACTGTTTCGGCGTTCTTCGTTCACGTCTGCGTTTTGTGTCGCGCGGAAGCCCAATAAATTCACAAAATTAATTTCATAAATATAGAATATTTGTAGAAAATCCGTGTATGTCAACGTTGTCAGTATTTCGTACGGTATCAGTTCGTTGTCGTTTGATATTCCGCAATCTCTCCACTGATCGTCACACGCACACTGTACAGTCGAATGAACGTTCATGGGTGCTCCAAGGGCCTAACTGAGTTAATCTACGTCTTAAACACTATTCATTATCACGTTAATCACCTGTAAATTACGTAATTAGGTGCCGTAAATCACCGGTTGTCACATTCCATATGTTCCTTGTTCTAATTCCTTAATCATTCCTTTCAATTTCTAAGCATCATCCTTGATTACTGATCCTTGTGTCTTTCTAATCTGTTCATTTAAATCTACTTGCAGATTTAATTTAGAGTAAAATGCACGGATAGTCCCTGTGGTTTTGTAAAGTAACACCTATAGTCCTCAACTTTTGGAAATTACACTGGTGCTCCCTATGATTTGACGAGTTGTTACTCGGATAGTCCCTGGATTGGATGTCCGTTAGTTTTCTCCGTTAAATCTATGCAAAATTACAAAATTACCCCCTTACTTTTAAATAAATATGATGTGTACAAACGCTTTTTAATCCCATTCATCTTCCTTCCTTCACACACACCACCGTCCTCCGCCGTACAACCACCACCGATGGCCACCACCACAGTCCAACCCAAATCCAAAGACAGAGTCCTCGCCACAGCTCATCAAATCGTAAAAAGCCTAAACATCAACACACAAGCAACCGAAGACATGATCAACATCTTTTCACGCTTCGAAAATCGTCTTTCTAACATCACAGCAGCAGCAGGTAATCAAACTTAAAGGCAGCAATAAACTGAGTTTAAGATTCTGATAATTGAAGTGTAAAAGGTTGTCTTAATCTTATGAAAGCATATGTTGTAGATCAATAAATTTGTCCCAATAAGTAACCCCTAGCATGAATTGATGATCCCTATGAGAAATAATTACACGAAGAAGAAGATGAGTACTGTTTGGGAATCAAGTATGATGACTTTCATGCCAGAAATATCTTGTAGCATACGATTTATGTAGTCTCTTACAAATGACACCACCATTTTTCAAATCAATATCCAAACCAATCGATCGATCTATTTTAGGGATTCAGATCGCTAGTGATGGTGGTGTTTATGGTGGAGGGGAAGATGCTTGTGGTGGTTATGGTGGAGGGTGCAGTATGGTTTTCAGGTGGTGGTTATGGTGGAGGTATGGTTGCAGACTTGTAATTGGTGGTTATGGTGGATATATGGTTACAGGAGATATGGGGTTTTTTGGATTTAAGGAGGGTGGGATGGGGTAATGGGTATACATGACTTTCCTTTTCATTTATAAAATAAAGGGTATTTTTAATTTAATACTAAGGGTATTTTGGTCATTTTACATGGAGTTAACGGTGCAAACTAACGAACATCCACTGCAGGGACTATCCGAGTAACAACTCGTCAAACCACAGGGAGCACCGGTGTAATTTCCAAAAATTGGGGACTATAGATGTTATTTTACAAAACCACAGGGACTATCCGGGCATTTTACTCTTTAATTTAAGAGAGCGTACTCTTTTTGGTTTTTCATGATACTTTCGACTTAAAGCATCAGCTACTACATTAGCCTTTCCTGCATGATACTGGATATTACAATCATAGTCACTAAGAATTTCCATCCAGCGTCTCTGTCTCATATTCAATTCTTTTTGTCCGAAAACATACCTTAAAATCTTATGATCTGTAAAAATGGTAAACTTACTACCGTAAAGGTAATGTCTCCAAATCTTCAGGGCAAAAATTATAGCTCCAAATTCTAAATCATGGGTTGAATAATTCTCTTCATTGTCACACCCCAACCGATGGCAGAAACATCGGGGCGTGGCACTGAGCGAAACAGATTGTCCAGAAGTTTCCATAACAACTATCATTATCAATTATTTAAAGCATCACGTCCCATACCATGACATAAAAAGTAACATAATTATTACAGACAAAATCAGGTCAAATTGTTCTATTCCGACAACTCAGATTTCAAATACATACAATTCGTTTATTCGTTTCTAGACCTTTCCTAGCCTCGATTTCACAGCAATCCAAGCATATAAAGATCTTAAGCACCTGCCACATACATTAAAGTAAAAGTCAATACACATAGTGTAAAGGCGAGCATACAAGTTTAATAGATATAATAGAGTTCGAAATCATTTACGCATAACCAACACGTACACAGTGTGAAATGAAGCACGTAAGTTATCGACATGATCCTATCAATACCAGTGATTGCGGGTTGACTGCGCAAGGCAGTTCGTAATACACACTTACCACTGTGAGCCATGTAATTAATTGTCCTTAACAACCCCTGAGTGAACAGGTGCTGAGTCCAAACTAATAGTACTATCGTTGCTAAGGCAGGTAGACAGCAATCCATGTGTAAACATAACAAACAAGCATTCATTAAGTCACGTATAACATGTGGTAACGGTTAGCATTAAAGTATAGTATTGCGTAGTGTGTTCGATGTGATTTAGAATAAGTAACGTATGTAACACCCAAAAGTGCGTAAAGCAAAAAGGGTTCGAGTATACTCACAGCGATGATGGATTGAAAGGAGCGCTAGAGTGAGGTTAGCCTGAATAGTTAACGATAACATAAACGATAAGCTGTACGTAAAACGGTAAAAGTGTAAAGTGTAAAGTGTAGGATGGTAATCCAATCGGATGGCCGGTCGATCAGGTGACAATCCGTTCGGATGGTCATCCGATCGGGTGACCACTCGATTGGATTGTTACCTTGTTTGGGATGGATGTGTTTGTGTATGATGGTTTGCATTTCGAAGTTTTTGTTGTAGCATTTTGAAAACAGAGAAGTATCTTTACCTTTCAGGTCGGTCGATCGGACGACGGTCCGATCGGGCGACGACCTGATTGGTAGGACACTTCAGTGAGAACAAGTTCACAGTAGTTTGTCACTCGATCGGATTGCAATCCGATAGGGTGGCAATCCGTTCGAACTGGTAAATGCATTAAACATGTTGAAAATTGTTTAAGTCCCAAACGTCACACGATCGGACGGTCACTCAATCGGGTGGCAACCCGATCGGGTGGTAATCCGTTTCAACATTCAAATCCTTGAGTAGATTGAGAAATAGTTAAGTGTGGGACCAAGGTGCAAGCCGATTGGGTGGCTGTCGGATCGGACGGCAATCCGATCGGACGGCAATCCGTCCCAGTCGACCTGATTGTCTTCTTCACTTGGTTTTTGATAGTTGTAGTTTAGTGACCCGATCAGATAGGAACCACCCTAGTCCGACCAGTTCACTGTTCGAGACGGTGTTTCATGTTTCATGGATAGAATCCAGATATTGAACCAACACTTCAACAAGAAGGAGTAGAAGATTAGAACAAGCTCCGATTCTATCAGTTTTGAGTGCATTGAGTGTAAAAGAGTTGAAAGAAAGTTGGAAAACCATCTTTCAATCCTTTTCACCATGAATATGTTCAGATCTATGCAAGATCTTTGTTTATTCATGTGGAAATCGTTCAGATCTAAGTTGTTCTTGGTGGATTGAAGCCAAAACATGAAGTTCATAAGAACACCATGATGACATCATCCTAGAACACCTCAAATCTAGTGATTTCACGGTTAAAAGTTAAGATTCAAAAGATAGAAAGGTGTAGGAGTGCGTGTAGATCAAGAAAGTACAAGATTTAGGTTGAAAACTTACAAAAATCGAGAGAAATATGAAGAAATAGCGGCTGGAGTGAGTTGAGAGGAGAGAGCTGTCAACATCAAAGGATGTTGACATATGAGGGTATTTATAGGGTTTCCATAAATGGAAAGGGAGGAGAGTGGCTGGTCGATTGGGTGGCAGCCCGATCGGGTGGCAGCCCGATCGGGTGGCAGCCCGATCGGGTGGCAGCTCGATCGAGTGGCAACTCGATCGGGTGGTAGCCCGATCGGGTGGCAGCTCGATCGGCTGGCCACTCGATTGGAGTGAACGGCGCGATGAGTTTTGCGGTTTCAATTCGCGTGTCGGGTTTCGCGATGCGATAGAGTTTCTCATCAAATTACTTTTAACCCCAACTACTATATCTAACATACAATCATCATATTTAACTTGCGTTTAGCGTTTGCAATTCGATTGTGATAACATTGCGATTGCGTTTCGATTAATCACCACAACAAACAATAAATAAACATGCACAAGTAACACATAAAAGGCACACACATGTAAAACAATATCCAAAACACATAATTTGAGTTGCGAGTGCGATTGCGATGCGATAAGCGAATTAAGCGATCAAACATGCGATAAACATAGATTAAACCCCGATTATTAATAAGTACTCCACATAATACAACTAACGTAAACAACAAAATAGACTAACTACAAGTCAAAGAAGTCAAGACAGGAATTAAGCCAGGAGGGACGGATCACAATTAGCAATCTTTTCTCCCTTTGACTTCAATCTTGACTTTGACTTTGACTTTCGAAACACGGGGTGTTACATTCATGATTCTTAAGTTGTATAGATGCATAAGCTATAACCTTTTGACGTTGCATCAACACACATCCATAACCTAACTTAGAAGCATCACAATAGACTACAAAGTCTTCATTTCCTTCTGGTAAAGCTGTTATGGGTGCGTTGGTCAATCTTTGCTTAAGAATTCTAAAGGCTTCTTCTTGTTTTGGTCCCCATTCAAACTTAACAGATTTATAGGTTAGCTTAGTTAAGGGAATGGCTATTCTAGAAAAATCTCGAATGAATCTTCTATAATAACCAGCCAATCCTAAGAAACTTCTAACCTCGGTTGGTGATTCAGGGGTTTTCCATTTGGTAATTGCCTCGATCTTGGTGGGATCCACATGAATTCCTTCATGATTGACTAAATGTCCAAGAAACTGTACCTGTTCTAACTAGAATTCGCACTTCGAAAACTTAGCATAAAGCTTTTATTTTCTTAATAAACTTAGAAGTGCGTGCAGATGCTCTGCATGTTCTTCCTTACTCTTAGAGTAAATGAGAATATCATCTATAAAGACAATTATGAATTTATCCAAATATGGCTTACATATTCGGTTCATCATGTCCATAAATGCAGCTGGGGCATTGGTTAAACCAAATGGCATGACAGTAAATTCATAATGGCCATACCTTGTTCTAAATGCGGTCTTAGGAATGTCTTCTTCCTGTACCTTTAATTGATGATATCCTAAGCGTAAATCGATCTTTGAGAAAAATCGAGCTCCTTGCAACTGATCGAACAGATCATCGATTCTTGGTAATGGGTACCGATTCTTAATCGTGACCTTGTTTAATTCACGGTAATCAATGCACATACGCATTGACCCGTCTTTCTTTTTGACGAATAAGATTGGTGCTCCCCATGGCGATGAACTTGGCTGTATGAATCCCTTTTCTAATAGTTCGTCTAATTATTTATTCGGTTCCTGCATTTCTGCCGGTGCCAAGCGGTAAGGGGCTTTGGCAATTGGTGTTGTTCCTGGTAGCAGGTGGATTCTGAATTCGACTTCTTTGTCTGGTGGTAGTCCTGGTAATTCTTCTAGAAATATATCTGGAAACTGTGATACTATAGGAATATCTTTCAATTCTTTTCCTTTAGTGTTAGTGATATGTAAATTAAATACACTGATGTAACACCTCGTAAATTCATGTCCAATATAATATCGACACGTGTCATGGACTTTAAACATGTAAAGAATTAATTTAGAAGGGACTGAAGTTGACAAACAAAGAAAGTATGTTTTTAAAAGGATTCAAAGTGTCAACATTGGATAATTATTCCTTTCAACGACCCTACACGATGTTTATACCCTTAAACGAATGAATTATGAATCATACAAAGCCATTTGTGAAAGAAAGTGAAAGTTTACAAACCGCAAGGGTTAAAAGTGTCAACATGTTTAATTTATACCTCTGAGTGACCTTTTAGCGAAGCCGAAGCTTTGTAACGGTTAATTATGCTCACTAGGATAAGTGATAAAAATTTCACAAGGTTTCGATAACGTATGAGAAAGTTATGCTAACATTCGTAATTGAGGGGTTAAAAGCGTCAACGTTGAAATTTAAGGCTTTTCGGGTGATCGTAAAACTAACCGGGGACTTAACAAAGTTTGGTTATGACTTAACAAATTAGAGGGTTAAAAGTGCAATAAATCATCTTAAAACCATTTTTAGAAGGACCAGGGACCTAAATTGCAATTCTGTCAAACTTGGTAACCGGATAGGGGAGCCATACCGGCCGCGTAGACCTTATGTAGGTCTTACGCGGGCCGCCTGAAACTGCCAGTGACAGAAAATGCATGGCAGATGCCAGTTCTACCTGTTTAACCGACTTATATGCATGACAACTGATACCAGGGGTTGGGCAAATATGATTTCATGCAATAGGGATACCTGTGATGATCAGGAATCACCCCATAGACTTGTTTGGCATGATCTTGTTCAATCAAAGTCCATATATATAGAGCACTTGTTGCAACATTTTTGGCATTCACTTGAAATCATTCAAACACATTTTATGGAGCTCTCTGGACCTCAAGCAAGATTCATTAAGCTTCTAAATCGTGCTTAGTACTTCAGTAAGCTTCCTTAACCTCTCTAATTCAGTTTTAATTAGTTTATTGGCCTAAAGTCAAACACATCATAATTAAGGTTTGACTTAGTGATTAATCACTAATGGTCCAGTCAATTCTCGAATTGAAAGTAGCTATGAGTTGGTAATTATGTGGGTAATAAACCCTTAAAACGGCACCATCTGATTCCCACTCTAAGTAGGTCAATTGTCGGGTCAAACTTGATTATAAAAAGTCAACAGAAAGCTAATTTTCGAATAAACACATAATTAACATTGTATAAGCCACGCAACCTGTTTTATCACTCATATAACTTGGTAATTAATGTAAGAACATGTCTAAGCATGTTCAACCTGACAATTTTCAGTTTAGGCTCGGTTCAGAACCGAAAGTCGCAAAAGTAGACTTTTGCTTTGACTTTCAATTCTGACCCAATGTATCATATTTTAGAAATTCCTTAGAGCTCTATTAGGACCAGGTTATAGGTGAGTGTAACCCTCTGAGGTTATACAACTTGGTTCCTTAGTTATCCGATTCATTTGTATGTTTCCGTTATATGCCTAAATGTTGACCATTATGCCCTTTTGACCTTAAAATGAGATTTTTGAAGAAGTGAAAGGACAATAACCTTTATTACTGATTTATAAACTTGTCCTAAAAATTTGACATCAGTTTGAGGTCTAGATTAGGAGTTATGCTCAATATCGTAATTAAGAAGCTTTTTATTAATTAAACGGCATAATTTGCATATAGCCTATTTAAACCCAAATTTTTATACCAAACTTTTTACCCACTGATGTAATATAATATTTTGGGATTTATGAAGATTTTTATTTATTTCTAAGCTGAGCATAACATAGGGTTCTAGCCTTGATTCAGTAATTGTCGGTTATACCCTTTTCTTACATAAAATGAGTTTTACATAATATTTTGATCCCAAACTTTTTTCTACTGATTTTATATGATAAATAAATATTTTGAACTTTATAAACTGACCAAAAACTCAGATTTCCTATTTTAACCCGAAAATCGCTTAAAACTGACTTTTACGCGTTTTAAGCGCATAGTATGAGTTAAAACCGTTTTTAACATATAAGACTTAATACCTACTGATGTTTTAAGTAAATTTTTACAATTAAACAGTAAGCAAAAGTTTTGAACTCAGAATTCTAATTTTGACCTTTAAAGCTTATGTGAAATTACCAAAATGCCCCTACGGTGCATAGTTTGGTTATAAAAGATAAATTTCACATATATGCAATACCCTACTGTTATGACTTATAAAAATAAATATTTTTGATGATTATATCAGACCTGAAACTCAGATTAATATTTAAACTCTTTTATAACCTTTAAAAATGACCAAATTACCCCTACAGGGCTTAATTTGAGTTTAAATTCGTTTTGGGCATAATGGAAGGTATCCTACTGATATCACAATATATTTAAGGCATATTAACTTAGGAAACCTGTACATGACTCATTTGGTTACCCGTTATGCATTTCTCGCGTTCGGTTCGGTTTATGTAACTAGTTTGCATAAATTGACCGAAACGGGTCAAACCTCATCATTTTTATCTCAAAATCCAGAATGTGTTTAGTTTACCAATATTATACAAGTCTACAAACTTGTCGGGTCTAAACCACATTCTAATCCGGTCTTCGCTTAATCGTGCATTTTGAACCGTATATCTTCCTTTAAAACTAACCGGTCTAAGTTTAGACTTAATTAAAACCCGTTAGGAATCTAATAGGTTATTAAAACCTTCGTTCCAGATTAGGAGACCAGTAAAAGATACTTGCACTCGTTGATTGAGATATATATACTTGCTCAGGTAAATACTTTTAACTTATTTTCCGTTATACGGGCTTGGGATACGGTATTATAATACCGCTTGGTCGGGTAGGTAGTTATTTAAATCGGATTGTGATTAATATATTTACATAACCCATTTTAATCTGTTTTATTTGGTACATGGCCCTTGGGGGGTTAATGACCGTGTCCTGGATATCCTCGGCTCATTCATTGAAATGGCCACGACTTAAGCACGGGGTGTAGGCATACACCTGACAGTTGCGTATGTAAAAAGGTACTCCACAATAAGGAATTGACCTTGTGGGTATTATACCTGTGGCGTGTCAGTTAATCTTGTCCGACTCTTCTAACCGGCCCTGACGGACGACAAATATGTAAAACTGTATACAAGATTATTTTTAAATAATTGTCCCAAGTTATAAAAGATATTTTGTGCCTTATGCATTCAAATCAATTTTCTTAAACATTTTCAAAATGAATCAGTTAATTGTATTTACCAGTGTAAACTGACGTATTTTCCAAAAAGGCTAAGTGCAGGTACTAGACGGAATAGGCTGGCTACTCCTAGCATCAATAAAGAGTCTTGCAAGCTTAGATGTTTAAGAATCTGTTGAACAATATTCCTTTTATCTTTGATCCGCTTGTGGATCCCTTACAACCGCTTTTGAAATAAATGATATTACTTTCATTCGATTTGTAATTTTATATCTTTTGCTTCCGCTGTGCATTAAATTGTGCTACTTGACTATGATGATATCAACTACGTCACGATACTCCCCACCGGGCCCACCGGTAATACGTGGAAATATCGGGGTGTGACAACTAAGGATCCTTTTCTTATATAACTTGCTGTTTTTATCACTGAGATGAATTTCGTGGATCTAGATGGTTTATCTCCTTTAATTGTGAACTTTTCACCTTTTGGTGAGTTTACTTGGATTGAGTTTTGATCACATAGAATACTGGCTTTATTGGCTATTAACCAATCCATCCCTAGTACAATATCAAATCCTGCCAGATTCATTGGGTAAAGGTTTGCAATAAACTTTTGATTTAAAAATTCTATTCTTGCTCCCTGCAAGATTTCAGAAATCCTAGCGGTTTCCCCATTTGTTGTCTCTACTAGACATTCTTGTGGGAGTTTAATTAATGGTTGATTGAGAAGTTTGAAAAATGAAGTATTAATAAAACTTTGGTTTGCACCAGAGTCAAATAATACTTTAGCAAAAACATCATTAACTAAAAACGTACCAGCTATCACGTCCAGAATCATCCTGGCTTCATCTACAGTCAGAATAAATGCTCTAGCATTTTTAGTGTTCTTGTTGTTCATGGCTGGAACTAGTTTCAGTCAGTTTGGCTTGATGTGACCCTTTTCTCCACAGTTGAAGCACATTCCATTATTAGGTTTCTTCCTACAATCTTCTTCCTTGTGTCCCGGTATCTTGCAGAAATTACAGTAGGTGGAGCATTTCCTTGAATGTTTCTTCTTGCAAGCCTTACAGTAAGGTGCAGAGGTAGAACCTACATTTTTCCCACGGTTGGAATTACCGTAGCGAAATTCCCGGGTAAGCCTTTGAGCGAGGTTCCTCGTCTGGTCTTCTTCTCGTGTATGCACTAATTCATCAGTCAAGGTGTTTGCTAATTCTACAGCTTCTTCTATAGTTTGAGGTCTAGCTGCCTTGACTACATGCCTAATCTCACTGATTAATCCCTAGATGTAGCGGGAGATTAATACTGGTTCAGGTGATGCAAGGGTTGGTACTATTCTATCATATTCAAAGAATAACGTAGTGTAACCCTTACTATCCACTCCAGTCATTCTAAGGTTTAAGAACTTATTTGCTATCTGTTCTTTTTCATTGGGAGGGAAGAATTTCCTTTCTACCATGTTCTTAAATTCCTCCCATTCCATATTGTAAACCCTGTCACTTCCCCTAGACTGGAGGATAGTGTTCCACCATTCTAAGGCTGAGTTCCTAAACAAATTGGAGGCAAACATTATCTTATCCTCTTCTGCGTACTTGCTTATTTTCAAGACTGCCTCAGTCTTTTCTATCCAGCGTAGAGCTGCAACGGCCCCTTCATTTCCCGAGAATTCCATTGGTTTATAAGACCAGAATTCCTTGTAAGAATAACCATAAGTCATGGTTCTTCTTCTTTTGGGAATGGGCGTTTGAAGTATGGGTCCATTGTTTACGTTGTGTTCAGGTTTAGTGGGTCATTTACTACTATGGTTACTTTTATTTCCGGCTTCCTTAACTGTTTAAATAATATATGACATCGCATCTATAATCCCTTGTGCCACTATGTGTTGGATGGCACTGTTATCCACTTGGTTTCCATTGTTATTGTTATTCAGGTTATCATTATTCTGGTTTTCCGGGTTCACTTCGTTGTCCATTTGAATTTTAAACATTTAATACAACCAATCACACAACACGCATATTGATCAAAATCGTCGAACATTGCGTCTTACTCTATTTTATACTATGCATCCATATATATTACAATACAACTGAAATTGAAATTACAATACCAGTAGGCATCTATAGCTATTGTCTATATTTTTTTTTTCAAACATACACACATATTATATATTATTATTTTATTTTATTATTTTTATTATTATTATCACCATCACTGATATGGGTTCATCCAGAACTCCATATTACGCTCGTCATACTTCCAGACGAGTCGTTCTCCGATCTGCCTCATCCTTTCACTACCTTCTAAAATCTCCTCACCAAAGGTTCGGAGCTCTTGCACATTCTCTGCACTCATTGGGGGTGCAGGGGCTGGTACTGGGTTTGGGAACTAGGGAATGGGTTCCTGGTAAGGGTAAGGATTCTCTAGAATTTCCTAATGTATTGGTCGTTATCATAGTAGGGATCTAGAGGGTCCAAGTCTGGGTAGGCTGCTAGGTTCGGCAGGGGTTCGTCTTCTGGTATTGGCTAGCGTTGCTGGTAATCCCTATGGTCGTCCAACCACGGGTCGTAGTCTGGGTCTAAGGGATTAGGTGCTGGTACTCTAGGTATCTCTGCAGGGTCAAGGTCAAGCATTGGGATTTGATTTTCTGGGTTGTTTTCAACTTCCATTGGTTGTGTGGGAAACATGGGTAAGGGCTGAGGTGCTATGAGTTGCTCCAGATTAGGGTCGGCAGCTGTGGTTGCTAGGATATGGAAATTTGCTAGACTCCTATTAAGCATATCCTGGGTGTGGGCATCTGTTTCTCTCTTGACGGCTGCTAAGGCTCGCTGCTGTTGTAACTTTTTCATTCTTTTCCTACGTTCATGCGCTCCTCTACTGAACCATCCTCTCTTTTTAGGAGGGAATGACTCTTCAGACTGAGCCTTAAACACGAATATCCCATCTTCATTGTCAGCTGAATACCCTGAGAGGGTAGGCTGTGAAGAGGTGCCTTCGCTCCTAGGTGAGCTGGACAACTGACGGTAGGCGTCGGAAGGTCTTTGGTCGCTCATACTTCAAACTAACAAATAGTCAAATAACACACAACGATAATATACAGATATGCACGTAGTTCCGTAATTAATTTCCTAACATATAATATTTTGGTGTTAGCAAAACACTTTTGTGGCTGAATCAGTGGCTTGGCCTGATACCACCTTCTGTCACAACCCCCGTCTCCTTAACTACCCGGGAACGGGCGGCCGCGACCAGTTTTGGTGGTTTCGGTGTTTATAATTTGGCCAGCGGAATTTACATCAGGACCGTAGTTAGGAAATATTTAATCAGAGTAAAATACTACGCTTTTATAATATTAAACACATGGGAAAATCCCAGGTTTCAAGTACACACATTTTTATAGGGATAAACCCTATTTTATTTAAATAAAATATCTCTTTATTTTAGGTAACTTTATAGCCACTTTTCCAAGCCTTCAGTGCTATCCAGCTGGCTTCTATTTGGCTTTCACATTTTGTTACTTGAAACGCGTTTTAAAAACATTTTGTCAGTGGGAAATACTGGTGAGTGAATCCCAGTTTAATCAAGATAGGTAAAACCGTTGTACAATATTGAGGACGGTCGTGCAATTACATTTGTTTCCATCTACTTTAATTACCACCCACGGTACTGTCAACCCGACTTATGGTCATGTTACTACTCACAATGTAGTAACAAATTTTGTATACAAAACCCCAACATACCGACGATAATTGTAGAATACAAATACTCAATCACTGTTTAATATAAAGTTAATCATATGAGGTTTTGTAAAAACAGTTTGCAAAAAGGAGATTACTCACATTGCTGTGATAGGGTATTCCTTAAGGATTTCCTGGCGATTATCTATTAATTACACAAATGCACACGCGTTAGTATAATAACCCAATATTTACATTAGTAATATCCTCCCCGAGACGGTATTCCAACAACTACGTCGGGCAGAACCACGACAGCCGTTACGGAACCCTGGATCAATCGGGCAACGTATCTAATACGTAACCGGGGGTTATGATACTTACAACGAGGCAGAACTTCGTTATTTAGGGGGGTATTATACCCGAGAATCACTTTAGCTATGTAGAAATTCGAGAGAGAAAGGAATTGTGAACGATTTCGACTGAACAGTCGATTCCATCTATTTATAGGGTCTGTTTGACACTTCGTCGCGGCCCACAAAGGAGGTAGCCAAGGGCTACGCTGCCCGCTAGGGCAGCTAGGGTAGGCCCTAGCTTGTCCGACTCAAACCCTAGCTTTGACACGCATACGATACGTGGCGACTCCGGGTTCTGCCATTTGGCCTCTCGCTCGCGCCCCGCGTAAGCCAAGGGCTGGTCTTACGCGGCCCGCCAGAGACCATTTATTTTTGTTTTTATTTAATTTTAATAAAAATGAAGGTGTTCGGGGTCTGTTTTCATATACGAGGTGTATTTTAGGATGTATTGGGATATTTTAAATATTTTATAGGTGTCGAAAAAATTTAGGAGGGTTGTTATAACCAACCCTTCCAGAAATCCTAGATCATGTGGCCGGTGTTCCTCTTGCTTGTAAACCCTCACTGTTACCTCTAATCCACCATCATTATCCTCATCAGCGCCCACCAGATCTTGTCCGTTCATGCTCTCTCTCGCCCGTGCGGTATGCTCTCTCTCTCCCAGGTGCGGTGGGTTTTTGAAGAATGGGGAAGGACAGTGTGTTTTAAGCGGGTTTTTTGGTTGCAAATGAAATTACAAAAATGCCATCCTCTACTGTTCTACTGTTCATTGCGTTTGATTTTTAATATGTATATAATTATATCGCAATATTGAAAAATATAGTTGTGGAGTTAGATTCTTATAAAAGTTAACCTACACAAGTTATTAAAAATCAAACTAAATGATAAGTAACATGCTATTAAAAATTTAAAAAGAATACTTAAAAAATTAAATCAAAAATTAAAAAGAATATTTAAAAAATTATGATAACTATTCATCGAGACTTTATAAAATATAGTTGGAGTTAGATTTTTAAAAACAGATAACGTATGCAAATTATTAAAGAGAATTTGGCCTGTAATAATCTCACCTGAACCTTATTGGCCATTAATAATCTCACCTCAGAATATTCTCCCCACCAGTCCCACATTTCACCTATTTTTCCTACAATGGTCCCCCGTTAAAAAAACTTAACGGAGTTAAGCTTTTTTCCAAATTACAAACAGATTTTTTAGGGCTTTTGATTAGAACGACGATACGAGTCCATTGCTATAAAACTTTCCTCGAAACGGTGCTCCAAACGATGAAAACGACGCTTCAATTCGGGTGTTTAAATTTCCAGTTAACCAAAATCAAGCCACTTGGAGCACCATTTCGAAGTAAGTTTTACATCAATGGACTCGTATCATCGTTCTGATCAAAAGCCCTAAAAAATCTGTTTGTAATTTGAAAAATGCTTAACTTCGTTAAGTTTTTTTAACAGGGGACCATTGCAGAAAAAATAGATGAAAGGTGGGACCGGTGGGGGGAATATTCTGAGGTGGGACTATTAATGGCCAATAAGGTCTAGGTGCGATTATTACAAGCCAATTCCCCGTTATTAAAAATTAAATTAAATTTAGTGATAAATAACATGTTATTAAAAAGAATAATTAAAAATAGATCAAAAATAAAAAATAATGTTTTAAAAATATTGATCATTATTCATTGAGTTTATATATATATATATATATATATACATATAACATGTTATTAAAAAGAATACTTAAAAGTAGATCAAAAATTAAAAATACTATTTTAAAAATATTGATCACTATTCATCATCACTTTATATTCATATACACTAGTAGGTATCAATCCGTGCTTCGCTGCGGGTCAAACATTCAAGCGGCTCTGCTTTGCAGATCGAAATGTAGCCACGCGTGGCAGAGGTGTAAAACCGTTACAAAAATTAACGACGTCGAAACATTACCAAAGGCCACACATTATTAAACAAATGTAACTTTATATAAAAGAAAAATGAAAGTTGATGTTTTTTATGACATTCAAAACTTTATATACAAAAGTGATAAAACTGTTTTGATTAAACTGGGATGCACTCAACAGTATTTCTTGCTGATAAAACCTTTTTAAAACGCGTTTCAGGTAACTTAGTGTGAAGCCAATGGAAGCTAGCTGGAGAGCATTGAAGGCTTAGAAAAGTGGCTATAAAAGTTACCTAAATAAAAAGGAGACTTGTTTTCAATAATTAGGGTTCATCCCTATAAATTATATTGTAAACAAAACCTGGGTTTTATCCCACTTGTTTATTATAAAATATGGTGTTTTAAAACTCTGATAAATATTTCCTAACTACGGTCCTGATGAAAGTTTTCCGCTGCATATTTAATAAACACCGATACCATCTGACTGGTTCGTGGCTCCCGCTCCCATGGTGGGGTCGGGGGCTATGACATAATCCTAATCAACTCATCAATGAAACATGTGGAAATCCAAGGTTGGCTTTGGCTGAGAGTTCGACTGGATGCTGGGCGAAATGGAAGAAGGCCAAAGTAGAAGAACCATTGGATGATGATAATAATCTTAATCAATTCATCAATGAAACATGTGGAAATCCAGGGTTAGCTTTGGCTGAGAGTTCGACTGGATACTGGGCTAAAAGGAAGAAGACCAAAATAGAAGAAGCATTACCTTATTATCACATGAAAGGCACTAATAGAGGATTTACGGTTGACTTTTGGGGAACTATACACGGGTTTGTCTCGTCTGCTGAAATTCTTCAACATGTTGATGATAATCCCAGTGTTCTGATAGGGAAAACATGGGAAGCCGACAATAGGTTAATCCGATTTACTAAAGTATGTGACCCAAACCCACTGCAACGCCTCGCTTTTTAGAACTTTCCTTATTTAGAAAGCTTATCTTATATTCTATTTACGAAAAAATCGTATTCTCTTGTACTCGTATCATATTAATACTCCACTTCCAGTTTCCTAATTCGAGACCTTGATCGTAACAAAATTCATATTCTATGCATATTAGTTATTCGTCCAATCGATCGTTTGAATACGTGTTTGCATGCAAACCGACAGTTGTTATATGTACTAGTACTCATATATAAATTCATGATACTCAATCCATACTTGCATACATGTTTTATACTTAAAATCATAAAAAATACATAAGTTCCAACATAATTTAATAAAAGAAGCAAAGTTCAGGGGCCAACGTGAAATAAAACAAACTTTAGACGGACAAAGGGGCGTCGCGCTACGCGACCTCCTCCCCCTTATGGCTCTGCGTGCCGCAAAGGTGTGCGATCCGCAGAATTGTGATTCTTGGCTACGGGTTGGCCAATTTCAACAATATTTCTCACCCAATTACCTTTAAATCTCATTAAACACCTAACCCTAATCCACCACTATATAAACAAGCTTCCTACCTCCCATTTTCACTTTCACAACTCATTTACACCCTCAAAATGCTCTCAATTTAGCTAGAAATACAAGTTTTGGCAAATTGTTCTAAGTTCCAAAGTGAGCACCTTTCTTCACTTTTCTTCATCTCTTCTTCCATTACAAAGCTTAGAACACCTCTAGGAGTGTATCCACAAGTTTACCATGGTAAACTAAGATGGAACATCACCAATTTGAGGTCCAAACTTTCTGTTTTGGAAGAATACTATGTTAACTTTATAAAACTTATGATTTCTTATGCAAACTCATACCTACCTTGCTTCTAATCAAGTTTATGGCTGGTGAGCTTGTGTATGGTTGATTCTTACAAGTTTAGAGGTGCAAACACCCTCTAAACTTTCTGTTTTGAAAGGGTTTAAGACAACCCACAAGTGTTGAAGTCACATAAGTTTACCATAGTTCATATGGCAAGACTTATGTTTGATGCAAGTGTGAACTTTGGATGCTTTGGCTATCCTAACTTGTTCCACACCTCACTTGATGTTTTTATTTGTTAATCCAAGTAGTTTGATAGTCTTTAAGTAACATAACACGGCTTGCCTCCAACACTTAGTTAACTCTTTTCATGTTGTGTTGGCTCACTCAGGTTAGATCTTACTTGGCTACTTGATAATGTCTTAGTTAGTTGTTTATTCCTTTTATTCATGACCCTCCGAATCATCCTTGTGATTATTTGTGTAGTGGTGTATCATACAATGAGGTTAATCCTCCATGCTTGACTTACATGACAATCTATGATACTCATGATGGACTTAGTTGTAGGATTACTATTATAACTATATAAATAACTATATATATATATATATAAGAACATGGCCGAACTTATGATGATAATCGGTTTATGATTATTCGTCATGAACTTAGGTTACTTTATCTATGATTCTAAGTCCCTCGTTGTTGATTCTAATGGGCAAGTTAAGACTCATGAAATCATATACAACATAGTGTTAAAACGAGTACTTAGACTAGATAATACTTTTATGCATACAAACTTTTGTACTTAAATTCTAAATCCCGAATATAACTACTCCATAAATTCCGTATGAACTTACACCTTCGATTCCCCATTCTCAAACAACTCGTCACTCACGGATAATCGGAAAGCTTTTGCAAATTTGTGAGTATACTCGAACACCCTTTTTACACTTTTGGGTGCAACATGTTTACTTATTCAACCTACATAATCACTTATACTTTTATACAATCACACAAACAATCCAATACATGCATGCTAATATGTTATACTTGATTCGTGTTTATGGATGTTCTTTTGTGCGATAAACTTGTCATTAACTTCGTACGAGACTCCCCTTAACATGTATATCGCTATAGGAGTAACGCACCGCCCGTAGTCTTGTGGTCATGTTAAGTCTTTTATACTTGCGGTAGTCAGAGGGTTGACTTGAATATTGCATAATAGTTTATACGTTAATCATGATAACTAAGTTTGCCATGTGGATTCGTTTAAATCATTTTATACTTATGATTACATATCAAACTTGTATACTCGCCAATACTTTTGTATTGAACTATACTTTAAAACATATTGCAGGATTTTGATGATGCTGATGCACGGAATCTAGTAGGATGCCTAGAAACGCACTTTAAACTTTAATACTTGTATTGTAATTCATTTTGTTTCAACTTGTTGTATCTCTATTGCAAACAATGTACTTGATCTTAGCAATGAAATAAAATTTGTTTTTAAATACTTGTCATATTTAGTGTTATGAAGTCTCGAGCAATCTCGTTCGTCTCACTCCGATGTTTCCGCCATTAGTTGGGGTGTGACACCCACCATCACCATCACCATCACCGCCAGCTACGGGAAGGTATTAGCCTATAACACCACGTAAAAATGTGTCCAATTATGTAAAGACACGTGTCCTAAACTCTAATTATGTAAAAATTTGAGTTTGAGGGACTAAAGTTGACAAACGATGAAAATATGAAACCAAAGGGACTAAAAGTGTCAACATGCCAAACTTGTGCCTCTGAATGACCATACACGAAGAATATATTCTTAAACGAGTAATAAATTGGATATAAGATGCCGTTTATGAAAATAATCCAAAGATTATAAACTATAGGGGTTAAACGTGTCAACATGTTAATTCCTACCCCTGAGTGACCTTTTAACGAACCCGAGGCTTCGTAATATTCAAATATACTCCCAAGAATAAGTGATATTAGTTTCACATGGTTTCGAGATCGTTATGCAAGTTTTCAAGAACTTGGGTTAAAAGTGTCAATGTTAAGAAACTTATGTTTACGGTGATCGTTTAACGAAACCGGGCCTAACGGAGTTTGGTTACACTCCCATGATCCTCTACAAACTAACTACAAGGGCCTTTTATGCCAAAAGCTAAGTTATATAAAGTTACAAAGGACCAGGGACTGAAAGTGCCAGACTTGAAACATTTTTTAACCTGAAAACCAGGTGGTCGCGGGGCGCGTAGACCCCCTTTGGATCCTACGCGGCCCGCGAGAGACTGCCCAGCTCAGAAAAATCCTGTCAGCTGCAGGTTCATGCTCATAACCGACTTAATCACCTCCAATTCGATACCAGGAGCTTGTTGTTAGTATTAGAATACCACTAGGACACATGTTATCATCTGGGATCATTCCAAAACACCTGCTATGATCTTAGAGCATAGCATTTACCTATATAAAGGCCTTCAAGTTGAACTTGTCATTTGCAGAAAAGATAGCTAGGACCCTTTGTAAGTGTCTTAGCCCTTTCTTTAGTTCAGTTTTATAGTTTAAAAACCGAAAAGTCAAAGTTAGCGTAAATTAGCTTTGACCTTTGGTTTAAACTCAAATGGTCCAGCCACTATCCGAGATAAATGTGGTTATGTGACCATATCTCGGTAGGTGATTAACCCTTAAAAGGGCACCTCCTAATTATTTCGTTTGCTTAGTTAATTGTCGGGTCAAACTATATAGTTAAAAAGTCAAACTGGACAGAATTATGAATAATAATTAAAACTAATAATACAGAGGTAATTATTATTAGAACATGTTCAAACAGGTTCAACCCGACAATTCTAAGTCTAAGGTCTGTTCGCAACCGAAAGTCGCAAGAGCTTGACTTTTGCTTTGACTTTCAGTTCTGACCCGATTGAGCTTAATTCTTCCATGTTTTAAGCTTCCATTAGGACCACATTATGTTGTAGTATAACCCTCTGGAGTTATATTACCTGGTCATTAGCATTCTGAATTATATGCTAATCTCCGTTAATATGCTTATAAATGCCCATTTTGCCCTTTTGACATATAAACGAGATTTTTGAAAAATGTGAGAGGAAAAAAACCTTTATTACTGATATATAAGCATGTCCTGAAAATTTGACATCAGTTTCTGATTTCAAACAGAAGTTATACTCGATATCGTAAATTGAAACTTTTTATTAATTAAATTACGCTATCTTGCATAAGGCATGTTTAAACTTGGATTTTGACCCAAAACTCATTACCTACTGTTAAAATATTATTTTTAGGGATTTTTGGGATTTTTAGTCAGATTATAAACTGACCATATCATTGAGTTCTTGTGTAATTCGGTAAATGACGATAATACCCTTTTCATGCATAAAATGAGATTAACAAATGATTTGAATGCCAAACCTTTTCCTACTGATCTTATATATTAAATAAATTATTTTGAGAATTTAAGACTGATCAAAATCTCAGATTTTCATAAACATCTTAATTATCATCAATTAGCGATTTTTACGCTAATTAGGAGCATAGTATGGTTTTAAACCATATTTAACACCTAAGATTTGTTACCTACTGAATGTTTAAATAAATTTTAATACTATTACAGTAGGTATAAGTCATGAACTCATACTTCCAAAAATATCCTTAAAAGCATATGTGAAATGACCAAAATACCCTTTCGGGGCATAGTTTGGCCATAAAAGGTAAACCTCACATATGTATGATATCTTATTGATATAACTTGATAAAATAAATATTTTTACTCAATGTTTTAGACCAGAAACTCAGTTTACTATAAAATCTCTTTTATAAACATTAAAATGACCAAGGGACTTAAATTGGTTTTAAATACTTTTTGGGCACATATGTTAACATCCTACTGATGTATTAACATATTCTAAGCATAATAACATATGAGACCTGTATATAATTCATTTGGTTACCCGTTACGCATTTACGCGTTCGGATCGGTTTATGTAACTAGTTTACGTAAGTTTGCCGAAACGGGTTTAACCTTATCATTTTTATCTCAAAATCCAGAATGCATTTAGTTTACCCATATTATACAAGTATCCAAACTTGTCGGGTCTAAATCATATTCTATTCCGGTCACCGCTTAATCTAGCGTATCGTACCGTTTCTAAAACTTTAAGTTAGCTGGTCTAGGTCCATGACCTAAATAAGACCCGTTAGCATTCTGAATTGGTTATATATTACCATCATTCCAGACTAGAGCCAC
Source organism: Helianthus tuberosus (assembly GCA_030545235.1). Lineage (NCBI taxonomy): Eukaryota > Viridiplantae > Streptophyta > Magnoliopsida > Asterales > Asteraceae > Helianthus > Helianthus tuberosus. Next base: position 32,532,350 of record CM060351.1, on the reverse strand, counting down.
CCGGTAAAAGCTACCTGTATTTAATTAGATTGGATACGACTAAGTTATTTTGCTGTAAATCAAGTATTAGCTCAGGTAAATACTTTTAACTTATTTCCCCTTATACGGGCTTGGCATACGGTAAATTATTACCGCTTGGTCGGGTATGAGATCATTTAGTCGGATTGTGATTTAATAAATCTGCATAACTCGTGTTAATCTGTATTGTTTGATAACATAAACATTGGGGGTTAACGACCGCGTCCTGGATATCCTCGGCTCATTAAAGTTAAAAATGGCCACGACCTATGCACGGGGTGTAGGCATACACCCGACAGATGCAAATGCTAAAATATAAATAACCCACATGTTGGGGATAACTCGTTTGTGGGTTTTGTAAGTGGTGAGTCGGTTAATCACGACCGGCTTCCAAACCGGCCCCATATGTATGACAAACATGTAAATCTGTATACAAGATTTTATTAAAGATTCTCCCAAGTTATAAATGGTTTGTGCCTTGTGCGCTTAAATCAATTTTCATAAACTCTTTTAAAAAAGAGTCAGTTAATTGTATTTACCAGTGAAAACTGACGTATTTTCCGAAGACTAAGTGACAGGTACTACTCGTAATAGGCTGGGAGTTGCTCGGCGTCGAAATAGAGGATCTTACAAATCCTTAAAGATGCCTTAAAGTATGCTAAACTTCATTTTATACATTCTGTAAAGATCCACCTGTGGATTTGATATTACAGGCTCGTCTATGATAATTACTTTGATATTTTCAGACATTTGAGTTTGTAATAATATTTTATATTCCAAGACTTCCGCTGTGCTACTATATTGTGTGTATTGACTATGATGATATCAACTACGTAACGATACTCCCCACCGGGCCCACCGGTAATATATGGAAATATCGGGGTGTGACAGGTTGGTATCAGAGCCAACGTTTGAGTGAATTAAACACTAGCCTTTAGTGTTTAATCTCAAATGACACAGTAGCATATTCCTTAGACCTTTTGAGTCTAGACTTAACATAGGAATGCTCTCATCCCTATTAAGTAAACATTGCTTTCGATTTTATGTATTTTGAATATGTCGCCAAGCAAGGAAGCCATTGATGGAGATTCTCCTCATCTGAAGCCAAAGAATGTTAAGCTTTGCATCATGGCTAGGATAAGCGTGTGACCGGTTTGGAGGAAGACCTTCATGGACCTATTCCCAAAAACCAAACTTACTAAAATTCCCAACCAGACTTCGGAGTCCATACCGGAGGTCCCTGAGGCTCCAAATTTTGAAGTCTGTACCAGTGGAGTCCATACCAGGTGGTCCCTGAGGCTCCCGTATCGAAAATAATACCAGTGGATCCTAATGATCCCTAGTTCTTACCTCCAAGTTTTGGAATTCCAGACTTGGATTATGTCAGTCAAAACCCAATCTGTGATTCATATCATTCTTTAACCATAGAATCTTTAAATTCTACTTCTATAGCGGATCCTGATTGGAATGATCACTTCAGTGTCTCTACCTAATATGGTAAACAAAGAAGAGTAACAATCAAAATGGAGCAAGGAAGGCGTTATAGAATCCTTCTTTCATAATATTCATTATTCTTTAAGTCCCTATAAGGACCTATCTATTCTATATAGTCCCTGTGTGGACATACCTTTCAACTTAAGACCCTGTATGGGCAATTGCTATTTAGTTCCTTCGTGGACATTATATTTCAATAAAGTCCCTTGGTGGGCATGCTATTTCAATATGGTCCTTTCATGGACGCATCATTCAATAAAAATCCCTTTTGTGGATATGCTATTTCAAAATAGTCCCTTTGTGGACATGTTATTTCATTATAAGTCCCTTTGTGGACGTGATATTTCTTGATAACCCCTTCGAGGACATATTTTGTAATCCTTATACGGACTTATATTTTCCTTTTAGTCCCTGCGTGGACTAAAGTTGCTTTAAAGTCCCTGTGTGGACAAATGAATTATTAAAGTCCTGATTGAGGAATTATTGTAAATTTCCTGATGATTTATGGAAAGTTTTTCTTATATAGGTATTCATATCATCCTTTATCAAACGATCGTTCCGATTTTACTCGAACTTTATCGACCAACTGAAAAATTTCAAAAGATCCTCTTAATGGTATAACCTAGCCTATATGTCTAGGAACATGGCTGTGATGGTAAAACCCTCTTAAGACAATTAATCCTTGTTAGCATCTAAAAACATGTTAGCATTCCTGGCGGTGTGACTTGAGAGACTACACTAGCTTCCAAAAGTACTTGGATCTTTCCAAGCCACCTTCATGGCCTAAATGATCAATATGAATCATGGCTAATAAACGTCGAACATGATGTATACATCAAAACATCCATTTGAGATGTACGCTTATGGGCAAAGATGCATTCATGACAAAGATAGTTTTATTTCATAACTTCTTGTCAAAAGGCAATGAACTATGAAATTTTCCGATCCAAAGGATCATTGATTATGTTTTAAAATTATCCTAGTGACAAGGCCTTGGTGCCATCTAAAAGTCCTTTGAGACAAGCCTTTGCGCTATATAAAATGTATGTACGACATTGACAGTTGTGACTTATGTCCCCTGTCTAATAAAAATGAAGGATTAGATTCCGTTTAAACGCCAAAAATGGTTCATTTAAATCCTAGGCAAAACATAATCAAATAAATTACATACTATCTTATTGGCCTATATGGTTTATTTACACCATGGCTATTTAATCATCAAATTCGAAGATTCGCTATATAACTAAACAAATTATTACTACTCGGTTTATAGCCTTCAAAGCTTCACCATGGCTGACTCTTATGAAGCTCACAATCATCCAGTTGATGAGAATAATAACGCAAGACTGAACTTAATGGGCACCGAGTTACAGGCTATGTTAGATACAGCCGTGGACCGAGTATTAAAGGATCACAAGCAAAAGTGCTATAATACCCTAAATAAGGGTTACAAAAAGGGAAAGACCGGTTCGAACTATAACCAGTCCAAGCCGAATGAGGCGAAACCCAAATGTAAAACCTGCGGCAAACAACACTTCGGAAAATGTTTTTGTACGCAGACCAGGGGATGTGGCATCTGTAAAGAGATGGACCACAAGACTCATGAATGCAAGGACTTGAAAGAAGCCACATGCTTTGGTTGTGGTGAGAAAAGGACTTGAAAGAAGCCACATGCTTTGGTTGTGGCATCTGTAAAGAGATGGACCACAAGACTCAGGCATATAAAGACTCGCTGCCCAAAGAGGGCGACTAAAGAAAAATGCACTTTAGATTCATAAGCCAAGCCTTGCGGAATCTGTAATAAGGAAGGGCACAAAACTTTGGAGTGCCAAAACATAAAGGACGCAACCTGCTATGGTTGCAATGAAATAGGGCACATCAAAACTAATTGCCCAAATAAAACCAAGAAGCCTGAAGAGGCTAAGAAGGGAAATGCCTGAACTACCCGATGAATGCCAGAGGCAGTACATATTAATAATATCATCAGGTACATTCCTTATCATTTATCAATGATAATTTCTGCTAAGTGTCCTGTTTTTAATACAGACAATAATAAGTCTTTCATAGACCATAAGCATGGCAAACTTTTGATGATACTCACAAGAACTCCAAACATTAAGTATAAGGTAGAACCTACCAATGAAACCATAGGGACCGTCTCTTCTATTCCCGACGATGATCCTTCTGAAAAATCTAAGAGTACTCTTTCTTCGAATAGAGTACGACAATATATGTTATTTTAATTATTTTCTCATTGATTTCTATCAACTGCGAGTGCCAACTATGTTTGATAAAAGCTCCATATGAGGATTGACGTAACCTAGTGTGTCCCATAGATTGCTTCCATGCCTGATCAGTATGGAGGTTTAATGCATAGAACCACTAAGATATTCCAATGGTCATATAGTACTAAAGTCAGCTAGTGGTATTCAAGGAAGATACCCATTATAGAAATGCCTAAGTAGGTGTCTCTACTTAAGGCATCCATGCACTCGTAAAGCAAATGTGTCCTTTACATGGCACAAATGAAGAACAACCCTCTTTACCTCCTGAGAGGCAAAGTGGAATTAGGATTGACATCCTATTAGGAGCCGTATCTGTTACAGAAGCTCCATATCAGGTTAGCACCAACGGAAATGGAAGAACTGAGAGCCAATCAGATGAGTTATAGAGAAAGGCTTGTACAGCCTAGCTCATCGTCTTAGGAGCTCCGATTATTGTTGATAAAGGAAAGCACAATACAATACGCTTTTGCATTGATTACTGCAACCTAACTAGGAAACGATTAAGAATTTTTATTAGCTACCCAGGATCGACGACTTATTCGACCAACTTCAAGGGGCAAGCTTCTTCTCGAAGATCGATTTGAGATCTGGGTATCATCAACTCAAGGTTAGATCTGAAGATGTACCAAAGACAGCGTTTAGAACGAGGTATGGACATTATGAGTTATTAAGTGATGCCTTTTGGGCTCAATAATGCACCTGCAACATTCATGGATCTCATGAATCGAGTCTACAAGCCATACTTAGATAAGTTTGTCATTGTCTTTATAGATGACATACTTACCTATTCTCATAATCAAGCTGATCACGAGAAACACCTTCGATGTATCTTAGGATTGTTACGACAGGAGAAGCTGTATGCTAAATTCTCCAAGTGTGAGTTCTGGCTTCGCGAAGTCCAATTTCTTGGACATGTTGTTAGCGAGCGTGGTATCCAAGTAGATCCTGCTAAAATAGAAGCCATCATGAACTAGGAAGCGCCTAAAACACCTAAGGAGATTCGCAGTTTTCTGGGATTAGCTGGTTACTATAGAAGGTTTATTGAGAACTTTTCAAGAATAGCTGCACCGCTAACTTCTCTGACCCGCAAGAATGTAAAGTTTGATTGGGGTCCTAAATAACAAGAATCTTTTGAGATTCTTAAACAGAAATTGAGCAATGCTCTTGTAACACCTCGAAAATTCACGTCCTATAATGAGTTGACACGTGTCATATGTTTGAACGTGTGAAAGAATGTTATAGAGGGATTAAAGTTGACAATCATGGAAAGTATGTGAATATACGAGTTCTAAATGTCAACAGTGAATAAATATATTGTACATTAACCCTACATGATGCTCATACCTTCAAACGAATAAATCATGGATCATACGAAACTAAATATGAAAGAAAGTGAGAGATTACAAACTACAGGGGTTAAATGTGTCAACATGTTTAAGTTATACATCTGAGTGACCTTTTAGAAAACCCGAAGCTTTGTAATGGTAAATTATGCTCACTAGAATGCACGATATAAATTTCATAAAGTTTCGTTATCGTATGAGAAAGTTATGATCAAATTCGTATGCGAGGGGTTAAAAGCGTCTACGATGAAGTTTATGACTTTTCGGGTAACAATAAAGTTAACCGAGGACTAAACAAAGTGGGTAAATGTCTTGAAGCCCTTATAAGTCAAATTGGAGGGTTCAAAGTGCAAGAAATAAAGTCGAAGCAAAGTTTCCAAGAGCCAAGGACCAAAACATAAAAATCTAAAATTTGATTTGGTGCAGGAGGGCGTCGCGCGACGCGAGTGCCCAAGGGGGGGGGGTCTACGCATGACGCCTAGGGTCATCTGATCCGAAAACTTTGCTAGATGTATGCCATTTCCATTCTAACCGACTTATAAACGATTTTCCTCATCTTGCACGACCCCTAAACAACCCCTAGACACTTAGGGACATCTGGAAATGATCCAAGGCCTAGGTTAGACTTGTGTGTCAATGATCCATGAGTTCTTGAGCACTATATAAAGGGCCAAGGTTGCAACCAATTCTTCACACCTTCCTTCAGCATTTCTGATCAATTCTGGAGCTCCAAAGCAGGCTCAAGTGATCACTAATCGTGCAAAGGACTCTAGTAAGTATGCTTAACCTTTCTTAGTTAAGTTTTTGCTTAGTTTTAGCTTAAAAGTCAAACCGTCGTAATTAACGGTTGACTTAGCGATTAATCATTGATGGCTCAGTGATTAGTCGAATTGAAAGTAGTTATAAGTTGGTAATTATGTGGGCATTAAACCCTTAAAAGGGCACCCTCTGATTCCCACTCTAACTAGACTATTTGTCGGGTCAAACTTGTTATTAAAAAGTCAACAGAATGCTTATTTTCTAATTTATGCATAATTAGCAATGTAGAACACATACAAACTGTTTGATCATTAATATAACTTGGTAATTAGTATAAGAACATGTCTAAACATGTTCAACCCGACAATTTTATGTTTAGACCCGGTTCGGAACCGAAAGTCGCAAAGCTTTGACTTTTGCTTTGACTTCAGTTCTGACCCGTTTTGTTATGTTTTAGAAATGCCTTAGAGCTTTAATTGGACTAGGTTACATGCTAGTATAACCCCCTATGATTATACACCTTGGTTCATTAGTTATCCAATTAATATGCATGATTCCGTTAATTGCTCATATGTTGACCATTATGCCCTTTTCACCTTAAAACGTGATTTTTGAAAATGTAAAAGTGTAGAAACCTTAGTTACTGAATTATAAACTCACACCCAAAATTTGACATCAGTTTGAGGTGTAGATTGAGAGTTATGCTCATTAGCGTAATTAGAAAGCTTCTTTAGCGATTAAACGACATAATTAGCGTATGGCCTATTTAAGCCTACTTTTTGATATCAAAATTATTACCCACTGATGTAATATATTATTTTGGGATTTTTGAAGGTTTTTAATTAATTTTAGGCTGAGCATAACTTGTAGACATAGGCTTAATCTGGTAATTGTCGGTTTTGCCCTTACGGGCTATAAAATGAGTTTTACATATCTAATTGACTCCAAACCTTTTGCTACTGATTAGATATGATAAATAAATTATTTTAAACCTCCTGGAATAATAAAAATATCAGTTTTCTATATAGAACCCGGAAACGACTTCTAATCGCCTTTTTAAGCGTTTTTAACGCATAGTATGTACTAGAACTATTTTAAACATACAAGGGTTGATACCTACTGATATTTTAGGTAAATTATGATATTTTAACAATAAGCAAAAGTTGTTAAACTCAGACTTCAGTTTTGAGCTTTTCGGCTTATGTGAAATTACCAAAATGCCCCTACGGTGCATAGTTGGTTATAATTGATAAATTTCACATATATACTTTACCCTACTATTATAACTGATTAAATTGAGTATTTTTGCTGATTATATCAGACCTGTAACTCAGGTTAATACTTAAACTCTTTTATAACCTTTTAAATGACCAAACTACCCCTACGGGGCATAGTTTGTGTTTAAATTCGTTTCGGGCATAATAAAAGACATCTTACTGATGTCACAACATATTTGAAGCATATTAACTTAGGAAACCTGTATATGGCTCTCATGAATACCCGTTACGCTTATTACGCGTTCGGTTCGGTTTATGTAACTAGTTTGCATTAATTAGCCGAAACGTGTCAAACCTTATCGGTTTTATCTCAAAATCCAGAATGTGTATGAAATACCCATATTAAGCAAGTCTCCAAACTTTTCGGGTCTAAATCACATTCTATCCGGTCATCGCTTAATCGTGCGTACGAACCGTATCCTAATAGGTTATTACAAACGTTCGTTCCAGATTAGGAGGACCAGTAAAAGCTACTTGCATTTTCTTATTGTGATTATTACTTTGCTCAGGTAAATACTTTTAACTTATTTTCCCTATACAGGCTTGGGGTACGGTATATAAAATACCGTTTGGTCGGGCATTAAATCTTCCATCGTTTGGTGGCTAATTGATATTTGATCGGCCCGTTTAAATTGTTTTGTTTGCTTAAATCCTTTGGGAGGTTAATGACCATGTCCCGGATATCCTTGGCATCATTTACGAAATGGCCACGACCTAAGCACGGGGTGTAGGCGTACACCTGTCAGTTGCCAAATAAATAATGTGGTGTGTCTATTGATCTTTAACCCGGCACGACCCGGGCTACTGAACGCATAAGGAACATGTAATTCTTTTACGAGATTATATATTTAAATAATTATCCCAAGTTATAAAAAGTTTGTGCCACGTGCATTCAAATCAATTTTATTAAACTTTTCAAAATGAGTCGGTTGAATGTACTTACCAGTGTAAACTGACGTATTTTCCCAAAAAGATTAAATGCAGGTACTAAGCGTAATAGGCTGGATTTCTCCTTAGAATCAAAAGAGTCTCGCAAGCTTAAGATGCCTGAAGTCTGTTGAACTACTGTTTCCTACATTTATTTTTGATCCTTTGTGGATAAACATTCGACTATTGTGATACATGATATTACAAATTATAAAAGTTGAATTGTATCTTTCATTTGCTTCCGCTGTGCATATTAAATATTGTGTTGTTTGACTGTAATGTTGCCAACCACGTCACGATACTCCCCCACCGGTGACACGTGGAATTCGGGGTGTGACAGCTCTGGTGTTGATATTGCTCGAACGAATTGAAGAGTTTGTCATGTACTGTGATGCTTCACACACCGGTATAGGTTGTGTACTTATGCAGAGAGGCAAAGTGATTGCCTATGCATCACGACAGTTAAAGGTGCACGAAAAGAATTACACCACCCACGATTTGGAGTTGGGTGCCGATGTCTTTGCACTTAAGTTGTGGAGACATTATCTTTATGGAACTAAAGGTGTGATATATTCGGATCACAAAAGTCTCCAACACTTATTCAATCAAAAGGATCTCAATATGAGACAACGTCGTTGGATGGAGACTCTAAATGACTACGATTGTGAAGTTCGCTACCATCCTGGCAAAGCAAATGTAGTCGCTGATGCTCTAAACCGAAAGGAAAGAGTCAACCCTATAAGGATTAATGCCAAGAGCATTAAACTTAAGAACAACTTGAATGAAAGACTGTTAGTTGCTCAGAAGGAAGCTGTTTTGGAAGTTAACTTTCCAAGTGAAAGTTAGGTGTAACTGCTGAACAGTTAGCATCTTGCAAGGATGGAATCCTTAGAATGAATGGAAGAATCTGGGTTCCTATTCATGGAGGACTTCGAGATATAATCCTTTAGGAAGTTCACAATTCCAAATACTCAGTTCACCCTGGAGGTGACAAAATGTATCAAGATTTGAAAGCTAATTATTGGTGGATAGGTTTGAAGAAATCTATAGCCACACATGTAGCAAAATGTTTGACTTGTGCTCAGATTAAAGCTGAACATCAAAAGCCGTCAGGTTTGCTACAACAGCCTGAACTTCCCACATGGAAGTGGGAGATGGTAACCATGGATTTTATAACCAAGTTACCTAAAACAAGGCATGGAAATGATACTATATGGGTCATAGTTGATAGACTGACTAAGTCAGCACATTTTTACCCATCAAGGAGACTCATAGCTCCGACAAGCTAGCTCAGTTGTACGTAGATAAGATTGTATCTCTCCACGGAGTGCCGGTATCTATTATATCTGATAGAGATACTAGATACACCTCTCAATTTTGGAAAAGTTTCCAACAATCATTAGGCACCCGTTTGAATTTTAGTACTGCTTACCATCCTCAAACAGATGGACAAAGTGAGCGTACAATTCAAACTTTGGAAGACATGCTTCGTGCATGTGTTATTGATTTGGGTGGTAGCTTGGATGACCACCTACCTTTGATCGAGTTCTCCTATAATAATAGTTACCATACTAGTATTCAGGCTGCACCTTTTGAGGCATTGTATGGAAGGAAATGTAGAACGCCTGTTTGTTGGGCGGAAGTAGGAGAAGCTCAGTTATCAGGACCTGATATAGTCCTTGAAACAATGGACAAGATTGTCCAAATTCATGATCGCCTAAAGGCTGCCAGTGATAGGCAGAAAAGTTATGCTGATAAGAGGCGAAAACCTCTAAAGTCTGAAGTGGGCGACAAAGTCTTACTAAGAGTATTACCCTGGAAATGTGTGATGTGTTTTGGTAAGAAGGCCAAGCTAAGCCCGAGGTATATTGGACCATTCGAGATCATCGAATGTTTCGGCATTGTAGCTTACAAACTAAACTTGCCTGAGGAGCTTAGTGGAATTCACAATGTGTCCCACATCTGTAATCTAAAGAAATGTCTAGCTGATGAATCACTAGCAATGTCTCATAAAGACGTACAGATTGATGAAAGCCTGAGGTTGTTGAAAGACCTATATCGATCGAGGATCGACAGGTTAAAAAGCTCCGAAGGAAGCACGTGCCTATAGTTAAGGTTAAATGGGATGCTCGTAGAGGCCTTGAATATACGTGGGAAGTTGAGTTCACTATGCGACAGGAGTACCCTCACTTATTTCAGTAAATCTGAGGGTCGAGATTTGTTTTAAGGGGGTGAGGATGTAACACCACGTAAAAACGTGTCCAATTATGTAAAGACACGTGTCCTAAACTCTAATTATGTAAAAATTTGAGTTTGAGGGACTAAAGTTGACAAACGATGAAAATATGAAACCAAAGGGACTAAAAGTGTCAACGTGCCAAACTTGTGCCTCTGAATGACCATACACGAAGTATATTTTCTTAAACGAGTAATAAATTGGATATAAGAAGCCGTTTATGAAAATAATCGAAAGATTATAAACTACAGGGGTTAAACGTGTCAACATGTTAATTCCTACCTCTGAGTGACCTTTTAACGAACCCGAGGCTTCGTAATATTCAAATATACTCCCAAGAATAAGTGATATCAGTTTCACATGGTTTCGAGATCGTTATGCAAGTTTTCAAGAACTTGGGTTAAAAGTGTCAATGTTAAGAAACTTATGTTTACGATGATCGTTTAACGAAACCGGGCCTAACGGAGTTTGGTTACACTCCCATGATCTTCTACAAACTAACTACAAGGGCCTTTTATGCCAAAAGCAAAGTTATATAAAGTTACAAAGGACCGGGACTGAAACTGCCAAACTTGAAACATTTTTAACCTGAAAATCAGGTGGTCGCGGGGCGCGTTGACCCCCTTTGGATCCTACGCGGCCCGCGAGAGACTGCCCAGCTCAGAAAAATCCTGCCAGCTGCAGGTTCATGCTCATAACCGACTTAATCACCTCCAATTCGATACCAGGAGCTTGTTGTTAGTATTAGACTACCACTAGGGCACATGTTATCATCAGGGATCATTCCAAAATACCTGCTATGATCTTAGAGCATAACATTTACCTATATAAAGGCCTTCAAGTTGAACTTGTTATTTGCACATTCACTTGAATCATTCTATACTCTCTCATCTGGAGTCTCCTGGCCAAGAAGGGAACTCAAGTTTGTAGAAAAGATAGCTAGGACCCTTTGTAAGTGTCTTAGCCCTTTCTTTAGTTTAGTTTTATAGTTTAGAAACCGAAAAGTCAAAGTTATCGTAAATTAGCTTTGACCTTCGGTTTAAACTCAAATGGTCAAGCCAATGTCCGAGATAAATGTGGTTATGTGACCATATTTAGGTAGGTGATTAACCCTTAAAAGGGCACCTCCTAATTATTTCGTTTGCTTAGTTAATTGTTGAGTCAAACTATATAGTTAAAAAGTCAAACTGGACAGAATTATGAATAATACTTAAAAATAATAATACAGAGGTTATAAATTATATTTTAACACTCTAATAACTTAGTAATTATTATTAGAACATGTTCAAACAGGTTCAACCCGACAATTCTAAGTCTAAGGTCGGTTCGCAACCGAAAGTCGCAAGAGCTTGACTTTTGCTTTGACTTTCACTTCTGACCCGATTGAGCTTAATTCTTCCATGTTTTAAGCTTCCATTAGGACCACATTATGTTGTAGTATAACCCTCTGGAGTTATATTACCTGGTCATTAGTATTTTAAATTATATGCTAATCTCCGTTAATATGCTTATAAATGCCCATTTTGCCCTTTTGACATATAAACGAGATTTTTGAAAATGTGAGAGGACAAAAACCTTTTCCTACTGATATATAAGTATGTCCCAAAAATTTGACATCAGTTTCTGATTTCAAACAGAAGTTATGCTCGATATCGTAAATTGAAACTTTTTATTAATTAAATTACGCTATCTTGCATAAGGCATGTTTAAACTTGGATTTTGACCCAAAAATCATTACCTACTGTTAAGATATTATATTTAGGGATTTTTTGGATTTTTAGTCAGATTATAAACTGACCATATCCTTGAGTTCTTGTGTAATTCGGTAAATGACGATAATACCCTTTTCATGCATAAAATGAGATTAACAAATGATTTGAATGCCAAACCTTTTCCTACTGATATTATATATTAAATAAATTATTTTGAGCATTTAAGACTAATCAAAATCTCAGATTTCTATAAACATCTTAATTATCGTCAGTTAGCAATTTTTACGCGAATTAGGATCATAGTATGGTTTTAAACCATATTTAACACCTAAGATTTGTTACCTACTGAATGTTTAAATAAATTTTAATACTATTACAGTAGGTATAAGTCATGAACTCAGACTTCCAAAAATATCCTTAAAAGCATATGTGAAATGACCAAAATACCCTTTCGGGACATAGTTTAGCCATAAAGGTAAACCTCACATATGTATGATATCTTACTGATATAACTTGATAAAATAAATATTTTTACTGAATGTTTTAGACCAGAACCTCAGTTTACTATAAAATCTCTTTTATAAACATTAAAATGACCAAATTGCCCTTACGAGACTTAAATTGGTTTTAAATACTTTTTGGGCACATATGTTAACATCCTATTGATGTATAAACATATTCTAAGCATAATAACATATGAGACCTGTATATAATTCATTTGGTTATCCGTTACGCATTTACGCGTTCGGATCAGTGTATGTAACTAGTTTACGTAAGTTTGCCGAAACGGGTTTAACCTTATTATTTTTGTCTCAAAATCCAGAATGCGTTTAGTTTACCCATATTATACAAGTATCCAAACTTGTCGGGTCTAAATCACATTCTATTTCAGTCACCGCTTAATCTAGCGTATCGTACCATTTCTAAAACTTTAAGTTAGCTGGTCTAGGTCCATGACCTAAATAAGACCCGTTAGCATTCCGAATTGGTTATATATTACCATCATTCCAGACTAGAGCCACCCGGTAAAAGCTACCTGCATTTAATTAGATTGGATACGACTGAGTTATTTTGCTGTAAATCAAGTATTAGCTCAGGTAAATACTTTTAACCTATTTCCCCTTATACGGGCTTGGGATACGGTAAATTATTACCGCTTGGTCGGGTATGAGATCATTTAGTCGGATTGTGATTTAATAAATCTGCATAACCCGTGTTAATCTGTATTGTTTGATAACATAAATATTGGGGGCTAAAGACCGCGTCCTGGATATCCTCGGCTCATTAAAGTTAAAAATGGCCACGACCTATGCACGGGGTGTAGGCATACACCTGACAGATGCAAATGCTAAAATATAAATAACCCACATGTTGGGGATAACTCCTTCGTGGGTTTTGTAAGTGGTGACTCGGTTAATCACGACCGGCTTCCAAACCGGCTCCATATGTATGGCAAACATGTAAATCTGTATACACGATTTTATTAAAGATTATCCCAAGTTATAAATGGTTTGTGCCTTGTGCGCTTAAATCAATTTTCATAAACTCTTTTAAAAAAAAGTCAGTTAATTGTATTTACCAGTGAAAACTGACGTATTTTCCGAAGACTAAGTGACAGGTACTACTCGTAATAGGCTGGGAGTTGCTCGGCGTCGAAATAGAGGATCTTGCAAATTCTTAAAGATGCCTTAAAGTCTGCTAAACTTCATTTTATACATTCTGTAAAGATCCACCTTTGGATTTGATATTACAGGCTCGTCTATGATAATTACTTTGATATTTTCTGACATTTGAGTTTGTAATAATATTTTATATTCCAAGACTTCCGTTGTGCTACTATATTGTGTGTATTGACTATGATGATATCAACTACGTCACGATACTCCCCACCGGGCCCACCGGTAATATGTGGAAATATCGGGGTGTGACATAGCCCCCCTTGGCATATGATTAATTATATGTATCTTTTTTGTTGTTATTTAAATGCGCTTTTTTTGTTTGAACCTGAATGAATGTTACTATCGCTCTTATAATAGCAGGGGTATAAGTGTAAAATGGGAAAGTTCAGGGACTGATTGTGATAGAAGCATAGCCAAGTTGGTTGGTTAGTTAGTTAATAGTAGTTGAGGAAAACAGTTATGTTAGTTGTAATCAGGTTTAAATAGCTGGTTGTTAGTGGAATAAGATAGCTTTGATTGTGTGATTTCTCTTTTGTGTTTATATTCTCATTTTTGAAGCTAACAATTGGTATCAGAGCAGTCGATCCTCGGCTAGCTCTTGATTTAATTAGCTCAATTTCGATTCATTTCATATTGAATTTGATCTTTGTTCGCTCAAATTCTGCTTGATCTCTTTAAATTCATCTGAATTTGATCTTTGTTCGATCAAATTCTGTGCGATTTCATTTCAATTTCACGAATTGATCATTGATTCGGTCAATTCCGTTCTTGAAACCCTAATAATGTCAACTCGTACTCAGACAATGGAACAGAGAATGCAGGATCATGAAAGTTCCATGAACATATTTGCTGAGAATTTGGCAGCCATTAAGAATCAAATGGAAGCACAAATGACGGAGGTTCTGCAAAGTATTCAAGCAATGGGAGTAGGTCCTGCTTATAACCATGCTAACAACAGGCTAACCAAGATGGAGTTTCCTAAATTCAATGGAGAAAATTTGGAAGGTTGGTTATGTAGAGTGGAACATTTCTTTGCTATAGATGAGACACCAGATCATCTGAAGATCAGAATGGTAATTGTTCACATGGAAGATATGGCAATTCTGTGGTATCAATCATTTGTTCAATCCGGAGTTGGAAGTATAGAAGGTATGACTTGGCTAGAGTATAAGAGTTTTCTTACTGCTAGATTTGGGGTGTTTCTGAATCATGATGCTATGGGTACATTAGCATCTCTTAGGCAAACAGGATCATTGAAAGAATTGTGTAAAGAATTTGATTTAGCTCTCACTAAGGTGTCAATATGTGATAAATATGCTATCAGTCTTTTCTTGAAGGCTGTAAAACCTGAAATTGGATATCCAATAAGGATGTTGAGACCAAAAACCCTACCTGAGGCATATATGTTAGCAAGAATGCAAGAAGAATCTGTAAATGCTACTCATTTTAATAGAAGTGGAATAAGGGGTACATATAACAATTCTATAAGAAGTGGTGAGTCTGGTACCAAATCAACTTTCACAAACAGTGCCAATAACCTGCCCTTATTACCTACCCCTTATAGCAAACTAAAACCCCTAAATTCAAGGAAATTGACACATAAAGAAATTGAAGAAAAGAGGGCAAAGGGAGAATGTTTTGGATGTACTGAAAAGTATGCTCCTGGTCATATCTGTAAGAATAATCAGCTGTTTTCTATTGAATTAATAGAGGTAGAAGATGAAGATCAAGTTGATCTTTTTGAAATAATGTTGCAAGATATTCAAGAAGCCAAGATCTCTTTGAATGCCATAATGGGGGTACCATCTTTTTCCACCATGAGGGTAAAATGGTCAATTGGTACCAAATCTTTGCATATTTTGGTGGACTCAGGTTCCACCCATAACTTTATAAATGTGGATTTGGCTAGGAAGATGAGATGTCCAGTTAAGGAAGTTGGTTCATTGAACATTACCATAGCTGATGGTAATCAAATGTCTTGCAATCAGCTATGTGAAGGTTTTAAGTGGGTCCTGCAAGGTAATTGGTTTGCTGCAGATGTAATGTTGATTCCTTTAAGCAACTATGATATGGTTTTGGGAGTGCAATGGTTGCAAACTTTGAATGATATAGTATGGAATTTTAAAAAGCTGACTATGAAGTTTAAGGTAGGGGAACAATGGGTGGAATTGAAAGGAGTAGAGGCTGATACAGTTTCTTTGTGCTCTACTGAGAAGATGGAGCATATTCTAAGTGAAGGAGAGAGTGTGGCAGCAGTTCAATTGTTCAGTCTAAAGACTGAGGGAGGTGATTCTTTCCAACACACTTCTAAGGTAAGGGAGAGCAAACAAGATGGGGCACTGGAAGCTTTACTAAGCATGTTTGCTGATGTGTTTGAAGTACCTACTACCTTGTCACCTAAAAGAGATTGTGATCATAGAATTGTTCTAAAAGATGAGCATGTAACAATCAATCAGAGGGCTTATAGATACCCGGCTGGACAGAAGGATGTGCTGGAAAAACTGACTCAGGAATTGCTGGATTCTGGGGTGGTCAGGAATAGTAAAAGTGCCTTTGCTTCGCCTGTTGTGTTGGTAAAAAAGAAAGATGGGTCATGGAGGTTTTGTGTGGATTATAGACAACTTAATGAAGCAACAGTAAAGAATAGGTTCCCTATTCCACTGATAAAGGAACTGTTGGATGAGTTAGGATGGGCTACTATATTTTCTAAATTGGATTTAAGAGCTGGATATCATCAAGTTAGGATGGAGGAGAGTGATATATATAAGACAACATTTCAAACCCATCAAGGCCTCTTTGAATTTGTAGTCGTGCCATTTGGCCTGACAAATGCTCCTGCCACATTTCACGCATTAATGAATGCCACTTTTAAACCACTGTTAAGGAAGACTACCTTAGTCTTCTTTGATGACATCCTAGTTTACAGTCCTACTTTGGAACAACATGTCAAGGATTTAGAACAAGTTTTGGAGCTATTAAGAGCAAATTCCTTAGTTGCAAAGAGGTCTAAATGCTCTTTTGGGGGTTCATCTATAGAGTATTTGGGGCATATCATATCTGGGAAAGGGGTGCAGACTGATCCACAAAAGATTATAGTAGTTCAGAAATGGCCAGTTCCTAATACTTTGAAGCAGTTGAGGGGGTTTCTTGGGCTTGCGGGATACTACAGAAGATTTATTAAATCTTTTGGAGTCCTAGCTAGACCCTTAACTGAATTATTGAAGATGGATGCCTTTGAATGGTCAGACCAAGCTCAGCAGTCTTTTGTGCAGTTGAAAGAGGCTTTAACCACTGCTCTAGTTCTTGCTTTGCCTGATTTTGATAAAGAGTTTGTCATAGAAACGGATGCTTCTTCAAAGGGAATGGGGGCGGTTCTAATGCAAGAGGGTCATCCATTAGCCTTTGTTAGTAAGGCTTTGTCTACAAAACAGCAACTCCTTTCAGTCTATGAGAAGGAGCTGCTGGCCATTTTGATGGCTGTAAAGCAGTGGCACCATTATTTTATTGTTAAAAAGTTTTTGATTAAAACGGATCATAAAAGTTTAAAGTTTTTGCTGACACAAAGGATTACTACACCTTTGCAACAAACTTGGCTGGCTAAGCTCATGGGATATATGTATGAAATTGTTTATAAACAAGGGTCGGAGAATGTGGTAGCTGATGGCTTATCCAGGGTTAGTGGTTTGGCTTTATTTGAAATCAGTCTAAGTGCCATAGATCCTTTGTTGTTCTCACGGATCACGGCAGTTTGGGAAACAGATGTGCAGCTACAATCTATTATACATCGAATAAAACAGGGTCATTGATAGAAAATGTAACTTGGGACGGGCAAAATTTAAAAAAGAAAGGAAAGTTGTGGATAGGTAATGATGAGCAGCTTAAGAAAGATATTTTACACCTCTTCCATAAGTCACCAATTGGAGGTCATTCAGGGTTCGCACCTACTCTAAAGAAAGTTAAAGCCTTTTGTTATTGGAAAGGGTGTTCTAAACAAGTTTATCATTTTGTCAAGGAGTGTCATGAATGCCAACAAGCCAAATATGAGCCCGTGGCCAGTCCGGGGCTGCTACAACCTCTTCCTGTTCCAAACAATGTGTTTACGGATATCTCAATGGATTTTATATCCGGGTTACCAAAGGTTCAATAAAAAGACACAATTCTGGTAGTAGTGGACAAACTAACAAAATATGCTCATTTTTTTACCTTTGTGTCATCCCTATACAGCTCCACAAGTGGCCCAGGTGTTCTTAGATTCCATTTTTAAGCTGCATGGCTGTCCAATGACTATTGTCTCGGATAGGGATCCTTTATTCTTAAGTCAATTCTGGAAGGAGTTCATGAAGCTGCAATGTTTACAATTGTGCTACTCAACAGCTTACCATCCGCAAAGTGATGGTCAAACTAAGGTTTTAAACCGTTGTTTGGAGTCTTATTTACGATGTATGTGTATGCATTCACCGGGTCAGTGGGTGAGGTGGCTGAGTTTGGCTGAATGGTGGTACACTACTTCTTACCATTCGACAATAAAGCTTAGTCCTTTTGAAGCTTTGTATGGTTTCCCACCTCCTTTACACATTCCCTATATTCCCAACGACACAAACATTGAGGCTGTGGAGGTGTTACATAGGGATAGGGAGTTGATGATCAACAACTTGAAACAAGCTCTTGTTAAAGCCAGGAATCGTATGAAGCAATATGCTGATAACAACCGTTCAGAAAGACATTTTGAGGTGGGGAACTGGGTTTATCTGAAGCTTAGACCTTTTGTGAAAACATCTTTGAGAATTCAGAAGCATTCAAAGCTGGGACTGAGGTATTTTGGACCATTCTTGATTTTGGAAAAGATAGGAGCTATTGCTTATAAGTTGGATTTACCAGAGAGTGCTCAAATGCATCCGGTGGTTCATGTGTCGTTGCTGAAAAGAGCTCATGGGTCTAATAGTCCTATTCTACCTATACCAGCTGGTTTGAGATTTGTGCTGCAACCAAGGGCTGTTATTGACAAACAAGTGGTAAAAAGAAACAATAAGATGGTACAGCATGTGTTAGTTCATTGGCAGAATTTACCAATTTCAAAGGCGTCATGGGAATTTGCTGATGATTTTAAACTGAGATTTCTGGATTTCCATTCTTGAGGACAAGAATGATTTTTGGGGGGGGGGGGGAAGTTATGTTACTATTGCTTTTATAATAGCAGGGGTATAAGTGTAAAATGGGAAAGTTTAGGGACTAATTGTGATAGAAGCATAGCCAAGTTGGTTAGTTAGTTAATAGTAGTTGAGGAAAACAGTTATGTTAGTTGTAATCAGGTTTAAATAGCTGGTTGTTAGTGGAATAAGATAGCTTTGATTGTGTGATTTCTCTTCTGTGTTTCTATTCTCATTTTCGAAGCTAACAATGAATATGTGTTGCTTGTGATAGAAACTTTAATATGTATGTATTTTGGGAACAAAAAGACAACTAATAACTTTTTGTAATTCATGCTACCTTACAAATCGAGTTTGGGTTGGGTTGGGTTGGGTTGCGTTGACTCTTCATTCACAACTTGTAACTTTTCGTAAACAATTAGAGTATTAAATACGATTATAAAAATATGTTTTTTCAGTAATAATCTTTCTGAATTATTAGCTTAGACTGTTTTATGCAATAAAACTGATTATTTGGGTGACTTTCAATCCTAACCAGTAATACGAACCACCAGCAGCAGCTACTAATTACTCTACATATGGGAGGGACATGGAGCAAACAGAAGTACGTAGTAACCGAAGGAAGCAGAATAGGGAAACGTCACCTAAAGATTCCTTTGACTTCGTCACTTTCAGATTTGACATATTCAGAGCTCATTGAAAATGTGAAAAAGGAGGCAGGTTCATTTGGAAATGAGAAATTGACCTACAAATCATCTAAGATGCGTATAATAGGCATGCGTATACCAGGCGTAGAAAAAGTGGACTTTTTAGCGCTTACTATCGAGAACGAGTGGAACATGAAGCCCTTTCTGGATCATGTGGCAGAGCTTTTAGCTTCATCCATATCAACTGATATAGAGGACAATAGAGATAAAATGAT
Organism: Helianthus tuberosus; assembly: GCA_030545235.1. Lineage (NCBI taxonomy): Eukaryota > Viridiplantae > Streptophyta > Magnoliopsida > Asterales > Asteraceae > Helianthus > Helianthus tuberosus. The sequence continues at coordinate 32,512,551 of CM060351.1, read as the reverse complement.
TTTGATTGCTTAGTTCATGTTTGAATACACATAGATATGCCCAATTTATAGTATACGGAAACAAGAATAAAAGGAAAGACAATAAATGGCTGAGCTGGAGTCTTGGCTGTAAAACAGCCTGTGATTGGGCTGGAAATCATCATAACTTCTTCATTTATTCTCTTCTTTCCGACACTCCCCCTCAAGTTGAGTAGTGGGGTTACCAATACTTAACTTGCTCAAGCAGCTACTAAAAGCGTTTCTGTTGACGGCCTTTGTAAGAATATATGTGAGTTGATCTTTTGATGATACATATGGGAGCTCTATGATACTTTCCTCCAGTTTCTCTTTGATGAAATGTCGGTCTACCTCCACGTGTTTTGTTCGATCATGTTGTACTGGGTTTTCTGAGATTTGTATTGCAGCCGTATTGTCACACATAACTTTACTGGGTTCCTTTTGGAAAAAAAACCAATGTCTTCTAGTAGCTTCCTGATCCAAAGAACTTCGCTTAACCCTTGAGCTATACCTCTAAATTCCACTTCTGCACTAAGCAGAGCAACCACCTTCTGTTTCTTACTTCTCCAGGTAACAAGGTTTCCACCGACCAAGGAGAAGTACCCTGATGTCGACCTTCGATTTCCCTTATCTCCTGCCCAGTCTGCATCAATGTAGAGCTCAACATTCAGATGTCCATTTGTTTTGAACAACACTCCATGGCCTACTGTCCCTTTGAGATACCTTAAAATTCTCTGAGCAGTTTCCATGTGGGCAAATTGTGGTTGGTGCATGAACTGACTTACTACTCCAACCGCATACACTATATTAGCTTGCCCACGAGTCGTTGATACCTTTCTTTGTCTGCAAGCTCCCCATTAAGTTCCATGTGTAGGTTGTGGTTCACCACCATTGGGGTATCTGCGGGTTTACAATCAAGCAACCCGGTTTTCGCCAGAAGATCAAGGACATACTTTCTTTGGCAAATGAAGATCCCCCGTTTAGACCTGAGAACTTCAATCCTGAGGAAATACTTGAGATTCCCTAGATCTTTCATTTCAAATTTTGAAAACAGGTTCTCTTTCAGCTGTGCTATTTCTTCTACATCATTTCCGGTAATAATCATGTCGTCTACATATATGATCAAGCAAGTTACAAGGCCGATTCTTCTCTTGAGGAACAGAGTATGAGCAGCATTACTTTGGTGATACCCGTATTCTTTCATGGCCAAAGTGAACTTTCCAAACCATGCTCGAGGAGATTGTTTTAGTCCGTATAAAGACTTTTTCAAACGACATACTTCCCTTTCTTTAAAACTCCCTGAAAAACCTGGAGGTGGTTCCATGTAGACTTCTTCCGTTAGGTCTCCATGGAGAAATGCGTTTGGTGAATCATTCCCTTCTCTTGAATAAATTGTTTCATGGAGGTATTAACATACTCCCCTCCATTATAAGATCGTAAGATCTGAATGTTGGTTTTGAATTGAGTTTGGACCACGGTGTAAAATAGTCTGAATTTGTCAAAGACTTCAGATTGTGTTTTAAAAAATACAACCATGTCATCCGGGTACAATCATCAACAAATAATAGGAAGAAACGAAGATTTTGACCTCCATTCGTTTCAGCTGGACCCCAAACATCGGAATGTATTAGTGAAAAAGGTTCACTGAGCCTAGTGTTACTTGGTTTGAAAGGTTTTTTTATGGCTTTTGGCTATTGCACATGTTTCACAATCTAATGTACTGTTGAACGGGAAGAGTTCAGGGAGTAAAAGATGTAGATACCCGGCGGAAGGATGCCCTAATCTCCTATGCCAGAGCCATGCTTCTCTACTCTTTGTTCCGTGAGCAAGCATAGCAGTCCCTGATTGAGTCACCTCAGCCACATAGTATAAGACCTGTCGTTTAGTGCCACGCCCAATTATCTTTCCAGTTCTGATGTCCTGTAAGATACAAAAATGAGGATGCATTAGAACTGTGCAATTGAGTTCCTTTGTAACATGACTTATTGATAACAACTTGTGTGTTAACGAAGGAACATATAAACAATTTGACAGTCTCAGATTGGGAGATATCTCAACAGTTCCTCCTCCCTCTACTAAGGCATTTTCGCCATTTGCAGTTTTGATGTGGGTTCTGTTTGGTTTCTTCGTAGAGACGAAGTCTGATGGCTCGTATGTCATCGTATCAGTGGCTCCACAATCGAAAATCCAAGACTTATCTTGATTTTCATAGTGTCTAAGGGCCATATTAGCAAATCCATATTGTTTAGAGCCTGTTTGAGAATTTTTTGCTTCCATAGGGACTAAAATAGAACAATTTCTAGAAATAAGGTTAGAAGGGTCTGAGGAAATATCCTCAAACCCAATACCTGTCGATGCCTCTCCTTCTTCTTCTTCTTCTCCACAACTTCTACCACAACAGTTTTCTGGCAACGATTTTTCTGGCGGCGGGAAAATCTCAGGCAGCTTCTTCGTCTCCACTTTTTCCTTAACAATTATCGAACCATTGTCTGACTTGATTTTGTTCTTAGAACCTGAATCAACCATGGTGATGTTGAAATTGGAATCAAATCTGAGAGGAGACTGACGGTTAACGGCGCCATGGCGTCGGAGGTTTGATTTTTGATTCTGACTTTTGGTTTTGATTTTTGAATTTGGGTTTGGGTTTTTTGTATTGGGTTTTTGTTTTGGTTTTTGGTTTATGGGTTTTTGATTTGGATGTTGAAGCTATTCTTGAATAGGTTGGCTAGTTGCATTGACAAATCGGAACCCGAGTTATCATCTTCGGACATGGCAGCCGGGTTTCGAAGGAACTGAAAGGCTTTGGTAGATGATGAACAGGCCGGTCTCAGAGTCGGAAGACCTGCTCTGATACCATATCAACTGATATAGAGGACAATAGAGATAAAATGATTTTGATTGCTTAGTTCATGTTTGAATACACATACATATGCCCAATTTATAGTATACGGAAACAAGAATAAAAGGAAAGACAATAAATGGCTGAGCTGGAGTCTTGGCTGTAAAACAGCCTGTGATTGGGCTGGAAATCATCATAATTTCTTCATTTATTCTCTTCTTTCCAACAATCCAAACCCGTAAACTTGTACCTTGGGTGAATCCTTCCTGAAGCCATGTTTTATATTTTGTTTTTACTAGTATGTTTAAGATGGTTAAGTACTAAGATGCTTTAGCTTATTAAATCAATCGTTGGCTTATGTCTAAGATGGTTAAATTAATGATTGATCAGGTTTTATGCTTTTATCAACTGTCAATTGTTTCCTAATAGAATTTCGCAAGTCCACCACCACAACCCAAATCAGTCCGGTACTTTGTATCAGTTTAATCCAAATAGAAGAAAAGATTGTTATGTATGGAGTCATTCGTTCTTAAGCCAGGATGCAGGTTATTTCAGTTTTTTTATTATAAGCATAAAGGACGATTATTTTTTTACTTCCTTGGCAAATCTAGAATAGTTATAGGTTTTGTTAATAATACTTATTATGTGCGCAAGCGACAATAGCCAACAAATACAACTTCTTTGTTGCAGCTGTGATGGTCTCTAACAGCTGTCATGACATTGTTGTCATATAAGGCAATAGTCCCATTCTTGCTGCCGAATGGTGAGTACAAAGACAAAGTGTAATTTTCTAAGTAATTATTATTATTATTATAGTTTATTGAGTTTGAGTTTTGAAATTGTTTTAAGGTTAACCATGGAGAGGCACCTTATACTAGTACTCGTGGTGTAAGATTTGCATCGCTCATCGACGCCTTCCCTGTGCTGAATTCACCACCAAAGTCAGTCCTCACGCCGCTTTACAGCAATGGGGGTAGGCATGAAAGATGCTTTAAGCGCACACACATAGGACTAATGTTGGAAAATTTCTCAGATTGTTGGATATTCGTCTTGCTTTCGTAAGGAGGTCGGTTCACATGGGTTGGTTGTTCATCGTTTGAAGAAGGTGGCATGACTAAAGCAAGTGCCAATGAATCTTGGGAAATGAATGCATGAACAGAAATAACGAATTTTATATAATAACAAATATTGAAGCTTCTTAGGAACAGTATATGAATTAGGCAAAATTTGAAGCTTATTTACGAAATTGCCATGATTCTTTTTTATATCTGGTTCTTGGACAGAGGATAAAGAAAGAATCCAAAGAAAGCATGTGCACAAGGGTTTTGGACAAAGGGATCCGTCAACTACTCGGGCGTCCTCCCTCACCGGCGTTCACCTCAGAAACAGTCCACACGATGGTGATGAACGGTGGTTGTAGTTCGAGACAAAGAGAACCGAGGGTCCCGCAAGTCCAGTAGTGGTAACGATTTGGGTTGATGTACAACAGTGGAAGTGTTCGGGTTTTGACGAGTGACGGTTGCCGTTTCAAGGCTTGGTATTCCGGCGAGGCATTTTCCGATCTAGACCCCAACAATATTCTGGTTAGCCTCGATTCGATCGCATGCCCCATAATTATTTAGCTCGACCTCTATTCTAATGGTTTTAATTTTCTGTTTACACACTTCGATTTGTTATAATTTTACAATATGATTGTCTTCTACGACTTAATCATACATATTAGTGTAGAATTTGTTCGATTTTGTTACTACATGATTTGGTATTATCTTTGTTGAATTGTATGGTATGATATGATTTTGCTTACTATATCATGATAGTATTTTTATGAATAAGAGCAGGTCGTGATTGCAATTCTTCGACTTTTGGCTTTTGATGGTGTAGATCGAATGGGTGACATATTAGCTATTTAGCTGGACAGGTATTGACTCTGAGGTAAACGTGTCATTTTGTTATATTTAAATCAACCTGCATACTTGTATCGCTGTCGATTTGGGTTTTGTTCTAACTCCGCCTATTAACTTGTAAACGGGTCGATTTGGGTTGTATTTTTAGACTGCCTATTAACTTGTAAACGTGTTGATTTATGTAGTATTTACTTGCTTGACTCATGCTAATGTGTTTCGTTTACGTTTTATTACAGGGACTACACCGATGGTATTATAAGATGTCGGCTCGAATTTGTTGAAAGGTTTAAGCTTTACAACCTGTTATATGATTCAAGAGATAAATTCCAACTTTTTCCTGCTAAAATCTAGCATTTAAGTTGATAAAAGGACATTTAGCATCTCGGTTGTGAATTGACACAACATTTAGTAATTTTTTTTCTACATTTGCAGGGCTTAATTGCTAAAAGAGACATTTGGGATCAACTACACCGTGATACCATTACTTGATCAAGATTTCAGGCAACTCATAGTTCTATTTTTCACACATCTTGGTTAAAGGTCAGTCATGGCAACTACTATTATTGGTTTTATATGTATATTTTCTAGAGGTAACCCTACTTATGCTCTAGCAGTTAACATTCTATTTGCTTGATCTTTGTGTAAAAAAGTTTGGATTTTTAGCAAAGAACTTAAATGCGGTGAGACTATACTATATTCAGGTTTACAAAATACTTCCTAATTGGATTCACTTTGTTCGCAAAACTATATGTCTGTTACCTTCTGCTCTCTCTTATTTTTCGACCAACCCGGTTTGCCATATATCTCAAGTTACATGTTTGACCCGAATCTGTTTCATGCTAACTGGTATAACTTTTACAAAAGTGTAAAAGTTTCAAAGGTTTCTTTTTCTTATTTTTATTCTTCTATCCTAATCCTTTGAGATTGAAAAGGATTAATAACTGGAAAAAAACGAATGAAGAAAGTGTGTGTTTTTGTTACTGATCCAAAGTTGTTTGGTAATAGTTATTGTTCTTCAACGATGATTAACTTTTGTCCATACTTGGAGGCTACCTAAAGAAGCAAAGAATGAAAGTTTTGTCTTGTAAAGGAATCTGACAATCCGTTTCCTTTTTTCAGTTAAGTGCTTAATAGACTTTAGGAATTGTGCCTTTGACTGAAGTACGTATCGCTAAGCCGAGGTCAAGCAGGATGGAAATACAGGTTTGGAGAGTCGGGCTAAGTAAGGTAAGGCCTTATAGTTATTGTGTTATCAATTTTTGACGTGATGCATTCATCAACCTACAAATTTATATCTCACTGATTTATTATCTTTTTTATCTTTTTTTTTTTGTTGAATTTCCAGTCTGGAAGCTTATCTACCAGAATCAACTTCAATTTGAACAGATTACCTCCGATGCGATGGAGTTTGTTTTGAATGTAGTTTATTAATAATTTGAATACTGTGTATTGGGTTTTCATATTTAGATTAGAGCACTTGGTGTTGTGGTAAACTGGATTAGAGGAGGTAGACGTTGTCACCAAATCACACTCGAGTTACCTACATTCCTACGTCGAATTTGAATTTTGGTTGTTGTATAATAAAACAAATCGCAGTTGAGTTACTTCTTTACCCTGCGTTTTTGCCGCGCCGCAACGCGCGGCTGATAAATTTAATTTTGAGTGACCTGTCATTTTGAAAACATGTGGATCTGGAAGTAGCTAGGAAGAGGAGAGAGAAAGAGAAACCGGCAGAGCTTCGATGGGGATAACGACACCGGTCAAGGGTGACATAGCAACGATGGTGATGATGGTTCACGATGCTCAGCGGTCACACCTTTAGGTGACGGCTAGGGTTCTGAACAAGGGTTTGTTTCTCCGGATGACGTGAGTAATAGCGATTTTATTTTCCTTTGCTTCTTCATCTTCTACATAAACTTGAAATATAGCAACAATTTTTTTTTGGCAGATTGATTTTTCTGTTGTGCGTTTTGGGAGAAGAAGTTTGGGCTGAGATTCGTTTCGATTGCGTCTCTCTCTATTGCAGCTTCTTCGGAGGTTTGTATTGATTGCTTGCGTTATCTTAAATCTCTACTTCATTAAAGTTTAATCGGTAGAGCCTGATGAAGAATTTTGTTAGAAAATTGTTAGGGTGTGAGTTTTTGAAATGTGATTTATTGATGTTGAAAAAGAAATACATAGTATAAACATGAGTGGAATCGGTTGCTTGGGCGGGCAGATATGGTAGAAGAGGGGCCGATTTGGTAAGGGTTTTGGGAAGAAAATAAGATATATAAGAGAACCACCTAGGAAAGAATGCAATCAACATGCAATCACTCTATGGAATTGCATCGTACGACTGTCTCTAAGATTCAAATTAAATGTCAACTATGTATGTTTCCACTCCCTAAAAGGAAACCAAAGACACATGTGAAGAATGAGACAGGTTTGGCAAAATGTCTAATCAAAGATTATCCCTATCTTCTCTACTCATAATGTTGTGAAAGAAAGTGGTCGTGATGAGAGATTACCCCCTTTAATCTGAGCATTGTTATGTTTCATTTCCGCGTCATATCAGTGGATACCATTCGAAGAGTATGCTTTTCACTTTAACTTGCCAAATTTATATTAATTACAGCTGGTGTGAGAATACATAAACATAGAAACAAGTGGGGAATTGAAGCTATGGAGATCATATGGGATCCAAGGATTTGAAGTTATTTTTTCTTTTTATTATTTATAAATTTAAAGAATTTCATTTTTATAAGTGTTGTTATGAAAGGTAAAGATGAGCAATGAAGATGATGATGGGAAGAAAATGCAATAATGCTCTTCGTTCTCAAGTAGTCTGCATTGAGATTGATGTTTCCCGTTTTGCTCATGGAGTTTTGTTTGCTCTTCATGACAGGTAAATATCTTAATATGACTAAAAGATTCAAAATGCTTTATATTTTTTTAAAGTGAAAATAAGGATCAATATGAATTAGTCTAAGGTATTTGTAGAGTTAATTCTGAAAAGAAACAGGTGGGGATCTGCAGCGATTATCTGGGAAGAGTTCATCTAAGGTTGGATGCCTGAGTGCATATGAGGCAAGGCTTTCTTCTGTTTTTTTTGGTCTTCCTAGAGCATATAAATGGATAGCTAGAAATTTGTGTCTTTTAAAATGCATCTACAGGGATGTGTCAATTGTTTATATACATATGTATGACAGAAGACGCCCGCCGCGAAGCGCGGGGGTATCTACTAGTTCCCATCAAATGGTGAATGCTTCTTAGTGTTGATACATATTATGTGGATGCGACTCGGTTCGGTTCGACTCGGTTCGGTTCGACCCGGTTCGGTTCGGCTCAAGCCCGACGTCACGACATTCCTCCGTCGTGCGCCCCAGAGTTCGACACGCGAAGCACGAAGCGCCGCGAGCCGGTTCCCGCTGCCACATCATCATGACATCATGATGATGTCATGATGATGTCATAAGTTGACTAAACATTACAAATATACAAATCTGAATTATTAGAATTGGAGTTTACGCATGCAAGTGGGCCGAATTAATTCACTTGGGCCGGAACATCCTTTGGGTCGAACCCCTATTTGCTTACATGCATGTCGACGAAACAAGGAAGTGTTTCGTCGACTTTGAAGACTTTAATGTTGTTTCGTCATGCCCATCCCGTTTCGTCAAAGATATAGACGAAACGACATGTGTTTCGTCGACAACAACAGTTTCGTCGAGTCCTGTTCAGTTTCGTCGTGTCTGTGACTATATATATTCAGTGAACTCAGAAAAGAATACAGAACACACACGAGAGAACCAGAGAGAGTTTACAGAGATTATTTTGTAAACATTGTATTGTAACAGTTTCAAGTATTACTACATTGTGTGTTAATCGTTGAGTCTCGTGTTTATCATTTACGTGTTCGAACTTGGTTTAACTTACCCGTTTGGATTCCGCACTTTCGGGTTTTGTCGGAAAACAGGAATAGAGGTTACTCGATCCTCCGGGTGGACCTACAATTGGTATCAGAGCATTGGCTCGATTCCTTGTTAAAACCAAGTTGTTTTCTTGATTTTTCAACGATTTTCACGAGTTTTTCTTGAGTTTGAAGTTTATGTTTTCTGGAAAAACAGATTAAAATCTTGAAAATCTTGATGTTTTGCTGATTAGTTCATACAAAACCTTGTTAAATCTCAGTTATACATGTTATGTTTAGGTTTTTATTGAAGTTTTCTTGCAAAATTGTGTTTGAAAATTTTTCCGGTGGCCGGTAAACTCATATATTTCACCGAAGTTCATTGGAGTTCATAAGGGTTTTCATAGTTTCTGGGCTTTTGAAGTTAAATCTGCTTTGTTGTTTAGATTGAATTATTGATATTGATTATAATATTAATTGTTTGAAAATGATGTACACAAAGGGATGATGAGTAGTTGTTGAACGAAGTGTAAGGGTATGGTGTCTTTGACAATAGAGACTTTGTGTCAGGATAAGATTTTATAATATAAAATATTGTGAAAATATCTTTGAAGTTACTTGATCATTTTAGTCAACGAAACACCCACACATTTCGTCAAAATTGTTTTTGACAAAACATCTATTTTCACATTAAGAGTTTCGTCGTAACATATTAATCATCCCTTCTGTTTCGTCAATCAACACACATCAACCATTCAGTTTCGTCGCCAAGATCTCAACATCAGTTTCGTCGTCCAGTCTTTCGCGTTTCATCGTTCATACGTTTCGTCGAGTAACATAGGTTTCGTCGAGTAATATAGTTTCGTCAAAACTTATAAAATTTTTAACAGAAGCTTTGCAAATCACATTTAACTGTTTGATGTGAGTGATTTAATCAGGTTTTCATCAATAGACATCCAAAATGAATCCGAATTGGTGGGGTACTCCGTCAAATGCAGAGAGCAAATATAGAAGCACGGGTTTATCTCCCTCATGGGCCGAATCTCCCGCACCTGCATCTAATACAGAAAGCAAGTATACAAACACGCGTTTGTCGCCATCATGGGCTGAATCTCCCGCAACCGCATCTTCGCAAGCGAATCAAATGTCAACAGGTCAATGGGCGTTTGTTTCAAATCAAACTCCAAGTATTCAAAGTATACTCCTAAGCGAAAGCGAGACCGGAAGTCTAAATCGTCCACCGAAACTGATGCATATAAACGAATATCCTGGATGGGTAGATAGATTCCATACGTATGTCAATGGGCAAAACACGGAATTGTGGTTACGTTTTACTACAGATTTCGATCAAGCACTTGAGGTTGCCGCTTCAACTGCCGCTACATTTGCAGATCTTACTGAAGACGAGAAAAAGGCATATGATCTAGAAAAGAAAGCATATGCTATTCTGACTCAGGTGATGAGCAAGGAAATATATCATCAGTTCGTCAGCTTCAAGACGTCAAAGCGATTGTGGGATGCATTGAAGACAAGGGGTCTAGGAAATGAAAAGTCACGCCAATTGCGACATGATTCTCAAGAAGGAGTTTGATGGTTTCACATGTATGGAAAGTGAATCTTTGGGAGATATGACAAGTCGATTCTATCACCTGCTGACTGAATTGAGTAATTATGGGGTAGTTGTTAGTGCATTTTATGTGACAACAGCGTTGGATTAGTATTTGGATATTAAACGAGTTTGGGCCGCGAAGACTTATGAAGACATAATGGAATTCGAGTTTGTTAAAGCCCAAAATCGTCCAAGTTCAAGTTCAAGTTAAAGTCCATCTAGTTTAGCTCGAATTGTAAACAGAGTTCGTATGGGCTGAGCCCAATTCGAATTGTATAGGTTGTGCTATATAAACAACCTTTACCTAGAGTTTTTGGGTTAGACTTTTAGGCAATTGAGAGAGAGTTCGAATACACAGATCATTGGCTGTGAGTTCGTGGAGATCTTTAGTGATTGTAAACGTTTTCGTTGGATAATCATAGAAGATCAGTTGGTAAACCGTCTCGTGTTCTTGTTTCTGTTTGCTAGGTTTATCAAGGGGATTCTGCACCCTTGGTAGATTGTCAGTTTTGTTAAGATCCATACGGGATAGGGACCTACAATTGGTATCAGAGCATCTGCTCTTGTGTACGGTTCAAAACTGATTACAGATTCAAGGTTTTATTCGTTTGAAGTTTTTTGGATTTTGTGTGAAGAACAGTGAAGAACATCGAAGAACAGTAAAAATTTTGAGTGTTTGATTCGTTTTGGTTATTGATCTGACTTGTTTGCTTGTTTTTAGGAGTTTCAGTTGGAAAGTTATCAATCAGAAGATTCTGCGGTGTAAAAAGTGCTGATTTTTCGGGATTTATTATTGGAAGATTGCTAGAAGATTGCTGGTCTCGACTAGAATTTGTGGTCTCGACTGGAGGTCTCGACTAGTCCCTTCTTCACTCGAAACAAGTGGTCTCGACTGGGTACTGTTCACTCGAAACCAGAGGTCTCGACTCGAAACAGTGGTCTCGAGTTGTGCGTATTTGACTCGAAACGGAGGTCTCGACTCGAAACAGTGGTCTCGAGTTGTGCGTATTTGACTCGAAACGGAGGTCTCGACTCGGAACATTAGTCTCGACTCGAAACAGTAGTCTCGACTGGACTGAGTGGTTGTGAGTTTGAAAGTGGTGGAATTTTTCTAGACAATCGTAAGAAAAATTTCACTGTTTTGTGTTTAGAAAATTATCCGTAACTCATCTGGCCAAACCGTTGGACTCGTTGGATTGGTATTCAACATTATATATCATCTGGACAAACCGTTTGGACCGTTGGACTCGTTGGATTGGTATTCAAAATTATCCGTATTCAACATTATATATCATTGGAATCGTATTTTCGAGAGGAGTCTAACGATATAATTTGGTAAAAACAGTTTTCGAAAAATTTAGTACGGTTTAACAGTCTGCAACGTTAAAATGTCGAACATGTCAAGTTTAAATGAGCTTTTGAAAATGGAGCATGAAGTTGGCACTACCAACAAACCGCCTAAGATGATGAAGGTGGAAAACTATTTGACATGGAAGGATCGTTTTCAATCCTTCATTGAATATCAGGACACGCGCATGTGGATATGTATTGAAGATGGGTACACAAACCCAACACATGACTTTGAGGGCAGACCACGTAGAACAGCCTATGTGAACATGGAAGAGGCTGATAAAAAGATGTATGAGGCTGAAAAGGGAGCCTTGGCTGCAATCAAAATGTCCTTACCTGATAGCATCAAGCATACCTTCAAGAGGTACACAAATTCAAAGGATATGTGGGATGCATTAGAGAAAAGATACGCGGGAAATGCAGATGTCAAGAAGAACAAAGTTGATCTACTGAAGAAGCAGTTCGCTGTTTTCAAATACATGAAACATGAGTCACTTGAAGACATCATCACTCGATACTATCATCTGATGTCAGAAATGGAAAATTATGAGATAGAGTGCTATACTGAAATAGAAAAAAATGACAAGTTGCTCGATGCCTTACCTACTAAATGGGATATCTACACTCTCATGATCAAGGGAGAAGCAGATTATGAGACTAAAGAGCTTGAAGAAGTGGTAGGAAAGCTGATAGCTTATGAGCTCAGTATGAAGAAGAAAGACACTGGATATGATCAGGTTCAAGATCTAGCGATTTACAATGGGCTTACATCTTCTTCAACTCACAACGCTTCTAGTGACTCTGCTACTGCGTTTCTTTCATGTGAAAATGAGCAGGTCACAGTAAATGAGGATGGTGATGTATGTTTTGTAGCCGCTTCAGGAGGATCAACAGGAGCCAAGAGAACATTAGTTTCTAAGCAAAGTAGTAGTGCTAAGTCGATGCCTATGAGTGTGAAGTCTGCTGAAGAACATCTTGCTCTACTTGCCTCATTCGTTGCTTCTTATGAGAACTACATTCAGGGGAAGATATCTGATCCTGCCACTTTAGATGAAGATTATGATCAGATTGACCCTGATGATCTAGAAGAGATGGATTTGCAATGGCAAATGGCCATGATCTCCAGACGAGTGAAGAGATTTATGAACCAGACAGGTAGAAAGTTTGTGGGGAAAAGTGTTGGTTTCGACAAGACCAAAGTGAGATGCTTTAACTATCAAAGTTATGGGCATTTCGCTAGGGAATGTCAAAAACAAAAGCAGGATACTTCGAGTCAGAGTTCAAACAATAGGAATGCATCAAACAACTCTAACTCAAGAGCGTTGATCTCTACAGCAAGAGAAGGTTCATATGACTGGAGTGTTCACTTAGAAAATGATGAGAATGTCACTCAATCATTTATGGCAGAGATTACTCCCGTTGATGATGGTGAAGCTACAGTAGATGATACTGAAGTTAAGAAGGAAAGTGAAGCTGAGGTAGAGAAGGGTGATCAGACAACAGATGCTGAAGAGGCTAAGTCAAAGTCTGAGCATGAAATGGAAGCTGAAGAGATAGATGAAATTATCAAACGAATGAAAGCTCAAATTGCTGCTCTCATGGCCAACTCAAACAAATCAACAGGAGAGGTAAGTGAATCTGCTACTTCTGTTTGTTTAAAATGTCGGGAATTACAGGGTGAGGTTGACAGGTTGTCCACACAAAACCAAAGTTTGGTAAGTGACATGTCTAATAATAAAGAATCAATTTTTTTTGCTAAAAGAAACGAATCTTCATACTTGAAGAAGATAAAAGGTTATGAAAGTAAAATTGAAGCTTTAACCTGCAAACTAAACGAAAAACTTCAAGTCATAGACTTGGCTCATGAAATGATGGCTGAGAAAACAAAAGAGATTTCTGAAAAATGCAAAGAGTTGTCAGATGCACAACTCAAAATTGTTGAACTTGAAAAGAAATTAGGTCAATTCAGGGACTCTACTTTTGTTATGAAACATATGATGGGTGGCTTGAAGAAAAGTAATGACAAAACCAGTGTGGGATTCCATGGTTTCAATGAAGTTCCACCTCCTGTTAGTCATGACTATTCTTTCTTGCCTGATGAAGATGACCTCATGGACTTTGTGTCAACATCATCAAGTAGTTCCACATCAAGTCAAGGTGATGTGTCTGAGAGTAATGATGCTAAGAAGGATAATAACAGCAAACTTGTTTTAAAACAGAAAAATTCCAATCCTAAGAATAAACATTCAACTTTTGTTAGAAAGGTTAATTTTGTTCAAGGAAGTGACATGAAAAATGAAACAGCTGTTATTGAAAATAAATCAAATGTAGAGTTTGCTAAAAACAAAAACATAGAAAATCTTGAAACTAAGCAAACTGAACCAAATCCTTCAAAGGCATCATCATCAAAACCAGAATCTAGTTCAAAGTCTTCAGATAAGAAGTCTTCAAAAAAGAGATCGTGCTTCAAATGTCACACAAAGGGACATGTAGCTAGTTGTTGTCCTAACAAAAAGAGTGAAGCACAAATTAGTGAGAAACATAGAGGGAAATCACCTGAGAAGAGAGGTGATAATGAGGAGAAAGTTGCAAATTCTCCAAAGAAGTCAGTGCCTAAGCAACCAGAGAATGTTGCTGTTGGTGAAGATAAGGCTGAAAAAGGAACTCCACAAGTTCCTCGTTTTCAAAGAAATCAACCAAGATTTCAGCCTAAATCTCCACCAGGCAGATATGAAAGACCTAGAAGCAGTTCACCAAGAATGAACAATCATAATACAAATAATTTCAGGAGTCAAGGTCAATATCAAAATCGATACCAAAATGATGGCGGTCGAACTTTTTATAACAATGGCTTTAGAAATTACAACAATAATGCTTCTTGGAATCAAAATTCAAGGTACCAAAATCAAAATTTTAAAAGGTCAAATAGTCCAAACACATATAGGAACCCTCAGGACCAAAGACCTTGTGGAAATCAAAATCAAATTCCATCAACAGGTCTGAGATCCAAGACTCCAGTTAGGAGTGATGGATATTGGATGGATGTTCCTGTAGTTGATGAAACTGGACGACCCAAGACCATCAAGGCTTGAGTCCCCCAATCTAACTAATCTTTTGGTTGGTGTGTGCAGGAGCTGCTAAGGAGGATTATCAACTTGTGGTATGTTGATAGTGGCTGCTCCAGGCACATGACGGGGGATGCGAGGTTGTTTTCTGAATTTGAAGAATATGATGGTGGGCATGTAAATTTTGCTGGTGCTAAAGGTGGAAGGATTACTGGACGAGGAAAAGTGACGAATAAGAAGATCACATTGGACAAAGTGAACTATGTTGAGCAGCTTAAACACAATCTCATGAGCGTGTCACAAGTCTGCAACAAGGGTCACTCGGTCCATTTTACTAAGTCTGAAGCATTGGTGTTGAAACCGGGTTTGGTTATTCCGGACGACTGGATAATGATGCGTGCACCAAGGAAAAATGATACTTATGTCGTGGACATGGGTGCCAAGGATCCGACTGCTGCTGTGGCGTGTTTGTTATCCAAAGCATCTGAAGCTGAATCGATGTTGTGGCACAGACGCATGGCCCATATTCACTATCGAAAAATGAATTACCTTGTTAAAAATGAGCTAGTGAAAGGGGTTCCAATGCAGAGGTTTCAAGTGGAAGACAAATGTCTTCCATGTCAAAAGGGAAAACAACACAAGAAACCTCATAAGTCGAAAACAGTAAATTCCATAGATGCCCCTTATGAATTACTTCACATGGATTTATTCGGTCCAGTGAACGTGAGGAGCATAGGTGGAAAGTACTACTGTCTGGTTGTCACTTATGATTACTCACGATATTCATGGGTTTTCTTTTTAGGTACAAAAGATGAGACGGCGGAGATGCTGATAGATCTTTTTACAAAACTGGAAAACGTCCATGAGGCAAGGATCAAGAGGATAAGGAGTGACAATGGCACGGAGTTCAAGAATCGAATTCTGGATCTCTACTGTCTTCGGAAGGGAATTGAACATCAATATTCCGCTCCTTATACGCCTCAACAGAATGGAGTCGCTGAGAGGAAAAACATGACGTTGATTGAAGCCGCTAGGACGATGCTTTCAGATTCAAAGCTACCAGTTCTTTTCTGGGCAGAAGCTGTGAATACAGCTTGCTACGTCATGAACAAAGTTTTGTCTGTTAAATGTTTTAACAAAACTTGTCATGAGTTAATGTTTAACAAAAAGCCAAACTTGGAAGGCTTTGAACCATTTGGATTACCCTACACCATTGTGCGAAATAAAGATAAACAAAAATTCGGTGAGGTGGCTGACGATGGCTACTTTCTAGGTTATGTGTCTGGCACACCGAATAAAAGGGTTTTTAATTTGAAAACTGATAAAATTGAGGTTGTTTTTAATGTAGAAATTACTACCTATAAACCTCAACAATCAACGAGTGGTCCAGCTATATTATATGATTATGAAAGCGTTTTTGAATCATTTAATATTTCTGAGTTTTCTAATGCAGATGATTCTCAGCTGATTCAGACAATAATTAGTGAAGATGATGAAGGCGAGTTCATGCCTAGATCAAATGTTGATATGACAGATGCTCCGGAAACTTCCAAAGGTGCTGCTGATCCTGATTCAAGCGATAGTGACTCTGAACCCATTCAGGGGGAGGATTTCATTAATCCATTTGCAGATCAGAACATTTAAGGGGAGGTTGGATCTAACCTGGGTGACAATCTAGAAGTCGATGCTGTTGCTACTACACGAGCAAATAGAGATCATCCGGTTGACATGATACTTGGAGATCCTACTGCAGGTGTTCAGACGAGAAGACGCATAGCTGCGAATTCTGGGTTATTTGTTTCGATTGAGAAGACTGGGATAGTGAATGAATGCTTGTATAGTTGCTTTATTTCCCAAGAGGAGCCGAAGAACATTCATGTGGCTCTTAAAGACAATTCATGGGTTGAAGCTATGCAAGAAGAATTGGCCCAGTTTGCTAAGTTGAAGGTTTGGGAGTTAGTGGACCTTCCTAAAGGTGAAAGAGAGATTGGCACTAAATGGGTATTTAGGTGTAAGAAGGATGAGAGAGGAATTGTCACACGCAACAAGGCTCGATTGGTGGTTAAAGGTTTCAATCAGCAAGAAGGAATAGATTACAATGAGGTGTTTGCACCAGTGGCAAGGTTGGAGGCAATTCGTTTTTTTCTGGTTTTCGCTTCTTTCAAGGGCTTTAAAGTTTTCCAACTAGACATGAAGAGCGCATTTCTTTTTGGGAAAGTCCAAGAAGTGGTGTATGTCTCACAACCAGATGGGTTCGTTGATCCAGACTATCCAGATTGGGTTTACAAACTTGATAAGGCTTTGTATGGATTACATCAAGCTCCCAGGGCGTGGTACGAGACACTGTCTACACATCTGATAAAAAATGGTTTTGAAAGAGGTCAGATTGACAGTACACTGTTCATCAAGAGGAAGAAGGAAGATTTTCTGCTGGTACAAGTATACGTGGATGACATCATCTTTGGGTCATCAGATGAGAACATGTGTAAAGAGTTTGAGAAGGTGATGAAGAGCAAGTTCGAAATGAGTGCGATGGGTGAGTTATCTTACTTTCTGGGATTACAAATTGAACAGAAGGAAGATGGGATGTTTATTCATCAAACGAAGTATGTGTATGACATTTTGGCTCGATTCAAAATGGAGGATTGCGCTACTTTCAACACACCCATTTGTGAAAATCACAATCTAGGCCTAGATCATGAAAGTACTGAAGATGTTGATCCTACTCAATACAGGGCGATGATTGGTTCTTTAATGTACTTGACTGCTTCAAGACCTGACATCATGTTTGTCGTATGCTTGTGTGCCAGATATCAGGCAAATCCGAAAGAGTCACACATGAAAGCAGTGAAGCGTATTCTTCGTTACCTGAAGGGGAAACCTAAACTTGGGTTATGGTATCCAGCTGATAGTGATTTGAGGTTCGTTGCTTACATTGATTCAGACTTTGGAGGATGCAAGTCAAACAGAAAGTCTACAACAGGTGGTTGTCAGTTCTTAGGAGGCAGGATCGTGTCTTGGCAATGCAAGAAGCAATCCAGTATGTCTACATCTACGTGTGAAGCTGAATATATTGCTGCGGGTAGCTGTTGCTCTCAGGTTCTCTGGATTCAACAGTAGATGCGCGATTACGGTTTGGATTTCACTCGTACTCCTATTATGATAGATAATAATGCCACCATATCAATCACAAACAATCCCGTAAAGCATAGTAGAACTAAACATATTGACATACGTCATCACTTTATACGGGATTGTGCTGAAAAGAGACTAATTGAATTACATCGAGTCGACACACTAGATAACCTTGCTGATCTTTACACAAAAGCTTTTGATAGAGCTCGCTTTGAACACTTAGTCGAACTCAACGGGATGAGGAATCCTGAGTAACTGGTTTTTCATAAGAATTTTGTAAATAGTTTACTACTTTCTTTAAAAATCAAAAATACAAAAACCTTGAAAAATCAAAAACATAAAAAAAATAGAAAACCAAAAATGAGTTATCACTGTGTGAAAAAAAAGAAATGATAGTACGTCAGCAAGTTAGACTGTCACACTCAAATTGAATTAAAATGCTTAAGTGTGATAGCAGCTTCATCATATGATTTACCAGTAGGCAAAAGCATGAAATAATCAACTTACCAATGTGATATAAACCTAAATGAACTGAGTATGAGTGGGGAACACATCAGTGGTGTATGGTTTAATGACCTTAAATCTTGCGTTGATAGATTGCCAAAATCTGAGGTTTTGGGTCTTTATACTGTTATTTCATCTGGGGATATCAGGGTTGTCCTTCTGCTGCATCCAGATACATGCTGACCTAGGCACAACCAGGATATCTTAAAAGAGCTAAAATGCCAAAACCCTGAAAATGAAGAAGCTCTCATAGAGGGTCATTCAAATGTGCAAAATGCATAAATCGTACCAAAAAATGGTATTTGTCTTAGCCCTCGTTAGATATTTTGGTCTCTTTGCTGTACAGAAGTACTGACCTGTTCACCAATTATCTAAACGTTGAAAAACAAAACGGATGAATTCAGTATACTCACCTACTACGATGAATCTTTGTGCATACCTTGATCGCGGGGGTATATCCTGAAGTGGGACACACTAGTATATCAGAAATAATATTACCATAACGTATCATACGGTAATGGTACTTGAAATGTTCATGCATTTTGTTTAAGTGGACAAACATACTGGTAATTGTCTTGGACTGCTTTTCATGAAAAATTACATAAAGAATTATCTAATAGTGTGAAAACAGTTTGATTATGCTGATATGATCTTCTTACCGGTGATTCTCACAAAAATAGAGTGCTTATTGCTTTTCGTATTTATTTGCTTTCAGAAAAATACAAAAATACAAAAATAGTGTCTTTTTCTGTTTAAAATTCTTAACGTATGGAAAACTGTTATTCTTGGAGGAGTTGTTACCGATAGGGGGAGACGATGTTAGAAAGTGGGTTCAAAATTTTCAATCATGTAGGTTTTGAGGTGTTTGTTTAAAATTTGTGCGTGTTGGTGCTTAATTTGAAAACGCTTAATCTGATACAATTTAACTATCTCTTGAATAATAATAATAATTCTTTAACTATGTTGAAAAATTCTTATGGTTTCTCGAGATGTTTGTTTTATAGTATACAGATTGAAGCAGTATGTTGTTGAAGTGTTGCTGTGATGTGATGAGGAGTTTGTTGCTGCTTGGTAGAGCCGTCCTTCTACAATGCAGAATGGATGCTGTGAAGACTTACTTGGAATGCTGAATTAAAACTTGGAAGATTTGGTGATTGGATACATCATCTTAGGGGGAGTCTGTTGCCCACAGAATTCATGTTGAAGCTGATGCTATCCAAAGACTAAAGACTGTGATATTCTGAAGACTAAAGTTTCCTTTGCAAGCTATTGTCAAGGGGGAGTTTGTTGGTGCATTTTATGTGACAACAACGTTGGATTGGTCTTTGGATATTAAACGAGTTTGGACCGCGAAGACTTATGAAGACAGAATGGAATTCGAGTTTGTTAAAGCCCAAAATCATCCAAGTTCAAGTTCAAGTTAAAGTCCATCTAGAGTTTTTGGGTTAGACTTTTAGGCAATTGAGAGAGAGTTTGAATACACAGATCATTGACTGTGAGTTCGTGGAGATCTTTAGTGATTGTAAACGTTTTCGTTGGATAATCATAGAAGATCAGTTGGTAAACCGTCTCGTGTTCTTGTTTCTGTTTGCTAGGTTTATCAAGGGGATTCCGCACCCTTGGTAGATTGTCAGTTTTGTTAAGATCCATACGGGATAGGGACCTACAGTAGTAACAACTCCAGCAGAGGTAGTCACAAAGTTTGCCGATGCATTGCCACCTCAATGGAATAGTTTCTTGGAAATCCTGAAGTACAATGGCGCATTGGCTACGACAAACATCAATCACTTCGTTCAGCTCTTGGAGAACAAAGATCAAGAAGAAACCCTAAAGGCGAAAAGGGTTCCAGTGCGACAAAATCCCGATATGTATTATGGAACTTCTAGCACTTCTGCAAGACCAGTTTCACATGCTCCACTTTAAACGACGTTTATCACAAGCACAGATCTATATGGCAATCCAATACAAGTTCCTGTAAAGCCAGCTCCAACCACAGACTTGTATGGAAATCCACTACAACCAGCTCCACAACAGCAAAGCTATCGGCCATCTACCGTAGCAACTGATTTGTATGGGAATCCACTTCCTCCTCAACAACAAGCTTGTTATGGAAGAACATCATCTGCTGGTCAGCCATCAAAGTCAAATACAGTACGACTTGACACGTTAAACTTCTCCAAAGTTAGCGTTGAAGTAGCTAAATATCATATGGAGATACTAAACACATTGGTGAGCTCGTATTGTGGGTTGATTGCAGGGCAGATCGGAAACATCAATCTAACTCAAGAAGATTATCAGCAGATCGATAAAGAAGAGATGGATATGATGGACATCAAATGGGCTTTCGCCAGTGCTGTAAGGCGAGCTAAAGACTTCATGGAACAGACGGGTAGAACCAGCTTGGAAAGCAAGAAAGATACCAAGTATGGGTTCGACAAGCAATCCGTCAAGTGCTTTAACTTTGGTGAACGTGGTCAAATTGTACGTAGACGAAGTAGTATCCCTACATGGAGTTCCACTCTCCATTATATCAGATAGGGATAGTCGTTTCACTTCACATTTTTGGACTAGTTTCCAAAAAGCAATGGGAACTCGATTAAATTTGAGTACTGCATATCATCCACAAACAGACGGGCAAAGTGAAAGGACGATACAAACTTTAGAAGACATGCTCCGAGCATGTGTGATAGATTTTGGTGGAAATTGGGACAACCATTTACCTTTAATTGAATTCTCCTATAACAATAGTTATCATTCAAGCATCGAAACTGCCCCATTCGAAGCATTGTATGGACGCAAATGCAGAACTCCAGTATGTTAGGCAGAAATAGGAGAAAGACAATTATCAGGACCGGAGATTGTGCAAGAAACTACTGATAAGATTACACAAATCAAGGAAAGATTGAAGACGACTTGAGATTGCCAGAAGAGTTATGCAGACAATAGAAGGAAGCCGTTGGAGTTTCAAGTTGGAGACAAAGTACTGTTAAAAGTTCTCCTTGGAAAGGAGTAGTTCGATTCGGTAAGAAAGGAAAGCTAAGTCCAAGGTACGTAGGACCATTTTCAATAATCCAACGTATAGGACCAGTTGCTTATCGTTTACAACTACCAGAGGAATTGGCAGGAATACATGACGTATTTCATGTATCCAATCTCAAGAAATGTTTGTTTGATGAATCCCTGGTAATACCTCTTCAAGAGGTAGAGGTAAATGAAAAGCTGAAATTTGTAGAGAAACCTCTTCAAATTGAAGATAGAAAGATTAAGTTTCTCAAACACAAGCGACTAGTTTTAGTCAAAGTCAAGTGGGATTCAAAGAGAGGATCTGAATACACTTGGGAGCTGGAATCAGAGATGAAGCGAAAGTATCCTCATTTATTCCAGTAAATCCCGAGGACGAGATTTTTATTAAGGTGGGGAGAATGTAACAACTCTTATTCAAAAGTCCTATTTCTTATTTTAATTTGACCAATAGGAAACCCTAATTAAGATACCCAAGTGATTCTGCATAAAACCTAAAATTTTCAGAATAAATCAGAAATAGGATTAGGGCCCTAAAACTCAAGGGGGGGTTTTCCCTAGTTAAGATTATCCAAATAAAATGCTGTCAAAAACGAATTTACATGCAACGTTGACTCACCAAGGGTACCCAAGACACGAGGCTACCCTAGGCTAGGGGGTATGTCCCGCGACACGTGACAGGGACCAAGGAGTCCTCCGCGACACGCGGGAGGATCCAATTTCCAGTATAAATAGTGGGGCTTGGGACTTGAACTGTTTATATATTACGACGTTAAAATTCGCTTTGTACACTGAGATATACATTGAATACTACAAAAACACACACAAAATCACGAATTGCTGCCACAATACGGGGTAATAACTCGATCGCTGCTACGATTCAATGTCCGATTGATTAAACTATCCAATGGATGTTTAAGTGCTGCCCACATTAGGGTTTATGCTTTGTCATTCGTCGTTAAATCGATGGATGTTTAAGTATCGCACTTTGTCATTCGTTGTGAGGGTTTAATCTCGTGAGTTATCGTAAATGCTGTATTAGTTACTAACCTAGTTTGTGTGCATTGTTATTTAAACTAGGTTAACAAAGGCAAATCAGTAGGCTAAGCTCTGATCATATTAAATCTGCAATGTGAGTCATTCTCTTTTTATCAAAGTTCTTTATAAATTTCTAAATATTTTCAAAGTTATAATTACAGTGATTAAGTATATGTAGTCACCAAATTACAGCCGGTATGTGGGGTATTGTGCACATTACTGTTGTTTTATCACTTTAGGTGAGCGAACCTAAGTAGTGATATTCGTCACTATTGGGTGACAGGACTCAATAGTGATATGACCATAGTCACAGATCCGGTCGAGTGACAAATACAGTTGGTTGATATCTGGAAACATTGTAATCTCTCTTAATACTGTAAATTATAACAAACGTGTCGTTTTAGTAAATAGAATGATTCACCAGTATTTCCCGCTGATAAAACCTTTTTCAAACATGTTTCAGGTGATCTATTGTGATCCAAGAAAAGTGCCGCGAAGCACTACAAGCTTAAGGAAGTGGCTCAATATAATTAAAGAAACATGTTTTGTAAAAATAAAGAATTCTCAGTGAAATCAGATTATTGTAAATTACCGGGGTTTTATCCCGAGTCGTGAAATAAAATAATCAGGAAATTGCAGTTTTAAAAAGATCCTGAAGAAAACTTCCCCTGTCAATTTAATTAAATAAATACCACGGGATTTTCTGTCTCGTGGCTCCTGAAACGTGTAAAACCGGGTAGGGGGCCGTGACAGAAAAATGTGGTATCAGAGCCACTGATTTAAGCCAATAAAGTATTTAGAAAATATTTAATTTTAATAATTACTATTTTGTGATTATGTGTTTTATTAATTGAATATTTGTGTACAGTATGGGTAAGCAAAAGCTTTCAAACATCTATCTTAAATTAGATAGGTCGTCCAACGAGAAGGGAAGTTCATCCCAAACAAAATCCTCAAATCAGTCTGTAATTTCTGATGAAGGAATATTTATGCGAAATGCACAATATGAGGAACTACTTTCTCCTAGTAAAAGAAGTCTGATTATTAGGAAAACTAAAGAGAAAATAAAGAAATTCCGAGAAAAGAAAGTTAACCAGGAATTAACCAGTAAACCACCTTGGGAAGACAAGTTAGATGAAAAATGGACAGATTTTTATATGCTAGCTACTGTAGCAGTAAATGCAAATATTTAAATATTTTAACTCAAGTTTTAGTAACCTTATTATTTACAAGCCATAAACCTTATCCAATAAATAAATAAGTTTACAATAAACCCTAGTGTGTTTTAGTTTTCAATTGTTTTGTAGTTACCCAGTATGAAATAAATATTTAAAGGTTTTCTATGAAATTTTGTTTTAACTTAGTATTTATTTTGAATGTATACTAAACAGCATGGGTGACTTGTCTGACGCCCTTCAGAATTTAAATCTCTATCCGGTAAAAATAGAGGTTTCCAGAGATTTCAATAGGTATATACCTGACATAGAAGAACCTATTGAATTCAATGCTCCACCTCCAAAGAAACCCAAGCCCAAGAAAAGGAGGAGATTTGTGGGATGGAGGTGTGTGCGTAGGAGGAAACTTGTCACTAGAAAGATTCCCAAAATAGAAAATCCCTTAGACAAAGGGAAGGGAATTGAAGTCTGGGAAGAATCTAGGCAGATGGGAATACAGTTTGAAGAATATTCTAAGCAAATAGAAATGGAGATTGGAGGAGGATCTAAACAAACCCAGATAGAAATTGGAGAAAGCTCTAATCAAACCCAGGAAATGACATTACAGGAAGAGCTAGATTTTATATTGGCAAGCTGTGATACTATTAAGCCTGTCAATAAAAATGTTTTTACTTATCCTATTGAAGCTCAACTTCCAATGAATTTGGAACCAGCAATCCCAGAACCTATAATCCACACCCAACCTTTAGGAATGGACGAGTGGTGGACTAATAACTGGTAGTTCCAAAACATTCTCAACAGTCCTTATTCCTTTCTCCCTCAGTTCGACCCAGAGTCTATACCAAATCCACACATGAGTAATGAAAATTTAGTTGAACTCCGCCACTTTGGCGAGGAGCTAATGGATGCAGGAAATAGGATCAGGGAAGTAGGAGAACAGATCTCCTGGAAATACGATGAGAGGGAACGCCGTTACTAAAATAACAACTGACAAGGGATAATAGGGTTCGGAGACTGTGATTGTATAATAGTAATAATAATATAATCATGTGAAATAATTACAAATAAAACTTGTAAGATAAAGGTGTGTATGGATGCATATTATAAAATATATAAAAATGGGAATCGAGAAATCGATAGTTTTGGCTATATTTGTGTTATGAACTTTGTATGATTGTTTTGTGTATGATTATTAATTATTGGATACTAATTATATATATTAATTATCAGATGGAAAACGCTAATAATGAACCAGTTAATGAAGTTAATCAATCGGAGCAACAACCGGGGGATCAATTTCTAAATAGGCAAGATATCGAAAATATCGTTGCTCAGGGAATAGTCAATGCTATTCCAGCAATAGTTGCTGCTGTTAGAAATCCAATCGAGCCTCAACAAATTGTTCCTAGCAAACGTATTTCTGAAGATAATTTCAGTAATAGCGTAAACGGAGGCGATAATCATATTAATCACAATAATGAACCACGGCAGGCTCCGCTCCCTAAGAAAATAAAAGCTGCAACGCCTGGTTGCACTTACAAAGAATTTCTTGCTTGTAAACCATCTGAGTTTGCAGGCAATGAAGGAGCAACTGCTGCACTGCGTTGGTTAGAGAAAACCGAGGCAGTAATTACAATAAGTAAATGTGCTGAGGATGACAAGGTCATGTACATTTCAAATCTTTTCAAAGAAGGAGCACTAGAATGGTGGAATACAGTACTTCAAACCAAAGGAAGAAACATGGCCTATGCCACGAATTGGGAAGAATTTAAGAGTCTTGTAGAAAGAAAATTCTGTCCCGAATATGAAAAAGATCAAATGGCAAATAAATTCCTGAACCATCGAATGGTGGATATAGACTGTAGAAGGTATACTTCGACATTCTTTGAATATGCTAGAGTAGTACCAACACTGGCTTCGCCAGAACCGGTACTCATTTCTCGCTATATTTGGGGATTAATTAGTGAAATCCGCAACATCGTAAAAGCTGCGAGACCTCGCACTATTGATGATGCGGTAGAATTAGCTAACACCCTAACAGATGAGCTGGTACGCACACGAGATGAAAATAGAAAGAAGGAACTGGCTCAGAAAATTTCCCAAGGATTTCGTGTGGGTAATAATAGTAACTTCAAGAGAAGAGGAAAAGGGAAATATTCAAATCCGCCATTCTGCAGGAATTGCAAAAAAGAAACATTATGGAAGATGCAATATAACCTGCAACTTTTGCAAAACTGTAGGACATCGTGAAGAAAACTGCAGAAAGAAAACCATAATCTGCTTTAATTGTGGAGAAGCGGGGCATTTCAAAACAGAATGTCCTAAAGTGGTTAAATCAGCAGACAATAAAGCCAAGCCAGCTGATGGAGCTACTATGAAGAATGTTCGAGCCTTTCAGTTAACAACTCAGGAGGCCGAGCTAATTCCGGATGTGATAGCTGGTACGTTCTTAGTTCACAACATTTACGCAAAAGTATTATTTGACTCTGGTGCAAACCAAAGTTTTATTAATACTTCATTCTGCCAAGCTCTTAATTTACCTTTAACCAGCATTAGGCAAATTTTTACTGTAGAAACGGCAGATGGGAATTTAGTTAAAATAGATAAGGTTCTGCAAAATGAAGAAATAGAACTTTTAAGTCATAAATTATCTGCAAACCTATTACCTATGAAATTAGCTGAATTCGATGTTGTGTTAGGAATGGATTGGTTAGTAGCCAACCATGCTCGAATCCTTTGTGATAATAACTCTATAGAAATTCGTGCACCTACTGGAGAAGTAATCATGATTACAGGAGATAAACCACGTAAACCCATGAAGTTCATATCAGTAATGAAAGTTGCTAGTTATGAACGAAAGCAAGGAGTAGTATATATGATTTCAGTAATCATTGATACTAAGGGTAAAGAACTTAAGGAAATTCCTGTAGTCTCAGAATACTCAGATGTATTCCCAGAAGAGTTACCAGGATTACCACCAGATAGGGAAGTAGAGTTTAGAATTCATCTCATTCCAGGAACTACACCGATAGCCAAGGCACCCTATCGGTTAGCACCTACAGAAATGTTAGAACTGAAAAAGCAATTAGATGACTTACTAAATAAAGGTTTCATACAACCTAGTTCATCCCCGTGGGGAGCACCAGTGTTGTTTGTAAAGAAGAAGGATGGTTGGATGAGAATGTGTATTGATTATAGAGAATTGAATAAGGTTACAATTAAGAATCGATACCTATTACCTAGGATTGATGATCTTTTTGATCCACTTCAAGGAGCTAGATACTTTTCTAAGATAGATTTACGCTCTGGATATCATCAATTGAAAGTACAAGAAGAAGACATACCTAAAACTGCTTTCAGAACTAGGTATGGTCATTACGAGTTTACAGTCATGCCCTTCGGATTAACGAATGCACCTGCAGCATTCATGGACATGATGAATAGGATCTGTAAACCGTACTTGGATAAATTTGTAATTGTTTTTATCGACGATATACTTATTTATTCAAAAAGTCAGGATGAACATTGTCAGCACTTGCATGCACTCTTAACTTTGTTAAGAAAAGAAAAACTTTATGCCAAATTCTCGAAGTGTGAATTTTGGCGGCAAGAAGTACAATTTCTAGGACACATGGTGAATCACGAAGGTATTCACGTAGATCCTGTTAAGATAGAAGCAATTACCAAATGGAAGGTTCCGCAATCCGCAATGGAAATTAGAAGTTTTATAGGTTTAGTCGGATACTATAGACGGTTTATTAAGGATTTTTCCAAGATAGCTGTACCATTAACTAAGCTAAGCTGTAAAGCAGTTAAGTTTGAATGGGGACCTAAACAAGAAGAAGCTTTTAAAATTCTAAAGCAAAGATTAACCAATGCTCCAATCCTAGCTTTGCCAGAAGGAACTGAAGTTTTTGAAATTTGTTGTGATGCTTCAAAACTAGGATTTGGATGTGTGCTAATGCAACGCAAGAAGGTAATTTTGTATGCTTCCAGGAAATTGAAAAAGCACGAAGAAAACTATACGACTCATGACTTAGAATTAGGAGCCATAATTTTTGCCCTTAAAATTTGGAGACATTATCTGTATGGAAGTAAATTTACTGTCTATACAGATCATAAAAGTTTAAGATATATATTCGGGAAAAAAAGTTAAACATGAGGCAAAGAAGATGGATGGAAATCCTAAGTGACTACGACTGTGATATTCAGTATCACGAAGGAAAGGCAAATGTAGTTGCAGATGCCTTAAGTCGTAAGTACCATGAGAAACAACAACGAGTTCGTGCTCTTAGATTAAATCTACAGTTAGATTTAATGGAACAACTAAAGCATTTCCAAGAAACAGCAATCAAGGATGATGCTGAAGGAATGAAGGGACAAATAAAAGAATTAGAACAAGGAGCTGATGGAATTTGGAGGTTCCACAAAAGAAGAATTTGGGTACCTAAGCAGGGAGAATTAAGAAATAAGATTTTAGAAGAAGCTCATAAGTCTAGGTATACTATGCACCCTGGAAACAATAAGATGTACCAAGATTTAAGGAATAACTTTTGGTGGATATGAATGAAAAAGGACATAGCTCAATATGTTTCTAAGTGTCTTACTTGTTCACAAGTTAAGGTAGAACATCAGAAACCTTCAGGTCTACTACAACAATTAGAAATGCCTGTATGGAAATGTGAACTCATAACAATGGACTTTGTTACTAAGTTACCCAAAACTAGAAAAGGTAATGATGCGATTTGGGTAATTGTGGATCGATTAACCAAATCAGCTCACTTTTTACCTATGAAAGAAACCTTTTGCATGGAAAGGTTAGCCAAATTGTACGTAGACGAAGTAGTATCCCTACATGGAGTTCCACTCTCCATTATATTAGATAGGGATAGTCGTTTCACTTCGCATTTTTGGACTAGTTTCCAAAAAGCAATGGGAACTCGATTAAATTTGAGTACTGCATATCATCCACAAACAGACGGGCAAAGTGAAAGGACGATACAAACTTTAGAAGACATGCTCCGAGCATGTGTGATAGATTTTGGTGGAAATTGGGACAACCATTTACCTTTAATTGAATTCTCCTATAACAATAGTTATCATTCAAGCATCGAAACTGCCCCATTCGAAGCATTGTATGGACGCAAATGCAGAACTCCAGTATGTTGGGCAGAAATAGGAGAAAGTCAATTATCAGGACCGGAGATTGTGCAAGAAACTACTGATAAGATTACACAAATCAAGGAAAGATTGAAGACAGCTCGAGATCGCCAGAAGAGTTATGCAGACAATAGAAGGAAGCCGTTGGAGTTTCAAGTTGGAGACAAAGTACTGTTAAAAGTTTCTCCTTGGAAAGGAGTAGTTCGATTCGGTAAGAAAGGAAATCTAAGTCCAAGGCACGTAGGACCATTTTCAATAATCCAACGTATAGGACCAGTTGCTTATCGTTTACAACTACCAGAGGAATTGGCAGGAATACATGACGTATTTCATGTATCAAATCTCAAGAAATGTTTGTCTGATGAATCCCTGGTAATACCTCTTCAAGAGGTAGAGGTAAATGAAAAGCTGAAATTTGTAGAGAAACCTCTTCAAATTGAAGATAGAAAGATTAAGTTTCTCAAACACAAGCGACTAGTTTTAGTCAAAGTCAAGTGGGATTCAAAGAGAGGATCTGAATACACTTGGGGGCTGGAATCAGAGATGAAGCGAAAGTATCCTCATTTATTCCAGTAAATCCCGAGGACGAGATTTTTATTAAGGTGGGGAGAATGTAACAACTCTTATTCAAAAGTCCTATTTCTTATTTTAATTTGACCAATAGGAAACCCTAATTAAGATACCCAAGTGATTCTGCATAAAACCTAAAATTTTTAGAATAAATCAGAAATAGGATTAGGGCCCTAAAACTCAAGGGGGGTTTTCCCTAGTTAAGATTATCCAAATAAAATGTTGTCAAAAACGAATTTACATGCAACGTCGACTCACTTAGGGTACCCAAGACACGAGGCTACCCTAGGCTAGGGGGTATGTCCCGCGACACGCGACAGGGACCAAGGAGTCCTCCGCGACACGCGGGAGGATCCAATTTCCAGTATAAATAGTGGGGGTGGGACTTGAACTGTTTATATATTACGACGTTAAAATTCTCTTTGTACACTGAGATATACATTGAATACTACAAAAAACACACACAAAATCACGAAGTGCTGCCACAATACGGGGTAATAACTTGATCGCTACTACGATTCAATGTCCGATTGATTAAACTATCCAATGGATGTTTAAGTGCTGCCCACATTAGGGTTTATGCTTTGGCATTCGTCGTTAAATCAATGGATGTTTAAGTATCGCACTTTGTCATTCATTGTGAGGGTTTAATCTCGTGAGTTATCGTAAATGCTGTATTAGTTACTAACCTAGTTTGTGTGCATTGTTATTTAAACTAGGTTAACAAAGGCAAATCAGTAGGCTAAGCTCTGATCATATTAAATCTGCAATGTGAGTCATTCTCTTTTTATCAAAGTGCTTTATAAATTTCTAAATATTTTCAAAGTTATAATTACAGTGATTAAGTATATGTAGTCACCAAATTACAGCCGGTATGTGGGGTATTGTGCACATTACTGTTGTTTTATCACTTTAGGTGAGCGAACCTAAGTAGTGATATTCGTCACTATTGGGTGATAGGACTCAATAGTGATATGACTATAGTCACAGATCCGGTCGAGTGACAAATACCGTGGGTAGTTGGTTGATATCTGGAAACATTGTAATCTCTCTTAATACTGTAAATTATAACAAACGTGTCATTTTAGTAAATAGAATGATTCACCAGTATTTCCCGCTGATAAAACCTTTTTCAAACATGTTTCAGGTGATCTATTGTGATCCAAGAAAAGTGCCGCGAAGCACTACAAGCTTAAGGAAGTGGCTCAATATAAATAAAGAAACATGTTTTGTAAAAATAAAGAATTATCAGTGAAATCAGATTATTGTAAATTACCGGGGTTTTATCCCGAGTCGTGAAATAAAATAATATGGAAATTGTAGTTTTAAAAAGATCCTGAAGAAAACTTCCGCTGTCAATTTAATTAAATAAATACCTCGGGATTTTCTGTCCCGCGGCTCCTGAAACGGGTAAAACCGGGTAGGGGGCCGTGACATCAAGCCAGGTATGTGTCGATGAACCAACTGTTGTTAATTGTGATAATTGTGCTAGCTTAAGTGATAAATGTGCTGATTTGGATGCTAATATGTCTGAGTTGCAAAGCAAACATGATGCTTTAAATGCTGAATTGTTTGACTTGCAAAACAAACATGTTTCTTTTGATGCTAAGTGGTGTGATTTGCAAAGCAAACATGAGGCTTTGCAAAACAAATATGAAATGACAAATATCCACAATCAAAAGTTGATAGTGGATCTCTCAAAATGCAAAGAGGCTAACATGTTTTATGAAAACCATGAAAAGGAATTTAAAACGGTGGTTGCAAATTTAAGAAAAGATAAAACCGAATTGACAAAAATGGTTTCAAGAAAACAAACTGACATAAACTGTTATATCAATCGTCTTGAGATCATGCAAAAAGAGTTAGCCTGTACAAAGTGTGAAAGTGAGGTGATCCGGCTTAAGCTAGACAGTTATTCAAACTCTAGATATGTGCTGGATCACATCATTGGCACACAAAAAGAGAAAAAGGATGTCACGTGCATTGGATACAAGAAATGTCCACCACCTGTTAGACAAAATTATGATGCCATGCCTGATGAGGAGAATAGAACTCATTATGAGGAATCTGTTCCTTTAGACATTGAGGAATTTGCAACGAGACTTGGATACAAACCGGAAGTATCATCAGATTCGGATGTGTCAGCAGATACATGTGTGTCTTCTGCTGAACAAAATCAGGATCCTCCAGTTATTGTTGAGGATGTTGATTCTTCAGATGATGATCTAATGATATTGACTCAGCACAGTCTGATGCAGTAATCAAAGAAGAGGATATACCTCTTGAGAATCATATTCTATGTGATCCTCCCGTAAAACCCGCTAAGACTGTTCTGGTCGAGTCCACGTCTGCAAAAGAGTCTGAGAGTGTGAATTTGCTGTACACTGTTGTTGGTGATGATAAAATCTACTCCGACAAAGATTTTCCTATTAAGAATGTTAATCAATCTTTAATTAGTAAAATTTTTGAGGATTCAACAAGTAAGTTCTTGGGAAAGACAGGATCACACGTTGTGGTAACACACTGTCCTCCAATTCCAGGAGCTGAAATTCGCAAACAAAATGGCAATAAAAAATTACCAACTGAAAAAGTTCAGCAAAATCGCACCAAACCAAAGGGAAAATCACCGACTCAAGGTCAAAAGAAACAGACCCAGAAAAAGGACAAGAAGGTGAACTTTGTGAAATCAAGGGGAACGGATAAAATTGACACATTTGAAAACAAATCTAACTTAGATTTTGTTAATCAAGAAAAAATTTTGAAAAGAAATGACCAAAACAGTTCAAAACCAAGTACCTCAGGATCACAAAGTTCATCATCAACAAGACAATCACATGATACTTCGGGGTTTGTAGAACGAAGATCATGTTTTTCATGTGGCACATTTGGACATATTATTCGAAATTGTCCATATCTTCATAAACAAAAAGCCAAAGTTGATGATCCCCGTGACCAAATTGACCGCAAGCGATCTGTTTCATCAAAACCAGATCCCCGTCTTGTAAAAGAAAGGGAAAAGAAACAGAAACGGCAACAGGTTAAGAAAATTGAAAAAGCAATCAAAACCGATGTGGTTAACAAAACATCTGTTTCTGTCAAACCAGACAATTCAAAAACTTCAGACAATCATGAAGTTAAGATTTTAAATAATAAAACTGGTAAAACAAAACAGACTTGGAAACCAAAAACGGTTACTGATTCAGGGGGAACATCACAATTTCCACAACATCGAGAAGTTCAAGTAACTTACGTTGATGAAAATGGAAGACCCAAGACCACAAAGGCTTGGGTCCCCATCTCCAACTAATCATGTGAGTACATGTGCAAGGTGTTCCAGGAGGAACTTTCAGCAGTCATTAGATTGTTGATAGCGGGGCATCCAGGCACATGACCGGCGACATGAAGCTTCTCTACAACGTTAAATCTATTAGAGGAGGTTATGTTGCTTTTGTAGGAGATAAAGGCGGATATATTACAGGAGAAGGAATGGTATCCAACGGGGTTATTAGTTTTGACAAGATCAACTTTGTACAACAGCTTGATCACAATCTTCTCAGCGTTTCACAAATCCGTGATAAACAGTTTTCAGTACACTTTGATGCAAATGGATCCTACGTGCTGAAATCCGGCTTCAAGATTCCAAAAGAATGGATTCTCTTATCAGCTCCATGGATAAACGATTTATATGTTCGTGATATGATCCAAGCTATTACAACGACTGCACAAGCAACTTTTTTTATTACCAAAGCCACGGAAAAAGACTCAATCTCTTGGCACAGACGTATGGGTCACATTCACTTACGGAAAATGAATCATTTGGTGTCGAATGAATTAGTGAATGGTGTTCTTCTTAAAAATTTCCATCTTCAAGACGTCTGTGTTTCATGCCAAAAAGGAAAGCAAACTAAGAAGCGACATCCGACAAAGAAGATCAACACGGTGGCAGTTCCTCTTGAACGTTTGCACATGGATTTGTTCGGTCCTGTCAAACACAAAAGCATCAGGAATGATCAATACTGCCTTGTAATAACTGATGATTATTCAAGATTTTCTTGGGTGGCGTTTATGGCTCACAAGAGTGAAACGTTCGGTATTATCAAAAACTTGATCATTCAGATTGAGAATTTGTATAAGTTGAAGGTTAGACGGATACGCAGCGACAATGGTACTGAATTTAAAAATCATGTTGTAACAACTCTTATTCAAAAGTCCTATTTCTTATTTTAATTTGACCAATAGGAAACCCTAATTAAGATACCCAAGTGATTCTGCATAAAACCTAAAATTTTCAGAATAAATCAGAAACAGGATTAGGGCCCTAAAACTCAAGGGGGGATTTTCCCTAGTTAAGATTATCCAAATAAAATGCTGTCAAAAACGAATTTACATGCAACGTCGACTCACCAAGGCTACCCAAGACACGAGGCTACCCTAGGCTAGGGGGGTATGTCCCGCGACACACGACAGGGACCAAGGAGTCCTCCGCGACACGCGGGAGGATCCAATTTCCAGTATAAATAGTGGGGCTTGGGACTTGAACTGTTTATATATTACGACGTTAAAATTCGCTTTGTACACTGAGATATACATTGAATACTACAAAAACACACACAAAATCACGAAGTGCTGCCACAATATGGGGTAATAACTCGATCGCTGCTATGATTCAATGTCCGATTGATTAAACTATCAAATGGATGTTTAAGTGCTGCCCACATTAGGGTTTATGCTTTGTCATTCGTTGTTAAATCGATGGATGTTTAAGTATCGCACTTTGTCATTCGTTGTGAGGGTTTAATCTCGTGAGTTATCGTAAATGTTGTATTAGTTACTAAACTAGTTTGTGTGCATTGTTATTTAAACTAGGTTAACAAAGGCAAATCAGTAGGCTAAGCTCTGATCATATTAAATCTGCAATGTGAGTCATTCTCTTTTTATCAAAGTGCTTTATAAATTTCTAAATATTTTCAAAGTTATAATTACAGTGATTAAGTATATGTAGTCACCAAATTACAGCCGGTATGTGGGGTATTGTGCACATTACTGCTGTTTTATCACTTTAGGTGAGCGAACCTAAGTAGTGATATTCGTCACTATTGGGTGACAGGACTCAATAGTGATATGACCATAGTCACAGATCCGGTCGAGTGACAAATACCGTGGGTAGTTGGTTGATATCTGGAAACATTGTAATCTCTCTTAATACTGTAAAATATAACAAACGTGTCGTTTTAGTAAATAGAATGATTCACCAGTATTTCCCGCTGATAAAACCTTTTTTCAAACATGTTTCAGGTGATCTATTGTGATCCAAGAAAAGTGCCGCGAAGCACTACAAGCTTAAGGAAGTGGCTCAATATAAATAAAGAAACATGTTTTGTAAAAATAAAGAATTCTCAGTGAAATCAGATTATTGTAAATTACCGGGGTTTTATCCCGAGTCGTGAAATAAAATAATCGGGAAATTGTAGTTTTAAAAAGATCCTGAAGAAAACTTCCGCTGTCAATTTAATTAAATAAATACCACGGGATTTTCTGTCCCGCGGCTCCTGAAACGGGTAAAACCGGGTAGGGGGCCGTGACAGAAAAAGGTGGTATCAGAGCCACTGATTTAAGCCAATTAAGTATTTAGAAAATATTTAATTTTAATAATTACTATTTTGTGATTATGTGTTTTATTAATTGAATATTTGTGTACAGTATGGGTAACCAAAAGCTTTCAAACATCTATCTTAAATTAGATAGGTCGTCCAACGAGAAGGGAAGTTCATCCCAAACAAAATCCTCAAATCAGTCTATAATTTCTGATGAAGGAATATTTGTGCGAAAGACACAATATGAGGAACCACTTTGTCCTAGTAAAAGAAGTCTGATTATTAGGAAAACTAAAGAGAAAATAAAGAAATTCCGAGAAAAGAAAGTTAACCAGGAATTAACCAGTAAACCACCTTGGGAAGACAAGTTAGATGAAAAATGGGCAGATCTTTATATGCTAGCTACTGTAGCAGTAAATGCAAATATTTAAATATTTTAACTCAAGTTTTAGTAACCTTATTATTTACAAGCCATAAACCTTATCCAATAAATAAATAAGTTTACAATAAACCCTAGTGTGTTTTAATTTTCAATTGTTTTGTAGTTACCCAGTATGAAATAAATATTTAAAGGTTTTCTATGAAATTTTGTTTTTACTTAGTATTTATTTTACATGTATACTAAACAGCATGAGTGACTTGTCTAACACCCTTCAGAATTTAAATCTCTATCCGGTAAAAATAGAGGTTTCCAGAGATTTCAATAGGTATATACCCGACATAGAAGAACCTATTGAATTCAATGCTCCACCTCCAGAGAAACCCAAGCCCAAGAAAAGGAGGAGATTTGTGGGATGGAGGTGTGTGCGTAGGAGGAAACCTGTCACTAGAAAGATTCCCAAAATAGAAAATCCCTTAGACAAAGGGAAGGGAATTGAAGTCGGAGAAGAATCTAGGCAGATGGGAATACAGTTTGAAGAATATTCTAAGCAAATAGAAATGGAGATTGGAGGAGGATCTAAACAAACCCAGATCGAAATTGGAGAAAGCTCTAATCAAACCCAGGAAATGACATTACCGGAAGAGCTAGATTTTATATTGGCAAGCTGTGATACTATTAAGCCTGTCAATAAAAATGTTTTTACTTATCCTATTGAAGCTCAACTTCCAATGAATTTGGAACCAGCAATCCCAGAACCTATAATCCACACCCAACCTTTAGGAATGGACGAGTGGTGGACTAATGACTGGCAGTTCCAAAACCTTCTCAACAGTCCTTATTCTTTTCTCCCTCAGTTCGACCCAGAGTCTATACCAAATCCACCCATGAGTAATAAAAATTTAGCTGAACTCCGCCACTTTGGCGAGGAGCTAATGGATGCAGGAAATAGGATTAGGGAAGTAGGAGAACAGATCTCCTGGAAATACGATGAGAGGGAACGCCGTTACTAAAATAACAACTGACAAGGGATAATAGGGTTCTGAGACTGTGATTGTATAATAGTAATAATAATATAATCATGTGAAATAATTACAAATAAAACTTGTAAGATAAAGGTGTGTATGGATGCATATTATAAAATATAATAAAATGGGAATCAAGAAATCGATAGTTTTGGCTATATTTGTGTTATGAACTTTGTATGATTGTTTTGTGTATGATTATTAATTATTGGATACTAATTATATATATTAATTATCAGATGGAAAACGCCAATAATGAACCAGTTAATGAAGTTAATCAATCTGAGCAACAACTGGGGGATCAATTTCTAAATAGGCAAGATATCGAAAATATCGTTGCTCAGGGAATAGCCAATGCTATTCCAGCAATAGTTGCTGCTGTTAGAAATCCAATCGAGCCTCAACAAATTGTTCCTAGCAAACGTATTTCTGAAGATAATTTCAGTAATAGCGTAAACGGAGGCGATAATCATATTAATCACAATAATGAACCACGGCAGGCTCCGCTCCCTAAGAAAATGAAAGCTGCAACGCCTGGTTGCACTTACAAAGAATTTCTTGCTTGTAAACCATCTGAGTTTGCAGGCAATGAAGGAGCAACTGCTGCACTGCGTTGGTTAGAGAAAACCGAGGCAGTAATTACAATAAGTAAATGTGCTGAGGATGACAAGGTCATGTACGCTTCAAATCTTTTCAAAGAAGGAGCACTAGAATGGTGGAATACAGTACTTCAAGCCAAAGGAAGAAACATGGCCTATGCCATGAATTGGGAAGAATTTAAGAGTCTCGTAAAAAGAAAATTCTGTCCCGAATATGAAAAAGATCAAATGGCAAATAAATTCCTAAACCATCGAATGGTGGATATAGACTGTAGAAGGTATACTTCGACATTCTTTGAATATGCTAGAGTAGTACCAACACTGGCTTCGCCAGAACCGGTACTCATTTCTCGCTATATTTGGGGATTAATTAGTGAAATCCGCAACATCGTTAAAGCTACGAGACCTCGCACTATTGACGATGCGGTAGAATTAGCTAACACCCTAACAGATGAGCTGGTACGCACACGAGATGAAAATAGAAAGAAGGAACTGGCTCAGAAAATTTTCCAAGGATTTCGTGTGGGTAATAATAGTAACTTCAAGAGAAGAGGAACAGGGTAATATTCAAATCTGCCATTCTGCAGGAATTGCAAAAAGAAACATTATGGAAGATGCAATATAACCTGCAACTTTTGCAAAACTGTAGGACATCGTGAAGAAAACTGCAGAAAGAAAACCATAATTTGCTTTAATTGTGGAGAAGCGGGGCATTTCAAAACAGAATGTCCTAAAGTGGTTAAATCAGCAGACAATAAAGCCAAGCAATAAAGCCAAGCCAGCTGATGGAGCTACTTAGAAGAATGTTCGAGCCTTTCAGTTAACAACTCAGGAGGCCGAGCTAATTCCGGATGTGATAGCTGGTACGTTCTTAGTTCACAACATTTACGCAAAAGTATTATTTGACTCTGGTGCAAACCAAAGTTTTATTAATACCTCATTCTGTCAAGCTCTTAATTTACCTTTAACCAGCATTAGGCAAATTTTTACTGTGGAAACGGCAGATGGGAATTTAGTTAAAATAGATAAGGTTCTGCAAAATGAAGAAATAGAACTTTTAAGTCATAAATTATCTGCAAACCTATTACCTATGAAATTAGCTGAATTCGATGTTGTGTTAGGAATGGATTGGTTAGTAGCCAACCATGCTCGAATCCTTTGTGATAAGAACTCTATAGAAATTCGTGCACCTACTGGAGAAGTAATCATGATTACAGGAGATAAACCACGTAAACCCATGAAGTTCATATCAGTAATGAAAGTTGCTAGTTATGAACGAAAGCAAGGAGTAGTATATATGATTTCAGTAATCATTGATACTAAGGGTAAAGAACTTAAGGAAATTCCTGTAGTCTCAGAATACTCAGATGTATTCCCAGAAGAGTTACCAGGATTACCACCAGATAGGGAAGTAGAGTTTAGAATTCATCTAATTCCAGGAACTACACCGATAGCCAAGGCACCCTATTGGTTA
The DNA here is from genome assembly GCA_030545235.1 of Helianthus tuberosus. NCBI lineage: Eukaryota > Viridiplantae > Streptophyta > Magnoliopsida > Asterales > Asteraceae > Helianthus > Helianthus tuberosus. The sequence continues at coordinate 32,474,221 of CM060351.1, read as the reverse complement.
GCACCTACAGAAATGTTAGAACTGAAAAAGCAATTAGATGACTTACTAAATAAAGGTTTCATACAACCTAGTTCATCCCCGTGGGGAGCACCAGTGTTGTTTGTAAAGAAGAAGGATGGTTCGATGAGAATGTGTATTGATTATAGAGAATTGAATAAGGTTACAATTAAGAATCGATACCCATTACCTAGGATTGATGATCTTTTTGATCAACTTCAAGGAGCTAGATACTTTTCTAAGATAGATTTACGCTCTGGATATCATCAATTGAAAGTACAAGAAGAAGACATACCTAAAACTGCTTTCAGAACTAGGTATGGTCATTACGAGTTTACAGTCATGCCCTTCGGATTAACGAATGCACCTGCAGCATTCATGGGCATGATGAATAGGATCTGTAAACCGTACTTGGATAAATTTGTAATTGTTTTTATCGACGATATACTTATTTATTCAAAAAGTCAGGATGAACATTATCAGCACTTGCATGCACTCTTAACTTTGTTAAGAAAAGAAAAGCTTTATGCCAAATTCTCGAAGTGTGAATTTTGGCGGCAAGAAGTGCAATTTCTTGGACACATGGTGAATCACGAAGGTATTCACGTAGATCCTGCTAAGATAGAAGCAATTACCAAATGGAAGGTTCCACAATCCGCAATGGAAATTAGAAGTTTTATAGGTTTAGCCGGATACTATAGACGGTTTATTAAGTATTTTTCCAAGATAGCTGTACCATTAACTAAGCTAACCTGTAAAGCAGTTAAGTTTGAATGGGGACCTAAACAAGAAGAAGCTTTTAAAATTCTAAAGCAAAGATTAACCAATGCTCCAATCCTAGCTTTGCCAGAAGGAACTGAAGATTTTGAAATTTATTGTGATGCTTCAAAACTAGGATTTGGATGTGTGCTAATGCAACGCAAGAAGGTAATTGCGTATGCTTCCAGGCAATTGAAAAAGCACGAAGAAAACTATACGACTCATGATTTAGAATTAGGAGCCATAATTTTTGCCCTTAAAATTTGGAGACATTATCTGTATGGAAGTAAATTTACTGTCTATACAGATCATAAAAGTTTAAGATATATATTCGGGCAAAAAGAGTTAAACATGAGGCAAAGAAGATGGATGGAAATCCTAAGTGACTACGACTATGATATTCAGTATCACGAAGGAAAGGCAAATGTAGTTGCAGATGCCTTAAGTCGTAAGTACCATGAGAAACAACGACGGGTTCGTGCTCTTAGATTAAATCTACAGTTAGATTTAATGGAACAACTAAAGCATTTCCAAGAAACAACAATCAAGGATGATGCTGAAGGAATGAAGGGATGAATAAAAGAATTAGAACAAGGAGCTGATGGAATTTGGAGGTTCCACAAAAGAAGAATTTGGGTACCTTAGCAAGGAGAATTAAGAAATACAATTTTAGAAGATGCTCATAAGTCTAGGTATACTATGCACCCTGGAAACAATAAGATGTACCAAGATTTAAGGAATAACTTTTGGTGGATAGGAATGAAAAAGGACATAGCTTGATATGTTTCTAAGTGTCTTACTTGTTCACAAGTTAAGGCAGAACATCAGAAACCTTCAGGTCTACTACAACAATTAGAAATGCATGTATGGAAATGAGAACTCATAACAATGGACTTTGTTACTAAGTTACCCAAAACCAGAAAAGGTAATGATGCGATTTGGGTAATTGTGGATCGATTAACCAAATCAGCTCACTTTTTACCTATGAAAGAAACCTTTAGCATGGAAAGGTTAGCCAAATTGTACGTAGACGAAGTAGTATCCCTACATGGAGTTCCACTCTCCATTATATCAGATAGGGATAGTCGTTTCACTTCGCATTTTTGGACTAGTTTCCAAAAAGCAATGGGAACTCGATTAAATTTGAGTACTGCATATCATCCACAAACAGACGGGCAAAGTGAAAGGACGATACAAACTTTAGAAGACATGCTCCGAGCATGTGTGATAGATTTTGGTGGAAATTGGGACAACCATTTACCTTTAATTGAATTCTCCTATAACAATAGTTATCATTCAAGCATCGAAACTGCCCCATTCTAAGCATTGTATGGACGCAAATGCAGAACTCCAGTATGTTGGGCAGAAATAGGAGAAAGTCAATTATCAGGACCGGAGATTGTGCAAGAAACTACTGATAAGATTACACAAATCAAGGAAAGATTGAAGACGGCTCGAGATCGCCAGAAGAGTTAGGCAGACAATAGAAGGAAGCCGTTGGAGTTTCAAGTTGGAGACAAAGTACTGTTAAAAGTTTCTCCTTGGAAAGGAGTAGTTCGATTCGGTAAGAAAGGAAAGCTAAGTCCAAGGTACGTAGGACCATTTTCAATAATCCAACGTATAGGACCAGTTGCTTATCGTTTACAACTACCAGAGGAATTGGCAGGAATACATGACGTATTTCATGTATCCAATCTCAAGAAATGTTTGTCTGATGAATCCCTGGTAATACCTCTTCAAGAGGTAGAGGTAAATGAAAAGCTGAAATTTGTAGAGAAACCTCTTCAAATTGAAGATAGAAAGGTTAAGTTTCTCAAACACAAGCGACTAGTTTTAGTCAAAGTCAAGTGGGATTCAAAGAGAGGATCTGAATACACTTGGGAGCTGGAATCAGAGATGAAGCGAAAGTATCCTCATTTATTCCAGTAAATCTCGAGGACGAGATTTTTATTAAGGTGGGGAGAATGTAACAACTCTTATTCAAAAGTCCTATTTCTTATTTTAATTTGACCAATAGTAAACCCTAATTAAGATACCCAAGTGATTCTGCATAAAACCAAAAATTTTTAGAATAAATCAGAAACAGGATTAGGGCCCTAAAACTCAAGGGGGGTTTTCCCTAGTTAAGATTATCCAAATAAAATGTTGTCAAAAACGAATTTACATGCAACGTCGACTCACCAAGGCTACCCAAGACACGAGGCTACCCTAGGCTAGGGGGTATGTCCCGCGACACGCGACAGGGACCAAGGAGTCCTCCGCGACACGCGGGAGGATCCAATTTCCAGTATAAATAGTGGGGCTTGGGACTTGAACTGTTTATATATTACGACGTTAAAATTTGCTTTGTACACTGAGATATACATTGAATACTACAAAAACACACACAAAATCACGAAGTGCTGCCACAATACGGGGTAATAACTCGATCGCTGCTACGATTCAATTTCCGATTGATTAAACTATCCAATGGATGTTTAAGTGCTGCCCACATTAGGGTTTATGCTTTGTCATTCGTCGTTAAATCGATGGATGTTTAAGTATCGTACTTTGTCATTCGTTGTGAGGGTTTAATCTCGTGAGTTATCGTAAATGATGTATTAGTTACTAACCTAGTTTGTGTGCATTGTTATTTAAACTAGGTTAACAAAGGCAAATCAGTAGGCTAAGCTCTGATCATATTAAATCTGCAATGTGAGTCATTCTCTTTTTATCAAAGTGCTTTATAAATTTCTAAATATTTTCAAAGTTATAATTACAGTGATTAAGTATATGTAGTCACCAAATTACAGCCGGTATGTGGGGTATTGTGCACATTACTGTTGTTTTATCACTTTAGGTGAGCGAACCTAAGTAGTGATATTCGTCACTATTGGGTGACAGGACTCAATAGTGATATGACCATAGTCACAGATCCGGTCGAGTGACAAATACCGTGGGTAGTTGGTTGATATCTGGAAACATTGTAATCTCTCTTAATACTGTAAATTATAACAAACGTGTCGTTTTAGTAAATAGAATGATTCACCAGTATTTCCCGCTGATAAAACCTTTTTCAAACGTGTTTCAGGTGATCTATTGTGATCCAAGAAAAGTACCGCGAAGTACTACAAGCTTAAGAAAGTGACTCAATATAAATAAAGAAACATGTTTTGTAAAAATAAAGAATTCTCAGTGAAATCAGATTATTGTAAATTACCGGGGTTTTATCCCGAGTCGTGAAATAAAATAATCGGGAAATTGCAGTTTTAAAAAGATCCTGAAGAAAACTTCCGCTGTCAATTTAATTAAATAAATACCACGGGATTTTCTGTCCTGCGGCTCCTGAAACGAGTTAAACCGGGTAGGGGGCGTGATAGAAAAAGGTGGTATCAGAGCCACTGATTTAAGCCAATTAAGTATTTAGAAAATATTTAATTTTAATAATTACTATTTTGTGACTATGTGTTTTATTAATTGAATATTTGTGTACAGTATGGGTAAGCAAAAGCTTTCAAACATCTATCTTAAATTAGATAGGTCGTCCAACGAGAAGAGAAGTTCATCCCAAACAAAATCCTCAAATCAGTCTGTAATTTCTGATGAAGGAATATTTGTGCGAAAGACACAATATGAGGAACCACTTTCTCCTAGTAAAAGAAGTCTGATTATTAGGAAAACTGAAGAGAAAATAAAGAAATTTCGAGAAAAGAAAGTTAACCTGGAATTAACCAGTAAACCACCTTGGGAAGACAAGTTAGATGAAAAATAGGCAGATCTTTATATGCTAGCTACTGTAGCAGTAAATGCAAATATTTAAATATTTTAACTCAAGTTTTAGTAACCTTATTATTTACAAGCCATAAACCTTATCCAATAAATAAATAAGTTTACAATAAACCCTAGTGCGTTTTAATTTTCAATTGTTTTGTAGTTACCCAGTATGAAATAAATATTTAAAGGTTTTCTATGAAATTTTGTTTTTACTTAGTATTTATTTTACATGTATACTAAACAGCATGAGTGACTTGTCTAACACCCTTCAGAATTTAAATCTCTATCCGGTAAAAATAGAGGTTTCCAGAGATTTCAATAGGTATATACCCGACATAGAAGAACCTATTGAATTCAATGCTCCACCTCCAGAGAAACCCAAGCCCAAGAAAATGAGGAGATTTGTGGGATGGAGGTGTGTGCGTAGGAGGAAACCTGTCACTAGAAAGATTCCCAAAATAGAAAATCCCTTAGACAAAGGGAAGGGAATTGAAGTCGGGGAAGAATCTAGGCAGATGGGAATACAGTTTGAAGAATATTCTAAGCAAATAGAAATGGAGATTGGAGGAGCATCTAAACAAACCCAGATAGAAATTGGAGAAAGCTCTAATCAAACCCAGGAAATGACATTACAAGCTTAAGGAAGTGGCTATTGTGATCCAAGAAAAGTGTCGCGAAGCACTACAAGCTTAAGGAAGTGGCTCAATATAAATAAAGAAACATGTTTTGTAAAAATAAAGAATTCTCAGTGAAATCAGATTATTGTAAATTACCGGGGTTTTATCCCGAGTCGTGAAATAAAATAATCGGGAAATTGCAGTTTTAAAAAGATCCTGAAGAAAACTTCCGCTGTCAATTTAATTAAATAAATACCACTGGATTTTCTGTCCCGTGGCTCCTGAAACGGGTAAAACCGGGTAGGGGGCCGTGACACATGCCATGGCGGAGTTTTGCACATCAAAAGGTATTCTTCATGAATTTAGTGCGGCTTATACTCCTCAGCCGAACGGCGTATTGATCGAAACTTATAGGACTATGTTGGTAAAGTCGCAGTTGCCCATTCCATTCTGGAGTGAAGCTGTGGCCTCCGCATGTTACACGATGAATCGAGTCCTTACTGTCAAAAGACACAACAAGACCTGCTTCGAGCTTCTTCACAAACGAAAACCAGATTTGTCATATCTTGAACCGTTTGGAGCTCCTTGCACAATGATCGATCCTAATGGAAAGTTTGGGGCAAAAGCTATTGAAGGTCACTTTCTTGGTTATGCCACCCCGAACTTAAGAGTCTGGAATCTAGAGACAAAAAGGGTCGAGGAATGGTCTGAAGTCAGAGTACAAAGGCACACATTGCCAGTCAAATGTCCAGGTCAGCCATCGATGTTTGAGTACGACGACTTTTTCAATTCGATCAATGTTGAAGCAGTTGAAGAAAATGTTGCGACAAGGATGTTTTTCGAGAGTGACAACGCAACAGAATCACCTTTGGTTCGTCCAATTATTGTCAATCAAGAACCATCTTCAATGAACAATAATGCTCTCGACAATGAGGATTTTCATGATGCAACCGAACTGAACGAATCTTCAGAGGATGAAGAATTTCTAGATGCAGATCAAGAAGTTCCTACATCAGCAGTACATGGTACTTCAGAGGCTACACCTCCAGTGGACGCCCCTAAAACAGCTGAAGCTACTGCATCATCCTCTTCGTCAATTCCGGGTATTGAATTGGTTGTTGATCTCAATCTCAACAATCTGGGTATTAATGTTCCTGTCCCAGATAATCCAGAAACTAGAATACATAATACCCATCCTCAACAAAACATCATCGGAAATGTACAGAGTGGCATTAAAACAAGAAACATGTTGCGAAACAACAACAACGCAGGCCTGTATGCGGCGATTCGAGAATCTGGTCAACAAAACGATTGGTCTTTCGCGTGTTATGTCTCACAGGAAGAGCCAAGAACTTGGAAAGACGCTTTGAAAGATAACTCTTGGGTTGAAGCAATGCAGGAAGAACTGCAACACTTCCAGAAACTTGGTGTCTGGAAGCTCGTAGAGAAACCTGCTGGTTATAAGAAGATTGGTACCCATTGGGTGTATAAATGCAAAAAGGACGACCGTGGAATCGTTATTCGAAACAAAGCAAGATTGGTCGTTCAAGGTTTTCGTCAGATTGAAGGTATAGACTACAACGAAGTGTATGCACCTGTTGCACGTCTGGAAGCAATTCGGATCTTTCTGGCTTATGCCTCATTTAAAGGATTCAAGGTTTACCAGATGGACGTCAAAAGTGAATTCTTACATGGTCTAGTGGAAGAAGAGGTGTATGTTGAACAGCCTCCAGGTTTTGAAGATCCTATTCATCCCGATCGGGTTTGGTTGCTGAACAAAGCTCTCTATGGTCTACATCAAGCACCACGAGCTTGGTATACAACCTTATCTAATTATCTGCTGGAGAATGGATTTCGCAGAGGTCTTATCGATTGCACTCTCTTCATAAAAGAACAAGATGGAGATCTTCTACTGGTTCAGGTATATGTGGATGATATTATATTTGGTTCTACTAACAATGTTATGTGTAGGGATTTCGAGCGTGTAATGCAGGATAAATTCGAGATGAGCCCTATGGGGGAGATGACTTTCTTTTTGGGCTTGCAAGTGCAATAAACGAAGTCTGGGATTTTCATCCATCAGACTAAGTATGTTCAAGACATTCTGAACCGATTCCAGATGTCCGACACATCGCCCATTGGTACCCCACTGCAGCAAAATCACGGAATTAATCCAGACTTGAAGGGTGAACTCGTTAGCTCTTCATACTACCGCGCGATGATTGGATCCCTTATGTACCTCACAGCATCAAGACCAGATATAATGTATCCAACGTGCCTGCTAGCCAGATATCAAGTGAACCCGAAGGCCTCACATCTTGCAGCTGTAAAAAGGATTTTTCGTTATCTGAAGGGTTGCCTAGACATCGGTCTATGGTACCCTAAGGATGATAACTTTGATTTAGTCGCTTTCAGTGATTCTGATTTTGGCGGATGCAAAATCGACAGCAAATCCACAACGGCTGGATGCCAGTTTTTAGGAAATCGCCTCGTAACATGGCAGTGCAAGAAGCAGACTTATGTCGCTACATCAACTTGTGAAGCTGAATACATTGCTGCCTCAAGTTGTTGCTCCCAAGTCCTGTGGATACAACAGAAAATGCGTGATTACGGTTTTGAATTCCTAACTACTCCTATTTTAGTCGATAATTCTGCTGCCTTATCTATCACTAGAAATCCTGTGCGGCATTCAAAGACCAAACACATCGAAATTAAGTATCACTTCATACGTGATTGCTTTGATAAAAGGCTTATCGATGTTGTTAAAGTCCACACTGATGACCAACGTGCCGACCTTTTTACCAAAGCATTTGATAAATCAAGATTTGATTTTTTATTATTGGTAAACGGAATTAAGGTCAAGCAAGAGTAATCCGCATCGGAAAATCGTTTTTGTAAATATCTTTGTGTTTTTAAAATTATTGTAAGTTTGTTGATTTTAGGGGGAGTAATTCCAAATTTGAAAAATTCAAAAACATCGAAAAATTTCAAAACCCAAAAACAATAGAAAAACAAAAATGAGTTTCCTGGCGAGCAAAAGAGAAAATGATAGTACATCAGTGGTCTGTTGAAACCTCTTTAAACTGAAATGCAAAATGAAAAACGATAAGCAGCTCTATATAAGATGTATCGGTAGGCTCATAATCATCTTAAAGTGTGCAGGGTGATATAAATCCTAAATCGACTGAAGACCAGGTGGGAACCACTCATTGGCATATGGTCTTAGTACCGAAATTTCATTTGAGAGATTGCCGAGGTTCTGAGATATGTGGTCTTTATGCTGTTTATCATCTGGGTATCATGGTTGTTTCTTTTACCGAAACAAACGGAGACGAAGTCTAGATCTTCCATGATATCATACATACGTGAACATACTGCATACGACCTTAATAAGTGATCAACAATCACATGTCCACAAAATAAGTGATAATATATCACATTTATCCGGGAGTCAAGTTCGTCTCTTTGCTGTACGAAAGTACTGACCTGTTCACGGACTTGCTCCTGTGCCCTCATGCATCTGAAAATCAAGTTCCTCATCAATAAGTGATTCTATCACATAGGGCTTGTTTTCATCCAAAATAAGTGAGTTTCTCACATTTTCATATACGTCAAAACAGATGATAAATGGTATACTCACCAGTAAGATGAATTCTCGTGCATACCTTGATACGGGAATGTGTCGTGATGTGGATGAACACCGGTCGGTAAGTATAAATCATACCTTAACGTATCCCCTCGCCATGATTACATCTGATAGGTTGAGCTTATGTGGATAACGATACCGATAATCGTTATAGGATGCTTATCTAAATGTTAACTAAAAGAACAACAAGAGCGTTTTGGCATGACCGTACACTGATATGATTCTCTTACCCTCGAAACTCGCAAAAAGAATGTTTGTATATATTTACTTTTCTTAGTTTCTGCAACTCTGTATATATTTATTTACTGCTTTCAGTCTTTAAGTTTGAAATATTCAAAATGCCAAAAAGATTTTAGGTGTGTTTTAATATAATCTTTATAAAAGTCAAAAAGATTTTATTGCTGCTTTAGTTTTGATTAACCGATTTTGGAACTCAAGTCTTCGTTGCCTGAAATCTGCTGAAAACCAAAACGATTGAATCTTCATAAACGGTCAGAGTTTGCAAGTTTTGAAAGTTAATAATCAAAATTGAAAAATTTGTTAACTTTTCAAACAAACTGTTGGACGGTAGTTGTAAACATGGTCTCATTTATGTCTTTTGTTTAATGTTAACCATATTCCAAGCAGTTGTTCTCATTACGCGTTTAGCTTTCTTGCATGTGCAGATGCTAAAGGCAAAGAGAACATGTTCGATGACAAGCTTCGGAATGAAGACACGATATGGAGGCACTCAAAAGATAAAGATGATCAAGTTGCCGTTGACCTATCATCAACACCACAAGGATCTAAAACATAATCAAAGGGGAAGTTTATTGATACACTTCCTAAATACAAGCGGGAGTTTGTTAATACACTTTCTACTCACAACGCGTGAAGACTTTGAAGATCCTCCGACATGGAAGATGAACCCTCACGAGTAGCGTCCAAGGGGGAGTTTGTTGATACATATTATGTGGACGCGACTCGGTTCGGTTCGACCCGGTTAGGTTCGGCTCAAGCCCGACGTCACGACATTCCTCCGTCGTGCGCCCCAGAGTTCGACACGCGAAGCACGAAGCGCCGCGAGCCGGTTCCCGTTGCCACATCATCATGACATCATCATCATGATGTCATAAGTTGACTAAACATTACAAATCTACAAATCTGAATTATTAGAATTGGAGTTTACGCATGCAAGTGGGCCGAATTAATTCACTTGGGCCGGAACATCCTTTGGGCCGAACCCCTATTTGCTTACATGCATGTCGACGAAACAAGGAAGTGTTTCGTCGACTTTGAAGACTTTAATGTTGTTTCGTCATGCCCATCCCGTTTCGTCAAAGATATAGACAAAACGACATGTGTTTCGTCGACAACAACAGTTTCGTCGAGTCCTGTTCAGTTTCGTCGTGTCTGTGACTATATATATTCAGTGAACTCAGAAAAGAATACAGAACACACACGAGAGAACCAGAGAGAGTTTACAGAGATTATTTTGTAAACATTGTATTGTAACAGTTTCCAGTATTAATACATTGTGTGTTAATTGTTGAGTCTCGTGTTTATCATTTACGTGTTCGAACTTGGTTTAACTTACCCGTTTGGATTCCGCACTTTCGGGTTTTGTCGGAAAACAGGAATAGAGGTTACTCGATTCTACGGGTGGACCTACACTTAGTTTTGGTTTCAATATTGGTGTCACTCCTCTTATATTTATATGTATTAGAAATCACATTGTCTAATAAAAGTGGTTGAGATGTACAAACACAACACTTTATTTGGCTTTTTTCTATTAATAGGATGCTTGCTATATGTAATATACATATCTTTTCCATTGCTTTAGAGACAAGGTAGCTCGGGGGTAGGCACTCTTGTTTTGCACAAAAATTGAATACAAATGTTATTGAGTTTCGAGCACGGTAATTATTTTGACTGCTTGCGCTTCGCGAAGCCCTAGTTACACCTAATTTTACATAGGTAGTCGTACATCTATGGTACCGGGAATACGAGGGCATGTTTATCTTCCGACCAATATCATAAGTACTCTCTTTTATCATTTTTTTTTCCAACATCAAACTCCATGCGGATACCAAGTTACCAACACATATTCTCCATTATATATATATTTTGATTACTTAACAAACAATGGTTGTATGTGGTTCAAACATTGGTTGTTTGGAATATGTGGTTCAACCAATGAGTTGGAATATTATTATAGTACTAAAGTTAATATCAAGTCAGGTTGCAACATTGCACATCCTTAATAAATGAAAACACAATTTCTTTGAGACATGGAACTAACATAACTGAATCATACCTATACAAATAGAAATACATAGAATCCGTCTAGTTTTTCTATAACTTTTTCTCACTATTCACTAGACATATAACAACCCAAAGTTTATGTCAAGACGGGGAAAATAGGTGATTATTAAGAGAGTTGTTATTTTTTAATAAAATCTTGCAACTTATCCTCCTGACAGACGCATCGTTAGGAGGATAACTCGTAAAGTTTTCAAATTTTGGACAGTTATTAACTAAAAGAAAAACAGTGAAGTCATGACCAAGAGTGCCAAGCCAATCAAAGCTATAGACGGAACACCCGTTAAATGTGATGATGAAAACGAAAATGGTGATGGCGCTGGTGAATCTGAATCTATGTGTTCATGTCCATTCGGCTTGATCTGGATGTTGAACTTGCATTGATCTTTCGATGGGTCTTGGTCGACTTGTGTTGCTAACCCATCAAAATCGCAACTTTCTTTCGATTGGTTGGACATTTGAAAGAACGAGTTAAAAGCATAAGACGCCATCTCGCACTCACCGAGGCCGCTACATGATCCACCGTCGGAAAACGCACTACAATCGGCATGTTCATACGCGTAGTCCATAGTCTCATTGAGTTTTTGTTTGTCATGAGGCATATCTGACCTCAAAACACACCACTTCTTAGACTGAAAAGTGACAATTTTCGCTCATACTAATTTCTTGTTCTTGTCTTTTGCATCCAACAGGTTAAATCGGAGGAATGTATTTACAAAATACCTCAAATAGATTTCCGAGCACACTGTATGTATGTATTTTCCTTCGTACACCGGAACTCCTTTCGGAACCACACCTGCACATCCGTCTTTCGATTTAGCTCGTTCCATCAATCCTTCTCTTAAAGGATTCAGATGTGAAAACTTGACACGGATATCTTATTTTGAAATGAAATATGAAGATTTTATTTCTGATACTTGAATCGAATTGGGGAAATCATTCAAAAAGAAAAAAGAATTAGCCAGGGTTTTTGATCGGCATTTTCCCGCCCCTTGAGATGCAATTTGAAGCTGCCACGTAGCCCTAATTTTTCTTATATATAAAATAGAAAATAGATATAAAATAGATAATTTGAGGCTGTAACAACATTTGTTGGGCTTCAGCCCATTCGCCGGTCCCTAATCCACTTCATTAGCCACTATCGTCTTATCCACCCACATAATCCATGGGATAAACCCTAGCTTCACCATCATCACCGCCGCGTGCATAAACCCCCGTTCACCATCATCACCGCAGTGTCCATGGCCAAAGAAGAAGAAATATTGCGGTATTATCACATGAATGGCAAAAAAAAAGGATTTACGGTTGACCGACGGGGAATTATACGCGTGATTGTTCCGCCACCTGATATTCTTCAAGATATCCATAATCCCAGTGTCATAGGGAGAACATGGAAAGCCGGCGAAAGGTTAATTCGATTTGAGAAAGTAGCTGGCACACACCGTAGCCCTTCACCAACCAATTCCTCGGGAAGGTATAGGCCCATGCCATATGATCGTGCTAAGCCCCCCCCCCCCCCCAAACCAAGCTAAAATGCTAAAAACTAAACCCCCAAAAAACCTAAAAAAATCTTTAAAAAATCTAAAAAAAAATTTTAATATTTTTTATGCTCAAATCGCTACTTTTAGTGGCAAAATTTTTTTTTAAATTTTTTTTTTTGCTAAAGTAGCGATTTTTATATAAAAAATATTTAAAAAAAAAATTTTGTGTGATTTTTAGCTATTTTTAGGCATTTTTGGTTGTGTTCACATTGGTTCTCGCAATAAGAGGTGGTTCTCGCATGATCTTCTCCCTATATATATATATATATATATATTGTTTGAAGTCTTCTTTGCTGTGATTTATATTAATGAAATTTGTAAACTGGACTTTGAGTTATTTACAACTAATCATAATTTTACAGTGATGCCACTACGGAGCCGATGGAAAGAGTGGAGGATTTGAAGTTGATGAGTAAAAAGCTTCTCAAAGGTTAGTGATTTCTATGCTTTAATTTTAGTTCATTTGCTTCATGAGTGAAAAGGAAGTATTTTTTTTATTAGAGTTCATAAACTTATGTATGTATAACTGAACTCTATTTTTTTTATTATCCTTTATTGCTAGCATTTCATTTATACATGCATAAGTTTATGAACTCTATTTTTACATGGTTAAGTTTGTAACTTAACAAAGGAAGTATTTTAAATATAGATTAGAGACTTAATTATACGAAAGATAAAAAAAACACTTGATCGAATTTTCAAAATTTCAAGAACTTATGTTAAGACCTGCAATTTGCTTACTAAAACGGGGAAAGTTCATTGGAACTGATAACTAGTTGGCCTGATTCAAGATGGACAAATCTCCAACGTACAAAGAAATTTGAGTAAAATTCACAAGATAACCAAAAACTGAACTAGAAAGCAAATAGAAAAACACCGCCATCTCTTTGGCATGACTACCCATCACCGCCGAAACCATCACCTCCACCTGAAAAGAAAGTTTTCACCATCTGTTGCATCGCTTATCTTCTCTTCTGTCCCATCTGTTGTGACAGTGGTGCAATAGTGTGTTCAACGACCTGCAGCAAAGTTGGTTTTTACTCCGGCGATGGTGTGGTGATGTGTATGCACATATATAATAATTTTACTTAGTTTTGGTTGTCAATTTAAACTGAACCTTTGATGATCAAAGACCTTCTGAAAAGAAAAAGAAGCTGAAATGGAGGGGAGTAAAAGTGATAAAAAAAAAACAATAAAGGGTCGGAAATCACTTTCAAAACCGGGGAACTGAGTTGAAATAACAAAAGCACAACCAATGAGGTGCCGTAAATTTTGTTGATATTCACGCGAAGAAAATATCTTAACTTAAACTGGTGGCGGTAGACTGATGTGATATGAACCGACTTTCAGTTTTAAGAGTATGTATAATGTTAGTTAATAAAGTATTTGTGGTGCAGAGTTTACGTGTCTTAGTTGCCACAGAGTGATGGATGTCCCTGTTACTACACCATGTGCACACAATTTTTGCATCTCATGTTTGCCATATCAATCTTCTAACTGTAAAGCTAGAGTGAAAAGGTCGCGAAAGAATGCTATGAAATGTCCCTCATGTACTACTGACATTTCTGATTTTTTGCAGAAGCCACAGGTAAAGGGGCTAATCTAACGAAGTTTCAATTTAATTAACTAAACAAGCATAACAATTTGTTGTCTTGTCTTGGCAGGAGAATACAAAACTAAGGATGCTTATTGATTCATTTCAGAGACAACCAAAAAATGTCGTTTCCGAAGGTAAAATGTTGAGTCCTCTCATATTATGATGGATGATGATAATAATCTTAATCAACTCATCAATGAAATATGTGGAAATACAGGGTTGGCTTTTGCTGAGAGTTCGACTGAAGCCCGGGTTAAAAAGGAAGAAGACTGAGAAGTGATATAGATGATAGGCTTCTGATATGGTCGGTGTTTTTTTAGAGATTTTGAGGGAGAATTTCTAAACTTGTGCATGTCTATTTTAATTTTGGTGTGGTGCAGGTTGGCATGTTTGTCCTCTGGGTTTTTTGCAGTCAGGGGCTTATGAATTTAGTGGATTTGGATTTTTTTTCTTTAATCTCTTTAAAAACAAATGATAATTATAATTCTACATATATATATTTCTATGGTGGTTGCTTGTTTTTAGGGTGAATTTTGTGGTTTTCTCCTTCAAACTTGTTGTGCATGCCCGTTTATAATTTAAGTATGGTGCAGGTTGCTATCTACACAAGTGGCTAAAATGCTAACTACGGTGTTGGAAAACAACAAATGAACTGGTCGGGTTGGGTGGGTTGGCCTGAACCAGCTTGTTTGATGGTTTCGTTGTTTGGCATCGACCGTTTGGTGGTTTGAACCGACTTTTTTATTTTTTTGGTTGAAAACGTTTACTTTTGTCTTAAAAGTTGTAATATGATAAAATTGGTTTATTATTGTAATATATGTACATAACTTCATTTTCCAAACATGATTTTTGTTTTTAAATAATAAAGGTTAAACGACAACTTTGGCTAATTACATAACTGACGGTCAAATATAGACCATTTGGAAGCAAAATCGTTCTATGGCCGATCTTAAGTCTCATCTATTGGTATAAACCTCTAGAATGTGATTTTCTTGGATCTGTCACCTCTACTAATATATAGTCATGTGTTATTATGCTTAAATATTTATCAAGTATATCAACTTATTATAGTATAAAACATGAACACTTTTAGATGAGACTAGTGCCTTTTTGATGTCTGGCATTTGTGGTCACCAACAAGATGGTGTATAACATTACAAAGAAGTTACTGAAGAACGAAAATGAGATTAGTGAGAGTCCACTAAAACATCATGGGTCTAACACAATGCAGGAGCGAGCTATGTGTTGTGCTAAGAAGTTGGGGAGGAGTAATTGAAAGGTCCCACTTATAACATCTATTTTATTTAAAGAAGGAATAATAGATTTTAATAATCCTAACTATTGCCCGTTGGCCGGCAACGATCCCAACTTCAAAAATTCCCACTGGCGGTCCCATCTTTTTACATATTAGCCTTCAATGGACCCTGACTAACAGAACACTAACGCCGTTAGTCTTCGGTCGCCGGAAAAACGTTTTTGGCCGGAAAAAATCCTTTTTGGCCGGAAACCTCAACCTTTTCGTCTCAAACCTCTTTGTTACCTTTCCCTCCAATTTCCTCACATCTGGGTGCCATTAGACTATCTCCAATGCTAAGGTCGTCTTTAGACGCCCTTAGCTGCCTAGTATGCATGAAAACCTATTAATCATGTTATATGCTTATTGTTATAAAAATGCAAAAATTATCAAAAAAGTTGGATTCTTTTAGGTATAAAATCGACCTCAATGAAGTCTCCTTCTGGGAGTATGGATCGACAAGCATCGCGGTCTTTTCGGTAGGGAGATATCACACTAGCAATGCATATAACTCCAGTTGGACGCCCTTAGTTGCCTTGTAAGCATGAAAATTGAAAACCTATTAATCATGTTACATGCTTATTGTTATAAAAATGCAAAAAATATCAAAAAAGTTGGAATCCTTTAGGTATAAAATCAACCTCAATGAAGTCTCCTTCTGGGAGTATGGATCGACAAGCATCGCGGTCTTTTCTGTAGGGAGATATCATACTAGCAATGCATATAACTCCAACAGCATTCGAGAATAACTTTTCAACTTCTCCTAAAAATCCATAAAGTAACATGATTATAAATTTTTGTACGATCAACACAGCAAGATTCAATTATTGTGAAGAGGTATATGAGATTATAGAATTGAACTCGCCAATTCTTCTTATATTCTCTGCGCGATCTTCTGGTTTGAAAGTAAGATCACTGTTAAGATCGTGATCAGATTTAGTTACATTATCCTTGATTAGATTTTTGACCAAAACAATTGTAGGAATCCGTTCGTGCAAAAATAAATAAAATCTTTATTAACTTGAATTACAAATACTAAACAGAATGAAAAACTAAACGTACAGTACAATTACAACTGGAAAAAGAAAAACAAGAACATAAATTTAAACAAAACTGGTGTTCTTGGCTGAGGATCGTGTTAGACACAGGCCCCTTAAAACAAATTTCGCGTCTCCCAGGAGAACACGTTTGTTTCCAGGATATAACAGCCTGAAGCAGCTGTACTGCCGGCCTTGACTCCAACCCGAATGTGTACCTTGAATGCTTGAAGATGAAGAAGAATTCAGAGAGAAGATTGTATATTTGCTGGTGAGTTTTTTTTGGTCTCTTTCTGCAGCAGAGGTGTCCACCTATTTATACTGCAGATCTGAACTCGAAACTGAAAAAGAATTAAATGAGAGAATTAAATTTCATTAAACGTCTTCAATGCAATTTAATTCGTCATTTAATTCTCAGTCAAAACCGTTTGACTCGTCAGTTTCAAATGCTGAAGTGTAACTGCACTGGCATTAACTGCTGGAAGCTTCTGCGCGCGCAAGACACACCGGTGCGCGCGAGCCATTCTTGCTGATGCGCGCGCACGTCTTGCACGCTCGCACTATTTTGGCGCAATTCCATGCGCGCCTGCGCCACGTCACATATGAGCCTATACGAGCACGCCACACAGTCGCGCCGTATTGGCTCACTTTGGTGTGTCGCGCACGTCACATCAGTGTCCATGCTCCATGTGCGAGTGCGCGCTACGTCATGCGCCACTTGGTCCTTTCAGCCCCTGTGCTCCACCACACGCACGTGGTCAAAAATACAAAGGCGGCTTACGGCGATGCGAAGTGCAAAGTGCGCTATCAAAGCGCCACATTAGGCTCATCGCCCACGCCACGCGCGCGCGCGTGTGCGAGTGCGAGTTAGGGTGCTCCGCTTCGTGAGTACACTAGAGTGTGCTTCTATGAAACAATAAGGATGGAGAGTTCCCACTTAAATACCCCTTTAAGTTTCAACTCTCCTCCTATGTGGGACAAGGTGCCACTTTCCCACTTTTTTCAGCATTCAAGTTTCAAACACCAAACTTTGAGCATCGATATCTCATTCATCTTAGCTCCGTTTTGGACGTGGTTTAGTTCGTTGCGAAGCTCTTCCATCATAGAACAGAAACCCACAAATAAATATATAAAACCAACTCATTTTCTTATATTTATTTGTATTCCAAAATAGGAAAAAAATCATTTTCCTATATTTGTAAAAAATGCTATTTTCACAAATTTCCAACAATCCCCCACATGAATAGAAATCGATCTATCACGTTTCAACGATACACTTTCAACAGTTGAGTATTGCAAGATAGGTAGGTGTAACCTTTGAACCTTCTTTTGTGAACCATACTTAGCCTCCTAGGGTCTTGTAGAAACGGTGTCTTTGAACAATCCCCCATTTATGTAGGCGACAATGTATATTCACATATTACTCTCCCTAGTTGAGTCAAGTCTTCATGGTTGTGTCTGTTTATGGTCATGGAACACTTTCCTGGTTCTGCGAGAGCTCTAGGATTTGCGCCTCTCCACAAATCCATTCGAAGCGACCCCACTTCTCTCTAACATAGGTGATTCCTCTGAATCATTAAAAGCATCATCGTTAATTTTGGATTTCCTCAAAATCCTTAACTTCAACATGCTTAACCTTTCCTTCGTGTCTTTGATTGGAATGGACTGGGAAGTATATAACTTGGGGCACCCCCCCCCCCCCACAGTGATTCCCTTTGGGTTTATGATTAAGTTGGCCTATTGAACCTATATCTTGGAATCTCCAGTCAACTAGGTTAGGTTTCCCTCATATTCCCTTCTTCTATGGGCTTTAGTCCCATTTCACTTGACGACTTATACACCTTATCTTTGCTTAACCCTTTTGTTAACGGGTCTGTAATGTTCTCCTTTGACCTAACATAGTCAACTGAGATAACACCCGTTGAGATAAGTTGTCGTACCATGGTCATATTACTATTGGCTAACTTTTTTTCCAATAGTAACACTTGATTAGTAGTGTATACAAAACCCCACATACCGACAGTAATTGTAGAATACAAAGACTCAATCACTGTAAGTATAACTGAAAATATTTAAGATTTTGTAACACAGTTTGGTAGAAAAAGAGAATGACTCACATTGTAGATTTATGTATTTCTACGGCTTCCTGATGATTATTCCTGATTATTTTCTATTAAAAACATACAATGCACATGTGTTAGTAAAATAACCCAAGTCACTTAAGTCATACAACACGAGACAGAACCCCAACGAACTTAGTCAGGCAGAGCCTTGACGTGTGTTACAGAGCCCTAGATCAATCGGGTAGGGTAACTAATTCGTGATCGGGGGTTAAAATACTTACAATGAGGTAGAGCTTCGTGTTTTAGGGGTATAATATCGAGCTATTACTTTGCTATAATAGAGACTGAGAGAGAAAGAGAATTGAATGATTGAGAAAGGCAGTGAATTGCTCAATTTATAGGCTGATCGTGCCTTTCTCGCGCCCCGCGACCCCCTCCCCTAATTCTCTCACGCCCTGCGAGAGAACCCTAGCTACGGCTAGGGTTACCTTCTCACAATCCTAGAGTTGACGGGTGTCGTGCCTCGTAGCACAATTGGGTGTCCGGCAAGTAAAGCTTGTCGCGCCCCGCGAGCCATTCCACTTGGCCCTGTCGCGGCCCGTGAGTGGCAATAAATCATTATTTTATTTGTTTTTAATAAAAGTTAATGTTATACGGGCCCGGTTTCTCGTATACAGGGTGTACTTTGGGCGTTTTTTCGAGGGTTGTTATAAATATTGGGTTTGAAATATCGGGCATTTTTAGGGTTCTACTGGGGAAGATGAGTTTAAAATATTGTAAATGCTTTCTTAAAACTAATGTTCTTTACCACTATAATATATTCCTGAAAAGCGTTTGGTTTAACCTAGCTAATATATACTTTATTTATAGATGCTATTATTGTATTTATTAAGTGGTATGAGATCAAATACAAACACTTATGTTTGTGTGACAACCCTCATAATTACAGGTATCCGTACACTTAATTAATATTAATTTGTGCTTAATGACTGTGCTTAATTAGTATTACAACTGATGACTTAAACTGCGTTATGATTTCTGTATCATACATACATATGCATCACATTTCATACTGTCACTCCATTTATTGCATACCAACTTTAGTGACAAACATGATGCACAAAGCACAGTTAGCACAGTGAGCGGATAACTCAGAATTATACTGACAGTGCCAGTACATAGACAGACAATGTTTTGAGGCCCAATGTGAGCCTGAGACAAGGCACTACACTAGTATGGAGTGTAGGGAAGTAAGGATCATAAAACTGCGTCACTAGGTGATAGTTTAAGTGCCGGAAAGTGCCTAAAACCCACTCAAAGTGCAGAATTTTGCATTAATAATTAAAATTCAGCACTTTAACATGCTAGTAACATGAAAAAATATGGCAAAATGGTCCTGTGTGCTTTCCTAAGTGTCGGGAATTAAAAGTGTCACAAAAAGTTACATAAAGGACACTATACGGAATAACTTAGCACTTTAACGGAACAGTATCTAACCGAACAACCGGACATTACCCGGAACACTAAAATATTGCAAAAAAACATTGTTTCACTTTTTCTGAGCTAGTTATGGTTCCCGAGCACTATAACATCATTGGGATTTGTTGTGATTTAGTTGTACTTAGGGGGACACATTGACCTATGGATATTAAGGTTAGAGATTATATGTATCTATCATCTTCATCACATAACACATCACAAACTCACTCTCCTCCTCCCACAAAAAGCTACGGCCGTGAACCCCCTATACACACCACCATTTTTGTTTCAAGTTCAAGCATTTCAAGTGTACTTCAAGGTGTTAGAAGGTGAATTAGGAGGCTCGGTGTTCTCGGAACTTGAAGGACCTCACTCGTTTGCTATTATCCTCCACATTTTCATCTTGTTCTTCCCTAGCTTTAAGCTAGTAGTAAGACTTCTTTTGATCCTTGTTTACTTCATATTTATGGTGGTTAATAGATATATTATGATGAAATAACTAGAACACTAAAAGACTTGAATCTTGAATCATGAAACAAAAGCTTACATAAGATGAAATATGATGAAATATGGTTGATATGATGTTGTTTAGTGAATGTATGATGTTTGCTTGATGATTACTAGAAATATGATGTTGATCATCATATGGAACTTGTTAGAGTATGATTAAAAACATGGTTTAACAAGTTAGGAGATGATTATGTGTTTCATGAAATAATCATCTTCTAGACAAAACATGAACTTGAAAGTAAAAATGATTTTCTTACAAAGTAATAAACCAAGTGAACTAGTAAACTTGTGAACCCAAGACTTGTGTATGATTTTCCAAGAAAAACCAAGTTAAAAAGATGATTTTGAAAGATCATAACTTTTCTTGCACTTACATTATTTTTGGAAATGAAATAAGTGTAGGAAGGCAGTAAAACATGAAGATGTTGTAAATAAATATTTTTGTAAAATGAGTTCACAAGTTGTAAACATCTAGAAATCCCGAGAATGAGATTTTAACGAAAATAAATATACTTTGGGAAGTAACTAAGGCTACTAAATATATTACCAAGTTACTACGCGCTTTTACGAAAACTCAAGTTCATGATATTATGTAAAGTGCATTGTTTTTGCACTTGGTAAGTGTAATATGGTTTAGAGATTCGTTGTTGATTGTTTGAATGATTTTCGAAAAGAAAATGATATGCTAAATAGCATGGACACCTCCATTTACAAAGGAAACTATGACGAAATTTTCTAAAAATTCCAACACTTAGAAATTATTTTTCTAACAAGTGTTTACAAGTATGTTTTTAACTTTGTTTTTCAAAATAAACTTTGCCATAGGTTTTGTTACAAAAATACAAAGTATCGGAGGTTGGTTTTTGTTAATAAGAATGGACAAATATATATTTAGAATATATATCTTATAATAAGACGCTTGTGTGAATATTTGTATGATTTGTGAACTAGTTATATTATTTTAGGGTAAAATAATATATCTTAACAAAATACCATGGAAATTACAACTCCAAAATAATACCAAAAATCACATGGAATAAATATTTAAGTTACACACTTGATATTGTGAAACCGAACGCAAAAACGTAACTTATGGAATATTCCGGAAAATACTTTTACGAATATATATTTTTGGTAAATATTGTTTTGGATACAAGAAGTGAAAATATATTATTTTTGGGGAAAATATATATATTTTGGAATACGTTATTTTTGACAAATAAGTTATATATATATATATTTTCTAAGTGGGACTTAAAAATCTATTATTTTCGGAACTACAACATACATGTATGAAATACTCCCATACTTGGGAAGGAAATACGAAGTTAAAATACTTGAGAAGTATTAATACGAAATATTGTTTAAACAATTACTCCAAACATTAAAAATAATTATTTTAACGAATAATTATAACTTGGAATAACATAAGAAACGCAACTCAAAACGTTAAACTCTAAGCCAAGGCACGGCCCGTTCGTCTAATAGACGTTAGTACACTGTAGGTAGTCGTGATTAGCTGCGGAGATTTGAGTTGCCGGTACAAGACGCACTACTGTGAGTTCATGTCCCCCTTTTCTTTTAACTATTTTCAGTTTTATACTTCGGGGGTGAAATACATGTTACGACTATATACAAATGTTTTATACATGGTATGGTTAGCTTAAGGAGGGTTAATACTCAGATCATGTGAGTGGTGGGTACAACACTTAAGGCCATTAATCCTCGTCGTAGGACCGAGGGACATGAGTGATAGATCTATTTGGGTGTAGCGAGCCCACACCCATGAGGCCAGGGTGGCCCATAGAGGTGACTTTGTCTTCCAGCCGGAGGCCCGATACAAATTTGCTAGGTTTGAGTACTTCCTGCACCATTTCACACATACCATTGGCTTTGCAACCCATTGGTGATCTCTTTTTCCTTATTGCTACATACCAGGGACTTTTATACATACAGACATACTTTAAAGGTTTATACACACAGACATACACATGAACTCGCTCAACTTTTTGTTGATATTTTTAAACTACATGTATTTCAGGGAACTAGTGGATCTGGAAGGGTATGCATGTGTCGTCAAGCTGTGTTTGAATAAAAGATGTAATCCTTGGTGGTCGTGTTTAGGGGGCGTATCTTAATCCTGGACGGGATATGTCACACCCCGATATTTCCACGTATTACCGGTGGGCCCGGTGGGGAGTATCGTGACGTAGTTGATATCATCATAGTCAAACAACACATTATAAATGCACAGCGGAAGCAAAAGGTATAAATCACATTACAAACCGAATAAATAGTAATATCAAAGTATTACAACGAACTGTAAAGGGTTCACAGGCGGATCAAAAGATAAATAAAATCATTGTTCAACAGACTTTACATCTAGAGCTTGCAAGACTTGATTATTGATGCCTGGAGTAGCCAGCCTATTACGTATAGTACCTGTACTTAACCTTTTTGGGAAAATACGTCAGTTTACACTAGTAAATACAATTAACTGACTTATTTTGAAAAGAGTTTAAGAAAATTAGTTTGAATGCACATGGCACAAAAATTATCTTTTATAACTTGGGATAATTATTAAAAATAAACTTGTATACAGTTTTACATGTTTGTCGTCCATTTAGGACCCGGTTAGAAGAGCCGGTTTAACAAGATTAATAGACACACCACTTGGTATAATACCCATAAGAAGATACCCTTCTTGTGGACTACCTTTTTACATACGCAGCTGTCAGGTGTATGTGTAGGTCCGGCTAGGGGAGGATCTAGTCGCCTAATCCTTGTATACTAACCAACCCGGTTGTGCGGAATCCAACCGGAAAGGCAAACCGAGATAGAACAAGCAAATACAAGACACACAATATTCACCGATTAACACCTCTGTATTAATACGTATGAAAGGTTCGGTTACAAGCTCAATGTTTACAAATCTATTTTGCAAACTCTCTCTCAGTGTGTGTGTGTTCTGTGCTCTCTATGCTTGCTGTTTTTTTTTTATCTGTCTAACTACAGACTATATATAGCACTACACACTACGAATCAGATCTTGGCTTGACGAATCAGGGCTTGGCGAGACAGAAGCTTGGCGAAATAAACAACCTTCGACGAAATTGAATCAAGCTTGACGAAACACACTTGTTTCGTCAAGACCCCATCTGTTTCGCCAACTTGGGCTTGGGCCCAAGATATGTTTCGCCAAACAGCTTTGGCCCATGTTGTATTGCTTGATTAGCTGATGGACGAGGCCCAAGAACTAGTCTTCAAGTTCTTTAAGCATCTTGGCCTGCTTGTAGTCTTCAAACGCACGACGGAGGAATGTCGTGTCCTAGCCAAGTTGCGTTGCGCGAGTCGTGTCCACAAATATGTATCAACAAACTCCCCCTTGGACGCTACTCGCGAGATTCGCCTTTGATGTCTTCTATGTCGGAGGATCTTCATAGTCTTCACGTCTTGAAAGCAGAAAGTGTATCAACAAACTATCCGTATCATGTAGGAAGTGTGTTGACAAACTCCCCCTTAACATAAGCTCTCCCTTGAGTTATGCTCGTGAAAGACTTGATCTTTATAGCTTGAGATCCTTGTGGTGTTGATGATGGGGTTAGCGGCAACTCGATCATTTTATCCTTTGAGTGCCTCCACTTCGTGTCTTCATTCCAAAGCTTGTCATCGAACATGTTCTCCTCGCCTTTAGCATCTGCACATGCAAGAAAGCTAAACGCATAATGAGAACAACCGCTTGGAATATAGTTAACATATAAACAAATGACACATATGAGATCAAATCTCAATCAAACACCAACCGACAATATTTTGAAAGTTTAGAAAAATATTCAATTTTAATCCTTTAACTTTCAAAACTTGTTAACTTCGACAGTTTATGAAGATGCAATTGTTTTCCGGCTTACGATCAGGATTTTGGGTAGGATAGACTCGAGTTCCAACATCAGTCAATCAAAAATAAACTAGAAGCAAAATCTTTTTGGATTTTATAAAGTTTATATTAAAACACACCTAAAATCTTTTTGGAATTTTTCATTTTTCAAGCGTAAAGACGGAAAACAATAAATAAATATATACAAGATTCATAAACTGAAAACAGTAAATAAATATCTACAGACATTCTTTTTGCGAGTTTCGAGGGTAAGAGAATCATATCAGTGTACGGTCATGCCAAAACGCCCTTGTTGTTCTTATAGTTAACATTAAGATAAGCATCCTATAACAATTATCGGTATTGTTGTCCACATAAACTCAACTTATCATTTGTAATCATGGCGAGGGGATACGTTAATGTATGATTTATACTTACCGACCGGTGTTCATCCACATCACGACACATTCCCGTATCAAGGTATGCACGAGGGTTCATCTTACCGGTGAGTATACTGATTATCATCTGTTTGACCGTATATGATGTGAGATTCTCACTTATTTTGATTTGAAAACAAGCCCTATGTGATATAATCACTTATTGATGAGGAACTTGATTTTCATATGCATGAGGGCACAGGAGCAAGTCCGTGAACAGGTCAGTACTTTCGTACAGCAGAGAGACGAACTTGACTCCCGGATAAATGTGATATTTTATCACTTATTTGTTTGGACATGTGATTGTTGATCACTTATTGAGGTCGAATGCAATATGTACACGTATGTATGGTATCATGGAAGATCTAGACTTGCGTCCCCGTTATTTTTCGGTAAAAGATACAACCATGATACCCAGATGATAAGCAGCATAAAGACCGAATATCTCAGAACCTCGGCAATCTCTCAAACGAAATTTCGGTACTAAGACCATATGCCAATGAATGGTTCCCACCTGGTCTTCAGTCGATTTAAGTTTATATCACCCTGCACACTTTAAAATGATTGTGAGCCTACCGATACATCTTATATAGAGCTGCTTATCGTTTTTCATTTAAGGTTTAAAGAGGTTTGGACAGACCACTGATGTACTATCATATTCTCTTTTTCTCGCCAGGAAACTCATTTTTGATTTTCTATTGTTTTTGTGCTTTTTAAATTTTTCGATGTTTTTGGATTTTTCAAATTTGGATTTACTCCCCCTAAAATCAATAAACTAAGATAAAGTTTAAAACACAAAGGTATTTACAAAAACGATTTCCCGATGTTGGTTAACTCATGTTTTACCTCAATGCCGTTTACCAAAATTAATTTTTTTTTTTTTAATCTGAAAAGATTTATCGAATTTTGGAAAGATCAGTTGGCATGTCGGTAAGCGGTGCGGACCATGACAGCATTGTCTGGCCAAAGAGTGCTGTACGAGATAATAACAATTTATAAAGTAGCTTAAATATCGAAAAGTAAAGGAGAGATTAGAATTTTAAAAACCGTATCCTGCAACTGCTTCGTGCATTGCAAGGAATCTGAGAGCTCTCCCAAACTGGATATCCACCCGGTGTGGATTTCAAAGTCGATTCTTTGTAGCTACTGAGAAGTCTCTTGACAGCAACAAGATCATAAACCTTTGGGTCCGGCTGGTCTTCCACATTGCACCAGCTAAGGTTTTTGTCTTTCTCTTGAGAAGTAGTGTGCAGTTGTTCAATCCATGCCAAGGCATCCGCACACCCGGTTAGTTTGTTCAACAAACACATTTTCTTCAATCACACCGCGAAGAAATGTACACTGCACGTTCATCTTGTTGATTTTGAACTTCAAACGTGCTGCAGGTGCGTACATTTTGATTGAATCTATCCTGGGGACCCGATCAAAGCTTGATTGTAAAAGGCTTTGCATTTTTGTCGAAGCTTTTCAAACTCTTTCAACGGACAATTTTGTTTCTCTTTTCCTTTTCTTTTCTTCAAAGGCAACAATTTCTTCTGTCGCCTATTTTGTGCATGGACACTCCACTATCAACAATCTTACGACTATCGAAAGTTCCTCCTGGAATATCCTACACACTCATTCAAAGATTAGACGGAGAGGGGGACCCAAGCCTTTGTGGACTTGGGTCGTCCTTGATCATCAAGGAAAGTAATCTCAATCTCCTGATGATTAGGAAACAGAACTTGTGGTGCTCCCCCTGATTGAATTACCTGTTTTTGCTTCCAAGCTGTTTTACCAGTATTTGTATTAATTGTTTTTGCATTTACTGGTTTTACCGTTGTAGATTTTGCTTGAACAGGTTTTTCTTCTTTGACCTCTGACTTTAAGGCCTTTTCAATTACCTTTTGATTCTTTTGTTTTAACTTCTTTTCCCTTTCTTTCAAGACACGTGGGTCTTGTTTCGGGGAAACTGATCGTTTTTGGTAATTGGTTTCTTGGGGAGCCTTCAACTTTTGCAGGTATGGGCAGTATCTTACAATATGCCCAATTGTGCCACACTCAAAACACATTCTCCGCTCTACAAACCTCGGAGAAACATGTTGATGACCAGACGGAGAACCAGACAATGAACTTTGTGATCTAGATGTACTTGTACCTAAATCACATCCGTTGGTGTGTTGGGTGTAATTATTCTGATCATTTCGTTTTAAAATTCTAACTTGTTTTACAAAATCAACGTTAGATTTATCCTGAAATGTTTCAAGTTTATCTGTACCCTTGGATCCAACAAAGTTCACTTTCTGTTCTCTTTTCTTAACAGGAGCTCTTTTGTTTTGCACCTTTTGCTGTTGAACTTTAGGCGCTTGAACATTCTTGTTCTGAGCTTTCTTTCCCTGTACCTTACCTTTTCCGGAGTTCACTTGTTGTTTTCGCTCAATTGGTTGTTTTTGGTTTCCGTATTGTTTTCTAACTTGTTCACACGGAATTGGATCACATTGAGTGACGGTGACTTTGCCACTTTTGTTTCCCAAAAACTTATCAGTACATCCTTCAAAAATTTGCTCAATTAAATCTTGATTTACATTTTTAATTGGAAAATCTTTGTTAGAGTAGATTTTGTCATCTCCTTTGAGCGTGTACAACAAGTTTTTCCCTTCAAGGCTAGGTACACTTGACTTCATTGTTTTTGGCTCTTCAGTCTTACTCGGTTTCACTTGTGGATCACATAGGATGTGATTCTCGATTGGGATGTCTGGTGTAACCGAGTTTGACTGAGGTTTCACAATTTCTTCAGATTCATCGTCCGAGGAATCAGGATCCTCAATAATGGGAGGACTCTGTTCCTTATCACACGATGAGTCTTTCACTTTCTCAAACTCAGATTGCCCCGAGGATGATGTACCAGTTGTGAACCCGAGGCCTACTGCAAAGTCATCAAGACAGAGTAGCACTGTAGGTTCAAAACGGGGCATATCCTCGTCATCAGGCAACTTGGAGTAATTGTGATTCATTGGGGGAGGACATGATTTGAATCCTATACACTTGACATCCCCCTTTAACTTCTGAGCGTTGATGATGTGATCCAATACATAGCGGGAATTGGAATAGCTTTCCAATTTCTGCTTGATTGTTTCACATTCACACCGAGCTGTTGCTAACTCAACCATTTGCTTTTCAATTGTGTCAATTAAGTTGTTATTAGCATGTTGTTTTCTCAAAACAGCTTTTTGTAATTCTGAAACATCATGTCTTAATGACGCAATTGTTGCTTTAAATTCCTTTTCATTTCTGGTCAAAAACAAGTTAGCTTCAGTTGCTTTAGAAAGATCAACAATCAATTGTTGATTGTGTTTGTTTGTGATTTCAAACTGACTTTCCTTTTCAGCATATTCTAAGCACTTTGCACATTCAACAGGATCAGAATTAGAGTCAGAATTAGTATCACATATCTGAGAAGTTTGACCTTCTACGTGAGCCATAACGGCTGTATGAAAAGAAAAAGATCCATCTTCAGTGAGAATCTTCTCCATTTCTTCTGATGTAGCATCAGCTTTCTTGATCAAGTCAGATTTCTCATTAGCATCATTCGACAAATTATCACCTTCAGAGTCCACTCCCTCCTTCACGTCCGATTCTGAACTGTAATCACTCACACCTGAGCTATCTTCATCAGTGCCACTACATCCTGAACTGTCATCTTTTCCTGAAGATTCACCATCATTGACATTCTTGACAACTTCAGCATAAAACGCAGTTCCTCCTTGATTTCCACCTCCACATTGTACAGACCAGTCACACCCATCATCGGCTTTATTTGAGTTGGACGTGGATGTACTTGTTTGATTTATGAAAGGATTTTGGTTGCCTTGTTGAGGTTGGGCTTGAGGTGGTTTCCAAAAATAGGCAGTTGGATCAAATTTGGGTTGAGGTGTGGCAAGTGCTCGCATCCATGCAGTTTTGTCGAAATCTGGCTCAGATTGCGTAGCTGATGATTGTGGAGTCGAAGTCAATTGAGTCCACCACTCACCGTTTGTTCCCATTTTATAAAAATTAATATATTAAGTGAAAATTGATTTTTTTTTTTTTAATTTTCACAAACTATATTAAAATGTTGAAGAGAAACAAACAGCCGAAAGATCTCTGATCGAAAGACCTGAAACACACAAACAGTTAAACAACTAGTGCAAACCTTCTGTTTAAAAATTACAACTTTCACGACGAAACAGAATGTTGACGAAACAAAAACCCTTGAATGATTAACTATCGATGAAACAGATTTGGCTACGAAACAGAATTTTCTAATGTTTGACGAAACACATGTTCTCCTTTGGGCTCCCAATCGACGAAAACGGCCCAATACTTCTGTTACGAAACAGAGGCCCACTTGTTCGACGAATCAAATTTAGGCCCAAAGTCGGACGAGACAGGTTTGTTAATGATGTTTGACTTATAACGAAACAGATCTGATGTCTTTGGGCTCCTATTGACGAAACGGCCCAGTACCCTTTAAAGCCCAATCAGAATTGTTTAAGCCCCAACTGTTGACGAGACCCACTATCAGTTTGTACGTTCCAAACTACACAAGTCTTGTGTGATTCAAATCTTGTGCAGTTGACTTTCTAACCTCCTGACACAAAGCAGAAACTTTCGGCTCACCCACTTTTGAAAACCCAATTTTCAAGTTACCAACCAATGATGATGTCTATATTATAATCAAATCACAATATTCAAAATACTAACAACTTTTACAAACACTTGATAAGATTAAAAAGGTGAAAACTACCAAGAAAACTTTGAAGGTTTCTTGAATATGTGAAGAACACAACCCAGAAATATGAATTTTCCGGCAAACCGACAACTTTCCGAAACCCGTTTTTGCCCGAAACTTAACTAAAAACCAAGGTTTAACATGTGAAAATGAAAAATAAGATGGTTTTTGTAAGAACTTTCAGCAAAACACCAGAAATTTTCGAAGTTTAAGGCTGATTTTTCAGAAAAAATATGAACTTCAAAAATCTGAAACACACCCGAAAACACTCGGTTTTAACAAGGAGAAGAGCCAAGGCTCTGATACCACTTGTAGGTCCGGCTAGGGGAGGATCTAGTCGCCTAATCCTTGTATACTAACCAACCCGGTTGTGCGGAATCCAACCGGAAAGGCAAACCGAGATAGAACAAGCAAATACAAGACACACAATATTCACCGATTAACACCTCTGTATTAATACGTATGAAAGGTTCGGTTACAAGCTCAATGTTTACAAATCTATTTTGCAAACTCTCTCTCAGTGTGTGTGTGTTCTGTGCTCTCTATGCTTGCTGTTTTTTTTATCTGTCTAACTACAGACTATATATAGCACTACACACTACGAATCAGATCTTGGCTTGACGAATCAGGGCTTGGCGAGACAGAAGCTTGGCGAAATAAACAACCTTCGACGAAATTGAATCAAGCTTGACGAAACACACTTGTTTCGTCAAGACCCCATCTGTTTCGCCAACTTGGGCTTGGGCCCAAGATATGTTTCGCCAAACAGCTTTGGCCCATGTTGTATTGCTTGATTAGCTGATGGACGAGGCCCAAGAACTAGTCTTCAAGTTCTTTAAGCATCTTGGCCTGCTTGTAGTCTTCAAACGCACGACGGAGGAATGTCGTGTCCTAGCCAAGTTGCGTTGCGCGAGTCGTGTCCACAAATATGTATCAACAGTATGCCTACACCCCGTGCTTAAGTCGTGGCCATTTCTAATGAATGAGCCTAGGATATCCAGGATATGGTCATTAACCCCCCAAAGGCATTGCATCAAACAAAACCGAATAAAACGGGTCATGCATCTTTTTAATCAATATCTGATTGTACGACTTCATACCCGACCAAGCGGTATTATAATACCGTACCCCAAGCCCGTATAGGGAAAATAAGTTAAAAGTATTTACCTGAGCAAAGTATAAATCACAAAATCAAGTGCATGTAGCTTTTACTGGGCTCCTAATCTGGAACGAATGTTTTAATTAACCTATTAGATTCCTAACGGGTCTTTCTTAAGTTTAAACTTAGACCGGCTAGTTTTAAAGAAGGTATACGGTTCAAAACGCAAGATTAAGCGAAGACCGGATTAGAATGTGATTTAGTCCCGACAAGTTTGAATACTTGTATAATATGGGTAAACTAAACACATTCTGGATTTTGAGGTGAATATGATAGGGTTTGACCTGTTTCGGTCAATTTGTGCAAACTAGTTACATAAACCGAACCGAACACGAATAACGCATAACGGGTAACCAAATGAGTCACGAACAGGTTTCCTAAGTTAATATGCCTTAAATATGTTGTGATATCAGTAGGATACCTTCCATTATGCCCAAAACGAGTTTAATCTCAAATTAAGCCCCGTAGGGGTATTTTGGTCATTTTAAAGATTATAAAAGAGATTTAAATAAAATTCTGAGATTCGGGTCTGAAGTAATCAGTAAAACTACCTAATTTAATAGGTCATATCAGTTGGTGATGAGTCTTATATGACAAGAATGTTTTAACCCATACTAGGTGTTTAATACGCGTAAAAAGTCGTTTAAAGCGATTTCCGGTTATAACAGGAAATCTGAGTTTTCTGATCAGGTTATAAGTTCAAATTACTTCATTTATCATATAAAATCAGTAGAAAAATATTTGGTATCAAAATGTCGTGTAAAACTCATTTTATAAACGAAATGGGTATAATTGGTAATTACCGAATCAAGGTAATAACCCTATGTTATGATCAGTTTAAAAATAATTAAAATCTTTGAAAATCCCAAAATATTATGTTACATCAGTTGATAAAAGGTTTGGTGTCAAAAAATTGGTTTAGATAGGCTTTACGCTAATTAGGCCGTTTAATTAATAAAAGGCCTTCTAATTACGCTATTGAGCATAACTCCTAATCTAGACCTCCAACTGATGTGAAATTTTAGGGACATGTTTATAAATTAGTAACAAAGATTATTATCCTCTCACATTACCAAAATTCTCGTTTTAAGGTCAAATGGGTATATTGGTCAACATTAGGCATTTAACGAAATCATCGGACAATCAACGAGTCAAGTAGTATAATCGCAGAGGGTTATACTATCATACAAGCTGGTCCTAGTGAAGCTCTAAGGCATTTCTAAATCATGCTAATATGGGTCAGAACTGAAAGTCAAGGCAATGGTCAATTTATGCGACTTTCGGTTCCGAACCGGTCCTAAACTGGAAATTGTCGGGTCGGACATGCTAAGACATGTTCTTGCATTGGTTACCAAGTTATATGAGTGGTAAAACAGGTTACACGTCTTCTACATTGCTAATTATGTGTTAATTCAAAAATTAAGATTCTGTTGACTTTTTATAACCAACTTTGACCCGACAAATGACCTAGTTAGAGCGGGAATCAGAGGGTGCCCTTTTAAGGGTTTAATGCCCACATAATTACCAACTTATAACTACTTTCAATTTGACTAATCACTGGACCATTAGTGATTAATCGTTAAGTCAAACCTTAATTACGACGGTTTGACTTTAAGCTAATTAACTAAGTAAAAAACACAATTAAGGAAGGTTAAGGATACTTACCGAAGTCCTAATTACGACTAGAGATGCCTAGGGACTGATCTTGAACTCCAAAAAGCTCCAGAAGTTGAGTTTGAATGCATGATCAAAAGTTGAAATAATGAGGTGTTTATATAGTGATCATTGATTGCTCAAGATGATGCCAAACAAGTCTAGGATTGTTTCTTGATTATCACAAGTGTCCCTAGTGCCTAAAAACAAGTTTGTGCAGCCCATGGTATTGAAAACAAGCCATTTGAGTCGGTTAAACGGGCTGGACAGACACCTGTCAATGTTTTCTAATGCTGGGCATGCCAGGCGGCCCGCGTAAGGCCCTGCCTGGGCTTACGCGCCCCGTGTGGGTGATCAGAACTGGCCAATCAAGTTTCGTTAATTGCGCTTTAGGTCCTTGGTCCTTGTAAAAGTTGTTTTAACCTTTCTTTTTGCACTTTGAGCCCTCTAAATTGATTTATAAGGGCCTTAAGACATAACCAAACTTTGTTAAGTCTTTGGTTAACTTTTGATCACCCGAAAAGTCATAAGTTTCAATGTTGACGCTTTTAACCCCTCGTATACGAATTTTATCATAACTTTCTCATACGATAACGAAACTTGGTGAAATTTTTATCATGCATTCTAGTGAGCATAATTAATCGTTACAAAGCTTCGGGTTTGCTAAAAGGTCACTCAGAGGTATACTTTAAACATGTTGACACATTTAACCCCTGTAGTTTGTAATCTCTCACTTTCTTTCACAATTAGCTTCGTATGATCCATGATTCATTCGTTTAAGGGTATAAACATCATGTAGGGTTATTGTAAAGTATATTTATCCATTGTTGACATTTTGAACCCTTACATTCACATACTTTCCTTGTTTGTCAACTTTAGTCCCTCTAGAGTATTCTTTCACACGTTCAAAGCTTTTGACACGTGTCAATACATTATTGGACATGGATTTTCGAGGTGTTACATCCTCACCCCCTTAAAAGAAATCTCGACCTCAAGATTTACTGAAACAAATGAGGGTACTTTTCTTTCATTGAGGACTCTACCTCCCACGTGTACTCGGGACCTCTTCGGGCATCCCATTTAACCTTTATAATTGGCACATGCTTCCTTCGAAGCTTCTTAACCTGTCGATCCTCAATCAACACAGGTTTTTCCACGAATTTCAAGCTCTCATCTATATGCACATCCGTATGTGGTATGACTAGCGATTCATCTGCTAGACATTTCTTTAGATTGCAGATGTGGAATACATTATGAATTCCACTGAGCTCTTCAGGCAAATTTAACTTATAAACCACTGATCTGACACATTCGATGATTTCAAATGGTCCTATGTATCTGGGGCTTAACTTTCCTTTCTTGCCAAAACGCATTACCCCTTTCCAGGGTGATACTTTAAGTAGAACTTTATCACCAACCTTAAACTTTAGAGGTTTACGCCTTAAGTCCGCGTAGCTTTTCTGCCTATCCCTGGCAGCTTTGAGACGATCGCGTATTTGCACAATCTTATCTGTCGTCTCCAGGACTATTTCAGGTCCTGTCAGTTGGACATCTCCAACTTCTGCCCAACATACGGGTGTTCTGCACTTTCTACCGTACAAGGCCTCGAAAGGTGCAGCCTTAATGCTTGTATGATTGCTATTGTTATAGGAGAACTCGATTAATGGTAGGTGGTTATCCCAACTACCACCTAAGTCAATCACACATGCACGAAGCATGTCTTCCAAAGTTTGGATTGTACGCTCACTCTGCCCGTCCGTCTGAGGATGATAAGCCGTACTAAAATTTAAGCGCGTGCCCAAAGATTGTTGGAAACTTTTCCAAAAATGTGACGTGTATCTAGTATCTCTAGTATCTCTGTCAGAGATAATAGACACTGGTACGCCATGCAGAGATACAATCTTATCTACGTATAATTGGGCTAACATGTCGGAGCTAAAAGTCTCCTTAATGGGTAGGAAATGTGCTGACTTAGTCAATCTGTCAACTATCACCCATATAGTATCATTTCCTTTCTTTGTCTTTGGCAACTTGGTGATGAAATCCATTGTCACCATCTCCCACTTCCATGTGGGAAGTTCAGGCTGTTGTAGCAAACCTGACGGCTTCTGGTGTTCAGCTTTGACTTGTGCGCACGTCAAACATTTGGCTACATAGGTAGCTATAGACTTCTTCAAGCCTATCCACCAGAAATTTGCTTTCAGATCCTGGTACATCTTGTCAGCTCCAGGATGAACGGAGTACTTAGAACTGTGGGCTTCCTGGAGGATAACATCCCGAAGTCCTCCATAAACTGGAACCCATATTCGTCCATTTAACCTTAGAATTCCGTCCTTGCCATCGGATAACTGTTCTTCAGTTACTCCTAACTATTCATCAGGATAGTTAGCTTCCAAGACAGCTTCCTTCTGCGCAGCTAACAACCTTTCATTCAAACTATTCTTTATCTCAATGCTTTTGGCATTGATTCTTATAGGCTTCGCTCTTTCCTTTCGACTTAAGGCATCGGCGACAACATTCGCCTTGCCAGGATGGTATCTTATCTCATAATCATAATCATTCAAAGTTTCCATCCAACGTCGCTGCCTCATGTTCAAGCACTTCTGATTGAACAGATGTTGAAGGCTCTTGTGATCAGAATAGATCACACACTTAGTTCCATACAAGTAGTGCCTCCACAGTTTTACTGCAAATACAACGGCACCCAACTCCAAGTCATGGGTGGTGTAGTTCTTCTCGTGCACCTTTAACTGTCGAGAAGCATAGGCAATAACCTTGCCTTTCTGCATAAGCACACACCCCATACCGGTGTGTGATGCATCACAGTATACCACAAATTCTTCTATCCCTTCAGGCAATGTCAACACTGGTGCATTGCTTAGCTTCTGCTTAAGGATATCAAAGGATTCTTGTTGCTTCGGTCCCCAGTCGAACTTAATATTCTTCCTAGTCAAGGAAGTTAGGGGTGCAGCAATCCTTGAAAATTTTTCAATAAAACGCCTGTAATATCCTGCCAATCCCAAGAAGCTGCGAATCTCTGTGGGCGTCTTCGGCTCTTACCAGTTCATGACAGCTTCAACCTTAGCGGGATCTACCTGGATTCCGTGTTCACTAACCACATGTCCAAGAAATTGGACTTCACGAAGCCAAAATTCACACTTAGAGAATTTGGCGTAGAGCTTTTCTCGATGAAGCAGTTTTAGAATGCAATGGAGGTGTTTCTCATGGTCAGCTTGACTCTTCGAGTAAATAAGAATATCATTGATGAAAACGATGACAAATTTATCCATGTAGGGCTTGCAGACGCGGTTCATGGGATCCATGAATGCGGATGGTGCATTAGTGAGTCCAAAAGGCATCACTAAGAACTCGTAGTGGCCATAACGAGTCCTAAATGCAGTCTTATGTACATCTTCATCCTTGACCTTCAGTTGATGATATCATGACCTTAAGTCGATCTTGGAAAAGTAACTCGCTCCTTGAAGCTGATCGAACAAGTCGTCGATCCTGGGCAATGGATACCTATTCTTGATAGTAACTTTGTTAGGTTCTCGATAATCGATGCACAGACGCATCGACCCATCCTTTTTCTTCACAAACAGGATTGGTGCTCCCCAAGGAGATGAGCTAGGTCTAATAAATCATTTGGCTAGCAAATCATCCAGTTGAGTTCTCAACTCTTTCATCTCCGTTGGTGCCAATCTATAAGGTGCTCTTGCAACAGGTGCTGCTCTAGGAATAATGTCAATCCTGAACTCCACTTGCCTATCTGGGGGTAAACCAGGTAGTTCTTCATGGAATACTCCTGGGTATTCAGAGATAATAGGTATGTCTTCGATCTTAGGCTTTGGTTCATCAATAGTTACTTGCGCCATGTAGATAACACAAACCTTCGTCAAACACCTTGATGCCTTGAGCATGGACACTTGCTCAGGTATTCCGTACTTAGTATCTCCTTGGATTGTCAAAAGCTCTCCATGAGGAGTTTTGACAACTACTTGCTTCTTAGCATAAACGATCTGGGCTTGGTTGCGAGACAACCAATCCATGCCTATTACTATATCGAAACCAACTAACTTCAAAGGGAGTAGGGATAACGGAAAAGAGTGGTTCCTAATGGATATGAAACATCCATCTAACACGGTTGAGGCGGCTTCTAAGGTACCATCAGCTAATTCCACCTCATATTTCACACTTAGGGTTTTAACAGGTAAATTCAGCAACCTACAAAACTTATTATCTACAAATGACTTATCCGCCCCTGAATCAAACAATACCCTCGCATAAACATCATTTATAAGAAAGGTACCTGTTATCACGTTATCATCTTGCACTGCCTCCTTAGCATCCATTCTGAAGACCCTAGCGTTGGTCTTTTTACCTTCTTCTGGTTTCTTGGCATATTTTGGGCAGTTCGACTTAATGTGCCATTTCTCGTTGCAGTTGTAGCAGGTCGCATCCTTTAGCTTTTTGCAATCCAAGGTCTTGTGTTCCTTAGATTTGCAGATCCCACATCCAAAAGTCCTTGATTGTGTCTGCGAGTTCGATTCCAATCTACACTTTCCAAAGTGATGTTTCTGATAAACTTTGCATCTGGGTTTCTCACCCGACTGTTGGTTACCTTTGTTGAACCCTGAACTCTTCTTGTTCTCATGGTTCCCTTTGTGTTTGTTGTCTGAACAACGTGAGTTATCATCCTCACGCTTTCTCTTACCTTCTTCAGAACTCTTTAGCGATCTCAACCTGACCGCATCTAAGGTAAGAGACAAAGATAGATCAGCTGCTGATCTAAAAGTAGCAGGTCTTGAAGCCTTAACACTGGCTTTGATTTCTGGGGCTAAACCCCCAATGAAGCGAGCAATCCTTTTGGGTTCTAGTGTCACAAGGTAAGGAACCAATCTTGACATCGTGTTGAAGCTTGTAAGATAAGCTTGGCAATCTAGGTTTTTCATAACCAACGATAAGAAATTTGACTCAATTCTTTCAACCTCATACTGAGGGCAGTAATTCTCCTTAATAAGAGCAACAAACTGATCCCATGACAAATTGTAGAGCGGGATCTTTCCAGCAGCTTGAATGAGAGACTTCCACCATGCTAGTGCCTCTCCCTTGAATGATTGAGATACATACTTCACTACATCCCTTTCAGCACAACCGCTGATGTCAACTACTGTGTCCATCTCATCCAACCAGGTCATACAATCAATTTCCCCCTTCTCCCCAGTGAAATCCCGGGGTTTGCAGGAAACAAAGTACTTATAAGTACAGGACTTAGTACGTGGTTTATCATCAAATACTATCCTCTTGGATGGAACACTGTTTTGGTTTGAGGAATGATCATCATCTTTCTTTGGCTCATCTTCCTTAGAGGGCAGCTTGCTGAGAGCCTCTGAATGAGTCTTAGGCTTGGAATGCGGTGCGGAGAGCGTCCTATTTCGAGTCCTGCTAGATTCATTATACTGCTGCTCTATGGCTTTTGTAACAGCATTGTCTATTAATGCTTACAGTTCTGCACCCGCTATGTTAATTCGGGTATTATCGTGATCCTCCCTTGGGTGACTGTTGATCTCATCCGAGTCAGCCATGAAGTTTGAACTGTTTCATAAGATATTGACAATAATTTATTTGGGAGTTTAATATGGAATTGTCTTTTATGGCAATTCATTAACCATGGTAAACATAGACCATATTTGGTTAATTCGTTAATCATATTTATTTAGGATTTTTATTATAACTTATCCTAATTATAAAATAATAACAGTATTATTAATGGCACAAAAGGCCTAGTCACAAGGACATTCTAAATCATAAGCCATGATTTCAGAGAATCAAGGCATTAAGGTTTGAACATGGTTCTTTACCTTTTTCTGACAGGGAGTCGTAGACTACAATTGTCTTTTGTCTTACTTGACATTTATTATGGCCCGTAGGCACTACATCACCAATGGATGTTTAATATGTGATCATCTTAATTGATGATTTAAACCCATGATTTGTAGATCATCAGGTTAGGATAGGAATCTTTTGAAGAATCCTAT
Organism: Helianthus tuberosus; assembly: GCA_030545235.1. Taxonomy (NCBI): domain Eukaryota; kingdom Viridiplantae; phylum Streptophyta; class Magnoliopsida; order Asterales; family Asteraceae; genus Helianthus; species Helianthus tuberosus. The sequence continues at coordinate 32,435,716 of CM060351.1, read as the reverse complement.
TATAAGAATGACGTGTGTGATTTTAATGAATCGCGTCTGCCAGGAGCGTTAACATGTTTTCAGATGTTAACAGGGATTTAAATCTTTTTAAACAGGTCTTACCATCTTGGCCAAGTCTAAAATGACACGTAGGCTAGGTTATACCTTTAAGATTCTTATCTAATATTTAATTAGGCAGATTATTTTAAGAGGAACGATTTTTAATTTATTTATTTCATGTATAATATATTTATGCATAAAATGATAAAAATGAAATTTTTAAATTTAACATTCCATTAAACATTAAAAGGAGTACACATTGCCCTATACGGTACTTTTAACAGAAATAACTTGCCCACGCAAGGGCTAAAATGATAATACAAATCCGCGCAGGGACTGATTACTAAGATAGATGTCCACGCAGGGACTAAAAAGACAAGTCCACGCAGGGACTAAGTACATAGATAAATATCCACACAGGGACTTGATTGAAATAAGGAAATACAACAATACATATAGGAATTCAATGATCCCTCTTCTTCTTTCATTTTAACAAGCTTGCTAGGCCCTTGAGAAATCCACGGTTATTCCTACGCTCTTCTTGAAATTCTCATTCCACCCTGTTTAACCTTTTGAGGATTTCCTCCTGTTCCGGTGGGGAAAACCGTGGTGGCTGTGGCTGAAGTTGAAACGGAGGCTGTGCAGGTATTTGATACCCATGAGTTGGGTATCCCACTCCCCAGGGGGCTCCATATGGTCCTTCAGGATGAAGGGCATTGTAGTTTGCTGCTACACGGTATGGGTTGGCTTCAGCATAGTTGTAGTTAGTGTGAGCCGGCTGCCCAAATGGATTGTATGCCGTTGAACCGGCGTATGTAGGAATCGGGTTACCAAAACCCAATGGTGGCGGCGCAATAGGTGCAGAATCTACTTCTGAAACTGGATTTGAAGGCCCATCCATTTGTGGGTCTTCATGCAGTGATGGATAGTGACTGCCACTTGAGTGTTGGGGGGGGTGCTAAAGTAAAAATCCCTTTCTCGCACGGACATTCGTGCGCCAGTTCTTCTACGCCTCGGTGGTTCTGGAGGTGCTAGCTGTACTGGCGGCGGTGGTGGCGGTGGCGTGACTGCCACGAAACGCGAATCCTCGGAGGGATCCTGCTGCTGAGGCGATGAATGGTGAGACGGTGTAAAGTACCATTCATACTTGTTAAATCTTGCCTGGTAGCTGTCTGGGCCACAGTAAGGTGATCCATGGAAGGATGACCCATCTGAAATCTCGATGGGGTGAGTAGGTGTCCCAGAAGGTGGTTCAACAGGATCCGTGTCTTCATCTATATCCATTCCCTGAGCTTCGGGGAAATGGTCTTCAGGGCCCAATGGGTTAAAACCCACTGGTTCTTCAATATACTTTACCGGGTTGAACCGGCCCTGGAAGACATGAGTGGGGTCGCCAAAGGAATGGTGCGAAAAGGATCGCTGCAATGGCAAGAAAGAGTGGCGTGAGTCTTCGGGCTCGTTCTCTGATTGCGGCCCAAAGGAATGGCGGTAAGGAGGCGTTGAGCTAAACGAGGCAGATCGCCTAGCGGGCTCTGAATAGATCCTCCAGTCTCCTTGAGGACCGGTACTCATGGTAGCAGAAGGAGCTCGCCGGTGTGAAGGCTCGGCCTCGTGATCGTTGGGGGCGTGGATTGGCCCCTTGCCTCGTCCTCCTCTTCGGACCACGGTGGCATATTTCCTGTTAAACAATTGAAAGATACAACAAAGAAATATAAAGGACAAAGTTAGAATTAAAACAATTTAGATTAGTCCTAAGTTCTTTGTCTAGACTCGAAAATTTAGGAATGTGCAATTGTGTAACTGAGATTAAACACAAAAGGCTAGTGTTTAATTCACTCAGTGTTGGCTCTGATACCAACCTGTCACACCCCGATATTTCCACGTATTACCGGTGGGCCCGGTGAGGAGTATCGTGACGTAGTTGATATCATCATAGTCAAACAACACAAATTATAAATGCAAAGCGGAAGCAAAAGGTATGAATCACATTACAAACTGAATAAATAGTAATATCAAAGTATTACAACGGACTGTAAAGGGTTAACAGGCGGATCAAAAGATAAATAAAATCATTGTTCAACAGACTTTAACCTCTAGAGCTTGCAAGACTTGATTATTGATGCCTGGAGTAGCCAGCCTATTTCGTATAGTACCTGCACTTAACCTTTTTGGGAAAATACGTCAGTTTACACTGGTAAATACAATTAACTGACTTATTTTGAAAAGAGTTTAAGAAAATTAGTTTGAATGCACATGGCACAAAAATTATCTTTTATAACTTGGGATAATTATTAAAAATAAACTTGTATACAGTTTTACATGTTTGTCGTCCATTTAGGACCCGGTTAGAAGAGCCGGTTTAACAAGATTAATAGACACACCACTTGGTATAATACCCACAAGAAGATACCCTTCTTGTGGACTACCTTTTTACATACGCAGCTGTCAGGTGTATGCCTACACCCCGTGCTTAAGTCGTGGCCATTTCTAATGAATGAGCCGAGGATATCCAGGACACGGTCATTAACCCCCCAAAGGCATTGCATTAAACAAAACAGAATAAAACGGGTCATGCATCTTTTTAATCAATATCTGATTGTACGACTTCATGCCCGACCAAGCGGTATTATAATACCGTACCCCAAGCCCGTATAGGGAAAATAAGTTAAAAGTATTTACCTGAGCAAAGTATAAATCACAACAGCAAGTGCATGTAGCTTTTACTGGACTCCTAATCTGGAACAAAGGTTTTAATTAACCTATTAAATTCCTAACGGGTCTTTCTTAAGTTTAAACTTAGGCCGGTTAGTTTTAAAGAAGGTATACGGTTCAAAACGCAAGATTAAGCGAAGACCAGATTAGAATGTGATTTAGTCCCGACAAGTTTGAATACTTGTATAATATGGGTAAACTAAACACATTCTGGATTTTGAGGTGAATATGATAGGGTTTGACCCGTTTCGGTCAATTTATGCAAACTAGTTACATAAATCGAACCGAACGCGAATAACGCATAACGGGTAAGCAAATGAGTCACGAACAGGTTTCCTAAGTTAATATGCCTTAAATATGTTGTGATATCAGTAGGATACCTTCCATTATGCCCAAAACGAGTTTAATCTCAAATTAAGCCCCGTAGGGGTATTTTGGTCATTTTAAAGATTATAAAAGAGATTTAAATAAAATTCTGAGATTCGGGTCTGAAGTAATCAGTAAAACTACCTAATTTAATAGGTCATATCAGTTGGTGATGAGTCTTATATGACAAAAATGTTTTAACCCATACTAGGTGTTTAATACGCGTAAAAAGTCGTTTAAAGCGATTTATGGTTATAACAGGAAATCTGAGTTTTCTGATCAGGTTATAAGTTCAAATTACTTCATTTATCATATAAAATCAGTAGCAAAAGATTTGGTATCAAAATGTCGTGTAAAACTCATTTTATAAACGAAAAGGGTATAATTGGTAATTACCGAATCAAGGTAATAACCCTATGTTATGATCAGTTTAAAAATAATTAAAATCTTCAAAAATCCCAAAATATTATGTTACATTAGTGGGTAAAAGGTTTGGTGTCAAAAATTTGGTTTAGATAGGCTTTACGCTAATTAGGTCGTTTAATTAATAAAAGGCCTGCTAAGACACGTTCTTGCATGGGTTACCAAGTTATATGAGTGGTAAAACCGGTTACACGTCTTCTACATTGCTAATTATGTGTTAATTCGAAAATTAAGATTCTGTTGACTTTTTATAACCAACTTTGACCCGACAAATGACCTAGTTAGAGCGGGAATCAGAGGGTGCCCTTTTAAGGGTTTAATGCCCACATAATTACCAACTTATAACTACTTTCAATTTGACTAATCACTGGACCATTAGTGATTAATCATTAAGTCAAACCTTAATTATGACGGTTTGACTTTAAGCTAATTAACTAAGTAAAACACGATTAAGGAAGGTTAAGGATACTTACCGAAGTCCTAATTACGACTAGAGATGCTTAGGGACTGATCTTGAACTCCAAAAAGCTCCAGAAGTTGAGTTTGAATGCATGATCAAAAGTTGCAAGAATGAGGTCTTTATATAGTGATCATTGATTGCTCAAGATGATGCCAAACAAGTCTAGGATTGTTCCTTGATCATCACAAGTGTCCCTAGTGCCTAAAAACAAGTTTATGCAGCCCATGGTATTGAAAACCAGTGTTGTAAAAGTCGGATTACTCGGCCGAGTACTCGGTCCTCGGACCCCCTTCGAGGCGACTTCCTCCTAGGCGGTCTCAATTAGTCGGCCTCGGGATTACTCGGGAGTACTCGGTGCCTAGTCGGCCTAGTCGGCGCCTAGTCGGATGTAGTCGGCCTAGTCGGTCTAGGCGGTCAACGTGGTTTGTTGACTTTTAATCAGTCAAACTCGGTCAAAATCGGCCTACTCATCCTTGTACTCGGACTACTCGGCCTTGTACTCAGACTAGTCGGACTTGTATTCAGAATATTTGAACTTTAAACATGTTTCATTTTAAATTATACTCAGTTGACATGAATTATGCTTATTTTAACACATAAATAATATATAAAAATTAATTTTCTTTATATTTACCATGTCCGCGTACTCCCCGAGTACTCTCCGAGTACTCCGATTACTCCCAACTCCCCAGTCGGCCGACTAGGGACCGCCTAGCGACTTTTACAACACTGTTGAAAACATGCCATTTGAGTCGGTTAAACGGGCTGGACAGACACCTGTAAATGTTTTCTGATGCTGGGTGATCGAAGTGTCGCGCTCCGGTCAAAGATAATATTTATAAGCCCTAATTACCCTTAACAAATAGCTAGTGGTAGCAAGGGGTCGAACCACGAAGAGTATGTGGTTTGTGTATGGATTTGACTGAATTGTAAAGAATTGTCACAATTATGAAGCTTGCCAGATATTTTTGTATTTTTGGTTTAGTAGAAAGATGTGAATTTAAACTAAATGAATTGATTAAAATGATTAACAACTAAAGATTAACGATTGCAAGAAATTTGGATACTAGAACAATAATAATAAAAAGGAATCACACCCGGTTTCGGTAATTGCTAACTTAGGATTTCTACAAGTTTTAGATTCAACTCAAATGCATTCGATTAACGGATTTAGTGTACCGTGACTTAGGTGCTAATAACTATCGACGTCCCGAAGAACGGACAAGAATACACTTTGTAATCAACACAAGTAAATCCTAACAACGACAATGCACAATTACATATCACCATTTCGCAAAGTCATAACTTTTAACATCGTTCGACAGTTTACGAATTCGAAACAAATGTAATACTATTGTCAAAAGTTTCAAAAATCAAACACAAATTGTCACTAAGTTAAAATAAGAACAATTTGAAATCCTAGAATTACCAACTACCTACACCGGGGTGAAACCGAGATGATTAGTCGCTCATGGTTGAAGAAGCTTGATCACCGGATGTTTGGAACGTGAATGAGAACATCTTGAAGCTTGATGGATGAATGAATGGTGGATGATTAGGGTTTGTGGAATGATTGGTAATGGTGAAGTATGGAGAATTAGGGTTTTGATGAATTGATTGTGTAGATGGATGGTTGATGGTGATTAAGGATGTTGTAGTGATGAAAAAGATGGAATAGTTGATGAATGGTGATGAGTTTAGGCTTCAAGATGAGGATTCAAACTCCCAAGAGTGTGTAACTCCCGAAAATCAATACCAAAGAGCCAATAAGGATCGAACTTTCACCCAAAATGTCCATATTCGCGTTTCAAAAATCTGTTACCCGTCGCCGACGGGCTGCCAAAAAGGTGAAAACGGCCAACGGCCTATTTGACTGGTTACGACCAATTTCAGCCGACGGTTAATTCCACAACCTGTCGCCGACGGCTTGGGACCCGTCGGCGACGGGCTCTCCAGCCTGCCTTTTCTGATTTTTGCTTGTTTGCTCCCTTTTGATCCGTAATGCGTTCCGGTACTCCGGTTTTCGACCCGGTGGCTTGTAACGCTCCCGAAAAGCCCTTAAACTCCATTAAACATGCATAAACACAAATCTAATTAAAAGTAGGCCATTCAAGATTAAAACTCATATAAAAACATAAATTTATACGATTACAAGCACCGGTTTTCAACCACGTATCACATCCCCACACTTGTCTTTTGCTTGCCCTCAAGCAAATCTGTTTTTCACTTTCACGTGGGTCGAACAACGAATACACATCCCATTCCCGAGACGGAGGTTAAGGTCTATTGTCATACAAAAGTTCACATTCTTTACAATTTCCACATATTTACCGGTAAAGTGAATAATCACATATAATAATGGTTATCCAAGAATAACCCGCCCGTAAAACTAACAACTCATGCATATCCCTCACAATGTGCTCTCCACTCGGCTTAAAATTGGCTAACGTGTATAATGTATTAGCACTTCAACAATTAATCACTCAAAACCGATTAGAACACGTACCCGCATAGGCTTGCAACTCAATCATTCTCCACCACCGAAAACGAATACTAAGCACAAGTCAAAAGGTCTTTGAAAGGGTTGTAATGGGGCTAGGCGAAGGGTAGGACATAGGATATTTTTAAAGTGGCTAAGGTGATGAAAAAATAAATTCGATTTTTATTACAAAAGACTAAACTAACAACACTAAATATAAACATAACTATGAGACAACGACTTTCGCCTTTTATTCAACAAACTGCTAGCACATCTTTTTGTGTTTTTCTCAATGCTTTTTCATTCTTTTTCGCAACATTTTTTTTTTGAATCACAACTATACAACTTAAGCTCTTATAATCGAGACTTCTAATGATGCTTAGGAGAATCCCAGCCTATTTCGCCTAGTACCTGCATTTAATCTTTTTGGGAAAATACGTCAGTTTACACTGGTAAATACATTCAACTGACTCATTTTATAAAATGATTGAAAATTGGTTTGGATGCACATGGCATAAACATTTTTATTAACTTGGGAGAATTATTTAATATTATAATCTTGTGAACGATTTACATGTTACTTATGCGTTCAGTAGCCCGGACGTATCCGGGTTAAAGATCAATAGACACACCACTTTAAGTGAGTTATACACGGGAGTACGCCTACACCCCGTGCTCAGGTCGTGGCTATCTCGTAAGATAATGCCGAGGATATCCGGGACATGGTCATTAACCCCCCAAAGGCTGTAAAGTAAACACATCTGTTTAAAACGAGCCGATCAAATTATTCAATTAACCACTAAGCGTGGAAGATTTGATGCTCGATCAAGCGGTACGCTATGTACCGTAACCCAAGCCCGTATAGGGAAAATAAGTTAAAAGTATTTACCTTTGCAAGTATAACTCCTTAATCGAATAAATTGCAGATAGCTTTTACTGGTTCTCCTAATCTGGAACGAAGGTTTAATATAACCTATTAGAATACTAACGGGCCTTTGATTAAGCTTAAGCTTAGACCGGTCAGTTTTAATGATACGGTTCGTACGAACGATTAAGCGAAGACCGGATAGAATGTGATTCAGACCCGACAAGTTTGAAGACTTGTTTAATATGGGTTTATTATTCACATTCTGGATTTTGAGATAAAAATGATATCGTTTGACCCGTTTCGGCTAGTTTATGCAAACTAGTTACATAAACCGAACCGAACGCATATAATGCATAAGGGGTAACCGAAAGGGTCGTGAACAGGTTTCCTAAGTTAATACGCTTTAAATATGTTGTGATATCATTATGATATCTTCCATAATGCCCAAAACGAGTTTAATCCCTAAATATGCCCCGTAGGGGTATTTCGGTTATTTTAAGGGTTATAAAAGAGATTTATAATACTTCTGAGATACGGGTCTGATTTAATCAGCAAAATTATTAATTTTAACAGACCACAACAGTTGGTGAAAAAGTCTCACTTCCCAAAATGGTTTTAAACCCAAATTATGCGTTTAATACGCGTATGAAGCCGTTTTAAGCGACGTACGGTTTAAAATACCATTCTGAGTTTTTCTGATCAGCAAAACAGGCTCAAAACACTCTATTTATTATTTTAAATCAGTGGCAATTGGATTGGTATCAAACGGATTCGTAAAACTCGTTTTATGGCCTAAAAGGGCATATTCGGTATTAACCGAATCAATGCGATAAGCCTAGCTTAAGATCAGTTTAAAAATAATTAAAAATCTTCAAAAATCCCAAAATATTATTTAACATCAGTGGGTAAAAGTTTTGGTACCGAAAATCGGGTTTAGATAGGCTATGCGCTAATCGCGCCGTTTAATTAATAAAAAGCTTATTATTTACGCTAATGCGCATATCTCCTAATCTAGACCTCCGATTGACGTGAAAATTTACGTACATGTTTAATAATCAGTAACTAAGATTATTGTACTTCCACATTTTCAAAATTCTCGTTGTATGGTCATAAGGGCATTACGGTCCAATTTAAGCGATTAACGGAAACGTGTGCATGCATCGGATAATCAATGAAACAAGTACAGAGACTTATACTAACATGCAACCCTACTCTATTGAAGCACTAAGGCATCTTCGAACCAAACTAAAACGGGTCAGAACCGAAGTCAAAGCAAAAGTCAAGGTTTTGCGCCTTTCGGTTCCGAACCGGGTTTAAACAGAAATTTGTCGAGTCGGGCAAGCGTAGACAAGTTTTCATACTTATTACCATGTTATATTAAGGTTAAAACAGGTTACACACCTCTCGGATCATTAATCGTGCATTAAATCATATTTTGTAATTCTGTTGACTTTTTCGGTCAACGTTTGACCCGACAACGACCTAGTTAGGTCTGGAATCAGGGGGAACCCTTTTAGGGTCTTATTACCCACATAATTACCAACCTAACGGTACTTTTATTTCGGGTTACGACTGAGTCAACTTTAATTAAACTGGAAGTCAAACGTTAAGTACGCTATGTTGACTTCTAAGCTAATTATAAAGCTAGAATTAATTTAGAAGGGTTAGCAACTTACTAGATGATTAATGGTTGCTTAGGAAGGCCTTTGATCAGCTTGGAGGTTCCACAAATGAGCAGAAGTGAAATGAGGATGGAATGATCAAAGGGTTGCAACTTAGGTGGGTTTTATAGTGTTCTTGGCACCATGAATTTATGACAACAAAGTCTATGATCGACCACAAATGATAAACACATGTCTCTAGCATGTAGGGGGTGCCTAGGGGTTGTTTACATGCAAGAAAAACCGATTGAATGGGTCACAAATGCGCACAACAGCCAACAGCAGGTAATCTGTCGCTGGGCAACCCCTCGCGTAGCGCGAGGGTCCGTCGCGCTACGCGACGCCCTCTGCAGAATCAGTTTTTGATTTTGTTTGTTGTGTTTCGAAAGGGCAGCTGTAACTTCTGACTTTGGGGCATCAATTATCACTTAGGGCCCTTCATAATGTGTCTAGAATAGTTTCATACCCTACCATTATCCATTGTTTCAATTGGATCCAATAACAAGACCCGAAAACAACGGGTTTCCATTCTTTTCTTCGTAGAATCCTATCATACATTTCCAATTCCATTATTGGCAATAATTCCCTGAATTTAGGGTATAATAGATGTGTAAAATATTAAATCGGGTCTTGGGATTTATAATTGAGGTGTTCAGAGGTAAAAATTTTACATGACGCCACTTTAAATCCTGCCGAAACATCTTTGTCAAATCCGGGTTTCCAACGCGTTTTTGTCTTACATGACACGTGTCGTTTTAATATTAAACCCGAAATTTGCGAGGTGTTACATCCTCACCCCCTTAAAATAAATCTCGACCCGAGATTTACTGAAACAAATAAGGGTATTTTTCTTTCATGGTGGATTCCAACTCCCACGTATACTCGGGACCCCTTTCGGGCATCCCATTTGACCTTTACAAAAGGCATATGCTTTCTTCGAAGCTTCCTTACCTGTCGATCTTCAATCGACAAAGGTTTTTCTACAAACGTTAAGCTCTTATCTATTTGCACATCTGTATGTGGCATGACATGTGAATCATCAGCGGAACATTTCTTTAGATTGCAAATGTGGAACACATTGTGAATTCCACTGAGCTCTTCTGGTAAGTTCAACTTGTAGGCAACTGACCCGACTCGTTCGATAACTTCGAAAGGTCCTATGTATCTCGGGCTTAGTTTGCCTTTCTTACCAAATCGCATCACCCCTTTCCATGGTGACACTTTAAGTAGGACTTTGTCACCTACTTCGAAGTGAAAATCCTTACGACTTGGATCCGCGTAACTCTTCTGCCTATTCCGGGCAGCTTGGAGATTGTTACGAATCTGGACAATCTTGTCCGTCGTTTCGAACACGATCTCTGGTCCTGATAACTGGACTTCTCCAACTTCCGCCCAACAAACTGGCGATCTACACTTTCTACCGTATAATGCCTCAAAAGGCGCAGCCTTTATGCTGGTATGGTAGCTATTGTTGTAGGAGAATTCGATCAATGGTAGGTTCTTATCCCAGCTACCTCCCAAATCGATCGCACATGCGCGTAGCATGTCTTCCAACGTTTGAATAGTACGCTCACTCTGACCGTCTGTCTGAGGATGGTAAGCCGTACTAAAGTTCAAACGTGTGCCCAAAGATTGCTGGAAGCTCTTCCAAAAATGTGACGTGTACCTAGTATCTCTATCAGAGATAATAGCTACAGGTATGCCGTGTAAGGCTACAATCTTATCAACGTATAACTGGGCTAACATATCGGAGCTATAAGTCTCCTTGATGGGTAAGAAATGAGCTGACTTAGTCAGTCGGTCAACTATAACCCATATCGTATCATTTCCTTTTCTTGTCTTGGGTAACTTGGTAATAAAATCCATAGTTACCATTTCCCACTTCCACGTAGGAAGTTCAGGCTGTTGTAGCAAACCTGACGGTTTCTGATGCTCGGCTTTGACTTGCGCACATGTCAAGCATTTTGCTACATGGGCGGCCACAGACTTTTTCAAGCCTATCCACCAATAATTTGCCTTTAAATCCTAGTACATCTTATCAGCTCCAGGATGAACGGAGTATTTGGAACTGTGGGCTTCTTGGAGGATTATATCACGAAGTCCTCCAAAAATTGGAACCCATATTCGTCCATTTAACCGTAAAATTCCGTCCTTGCTAAGAGTTAACTGCTCCTCAGTTACTCCTAACTTTTCATTAGGATAGTTAGCTTCCAACACAGCTTCCTTCTGTGCAGCTAACACCCTTTCTATCAAACTGTTCTTTATCTCCATACGCTTGGCGTTAATTCGAATGGGTTTAACCCTTTCCTTTCTGCTCAAGGCATCAGCGACTACATTTGCTTTGCCGGGATGGTATTTGATTTCACAATCATAATCATTTAAAGTTTCCATCCAACGGCGTTGCCTCATGTTTAATTCTTTCTGGTTAAACAGATGCTGAAGGCTCTTGTGATCAGAAAAGATCACAAACTTGATTCCATAAAGATAATGCCTCCACAGTTTTAGTGCGAATACAACGGCACCCAATTCCAAGTCATGGGTGGTGTAATTCTTTTCGTGCACCTTTAACTGTCGCGATGCATAGGCAATCACCTTGCCTTTCTGCATAAGCACACACCCCATGCCAGTGTGTGATGCATCACAATAAACTACAAATTCTTCAACGCCTTCAGGTAAGGTAAGCACAGGAGCGTTGCTCAACTTTTGTTTCAAAACATCGAAGGACTCTTGCTGCTTAGGGCCCCATACGAACTTTACTTTCTTCTTGGTCAGGGAAGTTAGGGGTGCAGCAATCCTTGAAAAATTTTCAATGAAGCGCCTGTAATATCCTGCCAATCCTAGGAAACTACGAATCTCCGTAGGTGTCTTTGGCTCTTGCCAATTCATAACAGCTTCGACTTTAGCGGGATCCACCTGGATACCACGCTCACTGACCACGTGTCCAAGGAATTGGACTTCTCTTAGCCAAAATTCACACTTAGAGAATTTGGCATAGAGCTTCTCCTGATGTAGGAGTTTGAGAATACAACGTAGGTGTTTCTCATGGTCAGCTTGATTCTTAGAATAAATAAGGATGTCATCGATGAAGACAATAACAAATTTATCTAAGTAAGGCTTGCAGACACGATTCATGAGATCCATGAACGCGGCTGGTGCATTAGTGAGCCCAAAAGGCATCACTAGGAACTCGTAATGACCGTAGCGAGTCCTGAATGCAGTCTTGTGAACGTCTTCATCCATAACCTTCAACTGATGGTATCCTGACCTCAGATCAATCTTTGAGAAGTAACTTGCCCCTTGAAGCTGATCGAACAAATCGTCGATCCTGGGCAATGGATATCTATTCTTGATCGTGACTTTATTAAGCTCGCGATAGTCGATGCACAGACGCATCGACCCATCCTTCTTCTTGACAAACAGGATTGGCGCTCCCCAAGGAGATGAACTGGGTCGAATGAAACCCTTAGCCAGCAATTCATCTAGCTGCGTCCGCAACTCCTTCATTTCGGTGGGTGCCAATCTGTATGGTGCTCTAGCAACTGGTGCAGCTCCGGGAATGATATCGATCCTGAATTCGACTTGTCTATCTGGCGGTAGGCCAGGTAGATCTTCGGGAAACACTTCTGGGTATTCTGAGATGACAGGGATGTCTTCTAACTTTGGTTTGGGCTCATCAATAATCACCTGGGCCATGTAGATGACACACCCCTTCTTCAAACACTTTGAAGCCTTGAGCATAGTCACGTGCTCAGGCAGTCCGTACTGGGTATCTCCCCGAATGGTAAGTGATTCACCAGACGGAGTCTTTATCACTACTTGCTTCATGTTACAGACGATTTGGGCCTGGTTATGAGATAACCAGTCCATACCCAGAACTATGTCAAAACCGGCTAACTTAAAGGGAAGTAGAGATAGAGGAAAAGAATGGTTCTTAATGGATATAACACATCCATCTAACTCAGTAGAGACGGCTTCAATGGTACCATCTGCTAACTCTACCTCATAGTTCACTTTTAGGGTTTTGACAGGTAAATTCAACAATTTACTAAATTTATGATCTACGAAGGACTTATCTGCGCCTGAATCAAAAAGTACTCTTGCAAAAACATCGTTTACAAGGAAAGTACCTGTTATGACGTTATCATCCTGCACAGCCTCCTTCGCATCCATCCTGAAGACTCTGGCATTGGTCTTCTTAGCCTCCTCAGGCTTCTTGTTGTACTTAGGGCAGTTAGTCTTTATGTGGCCCTTTTCATTGCAACGGTAGCACGTTGCATCTTTCATCTTCTTGCAATCCAAGGTTTTGTGTTCCTTGGACTTGCACAAACCGCAAGCAAAAGACCTTGACTCGTTATTCGAGTTTGATTCGAGTCTGCACTTTCCAAAGTGCTGTTTCTTGCAAGTTTTGCATGTGGGCTTCTCTCCAGAACGATGCCCATCTTTCTTTGACTCCGATCCCTTCTTGTGATCACCGCTCCCACGGTGCTTCTTGTTCGATCTACGCGAACCATCATCTTCATGCTTCCTCTTCTCGGCCGCCTTATTCCTCTGCGATCTCTGCCGGACCGCATCCAGAGTGAGGGATAAGGAAAGGTCAGTTACAGACCTGAAGGTAACTGGCCGAGAAGCCTTTACACTGGACTTGATCTCGGGTTCCAAACCACCAATAAAGCGAGCAATTCTTTTTGGCTCCGGGGTTACCAGGTAGGGAACCAGCCGAGACAGTGTATTGAAGCTTGTCAGATAAGCTTGACAATCGAGGTTCTTCATCACCAGGGATAGAAAGTCTGATTCTATCTTTTCCACCTCATGTTGAGGGCAGAAGTTTTCCTTGATCAAGGCGATGAATTGATCCCACGACATACCATACAACGGGATCTTTCCGGAGGCCTCCATCAGAGATCTCCACCAAGCTAACGCATCACCTTTGAAGAACTGTGAGACAAATTTAACCACATCACCTTCAGCGCATCCGCTGATGTCCACGACCGTGTCCATTTCATCCAGCCACGTCATGCAGTCTACGGCTCCTTTCTCCCCCGTAAAATCCCTGGGTTTACAAGACACAAAGTACTTATATGTGCAACCCTTGTTACGGTGTCCCTGATGCAGTATTAACTGCTGAGATGGATTACTTTGGTGGTTGGTGGACTGGCGATCATCACCGTTTTTCTTTGGTACATCCTTTTTGGGAGGAGGCTTGTTATGAGCCTCAGAATGCGTCCTTGGCTTTGAATGTGATACAGAGTGGGTCCTACTCCGAGTACCACTGTATTCCTCGTACTGTCTATCCAAAGCTTGAGTAATAGCGCCGTCTATGATTGCTTTTAACTCAGCGCCCGTTAACGTAATCTGGGCGTTCTCATTCGGCTCCACTGGATGGCTATTCACTTCATTGGAGTCAGCCATTTGTATTGAACTGTTGCAGAGAACAAGGTCAATATTTTTATTTGGGATCTTATTATGGAATTACCCCTTAGGGTAATTCGTTAACCATGGTAAACAGAGACCATATTTGGTTAACTTATCAATCGTATTTATTTAGGATTTTAATTAAAATTTATCCTAACATAAACAATAACAATATATATTAGCACATAAGGCTTGGTCACATGGACAATTTAAATTATAAGCTATGACTTCAGAGAATCAAGACTTTTTAAGGTTTGAACCTAGTTCATTACCTTTATTAGACAGGGAGTCAAAGCTACCACTGTCTTTTGGCTCATATGGAAATGAGCAGGGCCCGTAGGCATTATATTACCACGTATGGTAAAATATGATCATCTTAATTGATGATGTACCCAGGATTCAGAGATCATTAAACTGGGTTAGGAATCTTCTAAAGAATTCCTTTATAAAAATGACGTATGTGATTTTTAACGAATCACTTCTGCCAGGAGTGTTAACATGTTTTAAGATGTTAACAGGGAATTGAATCTTTTAAATAGGTCTTACCATTTTGGCCCGGTCTTATATTTGACACGTGGCTAGGTTTCACACTTTAAGATCCTTAATTAAATAAATTTCATAGGCAGATTAATTTAAAAAGGAATGATTTTAATTTATTTATTTCATTTATAATTTATATATGCACATAATGGCAAACATGAAATTTATAAAACAAACATTCCATTAATTATACATAGGTTACATATTGCCCTAAACGGGTCTTTTCACACAACCATTTCCCACGAAGGGGTCAAACAAGTACTTACCCGCGCAGGGGTTAAATTTAAAACACAAGTCCTCGCAGGGACTGATTACTTAAATAGATGTCCTCGCAGGGACTAGGTACTAAGATAAATGTCCACGCAGGGACTACATACACACATAAATGTCCTCGCAGGGACTTAATTTTTAAAGTAGACATACACACATAAAGGATTTACTGATCCTTCTTGCTCTTTCCCTTGATTAAGTTCGTCAAGGTCTTGAACATCCCCTGGTTACGCCTTCGGTCTTCCCGTGCCTCATGCCGCACCTCCCTAATACTTTGTAGGATCTCCTGATGCAGTGGTGGCGACATCTGCAGAGACGGCGGGGGTTGTTGGTAAAACGGGGGTTGTGTAGGTATCTGGTACCCCTGGACTGGGTACCCTACTCCCCAAGGACCTCCATACGGTCCATCAGGGTTAAGAGCGTTGTAATTAGCAGCTACCAGGTATGGGTCGGCTTCAGCGTAACCGGGGTTAGTGTGAGTCGGTGGCTCAAACAGGTTATACATCGAAGGACCCGTGTACGCTGGTATTTGATTATCGAAACCCATTGGTGGCGGTTGCTGCGCGAATGGGTTTGATGGTCCACCCATTTGTGGATCTTCTTGAAGCGGCTGATAATTTCTGCCACTTGATTGTAGGGGAGAGCTGAAATGAAACTCTTCTCTTCGTGTGGTCATCCGGGCTCCGGTTCTCATATGTCTTTGCGGTTGCGGAGGCGCCGGTTGAACTGGTGGCGGTGGAGGCGGTGGCGTAACTGCCACAAATTGGTGATTCCCAGAGGAATCTTGATGATGCTGCTGCTGCTGCTCATGCGGCGAAGAATAGTGAGGCTGCTGCTGCTCATGCGGCGACGAATGGTGAGGAGGTGTATAATACCATTCGTGCCGAGTAAAGATAGCCTGGAAGCTATCTGGACCATTATAGGGTGGTCCGTGGTAAATGGAACTATCCGAGACCTCGATGGGATGGTTGGGAGTTCCTGATGCGGGCTCGACAGGGTCGTCTTCCTCGTCCATGTCATTTCCTCCAGAGAAATGGTCCTCTGGTCCCAATGGGTTGAAACCCACTGGTTCTTGTATGTAATTTTCCGGGTTAAACTGGCTTTGAAAGAATGGAGTGGGGTCTCCAAAAGGGCGGTGCGACATTGATCGCTGTAACGGTATGTGCGAATGGTGTGAGTCTCTAGGCTCATTTTCTGATTGTGGTCCGTAGGAGTCTTGAGCGGGAGTCGTCGAGCTGTTCGAAACCGACCGTCTTGCCGGTTGAAAGAGACCTCTCTGGTTCCGTCGAGTACCATCACTCTCGGCGGGGATAGGACCTCGTGTATTCGAAGGTCCTGCTTCGTGATCGTTGGGGGCGGCTACCGGCCCCTTTCCGCGTCCTCGCGTACGCAAAAATCTTGGAGGCATCTTTGTTATTCCTGTCAATAAAACATAAGATAACAATAACAAAATATAAAGTTTAAAGGACAAAACAAAAACCGAATAAGGTGGAATTTGTCCTATGTTATAAGTCTAGACTCGAAAGTTTAAATATGTGCAATTGTGTAACTGAGATTAAACACAAAAGGCTAGTGTTTAATTCACTCAGAGTTGGCTCTGATACCAACCTGTCACACCCCGATTTCCACGTGTCACCGGTAGGCCCGGTGGGGGAGTATCGTGACGTGGTTGGCAACGTAATAGTCAAACAACACAATATAATAATGCACAGCGGAAGCAATTTAAAATAAGATACAACCGAATTTATTTATTGTAAACAAAGTCACAATTATCCGGTGTTTATCCACAGTAGGATCGAAACAAAATAACATTTAATGGTTCAACAGACTTCGGCATCTAAAGCTTGCGAGACTTCTAATGATGCTTAGGAGAATCCCAGCCTATTTCGCCTAGTACCTGCATTTAATCTTTTTGGGAAAATACGTCAGTTTACACTGGTAAATACATTCAACTGACTCATTTTATAAAATGATTGAAAATTGGTTTGGATGCACATGGCATAAACATTTTTATTAACTTGGGAGAATTATTTAATATTATAATCTTGTGAACGATTTACATGTTACTTATGCGTTCAGTAGCCCGGACGTATCCGGGTTAAAGATCAATAGACACACCACTTTAAGTGAGTTATACACGGGAGTACGCCTACACCCCGTGCTCAGGTCGTGGCTATCTCGTAAGATAATGCCGAGGATATCCGGGACATGGTCATTAACCCCCCAAAGGCTGTAAAGTAAACACATCTGTTTAAAACGAGCCGATCAAATTATTCAATTAACCACTAAGCGTGGAAGATTTGATGCTCGATCAAGCGGTACGCTATGTACCGTAACCCAAGCCCGTATAGGGAAAATAAGTTAAAAGTATTTACCTTTGCAAGTATAACTCCTTAATCGAATAAATTGCAGATAGCTTTTACTGGTTCTCCTAATCTGGAACGAAGGTTTAATATAACCTATTAGAATACTAACGGGCCTTTGATTAAGCTTAAGCTTAGACCGGTCAGTTTTAATGATACGGTTCGTACGCACGATTAAGCGAAGACCGGATAGAATGTGATTCAGACCCGACAAGTTTGAAGACTTGTTTAATATGGGTTTATTATTCACATTCTGGATTTTGAGATAAAAATGATATCGTTTGACCCGTTTCGGCTAGTTTATGCAAACTAGTTACATAAACCGAACCGAACGCGTATAATGCATAACGGGTAACCGAAAGGGTCGCGAACAGGTTTCCTAAGTTAATACGCTTTAAATATGTTGTGATATCATTATGATATCTTCCATAATGCCCAAAACGAGTTTAATCCCTAAATATGCCCCGTAGGGGTATTTCGGTTATTTTAAGGGTTATAAAAGAGATTTATAATACTTCTGAGATACGGGTCTGATTTAATCAGCAAAATTATTAATTTTAACAGACCACAACAGTTGGTGAAAAAGTCTCACTTCCCAAAATGGTTTTAAACCCAAATTATGCGTTTAATACGCGTATGAAGCCGTTTTAAGCGACGTACGGTTTAAAATACCATTCTGAGTTTTTCTGATCAGCAAAACAGGCTCAAAACACTCTATTTATTATTTTAAATCAATGGCAATTGGATTGGTATCAAACGGATTCGTAAAACTCGTTTTATGGCCTAAAAGGGCATATTCGGTATTAACCGAATCAATGCGATAAGCCTAGCTTAAGATCAGTTTAAAAATAATTAAAAATCTTCAAAAATCCCAAAATATTATTTAACATCAGTGGGTAAAATTTTTGGTACCGAAAATCGGGTTTAGATAGGCTATGCGCTAATCGCGCCGTTTAATTAATAAAAAGCTTATTATTTACGCTAATGCGCATATCTCCTAATCTAGACCTCCGATTGACGTGAAAATTTACGTACATGTTTAATAATCAGTAACTAAGATTATTGTACTTCCACATTTTCAAAATTCTCGTTGTATGGTCATAAGGGCATTACGGTCCAATTTAAGCGATTAACGGAAACGTGTGCATGCATCGGATAATCAACGAAACAAGTACAGAGACTTATACTAACATGCAACCCTACTCTATTGAAGCACTAAGGCATCTTCGAACCAAACTAAAACGGGTCAGAACCGAAGTCAAAGCAAAAGTCAAAGTTTTGCGCCTTTCGGTTCCGAACCGGGTTTAAACAGAAATTTGTCGAGTCGGGCAAGCGTAGACAAGTTTTCATACTTATTACCATGTTATATTAAGGTTAAAACAGGTTACACACCTCTCAGATCATTAATCGTGCATTAAATCATATTTTGTAATTCTGTTGACTTTTTCGGTCAACGTTTGACCCGACAACGACCTAGTTAGGTCTGGAATCAGGGGGAACCCTTTTAGGGTCTTATTACCCACATAATTACCAACCTAACGGTACTTTTATTTCGGGTTACGACTGAGTCAACTTTAATTAAACTGGAAGTCAAACGTTAAGTACGCTATGTTGACTTCTAAGCTAATTATAAAGCTAGAATTAATTTAGAAGGGTTAGCAACTTACTAGATGATTAATGGTTGCTTAGGAAGGCCTTTGATCAGCTTGGAGGTTCCACAAATGAGCAGAAGTGAAATGAGGATGGAATGATCAAAGGGTTGCAACTTAGGTGGGTTTTATAGTGTTCTTGGCACCATGAATTTATGACAACAAAGTCTATGATCGACCACAAATGATAAACACATGTCTCTAGCATGTAGGGGGTGCCTAGGGGTTGTTTACATGCAAGAAAAACCGATTGAATGGGTCACAAATGCGCACAACAGCCAACAGCAGGTAATCTGTCGCTGGGCAACCCCTCGCGTAGCGCGAGCGTCCGTCGCGCTACGCGACGCCCTCTGCAGAATCAGTTTTTGATTTTGTTTGTTGTGTTTCGAAAGGGCAGCCGTAACTTCTGACTTTGGGGCATCAATTATCACTTAGGGCCCTTCATAATGTGTCTAGAATAGTTTCATACCCTACCATTATCCATTGTTTCAATTGGATCCAATAACAAGACCCGAAAACAACGGGTTTCCATTCTTTTCTTCGTAGAATCCTATCATACATTTCCAATTCCATTATTGGCAATAATTCCCTGAATTTAGGGTATAATAGATGTGTAAAATATTAAATCGGGTCTTGGGATTTATAATTGAGGTGTTCAGAGGTAAAAATTTTACATGACGCCACTTTAAATCCTGCCGAAACATCTTTGTCAAATCCGGGTTTCCAACGCGTTTTTGTCTTACATGACACGTGTCGTTTTAATATTAAACCCGAAATTTGCGAGGTGTTACACCATCCCCACACTTGAGGTAAACATTGTCCTCAATGTGTAGAATTTAAATGAACGGGCCAAAATCGAAAACTTTTACTACTCCCCCATCCCCACACTTGAGGTAAACATTGTCCTCAATGTGCAAGAACTAGAGTTTTAAAACGCACAAGGGATGTGACACGGCTAACCTTCCCAAAATTTCACCCCGGAAAATAAAATACAATGTACAATCCACTTATTCCTAACTAAGAATCAAAGTAAAAGGAAACACATGCACCTGATTTTTGTCTCTTGATACTCATATCTCCTTCGCCTCTTCATAAAAACGGTTGTCCCGCGAACATGTTATACCTACAAATTCTAATCCTTGTGTAGAAGCATGCTTCTCACAACCATCAAAATTTGTTAGTTACCTAGTTCTACCCTTTTTATGAACATATTACCAAGCCATGCGTTACTTCACTTTGATTTATGTGGAAAATAATTTACAACAACAACAAACCTAACTCACTTTCGTAGGAATCACAGTTGCATTTAGCTTATGCAACAAGCCCTTTTAAACCCCCCCCCCCCCAATAGCTTGGGAGGACGAGAGGTCTCATGAGGGTTATATAGGGAACACACCCACAACGTTCATTTAACTAGGCGAAAATAAATAACATGAAATAAAAATAACGGAAACAAAATAATATACAACAATAAAAACATACCTCGCCTCTACCGCTGATATCTCTCGTTGGGATCAACTGGCGGGTTGGGCTGGTATTGATAACCAGTGAGGGCCTCAAACATCTCCCTATAGTCGTCGAGTGGGTTTGACTCTCCTTGTGGCGGTGGTTGGTAAGGAATCGGAATGAAACTAGAACCGACTACTTCGGGCCAATGAGGGGTGGGATCGGATGGGCCTAGTGGATGAGGAAGATTGGGGTAATCGGTCCACCCCGAGTGTTCGGCGTACGGGAGACCGGCTTGAAGCTCTCTTTGATGGAGCTCCTGATCGTGGAGTATCTTGGTGTTGTTAATCGCCATTTGGTGAGAGACAGCCATAGCTCTCCATCGGCGTCGTTCCAATTCTCTTGCTTCATTTTGACGCGTTGCCTCTGCTTCCTCCCATGCCCGTCTTCGGGCTTCCTCATCCTCTTGCCTCTTCGCCAACTGTTCCATGTGTGACCTCTGCATTGCTTGGAACAGTTGTTGCTCTTCCATAAACTTATTCATTCTCTCCCGACGGGCTGCTTGAACTGCCCAAAACTCCTGCATTTGAGGTCCCTGTGCCTCCTCATAGGCTTCCCTCCTTCGGTTATACTCTCGGCCTTCACCTATGCATGCAGAGACATTGTCATATATCTCTTGTTGTCCCGATCAAAATTTTTGTAGGAGGGCACCCGTCTAATGTTCACAAAGCCCGCCACATCTGCATTAATTTCTCTATGCGGCCTCATGTATCTTTGTCTTGGTCTTTGTGGACCGGAGGGTTCAACTTCCTCCTCTTCATCACCCATCTCTTCATCTTCTCCCGATTCCGGTGGTGCCCCTGAAGTAAGGAACTCATACTTATGACCCAACCTGTCAGTCACACCATACTTGTTCCCCGAGAGTTTAACTTCTATATTCCAGTTCTTCTTCATGGAGGCCTTGTTAATTTCCTCCAACGGTTTAGTTACCCATAGTGATTCCAGAGGTAAGCAATTTTGTTGAACAATCATGGCACTAATGAGGCGTGCGTATGGAATAAAACGCCTCTGGGACGACTCCCGAGTAGCCCACGTATTCATCATCACTATGTGTCTCCATGACAATGTCGGGGTCCCGTATAGCAAAGAATGCACCACCCTACAGTCACCCGCTCTAACACCTCCACGATCACCAAACCTCACCAAAATGTTCTCAACATTAATCCCTTGGAGAATCTTTCCCTCAATCGTCATTTGCTTTCTCTTTGCCTCTCCTTCATCATGGTAAGGTAAAATAGTCGCGGTCATCTGCTCCGGATCACCATCATTCATATGATTATCCAAAAATTGTTGCATAGTTGGATAGTCATATGCTTGCACCCCCAGAGAATCAAAGCGTGCAATGCAGTTGATTGTTTTGAATGACATCGTCATTAGCCCCCGGCCTGTTTTACCAACCAATTTCCACTCAGCAGGAGGACTATCTTTATTCATAAACCTCAACGTCGACAACCACTCGCACACATCCATCAAATACACCCGCGAAGTGTTATCTTCACACCAATCAAGCACCCTTTCCCAACCTTGGCGTTCAAACATTTGTGTTATTCCGATTTGTTTAAACTCTTCAACATTCACCACTCTTTCACATAAACTCCTTTCCAGAACTGAGGTACTCACTTTGTTAACCATTTTCCATTTCCAAAGCTTGGCCTCTAACTTCCTATCTTGGTACGCGGATAAGGATTTGTTCTTCTCATCATCCCATATCTTTGCGTTTTGACTATCCCTAAACTTTGCCCACTCCCAATCTTGTCTGTACAGTCTTGCATCCCCCTCTGCGATGGAGCTTAATTGCTCCCACTTCCTCGGTATTAAACCGGAAGAAGAACCGACTCCTGATGATGAAGCTTGCCCTGTAGTCTTTTGTCTTTTACCACCGGCCATAACTACAACCACAAACAAGCAAAACATCAATATAAACCCAAACCTTTACTAAACTCTCAACTTTGAACATGATGTGTGATGTTGACATTTTAATTAACAAGTGAATGTAAAATCACCTCTTTAAACTTCCAAAGTCGCTCACTTTATCATAAACTTATCAATTTCTTGTTAATCTTACAATTTCTTATAATTTCAACAATATATTCAACATCACCTTCATGTTCAATCATGTTCATAACAAGTGTAATCACTTCACTATGGTTATAACATGCTCAAATTCCATCCAAAACAACTAATCTTACTCAAAATCATGCTAGAATAACATACATTGTCTAAACAACCTACTCTTAAACTAACAAGTTTAAAATTTCGGAAGAAAAACAAATATCATATGATAATCATGCATAAAGTCAAGGAGAATCCATACCTTTGTGTTGTTGGAACAAGAAAAACTATGAAAAGATGTAAAACAAAGAGATTGATGAACACCCCTTCAAAACCTGAAATTACACACCCAGAAATCTTGCAAACTACCAAGAATTGATGAAAACCGTGTTGGGGGTTTTGTTCCTCTCGAAAAATCACACAAGATGGACTCAAAAATCAGTTGATTTGGTGGAGGATTGAAGGAGTTATGGAAGCTTGAAGATTTAGGGTTCTTGAGGGTTTTTTTGAGAAGATGAAGATGGTAGGTGAGTTAGGAAAGAGAGTGGCAGGGATTTTTATGTGAGTTGAATGATATTGGGTGAATGTGGGTCGAATTGGTGGTGTATATGGAGTTAGAGTTGAGTTTAGATGAGAAAAAGGGTGTTTGGTTCGGTTTTGCATGCTAAATAACGAGCTGGAACGGAACCACTAAACACAACCCGTCGCCGACGGTGATAAACCCGTCGCTGACGGGCAAGGGTAAATGTTGAAAGTGGCGACGGCTTAAGGGTCTGTCTACGGGTAAATGTGTGCCGACGGGCTTTATTTTGAAGCCGTCGGCGACGGCCGCCACCGAGTAGCCGACGGGCTTTATTTTCTTTATAATTTTTTTTAAATAAGGATTTTTATGAACTTTCTTTAAAGGAACTATGTACATTAAAAAATCCTAAAAAATATTAAAAATCTTTTTGTGATTTTTTATAAGTTAAATTTTAAAAACGCGGAAACCGTTACGGCCCTACCACCCCTTGAAAAGTCGTGTATTGTCCCGAATACACACAAATAAGTCTTAAAACATACCTTTTTGTCTTCAAAACCTATTCGTGATATCCGAACTTCACACAATCAAGAGGATTAGTACGAGACAAAAACGATTAAACACAAGAACACACAAACAATTAAATAGATGGTACATAACTTTACAAAATTTGTTACCGGTCCTTTTCATTCGACCTCATAAACCGGGATGCTTACCACGAAGCTCACCGATTCCTTGCTTTCCTCTACCTTCTCGTTACCATCAAGAAACGGTTTTAGCCGATGACCATTTACCGTTTGTCGTATCCCATCCTTCGGGTCCTCGATAGTAACATCACCCAATTGTCCGACCCGGGTGATAACATAGGGTCCCATCCATTTGCTTCGGAGCTTTCCGGGAAAGAACTTGAGCTTCGAGTTGTAAAGCCACACCTTTTGCCCAACGTCGAACTCTTTCTTCCTCAACTTAGCATCATGCGCCTTCTTCATCCCATCCTTGTACTTGGACGCACATTCATATGCCATTTCCCGTAGCTCCTCCAACTCGCATAGCTTAAGCTTCCTTTCCTTACCTGCATCGTCATATTGAACATTAACTTCTTTAATAGCCCATAACGATTTGTGTACAAGTTTAACCGGTAAGTGACAATTTTTACCGTAAACCAACCGGTAAGGTGTAGTGCCTATAGGTGTCTTATGTGCCGTACGGTAGGCCCATAAAGCATCGTTCAACTTAATTGACCAATCCTTACGGTCCGCTCGCATGGTCTTTTGCAAAATCTCTTTGATTTGCCTATTTAACACCTCAACTTGCCCGCTTGTTTGCGGGTGATAGGGAGTAGCAATCCTATGGTCAACACCAAACCGTTTAAGAAGTTTCCCAAACCGAAAAATTTTAAAATGAGATCCTCCATCACTTATGATGACACGAGGAATCCCAAACCTTGAGAAAATATTGGTTTGAACAAAATTACACACTACGGAATGGTCGTTCGTCTTGGTGGCTATTGCTTCAACCCACTTTGACACATAGTCAACGGCCACCAAGATGTACAAATTGCCATAAGAATTTGGGAATGAGCCCATGAAATCAATTCCCCACACGTCAAAAATGTCGACTACAAGGATTGGTTGCATGGGCATCTCATCCCTTTTTGAAATACCCCCTAGTTTTTGGCACTCTACACAATTTCTAGAAAATTCATTTGCGTCTTTAAAGATAGTTGGCCAATAAAGACCATTGTTCAACACTTTATGACCCGTTTTGTGACCACTAAAATGGCCACCACACGCAAACGAATGTAGATGATGCAACACGCTTGGAATTTCCTCATCATCTATGCATCTTCTAATCACTTGATCTGCACACTCTTTCCACAAGTGCGGTTCTTCCAACCGGTAATACTTGATTTGAGACATGAAATGTTGCCTCTTCCGTCTATCCCAATGTGCCGGTAAGTCACCTGTAACGAGATAATTTACAATGTTAGCATACCAAGGTAACTTATCTAATTTCATAATATGCTCATCAGGGAAAGACTCATTGATCTCTACAGTTGTAGGATCCTCTTCAACCATCAACCGGGACAAATGGTCCGCCACAACATTCTCGGTACCCTTTTTGTCCCGTATCTCCAAATCGAACTCTTGGAGCAACAACACCCATCGGATTAACCTTGGTTTTGCATCTTTCTTCTCCATGAGGTACCTAACTGCAGTGTGATTAGAATAAATAATCACTTTACTACCCCATATATATGCCCGAAATTTATCCAATGCATATACCACCGCGAGTAGCTCTTTTTCAGTGGTGGTGTAATTTAATTGTGCATCCGAAAGAGTCTTACTTGCGTAGTATATGGCAACGGGTTTCTTTTCAACCCGTTGTCCCAACACGGCCCCCACCGCATAATCACTCGCATCGCACATAATTTCAAAAGGAAAAGACCAATTTGGCGATTGCAAGATTGGGGCCTCAACTAACTTTTCTTTTAACTTGTTAAAAGCGTTTTGACAATTTTCATTAAAATCAAACGGTTGATCTTTTAACAACAAGTTACATAAAGGCTTGGTTATGTCATTAAAACCCTTAATAAACCGCCGGTAAAAACCTGCATGACCCAGAAATGACCTAACACCTTTAACGGTCGTGGGATATGGTAAAGTAGATATAACTTGTACCTTAGCACGATCAACCTCTATCCCACGACTTGACACCACGTGTCCCAACACTATTCCCTGTTGAACCATAAAATGGCTCTTTTCCCAACTTAAGACCAAACTAGTTTCGACACACCTTCTTAACACTTTATCTAGTTGGTCCAAACAAGCCTCAAAAGATGACCCAAAAATTGAGAAATCATCCATGAAGATTTCCAAAGACTTCCCTACCATATCTGAAAAGATACTCATCATACACCTTTGAAAGGTGGCGGGCATAATCCAAACGGCATTCGCCTAAATGCGAAAGTGTCGTAGGGACAAGTAAACGTGGTCTTTGCTTGGTCTTCCGGATGGATGGCGATTTGGTTATAACCAGAATAGCCATCTAAGAAACAATAAAATTTTTGCCCCGACAATTTCTCAACTATTTGATCAATGAACGGTAAAGGGAAATGATCTTTGGAAGTTGTGGTATTCAACTTCCTATAATCAATACAAATTCGCCACCCGGTTACCGGCCGAGTGGCTACCTCTTCACCTGCGTCATTTTTGACGACTTGTATGCCCGCTTTCTTGGGAACCGTCTGTGTTGGGCTCACCCATTGGCTATCCGAGATCGGGTAAATGATACCCGCATCGAGCCATTTCAGCACTTCCTTCTTCACTACCTCCCGCATGTTCGGATTTAATCTCCGTTGTGCATCTCGAACGGGAGTCACATTCTCTTCCGTGATGATTTTGTGCATCACCACCGAGGGACTAATACCCTTCAAATCAGCAATGGTCCATCTAATCGCCGCCCGATTAGTGACCAAAACACCCATCAATTTATCCTCTTGCTCCACGGTTAAGTTTGATGCAATGATAACCGGGAGCGTGTTGCCTTCACCAACATAAGCATATTTGAGATGCTTAGGCAACACTTTCAATTCAACCTCCAGAGGCTCTACTAATGACGGCTTCAACTTGGTGTCAATGCTCTCCGGTAAACTCTCAACTTGGTGCGTCCATGTCGGTTTTCCCTCTCTAACCGCAAGCACCTCCAAACTCTTCACTTCCTCGTCGATGCTCTTATCCATCTCCACCTGTGACCTGTCAAACATATAACAATCCTCCATTGTGTTTTCCCCCATCTACGACTGTGTCGCAAAGAGGTATACACGTGTCAACGACGTCCGCCATATAGCATTCATCATCAACTGGAGGGTTCATAAGTCCGGAAAAAACATGCAACCTCAACCTTCGGTTTCCAAATGTCATGTCAACCGTTCCCGTTTTGCAATCAATTTGAGAATTTGCGGTTGCTAAGAACGGTCGACCCAAAATCACCGCAGGTTGCTTGGTTGGGTCCTTGGCCACGTAATCAAGTACTAGAAAGTCCACCGGATAGTAAAAATCCTCGATTTTCACTATCACATCCGAAACAACTCCACGGGGTAGTTTGGGTGTCAAATCGGCTAACACCACGGTGGTGTTTGACGATTGAAGTGGACCAAACTCGTATTGGTCATACAAACTACCCGGTAGAATGCTCACGCTAGCACCAAGATTTAGAAGTGCCCGGTTGATTTTAAAATCGCCTACTTGAATTGAAATGATAGGCGCGCCCGGATCTTGGAGCTTAGGTGGAAGTGCACCCGAAAGAATCGAACTCACGTTTTCGGTTAAATCTATTTTTTTTTGGAAATTTGTGAGTGCGTTTTTGGGAACACAAATCTTTCAAGTACTTAGCATACGACGGTACTTGTTTGATTGCATCCAAAAGAGGTAAATTTATTTTTACTTGTTTAAAAATTTCCAACAACTCTCCTTGTTGTGGACCTCTTTTGTTTACAATTTTCTTTATGGGTCCCTTCAATGCTTCGGGATAAGGGGTCGTATTAGCCTCCACACCCTTTTCCTTAGCCTTGGGGACGGGGATGGTCACAACGGGAGTATCTTTGTTCTTTTTCAAATCATTTTTATTTTGACCCGTTTGACCATCCTCAGGCTCATCCTCACTAGCATCTTCCACCACCCCTTCAACAAATTGGGGTGATGGTGTTTTGACACCATTATCAACGACTCGACCACTACGTAAAGTAATTTTATTAATTGGTACCTCACGTATGTTCCTTGAGCTTGACCCTTGATGCTTAGGGTTCACCGCGGTGTCACTTGGGAGCCTTCCCCTGCTTCCTCTCATTTGAGCCATTTCCTCAGCGAGTTGGCCCACTTGCTTTGCCAATGCCTCATGTGCTTTATCCCGAATCTCGTTTGTCTTCTTTATCTCCTTGATATCATGGTGAGATTATTTTATATTGTTTTGAGATTCTTTTTGCATATTCAACAAAGCATCCATTTTGGCACCCAAATCATCGCCACCGGTTTGATTGTTCGACCCGCTTCCATTACCGCCCTGATTGTTGTAATTCCTTTGGTACCCTCCTTGGTAATTATTGTCTCTACCTTGGTACCCTTGGTTGTAATTTCGTTGATAACCTCCTTGGTTACCACCTTGATGGTTTTGATATGATGATCCGCTTTGCCCTCCTTGGTTACCCGATTGAAAATTCGGGTTCATTTGATTTGAAGCATTACCATATCGGAAGTTAGGGTGATTTCTCAAACCCGGATGATAAGTGTTGGAGTTCATATCATATTGCTTCCTATCTCTATACACTTGGTTGACTTCCTCTGTGTAATCACTCGGCCCCGTTGGACATTGTTCCGCTCTATGTCCAATATCACCACAACCTTCACATACCTCGAATTGAACCGCATTTACTTCCTTTTTCTTCATTCGAGCCATTTCCCTCTCTAAGGTGGAAATCCGATCTTTAGAGTCAAGATCGGGAAGTGACCATGAAATGGGATGCTTCTTAGCTCGATCGGCTGATTCTTTCTCTTTCGAACGTTTACTCATCCGTTCCAAGAATTCCCAATCATCATCTTCATGGTTTCTTAGAAGGGTCCCATTGCTCGTTGATTCAAGTCGGTTCCATGTGTTGTCATCTAAACCTCGTACAAAGCACTTAACCAACTCCCACTTCTCGATTTGATGATGTGGGCATCTTCGCATCATTTCTTTAAATCTTGTAAAAGCTTCATGCAACGGCTCGCTCGATAATTGGCGAAAAGACCTAATTTCATCACGAGCATCATCGGTCTTCGCCATAGAATAGTATTCATCTAGAAAAGCTTGTTGCATTTCTCCCCATGTGCGGATGCTATTGGCCAGGAGTGTAAGTAACCATTGCTTCGCTTTGTCTTTCAATGAGAATTAGAACAAACGAAGCTTAACCTCCTCTAGTGCAAAGTTATGCCCCCCAATAGTGCTGCAAATGGAAGAAAACTCTGTCAAATGTGTGTATGGTTCGTCGTTAGATCTTCCATTAAAATGAGGAAGTATGTTGATGTAATGTGGTTTACAATCAAACATCCTCCTCTCACAAACGATTGTTGAGTCGTTCTCGGTGACAACCGGCCTAAAACGATCATTCACTCCCCGTGGAGGTCGTTGACGACGATGGGGACCGTTAACTTCTTGATCGACCGGTCTTCTATTATCCCGTCTTTCACCTCTTCGATCATCTCTTCGATCCTCTCTTCTATTATCCCTTGGGTTACCACCTCCCACAAAACGAGGAATCCGGTTAGGGTTTGCATTGTTGTTGTTATTATAAAACCCATCATTCCGGTTCCGTTGGTCATTGTTTCGTGGTTGACGGTTGTTCCCATAACCATCATTTCTTCCACCTCCGTAACCGTATTCGTCGTCCCCAACGTAATTGGCATTTTGGTAGCCAAATTCCTCATCATCATACCTTCTAGCGTTGTAGACGTTTCCCCTATTTACGTAGCCCCAATCTTCATCATCGTTAGCCCTATCATCATAGTATCCCCCGTCATCCGAATTTTCCGTATGAACATTCACATGTTCCGGCGATTGATAACCGGGAACACTATACGGTTCATCATCGGGGATTGCATTCCTCAAGTCATCGATGTTGAAGAATGGGTCTTCATTTGCGGGATTGCCGCGATCACGATTTCCCCGACGGTCGGAATTGACATTCCGGTCATCTAGGTTGATGGGTAAAGAGGTTTGTCGATGAAGGTTTTGTTGTTGAGGTGTTCTTTGATTGTGGTTGGGATTTTGGTTTTGGAAAGGTGGTGTGGGTGGTCCGGTATTATTGTTATTACCACCCGGTCGCTCTGGAGGTATAGGTTGCATATTTGGAGCGGGATTGAAATTGCCTCGGTATTGAAATTGGTTCGGATTTTGATTTTGGTTGAAGTTTTGGTTAGAGTTTTGGTTCGCCATTGAATCGGTTTCAATGGATGGTGTATGTTGTGGTATGTTGGTGGTTTGATTAGAAGCAAGTGTTGCTTCTAACCGGCTTGCTAGATTTCCTCTTGCTACCCTTTTGATTTCCGGTTCGTAGACTAAAGGTGAAGTCCTCCCGGAGTTCCGCGTATGCATGCACTACCTGTAACCTGCACAAGTAACACACCCGCGTAACAAGGAAAAAGACAAAGTGCAAAAAGAAAGCTAAACAATTTAAACCGTTAATCACACAAATTCAAACAATATCCAAACACAAAGCGCATGCACTCCCCGGCAGCGGCGCCAAAATTTGATCGAAGTGTCGCGCTCCGGTCAAAGATAATATTTATAAGCCCTAATTACCCTTAACAAATAGCTAGTGGTAGCAAGGGGTCGAACCACGAAGAGTATGTGGTTTGTGTATGGATTTGACTGAATTGTAAAGAATTGTCACAATTATGAAGCTTGCCAGATATTTTTGTATTTTTGGTTTAGTAGAAAGATGTGAATTTAAACTAAATGAATTGATTAAAATGATTAACAACTAATGATTAACGATTGCAAGAAATTTGGATACTAGAACAATAATAATAAAAAGGAATCACACCCGGTTTCGGTAATTGCTAACTTAGGATTTCTACAAGTTTTAGATTCAACTCAAATGCATTCGATTAACGGATTTAGTGTACCGTGACTTAGGTGCTAATAACTATCGACGTCCCGAAGAACGGACAAGAATACACTTTGTAATCAACACAAGTAAATCCTAACAACGACAATGCACAGTTACATATCACCATTTCGCAAAGTCATAACTTTTAACATCGTTCGACAGTTTACGAATTCGAAACAAATGTAATACTATTGTCAAAAGTTTCAAAAATCAAACACAAATTGTCACTAAGTTGAAATAAGAACAATTCGAAATCCTAGAATTACCAACTACCTACACCGGGGTGAAAGCGAGATGATTAGCCGTTCATGGTTGAAGAAGCTTGATCACCGGATGTTTGGAACGTGAATGAGAACATCTTGAAGCTTGATGGATGAATGAATGGTGGATGATTAGGGTTTGTGGAATGATTGGTAATGGTGAAGTATGGAGAATTAGGGTTTTGATGAATTGATTGTGTAGATGGATGGTTGATGGTGATTAAGGATGTTGTAGTGATGAAGAAGATGGAATAGTTGATGAATGGTGATGAGTTTAGGCTCCAAGATGAGGATTCAAACTCCCAAGAGTGTGTAACTCCCGAAAATCAATACCAAAGAGCCAATAAGGATCGAACTTTCACCCAAAAAGTCCAAATTCGCGTTTCAAAAATCTGTTACCCGTCGCCGACGGGCTGCCAAAAAGGTGAAAACGGCCGACGGCCTATTTGATTGGTTACGACCAATTTCAGCTGACGGTTAATTCCACAACCCGTCGCCGACGGCTTGGGACCCGTCGGCGACGGGCTCTCCAGCCTGCCTTTTCTGATTTTTGCTTGTTTGCTCCCTTTTGATCCGTAATGCGTTCCGGTACTCCGGTTTTTGACCCGGTGGCTTGTAACGCTCCCGAAAAGCCCTTAAACTCCATCAAACCTGCATAAACACAAATCTAATTAAAAGTAGGCCGTTCAAGATTAAAACTCATATAAAAACATAAAGTTATACGATTACAAGCACCGGTTTTCAACCACGTATCACTGGGCATGCCAGGCGGCCCGCGTAAGGCCCTGCCTGGGCTTACGCGCCCCGTGTGGGTGATCAGAACTGGCCAACCAAGTTTCGTGAATTGCGCTTTAGGTCCTTGGTCCTTGTAAAAGTTGTTTTAACCTTTCTTTTTTCACTTTGAGCCCTCTAAATTGATTTATAAGGGCCTTAAGACATAACCAAACTTTGTTAAGTCCTTGGTTAACTTTTGATCACCCGAAAAGTCATAAGTTTCAATGTTGACGCTTTTAACCCCTCGTATACGAATTTTATCATAACTTTCTCATACGATAACGAAACTTGGTGAAATTTTTATCATGCATTCTAGTGAGCATAATTAATCGTTACAAAGCTTCAGGTTTGCTAAAAGGTCACTCAGAGGTATACTTTAAACATGTTGAGTTTGAATGCATGATCAAAAGTTGAAATAATGAGGTTCTGTTGACTTTTTAATTCAAAAATTAAGATTCTGTTGACTTTTTATAACCAACTTTGACCCGACAAATGACCTAGTTAGAGCGGGAATCAGAGGGTGCCCTTTTAAGGGTTTAATGCCCACATAATTACCAACTTATAACTACTTTCAATTTGACTAATCACTGGACCATTAGTGATTAATCGTTAAGTCAAACCTTAATTACGACGGTTTGACTTTAAGCTAATTAACTAAGTAAAAAACACAATTAAGGAAGGTTAAGGATACTTACCGAAGTCCTAATTACGACTAGAGATGCCTAGGGACTGATCTTGAACTCCAAAAAGCTCCAGAAGTTGAGTTTGAATGCATGATCAAAAGTTGAAATAATGAGGTGTTTATATAGTGATCATTGATTGCTCAAGATGATGCCAAACAAGTCTAGGATTGTTTCTTGATCATCACAAGTGTCCCTAGTGCCTAAAAACAAGTTTGTGCAGCCCATGGTATTGAAAACAAGCCATTTGAGTCGGTTAAACGGGATGGACAGACACCTGTCAATGTTTTCTAATGCTGGGCATGCCAGGCGGCCCGCGTAAGGCCCTGCCTGGGCTTACGCGCCCCATGTGGGTGATCAGAACTGGCCAATCAAGTTTCGTTAATTGCGCTTTAGGTCCTTGGTCCTTGTAAAAGTTGTTTTAACCTTTCTTTTTGCACTTTGAGCCCTCTAAATTGATTTATAAGGGCCTTAAGACATAACCAAACTTTGTTAAGTCCTTGGTTAACTTTTGATCACCCGAAAAGTCATAAGTTTCAACGTTGACGCTTTTAACCCCTCGTATACGAATTTTATCATAACTTTCTCATACGATAACGAAACTTGGTGAAATTTTTATCATGCATTCTAGTGAGCATAATTAATCGTTACAAAGCTTCGGGTTTGCTAAAAGGTCACTCAGAGGTATACTTTAAACATGTTGACACATTTAACCCCTGTAGTTTGTAATCTCTCACTTTCTTTCACAATTAGCTTCGTATGATCCATGATTCATTCGTTTAAGGGTATAAACATCATGTAGGGTTATTGTAAAGTATATTTATCCATTGTTGACATTTTGAACCCTTACATTCACATACTTTCCTTGTTTTTCAACTTTAGTCCCTCTAGAGTATTCTTTCACACGTTCAAAGCTTATGACACATGTCAATACATTATTGGACATGAATTTTCGAGGTGTTACAGGATACACGTCTCTAAACTCAGGTTTTATTTAAGTACTTTTGTTGAGTCTTTATGAACTCATTTCAAAAAAGTATGTCATGGGTTGTAACCTAATTGGGTATTGATGTTTTCAGACAATGTCGTTGTGGTATTTTCTTAACTCTTTTAATGGATAAACATCTCGTGTTTTTTTTATCATATAGAATTGTTATGATTGTTGCTATGGTATTACGATGTCACACCAAAAATCCACGCTTCCGCAAAAGCCAGGGTGTGACAGCTTGGTATCAGAGCCTCGATCATAGCGAACTAGGATTCCTTCTCGAGTCTAGACTATGATCATCGGGGCTCTCACGAAAACATTTTTACATTGCATACACAAAGTGTCCAGATCCAGGAAATAAACATTTTTACAAATAAAATACACAAAATACATTTCAAATAATTCATTTCTAAATTCAGTCTGAGAGACTGGGGAGTCAGTCTGAGAGACTAGCTGGGTAGTACAATCTGAGAGACTGGGGATTCAGTCTGAGAGACTGGGAGTTAGTCTGAGAGACTAACTGGGTAGTTCGGGCTGAGAGACTGGGTAGTCTGAGAGACTAGTTGGGGCAGTCTGAGAGACTGGGAGGTTTAGCCTGAGAGGCTGGGTAGTTCAGTTTGGGAAACTGGGAGGTTTAGCCTGAGAGGCTGGGTAATTCAGTTTGGGAAACTGGGAGGTTTAATCTGAGAGACTAAGTAGTTCAGTCTGAGAGGCTGGGTGGGATAGTCTTGGGAAGACTAGGATTACATACATGCTTACATTGTCATTACTTACATGCTTATTTGGATAATTGTTGATATATGTGCATACTTGTGATTGTATTGTTACAGACACCATGCCATCTTCTTCTGAGAGTGCAGTATCAGACACGATAGACCCTATAGCCATAGTATCAGATGACGAGATCATCCCAGAGGACGAGGTTTATACATCGGATACCACAAGTAGCGACGAAGATGACTTTCAGCCCTTCGCCTTACCGGATTTCGTAGATGATTTGCCTTTAGCTGATGGTTTTCTTGATGGGGATCTACCCCTTGCTCAGATCCCTGCACCTATTCCTCTTGCTGCTTTTCCTGTTGAGGATCTACCTCTCGACGATATGTCGGACGATGACGTCGATCTCTTCATCGAGGGTCCCCCTGAGGATGACCAGGACGGCGGGGCTCCGATTGATGATGATGTTGCGATTCCTGTTGATGAGGTTCCAGTTGTTGATGCCATTATTATTCCACCTGTCGAGGTTCCTGTTGTGGTTGTTTATCTGACCCGTCTGGTCCCGACTCGTTTGAGTCCGTATCATCTGCCACTTTACACGCACGGGGCATGCAGCATTATCCTGCAGACACTGATTCTGACACTTCGATGTCTGCTGCACCTATCCCTCCTTTGTACTTCGAGTTTGACGATAATCCCATCTTTCCCGATGACTTTGATCCAGACCACGAGATTGAGTTTATCCCTGAGGAGCAGCCTGTTGAGTCACCTGTTGTTCCTATTGATCAACTCCTTGATGTACCTGCTGATGTGGATATGGCACCAGTCGACCCCGAGCCCGTGTTTGCACATGAGCCTGTACTTGCTCATGATCCCTTACCTGAGCCTGACCCAGTTCCTGCTGATATTCCAGTTATTGCACCACTATCACCTGACCCAGTCCCTGTGCTTGCTGATCATGCTCCGTTTGCTACACATATCGACCCCCGTTATGCAGACACCCGCAATGGGTGGATTGAGGAGGACGATGACGACCTACCCCCGTTTGTTAGACCCGTTACTCCCCCTTCTGCACCTGTTCAGGCACCCGTTGATGTCACACAGTTTCACCCACACTTGTCAGATGTGCACCGCACTGATCTACCAGTTACTTTCCTTCAGGAC
Organism: Helianthus tuberosus; assembly: GCA_030545235.1. NCBI lineage: Eukaryota > Viridiplantae > Streptophyta > Magnoliopsida > Asterales > Asteraceae > Helianthus > Helianthus tuberosus. The sequence continues at coordinate 32,400,168 of CM060351.1, read as the reverse complement.
ATTCATCCTCCCCGTCCTGGGGAAGGGCCGTCGAGCCAACAGGCTAGTCACGTACCTTTTATGGCAGCAGCCGATCATTTTATGCCACAGGTTCCACACGCTGCACATTCTTCTGCACCCTCGGGCGAGCCATTTATGTGGTTTTCGCCCAACGTCATGCCTTTATCGGATCCATACCATCCCTTTCACATCGGATATTCAAGGGATGATCTGCTTTTTTCCTTGCAGCTACAGCAGGATATGTTGAGCCGTAGAGTCACTGAGCTGGAGAGGATCCCGCATCCTCCACCTGGTTCTGATCCATCACAGTTTGTTTTCCCCCTGCTCCACGGTTTCCTTACCCGGATTTTGATATCCGTTTTCTCACGATGGAGCAGCAGATTGCCTGTTTATTGCAGCTTGTTCATACGCTCGAGGAGGAGCTAGCGCGTATGCGCCGTTTGCTTTTCATTCCTCCACCTCCTCCTCCTCCACCATCAGCTTGAGGTTTTTGGTTTTCTGCAGGTAGCATATTTTGACGAGAGTGCAGCTATTGAGCCAGATTGCACAGCATTTTGAAGACCAAAGTGTGACTTTTGACATTTGACTTTTAGTTGTTATAGATTGTAGACGATTCAGACAAGGGTGATGTGACCCTTAGTCTCTTTTGATGTATAATACAATTATGAAACTTGTAAACTGTATTCGTGGTCTTGTTATATGATAGCTCAATCGCAGCATTCTCATTACATGCGTTGTTGGATTATTTGTTTTGTGTTATAACATGGGATGTTATGTGTTATTGTGTTGATGAATGTTATTACATACACGTATTACATACTCACTATACTTATTATGACCTGACCTGTACGATCTTCTTTTAGAAAATGCCTCATCGAAGAAACAATACGCTGCCCACGACAGAGGCAGAATTACAGGAATGAATTTCCGCAGCAATAGCACAATATGAGGCCTCGCGCGCTGAGACTAGCAGAGGCACCTCAAGAAACAACAACCCACCCAATGGTAATATTCAACTCGCTTGAGACACATTACGTTACCATTGGATATTCCATGTGCAATCGCTAATGCTTTATGTGAATGGCGTTACTTGTACAGGCTGTACCTTCAAGCAATTTTTAAACTGCAAACCGCTAAATTTTGACGGCACCGGAGGTGCTGTAGCCTTTGTTCGATGGATCGAAAGACGGATTCTGCGATAAGGATGAGCAAATGCGCACCGGAACAACAAGTCACCTACATCTCCGGGTTGTTCATAGATGGAGCACTTTCGTGGTGGAACCTCCAAGTCCAAACTCTAGGAGAGGCAGCAGCTTATGCTTTGACTTGGACTAAGTTAAAGGAACTCATGCGTAAAAAGTATTGCTCCAGGGCTGAAATTCAAAAGCTGGTAATTGAATTTTGGAACCTTAAGATGGATGGCTCGAAGATCGCCGAGTATGTGCAAAGATTTCACGATTTATCGCATGTGGTACCATACATGGTCAGTCCGGAATTCAAACGCGTGGAACATTTCATCTGGGGGTTGGCACCTCAGATTATGAGCATGGTGACATCGTCAAAGCCTGCAACGATTACTGAGGCTATCGATCTAAGCGTGTCACTTACTGAGGAAGCAATCAGATTGAACAAGTTCTCAATTTATGATCAGAAGAAAAAGGAGACTCATGTGGAGTCATCAGGCGAGAATAAACGGAAGTTCTCAAACTTTAAGAAGAGTACCGGCAGTGCCAACAAGAGGAAGGATGTGAACCCACCAGCTAAAGCTAAGTCTGGTGTTGAGGTCAAGGAAAAAGGATACATGGGCGCTCTGCCCAAATGTGAAGTATGTCAGTATCATCATTCCGGCCGGTGCAAACTTAGAAAATGTGAGTCTTACGGGAAGACTGGCCATTCGAAAGAAACATGCTGGGTTGGTACTGGCCGTGCTGGTCAAAGAGCTTATGGTAATAGGAACGGAAATCACGGTGGTAACGGGAATGGGAACCGCAACGGCGGAAATGGTAATCGCGGTGGCTTTGCGAATCAAGCTGGGAATCGCAACCAAAACAATGCTCAAGGTGGTGATGGGAATAGTAACTGTCGAGGACCGGGATGTTTTAACTGTGGAGACGTCGGGCACTTCAAGCGCGAATGCCCAAAACTCAACCAAGCTCAAGGAAGAGTATTCAATATCGGTGTAAGGGAAGCACGCCAAGATCCAAATGTCGTTACCGATACATTCCCTATTAATCAACGCTTTGCATCTGTACTATTTGACACTGGTGCCGACTATAGTTTTGTATCGCTAGAATTTAAGAAAATGCTTGGGTTAACTGCTAGTAAGTTAGACATTCCGTACTCAATTGAACTGGCTAATGGAAAGCTAGTTGAAACAAATGAAGTCATCAGAGGATGCGTAATAGAGCTGGGAGAGCACGAGTTTACACTGGATCTACTGCCAATCGAGTTGGGAAGCTTCGACGTGGTAGTAGGGATGGATTGGTTATCGAGCAACAGAGCCGAAATTGTATGTCACGAGAAGACCATTCGCATCCGAATGGCGGATGGAGAAATGATTGTGGTACACGGAGAGAAGCGCGATACGCCTCTGAGGATCATTAGTTGCTTGAAGGCTAGAAAATGTTTGAAGAAGGGATGTGTTGCCTTCCTGGCACACATCATGGATAAAGAAGCCGCCGAGCCAAAACTAGAAGATATTCCAGTCGTGAAGGAGTATCCTGAAGTCTTTCCAGAAGACTTGCCAGGATTGCCACCACAAAGACAAGTCGAGTTTCATATTGACTTAGTTCCAGGCGCCGCGCCTGTAGCTAAGGCACCTTATCGACTTGCACCTTCAGAGATGCAAGAGCTGTCAACGCAACTCCAGGAGCTACTGGATAAGGGATTTATCAGACCAAGCTTCTCGCCTTGGGGAGCTCCAGTTTTGTTCGTTAAGAAGAAGGATGGTAGTTTTCGCATGTGTATCGACTACTGGGAGCTGAATAAGTTGACCATTAAGAATCGATATCCTTTGCCAAGGATAGATGACCTGTTCGATCAATTACAAGGTTCGAGTTTTTACTCCAAGATCGATCTTCGATCAGGTTATCACCAGTTGAGGATTCAAGAAGAAAGTATTCCAAAGACTGCTTTCAGAACTCGATATGGACATTACGAGTTCCTGGTTATACCATTCGGTCTGACAAACGCGCCAGCAACAGAGTCTGCAAGCCGTACCTCGATAAGTTTGTGATTGTGTTTATTGATGACATTTTGATCTACTCAAAGACGTAAGAGGAACATGAGCAACACTTAAGAGCCATTCTAGAGCTGCTAAAAAAGGAGAAGTTGTACGCTAAGTTCTCGAAGTGCGAGTTCTGGTTACGCGAAGTCCAGTTTCTTGGTCATGTGGTTAATGGAAGTGGAATTCATGTGGATCCCACAAAGATCGAGGCGATCAAGAACTGGGAGACTCCTAAGACGCCAACTGAGATTCGACAATTCTTAGGTTTGGCAGGATATTACCGCAGGTTCATTGAGGATTTTGCAAAAATCGCCCAACCATTGACTTCCCTCACACAGAAAGACAAGAAGTTTGAATGGGGAGACAAGCAGGAAGAAGCATTCCAGTTGTTAAAGAACAAGCTTTGTGACGCACCGATTTTATCTCTACCCGAAGGCACTGACGACTTCGTGGCATATTGCGACGCCTCGCATCAAGGTTTGGGGTGTGTATTAATGCAACGTCAGAAGGTCATAGCTTATGCTTCTCGCCAGTTGAAGGTCCACGAGAAAAATTACACCACGCATGATTTGGAATTAGGCGCGGTGGTATTTGCATTGAAAATCTGGCGACATTACTTATACGACACGCGATGCACAATCTACACTGATCACAAGAGCCTGCAGCACATTTTTGATCAAAAAGAGCTTAACATGAGATAGAGACGCTGGGTCGAGCTATTGAATGATTATGATTGTGAAATTAAGTATCACCCAGGGAAAGCGAATGTGGTCGCCGATGCCCTGAGTCGGAAGGAAAGAATCAAGCCTATAAGGGTTCGAGCTTTTGAAATGATTGTTCAAACAGACCTCTCGTTGCGCATTCGTGTCGTGCAAAGAGAAGCTCTTAAAGAAAGGAATATTGGAAATGAATATCTCCGTGGGATGGAGAAGCAGTTGGTGCCAAACGGGGAAGGAACGCTGTGCTTTATGAAACGAATTTGGGTTCCCTTGTTTGGTGGTTTGAGAAATGTTATTTTTGATGAGGCTCACAAATCTCGGTACTCGATCCATCCCGGATCGGATAAAATGTACCAAGATCTAAAGGATTTCTATTGGTGGCCGAGAATGAAAGGCGACATTGCGGTATATGTTGGCAAATGTTTAACTTGCGCCAAGGTAAAGGCCGAATACCAGAAGCCTTCAGGTATCCTTCAACAACCAGAAATACCCAAATGGAAATGGGAACATATTTCCATGGATTTTATAACAAAGTTGCCAAGGACGCCCAGAGGTCACGATACGATTTGGGTAATCGTAGTCCATCTGACCAAATCAGCACACTTTTTGGCAATCAGGGAGAAAGACAACACAAGTAAACTTGCTGAACTATACCTGAGAGAGATTGTTGCACGACATGGAGTGCCTCTCTCAATTATCTCTGATAGAGATGGACGCTTCGTGTCAAGGATTTGGCAATCCTTTCAAGAAGCTTTTGGTTCCCAGTTGAATCTGAGTACTGCCTTTCACCCGCAGACAGACGGACAGAGCGAACGAACGATTCAAACGTTGGAAGACATGTTGCGAGGTTGCGTAATGGATTTAGGTGGAAGTTGGGACACTCACCTACCATTGGTTGAATTTTCATACAATAACAGTTACCATGCAAGCATTCAAGCCGCACCGTTCGAAGCTCTCTATAGACGCAAGTGTCGATCACCTTTATGCTGGGCTGACGCGGGTGATAGACAGCTTGTTGGCCCGAAATTGGTTCAAGAAACGACTGATAAGATTTTCCAGATCCGAGAGCGCATTAAAGCGGCTCGTGATCATCAAAAGAATTATGCGGACCAAAGAAGGAAACCTCTGGAATTTGAGGTGGGAGATATGGTTTTGTTGAAGGTTTCACCCTGGAAGGGTGTGGCACGCTTTGGGAAGCGTGGGAAGTTGAACCCTAGATACACTGGTCCATTCAGAATCCTAAAAAGGATTGGTATTGTAGCATACAAGTTGGATTTACCTGCTGAACTGAATGGCGTTCATGATACATTTCATGTATTAAATTTGAAAAAGAGTCCAACTCAAGAAATAGTGGTCATTCCTGCCGACGAAGTTCATATTGACGACACACTCCACTTTACTGAAGAACCTGTTGAGGTTACTGATTGGAAAGTTAATAAGACGCGCAGGAGTAGTGTCAAACTCGTCAAGGTTCGATGGAATGCACGACATGGCCCAGAATTCACGTGGGAACGTGAAGATCGTATGAAAGCAAAATACCCACATATATTCCCCAAGACCCCTGCATCTAGTAGTAGAACTTAAATTTCGGGACAAAAATTTTCTAACAGGGGGAGAATGTGACAACCCTCATAATTACAGGTATCCGTACACTTAATTAATATTAATTTGTGCTTAATGATTGTGCTTAATTACAACTGATGACTTAAACTGCGTTATGATTTCTGTATCATACATACATATGCATCACATTTCATACTGTCACTCCATTTATTGCATACCAACTTTAGTGACAAACATGATGCACAAAGCACAGTTAGCACAGTGAGCGGATAACTCAGAATTATACTGACAGTGCCAGTACATAGACAGACAATGTTTTGAGGCCATGTGTGAGCCTGAGACAAGGCACTACACTAGTATGGAGTGTAGGGAAGTAAGGATCATAAAACTGCGTCACTAGGTGATAGTTTAAGTGCCGGAAAGTGCCTAAAACCCACCCAAAGTGCAGAATTTTGCATTAATCATTAAAATTCAGCACTTTAACATGCTAGTAACATGCAAAAATATGGCAAAATGGTCCTGTGTGCTTTCCTAAGTGTCGGGAATTAAAAGTGTCACAAAAAGTTACATAAAGGACACTATACGGAATAACTTAGCACTTTAACGGAACGGTATCTAACCGAACAACCAGACATTACCCGGAACACTAAAATATTGCAAAAAAACATTGTTTCACTTTTTCTGAGCTAGTTATGGTTCCCGAGCACTATAACACATTACATAATTCAAGTAACACACTAAACTCAAGATTTACACTTAACACCCTCCACTAATTAACTCTACCATCTAAAATACAATTTACCCCCCCCCCCCCTTGGCTGATTGATGGTTCATAGGGGCCCCACTCACCAAGATTTGTTAAATCTCCACTAAATCCTTCCATATCTTCTTCATTTGGATTTGTTGTGATTTAGTTGTACTTAGGGGGACACATTGACCTATGGATATTAAGGTTAGAGATTATATGTATCTATCATCTTCATCACATGACACATCACAAACTCACTCTCCTCCTCCCACAAAAAGCTACGGTCGTGAACCCCCCTATACACACCACCATTTTTGTTTCAAGTTCAAGCATTTCAAGTGTACTTCAAGGTGTTAGAAGGTGAATTAGGAGGCTCGGTGTTCTCGGAACTTGAAGGACCTCACTCGTTTGCTATTATCCTCCACATTTTCATCTTGTTCTTCCCTAGCTTTAAGCTAGTAGTAAGACTTATTTTGATCCTTGTTTACTTCATATTTATGGTGGTTAATAGATATATTATGATGAAATAACTAGAACACTAAAAGACTTGAATCTTGAATCATGAAACAAAAGCTTAGATAAGATGAAATATGATGAAATATGGTTGATATGATGTTGTTTAGTGAATGTATGATGTTTGCTTGATGATTACTAGAAATATGATGTTGATCATCATATGGAACTTGTTAGAGTATGATTAAAAACATGGTTTAACAAGTTAGGAGATGATTATGTGTTTCATGAAATAATCATCTTCTAGACTAAACATGAACTTGAAAGTAAAAATGATTTTCTTACAAAGTAATAAACCAAGTGAACTAGTAAACTTGTGAACCCAAGACTTGTGTATGATTTTCCAAGAAAAACCAAGTTAAAAAGATGATTTTGAAAGATCATAACTTTTCTTGCACTTACATTATTTTTGGAAATGAAATAAGTGTAGGAAGGCTAGTAAAACAAGAAGATGTTGTAAATAAATATTTTTGTAAAATGAGTTCACAAGTTGTAAACATCTAGAAATCCCGAGAATGAGATTTTAACGAAAATAAATATACTTTGGGAAGTAACTAAGGCTACTAAATATATTACCAAGTTACTACGCGCTTTTACGAAAACTCAAGTTCATGATATTATGTAAAGTGCATTGTTTTTGCACTTGGTAAGTGTAATATGGTTTAGAGATTCGTTGTTGATTGTTTGAATGATTTTCGAAAAGAAAATGATATGCTAAATAGCATGGACACCTCCATTTACAAAGGAAACTATGGCGAAATTTTCTAAAAATTCCAACACTTAGAAATTATTTTTCTAACAAGTGTTTACAAGTATGTTTTTAACTTTGTTTTTCAAAATAAACTTTGCCATAGGTTTTGTTACAAAAATACAAAGTATCGGAGGTTGGTTTTTGTTAATAAGAATGGACAAATATATATTTAGAATATATATCTTATAATAAGACGCTTGTGTGAATATTTGTATGATTTGTGAACTAGTTATATTATTTTAGGGTAAAATAATATATCTTAACAAAATACCATGGAAATTACAACTCCAAAATAATACCAAAAATCACATGGAATAAATATTTAAGTTACACACTTGATATTGTGAAACCGAACGCAAAAACGTAACTTATGGAATATTCCGGAAAATACTTTTACGAATATATATTTTTGGTAAATATTGTTTTGGATACAAGAAGTGAAAATATATTATTTTTGGGGAAAATATATATATTTTGGAATACGTTATTTTTGACAAATAAGTTATATATATATATATATATATATATATTCTAAGTGGGACTTAAAAATCTATTATTTTCGGAACTACAACATACATGTATGAAATATTCCCATCCTTGGGAAGGAAATACGAAGTTAAAATACTTGAGAAGTATTAATACGAAATATTGTTTAAACAATTACTCCAAACATTAAAAATAATTATTTTAACGAATAATTATAACTTGGAATAACATAAGAAACGCAACTCAAAACGTTAAACTCTAAGCAAAGGCACGGCCCGTTCGTCTAATAGACGTTAGTACACTGTAGGTAGTCGTGATTAGCTACGGAGATTTGAGTTGCCGGTACAAGACGCACTACTGTGAGTTCATGTCCCCGTTTTCTTTTAACTATTTTCAGTCTTATACTTCGGGGGTGAAATACATGTTACGACTATATACAAATGTTTTATACATGGTATGGTTAGCTTAAGGAGGGTTAATACTCAGATCATGTGAGTGGTGGGTACAACACTTAAGGCCATTAATCCTCGTCGTAGGACCGAGGGACATGAGTGATAGATCTATTTGGGTGTAGCGAGCCCACACCCATGAGGCCAGGGTGGCCCATAGAGGTGACTATGTCTTCCAGCCGGAGGCCCGGTACAAATTTGCTAGGTTTGAGTACTTCCTGCACCAATTCACACATACCATTGGCTTTGCAACCCATTGGTGATCTCTTTTTCCTTATTGCTACATACCAGATACTTTTATACATACAGACATACTTTAAAGGTTTATACACACAGACATACACATGAACTCGCTCAACTTTTTGTTGATATTTTTAAACTACATGTATTTCAGGGAACTAGTGGATCTGGAAGGGTATGCATGTGTCGTCAAGCTGCGTTTGAATAAAAGATGTTATCCATGGTGGTCGAGTTTAAGGGGTGTATCTTAATCCTAGACGGGATACACGTCTCTAAACTCTGGTTTTATTTAAGTACTTTTGTTGAGTCTTTATGAACTCGTTTCAAACAAGTATGTCATGGGTTGTAACCTAATTTGGTATTGATGTTTTCAGACAATGTCGTTGTGGTATTTTCTTAACTCTTTTAATGGATAAACATCTCGTGTTTTTTTATCATATAGCATTGTTATGATTGTTGCTATGGTATTAAGAAGTCACACCAAAAATCCACGCTTCCGCAAAAGCCAGGGTGTGACAGTTTGTAAGAACCATAAGAACTAATACATAAAATCTCTTAGGATCCTTCTCTGTTTCTGCTATATATATTTTTATTCTCGGACTTGTTATGTTTTCGTGACTCACTTAGGTAACCAAAATGATTTTTTTTGCGTTCACAATTTTAATATGTTCATTTAGAGTCATTAGTATATATATGGTTTGGGTTGTTTCAAAATTTTCGGCAACTTTTGGTAACCTGCAATCATAGAATGAAAAAGATAATCAAGAATTTGACCCTTGAAAATCTAAGTGTCATTAATATTTTTGTTCTATTTCACTTTTGTTGCAGTGGAAATTGACTACATATTTCAAAAGAAAGGAAACTTGTAAGCTATAGCGTTCGATTTCTATATACTTCATTTGCTTTCATTTCTAGCACCATGACGTTTCTCTAAGCTTTAATCGATGAGAATACTATCCGGTATGATTATTAATCTTATTATTAATATACACAATCTTATAATTAGTAGTATATTTTATACTTGTATTTAAAATGCTAAACTTCTATTTAATATTTTATCAACTGCATGCTTACTTTACTGTGACTACATACTTTATATAGATAATAATATTTTCTTTTTTTGGTTTTTTGAAAAGGGAAATTTGAACAACTCTTTGTTTATCCAGTATTTTTTATTTAAACTATATGAAATTAAATACAATCTTAAACCAGGATTACTAGTTACCTTCAAAACGCACGACCAAACACCCTTTATGACAGTCATATATAGAGGCTTATTACTTTGAGTTCACAACATTATATAAAATGCTTAAATTCCCGCCAAATCATTAGATGTTATGGATGTTGCAAAATGGAAATACTCATATTGTTCCTCAGAGGATTCATATAACCACTAAAAATTTAGAGCTACCTTTAGATTTAAAAGGTAAAGACAACTTCCTGACAACTCGTACCCGTACTTCTTTAACTGTGAAAGATAACTACAAAGGCAATCAATTAATAATGCTTTAAGGTCGTATAAATGGTATATGAAACACATATTAAAATTGATCAAAATGTCTAAAACCAAAACTATAAAATCCTAACCCAGAATCTATCAGATAAAGCTTTTTAAATTTCATTCACCCTCAAAATACATCAAACATTCTGGTTAAATTAGTGGTAGACTTCTTTCCTTCTTGTTATAGCATAAGTAGGACCTTTCTTACTTAATAGGGTAGCCTTTCCATACCATGTAAAAAGTGTACAAACATAACAACCACATGAAAATATGTGTATGGGAAAATTAAGCAAGATATACAACACATGGTAACATTTCGATAATAATGAACTCAATAAGCTTGCATGAGTTACATAAAACAAGCGCTCCATTAAAGGTGAATCGGACACCCAATGAACACCAAACACGGAATCGAACATCAAACTAAATATGGAATCGAACACCAAAGAACTAGAAGAGAATGAGGATCAAACTAAGAGAGAACACCAAACCTGCAATCGGACAAATCGAAATCTGGAATCCAACCAAAAGCGAACACTTCCAATCGCCGATTGAACTTGAATAGTTGGGTAGCTGATTGAAACCGAAAAGTCAGGATTTTGCATCTTGTGTGAATAATATGATAATATATTCTCTATTTTGAAAGGGGCAATTTTGTAATTTAGATAAAGAAGGGGAAATATGCAATTTTTAGTTTGGGTTAGGTAAATATGCAATTGTGAAGCATATTAAGGGGAAATATGCAATTATCCCGAACAATAAAGGGTCGGAAATCACTTTAAAAACCAGGGAACTAAGTTGAAATAACAAAAGCACAACCATTGAGCTGCTGCAACTTTTGTTGATATTTACATGAAGTAAATATTTTAACTTAAACCGGTGGCGGTAGCCTAATGTGATAGGACCCGACTTTCAGTTTTAAGAATATGTATAATGTTGGTTAATTAAGTATTTGTGGTGCAGAGTTCACTTGTCTGAGTTGCCATAGAGTGATGGACGCCCCTGTTATCACGGCCCCAGCCCCGGTTTGACCCGGTCAGGTGCCGCGGGACAGGAACCCGTGGTATTTATTAATTGATGCGACATCGGAAGATTTCAACAGGATCTTTTAAAACTTGAAAATGCCCGATTATTTAATTTCATAATTTGGGATAAACCCCGTAATTTACAATAGAGGAATTTAACTAGGAAATTCCCTGGTTTCCAAAACATGTTTATTCATTTTATTGAGCCACCTCTTCAAGCTTGTTAGTGCTCCGTAGCACGTTTTCCTTGATTTACAGCAGGTCGCCTGAAACATGTTTTAAAAATATTTTATCAATGGGGAAATACTGGCGAGTCACTCAATTTGATAAAATGACACATAGTTATAAATTACAGCATAAGAGCGATTACAATGGCTTTTATCTTATTTTTATCTGGCGCCGTGTCACCTGGTGACGATGGTCATACCACTATTGGGTCATTCCCCAAGTAGTGATGATTATCACTGTTAGGATTTATTAGCCTAACCGTGAGAAATTAGTAATGTGCACAATACCCCACTAGCCAGTGATTCAAGATAACCATGACTTAATTCCTGTAATTATAACTTTTGAAAATGATTGGAGTATTGTAAAACAATGTTGATAAAAAGAGAATGACTCACATTGCAGATTTATACGGGCAGAGTTTAGCCTACCGATTAGCCTTGTAACCTAATTTAAATAACAATGCATACGAACTAGGTCAGTAACTAATACAGCATTTACGATAACTCACGAGACTAAAACCCTCACAACGAATGACAAAGTGCTATACTTAAACATCCGTCGAATTCACGACTAATGACAAAGTATGGCCCTACTGTGGGCAGCACTTAAACATCCATTGGATAGTTTCAATCGATCGGACATTGAATCGTAGCAGCGATCGAGTTAATACCCTGTATCGTAGCAGCGCCTAGTTATCTTGAATTTGTGATTTCGACAGTATAACTTCGTTTTTGAAAGTTATTTTTGACACCAGTGAATAGGCCATGGTCGAATCTATTTATAGGTGAAATTTGGGTCTCACGCGGCCCGCGTGAGCCCACCCTTGATCTTTACGCGGCCCGCGAGGAACTCTCGTCGTAGACTAGGGCTAGCGTGTCATCAGTAGTGCTGCCACGTGTACGCCACGTGGCCTGGGAACGCTTATCCGGTCAAACATAGGTTGACGCGGCCCGCGTAAGGGTCTGCTTATCCTTTACGCGGCCTGCCTGAGAACCAGAAATCTTGATTTCTTGATTTTTCATGCCCGGTAGGGTTTCAGGGGTCCGGGTTTTTACTTAGGGGTTGTTTTGGGACAATTTTGAAGGTCCTTACATTCTCCCCACCTTATTTAAAATCTCGTCCTCGAGATTTACTGAAATAAGTGAGGATACTTTCGCTTCATCTCTGATTCTAATTCCCAAGTATACTCGGGTCCTCTTTTTGAATTCCATTTGACTTTGAGTAGCACTAGTCGCTTGTGTTTGAGAAACTTGATCTTCCTGTCTTCGATTTGTAGTGGCTTCTCAACAAATTTTAACTTCTCATTTACCTCTACATCTTGAAGAGGTATTACCAGAGATTCGTCAGATAAGCATTTCTTGAGATTGGATACATGAAATACATCGTGTACTCCAGCTAGCTCCTCTGGTAGTTGTAAGCGATAAGCAACTGGTCCTATTCGCTGTACTACTGGGAATGGTCCTACATACCTTGGACTCAGCTTTCCTTTCTTACCGAACCGAACTACTCCTTTCCAAGGAGAAACTTTTAATAGTACTTTGTCTCCCACTTGGAATTCTAACAGCTTGCGTCGATTATCGGCATAAATTTTCTGGCGATCTTGAGCCGTCTTTAATCTTTCCTTGATTTGAGTAATCTTATCGGTAGTTTCTTATACTATTTCAGGACCTGATAATTGACTTTCTCCTATTTCTGCCTAGCAAACTGGAGTTCTACACTTGCGTCCATACAGTGCTTCAAATGGGGCAGCTTCAATACTTGTATGAGTTATAGGAGAATTCAATTAATGGTAGGTGGTCATCCCAATTTCCACCAAAATCTATCACACATGCCCTAAGCTTGTCCTCCAAGGTTTGGATCGTCATTTCACTTTGTCCGTCTGTTTGAGGATGATATGCAGTGCTTAGATTTAGTCGGGTTCCCATTGCTTCCTGGAAACTCGTCCAGAAATGGGAAGTGAAACGACTATCCCTATCTGATACAATGGAGAGTGGAACTCCATGTAAGGATACAACTTCATCTACATACGACTTGGCTAACCTTTCCATGCTGAAGGTTTCTTTCATATGTAGAAAATGAGCTGATTTGGTTAATCGATCTACAATTACCCAAATCGCATCATTACCTTTTCTGGTTTTGGGCAACTTAGTAACAAAATCCATTGTTATGAGTTCCCATTTCCATACAGGCATTTCTAATTGTTGTAGTAACCCTGAGGGTTTCTGGTGCTCCGCCTTAACTTGTGAACAAGTAAGACATTTAGAAACATATCTAGCTATGTCCTTTTTCATTCCTATCCACCATAAATTATTCCTTAAATCTTGGTACATCTTATTGTTACCAGGATGCATGGTATACCTAGATTTATGGGCTTCTTCTAAAATCTTATTTCTCAATTCTCCTTGCTTAGGTACCCAAATCCTTTTCTTATGGAATCTCCAAATTCCATCAGATCCTTTCTCTAATTCTTTTACTCGTCCCTTCATTCCTTCAGCATCATCCTTGATTGCTATTTCCTGAACATTCTTCAGTTGTTCCATTAAATCTAACTGTAGATTTAATCTAAGAGCACGAACTCGCTTTTGCTTTTCATGATACTTATGAGTTAAGGCATCTGCAACTACGTATGCCTTTCCTTCGTGATATTGAATATCACAGTCGTAATCACTTAGGATCTCCATCCATCTCCTTTGCCTCATGTTTAATTCTTTTTGCCCAAATATGTATCTTAAACTCTTATGATCTGTATAGACAGTAAACTTACTTCCATACAAATAGTGTCTCCAAATCTTAAGGGCAAAAATTATGGCTCCTAATTCCAAGTCACGAGTCGTATAATTTTCTTCGTGCTTTTTCAATTGTCTTGAGGCATATGCAATTACTTTCTTGTGTTGCATTAGAACACATCCTAATCTGAGTTTAGAGGCATCGCAGTAAACTTCAAAATCTTCTGTTCCTTCTGGCAAGACTAGAATTGGAGCGTTTGTTAACTTTTGTTTTAGAATCCTAAAAGCCTCTTCTTGCCTGGTCCCCATTCAAACTTAACTGCCTTACATGTTAGCTTAGTTAATGGCACAGCTATTTTGGAAAAATCCTTAATAAATCGTCTATAGTATCCAGCTAATCCTAGAAAACTTCTAATTTCCATAGCTGACTGTGGGACCTTCCATTTGGTAATTGCTTCTATCTTAGAGGGATCTACGTGAATGCCTTCGTGATTCACCATGTGTCCTAAAAATTGCACCTCTTGTAGCCAAAATTCACACTTCGAGAATTTGGCGTAAAGTTTCTCTTCTCTTAACAAAGTTAAGAGTGCATGTAAGTGTTGACAGTGCTCATCCTGAGTTTTGGAATAAATAAGTATATCGTCGATGAAGATAATTACAAATTTATCCAAATACAGTTTACAGATGCGATTCATCATGTCCATAAATGCTGCAGGAGCATTTGTTAGTCCGAAGGGCATGACTGTAAACTCGTAATGACCATACCTAGTTCTAAAAGCAGTTTTAGGTATGTCTTCTTCTTGTACCTTCAATTGATGGTATCCGGAGCGTAAGTCGATCTTAGAAAAATACCTAGCTCCTTGAAGTTGATCAAAAAGATCATCAATCCTAGGTAATGGGTATCGATTCTTAATTGTAACCTTATTTAATTCCCTATAATCGATACACATTCTCATCGAACCATCTTTCTTCTTTACAAACAACACTGGAGCTCCCCACGGGGATGAACTAGGTTGTATGAACCTTTTGCTTAATAATTCATCTAACTGCCTTTTCAATTTTAGCATTTCGGTGGGTGCTAACCGATAAGGTGCCTTAGCTATCGGTGTAGTTCCAGGAATTAGATGAATTCTAAATTCGACTTCCTTATTGGGTGGTAATCCTGGTAGTTCTTCCGGAAAGACATCTGGGTATTCTGCTACTACAGGAATTTCTTTAAGTTCCTTACCTTTCGTGTTAATGATTACTGAAATCATATATATCATTTCTTGTTTTCTTGAATAACTTGCCAACTTCATTATTGAAATGAATTTTAGTGGCTTTCGTGGCTTATCTCCTGTAATCACCACTGATTCTCCTGTGGGTGTATGAATTTCTATGGAATTCTTATCACAAAGAATTCGAGCATGGTTGGCTACTAACCAATCCATTCCTAATACAACATCGAATCCTGCTAAATCCATAGGTAATAGGTTTGCAGAAAACTTATGACCTGATAGTTCTACCTTTCCTTCTCGCAAAACCTTATTTATTTTAACTGAATTCCCATATGCCGTTTCGACTGTAAAAATCTGCCTAAGGTTGGTTAGGGGTAAATTAAGAGCTTGGCAGAATGAAGTATTTATAAAACTTTGGTTTGCACCAGAGTCAAATAATACTTTTGCATAGACGTTGTGAACTAAGAACGTACCGGCTATCACGTCAGGAATTAGTTCTGCTTCCTGGGTAGTCAACTGGAAGGCTCTTGCGTTCTTCTTGGTAGCTCCTTCTGCAGGTTTAGCTTTGTTATCAGTTGGTTTGGCCAATTTAGGGCAGTCTGGCCTAAAATGTCCAGCTTCTCCGCAGTTGTAGCAGATTGTTGCTTTCTTCTTCCTACAATCTTCTTCTTGGTGCCCCGGGATTTTGCAGAAATTGCAATACCCCTTGCATCTTCCAAAATGCTTTCTTTTGCAGGCATTGCAAAATGGAATAGTGGAAGATTGCCCAGTTCCCTTCCTTTTGAAATTACTACGGTTACCCACACGGAAACCCTGAGTAATCTTTTGGGCTACTTCCTTCTTCCGATTTTCTTCTCTTGTATGTATCAGCCCGTCAGTTAGGGTGTTAGCTAATTCCACAACATCGTCAATTATACGAGGTCTCACAGCTTTAACGATATCACGGATTTTGCCAATCAATCCCCAAATATAGCGGGAAATAAGCACCGGCTCTGGCGAAGCCAGGGTTGGTACCACTCTCGCATACTCGAAGAATGTCGAAGTATACCCTCGACAGTCTACATCCAGCATTCGGTGGTTCAAAAATTTATTTGTCATTTGTTCCTTTTCATACTCGAGACAGAATTTTCTTTCCACTAGCTGCTTAAATTCTTCCCAACTCATGGCATAGGCCATATTTCTTCCTTTAGCTTGAAGTACCGTATTCCACCATTCTAGCGCCCCTTCTTTAAAAAGATGCGACGCGTACATGACCTTGTCTTCCTCGACACATTTACTTATCATAATTACTACTTCGGTTTTCTCCAACCAACGCAGTGCCGCAGTCACCCTTCATTGCCTGCAAATTCAGCTGGTTTACAGGCAATAAATTCCTTGTAAGTGCAACCAGGCATTGCAGCTTTTATTCTTTTTAGACTTGGGGCTTGTAGTATATTATCGTTATTGTTGTTGTTGTTACCGCCTTCGTTTACACTATTACTGAAATTGTCACCGTGTGTGCGTTTGCTAGGAATAATTTGTTGAGGTTCAACTGGATTCTGGGCAGCAGCAAGTATTGCGGGAATAGCATTGGCTATTCCTTGAGCAACGGTATTTTCGATATCTTGCCTATTTAGAAATTGATCTTCATTGTTATGCTCAGATTGATTAACTTCATTATCGGGTTCATTACCAGCATGTGCCATCTGGTAACTAATTTATATAAGTAATTAGTATAAAATAATTAATAACCAAACATAACAAAATAATCACATAATCACGTAAACAAATATAGCCAAAATTGTCGATCTTTCGACTGCCATTTTTATATATTATAATAGGCATCCGTACAAACTGGTTATCTTACAATAGTTTTATTTAAGGTATTTCACATAATTATATTTTGATTATTATATTATTATTAAACACATGCTTCCACCACATACTATCTCCTCAGTTGGTATTTTTAGAAATGACGTTCCCTCTCGTCGTACTTCCAGGAGATCTGTTCTCCCACTTCCCGGATTCTATTCCCGGCATCCACCAGCTCCTCGCCAAAATGGCGGAGTTCAGCCAAATTCTCATTGCTCATTGGGGGGTTTGGTGTCGGCTCTGGGTCGAACTGAGGGAAAAAGGTATAAGGGTTATTGAGGAGGTTCTGAAACTGCCAATCGTTGGTCCACCATTCTTCCATTTCTCCTAGAGGTCGGGTATTGACAAGGGGATCTGGAATGGCTGGTTCCAAGTTTACTGGAAGTTGGGTTTCAGCAGGATAAGGGAAGAGGTTTTCATTAATAGGCCTAAGGATATCACAACTTGCCAGTATGCGATCTAATTCCTCCTGCAATGGTAATTCCTCGGTTTGCCTAGAACTTTCTCCAATTTCTATTCTTGCTTGCCTAGAACTTTCCCCAATCTCGATCCCTTTTCCTTTATCAATGGGATTTTCTATCTTGGTAACTTTCCTAGTTGTTGGTTTCCTTCTGCGCACACGCCTCCAACCTACAATTCTTCTCCTTTTCTTTGGCTTGGGTTTCTCCGGAGGCTGGGCTTGAAATTCCATAGGCTCTTCCACATCGGCACAATATCCAGTAAAGTCTTTGGAAACTTCCACATTAACCGGATAGAGATTGAGATTTTCGAGAGCTTCAGACAATTCATTCATGTTGTTTTAGCATTTATGAAGAAACACACAAAATTCTTGGTTAAAATTTTGTAAATTGAATTTTAACATAATCATAGGAAGGCAATTCGAAAAGTTAAATATTAATAAAACTAGGAAATATTGCGATTATAAATTACAACTAAAAATAAAAATATACTAGGGATAATTTATTTTGGTCCATCTTTTCTTACTAAGTTTAATAGTTTCTGATTCTATAGATGCTGGTACTAGTTTGGCGATTCGACTATAGGTTAGCATTTACTGTTGTAGTAGCTAACATATAGAGATCTGTCCATTTTTCATCTAACTCATCTTCCCATGGTGGGTTATTGCCTATTTCCTGAGTTTCCTTATTACTCATCACTTCTTTTGATTGTGACTTCTTTATTTTCTCTTGACTTTTTCTAATAATCCAATTTCTTTTATTAGAGGTAAGTGGTTTCTCAAACTGTGCCTTACGGACAAATAGTCCTTCCTCAGTTTCTGCCGAGTATCTTGAGGAATTTGATTGGGATGAGAATCCCTTATCTTTTGGTACACTATCTAATTGACGATAGATGTCCGAAAGTCTTTGTTTACCCATACTGTAACTAACAAGTAGTCAGTTAAAAAAAAACACATAATCATAATATGGAAATCAGTAAGATTAAGTATTTCTTAAATACTTAATAGGCTTAAATCCGTGGCTCTGATACCACCTTTTCCTGTCACGGCCCCAGCCCCGGTTTGACCCGGTGAGGAGCCGCGGGACAAGAACCCGTGGTATTTATTAATTGATACGACAGCGGAAGATTTCAACAGGATCTTTTAAAACTTGAAAATGCCCGATTATTTTATTTCATAATTCGGGATAAACCCCGTAATTTACAATAGAGGAATTTAACTAGGAAATTCCCTGGTTTCCAAAACATGTTTATTCATTTTAATGAGCCACCTCTTCAAGCTTGTTAGTGCTCCGTAGCACGTTTTCCTTGATTTACAGCAGGTCGCCTGAAACATGTTTTAATGGGTTGAAATGGTACGGCCCAAGACAAATGAGAGCCCATTCGACCTTCTGTTAATGGAAATGATGTGAACCAAGTGATTGAACCCACTTAAAGTCATCTAACTGAAATTGTTGTTATTTCTAATTAGTGGGATTCCCCCGCGCTTCGTGGCGAGAATTCGGTTAGTATCAATTTGGTTCGTTACGTTACGGTACCGACACTTTTGCTATAGTAATTGAAAAAGAAAACCCAAATTTGCTAAACGGTCTGACACATGTTTTGCTATTGGTATTAGTACGATGCTGACAATTACTATAGCTTACGATACCAAAAACAGTTTTTTTAATACAACTCGTTTTCAATAAACCTTATGAAATAAAAAAAAAGTTAATTACACATTCGTATTCATCTCGTTTTAAAAGTTAATGAAGTGAAACATCAAATTAAATGTAATCTAAATGGGTCAAAGACGTATAAAAAAATTTGTATATATGAAAATATACAATTCATTTAGTGATATTTAATAGGGTAAATTACACTTTTCGTCCTTTATGTTGTATCGGATTGCAATAGATGCCCTTTAACTTCAATAATTACAGTCACAGTCCTTTATTTGTAAAACCTGTTACAGCCTAGGTCCTTTGGCCCTAACCTGGTTAAAATTTTTAGTTAAGTTAGGCATGTGTCTTGCACATGAGGGTATGTTAGTAATTTTACTAGTATATTTTAAATATATATTAAAAACAAATATAAATCAGATTTTAAAATAAAATAATATATATAAAAACAATCTCTCTCAGCTCTCCACCCATCTCTCCAACCAAGCTCCACCCCTACCAACAAATCCACCGCCACTACCATCACCAAAACTCGCCCACCAACCACCATCACCACCAAATCCCCAAAACAAAACAAAACTGAAGCCGTCATAGTTCCCCAAAGATTAGCCATGACATCAACCCTTGAGCATCGCCACCACCATCCACGGTTGTTGTCGGAAATACGTCCACCGCAGTCACCGACAAACAACCACAACACTTTATCTCCAGTCCTAAACGGCTACCAAAACTGATTACCACCACAAAAATCAACACCACTTACGATAACCCTTAACCCCCAACCCTAACTACTACAACAAAAATCAACACCACTGGCGATAACCCCTAAGGGTGGAGGGTATGGTTAATCACTCTAGGGTGATTGAGTGAAATCCTACCCAATAATATTATGCCATGTCAACTCTCCATTCCACTCCCCATTTTGCACTCAATCAGGGGGTATGGTTAATCACCTTAGGGTGTTTGAGTTATATATTTTTTATTTTCTAGAAATTATTCATAAATAAACAAAACATATTTTAATGTAAATAAAGGAACTTTTAATAAAAAAACACATTACATAAAATTAAAATAAATAACATGACATTAAAATATAAAAATAAATTTAAAAAAAACCTAATTTAATTATTCGTTGTCGGAATCCGCCAAAAGATGGGGTAAATCTTGTTCTCCAAGATGCTCCACAAGATCATATTTTAGTCTATAATGCGTATCTTCATCAATGAGCTCGTTATAAGCTGTGTCTTCGAAAATGGGCTCGACTGGAGGATCCCGAATATGTACCAGTGCAATCGCGTTTCCGTCGTCTTTTAGAATCATATTATGCATAATAATGCACGCATATACGACCATCCTAATTTTTTTAACACTCGTAGCACGCATCGGGCGTTGAAGTATATGCCATTTTGCCTTTAAAACACCAAAAGTCTGCTCCATGTCTTTTCTTGCCGCCTCCGGTTGCCTCTTGAACTTCTTTTCTTTTACAATGTTAGGATACGGAAATGATTTCACAAACACGGACCAAGTAGGTTAGATTCATTCGGTAAGATAGTATCCGTTGGACACATTCTCCAAACAAAATGTGTACAATCAAGACTACCCAACATCC
The DNA here is from genome assembly GCA_030545235.1 of Helianthus tuberosus. Classification (NCBI taxonomy): domain Eukaryota; kingdom Viridiplantae; phylum Streptophyta; class Magnoliopsida; order Asterales; family Asteraceae; genus Helianthus; species Helianthus tuberosus. The sequence goes on along the minus strand of CM060351.1, from coordinate 32,379,199 downwards.
CAGGAAGTTGACATTTCTCCTCATGAGCTTGGTACAAGAGCGCAACGTCGTGGCTAGTAGGTCTACGTAAAAACTCGGAAGCGTATAAATTACATACCGTTTCGCAAAAATATTCTAGACTTTCTCGGGAAGTCCTTGTGGACATATTTAAATACTCGTCGGACTCGTCTGGAGCGTTACCGGTTGCTAGTTGCTTAATCGCCGAAGTAACTTTTTGCATCGATGTAAAACTCTTCCTACCACTAGCATCCGCGGCATCTTGAAACCACGAGTTATTCGCTTACAAGTCACTCAAAATTTTTAAAAACAACCTTTTGGACATACGAAACCTTTGACGAAAAACCTTTTCGTTGAATACGGGCTCCTCGACAAAATAATCTCTCATAAGGTTTTCGTGACATTTCACTCGATCTCGTCGGACAGATTTCCTTTTTTCTAGAAGTGCCCGTGTCTTCCAGTTGAGCGGCTTCATTAATAAGATTTTGGAAAAAAAATTAAACTACTATCGCTCGAGGAAGAATCATCGTCTTCACTAATATCAAATGGAATGAATAGCGGTGGTATATCATCCATTGAAAAAATAGAAGTGAATTTTTTTTAAAAATAGAGTTGGATGGAGAGATTTTTGAAAGAGTTGTGTGTTTTAAATTGATTGAAAATATGGGTTTTATATAAAAAAAGGGAAACGGTCAAAAAATTAACGTTCAAAAATAAAAATAACGGTCAAAAATAGGGGAAACGATCAAAAAAAATAAATCAATCACTCTCAATCAATTCGGTGACCTATCACCGATTTTCATACCCTCTCTCCAACTCACCGATCAACTTCATCAACCGGGTATAGTCACCGATCCGTGACTCCCACTCCCCGCAATACTCACCGCACATTATACCCTCCACCCTAACCCCAACCCTAATTACCACCACAAAAATCAACACCACTGGCGATAACCCCTAACCCCCAACCCTAACTACCACCACAGCCTAGGGTTTCAAATCAGAGCACCTACAACACCACCGCCCTTCTATATGTTTCCACACATTAAGGGGTGCAACTATTTCTTGGATCAACTAGAGTACTTACAAGAACAAAGGAATTGGAGATTGTATTAATTTTGACCATATTTGTTGGTCGTGGTATTAAAAAAAGTCACAATTTGAAAATAATTCAACTAGCATAGCTATTGTTCTGTTGAGAATTAAAAAAAATAAAGAAATCTGATCTTCAATCGAGTCATTGTTTTTTAGTTTGAAGGTAAACTATTTGATTACGATTCTGCCTTCATTAGCTGTGAGCCTGGTTTCAATTTTATAATAATAATTACTAGGTTAGAACCCCGTGTATTACACGGGTTGAATAAATATAACTTTATAAAAAAATTACATCTTTAAAAACGTGTACTGCATGTGTTAAATAAACACGTGTATTACACGGGTTGATTAAATATAATATATTTTTTTAACACATATGGTCGTCAAGATATGTTTTTAACACATATGGTCATCAAGATATGTTTTTAACACTTGTGATTAATTGGAAGATCACCCTAATATGATGTTATAGTTTTACTTTCATATTTGATTAGGTTAGTATAGTAGTAGCAGAGGAATTAACAACAAATATTTTTTTTGCTCCTTTTGAACTACTTGTGATTGATTAGAATTTGGAAATAATTCTTAACTCAGTCCAGTTCGTCATCAGTTTCATTACCCATCGGTTATTAGATAGTAAATAAAGATAAAGATTACAAACTTTTATATAAACAATTAATACTATCTTTATCTTTATAAATAATAAAAACGTTAATATATAGTTTTAAATTTTATTAATTAATATATGGTTATCATTTATCCTTATTATTATCGTCAAAATATTTTAATTTTAATAATTAATATATGATTATCAATTATCTTTATCTTTATCATCAAAATTTCTTCTATAAATTTTAATTGAGAACGCCTCATAAAACGACATGTGTCCCCAAAGTGGTTTCTTTTGCGGCGGGGGGATTCATTAGTTATATATCATGTTAGATGAAAGGCAAATGTTTCTCACATGATCACAAGCCTGTGTGTAAAACCGAGAAAAAAATAACTAAGTCGATCTCTGACTCGCACGTTGCGACAGACCTATCAAACGGGGAAAAATAGACGCCCTGCGACGGACATTTCAAACAGGAAAAAAATAGATGAAAAACCGTTGAACCCCACATGCACGTTGTGGCGTGTTAACTCGGAAATTTAGAACGACGCGTTAAACAGAGAACTTATGAAAGATGAAAATCATATAAGAGACTAAAGTTGAAAGTAAAAAAAATATTGAGATTAAATTGCAAAAGATGAAAAGCTTTGGGTTGAAAGTGAAAAAATTAAAGGTGTTTAATTGCAAAAGATGAAAACTTTTGAAATTAGAAGTGAAAAACCAAATTAATCAAAGGGGTTAAAATACCAAAAATTGAAACTTTAGATTTAAATTTGCAAAGATTGAAACTTTAGAGTTAAAAAAAGAAATCAATTTCAAATTATGAAAACAAAAGAGATAAATAGATTTAGTTAAATTGATGTTTAATATTATTATTATTATTATTATTATTATTATTTTATAAAAGAGATAAATAAAAATTAAAGGGTGAGAAATTACCAGAGAATGACACATGTCCAAAAATGATTTTTGTTTATTAGTATAGAAAGATTATATATGTATATACTAGGTTATAACCTCGTGTATTACACGGGGTTGAATAAATAAATTTTATATACTAAATAATAAAACAATATATCTTTAAAAACCTCCTTTATTGCACGTGTTGAATAAATATAATTTTATATATTAAATAATAAAAAGTTATGTCTATAAGAACCATATTGTACGGATTGAATAAATGTAATTTTATATACCAAATAAAAAAGTTATATCTTTAAAACCATGTGTATTACATGGGTTGAATAAATGTAATATTTTTTTACTAAATGATAAAATAATACATCTTTAAAAAAACCTCATTTATTACACGGTTTGAATAAATGTGATTTTATATACCAAATAATAAAAAAATTACATCTTTAAAAATATGCGTATTACACGGTTTGAATAAATGTAATTTTTTGTACTAAATAATAAAAACATATATATCCTTAAAAAACCCCATTTATTGTACGAATTGAATAAATCTAATTTTACATATCAAATAATAAAAAGTTATATATTAAAAAACCTCATGCATTACATGGGTCGAGTAAATGTAATTTTGTATAGTGAAAATAAAAATATTTAATATATTAATACAAAATTTGGTTTTCGTGATAAAAATATATTATTTTGTTGTTGCAAAATTTGTTAACGAAGTCTCAATAAATGTAACCCTTTATTTAAAACTCCGTAAATATAGAAATGATAAATAATATTAGTTAATTTTATTTGAAGTTTCGTAAAATCTATTTGATATCAAACTAAACAAAACGTACAAATATATAGTTAAGATCAAATTAGATAACTAAGTTTGAATTTGAAGTAAATAGATAAATATAAAAGTAATAATTAATTGAGTTAATTACTGTTTTCGTCTCTGTGGTTTGTCAAAAATCACTATTCCAGTCCATTAGTTAAAAAATTACGATTTCGGTCCCTGTGGTTTCACTTTCGTAACCATTTATGTCCCTGTGGTTTCAATTTCGTAACAATTTCAATCCATTATTCTGTTAAGTACAAGGATTGAAATGGTTACGGGGTAGACTGAAATAGTTACGAAAGTGAAACCATAGGGACTGAAATCGCAATTTTTAAACTAATTGACTGAAATAGTGATTTTTGACAAACCACCGGGACGAAAATAGTAATTAACTCTAATTAATTCAAATAAATAATATTATACATGAGAAGGAGATTAAACTAAATAATAATTATCCATAAGTTATTAAACTAAACAATATTTAATAGGAGGGTTATCTATAGTCAATTAGAAGAGATTAAACTATAATAATTATCTATAAGAGATGGCCTAATATAATGATAAGTGTCCTCAAAGTGGTTTCTTTTATTATATAGTATAGATTAGTGAGAAGTTATTTTTTGTGTGGTTTTTTTTTTAAATGCAGCGACTTTTGTTTTGGTTTTTTTATGATGGGCTTTATGTAGATGTTAGTGGATTGGATTCTTCATGGTGAGATTATGAGTATAAAGAATAATGGATATCAATAATATCATAGCTACAGCTGAGGGTGTCGAAGTAGGGGTTGATGGTGGTGGCTGTCACAGTGGCGGTGGCGGTGGGGTTGGTTGGAGGGGGTTTAAATTACACTTTCCGTCCTTTATACCAATTAAATTACTAACATACCCTCATGTATAGGGCACATGCCTAACTTAACTAAAAGTTTTAACCAGGTTAGAGTCAAAGGACCTAGGTTGTAACGAGTTTTACAAATAAAAGACTGTGACTGTAATTATTAAAGTTAAAGGTCATCCATTGCAATCTAATACAAAGTGTAATTTACCCTGTTTAATAAGTACACAATCGCCAATGATCTCTAGATCAAGTGGTGGAGGGCTTGCATTTCTCTTGAGAGATGCAGGCTCGACTCCCACTTGGTGCAGAGTGAGGCACTGGTGGACAATGATAGGAGACACAGGGAAACCTGGGTTGAATCCTTGAGCCAAACGGGTTTTACCGGTAATTTCACCGTCGTGCCACGGGCGGGTGGGTTACCGGGTTTTCCCCGGAATTGGTGGTGGACTCGGGCTACTCTCGGAGTACTCCATTTGTCCAGTGCATGCCCAAAAAATGCTCAGGATTGAGTTTGTTTGCCGTTAAAAAAAATAAGTATACAATCTTAAACATACATCTTTGATTTTTAAAATTCATGTAAATATCTCACAAGGAAGACAAAGCGAAAGCAAAGATAATTTAGTTTCTAAATTTCACTCCTTTATCTTAACCTTCTTTATCACTTCAGTGTTCACTGGCACCACCACAAATTGCAACGACTACCACCACCTCCTGTGGACCGACTCCTTCCCACCACCGCCACCAGCATCATCGTCTACAAACATTTCTCTACATGACCACCAGCCTCCACCGCCACCGCCACCGTCCTACCGTCTTCCTGTCTCTTCCGGTGAGATACTTCTCGCTCTGTGATCGTGAGTGGGCATCAGTGGTTGATGGTGTTAATTTGTAGAGAGAGAAAGATGGAACATAGAGAAATGACAACCTAAAGAGCCAAACAAAAAAACTGCAGGTTTGTATCATCGTTCAAATTAGCTACATATTTCTCCAGTTAATACATCCATTTGCTGAAATCTGTTGTATCCTTGAAGAACTTACGCTATATATATGCTTATTAGTTCTCGCTCTGGTAAAAACTTGAAGCAACTTGTATATTAGGTCTTTTTTTGGCACTTTTACAAGGAAAATTTGGGTGTAATATGACATTATGGCTCTAATCTCGCATACAATGTTGTGTTTATTAGGTTTTGCACTGGATATTTTATACTGAAAGTGTAGAGAGAGGTTAGAATTGATGCACATGGTGTGTTCGAGATTAGGGTTTGAAAATGGGAATGGTAGAAGGTGTATGATAGCAAGCTCCACTGATTTATGGACGTATAATGTAGCATTGTTGTAAAAATCAGGATTGATCGCCGATTGTTTACCGATTAAATTTCACTTAGTCGGACTTAAAATTGGTAATCTGTTAAAGACTTAAAGGCAGTCAAAATCGGTTGAAATTTGGTCAAAATCTTCGATGTATTTGAAAAAATATTCTTATTAATCCAATCCGATTAGTAAGTTTGGAAAATTATATATCAAATTTTTTGTGTGTATATATGTATATATAATTTTTCTTTTGAAAAATTACATATAAAATTCCAATCCGATTAATCCCTATTAATCGTTAGTCAGAACACCAGCACCTGCTGATTTTTACAACCATGTAATGCAGGTTACCTTAGGGTTTAAACCTAGGTATTGGTTAATGTGTTTATGTTTATGAACATGAATATTGTATTATCAGATCGGGTTTCATATTCTTTGATCATGTTTTGGTGATGTTTAAGTAATCAGCGTTTCACCTGGTGAAACAAAGGGTGTCCACCAGGTGTTTGTGTTTACTATTGGTTTATTTAAAATCAGTTCCGACTCGTATACTGGATTTTGTGTATATATGTTGATTTTAGTTATGCCCCTCTTGCGGTGTGCACATATAATGTATATATGTGTGGGCGCTGGGGGGGGGGGGGGGGGGGGGGGCAAAAGTGAAATGGTACTAACTTTAACGTTCTTTTACTAATTTCGTGAAAATAACGTTAAAAGCGGTGGATGGTTAATCATGCATCATGTGGTAGCGTTGATAGCTGAAAGACACGAGGGTACATGCACCAATTGGTCTCTGTACCGATTGTTGTGTGCCTTAGGTCCAAGGCTTGATACAAAACTACAATCGAGCCGGGGGTCTCATTGGAAGCAGCCTCTCTATTCCTACGGGGTAGAGGTAAGGCTGTCTACATCTACCCTCCTCAGACCCTACCTTAGCTTTGCTATTGGTGGGATTTACTGAGTATGATGATGATGATGATGTTGATTTTAGTTCTCTAGTATTTGCAGGTTCCTTACTGATGGCAAAGAAGAAGAAAATTGAGAAACAGATGGGGTCCGGTCCTTCGAGGAGGTTCGATAGACGTAAGAAATGGTTGAGATTACCAATTTACCAAACATCAAGTCAACAAAAGAGAAGTTCAAAACAGAGTTCAGAAGATGTTAATGAATATAAGAAAATTGAAAAGCCGGATCCAGATGTTGGTGCTAGGAAAAGGAAGAGAATAAGAATTGAATCAGGTGCCTATGTTTATTCTGCATTATTCTTTTTTTTCTGTCAGATATACCATAATCTATTATACAATAGATAGTACTACAATGTGAACCACAACGTTTGACATGTTCTTAAATTATGAACTTATGGCTATTCAAGTTTAGTTTTTTTTCTTGATAGCAGTCTTTTAAATATGTAATGTTTTCAGTTTTTGTACACATTTAAAATTCGGAAAGAATTGATTGACATTCTTTTCCCTGTTTGCGAGATGGTGATGAAGAGGATCTACAAGTGGAAGACAGGTCACCTCAAACTAATACTAGAAGGAACACATTCCACACATCATCATACAGGTGATTTTGGTTTTTTAAAATAATCACAGTATCACTATTTTTGGCACATATTAGTTCATGTAATTTTGAGACTGTCAACTCCCAGAAGCACAATGATATTGTGTGCTGTTGGTATTTTCACTAAATATTATCAGGTCCTGTCCCTCGCTTGTCTCATGGATGCTATTTTATTATTATCTGTTTATCTTTTTGTTTTACAAATTTGAATATGGTTTAGCGTATGACAGGACCAATGGGTGTCATTAGAATATAAACCATGCTATAAGCCTCCAAATTAGGCATAATCTTAATGTAGTTGAGTTTGTTATTCTTTCATCCTTCCATGATGTATATATATAATCATATTAGAAACTAGAAACAAGTTTACAACCTTAGTTATTTTCATAGTATCATTTGTGCATCCCACATTGATAAGTTACTCTTAACCTGCAGGATTGAAAATGATTTACAGAATCAGGAAGAACTTGACGCAGGTTAACAATGAATGGGACGAAAAGAGGGCGAGTTTAGAGAATGATTTCAGATTGGATAAATGTTTAATCCATGCACTTCACATGAATCCTTCGATAAGATCTGAAAATTTTAGAAAGAGAATTTGCCAACGAATTGGAAGAACATGAAAAATATTGGGAGACTTGCCTTGACCAGTTAAAGGCAACAACGCTGGTAGCCCTGGGACAGATGGCGCCTGAGAATAAATTTTCTTTTCATGGGTCCCAACATGGTGGCCCCCACTTTACCTGAAACTCCAATTGAAGTGCAAAGTCATGATGAACCTGTGTGTGAAGGTGCTAATGGAATGAAATCTACTGGTTCTCATACTTCCGAAAAAGAGATGGTTGATGCAACAGTATCAAGTGAGCAGATTGGAAAAGTTCCAGACTTCCAGTTCCAGCTCAGCGGCTTGCTGATGACATGGAGGTTGATGTGCCGGAAAAAGCTGACTCCAGTCATGAAAATTCTAAGGGAGGTACTAGCAGTCCTGATGTGTCACTTGCTGTTGAAGACCATAATGAGACAGGTGTGAATGATATGACGCCACAATCACATGGTGACGTTGAAATACAAGCTGGAAATTACAACAAAGAAAATGTGCAAGATGGCGTTGTAGGCCTTGATACATCATATGTTGTGGAAGACCGTCATGAAACTTTTGATAATGTAGCACCCGAAGTTGAATCTGATGAGAGGGGGACGCCAGCTGGCACCGTTGGTGATCTGCAACCGACAGGTGCCAGTCAACTTGATCGGATCATTCCAGATGATGAAACTACCGACCCAACAATTGCTGAAAATCCAACCCTTACTGTGTCAGAATCTGGAAAAGTTTTGGAAGAAAATCTTGCATCTGCTACTAAGACACCTCATGAGGCACAACCGCCTCGTTTGGTTACGTCGGTTTCACCCGTACCACTGGTTAATGTTTGATAACCTTACCAACGAAGTGAGCCCTCAAATGCCCAATCAAACTCATCCACTTCAAGCTGAAGTAGTGCGGTTATACACAGTGAGAGAATGTAACGAAGTTCCATCGAGAAATGGTCAGTCATATTTTTTTGTATTGATAAGTTGACTCATGTAGATCGACTTTTCATCATCCTATCTGTATTGTTTTCGTTCAGAAACAAAGGCTGAATACCGAATGTGAAAAGGAAATAGCGGAAATTGTTGCTGAAATAAGGCTCAAGTATGAAGCTAAACATGTAGAAGCAGATGCAGCTTATAACTCAAAAAAGATGGAACTTGAACAGACTATTGGCCGAAGCTTTCAGATGTAGGGGTCAAGGTATTATATGGAAAAATGATATATAAATAAAAAAATTGTAGGGTAAATTACTTTTTGAGTCCCTGTGTTTTATGGGTTTTAACTAGTTGAGTCCAAAAGCAAAAAGTTTAACGACCTGAGTCCTCATAAGCATTTTCTTTAACCATTTGAGTCCAAATTTCTAACACTGTTAGAATTATTTTGTTAAAATTTGTTAAATGACCAAATTACCCCTACCTAATATCTCTTTCTTCCTTATCTTTCTCTCTCTCTCTCATCAGACTATCCCCACCGCACCGCACCACCACCGCCACTGCACCGCCACCATCAACCCCACCATACCTCTTATTTCGGTCACCCAATCGAATAATCTCAGTAACACCAGCAAACAAAACAATTTCACAAAAAAACCCATAAATTATTCAAACCAAAACCAAATCATTAATTTTGCCTTTAAAGGACCCAATTCAGAGACTGCTGTCTCCCTGCTTTGCTAAACATCTGATCCATTTTCGCTTTAGCATCCGCAGATATCACAAATTGCATAATACCTATAAGGAAGTAATTCAAGAAACCAAGAAATAAGGTAGTTTCATTAAAGCGAACTGAATATAGCCACACACTAAATGAAAACAGAGATGTGAATGACTAACTTCATGTTTGGTGGACACCCAAATATGAATGTTAAAGACCGAGTAAACAAATCAGTTGTAAATGAAGAACTTACCACTTAATTCATCGAGTCTGGCCTCGGATTTCTTTTGTAACTCGGTCTTTAACTTCTGAATGTCTTCTTGAGCCAAACGACTCTCATAGTCCCTAATTGCTAGTTTCAGAATGTCCCTAATTCGTAACTCGGTATGCTCTGTTTTTTTGAAAAGAACCCGACGATTCAGAGCGGAACGAACGAGACCAAAACAAAGTGTTTTTTTTTTTTGGGTTTCCGGTGACGGGGTTTCTTTTTGGTGGTTTTATTTGGCCGGATCTTCAATACCCAGCACTGATAGCTGCTCCTGGATCTGCAATACCCATCCCGACAATCGCCGCCGTCTAGATTTGCAATACCCAACAAGTTTCGCTGAACTTTCTTGAGTTGGAGAGGGTGGTGGATGTGTTGTGGGGGACTGGGGAGGGTGGTGATGGTGCGGTGGTGGTAAGATGGTGGAGTGAGAGAGAGAGAGAGAAGAGAGAGAGTGTGTGTGCAGATTGCAGATTTGCAGGTGGTATTATATATATATATAATTTTATTTTATATAATATTAAAATCATGCATTAAACACTTGTTCTTATACTCTTGTGCATATAAGACTTGTACTTTGTGTGTAAATGACCAAATTACCCTTGTAGTTAACAAACTTGGTGGATGGAGTTAGAAATTTGGACTCAAATGGTTAAAGAAAATGCTTATGGGGACTCAGGTCGTTAAACTTTTTGCTTTTGGACTCAACTAGTTAAAACCCAAAAAACACAGGGACTCAAAAAGTAATTTACCCAAAATTGTATATTGTTTTCGCTTTGTCAGTTTTAATGGAATATTGTTTTCATTCTTTTCAGACTCTCGGACTGAAATAATGCCAGCAACTGCCTAGGTTATTGGTTTCACCTTCTGTGAGGATTTTCCATGGTCAGTCTTCAGGAATCCAGCAGCCACTACAACCACCATCGTCACGGCCGCCTCTTCAGATAGTTCACCAACCAGCAGCTCTGTTCTCAACCACACTGGGCAGGCTACGACCACTACCTGCTCTCTTGCATTAGCTGATCAACCGATTGAGGCTCCTCTTTATTTTTGCAGTACGCAACCCAAAGGGCACCACTACTGTTCTATGCCACCAACAAAGGTAACTCTCGACCGTTTATAGAAAATCTGGCAACTGAAACTTGAAATTTGTTTTTTTTTTTTTGGGAGGGGGGACTCCGGCACCTAGGAATAAAGTTGGGAATTGAATAGTGTTCACAAATTGAATGACTTAGTCCACAAATTGGGGTTCGGCCCGATACTCTAGGGCCGCGGTTATTATTTTCTTTTGCCAATTGTTTTTGTCTGTGGCCAGACTTGTATATGAACTTTAGGCCCAACGGTGGTTTCGTAGCCCACACGTGCAACCGATTCGTTTGCTCTTTATTTCATTTGTTCTACTTATTTGGAGTAAATTATGTATTACTATATCCCCAATTCTTTTTGATTCACTGAATTAGTCATTTTGTTCAAGATTTTAAAGCAGGTTCAATTTATGTCAATATACATAGAATGTGTTGTTTGTAAATCTCTATTTTATAATATTATGTACAGTGAAGTGATTCACTGCTTTGTGAAGTCCTATAAAATATATTTTTAAATTAAATTCAGAATATACTTGAAAATATATTTTATAGAGATGGTTTCAGACGTGTTGGATAATAAATCAAACGAGTTGACGTCAACCCGCGCGTTGCGGCGGGGTGTTGACTAAAAACATTATTTTTCTTGTTGTGTTACCCCTAGCTTACACCAAACAATGACAACAACGAAATCCTATGCTATTGTCAGGTTTATATATTAACCTCAAACAAATCATATTTGAACACGTATACCTATGACTTCGACTTTTAAACAAACTAAATAACTTAAATGATAGGGTGGGATGTTGGGTCCAATTAGCAAAGTCATTGTAGTTAAGGTGTTGTTCCCCTTGAGGTCAAAGGTTTGAGCCCCGCCGAATGCGGATTTTGTGTAATTTAAGCTATTTGAAAGAAAAAAAAACTTAAATGATAAACATGAATGGAATATATAAAACAACCAATTGACTATTATCCTTGATCTCTTCAAAGTCACTCGTGAGATCAACCGAGTTAACCACCCTTATCTTCAAATGTTGTTTTTCAGTCTCAAACCCATTGTGTTCGGGGTATATCTGTTTGCGGCTTTATGTGGTTAAAGTCACCCATTGACATGTCTAATTCCCGAAACACAATATTAAACCCGACTCAAACCAACTTGAAATATTAAATATTTATGGTTTCTAACAACTTCAATATACTAAACAGTTGCAAGTAACTATGCGAGTATCACCTAATAGTAACTATGCGAGTATCACCTAATAACAAATCCATGACATTTTTTTTAAACTAATCCGATTCTTCACATAAACAGTTAATCAAAATCATCAATCAGAAGAATGATACAAATTATGAGTAAATAATAGATTTTATTTCCAGCAAATAAAACAATACCTAAATAATAGATCTCATATCCAGCAAGTTTCCACCTATTTTTAATAGCTTCTTCTTTCTTCTTCATATATTTCTTCTCAGGGTTTCTTTGTTGGTTCTTTGTCAGGTCCAACGGTGAGTATATCAGTGTGCCATTTTCTAAATTTTCAACGATATCCACTAAATCAATGTCTCCAATGATCGTTTTCTTGTCTTAGTCAATAGCCAAGCACTCGACATGACCGCCATAAAAGCTTTTCTTTTGTCATCGTCACAATGGATTACTACTTCAAAACCACTCTCCAATAAATTATGGATTAATAAAGTAAATATGGATGAAAATATGAATAAGGGAAAGAAACAAAGGTTCACACAAAACAGAGCCGACTTTACTCACAATCAATGCAAAATTCATGATCCTGCATGGTTCGAACCGCCAAATAATCCCCTAATTTTGACAAAAGAAAAGTCCATCAACATGAAACTAAACACAAATTTACCGACTGGGCAGATTTTTTTCTTCCATTTCCTTAACAATATCTCTGAATTTCACACACAGCTTTGAGTTTTACATACCGCGGCGAACATACTAAACGATCACCGATTACCACCGTTTCCACAATCCCTTATGCACCCTTTCACAATCATCAATAGTTAAAACTTCCATCAAAGTCATTTTACAACAGCAAAAGGATTGCAGTTACCATCAAAATCATTTTAATTATTCCCCTTTTTTTGTGATAATCAGTAATAGAGCATCTAGTTATCCATTGATTTCACACCATGCCCCACAAAAGAACACATTTATTAGCTTTCTAGATTTCTAATTTCGTTTTGGTGACCAAAAACTGATTCGTTGTCATTAGAAGATTATCAACCCTTCTGTTTGGGGTTGCTTCGGGTCTTCCAGCTTCTTGCTGGGCCTTTATATTTATATATAAAGTTTTTGGCCGTTCAAAAAAAAAGAAGATTATCAACCCATATAATATTAAAATATTTTTATTTTCAATGTTGTCAGACAACAATACAATACAAAACAAACTAAAACTTTTAGTGCTTGCAAAAATAAATTGAACATTATGAGTGATGAAATTAAAACATACAAATAGATTAACATGAATCCACATATGTATTTTCAGAAATTACAAAACAAAAGCCACGTACAAATTATAAACATGGAAACGCACATGATGTTCATACATACAAACAGAGAACCTAATAATCAATAGAGAAACAAATAATAAACCAATTGGAGTATCACGAAACTTAGGATGATGGTATCGAACATACCAGAATCAAAAGTTCGGATGTAATGATCAAAACATACGGCGCCAAATCAGGGACGAACAAAAGTGGATGACGACTGAAAACAGAGGAAAATGAAGGGGAGTTTGACAGGGATTTGGATGGAGTAGGAGGGGTTAAAGAATGCGGTTTTGAATTATGCAAGAAATCCAAGAGCCGGAAATCAAAGCAGGGAAAAATGGGATATGTAGTGAGGAAAAAGGAAGAGGAAACAATAAAACACGAAACGGTATTTGCGGAATACGTATACAATTAGCGTGCTTTTTCTATTGATTTGATCTACAATCGAATTGAAACATCCTTGATCGTTTCAATTAAGACATCTGTTGTTCTTACAATCAAACATAGAGGGTTATACTAATCTATGGGTTATGCTATATCAGAACCAATAATGGAATTTGAAAGTCTATTGTGGATGGCGATTCGTAAAAGGTTTATCTTTGAAGGGTAAAAATAGTACTGAATCCCAATATACGATTTCATGTGGCAATTAATATGTAATGGAAAAAGGGATTTGGAAATGTGGAGGAAAGTGCGATTCGGAATCTGTTCATGCGGCAGTTGATATGATAAGGGGATTTGATTAGAGAAGCTTAGAAAAGGAAAGGCAAAGGCGGCAGTTAAAATGAAAAAGGGATTTGATTTAAGAAAATGAAAAGGCAATAGAAATAAAAAACGTTGTGACCGAGAATTGAACCGGCGGCTTTTGATTGTTTAACAGACGCGACAACCACCACAAAGAGGAATCTTTTAATGGGTTTCTTTTAATTGAACCGGTGCCTTTATATATAAATAAAACGAGTAAATTACGTTTTTGGCCCCTGTGGTTATATCAGTTTTACTATATTGGCCCAAAATAAGAATTTTTAACGTTTCTGCCCCCATGGTCCCTATATCTAACCATTTTGGCCCCTAAATCTAACCAAACCCTAACTCAGGTTAATTATTAGGCACATGACTTGCACATGATGGGTAATATGGTAATTTCACCTCCCCTTTAATGAGTTTATAAATAAAACCCTAGCCCACTTCATCTTCTTCCTCCTGATTTCATATGTTAAATCTTTCACCACCATCAACCGACTGCAACCACCATCAACACACCTGCCACCGCCACCATCATCAACACCTCCACCAAAACCTTAGATCTACAATCACCGTATCTTATTCGAAAACTCAAACAACGTCCCCGACTGCAACCACCATCAACCCCCCATATCTTATTTGAACTCATCGTAAACTGATAAAACCCATCTATGTCCGACAACGGAGAGCACCTGATTTTCGACTGATAATCAATAACCCTGCAGCAACATAAGTTCATCCTCAACAATCCACACCCTCTTAACCACTACTTTCTTTTCCTCATCTGATTCTGATTCCGATTCAGATTCAGATGATAATTGAGGTAGGTTTGAAATAGGGTTTTGAAATGGGGGTTTTTGATTTGTGGATTTTGAAATTGGGGATTTTTTGTGGGTGTTGGGGTTTCTTCTTCTTCTTATTCAGATGATGATGATGATGATGATGATTGGTGAATTGTATTTTGTGTGATGATTTCTTGTTCGTCTTCTTTTTCATCATCGTCGGATGAAGCGGATGGGGGTCGTCTAGAGGAAAGGAGCGTTTGGTAGCCGTGAATGGGTTGATGATATGATTGATTGGTGAAAGATGGATGAAGGATTACAAGCAGGATGGGAAAAGGCATGTTTGTCTCAAGTGTTCATCATCGTGGTTTGAAGACGAAGATGTTCTTGAAGATCTGGGTAAGAAGACGAAGATGTTCTTGAAGATCTGGGTTTGAAAGTGGTTTGAAGATGTTCTTGAAGATCTGGAGCTGCAATGCAGTTGGAGAATTTCCAAGCGGCTGTGGGCGGAGAAGCTACGGTTGTGGGTTGCAAATGTATAGGAAAGTGCAGAGAGGGGCCGAATGTGAAGGTGCACAGCGAAGATGTGGCGCCTGCAGTGACGAATTCGATGTGCATCGGAGTTGGACTCGAGGATGTTGAGACCATTGTGACCAATTTCTTTGGTGGGGGTTCTGATATGGTGCCAGCACTGTCTTAAGTGTTTGATTCCAGTTACTACACTACTTATGAAACAAATTCAAATTGTATATGTTTGTTGGTTGGATTGAATTTTGATTAATAGATTTTTAGGGGTAGAGATATGATTATGTAGATAGATATAAGTTGATGATTATATATCATAAATGAAATATTTGTAATTAAAACTTTGAATGATGGTTTCATGGTTTGTAACTTTCAGTGGTTTGAAGATTGATTGAAGATCTGGGTTTGAAGATGGTGTGTTTTGTTGAAGATCTAGGTTGCAGATGATGTTTTGTTGAAGATCTGAGATGCAAATGATGATGATTTATTGAAGATCTGGGTTTTATTTATAAACTCATTAAAGGGGAGGTGAAATTACCATATTACCCATCATGTGCAAGTCATGTGCCTAATAATTAACCTGAGTTAGGGTTTGGTTAGATTTAGGGGCCAAAATGGTTAGATATAAGGACCATGGGGGCAGAAACGTTAAAAATTCTTATTTTTGGGCCAATATAGTAAAACTGATATAACCACAGGGGCCAAAAACGTAATTTACTCTAAATAAAACGGTGAAACTTAAGTTGCTTTTTTATACATGTATAATATAATAAAATGAAAGGGTGTGAGTAAAATAAACTAAAGGGTATGA
Organism: Helianthus tuberosus; assembly: GCA_030545235.1. Taxonomy (NCBI): domain Eukaryota; kingdom Viridiplantae; phylum Streptophyta; class Magnoliopsida; order Asterales; family Asteraceae; genus Helianthus; species Helianthus tuberosus. The sequence continues at coordinate 32,363,074 of CM060351.1, read as the reverse complement.
CTTTTAAACAATTAGGACGCAACCTAAGTTGCTAATTGTATAAGGGTATAATAGATGAATATTTTAGCGACGAGTGAAAATTGAGTAACCGGTTGTGTACACGGATAATTAACAATGGTAAATGATGATTAAAGATTAAAAAAATTTAAGAAGAATATCTATAAGTTATGAAAAGCATATGCATCTCGAATTGAGAAGAATACTTTAAATAGGTTTCATATTAAATCGATTATTCCATTTAATATTTTGCATGGTAATTGGTTCATGGCAAACGGGTCGAGACGAAGAGACATAACAAATATGTATAATTACGCTACAAACGTCTATTATTAAATATGGCAAACGTGATGTTAAGTTCCCCATCTAAGCTGATGCGATGGTAATTAGCTTGTTTGAGTTAATAGTCTCGTAAGGTACATAAGCATTGCCACATTTTTTTTGGCTAGCAAAATGGAGCCTGTATTAATCAAGAACCGCAACCCTTAGTAAGAAGCTAAAGACCAAAATATTACAATACACCCACATAACACAAAACCAGAACCTACTGTAACATACACGTGCTGAACACACACCAATTTTCCCGGGTTACATTCTGAATCCTTGACCTATTTTTGACCCACAAAACAACAAGGTTTTTATGTCCTCTATGACGCTTTGTATTTGCACCTCCTTTTGGTTGAAAATTTTGTCGTTTCTCTTCAAAACAAAGAGATGAGTACTAACCATAATAATCTTTGTAGATATCATCGGGTCGTATCCCTCAAAAAAAAAAAAAAAAAAAAAAAAAAAACAGCCATCTTCGTTATTAAGCAGACATGGCTTGCTGGAGAAGATGGGAGGAGTGAATGGTTTAATTTGGGGTTTCGAGGGGGATGGAATCTGCTATAATGGGTTATAGAAGATGAAATGATGAAATTGTCCTTCCATTTCTAAGTAAAAAGACAACAATACCCTGGTCAACTAACAGTTGACTAACAAAAAATGTAAGGATGGACTTGATTAATTCCAATTGACAACCATACGGACTTGATTGGCCGGTTTTTTCAAATGAGAGATGTATGTGCGATTGGGTATAAACCCCAGGGACTGAAATTATACTTTTACTCTTTCAAAAATAAAACTATGGCAGTTTGTCAATAAGTTACCGACGAGCATTACAAATTTTAGTTTTCTTTTATTTTTTTATTGTTCTAACCTAGTTCATTATACTATATATTCATTCTATACAGATAATAATTAGATTTTTTTTTTTTTGAAAAGTAGATAATAATTATTTGTTGGGCTTCAGCCCATTCGCCGGTCCCTAATCCACTTCCATAGCCTATTAGCGTCTTATGCACATAATCGCTTGGATATATATATTGTTTGAAGTCTTCTTTGCTGTTCACCATCATCACGCATAAACCCTAGCCTACGGGTCACCATCGTCACCGCCGTGTCCATGGCCGGAGTAGAAGAAACATTGCCTTATTATCACATGAATGGCAAAAATACAGGATTTACGGTTGACCGAAGGGGAACTATACACGTGTTTGTTCCGCCGCCTGAAATTCTTCAACATGTTCATGATAATCCCAGTGTTCTCAAAGGGAGAACATGGAAAGCCGGCAAAAGGTTAATTCGATTTGAGAGAGTAGCTGGCACACACCGTAGCCCTTCACCATCACGATCACCGCCAGCTGCGCTCCCCTCCACGGGAAGAAGGTATTATTAGCCCTTATATGTATCTTATTTAAATGCCCTTTGAAGCTGAATATGTGTTGCTTGCTTGTGATAGAAACTTTAATATGTATTCATGGTACCTTACAAATCGATACTCTTCATTCACAACTTCTTCGTAAACAATTAGAGTATGATAAAAATTATGTTTTTCGGCAATAATCTTTCTGAATTATTAGCTTAGGCTGCTGTTTTATGCAATAAAACTGATTATTTGGGTGACTTTTAATCCTAACCAGCAATACGAAGAAGCAGCAGCAGCTACTAATTACTCTACATATGGGAGGGACGTGGAGCAAACAGAAGTACGTAGCAACCCAAGGAAGCGGAATAGAGAAACGTCGTCTAAAGATTCCGTTGACTTCGTCACTCTTAGATTTGACATATTCAGAGCTCATTGATCATGTGAAAAGGGAGGCAGGTCCATTTGGAGATGAGAAATTGACCTACAAATCATCCAAGAAGCCTGTATTAGGCATGCGTATACCAGGCGTGAGAAGAGTTAATTTTTTAGCACTTACTATTCAGAGCGAGTGGAACATGAAGCCCTTTTTGCGTCATGTGGCAGAGCTTTTAGCTTCATCCAAACCCGTAAACTTGTACCTTGGGTGAATCTTTCGTGAAGCCATGTTTTATGTTTTGTTTTTACTAGTAATGTTTGTTTAAGATGGTTAAGTAAGTACTGAGATGCTTCAGCTTATTATTATATTGGTTTTTATGTTTATGTCTAAGATGGTTTAATTAATGATTGTGTTCTTGGCATTGGTGACTTCTTATTCCTATATTCTTTGACTTGGTGTGCTGATATGCTGTTCGTTTTGGAGCTGAGGGTCTCTCTGGAAGCAGCCTCTCTATCCCTAGGCCTCTCTATCCCTAGGGATAGAGGCAAGATTTGTCTACATCCCACTCTCCCCGGACCCTATAAATAGCATTGCTATTTGTGGGATTTACCGGGTACGGTACGTTGTGGTTGTTGTTGTATATGGTTTACCTTTAATTACTTAACAAACAATGGTTGTATGGAACATGTGGTTCAAACATTGGTTGTTTGGAATATGTGGTTCAACCAATGAGTTAGAATATTATTATAGTACTAAAGTTAATATCAAGTCAGGTTGCAACATTGCACATCCTTAATAAATGAAAACACAATTTCTTTGAGACATGGAAGGAACTAACATAACAGAATCATACCTATACAAATAGAAATACATAGAATTCGTCTAGTTTTTCTAAAACCGTTTCTCACTATTTACTAGACATATAACAACCCAAAGTTTATGTCAAGACATGGAAAATAGGTGATTATTACGAGAATTGTTATTTTTTAATAAAATCTTGCGACTTATCCTCCTGACAGACGCATCGTTAGGAGGATAACTCGTAAAGTTTTCAAATTTTGGACAGTTATTAACTAAAAGAAAAACAGTGAAGTCATGACCAAGAGTGCCAAGCCAATCAAAGCTATAGACGGAACACCCGTTAAATGTGATGATGAAAACGAAAATGGTGATGGCGCTGGTGAATCTGAATCTATGTGTTCATGTCCATTCGGCTTGATCTGGATGTTGAACTTGCATTGATCTTTCGATGGGTCTTGGTCGACTTGTGTTGCTAACCCATCAAAATTGCAACTTTCTTTCGATTGGTTTGACATTTGAAAGAACGAGTTAAAAGCATAAGACGCCATTTCGCATTCGCCGAGGCCACTACATGATCCACCGTCGGCAAATGCACTACAATCGGCATGTTCACACGCGTAGTCCATCGTCTCATTGAGTTTTTGTTTGTCATGAGGCACATCTGACCTCAAAATACACCACTTCTTAGACTGAAAAGTGACATTTTTGGCTCCTACTAATTTCTTGTTCTTGTCTTTTGCATCTAAGCTTGTGTTGAATTTCGGTTGACCCGCGTAGTCAAAGATACCCCAATGTCGTTCGAAGTTTCCAGGTCCTATGCTTTTCGCGTCCTCGTCAACGAGCCCAAAAAGGTAAACTTCAATATAACCTGGGTACAAAGGTGTCCCCTTATTATTTGTAACTCGAGGCAAGAACCCGTTATAAAACTTTGAAGCAAGGGAGCTGTTGGCCCACTTATTTCCGTCAGTGGGCCAACCTATCTCCCCGATAACAATGGTCATGTTCGCATGACCAATCTGTTTCAAAGCCGATACACAAGTGTCAAAACTTGCATCAAACACATTTGTGTATTCAATGTTCCCGTCTTGGATGCCATCGGCGCCATCGAAAAACGCGTAATCCACAGGGAACCCACTATCCCCCATTACGAGGCTAAAGAAGGGGAAGATGTTGATGATAAACGGAGCATTATTCTTAGCAAGAAAATCTGCTATATCTTCGACCTCGTCGGAAACTTCAGGACGGAAAAGTCCAGCTGACGGTAGCGGTCTCCATGGCGGGGACATGTAAATATCCCCGTTGAAAGGAACCGAGGCCTTGATCCTGTCTCCGAGTTTGGCATCATCAAGAGCCTTTTGGATACTCTTGAGCGCGGGCAGTGTCGAGTTGATATACTTATCCTTATAGTCAACTAGAAATGGCTCGTTACCAACGGCCACACTCCTGTATAACGATAAGCAATGTGTTACAATTGTTTTTAAGTTATATGCACACTAAACCAAAAAAAAATAACGTGTTAAGAAGTTGCGATTTACGTTATCCTGACTTTGTTTTCCACGTATTTGGCAACGTTGTCATCGACCCATTTTTTGGCATTGTTCTTTTGGGTCACAGCTTCGAGTTCAGAATTCTTAACGCCCACCATGACCTCAATATCGGTGTCAGCTAACGCATTTAAGACGTATGGATCGGCATCGAACAGTTTGACCTTCTTAAGTCCATTGTCTTTCAACATTTGAACCACTGTCTCAGGTGGTAGTTGGTGTGATGATTTGGTACCCCAATTCACACCCAACCCTTCAACATTTGAACCAAAAAGGGTCAATACAAGTGCACCTACAAACAATAGGTTTACCATATTTGAATGTCTTGGCACTCCTTTAGTCCTTTTCCCCTGCCATTGAGACCAAAAAAGAACCTTTTCAGTGTACATAAGCCTCACGAAATAGCGGATCAGGTAACAGGTCAAAATGGGTACAAGTCAAAATGGAACGTTTTCAAAAAAATATCATTTTGGTAAACGGGTTCTGACTAAAATGGTCGTAAGTGATACTTGCCCCTTCGTTGACAAATTTTATAAAAGCGCTCTTTTTTACTTCATTGTATAATATGAGTAGACCCAAAGTGACCGGTTATCGGTTATGTAATTTGAGTTGGCCCAAATAAACCAATACGCAACCTTTTTTACTCAACTCAACTTATATTTGAACAGATCATGATCGTCACCCTCATAACATATGCGTGTGAAACACAATGCGGTCAAGTGACCGACTAAGAGACATGCTATACCTGGTCAAGCATATTCAAGCTCTCGTGGCCTCGTGGGCCTTTATTTTAAAGCGAGTTAATTCTAGTTAGACAAACCAATGACGTTTAGCAGGTTGTCAACACCGTATAAAGTTTATACAAAAACCGTATATACATTATTACATTCCCTAATTTAAAACAACAAAATCGTTAGAATTTCATTAAGCTTGATGGGATCACGCGGTATGCCAATAATAAAAATAGCGAAATGACAGAAAGGGAATGATTAAACATACAAATCTAATCACCGTGTGGGCGGTTCAACCGCCAAGACCATCAGATTCAGATTGTAGCTCAAGGCGTTAATGATATCAGGTCGCGAATTAGTAATCGAACGTGGTAAGGTATCGTTGATGATGAGTTCATAAGAATGTTTGATGATAATGTGTAACAATGTCAAGACTTGTTGAGACACTTATATCAAGAGCTAAGACTTGCCCTTAAAAAGTGGGACAAAGATCCAAAAATAATGCCTTAAATAGTCCTATCCCATAAAGCCCCTTTTTATTTTAGGAAACTTTTGTTTAAAAAACCAAGAAAATGTCAAAGTAAACTTTTTAAAATTTTCATATATAATGTAATGTAAAAAAAACCAAATAGAAAACCTAAATGTAACTTCAATTAGTAAATAAGCAATGAAATATCTCAAAATTAAGACCGAAAAATGAAATCTATAACGCGAAAACCGCGAGAATAATCAAGTATACAAATACGTAAACCGATGCGCGAGAGCCCGATGAGTACGCCCCAACTATCTGAATGTCGAACCTGCAAGTCTCGGTCGAGATATTGAGTGTCGTTACCATAGCCAAACCTTGAAAATAACACGCGTTTTCATCTTGGTTTTGCACTTGAAAATACGCGTTAAACGCGTAAGAAGCATTCGCATTCGCGTCCAGCCCGTTACACGAAGACCCATACCCGAGTGGCGTACAGTCAGCGAAAGTACAAGCGTAGTTAATATTCTCCCCGAGTTTACTCAAATCTTTCGCGTTCGGGTTAAACTGGCACCACTTCTTCTCTTGGTACCGCACGTTTTGGGCCGGTACCAAAAACGAGTTCTGCCCGCGGCCCGAAATATCCATAGCAAACTTGGGCTGCCCGTCGTATCGAAAAATCCCCCAATGTCGCTCGAAGTTGCCCGGGGCAATGCTCTTGGCATCCTCATCAATGAGCCCGAAAAGGTACACTTCTATCGGGCCGGGCCGAAGTGGTGTCCCTTTGTTGGAAGCAAGGCGGGGTAAAAGCCCATTGTAGAACCGATATGCCATGTTAATGTTCGCGTTTTTATCCCCGTCGGTGGGCCACCCGACCTCCCCGACAATAATCGGCATGTCACCATAACCCGCAGCCTTTAACGCGGACACTAAAGTATCGTAATTAGCGTCGAAAACGTTCGTGTATTGGATCCCGTTATCGACAACGGGCTGCGGTGCACCGTCAAAGAAGGCGAAATCAATAGGAAAGTTATCATTCCCATAGAGACTTAAAAAAGGGTATATGTTGACTGTAAAGGGTGCTTTGTTTTGGGCTAGAAACTGAACCAATTGGACCATTTGGTCATTGATGTCGGGCCGGAACCGGCCCGCAGATGGGACCGGGTTATCGGTTGGGGAACCGTAAACATCGGCGTTTGAGGGTACGGTCGCTTTGATCTTGTCGCCGAGACCGGCTTCGTTAAGGGCATTTTGTACATTTTGAAGTGCTGGAAAGGTTGTTTTGGAAAATGAACCGTTGTATGCTTTCAAGTATGGCTCATTGCCAACAGCAACATATCTGTCACAAAAAAATAATAAAGAAAATAATGAGATCCATATATTTTGGAAGTTACTTAAAGCAACAAAATACATGCACATGAATATCCCCCAAATGCAAGTGATTGCAAATCTATTGTACGGTTTTAATACAATAATACATATAGTACAACATCTCATACTACCCTTAAAATATTTCAAATAGTTCGGTTTAGGGTTTAGTTTTACGGATGTTTATTTTTACAGTTTAGTTTTGACGGTTTGATAGTTTACTACTAGAACAAGTTTGTTATATATTGGTTCATGTGATACGATATTTTTTTTTACATTGAGGTAGAAAGTAAACGGACAACAAACTGCGCTGTTAGCCTTTTTTAAAATATGCCCTTATCTGTTTAAAATACGATCCTTACCCTAATAATTTAATAACCATCTTAATAATTTTTTAAACCCTAATACAACTAACAATTAAAAAAAATTCAAACCGTCAAAACCGAACCACCAATGACCAAACCATTAAACCCGACCAACCCATCAACCCGACCAGTTTGGTTTGTCATTTCTCGTAAACACCTCAACATCCTTTTCATACACAGAATCTCTATGTACAACATCTTAAAGCATCAATCCTTTTCACAAAAGGAACAATAGACTCTACATAACATCTTCACTTTAGTGGGCCCATGGGTTACTCTACATAAGGAGCTTGCAATATCCACCAGAATGTACAACATATTATAGCTATTTTATTTTTAATTATAAAATTATATTACAATCCAATGTACAACATCTAAAGCACAATGTACAACATCCCACATCTCAATAAAATCATAAATTTATGAATATAAATAATAAAAAAATCAAACTTACTTGATATCAACACCACCGTTAAAATTATACCGAGTGACATTCTTTTGAACAAATTTCTTAGCTCGGCTATAATCATTCAAAGCCGCGAGCTGATCATTGGGAATAGCAATCATAACTTCAATCCCTGAGCCGGCTAGCGCGCTCATGGTCGACGGCTCGGCGTCAAACAGCTTAACTTTATTAATCCCGTTATCTTTCAACATCTGCACGACCGTTTTCGGATCCATCTTATGAGTCGCCATCGTCCCCCAGTTTACACCCAGCCCCTCCACTTTCCACCATGTGCAAAACAGGCCCGTCAACAATACCAAAACTACAGTTTTCAACCCTGACATTTTTTTTGACTGAAAAAACAGCCGGAAAAGTTGAGTGAATGTGAATCAGATCTTGTGGGTGGTAACTTTTACGGAAAAAATAGTAGGGTTTGTGTAGATAAAGACGATGAAGATGAAAAACGGAGGTTGTATGGTGATTTAAGGTGCATCAATGGCGGTTGAAGAAAAGTGGGATCGTGTACGCGTATTGGGTTTGTAAAAGTGGAGAAAATATCGCGAAAATATTGGGAGGGGGAGGGGGTGAGGAAGAAGAAGGGGAAAGTGGTGAAGGTTTATAGGGAAGAGAATTTGAAATTAGCGAAAAGAACGTTACTGAGTGGGTTTTATATTTTATTGTTGCGGCTAGGTTGAAAAAGGTTAAGATATTTTGTATAACAATTAGTTATAAGAAAATTTATTAGTTCATATGTTTAAGAGTTAAATGTTTGGTTGGTCCATGTGGTTTGTGAAAATTGCAATCTTGGTCCTAATGGTTCATTAATTACAGAGTTAGTCCTAATAGTTGTAATTTTTACACTCGGATGGTCCCTATCACTAACCTGAGTTAGATTTCTCAGTTAAGTCTATATTGAATGACCAAAATACCCTTATTTATTAAAAAAATATTTATATTAGAACAATATTTAAATCTTTGTGGGCCCAAACTACTTCTTCTTCTACCTTAGATCACCACCATCCCCACCACCATCCCCACCACCCAACCCCACCTCTATCACAAACATTCTGACCACCACACGCAAGCACTACCGTTGCGCCACTGTAATTCTTAAACTCAATTTTACTCCATTTGCGGAAACCCCAAAACACATTACCTGCATCCCCTCTATCCAAATAATAACATAATTTTGGTCTTTAAAACACTCTGCAAGTATCTTTCCTTGGTTATGTTCCATAAGTATGATGTTGCTTTCATGCCAGATTGTTTTGCTTTTCCATTGTAATCATTACACCATCAGATGTTTATTCTAACTTAACTCAAACTACTCCATGAAATCCAGTCCAATATAACCACATACTGCATACACAACAGAAAATAAATCAAACAATCAAATTGCAATAATCGCATCTCCTTATACGCAAGGAATAATTCCTATTCAGATTCACTTCATTAACAACGGACGTTTCGGATTCAGTTCAGATCCGACCATTTCGATTCAGATCTGACTGTCGGTCAACGTGTATTCAGATCAGATCCGACCAGAGCTCGATCTAGAATAAAAAACGGCACCTGTTTCCAGATTAAATGTATCCGGTGACAACAATCTGAAGATATTTTTGATGTAGCAGCCGGAATCGATGACGTACACAAGGTTACGTTTGTTTTTCAGGCGACGTGATCAAGGGTTATGGTGGCCGGCTGGTGAGGGTGGTGGTGGCCATAACAGCGGAGGTGATTTTGGATGGTAGAGAGAAAGAGAAAGAAGATGGTTTAGAGAGAAAAAAATGTCCTTTAATTGTTTTATAAGGTGGGCCATCTCTTTTAATTTTTTATTGTTTATGGGTAATCTGGTCATTTCATACAAACTTAACTGAAAAACTTAATATAGGTTAGTGATAAGGACCACCCGAGTGCAAAGATTACAACTATTAGGACCATCTTTGTAATTAGTGAACCATTAGGACCAAGTCTGCAATTTTTGCAAACCACAAGGACCAACCAAGCATTTAACTCTATGTTTAATGTTTTATTGTGATATTAAGAGTTAACTGTGATTTTCGTCCCTATGATTTATTCAATTATGCCAGTATAGATCAAATTTTTAAATTTGTATTATTTTCGCCTCTCTGACATTTTCTTAAACATGTCAGTTTCGTGCAAAAAACTAACATCTATTAAAACCTATTGGTTAATGAAGGGTAAAACTGTCATTTTCATTTTTTATTAATCACCCTTTTTAAACCCTATTAATAGAGTTTATAAAAATATGATAAAAAACAAGAATGACGTTTTTACCCTCCATTAAACGATAGATTTTAACGGACGTTAAGCTTTTGGACAAAATAGACCTGTTTCAAGAATGTCAGGGTTGGAAATGGTACAAATTTGAAATTTGGTATGGACTGTCATAATTGGATAAACCACAAGACGAAAATGACATTTAACTCTAATTTTAATTAATACTAATAATTCCTCCTCTAATAGGTTGCTATATGTTTATGTTTTTAACTATTGATAAAGAAGTTATTTATGTTAATGATTTTTTTTATGTTCTCATCGTTGACATCACGTTTGGATTAGCTATGCTCAGGCTATAGGGTGTAGTCATGACCCTCATGATCATCATGACTCTCCACGTCAGTGTTATGTCACCCACCTCTAATCCACAATCCAAAACCACTACCCTAAGGGTGTGGTCATTCCCCAAACCAATATCCTCTTATTTATTTTAATATATCTTTATCTAAAGAAAAAGAAAATGATTACTTGAAAAATGGAAAGGAGGACCATGGTTGCCATGGTTTAATCCATGCAAACCATGGTGGATTAGGGAATGGGTGGTATAGCCTTCCATTCCTATGTGTCGAATCATGTCCCAGCCATGAATGTAGGTTTAGTAAGAGATCTAATTCGTCACTAACTACCACTACTTATCAACAACATTAGTTAAAGCATGAATAATCTTGATAGTAATACATAGAATGAATGCTATTTAAGGATTTGAATTAATCAATAAATTTTGGGTTTTTAAAAGAATATAATTGATAATTGTCTAAATAAAATAGATATTAATGCACGAATTTATCACAACTAACATCAAAACACACGTGCGCACGCGCATGGAAACTAATTTCTAATGTTCAGAAAATCGGATAGGAAGTTTCTAAAAACACGCATTTACGCTATTACAATGAAAACTCATGCCCCAAATCCTTTTAAATCAGCCACACCACCAAAAGCTTCAACATGAAAGTCAACCCACTTACCCACAAAACCACAAACTTACCTACAAACCCCCGAGCGACATCAAAACTTTAGTTCCTTTTAAACATTTATAGATGATTCAGAAGTACAATTGTTGGCAGATTCGATGGGATGTAAAAGAGGTACCCTTCCTTTTAAACATTTGGGATTGGTGGTAGGGGCTAACATGAACCTTATTCGTAACTGGAAGCCGGTTATAGACATTTTTAAAAATAGATTATCTCTTTGGAAAGCTAAAAATCTTTCCTATGGCGGAAGAATTACATTGCTAAAATCGGTTTTGAATTCGTTGCCGACATACTTCTTCTCCTTGTATAAAGCCCCGTCAAAAGTTATTGATATTCTGGAAAAGATGAGGAGAGTTTTCTTTTGGGGCGGGTCGGATGATAATTCTTATATGAGTTGGATGGCTTGGGAAAAGGTTATTGCTCCAATCGAATATGGCGGCTTAGGATTCGGTTCCCTAAAAGACGCTAACCTTGCTATGTTGGCTAAGTGGTGGTGGATAGGGGTGTAAACAAGCCCAGAGGCTCGAGAGCTACTCGTGATCGGCTCGGTTAAAAGCTCGAACGAGCCGAGCCTTAACGACCCCAAGCCCGAGATCGAGCCTGAAATAGAGCTCGTTTTGTTATCGAGCCCGAGCTCGAGCCTGAAATACAAAGCTTGTTTAGGCTCGCGAGCCTAAACGAGCCCATACAAAATTTTAATTTTTTTATATATAATATATTAATAATGATGATAACATTGATGAGCCGAGCTCGAGCCGAGCTTTGCCTTGTTTCAGCGATGTTGAAGTGAGCTCGAGTCGAGCCTTTAGCTCATTTAAGGTTGTTCTCAAAATAGTTCAAGCCGATTCGAGCCGAGCTCGAGCTTTGGGTTTTACTCGCGAGCCGAAATCGAGCTCAAAGAAGTAGGCTCGAACCGAGCCGAGCTCGAGCTCGAGCTTCCTAAAAACCTAACGAGCCGAGCTCGAGCCTGGTCGAGCTCGGGCTCGGCCCGGCTCGTTTACACCCCTAGTGGTGGAGGTTTAAAACGGATAAGGATGGTTTATGGAGAAGGGTTGTATGGTCGGTCCATCATAATAATCGTTCTTGGGCATCGGTTCCGGCAAAGGTTTCTTTGGCTGGTCCTTGGAAGCAAATAGTTGGAATACGAACTCATCTAGATCGTCTTGGTATTAAGCTTCCGGATTCGATATGGTGCAAAGTGGGTTGTGGCTCGAAGACGGCTTTTTGGTTGGATGCTTGGATCGGAAGTCAGCCGTTATACTGTGAGTTTCCACTCCTCTTCGCGCTAGAAAAAGAGAAGCTTTGCTATGTTTCTGACCGAGTTGTATGGGGCTCTGATTCGATAAATCTGAGTTGGTGCTGGAAGCGGCCGAATATGTTTGATTACGAAATGGATGAATTGCTGGACTTGTCTCTCCTGTTGTGTGATTTCGTTTCCTTTACAGGTCCGGACAAGTGGATATGGAGGCTCGATAATTCAGAATTTTTTTCGGTGGCGAGTATCAAACGGATTACGGCCTCGGTATCTAGAACCGTTCCTGATTATCAGTTTGTATGGAATAAATATCTCCCCAAGAAAGTTGGGATAGTTCCTTGGCGAGCCTTGTTGGAACGGTTACCGACGCGAGTCGCATTGGCAGCCAGAAATATTCATATCGGTGACTCCAGATGTCTTCTTTGTGGTGATTATGAGGAGACCAGTGAACACCTGTTTGTCTCTTGCCAATTCGCTCAGTCGGTTTGGTTGGTTGTGGCACAATGGTGCAAAACTCCTCCTGCTATTGCATTCAGCCTTAAGGATATACTCGATTCCAATATGTTGGTTCAAGGTAATAAAAAGAAAAAAAGAGTTCTCAATGCTATATCTCAGGTTGTTGTTTGGAGCTTATGGAAGATGAGAAATGAGGTATTATTTCATCAAGCTATTCCAAGTGTCTCGAAGGTTGTGGAGGAATCTAAATCGATGGCATATCATTGGGTTAAGAACCGATCGAGGTCGTCACATTGGTCTTGGAGTGAATGGCAAAGCTTTAACTTGACATGGTAATGTAATATTGTAATGTGTTTGGTATTGTATCTGGTTGTGCTCGTTTGATGTATTTGGAGTTTTGTAAATTTGGTGTCTAGCTTCTTGCTAGTTGAAATAATAAAATTTTTGTTGGCCGTTCAAAAAAAAAAAAACTTTAGTTCCTTTTGATTTGTCGTTTGGGGTCATGTTGGAACCTTGACTCTTTACGAGTTTGCAAACGCCGAATGTGAGTTTAAGATGAAAGCATGAGGGAGGGGGTTGAAATGTCTTATTCCATTATTCTCCTTTGTTCATCGTTGTCTTAGATTTATTCCTAAAGCCAATTTAACTCTTTGATCATAAAGTTTATTCGATTCATAAAGTTTATTCATAACAATTTCTTAATATTTTTTCTTGTTAGATGAAAGGTGTATGCTTCAATTTTTTGTTCAATTTATTAAGTATTAGTGGAGGAATAAATGAATAGATATGGGTAGTAATTTATGAATTAAAATCAAATTGATATAATTTCACCCAATATCAATCAACCACAATACGTGGTATGCAAGGTAACTCGTTTTTATTACTTTTGGAAGCAATATCTAAAACATAATAAAGTAATAGTTATTAAATGCAAGATTCATATAGGAAGAGCACTTTGTTTAATTGGAATTTTTGCTAAAAATAAGTTGGAATTGTAATAATCAGAAATAATATATCCCGATGTATATCGTGTATTTACATGGTATGTTTTTTTTTTTTTTTTTTTTTTTTTTTTTTGCAATAAGCAAATATATCTGATATATATACACACACCGTGACATCTTTCGTCGCTACAAGAATAATTAGAAGAATCGGGATGTGTCGTCAGCGGGGTAAAATGACGGGGCCAATAAAAACAGGTAAAAGAAGATACAAATAGAGAGGACAAACATTATGAGATTGTTATAGAAATTCATTTGTCGTACTAGTAAATGCTTGTTTTCTTTGATACACATTACAAAACTTATTACAAATTATTAGGGGTAATGTGAGCCCTAACCTAAACTAAGAAGTCTAAGAGCAACAACAACGGCAATTCCACTGCCCCCGTTCAAACTCCAAACCCACACCAAAACTGGACCGCTTGTTGGAGGGAGGATGACTAGGATGATTTGGGGTGTGTTGGTCTGCTCAGGCGGACCAGGTGAAGAAGTGCTGGATGGGTCTATGTGTGGAGCTTTTGTATTAAACAAAAACAAAAAAACTAATTTCAATAAAAAAAATCTTAAAATTGTTTAATTTCAAAAAAATAAACCTTAAATAAGATAATTTAAAAAAAATAAATATATAAAATAAAAACAATACAGACTAAAAAGCCACATTTATTAAACTTAAAAACATTACACAAACCACACAATTAAACCTAAACAAACCGTACAATTAGAAGTAAACACACTAGATAATTAGCTAAACACATCATATAGTTAAATCTAACCAAGATTAGACATTTAAACCTGATCATCAACCCCTAAACCTAGTTGTTACAAAAGTAGCAGTTTGAAAAACTACCCGTTGCGAAAGTTGTCGTTTGAAAAAGAGCCGTTGTAAGAATTAAATATTATTTTTTACTATTTTATTTGAATTTATAATTTAAATAAAAATATTAGATAATGAAAAAATAAATAATTAACTAGTTATATTGTTACGAGTTTTATTTTTTATTTATTTAATAATAAAAATAATTATAATTATTAATTAATAACATTATAATAGATTATATAAATAAGATATAGTTTAAATAAAATGAAAAGTAAGTGATGAAGTTGATAATGAAGTGAATGTTTGAAATGGTTTATTGTTGAAGAAAAAAGTGAAATTTGGAATGACGCAACATGATAACTAAACATTAAAGATACTTTAAAGACACCCTAAGTCCACCCTCACAAAAACCGAGTAATCAATAAGCGTTAGATTTAGTGGATTGCATGTTTGACAAGTATTCTTAACGCTTTAGTGAGATTATTGCATGTTTGACAAGTATTCTTAAAACAAATTTCATGTATCTACTTAGACGACACGTCTACCTTTTAGGAAATACCAGTCATCGCGATAGTTCTAAGTTGGTTGTAACCCAGTGATAAGAAGTAAAGCTTCTTTAGAGAAGACACAAGTTCTAATCTTGAGCAAGGTATAATTTAAAAGTAGTGTGGTAAGTTTGTGTTCTTAACATTAAAAAAACAAACTCCACGAGTCTATCACAACAATGATCACGTGTGAAAAAAGAAAGAAGTAGAAGAGGTGATGACAACAATCAAGAGACTTTAGTCACATGGTGTTATGTAATGGAACGATTTTTAGATAATTTCGCCTTTCAAGTGTATTAGGAGTCATTTGTGTGTAGTATTAGTTATGGTTGTAAAAGAATTAAACGTTTAGCGAACAGTTTGTGAGCGTAAATAGTTCGTGAACTGTTTGGTGGAAAGTTTGTTTACGTTCATTCGTTTATAAATGGACGAATATGAACAAGAAATTTCGTTCGATTAGTTAAATGAACAAACATGAACAAGTGTCCCGTTCGTTCAATTGTGTTCATTTGTTTATGTTGTGCATGAGTTTTTTGTACTTTTATTTATTTTATCTAAACTTTTTTATGTTCTTTAACTTTTATTTAATTTTTTACCCTAAAAATTAAAATAAAAAATCATATTCCCACCGTGCTTATGCACCGTTCGCTTTTCATTCCTCAATATTCACATTGACGAACACTATCACCATTTGTTCCACTATTATTATGGCTTCAAGTTCCGGCGTTGCTTCCTCCGCCATCCACCTCTAGACTATGTCGCTTTCGCCCATTTTATTTGTGTTCGTGAACACGTTCGTTTACTTAATGAACCAACACGAACATAAAATCTCGTTCATTAAGTGTTCATGAACGTTTGTGAATACATTTATTTCTTTAACGAACGAACACGAACAAAAGCTTGTTTATGTTCGTTCAATTTGTTTATAGTACTACTATTACTTGTATAATGAATTTGTGTCAAAGACTGAAAAATGTGTTAGAAGAATAAACCACTAAGTTCAATTTCTGAATTTTTACATGGAAAAAAATAATCACTATAAGTTCTAAATATTATTCAATTAAATAAAAGTATAGTAGACCACAATTATAATCAAACCAATTACAGAACAACATGTGTAGTGGGAGGAAGATCCTATGTGCGGATCTAGTGGCCATTGTGAGACATTATGTTGTACAATATATAATATATATGCACTGAATCAAGAGATAACATAAATGAGCCATTTTAGTAGTGGTTATTGTCTTGCTTAAATAACAAAGAGACCCAAGTTCTAATCCTGACATCTCCAAATTCTTTTAGCTTTTTTTTTTGTTTTTTGTTAGTGGCATTTCATGCTTAACTTTGTAAACTAGATCTTTCCATTTAATTAATAAATTACTTTCTAAACTTAGCTAAAAATAATTATTTAAAGTACATCTACATAAATTTTAGTGATTGATAAGTTTATATTAAATGAAGATTAAACTCATCAAAATTTTTTATCTCGTACAGGCCAAAATTTTATATGTGATTTTCGAAGACGGCCCTAATTTATTTATTTTATTCTCTTTATCAACTCACCCATCTTTATCTTTCTTCTGGTTTATCTTATCACATAATTTTATCCGAACCATTAGATTAACTCTTCAATATAAAGAAGGAAAAGGTTTTCGGTTTGAAAAAACATGAACGATACTTTTTCTAAATTTAGGTAAGTTGGGTAAATTTTGCATGATCAAGTGATCAACAAGGTTTTAGAAAGGCTACATGTGTTTAGACATCACTTAAGGATTTCTAAACACCAGTGACATTTTCTACGATTCGTATAGTCATATACGAGTCCTAGAAAGCGTAAGTGGTGTCATGTATGTCTAATGACAAGGCTATACGAGTCGTATAAAAGAACACAACCCAGTGGACTAAAATGACAACGTTTAAAACTATTTGGACTAAAATGACAACGTTTCAAATCTTTGAACTAAACTGGCAAAATGACGCAAACCACATGGACTAAATTGACATTTAACTCTTCTTATTAATAAAAGTAAACAATCGTATTGTTATTTCTTAGTGAAATATCAATTTCTTTTTTACTTAGTTTTTAATAAGAGTAAACAACCATAACACCATGTAAGAAAACTAAACAAATTATGTATGTTTTTTTTTTTTTTATAAAAATATAACCTACCAAACGACCGTACAATTTATTCTTTGTGAAATGGTAATTTTTTTCTCACATATTTTAATAAAAGTAAACAATAACAACAACATTTAAAGTAATAATAAATAAACAAATAACGTGTTTTTGCGACTAGGAAAAGCTATATGACTCATACAATCCATATGAGTCGTATATCACAAACTTGTATAGGGGTCATATGAGTCATAAATGATGAGCTATATGAGTCATACATGTAACGTGTCATACGAGTCATATGTCCCTGTATGTGTCGTATACAACTTTGTTGGAAACCGTAAGTCTATACAAATTATATAACTCTATACCACTCGTATACGTGACATGCTTGTGCGTCAGTTATCACCACCCCTTTAAAAATAGAGGTCCCACGTGAGGGTTCAAAATATTGGATCCGGATTATACAAGGGATTTGCCGGCCACCACGTGAAGGCTTTGAAAGTCTTCGGTGGTTGGTCCCATGTGAGGGGTGTGTGTGGCTTCATAACCAAGGAATTATGCTTCAACATATTAGTTGCAACTTCCAAGAAACAAAAATATATCTTACACTACTACTGTAGCTAACTAATCTAAATACTGTAGTGTAGTAACAGCTCTTTGTTTTAGTCTGGTGTATCTTTGTGGTTTGTTTCTTGTAAATTTGGTGCCTAGCTTCTTGCTGGTTTTTAATAATTCTGTCGGCCGTTCAAAAAATAATAATATAGTGTAGTGATCAGTACCATAAGTTGTCGGGTGGCAGACCGAGATATTGTCTGTTGGATAATTTCAGAACTCGTACATTGTGACGCACGAACACACAATCACCTTTATAGTGTCATAATACATTTAATGTTTGGTCTTTCCGACCAAAGATGGTTCTACTAATGTTTACCCCGAAGCTGGTTAATTTGAAAACTATTGAACTCCGGTTGTTAGTATTGAAATGTATGTCAGATTAGGGTTTCTAGTATTCAGCCACGAGCCCATTAGGTTTATTAGGATTTCGTGCAATGTCTATAAATTGTAAGGTGACCTATTCAATAAAAGCATTAGCTAATCAGAGAGAGGTGGTTGCTATGGTCGCGGCGTTGAGACGTAAGAAGTTCTCGAAAAGGATTTGGTTGAGAGCATGCATTCAAATAGTTAGGCCCAAACCTTAGCTAAGGACCATGGTCATGGTTAGCCAACACATTCTAAATCAGTTAAGTTTTTTGTTTTCAAAAACCTCTCATTGAGATAAATGCTGATTTTCAAGTGTGACATATATTTTTAGGTCTTTTTATGTCTAATAAGAGATATATTTTTACCACATCTAGTCACCATTTTTTAAGTTTTTGCTAAAACGAGTCATATCCGATTTGACTTGATGTATATGGCCTTTCGAAGGTGATTCCGATTCCATGTTTAATTTTTGTTTATTTTGAAAAAATTGCTTACGACGTGTGTAACTATTTTATTCTAAGAAAGAAAGCATTGTTCATATAAGTTTAACTAATTATTGACCGCTAGCTATTATTTAACTATTTATTGACTACTAGTCCAGCTGATTGTATCACACACCTCTATACTCACTTGCAGAGCTTAGTTTGGGGCTGGGGGGGTTGTTTTTTCCTTGATAGTGTTTTCGAATTTTTTATATGTATTGACCCCCCCCCCCCCCCCCTGTTTTTTCGCTTCGTAGTGTAAACTTTATCAAAAATTATCATACTAGACGTCCATGGTTAGAAACTTGCAGTGGCGGATCCAGCCCTGTTTTGTGGGTTCACATGAACCCACTCGGTTTGGAAGAAACTAGTGAGAACTTTGTATGATTTGGAAAAAATAGCGAGAATCTACCAAAACGAACCCACTGAAAGAAGTTCTTGGATCCGCCACTGGAAACTTGCCCCAAACACGATGGGGTCAATCGATTTTCTGTAACACAAGTAACATACAAAAAAAGGGCACTTGACCTTGATACACAAAGGGTTTGTCTGCCCCTGATAGTTTCCCTTTAATCTTTCTGTAATACAAGTAACATATCAAAACAAATTATTCTTTTGTGTACCTGGCCAAATGTTAACTTATCTGGAGTTGAGACTGTTGAATACAGTTAAGGGTGCACAGGTGCTTCAAGTAAAATTTGGGGTCATTATGCCATTAACACTATCGCGCTCATTAAAATTGTCGCGATCCAGATTACTAAAAATAAATATGTTCAAGTTTTCGCCAAATTATGGATGATGTAAGTTTTGGCTATCGAAAAACCTTCACAAGGATTCATAAGTTATGTTATTCAATACAAGTAATCATATGTTTTTGTAGATTTAGCACATCAGTAAATATGATAGCAAGTTAGCAACTCATGTTGCTTTAAAACCGAATCTTCATGATTCAATGATCGAAATATCTCATGTTCCTCCAACTATTTTCGCGCTACAAAAATTATGAAATGCATTACAAGATCTTTAATCCTTTTCGCATTAATGAGAACGATGATTCTTCAATCAAACTAAAATCTCTGTGCGATCACATTCACCAACTAAGCCCGTTCAAATCGAAATGCTTGCTACTTGAAGCCGCATCGTTCCCATGATCATGGGCATTAAGGTCCAGTTTTTGTCCAAAATATGGAAACTGCAACTTCTGTGGCATCTCACCGCGCTCTTCCTTCACTAAATCCGTGTTGTTTCGATTGGTTTGATCCGTTAAAATGACTTCTTTGCCCCTGTCGTAGCTTCTACTAGTGTTCCATTCAATACTCTTGAGTCCTCCAACACTCATCGACAAATCACTTGCCGAAAGTTCTGGCTCGTTGTCAACCTTCTTCGACTTTAAGAGCGTCAAACCGATCATATCTTGTTCGGTTTGTTGACCTTCTCCGTAAGTCAAACAGCTCTCGATTGAATAATCTGTTGGCTGGTTGTTTTTATGCATTGACCCATCTTTGACTCCCGTGACTACAGAATTTAGGCAGTGAGTGGATACTTCAGAAACCAATTCTGATAATTGTACTTTTGCGGCTTCGAGTCCTACTGCACCTAAGTTTTGTCTTCCGAGCGTCTCTTGTGCTTTTTCGAGAACCGATTGCAAGTATTTCCCTTGCGCTTCGATGCGAAGCTGCAAGTGTCTCTGCACCTATTTCATATTAAAAATAATATATTTATACATTTTTTTAATATTTTTAAAATATTTAACTATTACTTGTGTTGAGGTAATGATGTAGTGATGTATACCTCAAGTTGTTCATGCAGTGTTCTTTGGACTTCAATTTGCATTTGTATGGTTTCACTTATTTGCATGTTTCTGAAATGAATATATGTATCATTAGATTTAACATTGTAGGAATATATTATATACTTGTCATTTAACTTAAAAAAATGTAGACCAAAATAACTGTTTCTTACTTGTCCGTTTGAGGGAAAACATTTGAGTTGCTCATGTGAGTTTCGTTTGTTTCAACGATTGCGTCTCCTGCTGGTGGCGCGATATCTACAACCCAAGTCTTTGTTATTAGGAATTATTCTTTTTTTTTTGTTAAATAAATCTTTGCAATTAAAATGGAATTTTTGGAATTATTACCAACTTTGTTTGTGCTAACACTGCTAGTTTGCCTATACAGATTCTTGCTGAGCCTGTACTTCTGTCAACAAAAAAAAGCATATTGGTTAGTAAGAAACGCGTCTAATGGGTCGAAAGTTGTCCAAAGTCTATTTTTAACGTATAAAAACCCTGATTCATTTTTTTTTATAAATTTTGGATTCTTAACACTAACTGTTTATAAAGAATACATAAATTTTGGACGCGTTACTTTTGAAACTTATATCTAACACTTTTATTTAAAAAATTAAATTAGTTAAAAAGAAACGGGTTAAATGGGTTGAAAGTTGTCCGGAGTCTATTTTTAATGCATAAAACCCCTAAACCATTTTATTTTATGGATTTTAACTTCTTGTTTAACACTAACTATTTACATAGAATATATGAAATCAAAAAGTCTTTCGGGTCAACACGATCCGTACACAGTTTGCCCCCTTTACTTAGAGGAACTCTGATTAGCATGTGTTTTACCTGGAGATGACTCTTTAAGTGGTATAAAGTAAGACCTTGAATTCCCATTAGCTTCAAAACAGATTTTGGAGTAGCCTCTGTAGCAAAAATAGAACGAAAAACCGATAAGCCATTTTTCACTCATTTTTTTAAAATCTTTAGAAATAAAATTGTACTTACTGTCAGCTCCTCCGAGCTGGTTGACCGCTTCTATGAATCGTTCATGGAGATCTGGTGTCCATTTGAGTCTAGGCTTAGCATCGGTTGAAAGAACGAGGCCCGAATCACCTCCATTACTACCCCCTTGCAGAAACAAATGTCGTTCGGGTGTAATTGACATTCTTGATGTCGAATGAATGCTCTTGCCTTGATGATGATGGTACATCTTTACACACAAACAAAAATTATTTGTAATTAGTGTTTTGGACGCGCGTTTGTTGTTTGAAGTCACTGATTATCAAAATGATTATTTGATAATCAGTGACTTGACAACATAAAACAAGATAATCACAACGTCGTAACACGTTCAATACCAACCTGCATGCTTAAGCTTTACTATCTCTTTGAGTCTTCACCCTTGAAGATTATGAAACTTGATTCTTTTGTATACTCAAATATGCAGTCTTGATACTATAGTAGTTCTTATCTAACTAATTATCCACATACTGATGGTCTGCTCAGCATGGCCTTATAAAGCAAATGGAGAATGGGGGGGTGGGGGTGGGGGTGGGGGTGGGGGTGGGGGGGGGGGGGTGGGGGGGGGGTGGGGGGGGGGGATGGGGTGCTTTCCAAGTGAAGTATAGAATCTTGGACAGATCTAATGAAGGTAAAACACTAAACATTAATCCAATCTTCGTGGCGAATTGTAAATAAACTCGCTTTCTTTCTGTTCTCATTGAGTGCTTTGCTTTGCTTTGCAACCTGACTTTTTATTATTCTCAGACCGAAATCTATAATTCCTTTGCACTATAAAACTCTTAACACCTTACAATGGGTACCAGAATAGATCCACAAATATTGTAAAGTGAAAGAACCTTATTCCAAGATTTTTCTAACCAAAATTACACGGTATCTAGTGCACCGTATAAAAATATAGCGAGAGAACCCAATTTGATGCTCTATTTTTTTCTAAAATGATTCTTTCAACCCAAGCCCGTTTTGATCAGAACCTGTTTTGACACATACCCAGCCGACCCGTTTTGCTAGGCTTAGTCACGGTTGTAACAATCCCGCTAGGCTCTGATTAGTAGCCAATTAATCACTAATCGGAGGTTAACCGAGTAATGGCCGATTAATCGCTAGGCAGTCAACGTTGGTCCTATTCCGGCCAAATTCTGACCAGATTTCGGCCAAGTTTCGACCAAACCTTATAAATTCCCTCCATTTACTTAAAAAATGCTTCAACGAGGGGTTAAAACATGTCTACTTAAAAAAATTATGTATAAAATGTGTGTGTATATAAAACTAAAAATTACATATAACAATCCAAATCCGACTAATCCCTGTTAATCCCGATTACCTCACCGACCGACTAGTGCCTACCAATCTTACAACATCCATTAAAACGAGCATTAATGCTAATTACCATTTTCTTTCGTCTTTCCGTATTAAGGAATTATACGACGTAAAGAAAATGTGGATTTAAAATTTGAATAAAATGAACAAGACTATGTTGACAAAAGCATCTGCAACTTGGAATAAATGCAAAAAAGGTGGTAAAATCAAAAATGGAGAGATGCTTCTTCTTGGAGGGCAGGTATGGAATAAGAACACATTCCTTTTTGTCCCCTTCAATAAGTTTGGTACTTATTCAGCCTACACACTGTTCTTTATTCTGTGGCCCCATAACCAAAATCTTCACATTCTTCGGTTAGTATACAGCAGCCCGCTGGCCTTCAAGAATTTAAACCGAAGCGGGTCCCTAAGAAAAGAGCGAACCATCAAATGATCTGGTGCTTCCATTGGTGGCATGATGATACTCCAGTGGTCCGTCAGTGATCCAAACTGGCTGTTCAAAAAAAATAATGGGCTGTACTTCATTTCATACTTGCATTTATGAGTAGAACTCATCTGCCATGAATCTTTACACATTTTTCTTGATGTATAAATGTATACATTTATATATCACTAGAACATTTTTAGCTTTTGTTTTGAATTTGTTATTTTTGAAAAGAATCCTCAAACTTAGCACTTGTGGAATTTTTTTTTTCAAGTTATAACAGAACTTTTTCAAAGATTATGCAGTTTAAGGGAATCTTTAAGCCTTTAGATAAAGTGTAAGTGAAAGAAATTCCTTAATAGTTTGCTGGCATGTGGATAGGAATAATAATGCTCATGAGGAACATTTTCTGTGCATTTTTTACTTGCTCGTTTTAAATTCCGGGATCATTTCTAAAGATTATTATGCACATATGCGAGTGTAACACGACATCCTCATCTATGTGATTGCTTAAATGATCAAAACTCATACTTTCGTTACTTGAACCGCTCATCATTTGTTCTCTCGCAGTCAGGAACTTTAAACTACAATATATATCTCGACGCGTGGTAATCGCTTTAGTTCAATCATTGGTTGCATTATTCAGACTTTTAACCTTTATGTCATTTAACATGTCTGTTAATGTGCAAAAGTGTATGCCAATGGATTCACAACACATTTATACACCAACACAGTTCCTCATCTAATGCCACAGCTTTCACTTCATGTCATTCTTTTAAGGATCAAATGGACATTTTTCTAGTATGGTACACATACATATTACAAAGTACTTTTTTTATATAAAAAACAAATATTTATCATTCCGTATAATCGCGCCATCAAGTGATGTAAATGGCAAAAACTAAAGTAGTAGGGTTTGGAAAAGGGTTTGTAAAATTAAGAAGTGTGTATTCGCTGTCCATGAATGCGGTTATTTTAGAACGGTGGGTTTCTTTTAGTCCTGTCACTTATAAGACTTGAACCCATGAGCTTCAAACCTTAGATGCTCTCAAAAATGATAAACTAGCTATGATATAAAAAATAATAAAATATTGATCAGCTCCGATTTTAATAAACTTTATTTTGAACTATAGAAAAAAAAAACAATATTTAGGTAGATACTAAATTGTATGTCAGTTAAAAGAAAAAGGAAAAAAAAAACTGAACATTGAATTCTCAGTTTTCAATGCCTGAATTCGCGGTTACCAAGCGCGAATTCATCTTCCCTCGTCCATAAAAAATATATCGAAATTGGCTAAAAAACCTAAACATCGCATATTTAGATTTATATTAAACTAGTGGGTTATCACCCGCACTTCATGACGGGTTTGAAACATAGATAAAAATAAGTAAATTGCAAACGTGACGATAATAAAAAACATGCCCCGACGGTATATTCGAAAGTCACGGAAAAGTTATGTTGTATACGAAAGCAAAGTTATTCGAACAAAATTTACACCAAAACGTATATAACGGTTGTGCATTACAACAGGCGTGTTTAAATGTTGATAAAAAACATGTCGAAATAGTGTATTTAGAGATGAGCGTCGAGCGGTTTAGTAAACCAAACGGTTTAAGAAAACGTTCAAAACAACCGGTCGATTTAAAAAGAACGTTACGAAAAAACACTTCGAAACACAGATAAAAATAACGCACATGGAACGTTGATATTAAAGAGGAAACCCACAAAAAATCACGTAACAGAAAATTTGTTAAAAACTCAAATGACTACTTTATTAAAGTGATTGTAGTGTAAATCGATTAAAAAAAAGGAAAAAATCAACCAACTAAACAGCAGAGCGTGTAAACAAAAATTAAACTAAAGAGTATGGGTAAAAATACATTAATTTAAACTTAGGGTTTATGAAATATATATTTAAGATTAAGGAGTGTAATAGAAACAAAAGCGTAAAGAAAGAAGAAAAACAATTCACTTTAGTTAAGGCTACGTGAATTGTTATATTAATAATACTATATATATAAATATAAATATAAATATAAATTATCAGAAAAAACTAAATTGTATGTCAAACCAAAATTAAATATAGAAAAAAATTACAATTTTACATTGAATTCACAATTTTCAACTACGAATTCATCCTTAATTAATTTCTAAATCAATTTCGGGCGGGTATTTCTAAGCTCGTTATGTTTAAAATGATTAATTCAAACACGGGCACAGTTTTTTAAGCTTGTTATGTTCTTAATGATTGTTTAAAATTTTGGGTGGAACATTATGTTTTAAATCATGATTTCAATTTTTTTTTGAACGGCCGACAAAAAACCATTTATTCATTGTAGCAAGACGCTACACCACCAAACATACAACCAGTTTTTTCACCACATTTACAAAATACAAGTTACAAACATCTAATCAACTATATTGAACCGACACCAATCCTCCCAAATTAAAGAAGCCATTTTTGATCTATTTTTTACCCAAATGTACGCCATAGACTTTATCTCATCTAAAACCTTCGTACAGTTCGGAACTGCTTGCCTGAACAACACCTCGTTCCTATGCTTCCAAATGCTCCAGAATGACACAAGAATCACTGCATGAAGTGCTTTCCTTTTGTTCCTCATTCTTGCACTGATCTCGAACTCATGTAGTGACAACAAATCGTTAACACCAAAAGCGAAGATAGGGGACAAATTGCACCAACACGCGACATTTTGCCAGATCGATTGCGAGAAGTGACACGAGACAAACACATGTTCGCAAGTCTCTACACCATCTCCACACAACATACACATCGAATTCTGCACCGGGATGTTTCGCTCCAACAATGCACCTCTGGTCGGTAACCGATTCATATCCGCCCTCCATGCCACGATTCCAACTTTCTTCGGGACCCAGTTGTTCCATTCAAAAACACGGTCAGGTCGAGTCCGGTTATGTAGCCCGAGAATACGTTTGATACTAGCCACATTAAACACCCCATCTTTATCATGTTTCCAGACCCAAGCATCCCTACCCAATGTACAGCCCAGCCCATCAATGATACCCAGCAATTGTTGAAGCTGAACATGTGCAGCCCCATCTAACTCCGGTTGCAGCTAAGCCCAATTAAAAACAGGCCCATCTTCTCCAAAGCCCAAACGATCAGCAACCAAGCAGGTTTTATTTGACTCCGCTTTGAATAGATCTGGGAACCTGATGTAAAACGGGACCTGATCCGCCCAACTATCAAGCCAAAAAGATATGTTTCTCCCGTCCGCCAACACCGCTGAAGTGGCTGATTTCAGGTCGATATCTGAGTTCAGTAGATAATGTCGAATACTACATATATTCTTCCACGGGCCAGCTACTGAATTTTTAACCGGAGTATCATTCCACACTCTTGGGTTGTGATGAATAGCCTAAATAACCCTCCTCCACAGTCCATTTTTTTCCGTTTTGAACCTCCACCACCATTTAGCCAACATAGCCAGATTGGCGTCCCTGAGAGACCCGAACCCCAACCCCCCAACTTCAAGAGGAGCAATCGTTTTTTCCCATGCAACCCAATTCATCCTAGCTTTTTCCTCCGAACCACCCCAAAAGAATATTCTTCTAATTCTATCCAACGATTCGAGAACTTTAATCGGAGCTCTAAAAAGAGAGAAATAATAGGTAGGGAGTGAATTCAACACCGATTTGATAAGGGTTATTCTACCTCCATACGAAAGAGTTTTGGCCTTCCAGATCGAAAGTCTACTCTTGAATATATCTATTATCGATTTCCAGTTACGAACTAAATTCATATTTGCCCCGACTAATAGACCGAGGTGTTTAAATGGGAACGTACCTTGTTTACACCTCATCCGATTCGCCATATCTTGAACTTCAACCTCACTTATCCCGACGCCAAAAATACTACACTTAGCTAAGTTCACTTTTAATCCGGAGACTAAATAGAAACACCTTAGCATTCTTCGAAGATTATTAATATTCGATGCAGACCACTCACCGACAAACATCACATCATCCGCGTAAATTAAGTGGGACATGTACGGACCATTATTTGTGACTTTTATACCCTTAAAAAGGCCTATGGATTCAGCCTCTTTCATAATACCAGTTAGCGCCTCCATGACTATGACGAATAAGAACGGTGATAATGGATCACCCTGGCGGAGCCCACGAGAGCATTCGAACTCCCCAGTTGGGGAGCCATTCACTAGAACTGAAGCCTTGGCGGACCGTAATGTAGCCATAATCCAGGATCGCCACCGACTTGGGAAATTCATTTGCATCATCATCGAGTCAAGAAATGCCCAATTCACCGAGTCGTAAGCCTTATTGATGTCAACTTTGAAAAACATGCCTCGTCTCTTATACTTTTTTAGCCAGCTCAAAATCTCGTTTAGTACAAGCGGTCCGTCCATTATATTTCTCCCAGCCAGAAACGCTGATTGTTGTTCGGATATTAAGCTCCCCAATACCCCTTTCAGCCTATTTACGAGCACCTTGGATATTACCTTATTTATCACACCGATAAGGCTTATAGGCCGGAAATCCGCTGGGCTAACTGGATCCTTAACCTTTGGAATCAGAGCAATGAAGGATGAAGTGCAACACTTATTAAGAGATCCCTCCTCGTAAAACCGATTGAAGAGTCTAAAGATGTCATCCCGAAGACCCGTCCAACATTTTTTGATGAATTTAAAATTAAACCCATCAGGTCCAGGCGCCCGATCACCATCGCATTCCCAAATGGCTGCTTTAATTTCCTCCAATGAAAACGGCC
Source organism: Helianthus tuberosus (assembly GCA_030545235.1). Taxonomy (NCBI): domain Eukaryota; kingdom Viridiplantae; phylum Streptophyta; class Magnoliopsida; order Asterales; family Asteraceae; genus Helianthus; species Helianthus tuberosus. The sequence continues at coordinate 32,335,044 of CM060351.1, read as the reverse complement.
TTTCTAGCTTGCTTGCCTCTTCCGCAGAAAGAGAAGCAAGATTTGGACATGCTAACATCGGTCTGCTAGGCATAGGCTCAGTGAATTGTTGCTTAAAGAATCCAAACAACGATTCCTTGATTGCCAACGGATTAGTAACCCAAACACCCTCTACCATCAACCCATTTAGTCTATTTGTACTAATATTAGAGTTGATTATATGATGGTAGAAAGCAGAGTTCTCGTCCCCTTCTAATGCCCACCTGGCTCTGGACTTTTGACGCAAATCCAAGTGTTTCAATCGGTCGAATTCAGCCATAAAATTCCTACATTCCGCTCTTTCGGCCAATTCTTCATCCGAAAGACTTCTTTCCTCAGCCAAGTTTTCGATAATAGCCAACCTACTCTTTTTCCCCCCATATATTCCTTCCTTAGTCTGCTTTTCCACATTAACCCAATCCTTAATTCGGTTTTTTAACCACCGAAATTTAATAGCCAACGCAAGGTCCTCCGGGCCGGAGAAAGTAAACGTACCACAAATTTGAAGCAAGTAATCCAGAAAACCAGGGTACTCAAACCAAGAGTTAAAAAACCTGAACGGGATGTGTCCGAATTCGGACTTAACCGTAGATAAGATAATTGGACGGTGATCAGATACAACCCTGTCTAGTGCAGTAACTGATGCGTTTGGCCACCTCTCCATGAAGCCTAGACACACCAAATAACGATCCAACTTACTTAGTTTTTTCCCATTATCTGACATGTATGTATAGTTCCCACCACCCATATTGTACTCTGTTAATCCAGCCGAGAGAATGAATTGGTTGAACGCTTCCGCATTTGATTCGACAAACTCAGAATTCATTCGTTCATTCGCGAAACGTACATCGTTAAAATCGCCCATCATGACCCACAGCCCTTGCATTTCATTCCTAACCCCAATTAATTCCAACCAAACAGCCCTCCTTCCAGCCGCTTCATTAGGCGCATATACATTGACCATATTAATCCGAGAACCCGATTGCACAAGAAAACCCGAAACAACTATAAAGTGTCTATTATAAAGAACATCGTCACACCTGAAAATCGCTGGGCTCCACAGGCACGCCAGACCCCCAGATCTTCCTTGTGAATTCACCACTGCTAACCTGTATTCGGCTCTGCCCCAGAACTGGTTAAACATAAAAGACTCCGAATCTTGTAATTTTGTCTCCTGTATAGCGATAAAATGTATCCCATAGCTTGTTTTTAAACCCCGTATCCAATCCGACTTACGGGCGTTTCGCACCCCCCTCAAATTAATAGATAGAAAATTCATCATGAACAATTATTAACCCCCTCCTCCACAATTAGTTCTTCAGTTGCAGATTCGAAGCCATTAAGATTAATTCCGATTCGAGAGCCAATTTTAATGGTTTCTTCAACCTCTAATCTCAAAATGGACGACTGGGGATGATCAACCCGAGCACTAACCTCATCATGAGCCACATCAAGGCCAACACCACCCCCACTTTGAACCCGAATATTTTGTCCAACTCCATCGAGACCTGGAGACCCAGTGAACACCTCCTCCAAGTCGTTTCTGTCACCAAAAGGAGAATTTAGGTCAATCTGATCGACGTGGGGATTCTGCACGTGAAAAAGTGGTCTTTGGGCCGGCCCCTGCATGGACCCAAGTGAAGGTGGGCTCCTCTCTTCTCTGTTTCTTTTCCTTAAATTACCAGCCGGAGTAGGGCCCTCTTCTCCAAATAAATTATTAGGCCCACTTAGATTTTCAACTGGGTTTAGGATATTTGGGCCACCATCCACTGGAATATTAAAATCCGTTGACTCATTAAATTCCACCTCACTCCCATCAACATTAATGAACCCATTAGGCACGTGACCCCCTTCCCCATGCATGTTGCACGTCTCCACGTTACTCGGTAATTCATGAGACTTTTGGCCTTCAGGAACCGATTGGGATTCCGATGACTTCTTGCATCCCACCGGAGGTGACACGAATCCATCGGTCGGAACTCCACTATCCCCGATCTCCACCGGTTGTTGATTTTTGTTGCGAAATTCATGTTCACACGTCGAATTCTGCCAAATTTCACCCTCCTCAACGTCCGCCATATCCTCCGTTTGCTCGTCCCCCTCAGACACCGACTCCAGTTCAGAATCACTATCGTCATCCTCAGAATCACTGTCACAATCAAATGAGCTCTGAACACAGTATTCCGAAACCCAGGCAGTGACGGTTTTTTCGTTCCACTTGATAACCACCGCCTCATCAATTTTGGACATACGAGTTGTAACAATCATAACCGACCCGGATGCATTATTCTCATTCTGCCACGAGAAGGATGACTCCTGAATCACCTCGCCAAACTGACTGCCAATTCTGTCGAACAGAGGGCCATCCCGGATGAGGAACGGTACACCTGTCATGCTCAAGGTAACCAGACGACTGGATGGGAGATCCTCTCCATTCCACAGATAGTACTTAGAAAACACTTTATGAAGTAAATTCGACTGTTGCTCCAGATAATTCCTAGCAGATTCCTTATCATTACAGGTGATCATAAACATTACTCCACCAATATATGACAGACCAACTTCCCCTAACCCACCGACCATTAAAGTTCTCCTAATATCGCGAATGGGCAGAATTCCTTTAGCATGACCAATAATAGACCTCCCAATGCAGTGTAAAGGATACAAAGAACCTTTACCCTCCACTGTGATGACCTTTGCACCCATGCCCTGCTCCTGGGAATTACCTCTAACGAGGTCAGCGAAAGACCTTCCTTCTTGAACAAAAGACGACCCAGGAGGAATAGGACCATAAGATTGATTCTTCGCATTCGGCTTCTCTCCAACTCTATTCCCACTGGTGTTATTGACGTTAGAGTGGTCTGTCCCTTTAGGTCTCCATTCACTCCGACCATGACCAACTGAGGAGTAGTTAAACTTATTATGGTCTTTGTCATATTTTGCTAATGATACATTAGCTTTCATTCCGAACATCTTCACCGTATTCATCGAGACTAGTGTGTCATTCATATGCTCCACCCCCACATATCGAACAAAACCGAAGCATCTCCCCCGTGCATCCCTTTTCCGGGCCACATACACATCGGAGATAAATCCATAGGCCTGAAATGCCCTCCAAAGAATATTCCGGTTAACTTGTTCCGATAAGTTTTGTATTAGGAAGGTCCATTCCACACCATCCCCTCTGCTTTTCCTATTTTTCCGGTACTGGACATTGTTCCAGGGGCCACCATTGTCGACCTCTCCTTGTCTCTCATCGGTAGCCATTTACACTCCCCTAACTCCTCCAAAACAATCAAACGAAACAATGGCAACTCGACCCTAAGGGTGTTAATGGGATTCGAATCGATCTAGCTAAACTATACTCAGATAGCCGCGATCAATATCAGACCCACTAAGCCCCGAAGAAATCTAGAAACCACTGTGGGAAAAGAGGGTAGAGGAGGTTTCGTTTCAAGTGTCGAGAACAGGAAGACGGCCGAGTGGAGGAAACGCAAGGTCAAGATAGAATGCAAGGTACGAAACCGTAACTTCCGGGAGAAGAGCGGGACCTCACACGCTATTTCGACGGGCAAACTCCGGTTAACACTCCGGCGACGCTTCGGATGTCATTTTTTTAAGAGAGATTCTTGATTATTTTTACCACACATCATGATTTCAATTTCGATTGGGTATTTTCTTAGCTCGTTATGTTTGAAATGATGAATTCAATATCAGGCACGATTTTTTAAATATGTAATGTTCTTCATGATGGTTTAAATTTTGGCGGGTATTTTCTTAGCTCATTTTGTTTTAAATGGTGATTTCAATTTTGGCGGGTATTTTCTATGTTCGTTATGTTTTAAATGATAATTTTAATTCAAGGAGGGTATTTCCTAACTAATATATATCTTTCAAAGTTAAATATAAATTTACATACTTTATACACACATATTAACATACTACCAACACACATACATACTTATAAAACACATGTACATACTTACACATACACATACATACTTACAAACACATATTTTGATCAAAACCACAAAATTTATACATACACATTTGCATACTTTATATAAACATACATACTAACATACACATTTTTCACCAATTGCAAACATTTACATGCACAATTATTCATCATTTACATACACCTACATACATACATACATACATACATTCAATCATAGACTTACATACCCACATACATGCTTACATACACCTACATACACAAATACATACACCTACACCTACACCTACATATACTCATTTTCACCAATTACACCTACATTATACATTTTCACAAACATTTACATACAAATATACACCTACATACACATACATACACCTACATACACAAATACATACACCTACATATACTCATTTTCACCAAATACACCTACATTATACATTTTCACCAATTACACCTACACCTACATATACTCATTTTCACCAATTACACCTACATTATACATTTTCACAAACATTTACATACAAATATACATCCTTACATACACCTACATACACATACATACTGTTTTAGTCAAAAATCAGGCTAGGATAATGCAACCAAATCTATTGTTGTGAGGTATGATGCTTGAATCAATGAACAAATGTATGGACAACTTATAAGTGAAATGAACAAGTGACACAAGGATTTATACGAGGAAAAAGCCCTTGATCAATGTATGATCTCCGGCATAAAAAACCTCGGGTGATGGAAACTACCGATCACCAACTATAATTAAACAAATGATCTTTACAACTCGGGATGATAACAAGCTTGTTACAAGGATCACTAGAGTGCAAAATGTATGAAATCACTAATGAGTTGCAGAGAGCTTGTGAGAGTGTGTGTGTTTGCTTAATTGTTCTAATTCAAGCTGTTGTCCCCTTTTAAAAATATAAATAATCTTAAAAACTAACTATCCGCTAAATGTGCAAGCTACCCACGACTTCTAAAACGGTCACCAAGCTATGCACGTGCGGAATGCTGAGAGCATATTCCCCAAGAATATCGGTAAGACCAAGTCCCACTCGTTCATTCCTGCAAAACAAGCTTAAATATAATGGAAACAACCGTTAGTGTTAGGATAACATCGAGGATCCTGAATCCTTAACCCTGCAACGTCTTCTAAGGACCCTTAATTCAAACGGAACTGAGGATCCGTGATCCTGGCTGCACTTGAGGGTCCGTGATCCTTAGGTTTAGAAAATCCACCCCTAACAATTGCCCCCAAAATATGAGGAATAAAATATAGCTTAATGAGTCATATTTTTTATCTTATCTCCAACGAACTGATTAACGGATATATAGCCGTTAAACTTGAACTAGCCGTTGCAGATCATACGTCAGCGACGTGACATCCTGCAAAACCATCATTATAAATTTGAGATTAGAGATAAGGATCGATGGGCATTTAAATTCGTGCGTTACTTAAGTCCCTTTAAATCCTCATCCAAAGACCGATCAGGTATCTTTCTTCTCCTTCTCTCTTCGTTTTCTTATTCTGATCTTCATTTTTCTGAACATCCATGACGAAGATGGTTCTTAGATCCTCACCGGCTAAGGACCCAAAAAAGGATAGTCCCTTGAAAAGCCAAGGCATTATCCAAAATCCTTCAAAGGAACTCTGCTGCTTCACCGACCCGGAGATTGACCGGATTCGCCATTGTTTTCCGGCGGATACCGTCTTCAAATCCTTCGACCCTTCTGCGAAGAGTGATTATGTCTCGGACACTTGGGTTGCTTTTTCGGCCACCCCATTCCTGATAGGATTCTCTTATCCTTTCCCTGCCTTCACTCAATCTTTCTTTTCACTCACCGGTATGTGCTACATTCAGGCCATGCCGATGATGTGGAGAGTATTGCATACCTTAGAAAACATCATAGAGCAGGAAGGTATAGAGATAGGAATGTCGGAACTGGCTGAGTTGTATAATCTTGTGAGCCATGGTTCACATCGCTTCTTATTCAAACACAAACCTGGTGATGCTCACCTAATCCTCAAGACCACAAAAAACGATACCAATTGGAAGAAGTGTTTCTTCTTTGTTAGGAGGGACTCTATCCCGGACGGGAAAGATCTCCCCAAAAAGTGGACCACCCATGGTAGGATATAGGATCCTTATAGAAGGATCATAGGATGATTCTATTTTGTGTTGATAATAACTGATCCTTTTCTGTCTTTTTTGTGCAGCTATCTCAGTTTCTCGTCTTATTCAGTCACCTGCAACAAAAGAAAGGATTGCTGCCTTTTGGAGCCTTGATCCAGCTGTTAGAACGTTCCAGCCCAAAACAAAGGATTCACAAGAAGTATCCTCTGGTTTAGTCACCATGTCAAGTAAGTATTCTTATTTATGCATAGTTAAATATTTTAAAAAGATATAGAATAAGGATACTTATCTGTTATTGCCACTTGTAGGTGCCGGAAAGTCTTCAAAGTCAGCCTCCCGCTTCAGCGTCAGTGATCTTGATGCTGTCACTGCCCGATCCGGAAAGAAAAAACTTGCTGCTAGCCCCAGCATTACAGCTCCTAAGGCTGTCACCACCAAGAGCAAGGGTGGAAAGAAGAGGAAAACTGCTGATACCCTTGAAGGCCTGCCCATCATCCAGCACCAATTTGAAGAGTATGTCTCTGAGGTAAGGATCACTGATCCTGAAATCTGATCTCACTAGGCTGAGGATAACGGATTCTAACTTGTCTTTCTCTTTTCTGCAGAAATTTGCTGAAATCCACATGCTCATGGATGCTTATGCCGAGGAAGCTGACCAGAAGCACTTGGAGTTCCAGAAGATGTTCCTGGCTAAGGATCAAACCATCTCTTCCCTCGAGAAGGAGCTCAACCTGGCGAAGAAGGAGGTGGTCCTGGCTCACATCACAGCTGACCAAGAAAAGAATGAGGTGATGGAGGATTCTAAGCTTTCTGTTGCCATTGCTATGCTCAAGATCAGGCTTCAGATGGCGAAGGAGGCTGAGGATCCTAACTTCGACAGTACTGCCTGGGACCAAGAAGGCTGGAAGGCCAAGCTAGCTGCGCTGGAGGATAAAGAGGAGACTGAAGAGGTTCTGGCAATCGAGGCAAGCGGCAGCGGGGCGAAGGATCAGGCTGGTGATGCAGAGGCTGAAGGTGATGGTGATGCAGCGAAGGTGTAGGCTGCAACAATGGGCGATGATGGATTTATCTAGACGCGGCCGAAGCCCATTTTTTATGGTTTGGTAGTTTTTTCTTTAATGTTTGATGATGTTTTTCTTGAACAATGGTTGGTCTGTACTTAAACAATAGTAATTAGGTTTAAGGATCACTGATCCTTCAGACAATAGGTAGGATAACAAATGGTGGAGGGATCCTCTGTTTGGGGGGATGAAGCCATTGTGATCCTGCCGTCTTTTTATTCCTGCACTTAGACCTCGTTAATATGGACACCATTTGCCAACCCAAGTGGACGGGCCACGTTTTGCTAGTAGAAACTTGGGTTGGTAATTTTGACAACCTTTAAAGGGTTTAACTTTTGAGAAATAAATAAAACCTTAATCTTTTGGCTATCTCATGTGTTGTTATATTTGTGAATACTTTACCTTTCAATTGTTATGATACATTTTGCTCGAATTCATGAGTTAAGAACAAAAGCTTAGTAGATTATGTCAAAAAGTTTAGGATATGATCAAGGATCAAATATCCTATAATCGAAAAATTCAAAAAGTGATGTCACTTAAGGATCATGTATACTGTTGTCAAAGAATAAGGGTCACTTAGATAAATAAAGAATAAAGTGAAGGTAAATAAGGATCATACCTGAGAATCCAAGTTAGGATCCTAAACTCTTAATCAAAATAACCATAAGATAAACCTTAATAAAAGGTTAGGATCAAGGATCCTTAGTTGTTTAGCTTCGAAAACCTGAAATGGAATATAACTTGGGACTAAGCCAATCATAAGAGAAGAGTTAGCAACTGGGGACAAGCCCAACAATTCTGGGGACAAGCCCAATATACTGGGGACAAGCCCAAAAAACTAGGGACAAGCCCAAAAAACTGGGGACAAGCCCAAAAAAACTGGGGACAAGCCCAAAGGATCTTGTGTAAACTGGAGTATGACCCTCACTGGCGAATATCCAAACTTAGTGACATGAAAATGCCAAAACCTTAGCTAACGTGAGAACGTTAGAAACCTTAGGAACGGATGTATGGTACGTCTACCATTATACGTAGGATCCTGAATACAACCAGTACAATGAAATTGTCAGCCCCTAAAGCGAGTACTGGTCCCATTTCCTTGAACTGCACCAGGATCATCGTGCGCTACTGGCGAAACTGGGGACAGGCCCAAAAACTGGGGACTAGCCCAAATAACTGGGGTCAAGCCCAAATAACTGGGGTCAAGCCCAAAAAAAACGGAGACTTCTGTGGATACTCAATCCTTTGTTAAGGATATATCAACCTTCTGCAAAACTCAGAACTAAATGAAAGAAGGATAAAGGATCCAGGATCCTTCTCCTCGTATATAAGTTAATTAAAGAAGTGGATAAATTGAGGTTAGATCATTACCAGAATGAGGATCATTTATCCTCTAAGGATCCTTCATGAACACGGACACGAAAATGGCTAAGGATCCTGGATCCTTATTACATGAAGTATCTCTTCAGGTGGATAGCATTCCAAGCTCTTGTTAGCAAATCACCTTCCATTGTTAGCAATCGATATACCCCCTTTCCTGCCTCAGCTTCAATAAGATAGGGGCCTTCCCATTTTGGTGCTAACTTGCCATCAGCAGGATTTGTGGTGTTTTGGAATGCTTTCCTCAACACCATATCACCAACTTGAAACTTCCTGATCCTGACATTCTTGTTATAAGCTCCAGCCATCCTTTGTTGATAACTAGCCATTCTTATCCTTGCCAAATCCCTGAGTTCTTCTATGGTATCCAATTCTTGAACCATGTTTTCAGCATTTCCTTCAGGATCACGGATGTTTGTTCTTGCAGTAGGAACCACCATCTCTGTAGGGATCACTGATTCTGCTCCAAATACTAAAGAAAATGGAGTTTGGCCAGTAGCATTCTTGGGAGTCGTCCTATCAGCCCATAGTACATAAGGTAGTTCTTCTGCCCATTTTCCTTTCTTGGATCCAAGCTTCCTTTTCAAGTTGTTGATGATGATCTTGTTGGATCATTCTGCTTGACCATTGGCTTGTGGGTGGACTGGTGTTGATGTTATCATCTTGATCCCCCAGCTGTCACAAAAGTTAGTAGTTCTACTCCCAATAAATTGGGATCCATTATCACAAACAATTTCAGAAGGGATACCAGATCTAGTAATAATATTTCTTTTAATAAAGGATATCACTTATTTTTCTCTGACTTGAGCAAAGGCTTCAGCCTCTATCCACTTGGAGAAGTAATCAGTCATGGCAAGCATAAACTCTTTTCCTCCTGGTGCTTTGGGAAGTTTGCCAACTATATCCATTCCCCATCTCATGAATGGCCAAGAAGAGGATATAGGATGCAGGAGCTCTGCTGGCTGATGAAGGATATTGTTATGTCTCTGACAAGCATCACACTTCTTGGCGTAATCCACAGCATCCTTCTTCATAGTAGGCCAATAGTATCTTATCCTAAGGATCCTTGAGAACAATGCCCTGCCCCCAGTGTGGTTTCCACAATCTCCTTCATGAAAATCCTTTAGGACTTCTTGAATTTCAGGATCCTCTATGCACCTTAGATATGGACCTACAAGGGATCGTTTATAAAACATGTTATTTAATATTGTAAATTGAGATACCTTGATTTTGAAAGCCCTGGGGTTTTCTCCTGTAGGAATCTCTCCATGTTGTATATATCTAATGATTGGAAGGATCCATGATCCTGAATGAGGCTGTGCACCATCACTAGGAACCATTGCAGAATCCTCTTCTATCTCCATAGTTATTTGATCCTCAGTAGCAGGAGCCAAAATATGGATGATAGGGATCTTGATATCCTCTGGAATTTTCAATGATGATCCAAGATTGGCCAATGCATCAGCTTCTGCATTCTCTTCCCTAGGTACCTGTGTCAAACTAAAAGAAACAAAAGAGAGTGCCAATTCCTTGACTATCTCTAGGTATTTGATTAGTCGTTCACCTTTAACAGCATAAGATCCATTAAAGTGATTGGTAATTAACAATGAATCTACATGTACCTCAAGATACCTGATCCTCATGTGCTTGGCAATTTGCAAACCAGCTATCAAGGCTTCATATTCAGCCTCATTATTAGTAGTTTGAAACTCACAAGCTATTGAGTGGGGTATTATGTCCCCCTGTGGCGATTTTAGTAGTATTCCAAGTCCTGTTCCTTTGACATTAGAAGCTCCATCAGTGAAGAGTATCCAAGGATCCTTAGTCTCTTCAAGTTGCTGAACTTCTAACTCGGCTTCTCTTTGTAAATCACTACTAAAATCTGCCACAAAGTCAGCTAAGGCTTGGGATTTGATGGCAGTCCTTGGTTCATATCTTATATCATAAGCACTAAGCTTCACTGCCCATTTAGCCATCCTTCCTGACATTTCAGGTTTCCTGAGAACATTCTTAATTGGAAAGTTAGTCTTAACAATAATGGCATGAGTTTCAAAATAATGTCTTAGTTTAGTAGATGCCATAATCAAAGCAAGGATAAGTTTTTCTAAATGTGAATACCTGGATTCAGCATCAAGCAAACTCTTACTTACATAATAGACAGGATGTTGTGTACCTTCGTGATCCTTAACAAGGACTGCACTTACTGCTTTGGAGGATACCGCTAGATATAAGGATAATATATCCCCTTTTTCTGGTTTCATTAAGGCAGGAGCTGAGGATAGGTAATCCTTAAGGGCTTTGAGAGCATTTTCATGCTTTTCAGTCCATTCAAATTTCTTGTTCTTTCTCAAAATGTCATAGAATTCCTTGCACTTTTCTGATGACTTTGATATGAACCTATTCAGGGCTGCGATCCTCCCTGTCAACCTTTGCACATCCTTGGCATTGGCAGGAGATTTGATATTCACAATTGCCTTGATTTGCTCTGGACTTGCTTCTATGCCTCTTTTTGTTACCATGTAGCCTAGGAACTTGCCTGCTTTAACACCAAAGTGATACTTTGAAGGATTCAACTTCATATTGAATTTGTCAAGGATATCGAATGTTTCCTCCAGGTCTCTAAGGTGATCCTCAGCTCTCTTGGATTTAACCACCATGTCATCTATGTAGACTTCCATAGTGTGTCCTATTTGTTCCTTAAACATCATATTGACTAGCCTTTGATAAGTAGCACCTGCATTCCTTAGTCCAAATGGCATATCAATATAACAATAGATACCAGTTGGGGTCATAAAGGTCGTGTCTTCTTGATCAGATGGTTCCATCTGAATTTGTTGGAATCCAGATGAAGCATCCATAAAAGTCAACAACTTATGACCCGCGGTAGCATCCACCATGGAGTCAATGTGGGGTAACGAGAAAGGATCCTTGGGACATGCCTTGTTTAAATCAGTGAAATCGACACATACCCTCCACTTTCCGTTTTTCTTTTGAACAATAACCACATTGGCTAACCATCTTGGATACTTAACCTCTCTAATCATACCTGCTCGGAGCAACTTGTCTACCTCCTCCTGGATAATGGCATTCCTCTCAGGTGCAAACTTTCTCCTCTTTTGGTGTATGGGTTTGAATGACCTGTCAATGCCAAGTTTATGAGTAATTATATCTTTAGAGATACCTGTCATGTCTTCATGTTTCCAGGCAAAGGTGGTTTTTCTCCTCTTAAGGAAGGATACCAAATCCTGTTCAATGTTGCTGAGGATCCCTGATCCTATGAAGATCTTGGATTCAGGATCCTGAGGATCCATAAGGATATCTTTCACATCCAGTTCTCTTGCCTCCAAGACATCTCTTGGAGGATACTTTAGTTGCTATTGCTCCCTTGGTCTTGAGGCTGGCTTCATTGATGAGGTATAGCAATTCTTTGCTTCTTGTTGGTCACTCTCAATCTTTATCACTCCCCATGGACTAGGAAGCTTTACACACTGATGATATGTAGATGCAACTGCCTTCATGTCATGTATCCATGGCCTGCCAAGGATAACATTGCAACAGGATAAACAATCTATAACACAAAATTTTTGAAAAAAATTAAGTCCCTCTATGTAGATGGGAAGTTTAATGTCCCCCAATGTATTCTTGGTTTCTCCGCTGAATCCCACAAGAACTGAGGATATTGGGACAATATCCGATTCAGGGATGTTCATTTTCTTGAGGACATCAAGCTGAATGATGTTTACTGAGCTTCCTCCATCTATCAAGATCCTGCTAACAAAATGGTTAGATATAAATAAGGTAATAACAGGACCATCATGATGAGGATCCTGGACATCAACACGATCATCCTCATCAAAAGTTATAACTTTTTCCTGTGTAACAGTAGAGGTTCGGATGGGTCTATCCCCATTATCCATCTTGGTTTCCTTGGCATGTCTCTTGGCTGCTGAAAAGGAAGTACCACAAATGTCTGATCCACCGGATATGAAGTTTATAATTTGTGCATCTGCCGGAGGAGCATGAGCTCTTTCTGGAACCTTTTCAAGATCCTGGATCCTTGACTTTTTTCTTCCCAAAAGCTCCTTCAAGTGCCCCTTGCTTAACAAATAACCGATTTCTTTTCTAAGTGCAATACATTCTTCGGTGAGATGTCCGAAATCCTCATGATATGCACACCATTTGGACTTTTCTTTTGTTGCAGCTGGCTTATCACTTTTTCTGGGCCATCTTGCTTTTTCACCTAAATTCTGCATTGCAAGGATCAGTTCATTGTTATCAACAGAAAAACAATAATCAGAAATGGGAGGATAATCCTCATCATCTGTCACACCCCGACCACGTAAAACATCAAATCAGGGCGGAAACGTCGGTGAGTGTTGTAACAGAATTATTGTTCCACAACCATGGTAATTAAAATTACATTTTTATTCATAAACCAAAGGTGGAATACATTGTTTTAAACAAGAACCAAAGAGTACATCACATAATTTAAACTAGTTCTATCTTTATTTTAAGTCTCTAAGGCACAGGTCCGCCCTAGTGTGTCACGAACATCCTAAGCAGCAGCTCCTGAAAACACATGTGAAAATAGGTACGTCAGCATAAAAATGCCTGTGAGATACATAGGTTTTGTGAAAATAGGATTCATGACTTGAGTTTAAAGAAATGTTTAATAAAATTTAGTCATGAACCTTGTTAATTGTTTTGTTTTATAAATCATTTGAAAAACGATAGCAAAATCAGATTATATGTATATATAAAAGAATAATGTATGGTTAAAAGAATAATCAAGTAAAAAGAGTTTGTATAAACCAAGTTATTTGTAAAACAATGTTTAAGTGAAAATGTGTTGTAAATGTAATATGTCTAAACTGAAGTGGTTTAAATGACGCTACGATATGTAATATCATACAAGCACTTATATATAGGAAGTACCAGCGGCGTATCCACCATGCTTGTACCATATTACACACGCCTCGTTATTTAAGTCACTCAAACCAACCAACATTGTAAAATATCCGTGTTTAATCCAATAGTCAAATGTCATAGTATAACCCAAGTTGAATATAAACCATGTAATGTGTGAACAAAAAGTTATGTATGGTAAGTAAAATGAGACTACTTAAACCACAAGTAAGAATGTACAAAACAAAGTATTTTGAATAAACCAAAAGTTATGTTTTGTAAATTAAATGCATGTTTTACTGATACAAACATTTATGCGGTAAGTTAACGCATACATACAAGCCTTGAGACAGCAGGATAACCTTAGAGTAAAGATTATCAAAGTAAAATGTTTTCGGATTCAGTCATTCCTTACACCCAAACAAACCTAGGATGTCAGGAACGGGATTTGTCAAGTCCTATGGTACCATTACTTACTACCGAGCGGCGTAGCTAATGTTAATGAATGTAGTTTAGACCCGTTGAACAAACCAAATGTCATACCAAATGTAAACATGTAATGAAAGTAATGTACTAAGTATGCTAAGTTAACATACAAAGCAGAAAAGTCATGTAAATCAATGTGCTATCATGCCAAGTAAACATACATAGCAAAAGAAGATGTGATGTAAATCAATATGCTAGCATGCTAAGTGAACATACATAGCAAAACAAAATGAAATTATGTACTAATAGTGTACTAATGAACATAGCAAGTATATAATATGAAAACATGGAAAGCACGAAAATAACAAGTAGGCACATGTGTTTCACCCCAAAACGTTTGAAAAACAGTAAAAGAAGGGTCTATGTACTCACTTGAGATTGCTCAATAGACTTTAGATATCCACCAAGCAAAGCTAGAAGATCACGGAATCAAACGGCACCTAATATAGGTAACTACATTAATAAACGGACCTATTCGGAGGATCAGGTAGCATGAGGGTTCGTAAACCAAATGAGTGTAGGAACTCATGTAATATGGTTTAACAAAGCCTACATACTAAAACGAAACTTATCCTAAGTGCTTTTGACCTGTTACGACCCGTTTAGGTAGCTTATGCTACTTTAACGCGTTGTTCGCGTAAAACGCGTTCGGACCGCCTAACTAGTCCTATGACAAGTAATATATGCCTTAACATGTCTAATATTGTTACTAAATCAGTTTAGATGTCAAAATTTGGGTTACATATGCTTAAAATGAATTTTAGTGTGAAAAGGGTATTTTGGTAATTTACCTAAGGCATATGAACTACTTATCATACAACTACTTAAACGACGTGACCATAAGGTATAACCTCGGAGGGTTATTCCCTATACAACTATGGTCACCTAAAGTGTTTGGTCGGATCCTAATGATCGACCAAATGGGTCGGGTTCGAAAGTATAAGCTATTGTTTAGATCGCTTACCTTTACGACCCTAGACAAGCACAATTCTAATAGTGACGAGCTAAATATGTTAAAACATGTTTAATGAGGTTTGAAAATAGGTTTGGTATCAAGACAATGGGTCTTGATACCCAAAAGTAGTTTGGTTACAAAATACGCAAGAACACGCATTTTGGCCGAAACTACGACTCGTCACTAAGCCTTGATAACGTGGTAATCAGTAGGTATAGTCACTAGGGACTATAACCATCGTGATTACGCTCACGTTATGAAGTTCAAACGAACTTCGCATTGACTATAAACTGGTCAATGCAGAAAGTCAAAAGCAGTTTGACTTTAACGCTAAAAACGAACGAAAAGAACGAAAGAATACTTACAGAAGGTCCCCGCAAGTTTGATTATCCAAGTATTTCTCAGGTATGAAGTGCTTCACACTTCAACTTAGAGAAAATCTCAGAAATCAAGTGAGTTGCAAGTGAACTATGGAGGGGTATTTATAGGCATGGCACTACCGTTAAGATCGTTCCTCGTTATCCGATATTCAATCACAGCCGTACACCTCGAGCCCATGGTTTTATAAAACCATTGGAGCCCCTAGAAATGGCCCATAGTTTGTTAAAAACCGTTTGCAAGTGGGTTATGTGAGTATAACAGCTGGAAACAGGCTGTAAAACAGATTTTGCATATCTGGGAGGCTCACACGGGCCGCGTAAGGGGCCTGCAGATGCTTACGCGCCCCGCCTGGGTGTCTCAGATCAGCAAACAGTTTCTAAAATGACAGTTTCAGTCCCTGTTGTGTTTTAAAGCCATTTCCGACACTTCTAAGGCCCGTTAAGCCAACTTTAAGGCCCTAAAATGATGCCCTAACATTGTGGACATGAAACATGCTAAAAAATATGCCGGATGTCGGTTCGTTTGGTCGTACGATTTCGATGTTCGCTTAATGACGACGGAATGCGCATAAGCGCGAAAAACGATCCAAATTGCGCGACGAATGGATTTTTCTCATGCCAAACACTAAAATAAAATATTTTAATGCTTACATAAATTTTTGGATGTCCGGATGTATTCAGAACGTAAGTTATGCGTGAAAATGCAAACTTATGCACTTTTTGACGCTTTTAGTCCCTGAATGAGCATAAAGTTATTTTAGCACACCGAACCCCTCATAGCCTATTTCTAAGCTATGTAAAGGATATTTAGGGTGTGTTTAACTTATGGTCATGTTCCGGAATGTTCGTTACAGTTCAAATTGGCATACTTCCGCAGTTTGTCGAATTTAGTCCCTGTAAGCGAATAGACTTGATTTTGCCATACCAAAGCCTTCAAAACTTATTTCTAAGTTATGTAAAGGTTATTTAAGGTATGTTAAGCATATATTGATGTTCCGGAGTATTTTTCGCGTTAAACTGACTACGTTTACGCACCAGTTTGCGTAAAATTCTCCAGAAAGCGATATAGAGTTTGAAATTGAATAAAAATCAAAAGATGAAAAATGTCAAACATAAACAAACAAATATTGGGATCAAATAACTTTATTTCATTGATAACTGAACTGTTTACAATGATTACAAGCACAGATGTCACATCATCCTCTTCCTGCTCTACTGCATGCACATTCTGGTTGTCAGACTTGTTGTAAGATTTGGACTTGATGTTCCTGAAGTAGGATCCTTGTTTCTCCTGCTTTGAGGATCCTGCCAGTCTTTCTTGGATCCTCTTATCATCCTCTAATCGGATGAATCTGAGGGCCCTAGTTCTTACTTCATCAAGATTCCTGCATGGGGTCATGACAACATCATCATAGAATAATGAATCCCTAAGTAAACCCATTTTAAAGGCTTCCATAGCCGTAGCAATATCTAAATTAGGAATATCTAAGGATTCTTTACTGAACTTAGTGATATAATCTCTAAGTGATTCATTTTGACCTTGTGTTACCCTATATAGGTCGCTAGTTAAACGTTCAAATTTTCTACTACATGAGAATTGGCTATTAAACAGGTTAACTAGACTAGCAAATGAAGTAATAGAGTAAGTGGGAAGACTTAGTAGCCATTTAAGAGCTGATCCCGTTAGTGTGGATCCAAAACCCTTGCATAAACATGCTTCTTTTAACCTCTCCGGGATGGGATTGATCTCCATCCTCTCTCTGTACTGAGCTACATGTTCTTATGGATCCGTTGAACCATCATATAGCTTCATAGTTGGTATTTGGAACCTTTTGGGTATCTCAGCATCACAAATAGGTGGTGAAAAACGAGATATCCTATGGCTTCCATCTGCAATTTCAGGAATGGGCTTAACCACTCCTGGAACTCTCTCCAACTCACCGAACACCCTCAATCACTCGGTATAGTCACCGATCGGTGACTTATACTCCCCGCTACAAGTCCCCGCTACTATACCCCTCACCCTTAAATGAAAAACTAACTTTCCTAAATTACTGAATTGAATTCACAATCTTCAACCTGGAATTTAACCTGAATTTGTTGTTACCAAGTGTGAATTCAACCTCTCTATCCAATCACAACTGATTCAATTAGTTTATCAAGTTGAGATCATGTGAGTTTGTAGTTATGGACAACAAACAAATACACTAGATTTATAAAAAATATATATATATTATATATTAGGATTTTTCAAAACATACTACTTTTACAAAATAACTAAAATAAAAGATTACAATCATTGTAAACAATGTTTACTCTTCACATGCATATAGTTATATGTATGTATATATTCCTATCCAACTTTAGAATCTTGAACATGCATGGGTACTTGTTCTTTTCTGTACTTGCATTTCCTTTTTTTAAGGCTCTTATTCTTTTTAGTTCTCAAGGTGAAGCTCACATAAAGGAACATATTAGCGTATCATAGTTAAGCATCATGTTCATCTTAGACTTTATCAAACGATTAACGTAAAAGACACGCGTCATAACCTTATTGGTGATGATTTGACCCACACGTGCCTCGCGCCCTATGGGAGAGAAAACGAATAGAAATGACTATGGAATGTTATTCTCCTGGCCAGCTGAGAGATTGAAAAAGGAAAAGAGAGAATAGAAATTAGAAAGAGAGATTCTTTAGGAATAGAATCATGGAATTTTATTTTAAGTAAAGCCAATAGGTCTTATTCTCAAGTCAAGAATGTTATGTTAAGTCTTATTCCTTTCTACTCAAGGCCACAAAAAATGGGTTCCCACCCACTCCCATCATACTTTTTTACTATTTTTGGTTAGATTATACTCCATCCGTTTCGATGCAAATCGCAACTGTGTTCATTCTAGGACATCCCATGAAAATTGCGGTATTCGACCTTTTTAAGCTATGATAGAGGTGGAGATGTGGGTTGGGTTAATTAGTAATGGTTTCGGGTTTGAAAAGGGTTGTTACTAGTGTAAGTTGAAACGCGCCACGTTGCTTATAGATTACAAGTTTAAATATGATTACAAAAACGATGTTATGACGACAACTGTGACGATTTAGTAGGTTGTAAGCAATGAGAACACGCTATGTTATTCCATGAAAATTGAAATATTCTCCTTTGGGCTACTTTTTCAAGCTATGGTAGAGGGGAAAAGTGGGTCGGGTTGGCAATGGTTTCGGGTTTGAAAAAGGGTTGTTTCAAGTGTGGGTTGAAACAAGTGGGGTTGCCTATCTTTTGTAAGTTTACATTTTATTAAAAGAGGTATGTTATCATAACAGTCATCGCATTTTAGCCTCTTGTAAGCACTAAAAATACACTTTGACCGATTTTTAACGTGTATGATCCATTGACAAGTTTCTTTGTCTAACCAATTTTCTTATGAAACCCCTACTTATACTAGTATAAAGGATTAAATATACTATAATCCGGGTTCACTAAAATTTCCCAGTCTTGTCTATGTTGAAGATTATTAAGAATGTCACTAATAAGTAATAGCCAAACAATTATGTACATCAATGTTAATTAATGTGCATATGTTGGGTTGTTTGGTCTCATAGTTGTTGATCATTCGTCATCCAAATACGACTTCTGGTCATAGCGAATCGATACGCTAAACTATGACCACTTCACTAATCTTAATAGTGTCGACTTTTGACTTTTGCAACGTAACGGTAACTAGAGGTATCATCTTGTGTGGCCAAACATTTTTATAATCATCCAACAAGAATACATCAATAACTTCAAAGGTATGGTTCCAAGAATCTGTTTTTAAAAAAATATATATGGTAAGATTTAGATGTGGAATGGTGGGCTTTTGTTGCAAAGGAATCATGTGCCAACTTTCTGCTAAAGGTGTGAAACAAATGGGATATAAGCTAGGCCTAAATATGCTACAATCAAACACAACTTGAATTGCAACAATAACAACCCATTTTTTGGGTGTTGATCTTTTTCTTACGTACTCCAATCGATCGCTAAGCGTCATAAAGTTCATGTGTGAACAGGATATGACCTATGGGTTCTTGAAGGGGAATGACGCCTACTCGAATTTAGTTTGTAGGTGTAAAACTTGATTCGACTTGGTCGTTTCATATTCAATCAGAATTTCTACATTTAAAAAGTACATGGCTATGTAACAAGTGCCATTGAGGATTATAAGACCTTGTTTTTGCTTGTTACATCTCTTGTATGTTAATTATTAAAAAACAACTTTGACCATTGATTATTATATTAACTTGTACACTGCTTTGGTAAAAAGTATTAGAATATGGCCCACGGGCTCACTTAGGTTTCTAGGGTTACTCATAATCTATATATATTGTACCCTAATTATTCAATAATAATCAATCAAGTCTTTTACCATATCTTACATGGTATCAG
The DNA here is from genome assembly GCA_030545235.1 of Helianthus tuberosus. Classification (NCBI taxonomy): domain Eukaryota; kingdom Viridiplantae; phylum Streptophyta; class Magnoliopsida; order Asterales; family Asteraceae; genus Helianthus; species Helianthus tuberosus. The sequence continues at coordinate 32,315,336 of CM060351.1, read as the reverse complement.
AGCCAGCATTGCCTCTATACCGTTTCCGCCGTGCCACACACAAATATACAAACCCTAGCCGTCACCACTTGAGAAAAACCCTAGACAGGGCGGCGTGCCGCCACTGCCGCCTTGTCCGGTCTTTGTTCGTTTTCCGTTTCCGTTTTTTTTTTTCCAGTTTTGTGTTCAAATAAAGCTTCGTCTTCGGTTCTAGATTCACCGGTCTTCTTACGGTCTCTTACCACACAGATGATGCTACGACTCATCCTGTTGATTTCGCATCTCCCTCAAGCCGCCCCTTGCCGCCGTGCCGCCGCCGCTCATTAGACTACGGTCTTCCGCCGCGCCGCTACCAGCCCCCTCTGCACTGCCGTATTGGTTGCCTCTTATAGGATTACGAGATCATTCAAAATTGTGGATCGAAGATTATGGATTGAAGATTGCAAGATTATGGAATTTTGACCGAAATCGAAGACAGTTTTTTAGGTTTTATTATTGTTTTTGTTTTTCAGTCCAAGCTTCTAGTTCCATCCGCTACGACTGCGGGGGAGTATTAGAATATGGGCCCACGGGCTCAGTTAGGTTTCTAGGGTTACTTGTAATTCCTATATATTGTAACCTACTCATTCAATAATGATGATTCAGTCTTTCATAATCTTACAAAAAGAAAAGTGCATGGAAATGATTTATTTATTTTTTTCCAGAATGTGAACTAGTTTCTTAAATATGCATGTAAATGAACTCCGGGTGATAGTATAAAAAATGGGTCACGCACTAACGGGCGTACCCACTCACAAACGAAAGGGCGATCGCACTCCTGAAAAAAACAAAATAGTGTAATTTTCATACAAACATACCCCTAAAAGTTTGGTTAAACCATCATGGAAAAAAACACACCTCATGGGTGCCTACTGCCCCATAACACACACCACATTGAAGGTCCACCTTTTCAAATATTATTCAATACTAATTTTCACACCAAAACATTTGATTTTAAAACAATTTATAAGAGTGAATTTGCTTTGTAAGGCTGGTTTTTGTAAAATTTCTTGATGTTATAAAAGATTAACGTAGAAACTCTTACTATGGTCAAGAACCATATAAGAATGCAAAACACAAAGTAATACAAATCTCTATTATGGTCAAGAACCATATGAGACCGAACGTAATGGGCGTGATTGCCCAGATTTTTCCCCTCAAAAACGCCAAAACACGCCCGTCCCCACCCCCATGGCATTTTCTTGCGTGATTGAACCAAAACCCCCCCTCCGGCGTTCTTTAAAACACGCTCAATTCTCCCTCTTTTCAAATTGTTTGGCCAATGAGTTTTTTCTATGTCAAATACAATTAATTTTAAATTAAAAAAACAAGAAAATAATAATTGGGTAATCATTGATGGGACATTATTGGGCATTATCCCACTACGCCTATTTGTGAAAAACGCCCATAATGCCCCTTTGCTGACTGGGATGACACGTGTCGCACAATGCCCATGGGTAGGGGCATTATTCATGTGTACCACTACACATGGTCTAAGAATGCAAGCAAAACATACAAAACACAAAGTAATACAAATCTCTACAATACACTTCGCAAATGGCAACTATAAACACTAGATGAAACGATCGGACCTCAAACGGTCGTGGGCTATAGAAGACAACGACAAACTAGGGACTAGAAGAGAGAGCCAAAGTGCAAGAATGAATACTGTAAGCAAGCTGAATTAGGTTTCTCAAAGCGGTACACAACTCGTTACATATTCCATCAAGTTCCAGTTTACCCATAGTACTTTAACTTTTTTTTAACGACAAATTTCTGTTAGTTTCTGTCGTCTGTGGATCTTAAACCCAAGACTTTCCCCCTCCCAATTATCATTCTTTTCCTATACATGTCATTGGCTTTAGCAAACACTAGGTTTAGTCCTCCAACATACGGAGTCGGCTAATTTACATGCTGATGAAACACAGGCTAACGCAAGTTTGTCTGTGGGGTTACTTCAATGATGGGTTCAATCTCTCTTCTTACTCGCCGGAAATGGCTTGGTTCCTGCAAAACAGCAACACCGTTAGTCTCGTTAAAAGGGGAATATGGGGGTTTCCCTCTTAACCAGGCTCCGGCGTGAGAATAAGTACTGTTCCGAGGAGGGATAAAACAGTGTGTGTTAAGTGTGAGAGTATAGAGAGCCAGATCCCTTTACCTAAACGATGAAGGGTTCTATTTATAACCGGAGGGTGAGAGAGGGAAGAGTAGCGATGCCAGCTGTGGTTGTGCGCCAGCTGTCCGACCAAGAAGAATATCCTCTTGGTCTCCTCTGCTGTGGTCAGTGTAGTGGTACACGTGGTGCGCTCGCATTCGCTCATCTTGGAGACGTCGTACTGGCATGGTCGGGCTGCCCTTGGATTTGTTACAGGCCTACGTGGCGCCTGGTGACTGGTGACACGTTGTGTCCTTTATGTCGGGTGGAGCATCTTTGGGGCCACCCAGATATTTTCCAGAAGCTTCTAGAAGCTTCTGGATGACTTCGTCGATGTCAGCGCCACGTCTGATGGAAAAAGTGGTGTGGTCCTTGCCATGTTGGCAAGGAATTGGGACCATACCTCTTCAAGTCCCCCCAGTCCAGTGTGCCTTCTAGTTAAGTTGATCGTCTAGGAGGGATTCTGGACTTGTAAGTGTGGTATTTCGTTATGGCATGAGGTTTTGGCCCTTTAAAAAGTTGAGCCAAATGAACGCATGGCGTGCCGCGCATGGGTTTTGACCCTTTAAAAGGTTGAGCCAAATGGACGCACGGCGTGCCGCGCATGGGTTTTGGCCCTTTAAAAAGTTGAGCCAAATGGACGCATGGCGTGCCACGCATGGGTTTTGGCCCTTTAAAAAGTTGAGCCAAATGGACGCATGGCGTGCCGCGCATGGGTTTTGGCCCTTTAAAAAGTTGAGCCAAATGGACGCATGGCGTGCCGCGCATGGGTTTTGGCCCTTTAAAAAGTTTCCGTTGAGAGGACGCTTTGTCTGTCTTGGGAAAGGGTGACTGATGTGACTGACGGGTGTCAGATGAACAGCTGCCTTTTCAGTTACCGTCGGAAGCTTTTCGGCGAAGTGTCAGGTAACTGTTCACCTACTTTCCGGAAAAAGAGGTGCCGTCTTCTCTCTCCTCTGACGTGTCTTCTCCCTGTTGGTTGCTTTCCCGGAGTCTGACCTTTCCACTACCCATCGCATTAAATGCGATGGGTATAAATACACGATGGTTTTCTCTTTCTTCCTCACTTATTCAAAATTTGAATTCCGGAAAACTCTCTTCTTCCTTCGTTTTCTCTCTTCTTCCGTGTGAGTTCGTCTGCATTATAGTGAGTTTCCACAAAATGTCTTCTGCAAATCTGTCTTCAAGGAGAAGGAGGAACAAGGGGAAAACTCCTCCGGGCCCGGATCAGGCGGTGATAGGTTGGAAAGAGGAGGAATTCCAAAATTTAGTAAGGGAGATGGGTTTCCTCCCTGATTGGGGCGCTCAGTACCCTACCCCTGGTTCTACAGCCATGGATGCTCCTCCCGGGCATATGACTCTGTATGCTGCCTTCTTCCGGGAAGGTAACTTCAGGCTGCCGATTACCCGGTTTACTGCCGATGTGTTGGGGGGTTATGGTCTCCACATCTCTCAGATAAATGCCATCGGACTCCCTCAGATTACTCACTTCGAGTTCGTTTGTATGGCGAACCGCTTGGATCCGACGTTTGAGATGTTCAACGTCTTCTACACTGTTACGTATACAAGTGGGTTTTACTCTTTCAGTGCTCGTACCAACGTTTCTCCGGTTTGCTCTGTGCCACTGAAGAGTCTACATGATTGGAAGCAGAAGTTTTTTTACATTCGCCGGGGTGTTGTTCCGATGGACATGCATTACAGATCTATGGATGAGGGTATCCCAAAAGTTGATGTGGTTGCAGATTTTGCTGATCAAGACTGGTATAAAAGGTTGACCCGGAAAGCCACTCCGATAATCCAGCTTGAGGAGATGGCGTTGGTTGGTGCTGGGATGAGTATGAAGTGGATCCCTAAACATCCGATGGGAGTCCCGGTTTATGGTCATGAGGGCAAGTGTACGTCTCGTTCCGTAATCTTACTCTTCTTTTTTTTTTGTATGTTGTACGTTGTATTGCTTGTGAGTTGTTCTTTATCTCTGTCGTTTTGTGCAGTAGGGTTCACGTTGTTGAACGTTTTGGATCCTAAGGCGCCGGGTGCGATGGTTGAGGCGATACAAAAATCTGATAAACGGCCTTGGTTAGATCAGATTCGTGGCCGGTTTCTGCATCCAAGCAACGAGAGTTTCACCACCTATGTGAACACTGTCTTAGGTGAAGATAGTGAGGATGATGATGATGATGCGTTTGATTCTATTCGAGAGGAAGTTATCGTTCTCTCGAGTGATGGGTCTGGCAGATCTTTTGAAGATCTAACCTCTCATTCCGCGCGTGCAGGTCCGGCGCAGGGGGTTGTGCATGAACCAGTGAACGAGGCTGTGGTTGATGATTTGGAGATTCCGGTCGAACCTGTTGACCCATTGGAAACGAAGAGGAAGGCGAAAGCTGACAAGGCGGGAGGGAAAGGGAAAAAGACTGAAGGAACTTCCTCTAAGTCTCCTCGTAAGCGACTTCATACTCCTCGTATCCTTGATTATGTTGTCGTTTCTGACACGTTGCCCGGTTTAGGGATTGGAGAGAAACGCCCTGAGTCGGACCCCGAGGACCGCGCAACTTTAACTGAGATTATGCAGAAGAAGATGTTTGAGGATAGGAAGCGAAAGCTTGACGAGCAGGCTGCTGTTGTGCTTGCCTCGAAGAAGATTAAACTTCAGAAAGAGAATCCTCCCGCCCCATCTGAATCGGATATTGATATGGGTATTTTTGCTGAAAAGCCAAGTGATTTGCTGTAGAAAATCTATGAAGCTTCTGGTACTCGTTTTACTTTTTCCCAGCGTCTCTTATATCTTCATTTGTTTGTCCTTCCTTTCTTTGAATATGCTCTGCTCGTTTTGGAGCAGGTACCAAAGCAGCCAAGAGTGGGCACAAGGTTGACATATCCAAGATTACTCCTCCAGAATCTCCGCCGTCGAGGACGTTTGGATTGTCTCCTCCTCATGACACTCCTGACGGGACGAAGAAAGGAGATGTGAGGGTTGAGCAGGTTGCAGAAGGTGGTGGTGATGTAGGTGGTGCCGCGGGCGGTGTTGCTGGTGCTGATCGTGGTAAGAATGTTGAGGTTGAGGTAGAGGTGAGTGAAACTACTCCTCATCAAACGGTGTATACCAAGCGCCCCCCGGGTGATGGTGGTGGTGCAACCTCAGGTGCTGTCCGCAGCCCCCAGTTTGGAAAAGTTCATGCTGATTCTTTTGATACAACGAATCCTGCTTGTGACGATCTCCCGCACGTCCCCCGTTGGAACTTGACCCAAGGTTTTAGGATGGATAATCTTGAAAATTGTCATGACTTCTATTCGTTGTCTCTCCCCCCGGCTGAAAGGATGTTTCAGAAAAAGCGCCGTCGGTTTGAACTGTTAGATGATCATGTTCAAGCCGGGGTTAATTTTTTCTCTACTACTCAGGAGATTGTCCGTGAGTGGAAGCAGATGGGGGAGGACACATTGGAGTTTGAGAATGATAAGAGACTATTTGCGGAAGAGAAGGAGAAATTCAACGCTGAGAAGAAGGGGTTGGAGTGGAGGCTTGCTGATGCAGAGGGGAAACTTGCCCAGGAGAGGAAGGTCAATGCTGACAAGCAGAAAAATTGGGAAGCTGCGTGCGAGCGTACGAATGTGGAGCTTAAAACTCAATGTGACGCCATTGTACGTTTGTCTGGTGAAAAGAAGGATATTGCTGAGGAGGCTAATCAAGCGCGCATGGCGTTTGAGAAGAAGGAGAAAGAATACATTGAACGCATTGCTAAGCTGGAGGTTCTTGCGAGGCAGTATGAGACTTCTGAACGTCTTCTTAAGGAGAAAACTGTTGAATGCTCAGCCTCTGAACTCCTTGCGGAGGAAACGGCAGCTGATTGCAAGTGGTTGCTCTCGCGCGCAGTGCCCCTGGTAACTTTTTGACCTTTCTTTCTTCTTCTTCATTTTTGTGTGTGACTTTCGTGAGCTGTTTCTCTTGTTTGTGTGTTTCTTCGTAGATTGCTGATCGCATCATTAACTCCCATGAGCTGGCCAACTATATGTTTGAGTTGGGGCAAGCTGGCTATAACAGCGGGCGTAAGGATGGTTATATCGAAGGCAGGGCTGCGGCGGCTAATAAGGAGAAAGAGCACCATTTTGAGCTGTGGAAAGAAGATTGCACCGCTGCTTACGCCGCAAAGAGACAAGAGTTTTCGTCTTTGGAGTTTGCGGTGGTTAATGTTGCGAGAAAGCTGGCTCGAAGGCCGGATGGTGTTGCTATGTTAAAAAGAGCACTAGGTGATGAAGGTGGTGCGGCTGGGGGTGTTGGACCCAGTCATCCCGAATGAAGAACTCCGGCCTGCGCGCCGCGTATGACCTAGGGTGGTCTTGTACTTGACAATTCGATAAACAATTTTAACTTCCTTGTTATGCTAGTGGATATTTGTCTGTGTGTTGACATATGTTATGCTAATGGTTGTCTGTTTTTATGCGAATTTTGTTATCGTCACAATATGTGCATGTGTAATTACTTTGATTCAGGTATCACGAATGAATGGTGGCGCTGACAGGTCTGTGTTGTGTTTATGACAACGTTTTATTCTGTCGTTTTTGTGCACAGGTTAGATCGTGAATACGGAGTGATCGAGTTTACAGGTTATTGTGTAGACCCAGCTGTTCTCAGCCTTGGGGGTGTTTACAATGTTTGTTTGTCCTGTGTTCGATGTTTTCGTGTTATTGTGAGCACGAAGTATTTGTTTGGCGTTTGTTAGGCTTTAGTTGTGTGTCTGACCCGACTGTGCACTTGCTTGTGACAGGCCTTGGAGGTCTACAACGTTTCCTAATGGTCGAGCCATTGATGTTTTCGTGTATGCCCAAAGTAATATATGCAGTTGTGACAAGCAAATTTGCAAAATAGAAAGATAACCAAACACTTCTTGTATTATAAATGTGTTGGCAACTTGGCCATTGCAATTACAAGAACTTCATTCATAAGTAGCACCTTCTCAGCTGTTGGGCGTTCCATGTGCGAGGAACCTCCCTGTTGTCGATGGTGCGCAGCTTGTAGGCCCCCTTTCCGAGTACGGTGTCGATGACATACGGACCCTCCCATTTGGGAGCCAACTTCCCGGGTTTTTCTGCATTGGAGGCCTCATTGTCTCTGAGGACGTATTCTCCCGGGTTGAAGGTGCATATTCGGACTTTAGAGTTGTAATATTTTTCCAGCTTTGTTTTGTACTTTGCTTCGTTGATTGCCGCCATTTCTCTCCGTTCTTCTAGGAGGTCAAGGTCGATCCTCCTTTCTTCTTCATTGTTGATCATGTTCATGGAGAGCATTCTGGGTGACGGCAATCCTATCTCTGCTGGTATTACAGCCTCCGACCCATAAACCAAGCTAAACAGTGTTTCTCCGTTGCTTGTTTTGGGCATCGTCCTGTGGGCCCACAAGATGCTGGGCAGTTCGTCTATCCAACCTCTTCTTTTTTCTCCCAGCCTTGCCTTAATTCCGTCGACTATACTTTTGTTGACGGCTTCCACATGACCATTCCCCTGCGGGTGCGCGACCGAGGAGAAGGTATGCTCGATGTGTAATTCCTCGAACCACTGTTGGAGGTTGTCTTCGGCAAAGTTGGTTCCATTGTCGGTGATTATCTTGAGAGGTAAACCAAAACGGCAGATGATTTGTTCCCAAATGAATTTTTTGACAACGGCGGCTGTGGTCGACGCGAGGGCCTTTGCCTCTACCCATTTGGTGAAATAGTCAACTGCGACTATTATGAACTTGACAGCTCCTGGGGCTTCGGGAAAAGGTCCGACCATGTCTATTCCCCATTGCTGAAAGGGCCATGCCGTGGTGACTGGTACCAACTCATTCTTGGGACGCATCGTTTTGGGGGCATGTCTTTGACATCCACTGCATTTCCTCAGCTCTTTGACCGCGTCCAAATGCATTCCGGGCCAATAGTATCCCGCATTCATGACTTTTGCTACCACCATTCTTGGTCCGGCATGTATACCACAGATTCCCTCGTGCACCTCTCTGATCAAATAGCGTGCGTCTTCGGGGTCAACGCATCTTAACAAAGGCCCGAGGTATGATTTTCTGTATAAAATCCCATCGGCCATTTGGTAATGTTCGGATTTGTACCGGATTTTCCTTGCTTCTGCCTTGTTCTCCGGGAGTATCCCAGATTGGAGGTATGTGATTATCGGAGTCATCCAAGATGTCGTCCCTGTTTGAACGACGCTTACTTCTCGCAGTGGCACTGACGGGTTGCTCAAAACCTCTATGCGTACATCTTTTGCTAGGTGCTGGAAGCTTGTAGAGGCGAGTTTACTTAGCGCGTCAGCTGGCTTATTCTCGCTTCTATTGATGTGATGCACTTTGTAGGAATAGAAGGTTTGTAGCAGTACCTTTGCTTGGCTTAGGTGTTACACCCCAAAACCGAATTTTTTTATATTCGTTAAATGTTACGATATGGTACATCAAGAAATAAGTGACTAGGTTATTTAACCTAGTTAGGAATATGGTAAAAAGTAATTAAAGGATGAAAGTTGTGCCCATTTATAATTAGTGGCAACTTGAGGGGTTAAAGTGGGTTAAGTTGAAAGTTGATTTAACAAATAAAGATTTACACACACAAACACACACACGATCGTGTGTTCTAGAGAGAGAGCAGGAGCTCTCATGAAGTCAAAACCCTAATTCCCTCTAATCCATCAAATTGGAAGGGTAAACGAAGCTCAAATTCATAACCAAACACGGATTAATGATCACCTTCACAAGGGGATCGTAAGGTATGTCTTAGATTCTAGATTGGTGATGATGCACGAAATGGGTTATGATGTAAATCACGAATTTGTATGAAATTGAGTATGAGTATGTGTTAGAATCATCATTTGGAACATGGATTATGCATGAATTAGGTTAATTTGATGTTTAAGGGTGAAACCCGTTTGTTATGGTGAAGATGATGACATGGGTAAATCATCTATGTCTAAGTTCTTGCTTAATATTGATGTATTTTGAGTTGTATGATGTATTCTTGTTAGAAGAATTGAAAGAAATGTGATACTAGTATGTTTGATGTTTATGCATGTATGAATCATGTTGATTAGGAGGTAGAAATTGATGAATTGTGTATGAGATTAGAATGATATGCATGAACTAGTTGTACACTATGCTTACAAGGTAGTACATATATCAAAAGTATGATGAATTATGAAGAACTTAAGATTAGATCACTTGTAAGTGATTAACAAGTAGTTATGAAGTGGGTTTTAGATGAGGTAATGCAAATTGATGATTCACTTATGTTAATAATGTTTGGAATCATACACGTGTGTGAATGTTTAAAGATATGGGATAAGAAATGATGAATTGTTGTTAGATGAAGTAAATAAAATGTGATGATAACATGTTTGATGTTTAATTTAAATACCCCATGTTGGATTGTAGAAGCATTTGATGAACTATGTATGAATTTAGAAGATTGTGTATGAATAAGTTGTACGTTATGCTTAAAAGGTAGTACATACATCAAGTGAATGATAAAATGTATATAGTGTCGTCCGTATAGTCGATTATGATGTTACGGAAATATGTTGATAAGTTGATAGTTATGTATGGTTGATAGTTGACTTTTGAAAGTCAACTAAGTATAAGAAACAGGAGTTGACTCGTTGTCGTAAATGTAGGTTGATGAGAAGTCGTATGGTACATGTAATAGCAATCCGTGTTAAATGTAATGACATGATGAGTTACATGAGTTAAACGTATACGGACATGATTATATGAGTTATGTTTGTTAGAAATGGTTAATGAAAGTTAAGTGTGAAATATGGGATTGATACGATTGTTATCAAGTACAAATGAGTATGCTAATGATAGCGTGATTTCGATGACATGGAAGTATAGGAATCATGTCGAGACGGAATCAGGCACGGAAGGCTAACGGGTCAAGAAGTGGCGAGGAACGAATGGGAACACGGATGCATGAGGTAAGTGATTCAGTAATCACCTCTTAGTTGTTATGTGAAGTTATATGCAATTTAATTAAATATGATATTTGAGGTCAAGGAGGAATGAATTGTACGCTATCGATGAAGTATTAAACGGATCTTAGCTTTGATCCGAGAAAGGTATGTGTGATTAGGAATTGTAGCTAAGTAGTAGGATTGGTTACTTATGCAAGGAAATCCTTTGTTTTTAAGGATAGAGTAACGTTGACAAAAACGCCCTTGATATGTATTTCGGGCAAACGACATTAAACGTCGTTTGGAAATGAGTTATTCGATTAGAGTAATGTCTTTGTCAAGTATGAAAGCGAAGTGTAGGGTTTTGTATGTCATAGACCTTTTAATGCACAATTACCCATAACGGGTCAAAAATAAGCTTTTGAGCGAAAATGGGTTAAGAGAATGCTAGACATCCGAGAAATCAATCTTTTATGATAGGCGCCAATGAAATTATTAAGTTCATATGAGGTTGAGGTCAAATAAACATATTTTGTTGATAAATGCACGAACGGGTCAAATAATGAGAAGATGATAATAAGCCGAATGTATGTAAGCTAAGAATTTCCTTAATCCGGATGTGGGATATTAAGTTCATATGATAGAATGTGAATTTACAAGCGTGTAGGAAGAAACGGGAGGTTAAACGGGTTAACGGTTCAAAAGTTACGCGCGTATTAGTGCGTACGGACGACGAAACGGATCTGCAGGAATTTGGTGTTTCTAGAGGGCGTCGCCGACGGGTCCCACCCCCGTCGCCGACGGGCTCTCAAATGTTCAAAACTGGCCGACGGCCTAACTGACTGGTTACGGATGATTTCGGGCGACGGGCAATTTAAGAGGCCGTCGCCGACGGTCATGGAACCCGTCGGCGACGGGTTGTCTTTTCCCCTTCTCCGTTTTCTTTGTTTTGTACGTCCGATTGATCAGTAACGCATCCCGGTGCATCGTTTTTCGACCCAATGGTTCATTAAGCTCCCGAAAAGCCCTTTTAGCACACGTGGATAGGTATGTATGTATGTATATGCGTATGTATGTCTTAGGTATGTATGTAGGTAGAACTTATATACACGAAAGCGAAAATGTACGAAGATATGCATGTACGTAGATTGTGGGAAGGCATGTAATGAGTATGTATGTATGTATAACGATATAGACGAGTGTATGCATGTATGTAATGTGGTAGGAAAGATATGTACGAATGTAGATATGGATGTATGCATGTGAGTACGTATGTAATGTAGATGTGTACGTATGTATGTATGTAAGCACGTATGTAATGTAGAGGTGTATGTATGTAATGTAGATGTGTATGTATGTATGTATGTATGTATGTATGTATGTATGTAAGCACGTATGTAATGTAGAGGTGTATGTATGTATGTGTGCATGTATGTACGTATGTAAGTACGTAGGTAATTATGATTTGGAGACGTTGGGAGTTAACGTTATTAATGGTGTACTTTGAGAATGAAAAGTAATGCAGGTACATCATTGAAGCATCCCAGGAAGTGAATACGCAGATGACATGCTTAAAGCTTGAAAGATGACGAAATGTGTTGTATACGCGAATGAATCTTGTTTATTAATGCGTGCTAATGTTATGTATGTATGTGGTGAATGCAGGTTGTACGGATAATGGGCGATTATCACAAGGATTAGAGATCGAAGATCGAGTCACAAGATAGATTGTACGGGGACGTTGAATGTAAAAAGTAGCAATCATGAGCTATGTTTTTAATTAGTAAACAAGAGGATGACGGATTTATGAATAAGAGCTATGTTAAAGTTAAAGTTTAAATAAGTTGAGGTATTTATAAAGAAAGAAATTTTATGGTTCGTGTTTTCCGCTGCGACTTTTGTCATGTACGATTTAGGGTGTTACAAGTTGGTATCAGAGCCCTGGTTTGAGAGAATCAAGTACAAGAAAGTAAGTACTTGAACTCAAACTTGTGTGCTCTTATGATAAGGAACCCGTACAATCCAAGACTCGGTCAAGATCCAAAGGTAAAAGAGAACGTAAGTATGTACTTATGTATACGCATAAAGAAACTGACGGTTTTGTATATGCAAGGTAAGTATAAGCGTTTGAAGAGGATGATCCGCGAGTGCGGTCAAGTACCGACACCAAGGCATGAAATAAGATAAAGTTGAACCCAGGTACGTAAATTCAATATGTCGGTATATGAAATGGTAAAATGCATTAAGGGAAGAAAAATGCTAAATGAAGGACCATGATGGTATAGTAAACATGTTTTGAAAAATGATACACGTGCCGAAACCTAATTCTTCGGACATAAGGTGACAATTACACGAAGACACGAAACTAGTATGTGGATTGTGTACCTGGCCAGTACACGTGAAACATATGACGTTCGTGGGACCGTGATAATTAATACAGGTATGTCCGTTAGAATTAAGTAGTAGGTGGACGTGAGGGTGAAGAGAAATGTAAGACTCTCAAGAATGAGAGTATGAAATGCTATGTTAGAATCCGAGAGACGGATTCGAAACATGAAATGCTATGCTAGAATCCGCGAGACGGTTTCGAAACATGAAATGCTATGCTAGAATCCGCGAGACGGATTCGAAATATGAAATGCTATGTTAGAATCCGCGAGACGGATTCGAAACATGAAATGCTATGCTAGAATCCGCGAGACGGATTCGAAACATGAAATGCTATGCTAGAATCCGCGAGACGGATTCGAAACATGAAATGCTATGCTAGAATCCGCGAGACGGATTCGAAATATGAAATGCTATGCTAGAATCCACGAGACGGATTCGAAACATGAAATGCTATGCTAGAATCCGCGAGACGGATTCGAAATATGAAATGCTATGTTAGAATCTGCGAGACGGATTCGAAACATGAAATGCTATGCTAGAATCCGCGAGACGGATTCGAAACATGAAATGCTATGCTAGAATCCGCGAGACGGATTCGAAATATGAAATGCTATGCTAGAATCCGCGAGACGGATTCGAAACATGAAATGCTATGCTAGAATCCGCGAGACGGATTCGAAACATGAAATGCTATGCTAGAATCCGCGAGACGGATTCGAAACATGAAATGCAATGCTTGAACCCGCGAGACGGATTCAAGGGATGAAAAGCGTATATGTAATGTTTGAATCCGCAAGACGGATTCAAAGAATGAAAGGCGTAAATGCAATGTTTGAATCCGCGAGACGGATTCAAAACATAGAAGGTACGAAAGGTATGAATAATGTGTTCGAATCCGCGAAACGGATTTAAGATATAAAAGACGGAACTAGTCTACATAAGAAGAAGTCAATAGCTTGACCATGTATGCGTCAAACAAGTCATAAAAGTAATGTAAAGCAAAAGAACAAAAGAACAAAAGAATGATAGGAATGAAAATATCCGAATGTGCAAGTAACGTGAGGATATGTATGGTACAAAAGATTATAGAAACGTAGAATGATGTTAGCTACGGAGTTAAGCACGTAGGTGTGACTATGAAATGGTAGTTTTGTTGTGATAACAAAACAAGGGTTAAATGTTATGCAATGCGTCTATAGAATGAAATCTTAAAGGATGAGATGAAGGTATTTAATCTGTTATAAAATGATCATATGAGTGTAAGCATTATTATAAGTTTGAATAAGAATGTATATTAACCTGTTTTAACGGGTCAAATGAAATGAGAATGTTATATGAAAGTATGCCATGGAAAGTACAGCCTTGTTAAGAAGAAAAAGCCAATTGCATGAATAATTATGAAATGAGATAGGATGATTACTTATAATTATGACGTGACTATGAAGTCAATCATAGATGTGTGTGTGGGTAAAAGGAAATAAGAAAGGTTTCGGGGACGAAACCCTATTTAAGAGGGGTAGACTTGTTACACCCCAAAACCGAATTTTTTTATATTCGTTAAATGTTACGATATGGTACATCAAGAAATAAGTGACTAGGTTATTTAACCTAGTTAGGAATATGGTAAAAAGTAATTAAAGGATGAAAGTTGTGCCCATTTATAATTAGTGGCAACTTGAGGGGTTAAAGTGGGTTAAGTTGAAAGTTGATTTAACAAATAAAGATTTACACACACAAACACACACACGATCGTGTGTTCTAGAGAGAGAGCAGGAGCTCTCATGAAGTCAAAACCCTAATTCCCTCTAATCCATCAAATTGGAAGGGTAAACGAAGCTCAAATTCATAACCAAACACGGATTAATGATCACCTTCACAAGGGGATCGTAAGGTATGTCTTAGATTCTAGATTGGTGATGATGCACGAAATGGGTTATGATGTAAATCACGAATTTGTATGAAATTGAGTATGAGTATGTGTTAGAATCATCATTTGGAACATGGATTATGCATGAATTAGGTTAATTTGATGTTTAAGGGTGAAACCCGTTTGTTATGGTGAAGATGATGACATGGGTAAATCATCTATGTCTAAGTTCTTGCTTAATATTGATGTATTTTGAGTTGTATGATGTATTCTTGTTAGAAGAATTGAAAGAAATGTGATACTAGTATGTTTGATGTTTATGCATGTATGAATCATGTTGATTAGGAGGTAGAAATTGATGAATTGTGTATGAGATTAGAATGATATGCATGAACTAGTTGTACACTATGCTTACAAGGTAGTACATATATCAAAAGTATGATGAATTATGAAGAACTTAAGATTAGATCACTTGTAAGTGATTAACAAGTAGTTATGAAGTGGGTTTTAGATGAGGTAATGCAAATTGATGATTCACTTATGTTAATAATGTTTGGAATCATACACGTGTGTGAATGTTTAAAGATATGGGATAAGAAATGATGAATTGTTGTTAGATGAAGTAAATAAAATGTGATGATAACATGTTTGATGTTTAATTTAAATACCCCATGTTGGATTGTAGAAGCATTTGATGAACTATGTATGAATTTAGAAGATTGTGTATGAATAAGTTGTACGTTATGCTTAAAAGGTAGTACATACATCAAGTGAATGATAAAATGTATATAGTGTCGTCCGTATAGTCGATTATGATGTTACGGAAATATGTTGATAAGTTGATAGTTATGTATGGTTGATAGTTGACTTTTGAAAGTCAACTAAGTATAAGAAACAGGAGTTGACTCGTTGTCGTAAATGTAGGTTGATGAGAAGTCGTATGGTACATGTAATAGCAATCCGTGTTAAATGTAATGACATGATGAGTTACATGAGTTAAACGTATACGGACATGATTATATGAGTTATGTTTGTTAGAAATGGTTAATGAAAGTTAAGTGTGAAATATGGGATTGATACGATTGTTATCAAGTACAAATGAGTATGCTAATGATAGCGTGATTTCGATGACATGGAAGTATAGGAATCATGTCGAGACGGAATCAGGCACGGAAGGCTAACGGGTCAAGAAGTGGCGAGGAACGAATGGGAACACGGATGCATGAGGTAAGTGATTCAGTAATCACCTCTTAGTTGTTATGTGAAGTTATATGCAATTTAATTAAATATGATATTTGAGGTCAAGGAGGAATGAATTGTACGCTATCGATGAAGTATTAAACGGATCTTAGCTTTGATCCGAGAAAGGTATGTGTGATTAGGAATTGTAGCTAAGTAGTAGGATTGGTTACTTATGCAAGGAAATCCTTTGTTTTTAAGGATAGAGTAACGTTGACAAAAACGCCCTTGATATGTATTTCGGGCAAACGACATTAAACGTCGTTTGGAAATGAGTTATTCGATTAGAGTAATGTCTTTGTCAAGTATGAAAGCGAAGTGTAGGGTTTTGTATGTCATAGACCTTTTAATGCACAATTACCCATAACGGGTCAAAAATAAGCTTTTGAGCGAAAATGGGTTAAGAGAATGCTAGACATCCGAGAAATCAATCTTTTATGATAGGCGTCAATGAAATTATTAAGTTCATATGAGGTTGAGGTCAAATAAACATATTTTGTTGATAAATGCACGAACGGGTCAAATAATGAGAAGATGATAATAAGCCGAATGTATGTAAGCTAAGAATTTCCTTAATCCGGATGTGGGATATTAAGTTCATATGATAGAATGTGAATTTACAAGCGTGTAGGAAGAAACGGGAGGTTAAACGGGTTAACGGTTCAAAAGTTACGCGCGTATTAGTGCGTACGGACGAAGAAACGGATCTGCAGGAATTTGGTGTTTCTAGAGGGCGTCGCCGATGGGTCCCACCCCCGTCGCCGACGGGTCCCACCCCCGTCGCCGACGGGCTCTCAAATGTTCAAAACTGGCCGACGGCCTAACTGACTGGTTACGGATGATTTCGGGCGACGGGCAATTTAAGAGGCCGTCGCCGACGGTCATGGAACCCGTCGGCGACGGGTTGTCTTTTCCCCTTCTCCGTTTTCTTTGTTTTGTACGTCCGATTGATCAGTAACGCATCCCGGTGCATCGTTTTTCGACCCAATGGTTCATTAAGCTCCCGAAAAGCCCTTTTAGCACACGTGGATAGGTATGTATGTATGTATATGCGTATGTATGTCTTAGGTATGTATGTAGGTGTGTATGTAGGTAGAACTTATATACACGAAAGCGAAAATGTACGAAGATATGCATGTACGTAGATTGTGGGAAGGCATGTAATGAGTATGTATGTATGTATAACGATATAGACGAGTGTATGCATGTATGTAATGTGGTAGGAAAGATATGTACGAATGTAGATATGGATGTATGCATGTGAGTACGTATGTAATGTAGATGTGTACGTATGTATGTATGTAAGCACGTATGTAATGTAGAGGTGTATGTATGTAATGTAGATGTGTACGTATGTATGTATGTAAGCACGTATGTAATGTAGAGGTGTATGTATGTATGTGTGCATGTATGTACGTATGTAAGTACGTAGGTAATTATGATTTGGAGACGTTGGGAGTTAACGTTATTAATGGTGTACTTTGAGAATGAAAAGTAATGCAGGTACATCATTGAAGCATCCCAGGAAGTGAATACGCAGATGACATGCTTAAAGCTTGAAAGATAACGAAATGTGTTGTATACGCGAATGAATCTTGTTTATTAATGCGTGCTAATGTTATGTATGTATGTGGTGAATGTAGGTTGTACGGATAATGGGCGATTATCACAAGGATTAGAGATCGAAGATCGAGTCACAAGATAGATTGTACGGGGACGTTGAATGTAAAAAGTAGCAATCATGAGCTATGTTTTTAATTAGTAAACAAGAGGATGACGGATTTATGAATAAGAGCTATGTTAAAGTTAAAGTTTAAATAAGTTGAGGTATTTATAAAGAAAGAAATTTTATGGTTCGTGTTTTCCGCTGCGACTTTTGTCATGTACGATTTAGGGTGTTACATTAGGTAAAGTGCCATTGTATCTCCCTTGGCCTCATATTGCCCGTTGATTTGCCCTGCCACCAACATGGAGTCCACATGTGCTTCGATGTGTCGTACTCCCATTTTTATTGCCAACCTTAAACCAGCAAGGAAAGCTTCGTATTCAGCTTCATTGTTGGTGCTTTTAAAATCCAGGCGTATGGCGTAGGTGAACTCATGTTTGTCAGGACTCACCAGCCGGAGACCAGCACCTGCGCCGTCTTCGTTTGACGCGCCATCAGTGTATAGTAGCCATGGTTCTTCCACTTGTTGTTTCTCCGCTTTCTCCATCGCCTTGCATTCTCGATCTTTGTCATCCGGTACCTCTGTCATGAAATCTGCGAGTACTTGGCCCTTGATCGCCGGCCTTGGTCTGAACACTACGTTGTGACCTCCGAGCTCTATTGCCCATTTTGCTAGTCTCCCTGAAATCTCCGGCCTTGCGAGTATGTTGCCAATGTTGTAGTTTGTGAGCACGTGAATGACGTGGTTGGCAAAGTACCTGCGCAGCCTTCTTGATGCATGAATCAGTGCGAGTACTAGTTTCTCCATGATTGCGTACCGGGTTTCTGGGTCGGTTAGAGTTCGTGACACATAATAGACCGGCGTTTGGACACCCTGTCGATCTACAAGCAACACTGCTCCTACTGCCCTGTCAGAGGCAGATAAGTATAGTACCAGTGGTTCGCCCTTGACTGGTGCGGTTAAGGTTGGCAGCTTGATGAGGCAGTCTTTCATCTCGCGGAATGCGCTTTCGGCTTCCGGAGTCCACTGAAATTGGCTCTTCTTCATGCAGTTACGGAGAGTTTTTATAAATGGGAATGATTTGGCTGCGTGGTTGGCCAGGAAGCGGTTAAGTGCTGCCAACCGTCCTGCCAATTTTTGCATCTCCTTGATCGTTGAAGGTGACGGCATGCGTTCTATGGCTTGTATCTTGTCAGGGTTCACCTTGAAACCATCTTTCGTGACAATGAAACCCAGGAATTTCCCCCCTTCCATGCCGAAAGAGCATTTCGCTGGGTTTAACTTGATACTGACGCCGCGTAAGGTGTCGAACGTCTTTTGGATGTTCAGCAACATTGTACTATCCTCTTTGCTCATAATGACCAGATCGTCCATATACACTTCTATATACTTGCCGATGGCATCGTGGAAGGTTTCGTTCATGAGCCTCTGGTAAGTCGCGCCCGCATTCTTTAAACCAAAGGGCATTTGGGTGTAACAGTATAGCCCTGTTGGTGTGCGGAACGCGGTCTTGTCTTCATCCTGTACGGCCATCTGTACCTGGTGGTACCCTTTGTAGCAATCGAGGAAACATTTCCATCGGAATGTGGCAAGTGAATCGATCTTTTCATCGATGTCTGGTAAGGCGTAACAGTCGCGTGGACATGCCTTATTCAGATCTTTGTAGTCCACGCACATTCTCCAACTACCATTGTTCTTCTGGACCATCACTGGGCTTGCCACCCATGTTTGATACCTGACCTCCCTGATGATTCCTGCGTTTAGCAGCTCTATCACTTGCTCTTTCATGGCGTCGTGCTTTATGTCTCCCAAATGGCGCTTAGCATGCACCACCGGTTTGGCTTCTTCCGAGACGTTCAAGCGGTGTTCAGCTATGTGCCGTGGAACACCCACCATGTCTGCTGGCGTCCAGGCAAAGACATCCATATTTTGGAACAGCAGTTTTTTAGCGCCGCGCGCGTCAGATCGGACATTGCAGGTCCCAAGGTTACTGTCTGTTCTGGATATGCGCTGTTTAGCACCCATTTTTTCTGCCTCTTGGCGTGCTTTTGGTTTTCTTGACTTTGCAGGTCTTAGCTCATCTGTCGCTAATACCTCTTTGCTTGCATATATGATGGCTACTCCTGTTTCTGTCGGGAATCCCACTGCTGAGTGTGGGCCAGAGCAAATCATGCTGAAATCACCTTGGGATTCTCTTCCCAGCAGAATATCGTGTCTTGAATGTGCTGGCAGCACCATGAACGTGACTTCTTCTGTTCTTGAGTTTCTTCCGTCCGAGAGCAGCACTGGGAACGATATTTGTCCTAGAGGAAAAATGGCTTCGTTGCAGAAACCAGTAAGTGGGTAATCAACTGGTTCTAAGCGCGCTTTATCCTCCTGATCGAACTGATTGAAACACTGTTCATATATGATATCCGCAGTGCTCCCCGGATCGATGAAGATGTAATCTGTTTGGTAATGCCCTATGACGCCCGAGATGACTATGGGCCTTCTTTCTCGTGGGCCTCCTCTTACAACTGGGAAAACGACTTGTTTCTCGCGCCATGAGTCATCCTGCGCGCATTTGTTGTAGTTTTTTCTTGGCCTTCGTGGACCCCCTTGAACCATGTGGGTTTCTAACTTCCGGAGTTTTTTTATTATCCGGCCCTTCTTCTCTTCTTTGAATCTGACGGTAATCACGCCTTCCACCTTTGACCAGGTGAGTTAATTTTCCGTCTCTTAAGGCCCTTTCGATTTCTTGTTTGAGGCTGAAACAATCGTCGGTTAAGTGGCCGGTATCCTTGTGGAATTCACAAAAAAGATTTGGGTCTTGGCCCCTTTTGTTGCGCATTTGTAGTGGTGGCTTGAACTGGTGGTTCTCGGTTGCCAAGACTTCTGAAGGGGTTTTTGTTAGGACTGTCCACTGCTTTTCTCTGTTTTCTCTTTTCACCTCTTTTCGGTGTGCTATTTGGTTGATCGTGTGGCGCGCATCTTCTCTTACCGGGCTTCTTTCTCTGTGACCGGATGCTTTCCAAGGTTGGTTTCTACCTTTCTTGTTGTGCCGGTCGGTATGGTTGTAACTACGCTGACGGTGGTCGTCACCGGTCAGCTGTCTATCCGACTGTGCGATGGTTTTGGCAGCTTCAATGAAGGTCTCCCAGTCTTTAGGTCCTCCATCTCTTCCTTTGACACGCTTGATGAGATCATCACACTTGACAGCCCTCATGAAATGTGCGCGCATCATCTTTTCGCCTACATCGCCTATTTCCAAATATTCTTTGTTGTATCTTGTAATGAAATCTTCCACGCTTTCGTGGTCTCTGCGCCATATGTTCAGACAATCGGCTGGATCCCTGGTGTGTCGTCGTTGTTGTGAGAAGTGTGCTAGGAACTTCTCTCGGAAATCAACCCATGATTTAATTTTTCCTGCTGGTAGGCTGTTAAACCAGATGCGCGCCGCGCCTATGAAGGTTTGAGCGAATAGATGACACCAGGTTGGTAAGTTCCATCCGCCTGTTGCTCCCGCGCCGTTAAAAACTTGGAGATGATCGTCTGGGTCTGTCAACCCATTGTATTTGCCCACGTTGTGTGGCAATTTTGTTTTGTCTATGGCAGCCGTGGCGATCTCTCTGATGAACTTTGAGTTCTCAGCCATGTCGTCTGGACGATTGCTTAGAGTGTAATCATGTTCAGCTTTTGGGTCATACCCCGCGCGCTTGCGAGGTTTGTACGCTTCATGCTCTGGTGGTAGCCTACTGAACACTGTGTTCGTCTCGTTGTCGTCGTCAAATTCGTCGTTGATGTTGCGCGGGCCTAAACGGCTTTGTATTGGCTTCTTCGGTTTTTGAGAGTACTGCACGTAATTGCTTTCTGTTTCACCGTAAGTATCGCGCATATCGTGCGCGCTTGGCCTTCTAATATGCGGTGGAGGTATTGACTCAGGACGCAGGTTGAATGCATTGGTCTGTTGAGGCATGGGAGCGCTCAAAGGCCTTTGCGGTGGAGTGACAAATGCTGACTGGTGAGCTTGTGCTTGAAGCAAAGCTTGCTGCGCACTGAGTTGTGTGTAAACAAGATTTATAGACGCCACTTGTTCGGCATACCAGGAAGCCAGAGTTTTTCCTTCGGGTAGCCCAAGTAGTGCAGAGAAGTTTAGTTGTGCTTGGTCCGATGGGGCTGAGGGGCCAGCTCCATGGCTCTGAGTTTGCACTGGTGGTGGTGTCTGTTGGACTACCTCTGACGGAGGCTGGAACGTAGCTCCGTTTGTGGTCTGAGTGATGATTCTGGGTGGAGTTTGGAAAGTAGCACCAGGTGCGTTTTGAGTAGCAATCCTGGATGTACTCCCAAAGATGCTGGGAAACTCATTGTTCATCGGCCCTTCTTGGATATTTTCGTTCCTTGGACCTCGTTGGACGTGTACGTTGTCCGAAACGAGTTCGAAGGAAGAAACGTCTCCGTCTATTTGGTGAGAAGGGTTTTGTTCAGCCATGTTTGACGAGTGTTTTCTGAAAAGAAAAAGAGATGAGAGTGGTTTTGCTAAAAGCGGATGGCGCCAATGATGAAACACAGGCTAACGCAAGTTTGTCTGTGGGGTTACTTCAATGATGGGTTCAATCTCTCTTCTTACTCGCCGGAAATAGCTTGGTTCCTACAAAACAGCAACACCGTTAGTCTCGTTAAGAGGGGAATATGGGGGTTTCCCTCTTAACCAGGCTCCGACGTGAGAATAAGTACTGTTCCGAGGAGGGATAAAACAGTGTGTGTTAAGTGTGAGAGTATAGAGAGCCAGATCCCTTTACCTAAACGATGAAGGGTTCTATTTATAACCGGAGGGTGAGAGAGGGAAGAGTAGCGATGCCAGCTGTGGTTGTGCGCCAGCTGTCCGACCAAGGGGAATATCCTCTTGGTCTCCTCTACTGTGGTCAGTGTAGTGGTACACGTGGTGCGCTCGCATTCGCTCATCTTGGAGACGTCGTACTGGCATGGTCGGGCTGCCCTTGGATTTGTTACAGGCCTACGTGACGCCTGGTGACTGGTGACACGTTGTGTCCTTTATGTCGGGTGGAGCATCTTTGGGGCCACCCAGATATTTTCCAGAAGCTTCTGGATGACTTCGTCGATGTCAGCGCCACGTCTGATGGAAAAAGTGGTGTGGTCCTTACCATGTTGGCAAGGAATTGGGACCATACCTCTTCACATGCAAAGTAACATTTCAAGTTACTAACACGTTAACCAAAAATAAAAAATCAAATATCCTGTAATATTGAGTTGATACTTTCAATGGTTTTCTGTCAACAAAAATACTTACCAAATTAACAGTAATAGCATCCACAATAAGGAAATATTTTGGTGTTTTTAGGGAGAGAGAAAGTGATGTGGAGGAGATAGGGTGTGAGGTGGAGGACAGAGAGTGTGAAGATGTTTGTGAGGAAAAATGATAAAAAATGGATGAGTGTGAGTTATGTGAGTGTAGAGAGGAGAGAGGAGAGAGCGAAGAAATGTGTTTGTGAGAGGAGCAAGTGAGAGAAAGAATATGATTGGTAGGTGTCAACTAGGCACCCACAAAAATGAGAAAAAATGCCCCTTATTGGGGATGCTCTAACATTAACATTAACATTAACATTAACATTAACATTAACAATTAACATTAACATTAACATTAACAACATATACATTTACAAGCCTGGCGCTCTCCTATTCGACCAATCAATTTATTGTTTTATATTCGTTTTAAAATTACGGTTTCGTCCTTAATTTAAAATATAATTACGTTTTTACCCCCACTTCAAAATAAAATTATGTTTTTTCCCTCGCTCAAAATTACGATTTTGCCCTCGGTTCAAAATTATTATTTTATCCCCAGATTACAATTACATTTTTGGCCCCAGTTCAAAATAAATTTTTGCTTTTGCCCCAAACTAAAAATGACGATTTTGCATTTTCGCCCCGTTTAAAAAATTATGATTTCGTCTTCACTTTAAAATTATGTTTTTGCCCGGTTCAAAATAAAAGTATGCTTTTGCCCCCTCAATTCAAAATTACGATTTTGCCCTCAGTTCAAAATTTTGATTTTGCCCAGTTCAAATTAAAAATATAGTTTTGTCCCCAGCTTAAAATTACGATTTTGTCCTTAGTGCAAAGTTATATTACGATTTTGTCTCTGGTTCAAATTTATAGTATTGTCATCACTTTAACTTTTGGCAAATTACGATTTTACCCAAGTCAACAAATACAACTTTGCCCTTAGTTCAAATTACAGTATTGCTATCGTTTTAGTTTTTTTAGCAAAACTATAAAAGTGTTTTTTTAATTGGTTAACTGGATTTAATTTTTTTCCATGTCAAGGAGCTGCCTAACACTCGCTCATTAATCCTGACAAACTACAGTTTTGCCCTGAGCTCAGAACTACGGTCTTGTCATCGTTTTAGTTTTTTTCCTAACAAAACTATAATAGTGTTTTTTTAATTGATTGAGAATTATTCGGTCATCGCCCCGCAACTCGGGCGTGGCATCAACTAGTTTGTATACATTTTAGAAAAAAAAACAAATGTAATTTGTTTTTTCCATGTGGAATGCTTTTATTTTCTGGCCAAATTGCTTATTGATTATTGCAATTCTAGTTTCTTGCATAAACACTTCGTTATATAAAATCTATATTAAATTAAAGAATATAAGAAAAAACTTAATTAATTTTTATTTGATTTAGGTATTGTTTGACATGCAGGATTGAGAGACAAAATAAAATGGATCATTACAAAGTAATGAAAAAAATGGTGTTTTGTTGGTCACTTGGTCATAGAATGAAATCATACATTACATAAGGCATTTCATTCCCTCAAAATCATTCCATCCGTCCCCATGTTTTTTTCATTTCATCCCCACTTGCATCCTTCATTAACAACACAACCCACCATCGTCGCCACCACCCACCATCAGCGCCCACCGCCGCAGCCGCCTCCCTCACCACCAATCACCATTGAAGCCCTCCACTGTCGTCACCATCACCGCCACCTACCACCATCGCCGCCACCACCACGGACGCCCACCGCCGTCGCCACCCACAACCCGCCTCTGTCGCCATCAACCACCACTGAGACCCACCGCCGTTGCCACCCATCGCCGCCTCCGCCGCCACCAACTACCATCGACGTCGCCACCCACCTGTCACCGCCACCCATCGCCCCGCCTCCACCACCACTCGTCATTGCCACCGCCACCCACCACTGCCCCTCACCGCAACCTCCACCGCCACCTATTACCACCCACAATCACCACCACCCACCACCACTGTCGCAACCCCCGCCCCCTATCTGTCCCGGAAACGGGTGGCCGCGATACCAGTTTTGGTGGTATCATTTTTTAATAATTTGGCAGCGGAAATTTCATCAGGACCGTAGTTAGGAAATGTTTATCAGAGTAAATACCACACTTTTATAATATTAAACATATTGGGATAAAACCCAAGTTTTCATTACAAACATTTTCATAGGGAAAATCCCTATTTTATTGAATAAAACATCTTCTTTTATTTAGTTAACTTTTATAGCCACTTTTTCCAAGCCTTCAGTGCTGTCCAGCTGGCTTCTAGTTAGCTTTCACATTTTGTTACCTGAAACGCGTTTAAAACATTTTGTCAGTGGGAAATACTGGTGAGTGAATCCCAGTTTAATCAAGAAGAGTTTTATCAATCAACACAGTATTGAGAGCGATTACAATGTTTATGTCTACACAATTACTCATTCAATACTGTCAATCCTGACTAGTGGGTCATATTACACATTGGCTAACTCTTTGTCCAATGGTAACGTCTTCCACATTTTGTATACAAAACCCCAACATTCCGGCAGTAATTGAAGAACTACAAAGACTCAATCACTGCTTAATCACATTGTAAAACATTTAAGGCTTTGTAAAAACAATTTACAAAAAGGAGATTACTCACATTGCTGTCTTAGACTTCTTTTAAGGGTTTTGTGGTTGTTATCTATTAATTACACAAATGTACATGTGTTAGTATAATAACCCAATATTTACATTAGTAATACCCTCCCCGAGACGGTATTCCAACGACTACGTCGGGCAGAACCTCGACAGCCGTTACGGAACCCTGGATCAATCGGGCAGCGTATCTAATACGTAACCGGGGTTATATTACTTACAACGGGGCAGAACTTCGTTAATTAGGGGGATATTATGCTCGGAAATTATGTTATCTTCTTCAGAAATTCGTAAGAAAGAAAAGAAATGAGCGATCGTAACTGAAGGCCCGAGCTCCCATTATATAGGGGCTGAAATCGGGTTTCTCGCGGCCCGCGTAAGAGTTCTCCAAGGTTTACGCGGCCCGCGTAATAGGGAAGGTAGGGCCTAGCCTGTCCGGGTTAGCAATCTAGGTTCGATACGATGATGACACGTGGCAGCTCAGGGTGTCGTCCTGATTTGGAGCTGTCGCGCCCCGCGTAAGATCCCTAAGGGGTCTACGCGGCCCGCGAGCGACATAAAAATCTTGTTTTTAATTAATTTTTAATGTTATATAGTATTTTGGGCTCGGTTTTCACATACGGGGTGTTTTTTAGGACATATAGGAATATTTTAATATATGTTAGGGTGTCGAAAAATATTTTGGAGGGTTATTATATCCTCCCCACCTTGTTTTAGAACTCGTCCTCGAGATCTACTGGAACAGGTGCGGATATTTCTTTTACATTTCTGATTCAAGCTCCCATGTATATTCTGATCCTCTTTTGGAGTCTCATTTCACTTTGACTAGAACTAGTCTCTTGTGCTTGAGGTTCTTAACCTTCCTGTCTTCAATTTGTAGAGGCCTTTCTACAAATTTTAACTGTTCATTTACCTCTATATCCTTAAGAGGTACTACGAGTGATTCATCAGCTAAACACTTCTTGAGATTAGATACATGAAATAAATCATGTATTCCTGCCATTTCTTCTGGCAGTTGTAGCTGATAGGCTACAGGTCCTATTCTTTTAATAATCTCAGAAGGTCCAACATACCTGGGACTTAGCTTTCCCCTTTTGATGAATCTTACCACTCCTTTCTAAGGAGAGACTTTTAATAACACTTTATCTCCTACCTGAAATTCCAATGGCTTTCGTCGGTTATCAGCATAACTCTTTTGTCGATCACGTGCTGCTTTTAGTCGTTCCTTGACTTGAATGATCTTGTCTGTTGTTTATTGTACTATCTCAGGTCCAAATAGTTGCTTTTCTCCAATTTCTGCCCAACAGACTGGCGTTTTTCTGCGTTTTCGTCCATAAAGTGCTTCGAAAGGTGCAGCATTAATACTTGTATGATAGTTGTTATTATAAGAAAATTCTATCAATGGTAAATGATCGTCCCAATTACCTCTGAAATCAATTACACAAGCTCTAAGCATGTCCTCCATTGTCTGAATTATCCTTTCACTTTGTCCATCCGTTTGAGGATGATAAGCGGTGCTTAGATTCAATTTGGTTCCCATTGCTTTTTGGAAACTTGTCCAAAAATGAGAGGTAAATGACTATCTCTGTCATAAATAATTGATAGAGGAATTCCATGTAATGAAACTATTTCATTTACATATAATTTAGCTAAATGTTCCATATTGAAAGTTTCCTTCATTGGTAGGAAACGAGCTGACTTAGTTAGCCTGTCTACAATCACCCAGATTGTATCATTACCTTTTCTTGTTTTGGGTAATTTAGTAATAAAATCCATTGTTATCAATTCCCATTTCCATACAGGCATTTCTAACTGTTGCAGTAAACTTGAAGGTTTTTGAAGTTCAGCTTTGACTTGTGAACAGGTTAAACACTTTGCAACATATGCTGTGTTGGTGCATGTGTCTGTCGACTTCGTCTTATATCGAGTCTTGTAATAGATTAGATAGATCAGGGCACGAAATACGAGAAAAATGTGAAATATATAGGATGGGCCATTTCGCACGAAATGAGATGTGTCCATTTCGTACGAAATGGCAATGGCCATTTCGTGTGAGGCCATCTCGTGCGAAATGGGTCTGCCTATAAATAGAAGCCTTGAGTCTTTCATTTGTAACGTTTGGTTTCCGGGAGCGAAGCTCTGCCGAAGTGTCTCCAGCATTGTAAAACGATCTGATATCAATACAAGAGACAGTTTATGTGAATCTAAGTGCAAATCAGCTCAAGTGGTATCAGAGCTCAGGAGGAAGAGTTCATACCGATTCAGCTTGATTTCATCAGAAAATTCTGATTTCTATTCACTTTCTTCACATTTTTCAAAATTAATCAAGATTTAACGGATAAAATGGCTTGATTTTCTCACATAATACGCGAAACACTGTTTTAACAAACTCTTGAAAGAATTAGACCTTAATTCAGCTTAAAACTTGATCAATTTATCAAAAACATGGCCGATTGGATGACATCAGCACCATTTCGCACGAGTTGAACCTTCCATTTCGCACAAAGTGGACCCATTTCGCATCAAAGTGTCATTTCGTTTGAAACATACATCCATTTCGTACGGATTGAGCATTGGTTGATCCAATTC
Organism: Helianthus tuberosus; assembly: GCA_030545235.1. Lineage (NCBI taxonomy): Eukaryota > Viridiplantae > Streptophyta > Magnoliopsida > Asterales > Asteraceae > Helianthus > Helianthus tuberosus. Next base: position 32,287,573 of record CM060351.1, on the reverse strand, counting down.
GCTCGAAAAGTCCAATTCGTGTGATAAATACATCCATTTCGTACGAATTGGGAATTTGTGACTCATTTCGCGCGTATTGAACATTTGTGATCCAGTTTCGTGCGAATTGAACCTTATCCAGTTCGTTTGAGATTTGTTTTCAGGTTGTGTGAAAGATTCCAGTTCATTTCAAGATCATCCAGTTCGTTTGTAAAGTCTGATTTTGTGAACTTTTGATTACCGAATCATGGAGAACGAATTCTACAACGCGTTTGCTACCCCGATCACTGTTACTCAGAATACGATGCTAGAAAATGAAACGGGCACCACGCAAAAACCGCCTAAGCTTATGAATATTGAGGAGTATAGTGGATGGGCAGAACGTTTTGAAAATTGGGTTCAAGCATATTACTTAGATGCATGGGAATGTACTGAATATCGATATGTTAGACCAGTTAAGGACAACGGAGAGAAGGTTGATATTAAAGATCTAGGTGTTGATGAGAAAAAGAAATACAAAAATGAAAAGATGATGGTTAGTCTCTTGCAGCAAGCTATTAAGGAAGAAATCTTGATTTTACTACAACACAACGGAAGTGCACATTCAATATGGAAAGAACTAAAATCGAAGTTTGTTGGAAGTAAAGAGATGATCAAGAACAAAATGTCACTTTTGAAGAAAGAATTTGATCTATTTCGTGGATTAAAAACTGAAAACACCAAGCAGATTATAGAAAGATATTGCAATTTGGTGATGAATATGAAGAGATTGAATATCAATAAAGATAAAGAAGAATTTATTGAAAAGTTGGCCGATGCGTTACCACAAAGATGTTTGGGGCACGTATCTTATGATGTTGAAAAATAAACCCGAATTTGACAATATAACGCTGAGCTCGTTTATTGAACAACTCGAAGCTCAAAAGATGGAACAACGAAAGATAGCGAGAATGAAGGACTTCGATGGTGAACAAGACATTGGTCTATATTACAAAGGTGGTACTAGTGATAGGACCAACATTGCACCGAAGATCGAAACAACTTTTAATGCAAAAAAATCTTCTGGAGGTTCATCTCAAGGATCAAGTAGTAAAACTGGATTTTCTTCATATCCATCATTCGATCCAAATTTTTCAGCAACCAAGAATGGCAAAGTACTACAATCAACATTGCGCTAAATCTTGAGAATGATCAAAATTACTCTGAAGAAGTAGCCAAAAGTCATATGTCTTTATTGGTGACTGTGTTAGAGTCTTATGGGAGTTTAGTTGCAGGAAGGATCGGAAATCCAATGTTGACAAAAGAGGATTACGATCAAATTGATGCTGAGGAGATGGAGTTAATGGATATAAAGTGGTGTTTGGCTAGTGTGTTGAGAAGAGCTGAGAAGTTTAAACAAATTACGGGAAGAGATGATTTTCGTGAGGCAAATGTTTCTACTTTAGGATTTGATAAATCTAAAGTTACTTGTTTTCGTTGCAGGGAAAAAGGGCATTTCAAGAGAGAATGCACAAACCGCGAAGCAAGTGGAGCACAAAATCCATTCGGTAACAATGATTACTATCGAAAAGCGATTTATCATCAAGTTGCTCAACAGCCGTATCAACAACAACAGCCACAAACTGCTCATGCTAAGAAGGCGATCGAAGAGTCATCAAGAAAAGCTTGTTATGGTATAATAGATCAAGAGGAAGAAAGATTGCCAGAAGGTTTTAGCTGGGATAAATATTGTCCGGATGAAGAGATCTTAAAGGCTAAAGCTTTTGTTGCTCAAATCATTGAAGACAATGCTGATGATAATTCGTATTGGGCAGATAGTATGAAAGAGCACTTAAAATATCTAGCCGAGAGAGATGCTGAAAATGCTCGAGTGGCAAAGAAGAAGGTTGAAAAACAAGATGATCGTGATGATGATAATTCGTATTATGCAGATAGTATGAAAGAGCATTTAAGATTTCTAGCCAAAAGAAATAAGAATGATGATGAAGATGTCCGAGTGATAAAGAAGCAGGACAAAGAAATTCCAGCTTTCGAAATTAAAAAGGAAACTGATGCAGTAAAGGTGTCTGAGAATTGTGAAAACTGTGAGACTCTAAAAAAGCACAACAACGAGCTGATTCATAACATGAACAGATTGAAAGAATCGTATGATGTTTTAAACAAAGCCATGAATCAATATAACGAGTCAAGCAGTGAACAGGCTATAGCTATGAAGACACTCAATGGAGCATACATGACAAAGCAGAAAATGGTCAATTATTACATTGATATGTGTGTTGAGCTTGAACAGAAATTGGAAACTCAGAGGATAGAAACTGAAAGAGTAAACAAGTTGTTGAAAAGTTACTCATGTTCTTCTTATGTCATTGACAGGATTTACCCTATAGTTGAAGGCATGAAGGCGTTTGAAGAAGAAACATCTGAAGAGAAGAATTCCGAAACAAAAGAGAAATCTGAAGAAAAGAATTCTGGTAAGAAACAAAGTGTTAGTTACAAAAAGTGTCCACCTCCGATTGAAAATGGATATTCTCCACGAAATCCTAATTCAGAAAGAGTCAAAAAGGCAACCAACTTACAGTGGGAATCTGAGCCTTCAGATAACTTGCCAGGCAACATTGATGTCACTTTCACATCATCCGGCACTGATCATGAGTCCGAGATAATTAAGAAAGTGGTCGATCAGGTGTTGGATAAAGATGACACGAAGGAGTCAAAATCAGAGTCAAAGTCTGAGTCCGACACTTCAAGTCCAACAGTCAAAAAGGACAAACGGGTTTATAATAAAGATTTTCTGTTATCATAAAATAATTTGAATGATGAAACATTCAAAGTGGCATATACTTTGAATCATTCTGACAAATTATATTCTGATGAAGAATTTCCAATAAGAGGTGTTAAAACTGAAATGATTAACAAGGTTTTCAAACTAACAGAAATTAATATTTCTAAAATAAAAGGTGTAAATCTTGCTGAAAAACCTAAACCTTACACCTCAAGAGTTCAACAAAGGTTAAACAAGAAAAATGGTTACAGTTCTGGTTCAGGTTATCGAAAGAAATCAAACCATAACGGTAATTTCAAAAAGAAGGGATTGGGTTTTATTCCACCAGAAAATCATAAAAATAAGAAAACTTATAAACCAAAAACCGTTTTTGTTTCAGGAACATCTTCTGAAGAGGAAAAAGAACATTTGTTCAGAAAGCAGACAAACAAAGAATTCCTTGCAAAGAAGCAAGAGGAAATGAAGAAAGATGTTACTCAACAGAAGAAAGAGACAAGAACCTGTTATAACTGCAAGGTAGTTGGTCACATTGTCCGAAACTGTTCAAAGGCAACCAACACACAACAGGGAGTGTCTCTTAAACTCAAAGAAAAAGTTGTAGAGAATGAATCACCAACCAAACAATTTAAAATTTTCAAAAATTCAAAGTTTGAGGTTGGTGAAAGTTCAAAAAGTTTTTACAAAAGAAAGGTGAATCTTAACAATCACAAGTGGGTTGTTAAGAAATCAGATGATAGTTCTAGCAATGATTCTGATTCGTCAAAATCAGAGGAGCTATTTTCTGGCGATGAATCCGACTCGTCAAAGTCAGAGGAGCCACAAGTTGAGCTAAAATTAGAAATGTCAGTACCGCCATTGGATGATGCAAACTTTCCATCATTGCGGGCTGAAAATTTTTAACAGAAAATTGGAAAAGTTGAGATTTCAAATCAATTTTTTTCTGAAAAGAAAGGATTTGATGTTGAAAAAGTCTTTAACCCCACAGTTCAAAATATTTTTGGAAAAATGATTGACGGGAAGGTCAAAGGGGTAAAGGAATTTTATGAAAAGAAAACGAGTAAACCAAATAAAGATGGTTCACCCCAGGTTAGTAACTGGGATAGAACCTATCATGACTAAAATCCGGACTTGCCGGAGCTCCCAAGTTGGTAATCGTGGAGCAGGAATCGGCATCTTTCTCAAAATTCAAAATTGTTATATTTTGTTTTACAAGTGGTATTTGTTGATAAGTTCCTACAAGTGGTTAATCAAGGTCATTAAGTTGAACTTGAGTTAACTTTCATACAAGTGGTAATTTGGAAAAACAATGTGATGAAACCCCGATCCTACAAATGTTTGTGAAATCAACAAAACTTATTTTCCAGAAAAACCATTTGATTAAAACAAACTTAAGTGTTTTGAAATCATAATGGGAAAATAGTTTGTTGTCAGGGGGAGTTCTGATTGTTTATGCCAAGTGAATAGAGGATTGAAGCAATTCTCATCGGTTTGTCAAATTTTTCTTTAAATGGTTTTGAATTTTAGGGGGAGTAAATTTTCAGAAAATCCAAAAACATTAGAAAATTTGAAAATGTCTAAAACATGATAAAATTCAAAAATGAGTTTTGTTGTGAAAAAGAGGAAATGATAGTACATCAGTAGACTATCACAGTACGCTAAAGAATTGGAAAGTTAAAAAGAGATAAACGGTCTCACTGATGATATGCCAGTAGGTTTTTACACGCTTAGTAGATTGTCTTCGAGATATAAACCTAAATTTCATACTTACTTATTTCGTGGGGAAACATCTCTCGGATATATGGGTAACACCCGAAATCTTGTTTGAAGGGCTTTCTATTTCTGACATACTAGGTCTTTGTGCGTGATGATATCTGGGGTATTATACCTGGACTTCTGATTTTGCGGGAGCAATAGCCTAGTCCTCGTATAATACTTTACATTGCTTTAATCTTAAAGCCCACCCTCAGCATAAAAAATGATGAAACATTGAAAAATGCTAATCATGTGCTGTTGAAGAAAAGATTCTCTTAAGGGAACACACCTAAAGTCGAACCATCATCTCTCTGATTTTGCGGAAGCAATAGCCTAAGCTCTCATGGTCTAGCATTTAACCCCTTACAGATATCATTAGTGTACATTCACCTGTAAGACTGAATATAGGAGTCTGGATACGGGAGTATATTCTGAGGCGGGACACGCGAATAAGTTTAAGTCCTTAAAACATTAATCTCGTATCTCGAAACAGTTGAACTTTGTGTGAAAATTTAAGTGGATCAGTATACTGACAATTTAAGTGAATTGTTTAGAACTTAATATGTTTAAAGCTTAACGGTGCTAGTGGTTTGTCAAAAACTGATATGATCCTCTTACACAAACTTACAAATATATTGTCTGTAAATATTTCTTTACTGATTGTCATTAAAAACAAAAATCCAAAAGGAGTTTAAGTGTGTTTTAGCATAATATTTTGAAAAATTAAAAAGATTTTATTTCATCTTATTTTCGACAACTGATATTGAAAAGCTGATTTTCAAAATTCCGAGTGCTAAACATGATGAACAACAGGTTTGGGAGAGTTTGTTTGAGATGAAAAAGTGAAGTTAAAAGTTTGAGAAATGCCATAATCTAACAAGTGATGTGTTGAGATTGATTTTACAAGTTGTAAGCAGAGATTAAAATTGTCATAAATATATATCTTATGTTTTGGGTAGAGAATTGTGCAGGTAAAGCCAGGTTACGATCTTAGAACCTGTGAAAGCCTGTAGATTGTGAATTCCAGACGGCGATCCCAGCTTATCGAAAGGGGGAGTTTGAAGACATCTAGAGGGAGTCTGAAGATGTGAGAGCCAGATTCAGATCCAGGAACAGTGTTCAAGATAGAAGCTGCTGATGTTGAAGAACTTAAGGAATCAAGAGACCTGATCAAGAGATGTATAGAGCCAGGTTGCGATTCTGGAAGAGAAAGAGAGAGAGAAGATAGAGATTGAGGATGCTTACAATGTCAGATACTTTGAAGAGAGCAAGAAGACTGATAAAGACTGAAGATGTGACATACCGAAGACTCGACACTGAAGACTTCGTCAACATCTAAGGGGGAGTCTGTTGGTGCATATGTCTGTCGACTTCGTCTTGTATCGAGTCTTGTAATAGATTAGATAGATCAGGGCACGAAATACGAGAAAATGTGAAATATATAGGATGTGACCATTTCGCACGAAATGAGATGTGTCCATTTCGTACGAAATGGCAATGGCCATTTCGTACAAATGGCAATGGGCATTTCGTGTGAGGCCATCTCGTGCGAAATGGGTCTGCCTATAAATAGTAGCCTTGAGTCTTTCATTTGTAACGTTTGGTTTCCAGTAGCGAAGCTCTACCGAAGTGCCTCCAGCATTGTAAAACGATCTGATATCAATACAAGAGACCGTTTATGTGAATCTAAGTGCAAATCAGCTTAAATAACTCCGATATGTCTGTTTCCGCCTTTCGTATTGGACGAGATCTCTTCTGAACGACTCGTTTGGTCGTGCAAACGATCCTACATGCTGCTATATCCTTTTTCATTCCTATCCACAAAAAAATCTTCCTTAAGTCCTGATACATCTTATCATTTCCAGGATGCATCGTATACTTAGACTTATGGGCTTCTTCTAATATACGGTGACGTAGGTTTCCTAATTTAGGTATCCACATTCTTTTCTTATGGAATCTCCAAATTCCATATGTCCCTAGTTCTAATTCTTTAATCATTCCTTTTAACTTCTCAGTATCATCCTTGATTACTGATTCTTGTGCCTTTCTAATTTGATCATTTAAATCTACTTGCAGATTTAACTTAAGAGAACGTACTCTTTTTGGCTTTTCATGACACTTTCGACTTAAAGCATCAGCTACTACGTTTGCCTTTCCTGCATGATATTGGATATTATAATCATAATCACTAAGTATCTCCATCCAGCGTCTTTGTCTCATATTCAACTCCTTTTGCCCAAAAACATACCTTAAACTCTTATGGTCGGTGAAAATGGTAAACTTACTACCATATAGGTAATGTCTCCAAATTTTAAGGGCAAAAATTATAGCTCCTAACTCTAGATCATGGGTTGAATAATTCTCTTCATGATTCTTAAGTTGTCTAGAGGCGTAAGCTATAACCTTTTGACGTTGCATTAATACACATCCATATCCTAACTTAGAAGCGTCACAATAGATTACAAAATCTTCAGTTGCTTCTGGTAACGCCAGTATGGGTGCATTGGTTAGTCTTTACTTAAGAATTCTAAAGGCTTTTTCTTGTGTTGATCCCCATTCAAACTTAACGGATTTACAGGTTAACTTGGTTAAGGGAATGGCTATTCTAGAAAAATCTCGAATAAATCTTCTATAATAACCGGCCAATCCTAAGAGACTTCTAACCTCGGTTGGTGACTCAGGGGTTTTCCATTTAGTAATTGCCTCGATCTTGGTGGGATCTACATGAATTCCTTCATGATTAACTAGATGTCCGAGAAACTGTACCTGTTCTAACCAAAACTCACACTTCGAAAATTTAGCATAAAGCTTTTCTTTTCTTAATAACCTTAGAAGTGCGTGCAAATGCTTTGCATGTTCCTCTTTTCTTTTGGAATAAATAAGAATATCATCTATAAAGAAAATTATGAATTTATCCAAATATGGCTTACATATTGGTTCATCATGTCCATAAATGCAGCTGGGGTATTGGTTAGACCAAATGGCATGACAGTAAATTTATAATGGTTATACCTTGTTCTGAAGGCGGTCTTAGGAATGTCCTCTTCCTGTACCTTTAATTGATGATATCCTGACATTAAATCGATTTTAGAGAAAAATCGTGCTCCTTGCAACTGGTCGAATAGATCATCTATTCTTGGCAATGGATACCGATTCTTAATCGTGACTTTGTTCAATTCACGGTAGTCAATGCACATACGCATTGATCCGTCCTTATTTTTAACGAATAAAATCGGTGCTCCCCATGGCGATGAGCTTGGCTGAATAAATCCTTTCTCTAATAATTCGTCTAACAGTTTCTTTAGTTCCTGCATTTCTGCGGGTGCCAAACGGTAAGGTGCTTTGGCAATTGGTGCAGTTCCTGGTATCAAATGGATCCTGAATTCAACTTCTCTATCTGGAGGTTGCCCTGGTAGCTCTTCTGGAAATACATCTGAAAACTGGGATACTACTGGAATATCCTTTAATTCTTTTCCTTTAGTGTTAGTGATTATAGAAATCAAATACACTAATGACCCTTTTCTTATATAACTTGTTGTTTTCATCACAGAGATGAACTTTGTGGATCTATAGGTTTTATTTCCTTTAATTGTGATCTTTTCACCCCTTGGTGAATTTACTTGAATTGACTTTTGATCACATAAAATACTAGCTTTATTGGCTATTAACCAATCCATTCCTAACACAAAATCAAATCCTGCCAGATTCATGGGGTAAAGGTTGCAATAAATTTCTGATTTAGAATTTCTATTCTTGCTCCCTGCAAGATTTCAGAAATTTTAATGGTTTCCTCATTTGCTATTTCTACTATACATTCTTGTGGGAGTTTAGTTAATGATTGATTAAGAAGTTTGCAGAATGAAGTATTAATAAAACTTTGGTTCGCACCATAGTCAAATAATACTTTAGCAAAAACATCATTAACTAAAAACGTACCGGTGATCACATCCGGGATCATCTTTGCTTCTTCTGCAGTAAGAACAAATGCTCAAGCATTTTTAGTATTCTTAGTGTTTGTGGCTGGAGCTAGCTTTGGACAGTTAGGCTTGATATGACCTTGCTCTCCGCAGTTGTAGCATATCCTGTTGTTAGGCTTCTTCCTGCAATCTTCCTCCTTGTGTCCCGACATTTTGCAGAAGTTACAGTATATGGAGCATTTTCCGGAATGCTTTCTTTTGCAATAGATATAGTAGGGTGCAGAGGTAGAACCTACATTTCTCCCACGATTAGAATTTCCAGAACGGGATTCCTGGGTAAGCTTCTGGGTTAGGTTCCTCCTTTGATCCTCTTCTCGTGTACGGACTAATTCATATGTCAAGGTATTGGCTAGTTCTACAGCTTCTTCTATGGTTTGGGGTCTAGCTGTCTTGACTACATGCCTTATCTCCCCAATTAATCCCCAGATGTAACGGGATATTAATACTGGTTCAGGTGATGCAAGGGTTGGTACTATTCGGGCATATTCAAAGAATAATGTAGTATAACCCTTATTATCTACTCCAGTCATCCTAAGGTTTAGGAATTTATTTGCTCTTTTTCATTAGGAGGGCAGAATTTCCTTTCTACCATGTTTTTAAACTCCTCCCATTCCATATTGTAAGTTCTATCACTTCCTCTAGACTGGAGGATAGTGTTCCACCATTCTAGTGCTGAGTTCTTAAACAGATTGGAAGCAAACATTATCTTATCCTCTTTCGCGCATTTACTTATTCTTAAGATTGCCCCAGTCTTTTCTATCCAGCGTAGAGATACAATGGCCCCGTCATTTCCCGAGAATTCCATTGGTTTACAAGACCAGAATTCTTTGTAAGAACAATTGTAAGAGACGGTTCTTCTTCTTTTGGGAATGGGCACTTGAAGTACGGGTCCATTGTTTACGCTATGTTCAGGTTCAGAGGGTCGTTTGCTATCATATTTACTTTTATTTTCTGCCTCCTTAACCGTTTTGATAATATATGGCATGGCATCTATTATCCCTTGTGCCACTATATGTTGCATGGCACTGTTATCCACTTGGTTTCCATTATTGTTGTTGTTCGGGTTTTCGTTATCCGGGTTATTGTTACTCTGGTTATCATTATTCTGGTTTTCCTGGTTTACTTCGTCATCCATCTGAATTTTAAACATTTATCAATTATTAATATCACAAAATAATTAATAATTTAGGCAACCAATCACACACCACACATATTGGTCAAAAGCGTCGAGCATTGCGACTTACTCTTTCTTATATAGTATGCTTCTACTACAAATCGATACTGGAAATTAAAAATTACAATACTACTATGCATCGCTAACCACGAAGTGGTCTATACTACAACATATATTATTATTATTATTACACACACACACACATATATATATATATATATTTCATATATTATATATATAATTATTATTATTATTATTACTATCTCCACCATCACCTTCACTGATATGGATTCATCCAGTAATCCACATTGCGCTCATCGTACTTCCAGACTAGTCGCTCTCCTACCTGCCTCATCCTCTCGCTATTTTCTAAAATCTCTTCTCTGAAAGTTCGGAGCTCTTGCACATTTTCTGCACTCATTGGGGGTGCAGGTGCTGGTACTGGGGCATGGGCACCTCCTGAGGGTACGGATTCTCTAAGATCTCCCTAATGTATTCATCGTTATCGTAGTAGGGATCTAGAGGGTCCAGACCTGGTGTAACACCTCGAAAAATCACGTCCAATGAAGTATTGACACTTGTAATAAACCCTAATGAAGTCAAACGTTGAATTTAAGGGACTAATTTTTTGAAAAATCGAAAACTTTGATTATGAAAGAACTGGAAGTATTATCATACCTAAAATAAGTTTCTAAATAACCTTTTACGGTTTTATATTCACAAATGAGGCACTTGTTAATCAAATGTAGCCGTTTATGTAATTAATTGAAAGTTTGCGTAGAAAAGGGTTAAAAGCGTCAACATGTTAATTCTTACCTCTGAGTGACCTTTTAACAAACCGAGAGCCTCATGATATTTGATTATACTCTCGGGATTGCCAATCATTGGCCACCCAAGGCTTTTACGCCCAAAAGTGAAGTTACGCGCAACTTTACAAGTCATGCAGGGACTAAAAGTGTCAAAAAGCGCACAAGTTTGCGTTTACGCGCATATCTCACATTCTGAATATCCCCGGACACCCAAAAATTTATGTAAACACTAAAATATGTTTTTAGTGTTTGGCTTGATAAAATTCCATTTGTCGCGTCAATTGGTTCGTTTTTCGCGTTCGTCTGTGTTTCGTCGTAATTAACCGAACAACGTGACCGTACGACCAAACGAACCGACATCCGGCATATTTTTGAGCATGTTTCATGTTCCCCATACTTAGGCATCATTGTAGAGCCTTAAAAATGGTTTAACGGGCCTTGGATGTGTCGGAAATGGCATTTGGAGGTGCAGGGGCTAAAACTGTCAACAAATGAAAGTTTCTGAATGCTGACCAGGTCCTTACGGACCGTAAGACCTGGACCTTACGGTCCGTAAGAGTTGCCCAGATGCAGAAACTCGTAAATTGCCTGTTCAGCCCATGTAAGCGACTTGTATTGACCTTTAACACTTCCAAGAGCCGCCTAAACTATTTCTTAGGCCTTAGGGACACTTGTTAATCATCAGGGATCATGTATAGCATGATTTGTCATGATCTTAATGGATCAAAATCACTATAAAAAGGCCCTTTGGTTGCAACTTTGTGATCATTCATTCCATCTGCTTTCTTGGAGCTTCCTGGAGCATAAGAGCAGACCCAAGCCATCTCTAATAGTGCATTAGACGTTGGTAAGTATGCTTAACCTTTCCTAGTTGAGTTTTTACTTAGTTTTAGCTTAAAAGTCAAACCGTCGTAATTAACGGTTGACTTAGCGATTAATCATTAATGGTCCAGTGATTAGTCGAATTGAAGGTAGTTATAAGTTGGTAATTATGAGGGCAATAAACCCTTAAAAGGGCACCCACTGATTCCCGTTCTAACTAGGACTTTTGTCGGGTCAAAGTTGTTTATAAAAAGTCAACAGGATTCTAAATTGCGATTTAAAACATAATTAACAATGTAGAAGCTTTGCAACCTGTTTTATTACTCTTATAACTTAGTAATTAATGTAAGAACATGTCTAAACATGTTTGATCCGACAATTTTCAGTTTAGGACCGGTTCGGAACCGAAAGTCGCAAAACTTTGACTTTTGCTTTGACTTCAGTTCTGACCCGATTTAGATAAGTTTGGAAATTTTTTAGAGCTTCCTTAGGACCAGGTTACATGATGGTATAACCCTCTGTGGTTGGATCGTTGATTGTCCGATTCGTTTACAAGTTTCCGTTAAATGCCTAATGTTGACCAATATGCCCTTTTGACCATAAAACGAGAATTTTAGAAATGTGAAAGGACATAAATCTTTTCTACTGAATTATAAACATGTCCCTAAATTTTCACATCATTTGGAGGTCTAGATTAGGAGTTATGCTCAATAGCGTAATTAGAACGCCTTTTTAGTATTTAAACGGCGTCATTAGCATAAAGCCTATCTAAACCCAATTTTTGACACCAAACCTTTTACCCACTGATGTAATATAATATTTTGGGATTTTTAAAGATTTTTTATTATTTTTAACATGCTCATAACCTAAGGTTATGGCCTTGATTCGGTAAATACCGATTATATCCTTTTCGGTCATAAAATGAGTTCTACGTAATATTTTGACACCAATCCAATTGCTACTGATTTTATATAATAAATAAAGTATTTTGAACTGTATAACCTGATCAGAAAACTCAGATTTCCTGTATAACCCGGAAATCACTTAAAATAGCTTTTTACGCGTATTAAACGCATAGTTTGGGTTTAAAACCATTTTGTCACATAAGACTTATTACCAACTGATATGACCTATTAAATTAAGTTATTTTACTGATGTATTCGGACCCAAACCTCAGAATCATATTTAGCCTCTTTTATAATCTTTAAAATGACCAAAATACCCCTACGGGGCTTATTTTGAGATTAAACTCGTTTTGGGCATAATGGAAGATATCCTACTGATATCACAACATATTAAAGGCATATTAACTTAGGAAACCTATATATGACTCTTTTGGTTACTCGTTACGCACTTGTCGCGTTCGGATCGGCTTATGTGACTAGTTCGCATATATTAGCCGAAACGGGTCAAACCATATCATTTTTGTCTCAAAATCCAGAATGTGTTTAATTTACCCATATTAAACAAGCATACAAGCTTGTCGAGTCAAAACCACATTCTAAACCGGTATCCGCTTTATCATGCGTCTGACCGTATCTTCCTTTTGAAAACTAACCGGTCTAAGTCAAGACTTAATTAAAGACCCGTTAGGATTCTAATAGGTTATTAAAAACCTTCGTTCCAGATTTAGGAGCCCAGTAAAAGCTATCTGTACTTGCTGAATTGATATACGGCTGGGATTGAATTTATATTTAGCTCAGGTAAATACTTTTAACTTACTTTCCCTATACGGGCTTGGGGTACGGTATATAAAATACCGCTTGGTCGGGCATTAAATCTTCCATCGTATGGTGGTTAATTGATATTTGATCGGCCCGTTTAAATTGTTTTGTTTGCTTAAAGCCTTTGGGAGGTTAATGACCATGTCCCGGATATCCTTGGCATCATTTTACGAAATGGCCACGACCTAAGCGCGGGGTGTAAGCGTACACCCGTCAGTGCCAAAATAAATAATGTGGTGTGTCTATTGATATTTAACCCGGCACGATCCGGGCTACTGAACGCATAAGGAACATGTAATTCTTTTACGAGATTATATATTTAAATAATTATCCTAAGTTATAAAGAGTTTGTGCCACGTGCATTCAAATCAATTTTATAAAACTTTTCAAAATGAGTCAGTTGATAGTATTTACCAGTGTAAACTGATGTATTTTCCAAAAAGGCTAAATGCAGGTACTATACGTAATAGGCTGGCTACTCCAGGCATCAATAATCAAGTCTCGCAAGCTTTAGATGTTAAAGTCTGTTGAACAGTGTTATCTTTCTATTTTAGATCCGCCTGTGGATCCATCTTACATTCCGTTGTAATATTTGATATTACTTTATATCGGGTTGTAATATATTTATCTTTTGCTTCCGATGTGCATTTATATATTGTGTTGTTTGACTATGATGATATCAACTACGTCACGATACTCCCCTACCGGGCCCACCGGTCAAACGTGGAAATATCGGGGTGTGACAGGTTGGTATCAGAGCCAACATTGAGTGAATTAAACACTAGCCTTATGTGTTTAATCTCAATGACACAGTAGCACATTCCTTGACCTTCTGAGTCTAGACTTAACATAGGAATACTCTCAATCCTAATCTGGAAATTTTTGCTTCCAAATTTTTATATATACGTCGCCAAGCGAAGAAGCTGTAATAGAAATTCTCCACATCCGGAGCCTTGAAATGCTGAGCTTCGTACCTCGGCTAGAATGAAACGAGCATCCAGGGAGAGAACATTCAGAAATAAAAAGAAGGAGAAACTCCTCTTGCTGAAGATCGCTTCCTTAATAGTCCTTATAAGGACATATTTATCTTTCAGTCCCCTCGAGGACACATTATTCATTTCAAGTCCCGCTTAGGGCAACTCGGTACTTTTATTTTTATATAGTGGATTGATTAAATTTAAGTTTTCATTCTAAACATGAAATATGAAATAAATGGAAAATAACATCCCTTTTATATGATCTACCATTATAATTAAGTGGCAAAATCTAAAAAGGACAAGACCTAGCCACGTGTTATTTTAAGACAGGGCCAAGACGGTAGTTCCACAATTAGATTCAGATCCTTGTTTACATCTCAATTTGGGATTATTCTGCGTTAAATATTAAAAGAATCTTAAAGGTAAAACCTAGCCTAATTGTCATTGTAGACATGGCCAAGACGGTAAAACCTATCCAAAAGATTCCAATCCCTGTTAACATCTGAAAGTATGTTAACATTTTTGGAAAATTGTGAATCGTTAAAGTCACACAGGCCATATTTGAAATAATCATCCCTTAGAAGGGAAGTGCCTACGGGCTATAGTTAATGTCCTCTGAGACTAAAGACAGTGGTAGCCTACAACTCCCTGTCAAGAAAAGGTAATGAACTTTGATTCAAACCTTAATGCCTCGATTCTCTGAAATCATGGCTTATATCATCCTATAAGATGATCATATTATAAACATCCCTTAGAAGGGAAGTGCCTACGGGCTATAGTTAATGTCCTCTGAGACTAAAGACAGTGGTAGCCTACAACTCCCTGTCAAGAAAAGGTAATGAACTTTGATTCAAACCTTAATGCCTCGATTTCATAAAATCTGGGCTCATAAATTACACTTGTCTACGTGACTAGGCCATTTGTGCTATTACTAACTTGTAAATTAGGATTTATGATAAAAATCCTGAATAAAATAAATATCATTCCTTTTTCTGCAAGTTTAAATATTAAAAAGAATCTTAAAGGTGAAACCTAGCCTACATGTCATTTCAGACGTGGCCAAGATGGTGAAACCTATTCAAGAGATTCAAATCCTTGTTAACACCTAAGAACGTGTTAGCACTCTTGACAAATGTGATTCGAGAACATCACAACAGTCATCCTTATATTGGATTCTTCCAATTTTCTTATCTAGCCTAGTGATTTAGAAATCATGGCTTAAATCATCGAATAAAGATGATCATATTGTTAAACACCTAAGAACGTGTTAGCACTTTTGACAAAAGTGATCTGAGAAAATCACAATAGTCATCCCTATATTGGAAATTTTCAAATTTCCTGATTTAGCCTAATGATCTAGAAATCATGGCTTATATCATCCTATAAGATGATCATGTTATAAACATCCGTAAGTGATGAAGTGCCTACGGGCTAAACTTGTTGTCCGATAAGACAACGACAGTGGTGGTCTTTGACCTCCTGTCTAAAAATGTTGGACCAGGTCCAAGCATAATAGTCAGTATGATCCATACGATCTCAACTAATAGCATCTGAGAAGATGATCATATCATAAACATCCCTCAGAAGGTAAATGCCCACGGGCTATATCTATTGTCCTAAAAGACAAAAAAACAGTTGTAGTCTTCGACTCTCTGTCAAGAAAAGTAACCAACTATGCTCAAACCTTAAATGCCTCGATCCCAAACGATCATGGCTTATAAATTCAAAACTGTCCTCGTGACAAGGCCGTTGTGCCACTTTAATATCCTTAATGTTTTATATACTAGGATAAATTATAATGAAAATACTAATAAAATTAGCAAGTTAACCCATATGGTTTATATTACCATGGTTAATAAATCATCAAAAATGATAACTTCATAATAACCTCTGAATAAATCATTGTCAATATTTATGTAGCAATCAAGCTACATGGCTGGATCAGATGAAGTTAACAGCCACTTGAAGGAGAACAATGATACTGCCAGGATTAATATAACTGGAGCGGAACTGCAGGCATTAGTAGATAATGTTGTTACTCGAGCTCTTGACAGGCAGTATAATGAATCAGATGATAACCACTCTAAGACTCTATCTGTGGCTCGTAGTAAGCCCCCTTCTAAATCACATGAGTCAAAGGAAGACGATGTTCATAACTCGTCAAATCAGAGGAGTGTTCCGTCTAGACAGGTTGTGCTTAACCAAGAGCCACATGTTAAAACCAGCTCATATAAATATTTTGTCTCCTGCAAGCCCAGAGACTTTACAGGAGAGGAAGGGGCCATCGATTGCATGACATGGCTCGATGAGATGGACAATGTTGTTGACATCAGCGGTTGTGCGGAGTAGGATGTTGTGAAATTTGTTTCACAATCATTCAAAGGAGAAGCGTTGGCATGGTGGAGATCATTGCTCCATCTCACACCCCGACCACGTGGAACATACAAAACGTGGCGGAAATGTCGGGGAGTGTTGTAACATAATTAATTGTTTCAAATCCATGGCAATTGAAGTTTCGTTTTATTGATTAAAAGTGTTACAATGTCTTAACAAACAAGAAATACAACATAATTAACTAGTCTTGCATCTTTTATTGTCACTAAAGCCCAAGTCTGCCTATATGTATCTTGATCATCTTATGCAACAGTTCCTGAAAAACACATGTGAAAATAGGTACGTCAGCATAAAAATGCCTGTGAGATACATAGGTTTTGTGAAAATAGGTTCCATGACTTATGTTTGAGAAAATGTTTAGTCATGAACCTTGTAATTTGCTTTGTTTTGTAAATCATTTGAAAAACAATGAGTTCAGATGATATGTATAAAATAAGTGAATAATGTATGGTTAAATGAATAACCATGTAACCGAGTTTGTATAAGATAAGTTGTTTGTAAAACAATGTCTTGTGAAAAATATGTTATTTGTATAAAATGTTATATGTCTCAAACTGAAATGATTCAAATAACGCTACGATATGTAATACCATACAAACACTTATATATAGGAAGTACCAGCGGCGTATCCACCATGCTTGTATCATATTACACACACATCGTTACTTAATCACTTAATCAAACCAAACCAAACAATGTAAAATGTCTATGTTTAAATCAATTGTCAAATGTATTGAATAATATGTCAAAGTATTCATGTCAAGATGTAAATCATGTCAAAATGTCTATGTCAAATATCCATGTCAAATGTCTATGTCAAATATCCATGTATGGCAAGTGAAATGTCTCAACTAAACCATATGCACAAAAACAAAGTATTGAAGTAAATCTTGGTTTAAACCAATACTATGTTTCGTGTAAATGCATGATCAAATGTCAATCATGTTAAAATGTCTATGTCGAAATGTCATGTAAAACGATGTACTAAGTAATGCACACAATGGCAATACATAGCATGAAATGTAATGAAATCATGTACTATAATGTACTAACGATCATAGCAGTATATGATGTGAAAACAGGAAAGCAGGAAAGTAACAAGTAGGCACATGTGTTCCACCCCAAAACAGTTTGGAAAACAGTAAAAGAGGGGTCTATGTACTCACCTGGGATTGCTCAGTAGTTCTGGAGTGACAACTAAACAATGCTAGAGATCGCGGATATCAAACGGCACCTAGTATAGGTAGCTACATTAATAAACCGGACCTAAATCGGAGGATCGGGTAGCATTAGGGTTTGTAAACCAAACGAGTGTAGAGACTCGTGTCTTTTGGTTTAACAAAGCCTACATACTAAATGAAACTTAACCTAAGTGTCTACGACCCGTTTAGGTAGCTTATGCTACTTTAACGCGTCGTTCGCGTGAAACGCGTTCGGACCGCCTAACTAGCCCTATGACAAGTGTTATATGCCTAAACATATTACATAATCAGTTATGTGACAAAAGTTTAGGTTGCATATGCTTAATTACCAATTATACATGAAAAGGGTATTCTGGTAATTTACCTAAGGCATATAAACTACCTATCATACAACTACTTAAACGATGTGACCATAGGGTATAACCTCGGAAGGTTATTCCCTACCTACTATGGTCACCTAATGTGTTTGGTCGGATCCTAATGATCGACCAAACTGGGTCGGGTTCGAAGGTATAGGCGATTTATTAGATCGCCTACCCTACGACCCTAGACAACGTGGTAATCAGTGGGCATAGTCCCAAGGGACTATGACCAACGTGATTACACTCACGTTGCGAAGTTCAAACGAACTTCTCATTGACCATTACTGGTCAACGCTGAAAGTCAAACAAAGTTTGACTTTCTGACTCGAAAAGCAGTAAAATAAGGAAAAGAACGAAAGAATACTTACGAAGGGTCCCCGAATGCTAAACTCGATTCAAAAATCTCAGGTATGAAACAAATGTTTCAACTTAGAGTTTCTCAAATCAAGTTTCTAGTGATTTTAGCAATGGGGGGTATGGGGTATTTATAGGAATACCCGAACCGTTAAGATCGTTTCATGGAAAACGTGCCTTAATCCCATCCGTACATGTGTTGCAAAGTTGTGGTGTTTAGGTGTTTAAATTCCATCCATACATGTGTTGCAAAGTCATGGTGTTTAGGTGTTTAAATTCCATCCATACATGTGTTGCAAAGTCATGGTGCCAAAATTCCATCCTTATCCGCTGACTAAGCAAGTTTAGAATGTGTGGTTGTGAATTAAACAACGGCTAATACATCGAATCTGGTCCCGAATGCGAAAAACGAACCAAATGACGCGACGAATGGATTTTTCTTATGGCGAACACTAAAATAAAATATTTTAGTGCTTACATAAATTTTTGGATGTCCGGATGTATTCAGAACGTAAGTTATGCGCGAAAATGCAAACTTGTGCACTTTTTGACACTTTTAGTCCCTGAATGACCCAAAAGTTTATTTTAGCACACCGAACCCCTCAAAGCCTATTTCTAAGCTAAGTAAAGGATATTTATGGTGTGTTTAACTTATGGTCATGTTCCGGAATGTCTGTTACAGTTCAAATTGGCATACTTTCGCAGTTTGTCAACTTTAGTCCCTGTAAGCGATTAAACTTGATTTCACCACACCAAACCTTCCAAAACTTATATATAAGTTATGTAAAGGTTATTCAAGGTATGTTAAGCCTATTTCACTATTCCGGAGTGTTCGTTGGATTAAACTGGTTATATTTACGCATTAGTGCGCGTATAACCTTCCAGAAAGCGATTTAGAGTTTGAAATCGAACAAGAGTTGATATGTGCAAAAGATACACATATTTATACAAGTCCAAAGTATGAAATACAATATTTCATTGGTTTGGCATTTGTTTGATGGTTGAAATGACACAGGTGTTACAGTCTCCCCTACTTTAGGAAATTTCGTCCCGAAATTAATTCGTAGGAGTCTATTTGTGACTTTGTGTTAAATAACCATCAAAGATGAACAAGACGTAATCCTGTAATTTCTCTTTAACGAACATTTTTCAGAAATGAAAAAATGAACAGAGTTATTTTCAACAGGCATTCTTTAGAAACAAAAATGAACAGAATAGTCATTTTCCACAACCTCTTCAGAAACAAAAATGAACAGAATAGTCATTTTACATCTTTAGAAACAAAAATGAACGGAATAGTCATTTTACATCTTCAGAAACAAAAATGAACGGAATAGTCATTTTACATCTTCAGAAACAAAAATGAACGGAATAGTCATTTTACATCTTCAGAAACAAAAATGAACGGAATAGTCATTTTACATCTTCAGAAACAAAAATGAACGGAATAGTCATTTTACATCTTTAGAAACAAAAATGAACAGATTAGTCATTTTACATATTCAGAAACAAAAATGAACGGAATAGTCATTTTACATCTTCAGAAACAAAAATGAACGGAATAGTCATTTTACATCTTCAGAAACAAAAATGAACGGAATAGTCATTTTACATCTTCAGAAACAAAAATGAACGGAATAGTCATTTTACATCTTTAGAAACAAAAATGAACGGAATAGACTCTAGACACATGACAAAATTCACTGTGGTTTCTGTGCACTGAATTTCATAATTATGTATGCATCCATAATTACGCAATTCCTTGCATAGTCCGCACAATTTGTCTGAAATGTGAAGGGGAGGAAAAATCAAACCTGATGATGAGTGTGACTAAACTACCATAGGGTCCTTTTAATTAGATCGACAAAGGATCCTTTTAAATTAGGCCACCAAGGAGTCCTTTCAGCTATATCATCACATGATATTCCTAACCAGATTTTTGGATCAATCAGTTTACCTAGACCTCTCAGGATCTAATTATGGAATAGTACAATATAATCCGAGGGACTTAACTACAACGTAGAAGCCCATTGAGGATTTAATATAGTACCTTTGGATATCCTACTACGAATCCCTCATATGAAGGTATGAAAGATTCTACGAGGACTTGGATAACAAAACTTGGATTACACAAAAACATAAAAGGAAACACATAAGCACATAATCACATAGTTGTTTAACTTGGTTATTAATTTTGTTATCTTCGGACGCGGATACTTAAAGCACACCAGGAATCCAATTCGTGGATTTCATTTGGCACTTTAATCATTTCAAGAATCTATCTATGAAGATAGGATAATCTAAAAAGGAATTCGGCTTTGTCCTTATTGAATTGTGATGTACGTATTGAATCATACAAAGAATTCAATTAAGGACTCCGATGAATGATACCCATCCACAAGGATCTAATTATGAGGATAGAAAGATCCTACATGGATTTTGGAGTTTGTGTAACGAGAGTGTTCCGACACCTTGCACTAGGCGTGCTTACGTCGATACACAAGGTAGAAAGTTCATGAGGTTGAGGCGCCAGATATGTCAAGCGACATATGAAGCAGAGTTTGAAGGTTGAGCAGCAGCAGGATTTGTAACAGCTTTGCTTTGGATTGCAAAGCGGCATATGTTAACCAAATGTCTCCATCGTCCACCGTGGGTGCATTTGAAACAAGGTATTTGATTTGGATGATGATGTTTGCATTGATTGCACCAAGGAGCAGTTCCCTTATACAGCTTCATCCCTGAGGCGAGTCATGGTGATAGCTAAGTCAACGGTCCTCTGGAGTACGACGCCTATTTGCTGGGTAGCTGCAGCACCTGGTTCGGACATTGTTGTTGCGATGAAGAAGCATCTTGAAGATAACGAAAGGCATAGGAGGAAACAAGAGAAAGATAGTCAAAAGAAGATGACAAGGCATGTAGATTGTGACCATTTGTTTGTTACCAAAGGCAAACAAATGAGATAGTGACTAATCAAAGTAAGCGGGTCAATATAATGTATCGCGAAGACATGCTCGCCTATAAGTGAACACTCATCCCAAGAATTCCCAGGTAAGCACAACTGGTCTCGCGTCTGATGAGATGTATACGAAGTGCTTGCCTAGACAGAAAACCCAGAATACAGGCATTCACCCTTCCAGTTTGCACGTGTTCACATTATTAAAAACCCAAAACCTTGACGAGAAGTTGAAAATTCAAAGGGTTTCAAAACCATATAATAGAGAGTTCAAAACCTTACAATAGAGGGTTCAAAACCTAGTAATCAATCATCCTAGAACAGATGATTAGTTTTCAAAGCGGTTTTGAAATTCATGTTCTTGTTGTGGTCGTCGCCTAAGGATAGGTGACGGTATTGTTTTATGACTAAACGCAAGCAAACTAGCGTTAGGGTCCTAAGAAGGTTATAGACTAGGTCAAAGCATTACTAATAACCTAATTCCCTATAACCATTGGCTCTGATACCATCTTTTCTGTCACACCCCGACCACGTGGAACATACAAAACGTGGCGGAAATGTCGGGGAGTGTTGTAACAGAATTAATTGTTTCAAATCCATGGCAATTGAAGTTTCGTTTTATTGATTAAAAGTGTTACAATGTCTTAACAAACAAGAAATACAACATAATTAACTAGTCTTGCATCTTTTATTGTCACTAAAGCCCAAGTCTGCCTATATGTATCTTGATCATCTTATGCAACAGTTCCTGAAAAACACATGTGAAAATAGGTACGTCAGCATAAAAATGCCTGTGAGATACATAGGTTTTGTGAAAATAGGTTCCATGACTTATGTTTGAGAAAATGTTTAGTCATGAACCTTGTAATTTGCTTTGTTTTGTAAATCATTTGAAAAACAATGAGTTCAGATGATATGTATAAAATAAGTGAATAATGTATGGTTAAATGAATAACCATGTAACCGAGTTTGTATAAGATAAGTTGTTTGTAAAACAATGTCTTGTGAAAAATATGTTATTTGTATAAAATGTTATATGTCTCAAACTGAAATGATTCAAATAACGCTACGATATGTAATACCATACAAACACTTATATATAGGAAGTACCAGCGGCGTATCCACCATGCTTGTATCATATTACACACACATCGTTACTTAATCACTTAATCAAACCAAACCAAACAATGTAAAATGTCTATGTTTAAATCAATTGTCAAATGTATTGAATAATATGTCAAAGTATTCATGTCAAGATGTAAATCATGTCAAAATGTCTATGTCAAATATCCATGTCAAATGTCTATGTCAAATATCCATGTATGGCAAGTGAAATGTCTCAACTAAACCATATGCACAAAAACAAAGTATTGAAGTAAATCTTGGTTTAAACCAATACTATGTTTCGTGTAAATGCATGATCAAATGTCAATCATGTTAAAATGTCTATGTCGAAATGTCATGTAAAACGATGTACTAAGTAATGCACACAATGGCAATACATAGCATGAAATGTAATGAAATCATGTACTATAATGTACTAACGATCATAGCAGTATATGATGTGAAAACAGGAAAGCAGGAAAGTAACAAGTAGGCACATGTGTTCCACCCCAAAACAGTTTGGAAAACAGTAAAAGAGGGGTCTATGTACTCACCTGGGATTGCTCAGTAGTTCTGGAGTGACAACTAAACAATGCTAGAGATCGCGGATATCAAACGGCACCTAGTATAGGTAGCTACATTAATAAACCGGACCTAAATCGGAGGATCGGGTAGCATTAGGGTTTGTAAACCAAACGAGTGTAGAGACTCGTGTCTTTTGGTTTAACAAAGCCTACATACTAAATGAAACTTAACCTAAGTGTCTACGACCCGTTTAGGTAGCTTATGCTACTTTAACGCGTCGTTCGCGTGAAACGCGTTCGGACCGCCTAACTAGCCCTATGACAAGTGTTATATGCCTAAACATATTACATAATCAGTTATGTGACAAAAGTTTAGGTTGCATATGCTTAATTACCAATTATACATGAAAAGGGTATTCTGGTAATTTACCTAAGGCATATAAACTACCTATCATACAACTACTTAAACGATGTGACCATAGGGTATAACCTCGGAAGGTTATTCCCTACCTACTATGGTCACCTAATGTGTTTGGTCGGATCCTAATGATCGACCAAACTGGGTCGGGTTCGAAGGTATAGGCGATTTATTAGATCGCCTACCCTACGACCCTAGACAACGTGGTAATCAGTGGGCATAGTCCCAAGGGACTATGACCAACGTGATTACACTCACGTTGCGAAGTTCAAACGAACTTCTCATTGACCATTACTGGTCAACGCTGAAAGTCAAACAAAGTTTGACTTTCTGACTCGAAAAGCAGTAAAATAAGGAAAAGAACGAAAGAATACTTACGAAGGGTCCCCGAATGCTAAACTCGATTCAAAAATCTCAGGTATGAAACAAATGTTTCAACTTAGAGTTTCTCAAATCAAGTTTCTAGTGATTTTAGCAATGGGGGGTATGGGGTATTTATAGGAATACCCGAACCGTTAAGATCGTTTCATGGAAAACGTGCCTTAATCCCATCCGTACATGTGTTGCAAAGTTGTGGTGTTTAGGTGTTTAAATTCCATCCATACATGTGTTGCAAAGTCATGGTGTTTAGGTGTTTAAATTCCATCCATACATGTGTTGCAAAGTCATGGTGCCAAAATTCCATCCTTATCCGCTGACTAAGCAAGTTTAGAATGTGTGGTTGTGAATTAAACAACGGCTAATACATCGAATCTGGTCCCGAATGCAAAAAACGAACCAAATGACGCGACGAATGGATTTTTCTTATGGAGAACACTAAAATAAAATATTTTAGTGCTTACATAAATTTTTGGATGTCCGGATGTATTCAGAACGTAAGTTATGCGCGAAAATGCAAACTTGTGCAATTTTTGACACTTTTAGTCCCTGAATGACCCAAAAGTTTATTTTAGCACACCGAACCCCTCAAAGCCTATTTCTAAGCTAAGTAAGGATATTTATGGTGTGTTTAACTTATGGTCATGTTCCGGAATGTCTGTTACAGTTCAAATTGGCATACTTTCGCAGTTTGTCAACTTTAGTCCCTGTAAGCGATTAAACTTGATTTCACCACACCAAACCTTCCAAAACTTATATATAAGTTATGTAAAGGTTATTCAAGGTATGTTAAGCCTATTTCACTATTCCGGAGTGTTCGTTGGATTAAACTGGTTATATTTACGCATTAGTGCGCGTATAACCTTCCAGAAAGCGATTTAGAGTTTGAAATCGAACAAGAGTTGATATGTGCAAAAGATACACATATTTATACAAGTCCAAAGTATGAAATACAATATTTCATTGGTTTGGCATTTGTTTGATGGTTGAAATGACACAGGTGTTACACTCCAAGCCACGGGAAAGGTCCTACTCTACAACCTATCTTGGGATCAATTTACTGCATTGATCAAGGAAAACTATTGCCCTCAGCATGAGGTAGAAAAGATAGAATCAGACTTCTTGACTCTGGTCATGAAGAATTTGGATTGTCAGGCATATGTGACAAGTTTCAACACTATGTCCCGCCTAGTTCCTTATTTAGTCACCCCTGAACCTAAACGCATAGCGCATTTCATTGGAGGCCTAGCACCAGAGATAAAGGGAAATGTTAAAGCATCTAGGCCTACCACATATAGGTCCGCGATGGACTTATCCTTATCTCTCACTTTAGATGCTATCATGAATAAGTCTGTTAAAATTCCGACGAGGGAAAAAGGAAAGAAAACGAGGAAAACTCTCATCAATCTAACAAGAAGAAGAAGGGAAGCTCTGAGCACGGGAAAGATTTCGAGTTTAGGAAAAGCTCGAATCAGTTCAATAACAAGCCCAAATGCAGTAACTGCAGAAAACGACATTCTGGAAAATGTACGATTGACCCAAGTGCTAAATTATGTGGAATTTGCAAGACCAAGGGTCACAAAACTTTAGATTGCAAGGAGTTGAAGAACGCGACATGTTACAATTGTAACGAGGAAGGACACATCAAAACCAACTGCCCAAAACTCATAAGGAAGCCTGGAGAGGCCAAGGGAACAAATGCATGAGACTCCCAGAGGAACACCCAGGAGATGATGCAGAATGATGACGAAATAGCAGGTACCTTCCTTTATCAAGAAGTTTATGCATAAATTTATTTGATGCTGGCACATATGATTCTATAACGAACAATAAATGTTGAGAACTGTTGTCTCCGCCTGGTTGGGACTCCGGTCATTTAAACGCGAGGTAGAAATTGGCCGAGGATACTTTAGAGAATGCTCCAACAAACCCTAGATCGATATTTTATATCTATTAGGAATCATTGTTTTCTGATATCCTTATGGCAAGCTTTCAAGCTATCCAAATTCATCAATATAATAAAGACAGATGTGACATTCTGATCCCCTGTCAAAAAGGTGATGGACTAGGTCCAACCCTTAAATGCCATTGATGGTCTTTTGTGACCTAGGCTAAGTGATATTGATATTTTTTTAAATAACGTTCATTAAGAATGTTAGTGCCATATTGGCCTGTATAGTTTAATGAAGCCATGGTTAGTATATGTTAAGGCCATCAGGGTGATAAATAGCAGTTGTTGGATTGCAACTAAGTAAATGATTCATTTGGTAATAGGAACCATTTCTTTTGTTCCTGTCAGAAATCTTCAGTCATAAAATCCTAATATACTCTCTCTCCAGATAAATGCATTCAAATGTAATTGATATCTCTTTGGTCCCTATTGATTTTGAATACCAAATGGTATGACAAAAGCACCATATGAGGATTGGTGTATCTTAATATGTTCCATAGATTGCTTCCATGCCTGATCAGTATGGAGGTTTAATGCATGGGACCACAAAGATATTCCAACGGTCATATGGTACTAAGCTCAACTAATGGTATTCAAAGATGATATCCAGAATGGAATTGTCTAAGTAAGTGTCTCTGATTAAGAAATCCGTGGACTCGTAACATAAATGCGTCACTCATTTGACACCAGCAAGGATGGATGAACTGGAGCCTGAGATTTGGAAAATCTCTGTGACCTCCTTGTATCTTGATTATCTTCTCCTAAGACTGCCCTGTTTACCTCCCGAGAGACAAGTAGAGTTAAGATTAACATCCCGCTTAGGGTTGGAGTGTTGTAAGAACTCCGTGTTGATCATGGAATAATCGAAACTCTGATTAAGTAAACTTTATGATAAGAGATTCATATAGCCTAACTCGATATTCCGAGAGTTTGATAAGAAAGACGGTTCATTTTGCTTATGCATTCATTACCGCAACCCTATTTTAACAACGATTAAGAATCACCATCAACTACCCAGGATCGTTGAGTTATTCAACTAGCTATAAGGATTAGCTACTCCTTAAGATTAGTTTTAAACAATGGTTGGGATAACCATCCCACCTTAAGATAAGCTTTTCTATAATAATTGATATGTAAGTATTAAGGCTGCTCCTTTGGAGACCTTGGATAGATGGAATGTTATAGATCTATTGTTAGTTAGAGAATTGGTAAGTCCAATTATCAGGATCTGAAAGTTGCCTAGGAAACAACAAATAAGATCATACAAATCCATAATCGATTGTAAGTTGCCAGTATACGGCAGGAAATCAAGGATTTATGAAAATAGCAACCCTCCTAAGTTCTGGTTAAAAGATAAGGTTCATCAAAAGATAACACCCTAGAAGGGTGTGCCGAGTTGTAATTTTCTGGTTAGTTAAGCTCGGAATACACAAAGTCATTCGAAGGATTCGAATGTATCAAGACTAAATAGCTTACGAGCTAAGACCTAATTTAGGAGCTTGGTGGAACGCGCAATGTGACCCACAACTAATGATTTAGCGACGTGTCACCAATAAGTCGAAAAGCACTATCACATAATGATATGCAGATCTATGATAGTATGAGCAACCTATGTCGATTGAGAATCGACAGGTTAAGGAGCTCCAAAAGAAAGTATGCACCTATTGTATAGGTCAACTGGGATACCCTTGGAGGCCCAAATATACTATGGAAGTTAAATCCATGATACGACAGAAAGTACTTCCTTTACTTTAAGCAAATATCGAGGTCGAGATTTCTTTTAAGGGGGTGATGATGTAACACCCCGAAAAATCACGTCCAATGAAGTATTGACACGTGTAATAAACCCTAATGAAGTCAAACGTTGAATTTAAGGGACTAATTTTTCGAAAAATCGAAAACTTTGATTATGAAAGAACTGGAAGTATTATCATACCTAAAATAAGTTTCTAAATAACCTTTTACGGTTTTATATTCAAAAATGAGCCACTTGTTAATCAAGTGTAGCCGTTTATGTAATTAATTGAAAGTTTGCGCAGAAAAGGGTTAAAAGCGTCAACATGTTAATTCTTACCTCTGAGTGACCTTTTAACAAACCGAGAGCCTCATGATATTTGATTATACTCTCGGGATTGCCAATCATTGGCCACCCAAGGCTTTTACGCCCAAAAGTGAAGTTACGCGCAACTTTACAAGTCATGCAGGGACTAAAAGTGTCAAAAAGCGCACAAGTTTGCGTTTACGCGCATATCTCACATTCTGAATATCCCCGGACACCCAAAAATTTATGTAAACACTAAAATATGTTATTTTAGTGTTTGGCTTGATAAAATTCCATTCTTCGCGTCAATTGGTTCGTTTTTCGCGTTCGTCTGTGTTTCGTCGTAATTAACCGAACAACGTGACCGTACGACCAAACGAACCGACATCCGGCATATTTTTGAGCATGTTCCCCATACTTAGGCATCATTGTAGAGCCTTAAAAATGGTTTAACGGGCCTTGGATGTGTCGAAAATGGCATTTGGAGGTGCAGGGGCTAAAACTGTCAACAAATGAAAGTTTTTGAATGCTGACCAGGTCCTTACGGACCGTAAGACCTGGACCTTACGGTCCGTAAGAGTTGCCCAGATGCAGAAACTCGTAAATTGCCTGTTCAGCCCATGTAAGCGACTTGTATTGACCTTTAACACTTACAAGAGCCGCCTAAACTATTTCTTAGGCCTTAGGGACACTTGTTAATCATCAGGGATCATGTATAGCATGATTTGTCATGATCTTAATGGATCAAAATCACTATAAAAAGGCCCTTTGGTTGCAACTTTGTGATCATTCATTCCATCTGCTTTCTTGGAGATTCCTGGAGCATAAGAGCAGACCCAAGCCATCTCTAATAGTGCATTAGACGTTGGTAAGTATGCTTAACCTTTCCTAGTTGAGTTTTTACTTAGTTTTAGCTTAAAAGTCAAACCGTCGTAATTAACGGTTGACTTAGCGATTAATCATTAATGGTCCAGTGATTAGTCGAATTGAAGGTAGTTATAAGTTGGTAATTATGAGGGCAATAAACCCTTAAAAGGGCACCCACTGATTCCCGTTCTAACTAGGACTTTTGTCGGGTCAAAGTTGTTTATAAAAAGTCAACAGGATTCTAAATTGCGATTTAAAACATAATTAACAATGTAGAAGCTTTGCAACCTGTTTTATTACTCTTATAACTTATTAATTAATGTAAGAACATGTCTAAACATGTTTGATCCGACAATTTTCAGTTTAGGACCGGTTCGGAACCGAAAGTCGCAAAACTTTGACTTTTGCTTTGACTTCAGTTCTGACCCGATTTAGATAAGTTTGGAAATGTTTTAGAGCTTCCTTAGGACCAGGTTACATGATGGTATAACCCTCTGTGGTTGGATCGTTGATTGTCCGATTCGTTTACAAGTTTCCGTTAAATGCCTAATGTTGACCAATATGCCCTTTTGACC
The DNA here is from genome assembly GCA_030545235.1 of Helianthus tuberosus. Taxonomy (NCBI): domain Eukaryota; kingdom Viridiplantae; phylum Streptophyta; class Magnoliopsida; order Asterales; family Asteraceae; genus Helianthus; species Helianthus tuberosus. The sequence goes on along the minus strand of CM060351.1, from coordinate 32,258,454 downwards.
ATAAAACGAGAATTTTAGAAATGTGAAAGGACATAAATCTTTGATACTGAATTATAAACATGTCCCTAAATTTTCACATCAGTTGGAGGTCTAGATTAGGAGTTATGCTCAATAGCGTAATTAGAACGCCTTTTTAGTATTTAAACAACGTCATTAGCATAAAGCCTATCTAAACCCAATTTTTGACACCAAAACTTTTACCCACTGATGTAATATAATATTTTGGGATTTTTAAATATTTTTAATTATTTTTAACCTGCTCATAACCTAAGGTTATGGCCTTGATTCGGTAAATACCGATTATACCCTTTTCGGTCATAAAATGAGTTCTACATAATATTTTGACACCAATCCAATTGCTACTGATTTTATATAATAAATAAAGTATTTTGAACTATATAACCTGATCACAAAACTCAGATTTCCTGTATAACCCGGAAATCACTTAAAATAGCTTTTTACGCGTATTAAACGCATAGTTTGGGTTTAAAACCATTTTGTCACATAAGACTTATTACCAACTGATATGACCTATTAAATTAAGTTATTTTACTGATGTATTCGGACCCAAACCTCAGAATCATATTTAGCCTCTTTTATAATCTTTAAAATGACCAAAATACCCCTACGGGGCTTATTTTGAGATTAAACTCGTTTTGGGCATAATGGAAGATATCCTACTGATATCACAACATATTAAAGGCATATTAACTTAGGAAACCTGTATATGACTCTTTTGGTTACTCGTTACGCACTTGTCGCGTTCGGATCGGCTTATGTGACTAGTTCGCATATATTAGCCGAAACGGGTCAAACAATATCATTTTTGTCTCAAAATCTAGGATGTGTTTAAGTTACCCATATTAAACAAGCATACAAGCTTGTCGGGTCAAAACCACATTCTAAACCGGTCTTCGCTTTATCATGCGTCTGACCGTATCTTCCTTTTGAAAACTAACCGGTCTAAGTCAAGACTTAATTAAAGACCCGTTAGGATTCTAATAGGTTATTAAAAACCTTCGTTCCAGATTTAGGGACCCAGTAAAAGCTATCTGTACTTGTTGAATTGATATACGGCTGGGATTGAATTTATATTTAGCTCAGGTAAATACTTTTAACTTATTTTCCCTATACGGGCTTGGGGTACGGTATATAAAATACCGCTTGGTCGGGCATTAAATCTTCCATCGTATGGTGGTTAATTGATATTTGATCGGCCCGTTTAAATTGTTTTGTTTGCTTAAAGCCTTTGGGAGGTTAATGACCATGTCCCGGATATCCTTGGCATCATTTTACGAAATGGCCACGACCTAAGTGCGGGGTGTAGGTGTACACCCGTCAGTGCCAAAATAAATAATGTGGTGTGTCTATTGATCTTTAACCCGGCACGATCCGGGCTACTGAACGCATAAGGAACATGTAATTCTTTTACGAGATTATATATTTAAATAATTATCCCAAGTTATAAAGAGTTTGTGCCACGTGCATTCAAATCAATTTTATAAAACTTTTCAAAATGAGTCAGTTGATAGTATTTACCAGTGTAAACTGACGTATTTTCCAAAAAGGCTAAATGCAGGTACTATATGTAATAGGCTGGCTACTCCAGGCATCAATAATCAAGTCTCGCAAGCTTTAGATGTTAAAGTCTGTTGAACAGTTTTATCTTTCTATTTTAGATCCGCCTGTGGATCCATCTTACATTCCGTTGTAATATTTGATATTACTTTATATCGGGTTGTAATATATTTATCTTTTGCTTCCGCTGTGCATTTATATATTGTGTTGTTTCACTATGATGATATCAACTACGTCACGATACTCCCCTACCGGGCCCACCGGTCAAACGTGGAAATATCGGGGTGTGACACCTGGATAGGCTGCTAAGTTCGGCATGGGTTCGTCGTTTAGGTGATAGCGTGGCACATAATTCCTTTGATCATCGAACCATGGATCATAATCTGGGTGTATCTCCTCAGGGTTGAAATCATGCATTTGGACTTGGTTTTCAGGGTTGTTTTCTATCTCCATCGGCTGCGTGGGAAACAAGGGTAAGGGTAAGGGTTGTGGGGCTACTAGTTGTTCCAGGTTTGGCTCGGCAGCTGTGGTTGCTAGGATATGAAAATTGGCTAAGCTCCTATTAAGCATATCCTGTGTATGGGCATCTGACTCTCGCTTAGCTGCTGCTAGGACTCTCTGCTATTGCAACTTTCGCATTCTTTTCCTACGCTCGTGTGCTCCCTTACTGAACCATCCTTTCTTTTTATGAGGGAATGGCTCTTCAGACTAAGCCTTAAACACAAACATCTCTTCTTCATTATCAGTTGCATACCCAGAGAGGGCAGGCTGTGAAGAGGTATCTTCACTCCTAGGTGAATCGGACAACTGACGATATGCATTTGAGGGTCCTTGATCACTCATGCTGTAAACTAACAAATAGTCAAATAACACATAACAATAAAATACAGATATACACGTATTTTCGTAATTAATTTCCTAACAATTTGAATAATATTTTGGTGTCAGCAGAACACTTCTGTGGCTAAATCAGTGGCTTAGCTCTGATACCACCTTCTGTCGCAACCATGGTTGTAAAACAAGGTTTCCAAGGCCGAGTACTTCCCGAGTAGTCGCTACAAGGCAGGCTGCCGATGCGACTTTCTTTGACTCCGCCTAATTACTCGGAGTCAGTCAAACGCGGTCAACCTTGGCCAGAATTGGATCTAGTAGGTCGACTCGGGCCTAGTTTGACTTAAATAATAATATAACATAATTTCTATGCCTATCATATTAAAGAATGAATATCATTTTCAGGTATTTTGTTATAAATATTAGTAAATTTGTGTTATTTGACATATATTTAATCTCCAAAAAGTAATTTCTTTGTAATTTAACATGTCCGAGTACTCCCCGAGTACTCTCCGCGTAGACCGAGTACTCTCAACTCCCCGGTCGACCGACTAGGGAGCGCCTAGCGACTTTTGCAACCATGGTCGCAACCCCCGCCCCCTATCTGTCCCGGAAACGGGTGGCCGCGAGACCAGTTTGGTGGTATCATTTGTTTAATAATTTGGCAGCGGAAATTTCATCAGGACCGTAGTTAGGAAATGTTTATCAGAGTAAATACCACACTTTTATAATATTAAACATATTGGGATAAAACCCAAGTTTTCATTACAAACATTTTCATAGGGAAAATCCCTATTTTATTGAATAAAACATCTTCTTTTATTTAGGTAACTTTTATAGCCATTTTTTCCAAGCCTTCAGTGCCGTCCAACTGGCTTCTAATTGGCTTTCACATTTTGTTACCTGAAACGCGTTTAAAACATTTTGTCAGTGGGAAATACTGGTGAGTGAATCCCAGTTTAATCAAGAAGAGTTTTATCAATCAACACAGTATTGAGAGCGATTACAATGTTTATGTCTACACAATTACTCATTCAGTACTGTCAATACTGACTGGTGGGTCATATTAACGTGTTCCACGTTTTGTATACAAAACCCCAACATACCGGTAGTAATTGAAGAACTACAAAGACTCAATCACTGCTTAATCACATTGTAAAACATTTAAGGCTTTGTAAAAACAATTTACAAAAAGGAGATTACTCACATTGCTGTCTTAGACTTCTTTTAAGGGTTTCCTGGTTGTTATCTATTAATTACACAAATGTACATGTGTTAGTATAATAACCCAATATTTACATTAGTAATACCCTCCCCGAGACGGTATTCCAATGACTACGTCGGGCAGAACCTCGGCAGCCGTTACGGAACCCTGGATCAATCGGGAAGTGTATCTAATACGTAACCGGGGTTATATTACTTACAACGGGGCAGAACTTCGTTAATTAGGGGGATATTATGCCCGGAAATTATGTTATCTTCTTCAGAAATTCATAAGAAAGAAAAGAAATGAGTGATCGCAACTGAAGGCCCGAGCTCCCATTATATGGGGGCTGAAATTGGGTTTCTCGCGGCCCGCGTAAGAGTTCTCCAAGGTTTACGTGGCCCGCGTAATAGGGGAGGTAGGGCCTAGCTTGTCCGGGTCAGCAATCTAGGTTCGACACGATGATGACACGTGGCAGCTCAGGGTGTCGTCCTGATTTGGAGCTGTCGCGCCCGGCGTAAGATCCCTAAGGGGTCTACGTGGCCCGCGAGCGACATAAAAATCTTGTTTTTAATTAATTTTTAATGTTATATCGTATTTTGGGCTCGGTTTTCACATACGGGGGGTGTATTTTAGGACATATAGGAATATTTTAATATATGTTAGGGTGTCGAAAAATATTTTGGAGGGTTGTTATAACCACCACTCACCGCTAATTTTATTTCTTCGTCTTTTCTTGCCTACCAAACAATACACGGTAATAATTTATTTCATTCTCACATGGTAACCAAACAAAACATGGAATGGTGATGATCCATTCCATTCCACTACTTCGTTCATTTCATTTCCTCTTCCATTCCATTACATCATTCATTTCATTCTCTCGTCCATTCCATTACCCTATACCAAACACATTACAGTTTAGAGTAGTGGTGCACAAAAAACCCGAACCCGGACCCGGAAAAAAAAACTCGAAACCGGGTATTATAAAAACCGAGTTTTCTATAACCGAACCCGAACCCGGCCCTACCCATAGGATAGGGTCCGGGTATTCATATTTTATCTAAAACCCGAACCCGGAACCGGGTTTTTTTATACCTGGTTTATACTCGAAACCCGGTTTTTATAAATACCCAAAACCGGGTTTTATAAATAACCGGAACTGGGTTTTTTATACCCGGTTATATAGCACTTTGATGTAATCTTGTTTAATTATTAGGTTTCTAATGATATTTGAAGTATTTGGTCATTATTCCCCTCCATTTGCTGGAATGATCCATTGGTGTTTGTCTAATACAAAAAAATGAAAAATTGATGGAACTTGGTTAAAACATAACATAGCAAATAAAATATATTGTTGTGTTGATCAGTTCTGTTTAAACTTAATGGAAAACATGAAACACATACCTGTTATAGTATTCAAAGCAGTAGAGAATCCAGTCAGAGATCCAGCCATAGTGTTCGACATCTTTGTCAAGGTGATCCGGTTCCTCCTTAGGGTGTAAAGTTATGATGGTGATGAAAACCGAAATTAGGGTTAGTTTCGGTTGAGGGAGAGAGGACGAAAATTGATGTTAGTGAGGGTTTGTAATTGTGTAAAGTGTCTAACCCTTTAACTCTCTAATAAGCCCCTTATTTATACACCCAAGAGGAAACCCAATTAGTTAGTAAGGGTAATATGGTCCATCAACAATTACCAACTAATTATTAATAGGTTATTAATATATTTTGATCTAATATAATATAAATGATTATAAAGGCTACAAGATTAAATAATATAACATTAATATATTTAATCTCACATTCTCCCACTTAGCCGAGTAATCATTTATCATGAGTATTAGGTAAGCCTGGCCAGGAGTTAACACTCATTTTAGCCTTAAACCAAGAACTATAGCAGAGAAATACAGCCGTTGAATCATCATTCGACTCAGGACCCCCATTAGTCATACTATAGCCTCAATTTAAAACCTAACAGTTACGATCAAAATATGTAAGCCCTTTAGCGTCTGATTTGTATTTATATTTGTCTATATGTCATTACACCGGCAGAACATATGTTAGAGACATACAAAATCAAACTGAGGAAATTTTATTAATTAAAACATAAGCTAGTACAATATGCCATTAAACAAGGTCTTTAGTAAGTCCCATATTCGATACATGTTCTTCGAAAACTTTAGGTGGGAGACCTTTAGTCATCGGATCCGCAAGCATATCTTTAGTACTAATATACTCAATACAAAGATTATTTTCCTCAACTCGTTCACGTACGAACAAGTACTTCGTATCAAGATATAAACCAGCTCCAGTCGAACTGTTACTGTTCGAGAAACTAACGGCAGCTGAGTTATCACAGTAAAGCTTCAATGGTCTAGAAATGGAATTAACGATTTTGAGTCCAGTGATCAGATTTCTAAGCAACATTCCATGACAGGTTGCGTTGTAAACAGCAATGTACTCTGCCATCATTGTGGAAGTTGTAGTTAACTGTTGTTTATGACTCTTCCATGAGATAGGTCCGCCTGCTAACATAAAGATGTAGCCCGAAGTGGATTTCTTGTCATCTTTGCATTTTGCAAAGTCAGAATCAGAATAACCTACCACTTCTAAGTGATCACTTCTTCTATAAGTCAGTTTATAGTCTTTCGTCCCTTGCAGATATCTAAGGACCTTCTTAGCTGCTTTCCAGTGATCTAGGCCAGGATTAGTCTGATAACGGCCTAGCATTCTAGCAATATAAGCAATATCTGGGCGACTACAGACTTGAGCATACATCAGGCTCCCGACTACTGACGCGTAAGGTATCTGGCTCATTTGCTCCTTTTCAACCTCTGTTGCCGGACACTGGAATGAACCGAAAACATCTCCCTTAACTACTGGAGCGACGGAGGGTTTGCACTGTTGCATGTTGTAACGTGTAAGGACACGATCTATGTAAGTCTTTTGAGACAATCATAAGATCCCTTTGTGTCTATCTCGGTGAATTTCGATGCCAATGACGTAAGAAGCATCTCCGAGATCCTTCATGTCGAAGTTATGCGAGAGTAAACGCTTCGACTCATGCAACATGTCTAAACTATTACTTGCCAATAGAATATCATCTACATAAAGGACAAGTATAGTAAAGTTACTCCCACTCATCTTGAGGTAGGTGCATTGATCCACTTGATTCTTCATAAAACCTTGCCTCTTCATGACTTCATCAAACTTGAGGTACCATTAACGTGATGCTTGTTTTAACCCATAAATGGATTTCTTCAACTTACAGACTAGATGCTCCTTACCTTCAGGTTTAAAGCCTTCAGGTTGTTTCATGTAAACATCTTCGTCTAAGTCTCCGTTAAGGAAAGCAGTTTTGACGTCCATCTGATGCAGCTCTAAATCAAAATGAGCTACTAGGGCCATAACGATCCTTAATGAATCTTTACGAGAGACAGGTGAAAACGTCTCTTGATAATCAATTCCCTCTTTCTGAGTGTAGCCCTTTGCAACCAATCTCGCTTTGTAGCGTTCGACGTTCCCATTCGGATCCAGTTTTGTTTTGAACACCCATTTACAACCTACAGGTTTGGCACCATTGGGTAATTCGACTAAATCCCAAACGTCATTTTTCTTCATGGATTCAAGCTCATCAATCATTGCTTTGTTCCATTCAGAAGACTGATCACTGCTAATGGCTTCATTATAAGATATAGGATCATTGAGCTTTCCAGCATCCATTTCAGTCAGGTAGGTAACATAATCATCCCAATTAGTAGGCATTCTTTGCCTAGATGACCTCCTGAGTTGATTATCGGGTTCAGCGTTGTCTTGGTTTTGAGCGTTTGATGTGCCTTCATTATGAGGTATAATGGGTTCTGATTGTGGAGATGGATTTTGTGCAGTGACTTCAGGTGCAGTTGCATGGGGTACAAGAGGAGTAAACGGAGTAATGATAAGCGACGAGTCTCTCCCCCCCGCGTCTTGTACTTCTTGCAATTCTTCATAAGGGTTGGTACTGCTCCCACTGACCTTGAAATCCTCCAAGAACGCAGCACGCTTGGTTTCAACAATACGGGTGACATGGGAAGGACAATAGAAACGATAACCCTTTGAATGATCAGGATACCCAATAAAGAAGCAGGTAACTGTTTTAGGGTCAAGTTTCCTTAGGAAAGGATTGTAAAGTTTTGCTTCAGCAATGCAGCCCCATACTTTCATATATTTAAGACTCGGTTTCCTTCCTGTCCAAAGTTCATAAGGAGTTTTAGGGACAGACTTAGAAGGAACTCTATTGAATATATGAACAGCTGCTTTTAACGCTTCAGTCCAGAGGAATAATGGTAAATTAGTGTTGGCTAACATACTGCGCACCATGTTCATAAGGGTACGATTTCTTCGTTCAGCGACACCATTCTGCTGAGGTGTACCAGGCATGGTGTATTGGTTCACAATCCCCTGGCCCTTACAAAACTCATAAAATGGACCAGGAGCTTGACCCACATCAGTATGTCTTCCATAATATTCACCGCCTCTATCTGATCTCACAACTTTAATCTGACGATCTAATTGCTTTTCAACTTCAGCTTTATAATCTTTAAAAGTTGTTAGAGATTCAGATTTTTCCTTTATAAGATACAAGTACATGTAACGAGAATAATCATCAATGAAAGTGATAAATGAAGTATGTCCTGTTATACCAGCAATTTGATAAGGACCACTAATGTCAGTGTGAATGAGTTCTAATAAATTAGAGCTCCTAGTGGCACCTTTCTTATTTGCTAATGTCATTTTGCCTTTAAGACATTTGACACATGTTCCAAAATCGGTGAAATCGAGAGGAGGTAAGACTTCATCCTTTACGAGACGATTTAATCGTTCTCTTGAGATGTGGCCTAAACGTTGATGCCACAACATAGATGAAGTCTCTAAGTCTCGAATTTGTTTCTTTTCCATCTTTGTGAGTGATTCATTAATATTATATGACAACAAAGATTTGGAAAAATTATCATCTAGTTCTAATCTATAGAGACCACCATCCAGAATGCCAGTACCATAAACAATGGAATCATAGAGAATAGAGAGTTTGCGATGACCATGAGAAACGACAAAACCGTCCATGTCTAACTTTGGTCCTGATACAAGGTTCCGAGTTACCTCAGGAACATATAAGGTATCATAAAGTTTAATACATAAACCAGTTTTCAAAAATATTTGTAATGTTCCTATGGCCTTCACTTCTAATTCTCGATCATCTCCAACTTTAAGTGTTCTTTGGTTTCTTCCCAGCTTCCGGATTGTAAGGAATCCCTGAAGTGAATTGGTAACATGTACCATAGAACCAGATTCAAACCACCAAGAATTAGCAGGAACAGTTAAATTAAAGGACTCAAGTATCATGAAAAAATCGTTACCTTTCTTAGCCAGCCACTCCTTGAAGTCAGGGCATTCCTTTTGCTTATGTCCTGTTTTCTTACAGAACTTGCAGTAGGGTTTGCCTAAGGAGTTCTTAGAGCTGGAAGGTGCACTTGTATGAGGAGTTGGATTTGGCTTTTGAACCTTAGAAGCATCCTTTCTTTGATAGTTGTTCTTCCTCTTCTTAGAGCTGGAGGTGGTGAAGTTAGCAACATCAGTATGGCGATCCATCTTCATACGTTCTTCCTCCTGCACGCACATAGCGATCAGCTCACTCATCGTCCATTTGTCCTTCTGAGTGTTGTAATTGATCTTAAATGCTTCATAGGACGAAGGAAGCGAAGTGATGATGAAGTGAACAAGAAAACCATCACTGATCTCCATTTCTAAGCCCTTCAACTTATTGGCCATGTCATGCATCATCATGATGTGTTCGCGAATGCCGCTCCTCCCATCATACTTAGTCGTCACCAGCTTGAGGATAAGAGTGCTAGCGTGTGCTTTTGATGTTCCCTTGAATTGATCCTCCACAGAAGCCAAATAGGTTTTAGCATCTTCAGAATCAGGAATAGCTCCTCTAATTGAGTGATGAATGGACTGCTTCATGAACATGAGAGACATGCGGTTACTTCTAGTCCACTTATCATGAAGTAACTGCTGAGGAGCAGTACTCTGTGGAGTAAGGTCCGCTGGCTTATCCTCTCTTAGAGCATAATCAAAGTCCAGCACTCCAAGTGTAAGCATGAGAGCATCCTTCCATGCAGCAAAGTTATCACCAGTCAAAGGTGGAATCCCTTGATTGGGTGCTGATAGTGGAAATAAGATGAGCAAGTTATGATACTAAGAAAGAAGTCTTAATGTGATCTAAGGGCATGTGATACTAAGGCAGGCATAAGTAATGACCATTATAATTATGAAGCTGTGATAATGTCTATTACTAACATCAAAATAATAGACTTAGGAAAATTCTATTTAAATGAAGACAAATCAGCTTTGGCCAGAAGTGTAATCATTTAAATATGTGTGCAAAGCAGTTGTGACAAATCAGCTTTGGCCAGAAATGAGACAATCACTTTAGTTATGCACTTGTCAAGTCATGCTAAACATAAATGAATTAAATCAGCTTTGGCCAGAATTAAGACATTTCACGTTTGTAATGCATACTTAACATAGCTTTTATAATACTTGAACAATAAATAGATGTAGTAAATCAGCTTTGGCCAGAATTAAAACATCAGAAGCTCATTCAAGTTAAGCTATTTTGGTTTTGTAAAAATTATATGATTCTGATTAGTTAAGTAAGTATAAACAAAACCAAGTATTTAATAGCAAACCACCTGTTAGCGCGGATCGATAAGTAATGCGGTTTCAAGTCTTGTGCGATCAGTAATGCCTTAAAAAATAATGAGGTTTCAAGTCTTGTGCGATCAGTAATGCCTTGTGCGATCGATAAGGCCCAAAACTTGTGCGATGTACATAAGGCCCAAGTCTTGTGCGATCATAAAGGACTTGTGCGATCAGTGAGGACTTGTGCGATCAGTGAGGCCCAAAATTTGTGCGATCAGTGAGGCCCAAAACTTGTGTGATCAATAATGCCTTGTGCGATCCACAAATCTTGTGCGATTTTCCCTTGTGCGATCAGACCTTTTTTTTCTGATCTTGTGCGACTGTTATAGGGAAACTTGTGCGATTATGATTTCGAAACCCACTTAAGGCTGTTTATTGTGATAACTGAAACTCGAAATTTAAGGGATTTTTGGGATAATGTTTCCTATTTTATTTTGATCTAAACTTATCAAAATATTTCGAAATTAATAACTGAAATCTATTAACAGTTTTCGAAATTTCTAATAGATAAAATTAAGATCAAAAACATTAAAAACACCCATTAATCCAAATTATATTCCAAAATTTATGGAATTTTTCGAGTTTTCTTAGAACATTATGATGAACCCTAAAAAAATAAAAACATAATCTGGAAATCCGAAACCTGATTTTAATGGTTTTGTAATGGATTTCGTGACAATAAGTTTAATCCTTTATAATTTCGAGTCGGTTTATCAATTAACAGTTTCCGAAAACAGGGATTTCGGCCACAATGAACTCGAAAGCAGTTTTGATTTTAAGGCTTTAAAAACTTCCGTTTTCCAGATTTTTGATCCCAGAATAATGGATACAAAACCAGAACTGATTTATCAACATATGCTCTGATACCACATGTTGATCAGTTCTGTTTAAACTTAATGGAAAACATGAAACACATGCCTGTTATAGTATTCAAAGCAGTAGAGAATCCAGTCAGAGATCCAGCCATAGTGTTCGACATCTTTGTCAAGGTGATCCGGTTCCTCCTTAGGGTGTAAAGTTATGATGGTGATGAAAACCGAAATTAGGGTTAGTTTCGGTTGAGGGAGAGAGGACGAAAATTGATGTTAGTGAGGGTTTGTAATTGTGTAAAGTGTCTAACCCTTTAACTCTCTAATAAGCCCCTTATTTATACACCCAAGAGGAAACCCAATTAGTTAGTAAGGGTAATATGGCCCATCAACAATTACCAACTAATTATTAATAGGTTATTAATATATTTTGATCTAATATAATATAAATGATTATAAAGGCTACAAGATTAAATAATATAACATTAATATATTTAATCTCACATGTTGTTTATGTAATCCAAAAGGATTCAAATCGTGACTATTACTTCGATCTAGCACTATCGAATTTAAATTTAGAAATGTCATTAAAATTTCAATAGGCACCATCCACTAAAACATATAAAGAAGCATTAATACCCGGTCGGGTTTTTTCAATACCCGGTGCGGGTTTTTTCCCAACCCGATGCATACCCGAACCCTACCCGATGAATACCCGAACCCGGAAATAGGGTTTTATAATACCCGGGTTTTATAAAACCCGACCCGAACCCTACCCGAACCCGGGTATATAGGGTATACATTTTTTGTAGAAAACCCGGACCCGACCCGATTTTTAAAAAAACCCGATTTTGTAAAACCCGATCCTACCCGAACCCGGTTCCATACCCGGAACCGGTTTAAAAAAAAAAACCCGATTTGTGCACCACTAGTTTAGACTTTAGAGTATTAAAACGGGTCAAGTTATTCTACAAAGGCTACTAATTGTAAGAAGTGTAAAAATGATTTATAGAGTGACAAGTGTCCAATAACCTAAAACTAAACCCACTACATCACCACCAAAAACCTAAACACCCACCCCCACCCCCCCCCCCCCCCCACCCCCCAAAAACCTAAAAAAAATCTAAAAAAAAACTTAACACCCACCCCCACCACCACCCAAAAACCTAAACGCCCACCCCCTCGGCAAAAAAAAAATTCACCACCACCAAAAAACCTACCCCCCCCCCCCCCCCCCCGCAAAAAAAAAAAAACTATACCTCACCAAAAAACCTAACCCCCACCCCTGGGGCAATAAAAAAACAAAAAAAACTATACCTCACAAAAAAAAAAACCCCAAAAAACCTAACCCCCCACCCCCTCGGCAAAAAAAAATATATTTATATATATATTTATATTGGGGTGGGTGATGTGGGGGGGGGGTGGGGGTTTAGGTTTTTGGTGGTGGTGGATGTTTAAGGTTTTTTTTTTTTAGTGGGGTTTTTTTGTGTAGTGGGTTTTTTTTAGGTTATTGGACACTTGTCACTCTATAAATCATTCTTACACTTCTTACAATTATGATCTTTTGTATTTGATCCTAATCCTAAAACTTAGTTACTTTAATTGGTTAAATCCCAAAACCCCTTCGTGTCGTGAACAAGCCTACTTGCTGTGTGGGCTACGTTACTGGGCTTTGGCCCAACAGAAAAAAAAATCTATACATTTTTGCGGACAGCTTCCCACTATCCCACCGGCCGCCACATTACCACCAATGTCACGCCAACACTATTTAACTTTTGTTTTTTCGATTCAACATATTATAGTAGCTTGTTTTGTATAAATAATATTATATATTTATATTGCTAAGAAACCCACGAAATCTAGAGAATAACGAATCCTCAAAAGCCCATAGAAACAACCCTAATAACCTCCCATTTAAAATGCATATAGCATTTTAAAGTATATGCTCACACTTTTTCATGAAAAAAAGACAACTTGAAAATGACTGTTAAAGATGCTTCTATAGCAACAATTGTGATGCCTAACATGATGTGCATCCCATATTAGTGTCTATGTGGCAAATGGTTTCGATATCAAAACATATCTGTTTAGGACTAATGATCAATTTCCAAAATTGGCAGTGTGGAATGTGAACATGTTGTAACGTGCATAACATCCATATCGATAAGTGTCACATGGTGATATAGATAACTAAGGGGCTGTTTGTTTACCTCTTAATGAGGCTCTTAATGGTTCAGACCTCTTACTGGTTCAACACTTAATGGTTCAGACTGTTTGTTTCGCGAGCAGATGTCTGAATGGTTCAGACATTTGCCTCTAAATGGTTAAGTATTATACAGAGTCTGAATGGTTAAGACCTCTAATCTGAATTGGTCAGACATTTGCCTCTGAACGATTAAGCATTATACTGGCTCTTAATGGTTCAGACCTCTTACTGATTCAGCACTTAATGGTTCAGACCTCTTACTGGTTCAGCACTTAACCATTCAGATGTTGCCACACAGCCCCTAAACAAAGTAAGTCATTAACACAACCACGAAATCGAATTGCGAGTTTGGTTAAACAAAGATTTGTTTGAAGAAAGGTCTTACATTCTATAAAAAGAAAGATAACATGTCGCGAATCTCTGACCATATAAACTTGTTTTGAAAAGGATACTTATCTCATACAAATGAATTTTAGAGTTATTGAGTTTGTGTTATTCTTAATCTATGGTTGTCCTTTAACATAAGTGTCAAATCTAGAATTTGCATAGTGCTTATAAATTGAGCATCAGCCTTTGAATCAAATTCCATACCATTATGGGGCTAAGAAGGAAGAACCACAGCCCTTGGTATATTGCTAGTTTTTTTATGATTGTTGTACTAATCTGTTAAAACTTTCAAATAATATAACAATTTCAGAAATTGGAAGAAAAATACAAGTTGCATTTGATAGGTAATAACGAAAATATCAAAGGGATATCGCAACTTTCAACTTATTTCCCTCTAGCACTCCCAAACTAACTGGACCCTAACCCAGTTAGTTGAATTAGATGTCACATCATCAAACAAGTGTCACGTCATCAAAAGACCATGTCATATGCCACGTCAGGCAATACGTCATTAAATAAGTGTCACATTGGATGCCACGTCAGCAAAAAATACCACTTCACTAACCAAAGTGCCACATCAAAAAAAGAAAAAAAAAAGTTAACGGGGTTAAGGTTTAGTTAGTTTGAGAGTACCAGAAGAAAATAAGTTGAAAGTAGAGAGTGGTATGTTACAAATTGAAAGTTATCGGCCAATTGATGAAAGTTGGGTTATTTAAATCCAACATTTATTAATAACGTTTCAGTTGCCAACTTTAATTGAATAATTATCTTCTTCTTAATTTTGTTGTTATATGGTCACTAATATTATATTGTTATTTATATGTTGTTATTACTATTTATTATTATTAAGTATTTTAATTTAATTAATTATTTATTGTTTTTTAAATTATATTAGTTTATTAAAAATGATTTGAGAATGGCTATTGATAAAGAAGGATGGATAGATGCCATGTGTTTAGCGATGGTTAAGGAAGCGATAGAAAAAATCTGACGTGACGCTGATACAAAGGAGAGAGTTCAGAGATGACTATGGACGGATAGCCTACTCCCTTTATGGAATATTGCAAAGTTATGTAAGAGATATTGCATTAATTATATTTAAAATCCATGTATTATTGTAAATATTAAATATAAAACATCTCAAATAGTTGAATAAAAAAATTATAGAGAGATGGTATATGAGGAATAGGGGCTAAAGCTTTGAGATTGAAAATCCTCGTCAACTATCATATCCATCGTTACAAAATTCTAAGGTACTAATCAGATAAATTGATGTTAGCGTTGAATTAATCAAACAGCTATATGTCATTGAATGTGTTTTTCCAAGGCTATGAGGAGTTCAATGGGACATAGCAATTAAAGTTGCAATAAAGGATGTAAATAGTTAGGTACTTTAGTACCCTTAGACCATGTGTAGTGGTAACAATTTATAATGCCCTCACCATGGGGCATTATGTGACATGTGGCATCCTAGTCACACTTGGGCATTATAGTAAAAGTGGTGTAGTGGACATAATGCCCTATAATGCCCCCTTCCAATTATTAAAAAAAAAAAAAAAAAAAAAGGGAAACAAGTTGCTGCAGGTCAGACCACCATACTCCTTCTCATTGGATGGAGCCTTCTAAGTCAAACATGATGTCAGACAAAAGCATGCACATGGGCGTTTTAATTAAAACGCGAATCCACTTTTTTTTCGAAAATAACGCCCCAAAACGCCCCCTGTAATGGGGGGTGGGCGTTATTGGGCGTTTTCGGGCAAAAATTTTTAAAAAAAACGCCCCATTACGCATGGTCTTATGATAAAATGCAATAGGTGTATCATTGTAAGGTCATCCGTACTCATAAAGCCCCTTGTAAGGCGTTATGCGACACGTGTCGTGCCACGTCACACGGGGGGCTTTATGGGGCGTTATATCACTAGAGTCCGTAGTCATAAAGTCCCTACCCATCATTACCTAATTCTTAATTTTCAATTTTATTAATTAATTATAAAAATCTTGCTTGTTTGTGATTGGTCCAATCTTTAAAAACCTCCCCCATACCGCCGCTATATATCTCGCGCCCTCCCCCCAAATTGCAGCGCCGAGAGTTTTGGTGTTTCCGGCGTTTTAGCGGCGCTATGATCGGGCATACCGCCCCACTACGGATCACCTAATGGATAAGGCACATAGAATGTTGGATAAAACCTAAAAAGGAGGCTGGAGAGTTTATAATGAGTTAGACCCATCTTGTGTATCAAAACTTATTATAATAATCAATCAAACCTTGGTAGTGGACATACCATTTATATGAGTTGTGCATGTTGTAACATTGAATCTACCATTTTGAAATGAGTAACTTACTTCTTATGTTTGATAATGATATACTTTGCTTTAATATATATAGAGAGAGCGGGGATCCTACGGAAAGTGTGTGTATATATATATATATATATATATATATATAGGACAAAGATCCGTTAGGAACCACCTCTTATTGCGAGAACCGCGAGAATCAATGTGAACGCAACAAAAAATGCTTAAAAATAGCTAAAAATCACACAATTTTTTTTTTAATATTTTTTATAACAAAATCGCTACTTTTCGTAGCAAAAAAAAAAATTTAAAAATTTTTTTTTTTTTTTTTGCTTCTAAAAGTAGCGATTTTAACATAAAAAATATTTAGATTTTTTTTAGATTTTTTTAGGTTTTTTTGGGGTTTAGTTTTTAGCCTTTTAGCTGGGGGGGGGGGGGGGGGGTTTAGGTTTTTGGGGGGTGGGGGAGGGGGGTTTAGGTTTTTGGGGTGGGGGGGTGGGGGGGTTAGGTTTTTTTTAGGTATTTTGGGGGGTTTAGTTTTTAGCATTTAGCTTGGGGGGGGGGGGGTAGGTTTTTTTAGGTTTTTTTAGCTATTTTAGGTTGTGTTCATATTGGTTCTCGCGGTTCTCGCAATAAAGGTGGTTCTCGCATGAACCTTACCCTATATATATATATAGGGGAGGGTTATCTTGAGAACGCTAAATATTACGAGAACCGTGAGAACGAATGAGAAAACCAATCAAAACCGAATTTTTTTAATACAAACCTCATTCTAATTAAAATACAACATCAAAAAAGAATTCACAATATCAAATAATTCATTTCTCCACTCAAAATCACTCTTACTACATTTTTTTACACATGTGTAAATATAACAGATTTACACATGTGTAAATGACAAACTTACACATGTGTAAATTTTCGTTATTTACGAATTCACGTAAATTTAAACGTGTAAATTTAATTTCTAACATTGTATTAGAATAATAATGATAAGTGAAAAAAGAAATTTTGAATTTGAATTGTTTTTGACCAAGTTCTCGTGGTTTTTTCATTCGTTCTCACGGTTCTCGCGATATTTAGCGTTCTCATTTAAACCCTCCCCTATATATATATATATATATATATATATATATATATAGGGGGTTTAAATGAGAACATTAAATATTGTGAGAACCGTGAGAACGAATGAAAAAACCGCGAGAACTTGGTCAAAAACGAATCAAATTCAAAAAAAATTTCTACACTTATGATTATTATTCAAATACAATGTTAGAAATTTAATTTACATATTTAAATTTACATGAATTCGTAAATAAAGAAAATTTACACATGTGTAAGTTTGCCATTTACACATGTGTAATTCTGTTATATTTACACATGTGTAAAAAATCTAAAAAGAGTGATTTTCAAAGGAGAAATGAATTATTTGATGTTGTAAATTCTTTTTTTGATGTTGTATCTTAATTACAATGAGGTTTGTATTAAAAAAAATTGGTTTTGATTGGTGTTCTCATTCGTTCTCACGGTTCTCGCAATATTTAGCGTTCTCAAGATAACCCTCCCCTATATATATATATATATATAGGGGAAGGATGTATAAAAAACTTATTTGTACTAAGAAAACCTAGGAAACCCAATCTATAACCATTGATCAAGATCATCCAATGGCTCATAAAATTTGAAGCCTTTTTGAATTAAATTAAATAGAGTGATAAAGTCAATAAAGGTACTTCAAGGGCATATAGGTAAAATTAACTATGATATTATTACATTTTATATATTATTTTAATACTGATTTGACATGCATGAAATGATATGAAAGGAGGCACACGATTTTCAATAACAACTACTCAAAACTCAACCTCATTTCAAAAGTCATCAACCCCAAGACCTTTCATTTCAAAATCATCTTTTTCTCTCTCAAGACCTTCCATCTACCCCAAACCCATTGGAGAAGAAAGACAAGCCGGAGAAGAAAGACACGCCGGAGAAGAAAGAAGGTGCGGCGGTGAATCGAAAACGCTGGAGAAGAAAGAAGGTGCACCGGAGAAAAAAGAAGGTGCGGCGGTGAATCGAAATCGCCGGGAAAGAAGGTGTGGCAGTGAATCGAAACCGCAAACCCACCGGAGAAGAATATATATGAGATCAACGTTTCAGTTGTTATCGTCCGGTAAAAGTCAGCGGAAATGGAAGAAAGCAAGAACATGCGGAAGCAAGTAAGTTTGATTCGGGTTCCTTATCAGTAGGTGTTTTTTGTTTTTTCCGATCGATCGGTGTTTGAACGCCCGAACAGATTTGCTCCAATTCTATGTATAATTGGTTATTAACAGAGTTGGAAAAATAGTAACAAAAGTTAAAGAGCTCTAGAAGGATCTACTTTGCAATCGCTTTGTCCCAAAAAAATCATATTTAAATTTTAACAATAACTACTTGATGTTTATAAAATACTCGTTCGAGTAAGAAAACATTAAGCAAATTTGTATGCACACATGTGTATGATTGTCCATCATAATTTCCTTTTTGAACTTTTCCCTAAGTAGGTAGGTGTTTGGGTCCGATCAGTGGTGATTTTTGTTTTGAATGCGACTAGGTAACATGTGTTAGACCTGCCTTGTTTTTTGTCAAAAACAAATTAGGCAAACCTATGATATTAGGGTACAAGTGTAAGGGCTCAAAAGCATATAAATATATTAGCGTAACATGTGTTAAACTTGTCTGATATTAGGGTACAAGTCAACGGACTCAAAAGCATATAAACGTATTAGCGTAACATGTGTTAAGCCTCCCTGATTATGTAAACATATTAGTGTAACATGTGTTAAACCTGCCTCAATTTTATAAAATGATGTAACATGTGTTAAACCTGTCTTATTACCATGTGTTAAACCTCTCCTATTAGGTAAACATGTTAGTGTAACATGTGTTACACCTGTCTTATTTTTATAAACTTGTCCTATTTTTATAAAAATAGGTAACATATGTTAAACCTGACTTTATTTTATCAAAAACATATTAGGTAACATGTTTTATTTTTATGAAATTAAGTAACGAAGAAACTGACGATGTACAGATTTTGAGGATTGGGACTCGGACACACTAATCGTTGAAATACAAAAAAGGATATTTGGTTTGTTCTTTTTATATTGACTAGTGTTTTCATAGGTAGTAAGTTGGGTTGATTTTAACATTTCCTAATTTTTAATAGGAGTGGTGCAATTTTAAGATGTGTAACACATGTTACAATTACCTATTGTTTTGAAGTAACAGTAAAAAAAATATTTACTGTTACTTCAAAACAAAAAGCAATTGTAACATGTGTTACATGTGTACAATGCCTGTTGTTATTTGAAAAAGATAAACAATTTTAAGATGTGTAACACATGTTACAATTACCTATTGTTTTAAAGTAACAATGAAAAAATATATCTTTATTGTTACTTCAAAACAAAAAGCAATTGTAACATGTGTTACACATGTTAGAATTGTCTTTTGTTTTGATTTAACAATATGCATTATAACAGGTATCTGCATAATGTTCTGAAGTGTAACACATGTAATACGTCTTACGTTGGTTAGGAAATATTTTAATATAAGAGCTACATGGCTAACATATGTTACAACTGCCTATTGTTTTGAAGTAACAATGAAGGAATCTTTTTTCACAACATTATGCAGATACATGTTAGAATGCCTATTGCTATTTCAAAACAATAGACAATTCTAACATGTGTAACACATCTTAGAATTCTCTATCGTTAACAATGAATTTATCTTTTTTCCCAAACCCCCTGGCATAAGGCCCACAAAGTCGTAGTAGAAGTTTGGAAGACTTTCCCTTCGATCACGATTCACGAAGGCGATCCAGAAAACAAAAACGAAAGCTATACGACGACAAACAAATACGAAAGGTTGTGCTAACATATGTTACATGTTTTTTAGTGCTTGTAGCGAGGGAGTTGGTTCCACCGGATAGTAGTTGTTTGAAGTGTATGCTAACTGTTTACATATGTAACCTTTTTTTGGGTGGTTTTACTTAAATTTTTTTTATGTGTGAAATGATGCAAATAAAAACTCAAAATTTGGGGAGACTTCAAGTTCAGGGCATAATTGGGTAGAAAGTAGCTAGTCTTAGTTATGTTACTACTATTTTTTTAATTAGTAGATTAAAAATGCTGGACTGTAACTTGTGTTATTACAACTTGACCATAGCAGTTGCATCCAAACGAGAAGGGATCTTGGCAGGAAGGAAGAGAACCACAATATCGGATACGACAAAAGGTGGCCATAAAGCGAAAGAAGGTAGATGGAGAAACCGATGAAGAATGGGAACAAGAAGTCGATGAAGGGCACGTGGTGGGTACCTTTGACGTTGTACAGAAGTTACCCTCTAGTGTAACACATGTTACAAACATGTGTTACATATGTTCAACCCCTTTGTTACAAAAAATCGGGGCTGCACATATGTAAGACATGTTTGTAACTAATGTTACACTATAGGGTAACACATGTATGATCAGTTTTGGATCATTTGTATATATTTTAAGCCTGTATAAACCTACAACATCGATACCCCCAAAAAGGTTACACATGTTACGATAGAATGGGAAATGTGTAGCAGCGTTCAATACTGTTGTTTCACTCTATAGTGTGTAACATGTGTGACATGGCGTTTGTCAACAAAACATATAACTTGTAAGGTGATACGGTTGTATCTTTAAAATATGTTTACATATAAGTACTTACATGTTACAGGTTGTATCTTTAAGACATGTTTAAACTGGAAACTGGAAACATTTACAAAATATAAAGCAGAGTTACACAAGATGTAACATGTGTAAACTAGAAACACTTGTGTAACATTTCGGTGTAACACATGTTACATGTTGTATCTTTAAAACATGTTTACCTATAAGTACTTACAAAATATAAAGCAGAGTGAGAACACAACTTTTAAGGATGTTACACACGTTGTAGAGAAGATGTTACATGTAACATGCCGACAAGTGTCATGTGTGATCTTTTTTGTTACCCAAGGGTGCTAAACGTATTACAGGGTTCATAACGCACATAAACTTATACTAACATCCGTCCCTATATCCATAGATGATCTAGAACATACTCCACGTTACCATCTTTACGAGTCTTCTAATGGCACTAAATTGTAGACACTGAATGCCAACGAGCAATATCATCATATTATTGTTAAATCATACATCACACTGGAAGAACTTATTTCCATGTATAAGACCTATGACCAATAAGTTGGGTTCAATGTAAAAAATATACATTAATGCAGGTTTTTTATCTACTAATAACATTGTTAATAACAACTCTAGGTACATATGTAACATGAAGTGTATCGTTTGTCCCTTTAATTCGTTACACTAGTCACATATACTTATAGTTACATATATTACTTGTTTGTTTATTGATATGACATTTTGGATGATGTAATGTTGTTACATATGTAATTTTACTAAGTTTAAATTGACACCAAACGGGCTGACATATGTAACACATGTTTATAACATATGTTACACTATGGGGTAACATATATAACACGTGTATAACCATCTTACACATGTTACATATAGGTGTTACATGTGTTACAACGTCACTGTTACACATGTTACATATAGTTGTTGCATCAAAAAAAAATTGCCTTCCCAACAACATCCGTATTCATACTAACAATGAAAATAAAAATGAATTTTATATCAATAGTTGTAATGCTTCGAAAAAGGGTCATCACAACAACATCCATCTTTACAACACATAGCAGCCAACCAAAAAACACACCATCGTCACCACGAAAACCTGATGATGCGTTGTAATCCTTCGGCGGGCTTCGCTTCTTGATAACCATCTTCATCTTGAACACAATACATCTTTTCACCTATGAACAAAACAAGTACATCAATATTAATCTTCTATAGTTAAAACTTATTAATCTCCTATGTAACATGTGTAACGTGGCTATACATGTGTTACCTCTCTAGTGTAACACATGTTACAAACATGTGTTACATATGTGCAACCCCCCTTTGTGTCTAAAAAAGGGTTGGGGTAACTATAAGTAACTTGTGTAACGTTGTTACTACATATGTAGCTAATTATCCCACAAAAAAACACGACTTTTTATTTGTAAAATAAACGAGATATTCCGAATAAATTATGAAGTTTATACATTTTGTATCATTTTTATATATTACCATTTTAATGATGTTATGGGTAACATTTAATGTTATATTACCCTTTTCTGACATTATAGTTTACGTGTTTCATTGAATGGTTTACAACAACATTTTTATAGTTTACTTTTAATGATGTTATGTGGTACATGTAATGTTATATTACGTTCAACAATACTCCTCTTTACGAGATGTAATACTTCTTCTGATTTTAAGAGAATCTACTTATGTTAACATATGTAACATCTTCAGGGTTTTGGTTCCTGGAAGTTGTAATGTAATACATAAGGTAATAAAAGTGGCAAAAGTGTTTTATGTGAACTTAAATATATAAAAATGATCCAAAAACTATTATAAGTTAACAAAAATCTAGCTATGCTTTGCTTCTTGATAGCCATTTTCATTTTGAACACAAAACAACCATTCACCTATGAACAAAACAAGTACATCAGTATTAATCTCCTATATGTTATAATTCGATTAAAATAAGACAGGTTTAACACATGTTACCCTAATAAAGACAGGTTTACCTAATATGTTTTTGATAAAAATAATGCAGGTTTAATACATGTTACCTAATTTGATAAAAATAAGACAGGTTTAACACATGTTACCTAATATGTTTTTCTAAGTTGAAATTGCACAGTCTCCTACACAGTTTATGGTCATTATTCTCAACATGTTTTCAAACAAAAAAAGCAAACAAACCAACAGTTCATCAAACAACCTTTCGTCCCCTAGAATATTAAGTCAACATCCTTAGCATATAACAAAACTCGAATTCAACATTATCTCAGCCAAGTGAACATCTCAATCCTAACTTTTATAAAACCAACTCTCTAATAAACCAATTAAGCACATAACAGTTGTCATGGGATCCTACTTGAAATCTTATAAAAAATCACAACATCAGTTATGAACAAGAAGACACATATTTTTACTCTCATTCAAAACAACTAACAATTTTGTATCAGATTAAAAGTCGCAAAAACACGAGACATTCGAAGCTAAACACCTACCGATCGACGAGCGATGAGACAGATGGTTGTCTGTTCCGTCAATCATCGGAAAAAAAACCCGTAATAACTACATTTCCGGTGACATTTATCAAAAAAACGGAGGAAACTTACTTGGTTCTGCACTTGCTTCTTGATTTCTTCCATTTCCGGTGACATTTACCGGATGATAACAACCGAAATGTGGCTCTCATATCTAGGGTTTTCCTCCAAACGAAAATCACCGTCGTTTTTCTTGTTTCTCCAATGATCGCCGTACAATTTTGTGCTCAAATGATCGTCGGCAATGTTTGGATCTGCAGTGCTTTCTTCTTCTTCTTCTCCGGTGGGTTTTGGGGTTTTGAATGTTGAGAGAGAAACAGTTGAGGTAGAAAGAAAATGGGGGTTTGAAATTTGGGGTTGGGTTTTGACTAAAAAGGTGATGGATTGATGCCTGAAAATCAGCAATGAAAGATGGGAGAAAGCAAATGAATTAGGGTTTTTGAAGAAGAAAGGAATGGGGGATAAAGAACGAAGAAAGAGATGCAAGTTCTGTATATATTGTTTGGTTTAAAAAAGTGATGAGATGATGGGTAATAAATGACTTGATGGGATGGGGAACAGGGTGAAATGATGGGTTGAACAAATGACTAATTTGCCCTTTTAACATGTGTTTAAAGATATGATGTGGATCAATCTTGACCACACAATTCAGGTTTGCCAAGTTTTCTAGATTAAATGGGTTTTTCATATATACTTACATTATATATATATATATATATATATATATATATATATATAGTGGGGATCCTACGGAAAGTGTGTTTTTCCTAGAAAGTCTAGGAAGCGATCTGGGCCATCCAATGGGTGTGTTTAATGGTTGAGATCATCTTGGTGGCATTTTGGTAATATGTGTTTCTTAAAAATAGGATTATTTAATTAATCAGTGGTAGATATGTCATTTAGCTTGTTTTAAATATGGAAATAAATGTCATTCCATAACCACCCCACATTTCTTGCGATTTTTTCTCTCTCTCTATCTCTCTCTCTCTCTCTCCCCTTTCTCTCTCTCTCTCTCTCTTTTCCTTCTATCCTTCATGAAGAAACACATCAAGAAAACACATCGTATTAATCTGCTTGTTAATCTGCTTGCTGTTAAAACACAGCATCAAGAAAAAATCCTCCAGCATTACCAGCATGGATGCTAAAACACAACTGTATGAATCTGCTTGCTGTTAAAACACAATTGTATGAAAATGCTAAAACACAACTGTATGAATCTGCTTGCTGTTAAAACACAACTGTATGAATCTGAATGCTAAAACACAACTGTATGAATCTGCTTGCTGTTAAAACACAACTGTATGAATCTGCTTGCTGTTAAAACACAACTGTATGAATCTGCTTGCTGTTAAAACACAACTGTACGAATCTGAATGCTAAAACACAACTGTATGAATCTGAATGCTAAAACACAACTGTATGAATTTGCTTGCTGTTAAAACACAACTGTATGAATCTGAATGCTAAAACACAACTGTATGAATCTGCTTGCTGTTAAAACACAACTACATGAATCTGAATGCTAAAACATAACTGTATGAATCTGCTTACTGTTAAAACACAACGTCAAGAACATTCTGGTGGTTTCCAGAAATAATTAAAAATAGATACAGACCAGATAATAGTAAACAGAAAAAGAAGTGTATTTGCCATATCCGCAATCAAGAATTGTGTTTGAAGCCATAACTATCTCTCACGTAAAAAATGATTTACGAATAAAGTTGATCAAGATTGTGAAAGGAACGAATGAGAATTTGATTGATATTTACATCTGGTAGTAATTCGCAAATCATGGAGAATCAGTTACCATAAAATCGTGCATAGTTAGTTAATGAGATATAAATTCCAAAATTAAAATAAAATGTCAAATTACACAATTGCCCTTTTAGTTAAAATCATTCAATGCCACATGTCACGTTCTGATTGCTTCCTAGACTTTATAGGAAAATAAGGCTTTCTACCCAACTCCTACTATATATATATATATATATATATATATATATGGGAAGGTTCATTTGAGAAGAAAATTAAATTAAGAAGAAAAAGAACAAAGGGTATAAATGTTAAACATTAAATAGTTTTTCTCTCAACTCATTTATTATTATCTTTGACTAATTAATAAGTCATAAACACTAACATCCTCCATACTTAAATTTTTGCTTACACACATCAAAATTTATCCTACACGTTTTAAAATTTATCATACACATATTGAAATTTATCCTACACAACTCGTAATTCATCCTACACACCTCGTAATTTATGCTACACTTTAAATTATATATTTTTTCTTTTTTTGAAATATATGTTTTTTTTTAAAATAAGTTACAAATTTAATGTAGTTAGCTATTAAAAAGGAAGACTACCAATTAATGATCCATCTAAGTTTACCATTATACCCTTACACTAATGGTAAATGCAAAAATTAAATGAAGTAAACGAAGCATTCTTATTGATTGAAATTTCTTCTTTTTTATTCTTACAAAAAATTTCTTCTCATTTGAACTCTCCACTATATATATATATATAGGGAGGAGTTCATGCGAGAACCACCCTTATTGCGAGTACCGCGAGAACCAATGTGAACACAACCTAAAATAGCTAAAAAAACCTAACCCCCACCCCCAAGCTAAATGCTAAAAATTAAAACCCCCAAAAAACCTAAAAAAACCTAAACCCCCCTCCCCCACCCCCCAAAAACCTAACCCCCCCCCCCCAAGCTAAAATGCTAAAAACTAAACCCCCAAAAAACCTAAAAAAATCTAAAAAAAATCTAAAAAAATCTAAAAAAAATCTAAAATTTTTTTTTAATATTTTTTATGCTCAAATCGCTACTTTTAGTGGCCAAAAAAAAGATTTTTTTTTTTTGCTTCGAAAAGTAGCGATTTTTATATAAAAAAATATTAAAAAAATAAAAAATAAATTGTGTGATTTTTAGTTATTTTTGGTTGTGTTCACATTGGTTCTCGCAGTTCTCGCATGATCTTCTCCCTATATATCTATAAACCTATAATAAGCATTTCATTGTCCTATAATGTCATTTCACCCCCAAATTTTAAGACGTCAACCCAAAAGTCTGTTTTGTTTCTCTAATTTTTCATCCATTCTCCCAAATTTGCCCCCCAATTGAATGTCATCAAACCTAATTGATGAATGAAGCTGAAGAGCACATTCTTGTTGTACGGATAATTGAATGCATCAATTCAATTCCTTCAATCCTTTTTTTTCTGAATCGTCTGTTGATTGAATATGCTCACTCCTATGAAACGTTTGTGCTTCCTACACGCATATACAAGGCTCTGCCTCTCTTCATCTTCAATTTAACCTATCATCCTACACATCTTGCTTTCTTTTTAGGGTTCCGTTCTTCTCTCTTTGTTTCCTCTGAACCAAAAGAGTGGGAGGCACCAGATAGAACCAATTAACCTAAATGGATTCGCAATCGTTTTAACAATTGAAGATGCACCAGACGCTTTATACCGTTGCCGTGGCAGATCTGCGTTTTTTATTCGGCCGACCATTAACATTGTTCAAGGTAATTTTCGAATCGATTACTACATAATATCAAATTTGCGTTTTCTGTTCTGGTGATTTGAATGACTATTCTAGAAAATGGGAATAAGACGATTTTGATGATTTTCGTTTCATAACTGTGTGTAGTGGGTTGAAGGTTCAAATTGCCAGCGAGTCATTTAGGGAATTCTACTTTTTCTAACCGATTTCAAGATGTCAATCCAAATAAATTGTTTTTAAATAATTTTTTTTGTTTTGTTAATTTTGAAGTTAAATGATGAAGAGTGACGTTCTAGAGTTTCATTTATGCAAGGTTTTTACTTTAAAAATTATACAGCCTTTGATTTACATGGACTATAACTTGCTGGATTATCAGGTTTGTTTTGCTATCATAATGACTCGGCTGCTAGGTTTTTTTTTCTTTTAAATGACACCCTAATACGAACTCAATACTTCTTAATTTTGTTTTGGTTATTAGTTTCTTGAATCTAGAAGACAATGGCTCGTACCAAGCAAACCGCTCGTAAGTCTACAGGTGGAAAAGCTCCCAGAAAGCAACTGGCTTACAAGGTACGTACTGTTGTAATCTTATTGTTTTTTATCAAATGTGTATCCCACTTATATAGTTAATGATATACCACACCTGACAATGCATTGAGCGGGTTTTTGATCCCGTCGCAACGCGCGACGCTGGTTTAGGGCATATATTGAAATATTATTATTTACCTCTCCCCAAATTTTATTTATTATATTACAACAAGCGCTTTTTGATATTTATGGGGTCCACGAAAGTAGCAACCAGAGCTTTGTGATCATGGCTAAAACTGCATTTTGTTGATTTAAGAAATGTCTGTTAAGATGTTTTATTATACAACGATCATTGAAACCATGGGATTTTGGTTTATTTGCAGGTGATTGTAGGTAGCTTTGTTCCTGCCACTCATAAACAATCAAGAACAGAAGCTTCTGATACTTAGCGATTGGTTAAGGGTTTAATTGGTGTTTTTTTTAATTTAAGTAAACCTTTATAGAAATATTGTTTTTACAGTTATGTTTAACACATTAAATATTTATAAAATTAAAAAGATGTATTAACAAGTGTTGTGAGCAGGGCCATCATGACCTGGACAGTTTTGACTCAAATTCATTTGAGTATATATCCTTTTTAGTTGTAGGTAATTTTGTAGTGACTATGGAATTTAGGCTTTTTTGGTTTGTAGTTAGCTATCTGTTTGTGTCTTTGAAATAAGGAAGATGATTTTTATATTTATTACTTATCTTCTTACATTTGCAGAAGTAGCAATAGCAAGAATTTGTGGCTTCTGTCTTGGCAACATCAGTTAAGCTAATGAATTTAATCAGTTTATTTAAATGCAGTATTGATATATTTTGTTAAACTAATGCTATGTTAATAGATATATTCCGGAGTTAGGACCATATGGGGCGCTTATAAACAGTTTTGATAAGTTGGAAACAAGATATATTGATCAGTTTAGAGGGATGAAACAAGGAAGAGTTTGGTACATTGGACCCTTTTGTAATTCGAACAAGAACGATTTGGATAGAGCGCAGCGTGGAAGCAAAGATTCAATCAACAACCATGAATGCATGACATGGCTTGATTCTCAGCGAAAACGCAGTGTAATCTACGCGTGTTTAGGAAGCCTTGCACGACTAACGCCACTACAGTTTATAGAACTCGCTTTAGGCTTAGAGGATTCGCAATTCGCGTTTATTTTGGTAGTGAAAGGTGAAAGTAGAACAGAACAGATAGAGCAATGGTTGGGTGGAAATGGGTTCGAGTCACGAGTAAAAGGTAGAGGTGTTTTGATACGTCGGTGGGCTTCACAAGTTTTGATCCTATCGCACCCAGCTGTGGGTGCGTTCTTGACACATTGTGGATGGAACTCGACTACTTAAGGGGTTTGCGTTGATGTCCCGATGATCACATGGCCACAGTTTGCTGAACACTTTTTTAATGAAAGATTGGTTGTACAAGTGTTGGGAACTGGTGTGGGAGTTGGGGCTCACAGAGTGATGCATCTAGACGACGATAATAGAGACGCGATTCAAGTGAAAAGGGGGGATGTTTGCAAAGCTGTAAAGATGGCAATGGATGAAGGAAGAGAAGGAGAAGCTAGAAGAGAAAATGCTAAATATTTGAAACAAACGGCTGCAAAAACACTAGAAGAAGAGGGTTCATCTCAGTTAAATTTGAAGTTGTTTATTGAAGAGAAAAGGCTAAATATTATCGACTCCGCCGCAACGCGCGGGTCTCCCACTAGTATATATATATGTCACACCCTGACTTTTGCGGAAGCGTGATTTGGTGTGACTTGCTTAATATCATTGCATTCAACCATAACAAACAACTATATGACAAATCCAAGATGTTCATCCATTGATTAAGTTTTGAAACATTACAACAACATTGATTTAACATCAAACTAAGACTTTAAGTTTAAAACACATGACTACCAAAGCTTAAAATTCCATACTGGACTTCACAAAAGACATAACCAAACTAGGTTTCGATCCATGTATCTTATCCAAGATAAAATACATAACCTAAACCCTTCGACCTCGGATGACACCTTTTATTAGAGACTTGACTTGTAAACTCCAACACCCGCCACATCCATACTTAATTTCTTGAAATACATGTAGTTTGAAAACATCAACAAAAGTTGAGCGAGTTCATGTGTGTGTTTGTGAATAAGCCTTTGAAACATTTGTAAGTATGTTTGTATGTGAAAATGAACAGATCAATTAATGTGTAGCTAATACATTAACATGGGTGAACCGGTGTAGGAAGGCTCAATCCTTTGCGTATTTCACACCGGGACTCCCGGCTGGAACGACATAGTCACCACATGAGCCAACTCGCGGACTCATGGGTGGGGCTCGCAACACCCAAATAGATCTATCACTCATGCCCCTCGGTCCTTCTAAAGGATTAATGGTCTCAAGATAACGCCTACCCTTTCACATGATCTAGCAGTTCATTTCATTTGTAAACCATTTGTAATCGTAATCATTTGTAACATCTACTTCACACCCGAAGTCGTAAAACGAAAACAGTTAAAAGAAAAGGGGGACATGAACTCACAGTCTTGCGTCTTCAGCAATCGTAACTCTAGTTTCTTTGGTGAACACGACTACCTACAACGTACTAATGTCTATTAGACGAACAAGCCGTGCCTTGACTTAGTATTAATGTCTTTGAGTTACGTTTCTTTTGTGTCTTCGGTATTATTCCAAGTTACAAAATTATTTGTTAAAATAATTAATATTTTAACTTAAATTATATTTATAAATTTTGGAATAATCTTTAAACAATATTACTGTAATAATACTTCCCAAGTATTTATACTTGTATTTCCTTCCCAAGGATGGGGGTATCTTATACATGTATATTTTTGCCATGTGTTAGGGCCGTATTCCGGTGTGTTTTTATACGTACGAGAATACGTATTTTCATTGTGTTCGTTAAGTATTCTTATACTAAATTTCATATTAGTTATTCCGAAATATTATCTTTAATAAAGATCCAATATATATTTCCAAAATATATATATATATATATATTTTAAGGAATATTACTTAGAAAAATTATTTATAATTTTTCGTTGGCAAAAATATTTATATTCTCTTGTGAGTTCCAAAAATAATATATTTTCAAGTCCAACTTGGAAAATATATATATATAAATTCATTTCTCCCAAAAATGACATACTTCGTATTTATTTAAGGAAGTGTATATTTTTCCCAAAAATATTGTATTTCACGTTTGTTTAAGAAAATATATATTTCTTATAAATAATATATCTTCCAAAAATTTCAAGAAAAATATATGTTTCATACTTGTCAAAAATATGATATATTCTTGTAGTAATTGTAAAAATCATATTTTTACTTCTTTGGTGTCCAAAATATTATTTACCAAAATATTCTTTGTGAATAAATTTTCCGGAATATTTTGTAAGTCCTATATTTCGGTTTCATCAATATTTTATGTAAGCTTGTATATTTATTCCTTGGAATTTTGGTAATATTTTGGATGGTAATTTCTTGGTATTTTGTGAGTTATAATATTTCAAGTCCTAAAATAATATAACTAATACACAAAGTATACAAATAATCACACATATGTGTCTTCTAATTATATACTTTCTAAATACATATTTAGTCACCTTTATTTAAAAAAACCAACCTCCAATATTTGTATTTTTGTAACCAAAATTTATGGCAAAGTTTATGTAACAATTTATGGTTTAAAATACACTTGTAAATATTTGTTTAAAAATATTTTCTAAGTGTTTATATTTTTAGAAAATTTTGCCATAGTTTTCCCTAAAAATGGAGGTTTCCATGCTTTGAAGCATATCATTTTCTTTTATAAAAATCAACACAATCAATTCATAATTAACAATAAATAACCTTAACTTACCAATTTGCCAATAATCATGCATTTTCTACTACTTCCTGAACTTGAATATTTGTAAAAATTCGTAGTAACTTACTAGCGTTCTTAATAAGTCTTGTTACCCTTTAAAATGTGATTAGTTCTTTAAAAACTTTATTTTTAAAGAAGTTAGATGTTTAAAACTTCAAATCATATTTTCTAAAAATGTTTCTTTATGAAATCTTTTTGTTACACAAGTGTTTCTACACTAGTTTAACCATTAAAAATAGAGTTTGATTATGTAAGAACCAAGTTTTAACAAAACTTATATTTTTAACTTGGTTTCTTTCAAAGATCATTCATAAATCTTTAAATCTACATGATTAACAACTTACTTTGATCATTATTTTTCAAGAAATCAAATTATTCTTTCAAGTTCATGAATCATGTGTGGATGATCTATCATCCTACAACATTTCTACTTTCTCATCTTGCTAGATTATGTTTTTAATCATGATCTAGCAAGGTCTTATGATGATCAACACCATTTCTACAAACAATCAATGATCAACAAGCATAACAACACTAAACAACATGATTTCTTTAAGTTTTCTTATAATTTCAAGCTTATGTTCATGCTTCATCTTCTTATTTCTTAGCGTTCTTTATGTTTAACATTATGATTCTTCTTTTAACCACTTAAAATAGAAGTAATATAACAAGATCAAGACCCTTACCACTAGCACAAGGCTAGGGATGATCAAGAGGATAAATGAAGTGGATAAAAGCAAACGGTGAAGGTTCTTCAACTTCCGAAAGCTCCTAGCTTCATCATACGTCTTCTAACACCCTTGTATGTATGTGGATTTGAATGAAAGTGAAGTGATGATGGTGGTGGTGTGCTTGATATTCTTGGCAGAACCAAGGGGAAGAAGGAGGAGAGAAGTGTGGGTAGTGAGTTATGAGAAAGTGTTAAGTGAATGCTCTAATGGTTTATTTATAAATCCTCCATAACTTCAATATCTATTGGTTCTTATGTTTGTTATGAGGAAACAAGATCTAGCGTAATCTAATTTAATAAGCAATTAAAATCTTCATGTGGGGCCACTAGAATCCGGTTATAGGGGGGTTATAGGTGTAGGCTCCAACCATTTAGTTAGTTATTAGGTTAAAATTCAAGTATTAGTTAGGATTTAGTTACTAGATATTTTTATGATGTGTTATCGTGTTCGGGGATCATAACTATCTTGGTAATGTTAAAACAGTGCTTCTAGTGAAAATTTGATGTTTATAGTAGTGTCCGGTTGTTCGGTTGGTTAATGGTTCGTTAAAGTGCTAAACTTTGCAGTTTAGTGTGCTTTATGTATCTTTTTGTGATACTTTTGATTCCCGACACTTAGGAAAGCAGTCAGGACCATTTTACCATTTTTCTGCATAATATTAGTGTGTTTAAATGCTGAATTTTGTTGAATTATGCAGATTTCTGCAGTTTATGTGAGTTTTAGGCACTTTCCGGCACTTAAACTATCACTAGGAAGGCAGTTTTTACTTACCTACGCACTATATTGGAGTAATACTTAGTTTCTGGCTCATTCTGTATCTCAATGCACTGTTTGTTTATGTGCTGAGTTTTGTCACTTTATCCTGATTTATCAGATAACTGTGCTAACTACACTTAATGCATCATTTGAGGTAATTTAGCTTTCATGCAGTAATGATATGACATTAAACAATGTAAGATGCATATGTATGTATATGGCAGAAATTAGAAAGCAGTTAATTGCAAATTCAGCACAGTCATTAAGCACTAATCATGGTTAATTAGTTGTACGGATACCTGAATTTTCGACAGTTGTCACAATATATATATATATATATATATATATATATATATATATATGGAATGGCGACTTTCATTAAAAAAAACAACCACTCTGACTAGCAAAACA
Source organism: Helianthus tuberosus (assembly GCA_030545235.1). Taxonomy (NCBI): domain Eukaryota; kingdom Viridiplantae; phylum Streptophyta; class Magnoliopsida; order Asterales; family Asteraceae; genus Helianthus; species Helianthus tuberosus. The sequence goes on along the minus strand of CM060351.1, from coordinate 32,225,281 downwards.
CTAGCGAGGGGAAGTAATAAACAACAAAAAACCGAAAACACTTACACATCAAAAGTATAACAACCCTAAAATAAACCAACACCCTCGAAATATTTTCGACACCCTAAAAATATTTAAAATATCCCAATATGTCCTAAAATACCCCCCATATGTAAAAACGGACCCCGAATACCTTAAATTTTATTAAAATAAATTAAAAACGAAAATAAATGGTCCCTGGCGGGCCGCGACAGACTCTGCCTGAGTCTACGCGGGCCGCGACCGAGGTACTGGTGGCGAAACCCGGGAGTGCCACGTGGTACAACACCCGGCGGAGCTATACCGGTGACTGCACAAGCCTACGCCCTAGCCACCTATGTCGCGGGCCGCGAAAGAAGCAGCTATGGCTGTCGCGGGCCACGAGGAAGTCTAATGGCAGCCCTATAAATTGCGTTGCTTGGCTTCAGTCGAAATTCGTCCCAAATATTTCTTTCTCTCTCAATTTTCACATAGTAGGCGCTATACTCGGGTATAATACCCCCTTAAATAACGAAGTTCTGCTCCGTTGTAAGTATTATAACCCCTGGATACGTATTAGATACGCTGCCCGATTGATCTAGGGTTCCGTAACGGCTGTCGTGGTTCTGTCCGACGTAGTCATTGGAATGTCGTCTCGGGGAGGGTATTACTAATGTTAAAATGGGTTATTATAGGTAATTATGTTGGATGATTGATGCTTGGTTAGTTAAGATAGTTGAAAAATGAAGCTTAATTAATCTTGTATTAGTAAACTTTGAACTTGGTTAACTAGTTTAGCTTGGTTTAAATGTGTGCATCATGATACTAGAAATGGTTAGTGATTTAATAAAATGTAATTATTGTTAATCAAGAGAGCTTGCCGTCACGGAAGGACCTTAACGGGTTAGATGGTGTCGTTATAAATTCTTGCCATGATTTGTTAGCTTAGTTAGTAGTTTAGGCCAAAATTGCTATCTTAGTGAATTATTGTGCAAGATTTGTAAAATGAACTCGGTTGTGATTTAATCTAGTTTATGCTTCACAGTTGGTGGTTGCATTGTGTTTATCGGTGTCGCTTTCCTTGTTTAAGTGCGGTTAGAAAACTCCTAACGCATGACTAACTTATTTTTAAGAGATTTTCATAGACATTTATCAATTGCACGTTAAAGAACAATTTTAGGTGGTTAAAGTGTGTTTATCGTTTTAACTTTCCGAATGATTGTCATGTTAGGATTCCCGAAAGGGATACTAATTGTCTTGAATTGGAATATTGACCGAATGCTTCTAGTGCCAAAACCGACTTAGTTGACATGCTTTGGTTGTGTATTAAGCAAGACTTTTTATCTATTATCTATTATGTTTTCATTATGTATTTGTTTACGCCTACTTTAGTTTAATTAAAATCAAACAAAACTTATGTTTTTACCGGTAGTTTAGTGACAAAGGTCTAGTATTATTTCTCCACCCATTTCCGTGGATCGATACTTGGTTCTTACCGATACTTTACTACATATATGACGGGGTACACTTGCCTCTTTCGTGTGTGTTTTAATGTTAAAGTAATAATCACTTTTATAAATTTAAAACCAAATCGTGTGTAATTTCATTGCAAAATTATGTATATATACGCACACGTCAATTTGTAAGGATACAATTATCGTCGGTATGTTGGGGTTTTGTATACAAAATTTGTTACTGCCTTGCGAGGGGTAACATTTCCACAAGTCAGGTTGACAGTACCGTTGGTGGTAATTGATATGACTTGGAAACAAATATAATTGCGAGACCGCCCTCAATACTGTACAATGGTTTTAATTTAAACTTGATTAAACTGAGATTCACTCACCAGTATTTCCCACTGACAAAATGTTTTTAAACGCGTTTCAGGTAACAAAATGTGATAACCAAATAGAAGCCAGCTGGACAGCACTGAAGGCTTGGGAAAGTGGCAATAAAGTTACCTAAAATAAATAGATGTTTTTATTAAATAAAAATAGGATTTATCCCTATGAAAATGTGTGTACTTCAAACTTGGGTTCTTCCCATGTATTTAATATATTGAAAGCGTGGTATTTTACTCTGATAAATAATTTCCTAACTACGGTCCTGATGAAATTTCCGCTGCCAAAATTGATAAAATACATATACCACCGAAACTGGCCGCGGCCGCCCGTTCCCGGGTTGTTAAGGGATCGGGGGTTGCGACAGAAGGTGGTATCAGAGCTAAGCCACTGATTCAGCCACAAAAGTGTTCTGCTGACACCAAAATTCAATCTGTTAGGAAATAAATTACGGATATACGTGTATAATTGTATTTTATTGTTGTGTGTTATTTGACTATTTGTTAGTTTACAGTATGAGCGACCAAGGACCATCTGACGCGTACCGTCAATTGTCTGGTTCACCTAGAAGCGAAGGTGCCTCTTCTCAGCCTGCCCTCTCAGGGTACTCTGCTGATACTGAAGAAGGAATATTCGTGTTTAAGGCTCAGTCTTAAGAGCCATTCCCTCATAAAAAGAGAGGATGGTTCAGTAGGGGAGCCCATAAGCGTAGGAAACGTATGAAAAAGTTACGAGACCAGAGAGCACTAGCAGCAGCCAAAAGAGAAACGGATGCCCATACCCAAGACATGCTTAATAGGGGTATAGCTGTAACACCCCAAAACCTGAATGTTAGCACTCGTAAAATGTTTTATATGATATATCATGAAACAAATAACTAGGCTATTTAACCTAGTTGAGGGTATGGTAAAAGCTATTGAAAGATGAAAATGGTGCCAATTATGTTAATTAACAAACATGAGGGACTAAAGTGGGTTAAATTGAAAGTTGAATTAATAAATGAAAATTACACACACAAACACACACGATCGTGTGTTCTAGAGAGAGCAGGAGCTCTCATGGAGCCAAGAACCCTAACTTCATCATTTTCATCAAATTGAAAGGCTAAATGATGCTTAAATCCATAACCGAGCATGGATTAATGATCACCTTCACAAGGGGATCATAAGGTATGTCTTAAAAGTTAGATTGGTGATTATGCACGAAGTGGGTTATGGTGTAAATCATGAATTGGTATGAAATTGAGTATGAGGATATGCTAGAATCATCATATAGAACATGGGTTATGCTTGATTTAGGTTAATTTGATGCTTAGAAGTGAAACCCATTAGTTATGGTGAGAATGATGACTTGAATCATCATCCATGTCTAATTCTTGTTGAATGTTGATGTATTATGTGAGTAATATGGATTCTTGTTAGAGGAATTGAAAGAAATATGATGATAATATGTTTGAATGTTTATGTGTGAATGATATATGTTAATTAGTAGGAAGATTTGATGAATTATGTGTGAGATTAGAAGAATGCGCATGAATTAGTTGTACACTATGCTTAGGAGATAGTAAACTCACCAAATGTATGATGGAATTATGAGGTAATTGAGACTAGATCACTTGTAAGTGATTAACAAAGTAGTTATGAAGTGGGTTTTAGATAATGTAATGTAAAATGATGATTTACTTATGTTAATGGTGTTTGGAATCATACATGTGTGTGAATATTTAAAGAAATCGGATAAGAAATGATAGATTGGCATGTTATAAGGATGGATGATAAATTCCATATAAGATCCGTGTGATAAAAGGGTTGTGACGAATGATGAATAACTAACTATAATAAGAAAGATATATGATAGTTGATGCTTGGTAAGCGGCAAGGAAGCTTTGGGAAAGAAGCGGGTCAAACGGGACTTATGCGCACTGGAAGCATATTTGGATGTGAGGTAAGTAAAGCTTACACCCCTTTTCATAGAATATCTATCCATTGTATTGATTACGAACATGGTAAGTAAATATGTGAAGTATGATGTTCCGACAAGTATTTGATACGGGTCGGAATATGTGGGTATGATAAGAAATTAAGGTTGATGTTTAAATAGGGTAAAAGGGTATTATGGTAATTCTGGTTACAAGTTAACGAAGAAATAAGTTACATGGATGGGTTAATGAATAATTAAAACACCACAAGGGTAAAATGGACATTTATATTTAGCGGGTCAAATGGTGGAGATGTCACCATTTGGCGTTATCGACTAATGAATTGTTTTGTCAAGTATTATGAATTCACAGAATGAATAGCGAAAGGATCTCGTTGTTATCATCTAACAATTTGGTGGATGAAGTATTAAACGGATCTTAGCTTTGATCCGAGCAAGGTATGTGTGTTTAGAGTTGTAGTTAAGTGATAGGATTGGTTGAATGTGCAATGAAGTCCTTTGTTGTAAAGGATGGAGCGAAGTTGACAAAAATGCCCTTGATAGGTATATCGGGCAAACGACTTTAAAAGTTGTTTAGAAACAAGCCATTTGATTAAATGATTACTTGGGACAAGTATGAAAGCGGAAAGTATGATCTTTGCAAGTCAAAGTCCTTAAAAATGCGTAAATACCCTTAACGGGTCAAAATAAGTTTTAAGCGAAAATGGGTTGGGAAGTTGTAAGAAACCCGTGATTGGAACCTTATATGATAGACGACGTTGAAATTATAAGGCTCATGGGAAATTGAGGTCAAATAAACATATTATTTTGATAAATGAATGAATGGGTCAAAACTTAGTAAAGAGGTGATAAGTCGATAGCTTAAAAGCCTAGAATTTTTGTTAATCCGGATGTCGGATGTTAACTCCATGTGATAGAGAATTAAATTACGATCACGTAGGAAAAAGAATCGGGTAAAACGGAACAAACACGAGAAAGTTATGCTCGTTTCCGTAAAACTGAGTTATGCTGGGAATATGCAGCAACAGCTGCGAACATTCTGTTAAAAAGGGGTGGTGGCGCGACGCGACGGCGAAGACCATAGGCCGTCGCGCGACGCCACGGACTCCAGAGTGTTGAAAAAATCATATTTTAATTGTATATGCAACGCGAACCCGTTTAGACCGTTTTTAAACGCTTATACACTAAGTATGACTGATTTATTTCATGTTTTAGGAGATGTAGACATGGGTGAGGATATGTATGTATGTATGTATGTATGTATGTATGTATGTATGTATGTATGTATGTATGTATGTATGTATGTGTGTATGTGTGTATGTGTGTGTATATATGTATGTAGGATTGTTGGTATGTATGGAAGTAGTTATGTATTAACGTATACAAGTATGTAGTTATGCTTGAAAGTATGTATGTATGAGGGTACGTATGTATGCATGTAAGCAAGTAAGTATGCATGGTTGTACGCAAGTTTTCAATACGATCGAGTATCGACATTATTATTAGTGTACCTTGTGAACGAAGTGTAACGCAGGAATAGCAAAGAAGTCTCACCGCGGATTGTATGATCGGATGGAAAGCCGGAATGTAAAGAGTTACCGGAACGAAAAGTAAACGTGAGTAAACCTTGTATGTTTATGATGCGTACCAATGTTATGAATTTTATGTGGTGAGCGCAGGTATTACGAAATACGAGGATCATCAAGGGATAGAGATCTAGGACCGAGTCACTTGAAGGATTGTCTGAGAATGTAATTTGATACACATAAGTTATGTTTTTATATAGTAGTGAGTTGAGTGACGAATTTATGTGTAAGAGTTATTTTAAAAATGAAATTTTAAGTAAGCCAAAGTATTTTATAATGAAAGATATTAATGGAATGAAATGCAGCAGTGACTTTTTATCTAATACGTTTTAGGGTCTTACAAGTTGGTATCAGAGCCCTGGTTTGAGAGAATCAAGTACGAGAGTATAGGTACTTGAACTCAAACCTGTGTGCTCTTGTGATAAGGAACCCGTACAATCCATGACTCGATTAAGACCTAAAGGTAGAAATGGAATGAAAACGTGTATGTATGCATTCATATGAAGAAACTAACGGTTATACTATGTGTAAGGTAAGCATAACTGCTTGGAAAATATGATCCGTGAATGCGGTCTAGAACCGGCATCAAGGCAAGTGATAAGACAAATGGACCCCAGGTACGTAAATTTAACGTGTGGGCGTATGAAGTGGTATAATTAAACGAGTGAAAGAAAATTTTAAATGAAATATAATAGTGATATGGCAATGAATTTTGAAAATGATACACGTGCCGAAACTTAATTCTTCGGACATAAGGTGGCGATTACACGAAGACACGAAACTAGTATGTGGATTGTGTACCTGGCCAGTACACAAGAAACATATGACGTTCGTGAGACCGTGATAATTGTTACAGGTATGTCCGTTAGAATTAGGTAGTAGGTGGACGTGAGGGTGAAGAGAAACGTAAGACTTTCAGGAATGAAAGTATGAATGATATGTTAGAATCCGCGAGACGGATTCGAAGCATGAAAAGAATGAAGGTATGAATGATATGTTAGAATCCGTGAGACGGATTCAAAGCATGAAAGTAATGAAGTATGAATGACCTGTTTGAATCTGCGAGACGGATTCAAGGAATGAAAGGCATGAATGGAATGTTTGAATCCGTAAAACGGATTCAAGGAAATGAAATGTAGAAATGATATGTCTGAATCCGCGAGACGGATTCAACACATGTAAGGAATGAAAATGTGAATGATATGTTTGAATCTGTGAGATGGATTTAAATCATAGAAGGAAGAAAAGGTATGAATGGTACATTTGGAACCGCTGGACGAATTCGAAACATAGAAGTAATGAAAGGATGTTACGTTTGAATCCGTGGGACGGATTTAAAAATATAAAAAGGATGAAGTTAGCCCACGTCAGAATGTGCCGATAGTTTGACCTTGGTTGCGTCAAACGAGTCATATGAGGAAATATAAAGTAACTGAATGAAAGAATGATCGTAATTGGCACGCAAAACTAAATTTTAAAAATGAAAGGAAGAAGTTTCGAACAAGTTATGTGTTAAATGTGTTAGAAATCGACTCTTAGGAGTCATAATAAATGAAGGGCTACGAACCGGACAATAATTTAAGTATGAATGAGAAGGGTGTGTTAAGAATACCGAAATGATGTAAAGAATGTCCTAGCAAGTAAGCATGAAGGTAAAGAAGTACGAATGTGTACCTCTTTACATCTACGGTAAGTAAGAAATGTCGGTTTGACCTTGAAAAGTCAAACTGCAAAGGTCGACAAAATAAGTAACCAAAATAAAAAGAATTGCATGTAAGGAATGAAGTGTGGAAAATATTATAGCATGTACGTAGGAAATTGTAAAAGAATTATAGGTGAGTAATCACCTAGTATAATGAATGTTTGAATGAAAAGTGCTAACCGCTGATTTTGTAGATGTCAATGGTAGAACTCTTAATGTGATGAAACCAAATGAATTGGTGGAAGGATGTGCACGAGCGGAAGCACACTACACGGATAAAGGAAATCTGGCCTGGTATGGCTAGTACTCGTGAAGAGGCGGATAGATCTGGTTTACGGACCGTTGAATTATGCAAAGAAATCGAGGTTAGTAAAATGTGTAATTCATGTTGGATAGGTATGAATTGGTAGGTTGAGAAAGACCTACGAAATGACTGATAGGATATGTATGGTATGGAATGTTTAATTTCTAACAGTTGACATAAGAAGAAAGTATGTCATTGAAAGGTAAATTTCAAAAGTTTGAGTGGGAAATTTTGAGTATTTATTAAACTTTCGTATGATGAATTCGCACGACATGTTTACTTAGGTAGATTAAGTAATGCAGGAATTGAGAGTAATAGTAACGTAAGATGAATGGGATAAGTTGAAGGTAACGTAAAGGTACGCATGATACAAGTAACTATAGAAACATAGAATGATGTTAACTTTGTAGTTAAAGCGTGTATATGTGACTATGAAATAATAGTTTTGTAGTGATAACAAAACAAGAACAAAATGTTACATGATATATGTATAGAATATAATCTAAGAGGTGGGATGAAGGTATTAGATCTGTTATAACGGATCATACGGATGTAAGTACGATAATAAGTATAAAGAAGTATGTATATTGACCCACAACAAACGGGCCAAAGAAATGAGAATGTTATGTAAAAAAAAGTATGAAAAGTATGGACCTGTTAGAAATAAGTCAATTATATGAATAGTCATGAAGCGGGAATGGATAGTTACTTAGTATTATGATGTATCTATCAAAGTAAACATAGAGGTGTATGTATAAATTACGAAGTAAGAGCGTAACATCGATAAAAATAATATGAATATTGGAAATGAACAAAAAGGAATGTTATTAATAGGATGTTGGAATTGTTTCAAGTAAACAAAATGGTATATTGCACATGATATACGAGTATTAGAATGATGAATGAACCATTAGCTATGAAATGCGTTAGAAACTAGCGCTATTAGTGAGAGTGACACCAATAAGAACTCCGGGACAGGTTTTTGAAAACAGAAGATTGTCACTGAGATGGGCTAGTGGTTGTGTTGATGGGGCAAAGGGAAAGGACAATTAGTGTTTAATGGAAATGAGAAAGGTTTCGGGGACGAAACCTTATTTAAGGGGGATAGATTTGTAACACCCCAAAACCTGAATGTTAGCATTCGTAAAATGTTTTATATGATATATCATGAAACAAATAACTAGGCTATTTAACCTAGTTGAGGGTATGGTAAAAGCTATTGGAAGATGAAAATGGTGCCAATTATGTTAATTAACAAACATGAGGGACTAAAGTGGGTTAAATTGAAAGTTGAATTAATAAATGAAAATTACACACACAAACACACACGATCGTGTGTTCTAGAGAGAGCAGGAGCTCTCATGGAGCCAAGAACCCTAACTTCATCATTTTCATCAAATTGAAAGGCTAAATGATGCTTAAATCCATAACCGAGCATGGATTAATGATCACCTTCACAAGGGGATCATAAGGTATGTCTTAAAAGTTAGATTGGTGATTATGCACGAAGTGGATTATGTTGTAAATCATGAATTGGTATGAAATTGAGTATGAGGATATGTTAGAATCATCATATAGAACATGGGTTATGCTTGATTTAGGTTAATTTGACGCTTAGAGGTAAAACCTATTAGTTATGGTGAGAATGATGACTTGAATCATCATCCATGTCTAATTCTTGTTGAATGTTGATGTATTATATGAGTAATATGGATTCTTGTTAGAGGAATTGAAAGAAATATGATGATAATATGTTTGAATGTTTATGTGTGAATGATATATGTTAATTAGTAGGAAGATTTGATGAATTATGTGTGAGATTAGAAGAATGCGCATGAATTAGTTGTACACTATGCTTAGGAGATAGTAAACTCACCAAATGTATGATGGAATTATAAGGTAATTGAGACTAGATCACTTGTAAGTGATTAACAAAGTAGTTATGAAGTGGGTTTTAGATAATGTAATGTAAAATGATGATTTACTTATGTTAATGGTGTTTGGAATCATACATGTGTGTGAATATTTAAAGAAATCGGATAAGAAATGATAGATTGGCATGTTATAAGGATGGATGATAAATTCCATATAAGATCCGTGTGATAAAAGGGTTGTGACGAATGATGAATAACTAACTATCATAAGAATGATATATGATAGTTGATGCTTGGTAAGCGGCAAGGAAGCTTTGGGAAAGAAGCGGGTCAAACGAGACTTATGCGCACTGGAAGCATATTTGGATGTGAGGTAAGTAAAGCTTACACCCCTTTTCATAGAATATCTATCCGTTGTATTGATTACGAACATGGTAAGTAAATATGTGAAGTATGATGTTCCGACAAGTATTTGATACGGGTCGGAATATGTGGGTATGATAAGAAATTAAGGTTGATGTTTAAATAGGGTAAAAGGGTATTATGGTAATTCTGGTTACAAGTTAATGAAGAAATAAGTTACATGGATGGGTTAATGAATAATTAAAACACCACAAGAGTAAAATGGACATTTATATTTAGCGGGTCAAATGGTGGAGATGTCACCATTTGGCGTTATCGACTAATTAATTGTTTTGTCAAGTATTATGAATTCACAGAATGAATAGCGAAAGGATCTCGTTGTTATCATCTAACAATTTGGTGGATGAAGTATTAAACGGATCTTAGCTTTGATCCGAGCAAGGTATGTGTGTTTAGAGTTGTAGTTAAGTGATATGACTGGTTGAATGTGCAATGAAGTCCTTTGTTGTAAAGGATGGAGCGAAGTTGACAAAAATGCCCTTGATAGGTATATCGGGCAAACGACTTTAAAAGTTGTTTAGAAACAAGCCATTTGATTAAATGATTACTTGGGACAAGTATGAAAGCGGAAAGTATGATCTTTGCAAGTCAAAGTCCTTAAAAATGCGTAAATACCCTTAACGGGTCAAAATAAGTTTTAAGCGGAAATGGGTTGGGATGTTGTAAGAAACCCGTGATTGGAACCTTATATGATAGACGACGTTGAAATTATAAGGCTCATGGGAAATTGAGGTCAAATAAACAGATTATTTTGATAAATGCATGAACGGGTCAAAACTTAGTAAAGAGGTGATAAGTCGATAGCTTAAAAGCCTAGAATTTTTGTTAATCTGGATGTTAACTCCATGTGATAGAGAATTAAATTACGATCACGTAGGAAAAAGAATCGGGTAAAACGGACCAAAAACGAGAAAGTTATGCTCGTTTCCGTAAAACTGAGTTATGCTGGGAATATGCAGCAACAGCTGCGAACATTCTGTTAAAAAGGGGTGGTGGCGCGACGCGACGGCGAAGGCCATAGGCCGTCGCGCGACGCCACGGACTCCAGAGTGTTGAAAAAATCATATTTTAATTGTATATGCAACGCGAACCCGTTTAGACCGTTTTTAAAAGCTTATACACTAAGTATGACTGATTTATTTCATGTTTTAGGAGATGTAGACATGGGTGAGGATATGTATGTATGTATGTGTGTGTGTGTGTGTGTATGTATGTATGTATGTATGTATGTATGTATGTATGTATGTATGTATGTTGTATGTATGTAGGATTGTTGGTATGTATGGAAATAGTTATGTATTAATGTATAGAAGTATGTAGTTATGCTTGAAAGTATGTGTGTATGCATGTAAGCAAGTAAGTATGCATGGTTGTACGCAAGTTTTCAATACTATCGAGTATCGACATTATTATTAGTGTACCTTGTGAACGAAGTGTAACGCAGGAATAGCAAAGAAGTATTACCGCGGATTGTATGATCGGATGGAAAGCCGGAATGTAAAGAGTTTCCGGAACGAAAAGTAAACGTGAGTAAATCCTGTATGTTTATGATGCGTACTAATGTTATGAATTTTATGTGGTGAGCGCAGGTAGTACGAAATACGAGGATCATCAAGGGATAGAGATCTAGGACCGAGTCACTTGAAGGATTGTACGGGATTGTCTGAGAATGTAATTTGATACACATAAGTTATGTTTTTATATAGTAGTGAGTTGAGTGACGAATTTATGTGTAAGAGTTATTTTAAAAATGAAATTTTAAGTAAGCCAAAGTATTTTATAATGAAAGAAATTTATGGCATGAAATTCCGCTGCGACTTTTTATCTAATACGTTTTAGGGTCTTACAATAGCCAACATCCATATCTTAGCAACCACAGGAGCCGACCCTAACCTGGAACAAATGATAGCACCCCAACCACAACCTCCATTTCCTGACCAACCAATGGAAATAGAAAACCCTGAAAATCAAGTAGAAATGCATGACTTCAATCCGGAGGAGATACCTAGGGTACTCGAACCTAACCCCTTAGACCCAAATTACGACCCATGGTGGGACGACAATAGGGACTATGTGCAACGTTACCCGATACACGAAGACATGCCCATGCCGAACCTAGGAGCCTACCCGGGGTTGGACCCTCTAGATCCCTATTACGACAACGATGTATACGTTAGGGAGATGTAACACCTCGGAAATTTACGTCCTATAATGTGTTGACACGTGTCATAGGTTTGAACGTGTGAAAGAAGGTTCTTGAAGGACTAAAGTTGACAAACAGTGAAACTGTGTAAAAAGAAGGGTTCAAAGTGTCAACAATGGATAAATATACTTTGCAATAACCCTACATGATGTTTATAACCTTAAATGAATAGATCATGGATCATACGAAGCGAATTGTGAAAGAAAGTGAGAGATTACAAACTACAGGGGTTAAATGTGCCAACATGTTTAAGCTATACCTCTGAGTGACCTTTTGACAAACCCGAAGCTTTGTAACGATTAATTATGCTCACTAGAATGTACCACAAAAATTTCATGAAGTTTCGATATCGTATGAGCAAGTTGTGATAAAATTCGTGTACTAGGGTTATAAGTGTCAACGTTGAAATTTAGGGCTTTTCGGGTGATCACAAAGTTACCCGAGGACTTAACAAAGTGGGTATAAGTCCTAAAGCCCCATATGTTAAATAACAAAGCTTCACATGCAAGTTGTGTGGTGAAAACGACCTTTCGGGGGACCAAGGACCAAAATGCAATAACGAAAAAGATGTTTACAAGTTCTGATGGGCCACGCGGCCCGCCTACGAGTTAAGCAAATGCCACGCGGGCCGCCTGCGACCTGCAGATGCAGAAAAAACAGACAGCTGCCTGTTGATGCTTGTAACCGACTCAAATGCCTTTGTTTCGATATTGTGGGCTGCCTAAAATGGTTTTTAGCTAGTAGGGGACTTGTGGATGATAATGCAACACTCCTAGACTTATGTGTTGATCATCTAAGAGTGTTTGAAGTTATTTATAAAGACTACATTATGCAACATTGATCATTCATCACTCCTGAGCATTTCCAGAGCATTCAAGCAGGCTACAAGCAATCCATATCATCCATAAGACTTGTGTAAGTACCCTTGATCTTCTCTAGTTCATTCATACTTAGTTTATGGCCTAGAAATCAAACCGTCGTAACTACGGTTTGACTTTTCGATAATAAATAATCGGTCCAGAGTTTAGTCGAATCAAAGGTTGTTATAAGTTGGTATTTATATGGTTGATAAACCCCTAAAAGGGCACTCACTAATTCGGATCCTGACTAGGTCGTTTATCGAGTCAACCCTCTCCCGAAAAAGTCAACAGAATTGTTATGTTTGGTTTAATGCATGATTAGCGATGTAAATGGCGTATAGCCTATTTTATCATTCTTACCAACTGAAAATAAGTATAAAAACTTGTATACGCTTGTTTGATTCGACAAATTTCTATTTAGAACCGATTCGGAGCCGAGAGACGCAAAAGTTTGACTTTTGCGTTGACCTCAGTTCTGACCCGATTTATATAGGTTTAGACATGCCTTAAGGTTCCATTAGGACCTAGTTACTTGTGTGTATAAGCCTCTGCGTTTATACCACTCGAATCCCTAATCGTCCGATGTTTCCGTTAATCGCCTAAATATTGACCGTAATGCCCTTATGACCATCAAACGAGATTTTAGAAAATGTAAAAGTGCAAAAGTCTTTAATACTGATTATTGAACAAGTTTGCAAAATTTCACGTCAATCGGAAGTCTAGATTAGGAGTTATGCTTAATGGCGTATTTATAAACATGTTTATTAATTAAACGACGCCATTAGCGTAAAGCCTATCTAAACTCAGTTTTGACACCAAATCTTTTACCCACTGATGTTAAATAATATTTTAGGATTTTTAAAGATTTTTAATTAATTTTAGATTGATCATAAGCTTGGATTAGCGCCTTAATTCGGTTAATACCGAATTTACCCTTTTAAGCCATAAAACGAGTTTTACAAATCCAAATGGCGCCAATCCAATTGCTACTGATTTTAAATAATAATTATAGTATTTTGAGCCTGTTAAACTAACCTGGAAACTCAGAATTCTATTTTAAACCGTACGTCGCTTAAAACGGCGTTATACGCATATTATACGCGTAGTTTATGTTTAAAAACGTTTTGACACATAAGACTTAACATCAAATGTTATAACCTGTTTAAATAAACCATTTTACTGATGTAACCAGACACGGTTCACAGAAACCTAATTAAATCCTTTTATAATCTTTAAAATGACCAAAATACCCCTACGGGGCTTATTAAGAGATTAAACTCGTTTGGGGCGTCACGGGTGATATCCTACAGATATCACAACTTATTTAAGGCATCTTAACTTAGGAAACCTGTTTAGGACTCTTACGGATACCCGTTACGCTTCATGCGCGTTCGGTTCGGTTTATGTAACTAGTTTACATAAATTAGCCGAAACGGGTCAAACCTTATCGGTTTTATCTCAAAATCCAGAATGTGTATCATATACCCATATTAAGAAAGTCTTCAAACTTGTCGGGTCTAAATCACATTCTATCCGGTCTTCGCTTAATCGTGCGTACGAACCGTATCTTTAAAACTAATCGGTCTAAGCGTAAGCTTAACTAAAGACCCGTTAGGATTCTAATAGGTTATTATAAACCTTCGTTCCAGAATAGGAGAACCAGTAAAAGATACTTGCACTTGCTGATTTTGAACTATACTTGCTCAGGTAAATACTTTTAACTTATTTCCCTATACGGGCTTGGGTACGGTATATAAAATACCGCTTGGTCGGGCATTGAATATTTAATCTTATTATGGTTAAATGATTGAGATGTCTCCGTTTAATTTGTTTTGTTGCTTAAAGCTTTTGGGGGGTTAATGACCGTGTCCCGGATATCCCTGGCATCATTTTACGAAATGGCCACGACCTTAGCACTCAGGTGTAGGCGTACACCTGTCAGTGTCTCATAACTAAAGTGGTGTGTTAATTGATCTTTAACCCGGCTCGATCCGGGCTACTGAACGCATAAGAAACATGTAAATCCTGTACAAGTTTATATATTTAAATAAGTATCCCAAGTTATAAAATATTATTTGTGCCTTGTGCCTTAAATGCTTTTTCTTAAACTCTTTTCAAAATGAGTCGGTTGATTGTATTTACCAGTGTAAACTGACGTATTTTCTTAAAAGGTTAAGTGCAGGTACTACGCGAAATAGGCTGGCCTGTCTCCTAGCATCCACATTAAGTCTCGCCAGCTTGGATGTCATAACTGTTGAACATTTGTTTCCTTTTATTTGATCTACCTGTGGATATATATTCGACTATTTGTGATACTTAATATTACAATATCGTTTGGTTGAATTAAATCTATACTTTGCTTCCGCTGTGCATTTAAATATTGTGTTGTTTGACTATTATGTTGCCAACCACGTCACGATACTCCCCTACCGGGCCCACCGGTAACACGTGGAAATTTGGGGTGTGACAGGTTGGTATCAGAGCCAACATTGAGTGAATTAAACACTAGCCTTTTTTGTTTAATCTCAATGACACAATTGCACATTCCTAAATCTTCGAGTCTAGACAAAGAACTTAGGAATAATCCAAAATGTTTTATTTTTTAAAATTTTAAATTTTGTCCTTTATTATTTTTCCTTGGTGTTACCTTATTTATATTAACAGGTTAAACAATGCCGCCAAGATTCAGAGGACTAGGAAGAGGGCGAGTTAGCGCGCCTAACGACCATGAGGCAGGTCCTTCGCACCGACGAACTTCTTCGTCTACAAGGAGTCACAATCATGACAAACCTTGGAGGGTTTATGAGGAGCTTGCCAGGCGATCCACATCACATGTTTCAACGCCTTCATATCAGCACTCCTTTGGGCCTCATTCAGAGAATGAGCCCCACGACCAGCAACAGCAATCTCCGGCGCACAATTCTTTCGGCGATCCTACTCCGGTATTTCAGGGTCAGTTTAACCCAGCGGAGTACCTACCAGAGCACGTGGGCTTTAACCCACTAGGGCCGGAGGATCACTTTTCTGGTGATCAAGATATGGACGAAGACACAGATCCCGTCGAGGCTTCAACAGGATCTCGGAACCATCCTTTTTCGATCTCTGATGGTTCATCTTACCACGGACCACCCTACGAGGGTCCGGATAGTCACATCGCGAGATTCGAACGATGTGAGTGGTACTATACACCATCTGAACACTCATCGCCTCACCAGCAGCAGCAGCAAGATCCCTCTGAGGATCCCCATTTTGAGGCAGTCACGCCACCGCCTCCACCGCCGCCAGTTTTTGTAGAACCTCCAGAACCGCCGAGACGTAGGAGGACTGGCCCGCGGATGTCAGTACGACCAGTGGGAGTTCATATCACCACTCCTCAACACTCTAGCAGCAGCCATTACCCGCCTACTCATGAATTCCCACAG
Organism: Helianthus tuberosus; assembly: GCA_030545235.1. NCBI lineage: Eukaryota > Viridiplantae > Streptophyta > Magnoliopsida > Asterales > Asteraceae > Helianthus > Helianthus tuberosus. The sequence goes on along the minus strand of CM060351.1, from coordinate 32,209,131 downwards.
ATGGGTGGACCTTCTGTTCCAGTTTCGGAGGTGAATTCGGTACCTATTGCACCGCCACCAACGGGTTTTGGCGAGCCTATCCCTGCATATACTGCTCCGACAGCTTACAACCCATATGGACCACCAGCATACCATGGCTATAACTATGCTGAGGATCCTTACCACGTGGCAGCGAACTACTATGCCCAAAACCCTGAAGGACCATATGGAACCCCTTGGGGAATGGGACATCCAGCACATGGGTATCAAGTACCTACCCAGCCGCCATTTCAGCATTAGCCACCACGGGTTCCTCCTCCTGAGCAGGTGGAGCTCCGTCATAGGTTGGATCGGGTTGAGCGAGACCTCCAGAGAGAGCGTAAGAAGAACCAAGGATTCATGAGTGGTTTAGCAGATTTGCTGAAGGGGAAGAAGAAAAGGGATCGTTAAATCCCCATATATATATTGTTGTAGTTCCTTGTTTAAATCAAGTCCCTACGTGGACATTTATTTATGTATGTATGTAGTCCCTGCGTGGACATCTACCTTTGTACTTAGTCCCTACGTGGACTTGTCTTTATTAGTCCCTGCGTGGACATTTAGGTTTGTAAACAGTTCCTGTGAGGACATGTATTATGTGTATAGCTCCTGCGTGGGCATCTGTTTCTGTAAAAGTCCCGTTTAGGGCAGAAGTGTACTATTTGTATATTAAAATGGAATGTTAAGTTTGGAAATTGTATTTCTATCATTTAAAGCATTTATATATTATGCATGAAATAAATAAAATAACATCATTCCTTTTGTAAATGATCTGCCTATTAAATATCAATTAAGGATCTTAAAGGTAAAACCTAGCCTACATGTCATTATAAGACTTGGCCAAGATGGTAAGACCTGTATAAAAGATTCCAATCTCAGTTAACATCTGAAAACATGTTAACACTCCTGGCAGATGTGATTCGTTAAAATCACACACGTCATTCTATATAAGGATTCTTTAAAAGATTCCAGACCCAATAAAGATGATCTCTGAATCATGGGTTAAATCATTAATAAATATGATAAGTTCTTTTTACCATCCATTGGTAATGGAATGCCTACGAGCCCTTCTCATTTTCATATGAGACAAAAGACAGTATTAGTCTGTGACTCTGTCTAATAAAGGTAATGAACCTTGTTCAAACCTTTATGCTTTGATTCTCTGAAATCATAGCTTATAATCTAAATTGTCCCAGTGACTAGGCCTTATGTGCTAATAAAACTGTTATTGTTTTATAATTAGGATAAATTATATTAGAAATCCTAAAGTTATGTGAGTAATAAATTAACCATATTTGGTCTACGTTTACCACGGTTAACAAATTGCCATAAAAGACAATTTTATAATAAACTCACCAATAAATTGTTGTCGATATGTGACAGTTCTAGATACATGGCAGACTCAAACGAGGTCAACAGTCACCCAGGGATAGTGAATGAAAATGCCCAAGTTAACGTAGCAGGTCCAGAATTTCAAGCTATGATAAATAATGCGGTTAATATAGCTATGGGTAGACAGCACCATGGATCAAGTGGTACCCATACGAGGACCCATTCTGCATCACACACTAGAACACCTTCCAGGACCCACACTGCCCACAACAGTAATTCTCACCACTCCTCGAATAAAAGGAGTAATCCATCCCAAAGAGCCCTACAGAACCAAGAACCTCGTAATAGGGGTTGCACCTATAAATACTTCGTGTCGTGCAAACCCAGAGACTTCAATGGGGAAAAAGGAGTTGTTGATTGCATGACGTGGATGGATGAAATGGATACTGTGGTGGATATTAGTGGTTGTCATAATAGGGACATTGTGAAGTTTGTCTCGCAGTCTTTCAAAGGAGAAGCCTTAGCCTGGTGGAGATCTTTGATCCAAGCCACAGGGAAAGTCCCGTTATACAACATGACATGGGAAGAGTTCATGGCACTAATCAAGGAAAATTTATGCCCTCAACACGAGGTTGAGAGAATTGAATCTGATTTCCTGGCACTGGTCATGAAAAACTTGGACTGTCAGGCCTACCTTACCACTTTCAATACTTTGTCAAGGTTGGTCCCTTACTTGGTAACTCCGGAGCCTAAACGTATAGCTCGTTTTATCGGGGGTTTGGAACCGGAGATAAAAGCAAGTGTAAAAGCTTCCAGACCAACCACTTTTCGGTCAGTAACGGACATATCGTTGTCCCTTACCTCAGATGCTGTCAGGCTGAGGTCACTGAGGAAAACTGATACGGAGAAAAGAAAGCGTGAGGATGACAACTCACGGCGTTCAGATAAGAAGCAGAAGGGAAACAATGACTCTAAGAAGGGGTCAGGATTCAAGAGAGAGGGTCAGCAGTCGGGTGAAAAACCCAAATGCAAAATCTGCAAGAGACAGCACTTTGGGAAGTGCAGGTTTGAATCCAACTCACAATCACAATCGAAACCTTTTGCTTGTGGGTTATGCAAATCCAGGGAACACAAAACCGTGGATTGCAAAAAGATAAAGGATGCGACCTGCTATGGTTGCAATGAAAAGGGGCACATCAAAAGCAATTGCCCAAAATACGCCAAGAAGCCCGAAGAGACTAGGAAGACCAATGCTAGGGTCTTCAGAATGGATGCTAAGGAAGCTGTCAAGGATGATAACGTGATAACAGGTACCTTTCTCGTAAATGATGTTTATGCGAGAGTGTTATTTGATTCAGGCGCTGATAAGTCGTTTGTAGATAATAAGTTCTGTGAATTGTTGAAACTACCTGTTAGAACTTTAAGTGTGAAGTATGAGGTGGAACTAGCAGATGGCACTTTAGAAACCGCTTCAACTTTATTAGATGGATGTTTTATATCCATTAGGAATCACTCTTTTCCTTTGTCCTTACTTCCCTTTAAGTTAGCCGGCTTTGACATAGTATTGGGTATGGACTGGTTATCGCACAACCAGGCCCAGATTGTATGCAATAAGAAGCAAGTGATGATCAAGACTCCGTCTGGTGAATCACTTACTATCCAGGGAGATACCCAGTATGGGCTACCCGAGAAAATGTCTATACTCAAGGACTCTAAGTGTTTAAAGAAAGGTTGTGTCATCTACATGGCGCAAGTGATTATAGATGAGCCGAAGCCCAAGATTGGGGATATACCCGTCGTTTCTGAATACCCTGATGTTTTTCCTGAAGAACTTCCTGGTTTGCCACCAGAGAGACAAGTGGAATTCATAATTGACATTATTCCTGGATCAGCACCGGTGGCAAGGGCGCCTTATAGGTTGGCACCAACAGAGATGAAGGAATTGAGAACGCAGCTAGATGATTTGCTAGACAAAGGTTTCATCAAACCTAGTTCGTCTCCTTGGGGAGCACCAGTTTTATTTGTCAAGAAGAAGGATGGATCGATGCGTCTGTGCATCGACTACCGTGAGCTTAATAAGGTTACCATCAAGAATAGGTATCCTTTGCCCAGAATCGACGATCTGTTCGATCAACTTCAAGGGGCGAGTTTCTTCTCAAAGATTGACTTAAGGTCAGGCTACCATCAATTGAAGGTTAGAGATGAAGACGTGCACAAAACAGCATTTAGGACTCGTTATGGCCATTACGAGTTCCTAGTGATGCCTTTCGGGCTCACTAATGCACCGGCCGCATTCATGGATCTCATGAATCGCGTTTGCAAGCCGCACCTAGATAAATTCGTCATCGTCTTCATCGACGACATTCTCATCTACTCAAAGAACTAAGCTGACCACGAGAAGCATCTTCACTGCATATTGGAACTACTTCATAAAGAAAAGCTTTATGCCAAGTTCTCGAAATGTGAATTCTGGCTTCGAGCAGTCCAATTTCTTGGGCATGTTGTTAGTGAGCATGGTATCCAAGTAGATCCTGCTAAAGTTGAAGCTGTCATGAATTGACATGAGCCAAAGACGCCTACTGAAATTCGTAGCTTCCTAGGTTTGGCAGGATACTATAGGCGATTTATAGAAAACTTTTCAAGGATTGCTGCACCCCTGACTTCGCTGACTCGTAAGAAGATTAAGTTTGACTGGGGTCCTAAGCAGCAGGAATCCTTCGATATTCTGAAACAAAAGTTGAGCAATGCTCCGGTACTGACATTGCCTGATGGAATAGAAGAGTTTGTAGTTTATTGTGATGCATCACACACCGGGATGGGATGTGTGCTTATGCAGAAAGGCAAAGTCATTGCCTATGCTTCACGTCAGTTAAAGGTGCACGAAAAGAATTACACCACCCACGACTTGGAGTTGGGTGCCGTTGTATTTGCACTAAAACTGTGGAGGCACTATTTGTATGGAATCAAATGTGTGATCTATTCTGATCACAAAAGCCTTCAACATCTGTTCAACCAGAAGGACTTGAACATGAGGCAACGTCGTTGGATGGAAACTCTGAATGATTACGATTGTGAAATAAGATACCATCCCGGCAAGGCGAATGTAGTCGCCGATGCCTTGAGTCGGAAAGAAAGGGTGAAACCCATCCGAATCAATGCCAAGAGCATGGAAATAAAGAATAATTTGATGGAAAGGTTGTTAGCTGCACAGAAGGAAGCTGTGTTGGAAGCTAACTATCCTAATGAAAAGCTAGGAGTAACTGAGGAGCAGTTATCTCTTAGTAAGGATGGAATTCTTAGATTGAATGGACGGATATGGGTTCCAATTTATGGAGGACTCCGAGATGTTATCCTCCAGGAAGCCCACAGCTCTAAATATTCTGTTCATCCTGGAGCTGATAAAATGTACCATGATCTGAGAGCAAATTATTGGTGGATAGGCTTGAAGAAGTCTGTAGCTACCTATGTAGCTAAATGCTTGACGTGTGCGCAAGTCAAGGCAGAACATCAAAAACCGTCAGGTTTGCTACAACAGCCTGAACTTCCTACTTGGAAGTGGGAAATGGTAACTATGGATTTTATCACCAAGTTACCCAAGACAAGGAAAGGAAATGACACCATCTGGGTGATAGTTGACCGACTGACTAAGTCAGCACATTTCCTACCCATTAAGGAGACCTACAGCTCCGATATGTTAGCCCAACTGTACGTTGATAAGATTGTAGCCTTACATGGCATACCTGTAGCTATTATCTCTGACCGAGATACTAGGTACACGTCTCATTTTTGGAAAAGTTTCCAACAATCTTTGGGCACACGTTTGAATTTTAGTACGGCTTACCATCCACAGACAGACGGTCAGAGTGAGCGTACTATTCAAACGTTAGAAGACATGCTTCGTGCATGTGCGATTGATTTGGGAGGTAGCTGGGATAAGAACCTACCATTAATCGAATTCTCCTACAACAATAGCTACCATACCAGCATCAAGGCTGCGCCTTTTGAGGCATTGTACGGTAGAAAGTGTAGATCGCCTGTTTGTTGGGCGGAAGTTGGAGAAGTCCAGTTATCAGGACCAGAGATCGTGTTTGAAACGACGGACAAGATTGTCCAGATTCGTAACAATCTCCAAGCTGCCCGGAATAGGCAGAAGATTTACGCCGATCCAAATCGTAAGGATTTTCACTTCGATGTAGGTGACAAAGTCCTACTTAAAGTGTCACCCTGGAAAGGAGTGATGCGATTTGGTAAGAAAGGTAAACTAAGCCCGAGATACATAGGACCTTTCGAGGTCATCGAACGTGTCGGGTCAGTTGCCTACAAGTTAAACTTACCTGAAGAGCTCAGTAGTATACACAATGTGTTTCACATCTGCAATCTGAAGAAGTGTTTCGCTGACTCCGCTGACGAATCAGTGGTTATACCCTATACAGATGTGCAGATCGATGAGAGCTTGAAATTTGTGGAAAAACCTTTGTCGATCGAAGATCGACAGGTGAGGAAGCTTCGAAGGAAGCATATACCTTTTGTAAAGGTCAAATGGGATGCCCGTAGAGGTCCCGAATTCACGTGGGAGGTTGAATCCACGATGAAAGAAAAATACCCTTACTTATTTCAGTAAATCTCGGGTCGAGATTTATTTTAAGGGGGTGAGGATGTAACACCTCGGAAATTTACGTCCTATAATGTGTTGACACGTGTCATAGGTTTGAACGTGTGAAAGAAGGTTCTTGAAGGACTAAAGTTGACAAACAGTGAAACTGTGTAAAAAGAAGGGTTCAAAGTGTCAACAATGGATAAATATACTTTGCAATAACCCTACATGATGTTTATAACCTTAAATGAATAGATCATGGATCATACGAAGCGAATTGTAAAAGAAAGTGAGAGATTACAAACTACAGGGGTTAAATGTGCCAACATGTTTAAGCTATACCTCTGAGTGACCTTTTGACAAACCCGAAGCTTTGTAACGATTAATTATGCTCACTAGAATGTACCACAAAAATTTCATGAAGTTTCGATATCGTATGAGCAAGTTGTGATAAAATTCGTGTACTAGGGTTATAAGTGTCAACGTTGAAATTTAGGGCTTTTCGGGTGATCACAAAGTTACCCGAGGACTTAACAAAGTGGGTATAAGTCCTAAAGCCCCATATGTTAAATAACAAAGCTTCACATGCAAGTTGTGTGGTGAAAACGACCTTTCGGGGGACCAAGGACCAAAATGCAATAACGAAAAAGATGTTTACAAGTTCTGATGGGCCACGCGGCCCGCCTACGAGTTAAGCAAATGCCACGCGGGCCGCCTGCGACCTGCAGATGCAGAAAAAACAGACAGCTGCCTGTTGATGCTTGTAACCGACTCAAATGCCTTTGTTTCGATATTGTGGGCTGCCTAAAATGGTTTTTAGCTAGTAGGGGACTTGTGGATGATAATGCAACACTCCTAGACTTATGTGTTGATCATCTAAGAGTGTTTGAAGTTATTTATAAAGACTACATTATGCAACATTGATCATTCATCACTCCTGAGCATTTCCAGAGCATTCAAGCAGGCTACAAGCAATCCATATCATCCATAAGACTTGTGTAAGTACCCTTGATCTTCTCTAGTTCATTCATACTTAGTTTATGGCCTAGAAATCAAACCGTCGTAACTACGGTTTGAATTTTCGATAATAAATAATCGGTCCAGAGTTTAGTCGAATCAAAGGTTGTTATAAGTTGGTATTTATATGGTTGATAAACCCCTAAAAGGGCACTCACTAATTCGGATCCTGACTAGGTCGTTTATCGAGTCAACCCTCTCCCGAAAAAGTCAACAGAATTGTTATGTTTGGTTTAATGCATGATTAGCGATGTAAATGGCGTATAGCCTATTTTATCATTCTTACCAACTGAAAATAAGTATAAAAACTTGTATACGCTTGTTTGATTCGACAAATTTCTATTTAGAACCGATTCGGAGCCGAGAGACGCAAAAGTTTGACTTTTGCGTTGACCTCAGTTCTGACCCGATTTATATAGGTTTAGACATGCCTTAAGGTTCCATTAGGACCTAGTTACTTGTGTGTATAAGCCTCTGCGTTTATACCACTCGAATCCCTAATCGTCCGATGTTTCCGTTAATCGCCTAAATATTGACCGTAATGCCCTTATGACCATCAAACGAGATTTTAGAAAATGTAAAAGTGAAAAAGTCTTTAATACTGATTATTGAACAAGTTTGCAAAATTTCACGTCAATCGGAAGTCTAGATTAGGAGTTATGCTTAATGGCGTATTTATAAACATGTTTATTAATTAAACGACGCCATTAGCGTAAAGCCTATCTAAACTCAGTTTTGACACCAAATCTTTTACCCACTGATGTTAAATAATATTTTAGGATTTTTAAAGATTTTTAATTAATTTTAGATTGATCATAAGCTTGGATTAGCGCCTTAATTCGGTTAATACCGAATTTACCCTTTTAAGCCATAAAACGAGTTTTACAAATCCAAATGGCGCCAATCCAATTGCTACTGATTTTAAATAATAATTATAGTATTTTGAGCCTGTTAAACTGACCTGGAAACTCAGAATTCTATTTTAAACCGTACGTCGCTTAAAACGGCGTTATACGCATATTATACGCGTAGTTTATGTTTAAAAACGTTTTGACACATAAGACTTAACATCAAATGTTATAACCTGTTTAAATAAACCATTTTACTGATGTAACCAGACACGGTTCACAGAAACCTAATTAAATCCTTTTATAATCTTTAAAATGACCAAAATACCCCTACGGGGCTTATTAAGAGATTAAACTCGTTTGGGGCGTCACGGGTGATATCCTACAGATATCACAACTTATTTAAGGCATCTTAACTTAGGAAACCTGTTTAGGACTCTTACGGATACCCGTTACGCTTCATGCGCGTTCGGTTCGGTTTATGTAACTAGTTTACATAAATTAGCCGAAACGGGTCAAACCTTATCGGTTTTATCTCAAAATCCAGAATGTGTATCATATACCCATATTAAGAAAGTCTTCAAACTTGTCGGGTCTAAATCACATTCTATCCGGTCTTCGCTTAATCGTGCGTACGAACCGTATCTTTAAAACTAATCGGTCTAAGCGTAAGCTTAACTAAAGACCCGTTAGGATTCTAATAGGTTATTATAAACCTTCGTTCCAGAATAGGAGAACCAGTAAAAGATACTTGCACTTGCTGATTTTGAACTATACTTGCTCAGGTAAATACTTTTAACTTATTTCCCTATACGGGCTTGGGTACGGTATATAAAATACCGCTTGGTCGGGCATTGAATATTTAATCTTATTATGGTTAAATGATTGAGATGTCTCCGTTTAATTTGTTTTGTTGCTTAAAGCTTTTGGGGGGTTAATGACCGTGTCCCGGATATCCCTGGCATCATTTTACGAAATGGCCACGACCTTAGCACTCAGGTGTAGGCGTACACCTGTCAGTGTCTCATAACTAAAGTGGTGTGTTAATTGATCTTTAACCCGGCTCGATCCGGGCTACTGAACGCATAAGAAACATGTAAATCCTGTACAAGTTTATATATTTAAATAAGTATCCCAAGTTATAAAATATTATTTGTGCCTTGTGCCTTAAATGCTTTTTCTTAAACTCTTTTCAAAATGAGTCGGTTGATTGTATTTACCAGTGTAAACTGACGTATTTTCTTAAAAGGTTAAGTGCAGGTACTACGCGAAATAGGCTGGCCTGTCTCCTAGCATCCACATTAAGTCTCGCCAGCTTGGATGTCATAACTGTTGAACATTTGTTTCCTTTTATTTGATCTACCTGTGGATATATATTCGACTATTTGTGATACTTAATATTACAATATCGTTTGGTTGAATTAAATCTATACTTTGCTTCCGCTGTGCATTTAAATATTGTGTTGTTTGACTATTATGATGCCAACCACGTCACGATACTCCCCTACCGGGCCCACCGGTAACACGTGGAAATTTGGGGTGTGACAGGAGATCTTAGAGAATCCTTACCCATTTCAGGCACATACACCCCCATACCAGGAACCCGCACCCCAGATTCCGAACCCAGTCCTAGAACCTGCACCCCCAATGAGTGCAGAAAATGTACAAGAACTTAGGACATTTGGTGAGGAAATTTTAGAAAGTAGTGAAAGGATGAGACAGGTGGGAGAGCGACTCGTCTGGAAGTACGACGAGTGCAATATGGATTTCTGGATGAATCCATATCCATAAATGTGATGGTGGAGACGGTAGTAATAATAATAATAATAATAATATAATAATAAAATATGTGTGTATGTGTATGACAAAAAACTACTACGGATGCCTACTACTAGTAGTGTAACTTTAAATTTCAGTCGGTATTGTAATTTTAATTTCAGTACTGGTTTGTAGTAGATGCATATTATATAAAAATAGAGTAAAGTCGCAATGATCGACGTTTTTGACCAAAATGCGTGTCATGTGATTGACTATATTAAATATTATTTTTTGATATTAATGCGTGGTAAATGTTTAAAATTCAGATGGACAATGAAGTGAACCAGGAAAACCAGAATGATAACCACCCGAATAACGATAATCTGGATAATGAGAATCCAAACAACAATAACAATGGAAACCAAGTGGATAATAGTGCCATCCAACACATAGTGCCACAAGGAATCATAGATGCAATGCCATTTATTATTCAAACTGTTAAAGAAGCGGATAATAAAAGTAAGCATAGCAGTAAGCGACCAACTGAACCAGAACACAGCGTAAACAATGGACCCGTACTTCAAATGCCCATTCCCAAAAGAAGAAGAACCATGCCTTATGGTTGTTCTTATAAAGAATTATGGTCCTGCAAACCAATAGAATTCTCGGGCAATGAAGGACCCATTGCAACTCTACGCTGGATAGAAAAGACTGAGGTTGTTTTAAAAATAAGCAAGTGTGCTGAAGAAGACAAGATAATGTTTGCTTCTAATTTGTCTAAGGTGGAACACTATCCTCCAGTCAAGAGGAAGTGATAGGGTATACAACATAGAATGGGAGGAATTTAAGAACATGGTAGAAAGAAAATTTTGCCCTCCCAATGAAAAGGAACAGATAGCAAATAAGTTTCTGAACCTTAGGATGACCGGGGTAGATAGTAAGGGTTATACTACTACATTCTTTGAATATGCTAGAATAGTACCAACCCTTGCATCACCTGAACCAGTGTTAATCTCCTTTTACATCTGGGGATTAATCAGGGAGATTAGGCATGTAGTCAAGGCAGCTAGACCTCAAACCATAGAAGAAGCTGTAGAACTAGCAAATACCTTGACAGATGAATTAATCCGTACTAGAGAAGAAGATCAGAGGAAAAACCTAGCTCAAAGACTTACCCAAGAATTCTGTTCTGGGAATTCCAACCATAGGAACATAGGTTCTACCTCTGCACCCTACTGCAAAGCCTGCAAGAAGAAGCATTCGGGAAAATGCTCTACTCGCTGCAATTTCTGCAAGATGCCAGGACATAAGGAAGAAGATTGCAGGAGGAAATCTAGTAATGGACTGTGCTTCAACTGTGGAGAAAAGGGTCACATCAAGATAAACTGTCCAAAATTGGCTCCAGTTGCGAACAACAAGAACACTAAAAATGCTAGAGCATTTGTTCTAACAGCATAGGAAGCCAAAATGATTCCAGACGTTATAGCCGGTACGTTTTTAGTTAATGATGTTTTTGCTAAAGTATTATTTGACTTTGGTGAAAACCAAAGTTTTATTAATACTTCATTTTGCAAACTTCTTAATCAATCATTAACTAAACTTCCACAAGAATGTCTAGTAGAGACAGCAAATGGAGAAACGATTAGGATTTCTGAAATCTTGCAGGGAGCAAGAATAGAGTTTTTAAATCAAAAATTTTTGGCAAACCTTTACCCAATGAATCTGGCAGGATTTGATATCGTATTAGGAATGGATTGGTTAATAGCCAATAAAGCCAGTATTTTATGTGATCAAAAGTCAATTCAAGTAAATTCACCAAAAGGTAAAAAGATCACAATTAAAGGAGATAAGCCCTCTAGATCCACTAAATTCATCTCTGTGATGAAAACTGCAAGCTATATAAGAAAAGGATCTTTAGTGTATTTGATTTCTATAATCACTAACACTAAAGGAAAAGAACTAAAGGATATTTCAGTTGTATCCCAGTTTTGAGATGTCTTTCCAGAAGAATTGCCAGGACTACCGCCAGATAGGGAAGTTGAATTCAGAATCCATCTACTACCAGGAACAACACCAATTGGCAAAGCACCTTACCGTTTGGCACCCGCAGAAATGCAGGAACTGAAGAAACAATTAGACGAATTGTTGGAGAAAGGATTCATACAGCCGAGCTCATCGCCATGGGGAGCACCAATTTTATTCGTCAAAAAGAAGGACGGATCAATGCGTATGTGCATTGATTACCGTGAATTGAACAAGGTCACAATTAAGAATCGGTACCCATTACCGAGAATCGATGATCTGTTCGATCAGTTGCAAGGAGCTCGATTTTTCTCTAAAATCGATTTAAGGTCAGGATATCATCAATTAAAGGTACAGGAAGAGGACATTCCTAAGACCGCATTTAGAACAAGGTATGGCCATTATAAATTTACTGTCATGCCGTTTGGTTTAACCAATGCCCCAGCCGCATTTATGGACATGATGAACCGAATATGTAAGCCATATTTGGATAAATTCATAATTGTTTTTATTGATGATATTCTCATCTATTCTAAAAGTAAGGAAGATCATGCAAAGCATTTGCATGCACTTTTAAGTCTATTAAGAAAGAAAAATCTTTATGCTAAGTTTTCAAAGTGCGAGTTTTGGCTAGAACAGGTACAGTTTCTTGGACACTTAGTCAATCATGAAGGAATTCATGTGGATCCCACAAAAATAGAGGCGATTACCGAATGGAAGACCCCTGAGTCACCAACCGAGGTTAGAAGTTTCTTAGGATTAGTAGGTTATTATAGAAGATTTATTCAAGATTTTTCTAGATTAGTCATTCCCTTAACTAAGTTAACCTGTAAATCCATTAAGTTTGAATGGGGACCAAAACAAGAAAAAACATTTAGAATTCTTAATCAAAGATTAACTAATGCACCCATACTAGCGTTACCAGAAGGAACTGAAGCTTTTGTAATCTTTTGTGACGCTTCCAAACTAGGTTAGGGATGTGTATTAATGCAACGCCAAAAGGTTATAGCTTACGCATCTAGACAACTTAAGAATCATGAAGAGAATTATTCAACCCATGATCTAGAGTTAGGAGCCATAATTTTTGCCCTTAAGATTTGGAGACATTACCTTTATGGTAGTAAGTTTACCATATTCACTGTTCATAAAAGTTTAAGGTATGTTTTCGGGCAAAAAGAGCTAAATATGAGACAAAGACGCTGGAAGGAGATTCTTAGTGATTATGATTGTAATATCCAGTATCATGCAGGAAAGGCAAATGTAGTGGCTGATGCTTTAAGTCGAAAGTATCATGAGAAGCCAAAAAGGGTACGTTCTCTTAAATTAAATCTACAAGTAGATTTAAATGATCAAAATAGAAAAGCACAAGAATCAGTAATCAAGGATGATACTGAAAAGCTAAAAGGTATGATTAAGGAATTAGAACAAGGAACAGATGGAATTTAGAGATGCCACAAGAAGATAATGTGGATACCTAAATTAGAAAACCTACGTCATCGTATATTAGAAGAAGCCCATAAGTCTAAGTATACGATGCATCCACGAAGCGATAAAATGTACCAGGATTTAAGAAAGAATTTTTGGTGGATAGGAATGAAAAAGGACATCGCAACATATGTTTCTAAATGTTTAACTTGTTCACAAGTTAAAGTTGAACATAAGAAACCCTCAGGTTTGTTACAACAGTTAGAAATTCCAGTATGGAAATGGGAATTGATAACAATGGATTTTGTTACCAAATTGCCCAAAACAAGGAAAGGAAATGATACAATCTGGGTGATTGTAGATAGGCTAACTAAGTCAGCTCATTTCCTACCAATGAAGGAAACTTTTAGTATGGAACAATTAGCTAAATTATATGTAAATGAAATAGTTTCATTACATGGAATTCCTTTATCAATTGTTTTTGACAGAGATAGTCGTTTTACCTCTCATTTTTGGGCAAGTTTCCAAAAAGCAATGGGAACCAAGTTAAATCTAAGCACAACCTATCATCCTCAAACAGACGGACAAAGTGAAAGAACAATTCAGACGATGGAGGATATGCTTAGAGCTTGTGTAATTGATTTCGGAGGTAATTGGGATGAACACTTACCTTTAATAGAATTTTCTTATAATAACAGTTATCACACAAGTATCAATGCTGCAACATTCGAAGCACTTTATGGACGAAAGTGCTGAACCCCAGTCTGTTGGGCAGAAATTAGGGAAAAGCAACTATCTAGACCTGAGATAGTACAGGAGACAACCGACAAGATCATTCAAGTCAAGGAACGACTGAAAGCAACACGTGATCGACAAAAGAGCTATGCTGACAACAGACGGAAGTCGTTGGAATTTCAGGCAGGAGACAAAGTGTTATTGAAAGTCTCTCCTTGGAAAGGAGTGGTAAGATTCATCAAAAGGGGAAAGCTAAGTCCCATGTATATTGGACCTTTTGAGATTATTAGAAGAATAGGACCTGTAGCCTATCAGCTACAACTGCCAGAGGAAATGGTAGGAATACATGATGTATTTCATGTATCTAATCTCAAGAAATGCTTAGCTGATGAATCACTCGTGGTACCTCTAAAGGATATAGAGGTAAATGAACAACTCAAATTTGTAGAAAGGCATCTACAGATTGAAGACATGAAAGTCAAGAACCTCAAGCACAAGAGATTAGTTCTGGTCAAAGTGAAGTGGAACACCAAAAGAGGACCTGAGTATACATGGGAGCTTGAATCAGAAATGCAAAGAAAATATCCACACCTGTTCCAGTAGACCTCGAGGACGAGCTCTAAAACAAGGTGAGGATGATATAACAACCCTAAAATAAACCAACACCCTCGAAATATTTTCGACACCCTAAAAATATTTAAAATATCCCAATATGTCCTAAAATACCCCCATACGTAAAACGAACCCCGAATACCTTAAATTTTATTAAAATAAATTAAAAACGAAAATAAATGGTCCCTGGCGGGCCGCGACAGACTCTGCCTGAGTCTACGCGGGCCGCGACCGAGGTACTGGTGGCGAAACCCGGGAGTGCCACATGGCACAACACCCGGCGGAGCTATACCGGTGACTGCACAAGCCTACGCCCTAGCCACCTATGTCGCGGGCCGCGAAAGAAGCAGCTATGGCTGTCGCGGGCCGCGAGGAAGTCTAATGGCAGCCCTATAAATTGCGTTGCTCGGCTTCAGTCGAAATTCATCCCAAATCTTTCTTTCTCTCTCAATTTTCACATAGTAGGCGCTATACTCGGGTATTATACCCCCCTTAAATAACGAAGTTCTGCTCCGTTGTAAGTATTATAACCCCTGGATACATATTAGATACGCTGCCCGATTGATCTAGGGTTCCGTAACGGCTGTCGTGGTTCTGCCCGACGTAGTCGTTGGAATGCCGTCTCGGGGAGGGTATTACTAATGTTAAAATGGGATATTATACTAACACGTGTGCATTTGTGTAAATTATAGATTGTCACCAGGAAACCCTAAAGGATAATCTAAGACAGCAATGTGAGTAATCTCCTTTTTGTAAATTGTTTTTACAAAACCTCACATGATTAATTATATATTAAACAATTATTGAGTATTTGTAAGGATACAATTATCGTCGGTATGTTGGGGTTTTGTATACAAAATTTGTTATTGCCTTGCGAGGGGTAACATTTCCACAAGTCAGGTTGACAGTACCGTGGGTGATAATTGATATGACTTGGAAACAAATATAATTGCGAGACCGCCCTCAATACTGTACAATGGTTTTAATTTAAACTTGATTAAACTGGGATTCACTCACCAGTATTTTCCACTGACAAAATGTTTTTAAACGCGTTTCAGGTAACAAAATGTGATAGCCAAATAGAAGCCAGCTGGACAGCACTGAAGGCTTGGGAAAGTGGCAATAAAGTTACCTAAAATAAATAGATGTTTTTATTAAATAAAAATAGGATTTATCCCTATGAAAATGTGTGTACTTGAAACTTGGGTTCTTCCCATGTATTTAATATAATGAAAGCGTGGTATTTTACTCTGATAAATAATTTCCTAACTACGGTCCTGATGAAATTTCCACTGCCAAAATTGATAAAATACAGATACCACCGAAACTGCCCGCGGCCGCCCATTCCCGGGTTGTTAATGGATCGGGGGTTGCGACAAAAAGCAAACCATTCGGCCCAATCCACCGTCATACATTTAGATCTATTTCTAATCCAAAGATAGGAAAGCGATTTGATATCCCCCAATGATTTTGTATATCTTGATTGGTTCAAATAGTCTTTTGTTGGGGGCACGCCAAACACACCAATAGGCTACCATCATAATAGGTTGAATCATCTTACACCTTCGGCCCTGGTTTGAAAGCTGCTTGTGGATCTTAAGTCAAGGGTGGAGAGGGCAAAGATCGGTTGACACCTGAGCCCGTGATCAACTGTTTCATTGGACGAGTTACATAGACAACAAATATTCGAGCCCGTGATCACTATCATTCTTATTAAGTTGTCGTTAGTCGGCATGCTATTTTGAAGAATTCTCCAACTAAATGTGTTAATTTTAATCGGGGTCCAAGCATTCCACTGTAGAATCTTGTTGTCTTGGGGTTGAACAGGACATTAAATAAGCTTTTTTATTGAGGAAGTGGAGAACAAACCTAAGGTGTAGCCAAGCCACAACCATTTGTCGACCCACATTTACTTCTAAACAACTAGATCTTGGAAGAAAGATCCAGTAGCTCCGCATTGGCCTCCTCACCCTGTTGCACTCGTTTCCAACTCCAAGTGGGTTTAATACCATTGTCTTTAAAGATGCACCTTTCAACAACCATATAGTCTTTCTTAGATTCCCTCGCAAATAACTGATGGTAAAGGATCTTTAGGGGCTTATCGACAAGTCAAACATAGTTACCCGATGTTAGGACATATTAGGACACGTTTGAAGCTTTGTTATATCACTTGATTCAAGGATACTTTGCAATCCCAAGTGAGTACATAGCTCCCTTCTTTTATGCTTTCAATTGTTTTGGGGTGACTCATATGTGCTAAATGTTTTTCAAGTTTTCAAAACAAAGACCATGGTTTATATAAAACACGACGATTTCAATAATGTGAACGAACTTGTTGGTGCGTTAATTCATAACACGAATGACATTCATTAGCTTTGATCAAGCCGACCAGTAGTATGCTATGGTACCATAGGACTGACAATCCCGTTATCGGGCTATCCACTGGATTTGGTGGATAGTTTGGGGTAAAGACATAATCTATTTCTGATTAACAAATCATGTGTTGATTTGTTAGTCTTGTTAAAGAGACCTTCCAGGGTCTATTAAAGAAACCCCATGGGTGGTATAGTCGAGTCACACAGGTTTGAATGTGTTCCTTAAAGAACGACCAAAAGTTTTCACAATTAAAACACGGACGATTGACGATCGGTTTATAACACGGACGAATGACGAATGGTTTATAACATGGACGAATGACGATTGGTTTTATGACACGAACAATTGATAACACATACGATTTGAACGATTGGTTTAAAACAAGGACATATGGTTTTTGAACAATGTCATGCAATGATTTTCACCTAAAGATATAAACCATACAAAGTATTCTTTCAAAGACGATTTACTACTCGGTTTTACAAAACAACTGTTTTTGTTCAAGATTCATGGCTACAAGGTTTTGTTTTACTTATATCAACTTGTAAAGTTGATAAAAACATATTGCAATATCAGACACTTTTTGATTTCAAGATTTATACTCGTCGAATCTCGAAGTTGGACGAGGTATTGCATTATGAATTCAAAGCATGAATTTGACATACAAAACCTATGTACTCGCCAACTTTTTATGCTAACTGTTTTTCACATATGTTTAAGGTTCTATTATGTGACGATTGTTGATTGCATGCTACACATAGGTTGGACTCGTGCCTTAGCGACTTTAAAACTTGAAAGACAATTGTTTGTACTTATTTGATTTGTTTTAAAACAATGAATCTATTAATGGAATAAAACAAAACTTCAAATACCATATGTTGTGAAACAATGATTCTATGACATGACTCCCCGACGTTTCCGCCGCGGTTTGTTGTATTACGCGGTCGGGGTGGTACATTTAGGTCAGTCAAAAGATTAAAAAGGAAACGCAGGTACAAGTTGTGTTTTTCTGCAGAAATTGTAGTATGTTACGGAAGTTATAACTTGGTAAATGGTTAGAGTTTATACTTGAAATTTTTACAGTAGATAGTACTAGGAGGTTACAAAAGTCTCCAACTGAAATTTCGTCAATCGAATCGACGAAGATTTTTCTATAAAATAAGTCGTAAACTGTCGACAGAATGTGACGAAATTACCCTTTAGGTGCTAAATGATTTTTGATGATTTTTCTGTGAACATTTAGACTTTGAGAAAATTACACAAACCTTTTCGGACCTAATGACACCTCTCATAAATTATTTATATTTTTCTAGTCCGTTTACTATTTTAAACAAAAATCACGAAAACAGCTCAACAACGGACGCTGAGCTGAAACACGCTGAAACTTGATGTTAATGTTTATAAATGCATTTGTTTGTTGTTACGAAGTGTTAATTGTTATGTGATATCTAAGCGAAAATCATTGGACGTGTTACATGTTATGAGTTGTACACATGCACATAACCACACGGACGTATAACTAAGTGTCAACGTGTATGCATATTATGTGGTAGTATACTTGTAGAATTAATGTGAGTTGTGTGGATAGTAACTAACGATAAAACGGTAACCATATCAGGACGTGGTTGACCACACTTAACTTTAGTCACTAAAATCTAGCCGGGCAAATCTAAGGTAAGTTCACGACTTTACTAAAAGCATGCATCCCTGGCTTGGGACTACACTTTTATTCCTGGATGGAATATGATAACTTAAATACTTTAGTTTAATTTCATGTCTATAGTGGACTAAATGGAACATCTATCTTGAAAGTCCCTACTCTTTATACTGATCAGTTGTCGGGTTGGCAAACGTGGTATTAGTTGATAGCGCTATTAGGTTTGACAAACCTCACACCGTGCAGGGAGCCAGGCGTGAACTTTTGACCTTTACTTTGCATCAATGCCGATAGACATTGATGTGGGGCACAAAAACATACACAGTCAGTATTACAAGTTTAGTTGCTTAAGAGTGGGTTAGCTATCCATGACATGCCTTTATAACTTTTGTATTTAAACTTACTTTTCGTTGACTAAAACTGTGAACTCGCCAACTTTTTGTTGATACACTTTAGCATGCTTTGCAGGACATTAGATACGGCGCACATGGGAACTTGCAGCTTTGAGAGTGTCATGGTTGTTATTAAACTATTTTTCATTATACATGCTAAACAACTGTAGGTTTTTGTTTATGTCTGGAATTTTATACTTTAGCTTCCGCTGTTAAAGTTAAATTACATTTTCTACATGATTAGTAGTTTGATCCTGGTATATCACGCGCCTTGCAATAAACCCCACATGTGAAATTTGAAGGTGTGACAATCATCCCTTCATCAAAAATTTAGATGGCTTGGATCAGTTCTCACCGATTTTACAATTAGCACGGTTTAGGGTGATAGGGGCACTCCCCTCTTAGGGGAGTCCCCTCTCTTACGCACACCCAATCAGGTTATGCCACGTCAACTCCCCTATTAAACTCTACCCTCGCACTCCCCTCTTAGGGGAATTGTTTTTTTATTCAAAAAAAAAAAAGGAAAAATGTTGATTGGTTGAAAATGAGGGTGGCCCACCATCTCCTCTCTCCTTCATTGCGGTGAACAAGCCCCGACCCAACTCGTCGATTTCGGTCCCCGCCTTGATGGCGCCGGTGTTCCCGAGCGGGGACTTGGGTCACCGCACCCACTCCCCGCGAGTGCCCCGATCACCCTTATACCTGGTCTCAACTTTCTGATATAAATCTCCACTAATTAAGGTTGGTTAACAATTAACGGAATCCTTAATTTAATGAAACACATTTATCAACACACAAATATCCCCAATTTATTATTCAAGAATCCCTCAACTTGCAAAGCATTTGTTTGTTTTGCAATAAAAAAATCACAACTTTTAGACTCTTCCTCGTTTGTCTGCCGACTGGCTTCAAATTCTTTTTCTTCATCCACAACAAAATCCAAACCCAAGTCATAGTCCATTACGGTCATCCCCAAGTTTTCATCACCAAAATCCCAATTCAAAATCCACCATGATCCACCCTCTATGATCCTTTAATTCCCTAAAAGGAACAGAATAACAGATAACCAGAGGAGAAAATGGAGAGCATAATACCCACGTGGCAACTGTCGTTTTTGTTAGGGGTTTTCACATGGATCGTTGCTTCTTCAATGTTTAATGTCACCCACAAAGTTCGATCCTTTGTTCAACCGTGGGTCTCTCGTCGTGTGATCTCCGGTACTCCGACTATTCTCCAGATCCAGGTTGTTTTTCCAATAATTTAATGTTTGAATGTTTGATTTTGCATAGACCCATGTGATTTAACTTGTTGGTTTGTGATTTTTGATTGTTTTTGTGTTGAATTTTGTTTATTTTTAGATTGGGAATTCCAGCATTGTATGGATATATGATAAATTTGATTGTTATGTGTGTTGGGTTTGTTGCATAAATGTGAATAATTTTAGACATATTTATGTGATTAATCCTGTGAATTGTTTTGTATTCTGTTGTGAATTCCTCTGGGTTGAGCCATGGGTTTTACCGCAATGGGCCTTCGGGTGGTGAATTTCCTCTAGAATGGTGGCGGCGGGCTGGGTCACCCACGCCGTTTGCGGGCGTGAGTGGCCTTTTGCCATTGGGTTTATCCGGGGTGATCGGGCTTTTCTTGGTCGTTCAGAAAAAAAAAATTGTTGGGTGTCATTAATATATAATTAAGTTACTTGTTATTGGTATCATGTGGTGGCGTTGACAGCCGAAAGACACAAGGGTACATGCACTAATAGGCCTTTGTCCCGATTGTTGAGTGTTATGTGCCTTATGTCCAAGGCTTGATGCAAAACTACTATCGAGCCGGGGGTCTCACTGGAAGCAACCTCTCTGTTCCGACGTGGTACAGTCGTAGAGTTAAGGTTGTCTACATCTTACCCTCCTCAGACCCGACCTTAGCTTTGCTATTGGTGGAATTTATTGAGTATGATGATGTTGATGACTTGTTATTGGTCTTGAATGATTGGTTTTGACTTATGTTTGATTCTGCATAAACCCATGTGATTTATCTGTTTGTTTGTGATTTCTGCTGGTTTTTATGTTATTTTTAGATCCCATTGTATGGATATTTATAAATTCTTGTTATTGTTGTTGCCTTGTTGAGTGTTATTAATATAATTTAATTTGCTTGTTATTGGTGTTGAATGGTTAACTTTGACTTAAATCTTTTCTTGAATTTTTGCAGAAATACCAGCATGGTTTTTGGGATGCTTTCTTCTCTGGGTTATCTTGTGTTGTATCTGTGCCTTTTTATACTGGTTTTCTTCCCTTGCTATTTTGGGTAAATTCACATTCTATCTATGAAAAGTAATGGTAGGGTGGGGCGGGTGGATCGGGGCGTTTGATAATTTCGAAAGTGATGAATATTTCAGACCGTTTTATTTGAAAAATTATTTCCATAGTACCAACACAGTCGTGAAATTCAAAAAGAAAGATTATTGTAGTTCTTTTCATTACTTTTGTTCTCTCTTTGAATGGGTATCAAAGCTCATGTATTTCAAATGCTACTTATTCGGTCTTGAAAATGCTTATATGGGACCTTTAACCTCTTTAAAGGCCACGTGCCAGCACAAGCTGTGTTTTACCTAATCCCATTGGTTAGCAAGTATTGGTGGGGTTCCGTGAGTTTTTTGGTAACAGGTTCTCACGGTTACCCAAAACGAAAAGCTTTGTAAGCTTAAATATTTCGGCTTCTATAGTAAATTTTTCAAAGCTTCCAAATTCTGCTTAATATTCACATTTCAAATAAAGTTCAGATTTTTTGCTTAAATAAGAGTCCTTTTGTTTCTAGTATCTATTAAATGGTGTTAGTTCTATGCTGTAGAGTGGACACGGGAAATTGGCGAGGCAAATGACACTTTTGATGGCATTTTGTGATTATACCGGGAATTGTATAAAGGTATAATTCCAATTTAGCCCTTAGTTTTGTCGTATTTTGGAATTTATGTTATCGACAATCACTAAATTTGCATGTGTTGTGTAGGACGTGGTGTCTGCCCCTAGACCCAAATCACCACCCGTTAGAATATTAACCGCCACCAAAGATGAGAAAGAAAATGCATTGGAATATGGATTACCGTCTTCTCACACACTTAATACTATTTGTTTATCCGGGTACGATAACAGTTTTCAATATTGTATCACGTGTCGTTTTGTTATTTACGTATGAAATCTTGATGATTTATGAATTCAGGTATACCGTATACCCATAATCTCAAGGTTTTTTTTTATTTCGGGAATTTCAGATACCTCTTGCACTATATCTTTTCATGTCATGAAAACACTAATGCATCATATCAAGTAGCAGCATTTACATTTGCTTGCTTGTTTGTAGGCCTTATTGGCCTTGGTAAGTTAACTAAGTTTCAATCTTGTTTTCGTCTTCAAATATTTTTTTCTCTACTTTTATCAATAATTCATCGTTAATTTTCTTTTTAATTCTTCTTAATAGGAAGAATATATCTTGGCATGCATAGTTTGATTGACATCTTCGGTGGTCTCGTTCTTGGATTGATGATTCTTGCATTTTGGCTTCAAGTTCATGAATACGTCGACAATTTTGTAATTTTAGGAAAAAATGGTATGGTTTCTTTTAAACGAGCCGCTTATTTTGCCACCCTTACTTTCTTGTACTTGATATACTTGTTATTTCTGCTGTTGAAGGGTAATTTAAATATTTATCTATACGCACACGCTTGTATAGATAAGTTACATGTCCAGTCAAACATAGTAATTCTACTTGCTTCCTTCATCAATATACTCTTTTAATTGGGATTTATTCTCATTTTCTCGAAATAAATGCACCGTTTGGTAAATAACTCTATTAACGGTGTGGGAATTGATTATATTTTTCCAATGCCTCTCAGAATCACAAAATAAAGGAATCTTGTACACCTAAATTAATGTTGTCAGCATGTTACAGTGATGAGAGTTTCACTCAAATAGTCAAATTTAGTTCATTTTTAGCTTAACAAATTCTACAGAATGAATCATAATGCTTTAATGTTTATTGCAGTTACATCCTTTTGGATTGCACTTAGCTTCTTGTCACTCTTTGTGTACCCGACACCTCATCATCCAACTCCAAGTTTCGAGTTTCATACGGCTTTTACTGGCGTCACATTGGGAATTGTAAGAATAGATAACTCTTTTATGTAAATCTGTTGCGCGAAAATGACAACCTTTTCTTTTGAGATACCCCTGAAAAACTTAAAATTTCCCAATTTTTTTGGAAAACCCGTTGTGTCTCACTATTCACTTAATCTACTAACACGTGCCATGTGGCAGCCTTAACTTTTTTTTTACTTTACATCTTCGTTTACACCCATGCACTATAATAAAGTTCTCATACAGCAACTCATGCACTATAATAAAGTTCTCATACAACCATGGCTTAAACTTCAATAAAGTTAACTTTTTTCCTTCTTTGACGACCACACCGAGTGCCAGTACTGTACTGTACTTATACCATCACAACGCGTGGGGTACAATACTAAAGTTATCACACAGTCCCTAAACTTAAATAAAGTTACTTTTTTTTTCTTCTTTTACAACTATACCGAGTGTCTGTACTGTACTAATACCACCGCGACGCGCATGGTAAAATACCAGTTTCTATTATTTTGAAAGTTTATTTTAAAATAAAGGATGTATTAATCAGTTTTGGATAATCAGCTTAATACCAGCTACAAAGCTGATTATTACACTTAATTATCTAATTCTAATTATTCACATAATCATCTTCTAAAATCTAAAATGCACAATCCAAACAATCCTTATCTTTTTATACTACAAATCCAAATTTTATAGTTTCATGATAATATTGTGCATTCATGTCTCCGAATAACGATTATGCTACTTTCAGGTGACAGGTGTCCAACAGACTTACCATCAATTCCACCACGAAAACGTGCCACGTGTATTCACACACAACCTCGGAATCCCCGCCTTTGCTGGCAGAACCCTAATTGGCATCCCCACCATCCTGCTAGTCAAATTCTGCAGCAAAGCTTTAGCAAAATGGATTCTACCAATTACCGCAAGTGCGCTGGGCATCCCAGTAAGATCATCCGGCTATGTCACGGCTTTGACCGGTCCTTTGGGGGTCAAAAAGTCAAATGAAGTCAAACAGTCAGGCGGGTATCTCCAAAAGATGTTTTTCAGTAGGCAGGAATCATTCGATGTTGATACTGGCATCCGGTTGTTGCAGTATGCTGGTCTTGCTTGGTCGGTGGTTGATCTTGTTCCGTCTTTGTTTTCGCAGTTCAATTTGTGATATATGAATATATGATCATTTGTTGAGGGTTTTGAGATATATTATGTGTATAAAATGTGTAGTAGGACTAGTTAACTTTCTTTTGGTAGATATATTTGATCATTCTAAGTCTATATTTCATGTAGTATAAGTGCTTGTACTCTAAAACAATCAAGTTTTCCAAGTTTTAGATCATCGGTAATTTGGGTCCGTTTGGTTGAATCGTGATCTGTTTGGGTCGTGTACTCGTTTGTTTATCGTTTATCGTTTAATGAGTTTGATTTACCTTTTACGTGACGAATCTAAGATGATTATGTCAATTGGTGAGTTGCATCAACTATTTTAGTTTGATTTGTACTTTTCTTTTCCTTTTCTGACTTTTCTTTGCAGTTAGCACCAGACATGTGTCAAAGAATCTGATACAGCTTCTATTGAACTTTTCAAATAAGATATTTCTATACTTTAGTTATACCTAGACGAGTTAAGCTTTAGTGGAACTTGAACCTAAATTGAAGATCATTTAATAAACAAATATAAGTTTGAGTTTGATATATAGATCTAAATCGAACCTCCCTTAATAAACAAAGTTAAGTTCGAGTTTGATATATTGAGTTTAGCTAGACTTGTGAGCTTAGATAAGCATCTTATTTATCATTATATAAGTTTGAGTTTGATATATAGATCTAAATCGAACCTCCCTTAACATGGGGCCGCTAAAATGAAAACCACATCCAGTTGTGAGAATCGAGATAACCACTTTCTAACTATTAGATCTTCAAGATGGATGGCTGAGATTAAAAGTAGTTAAAAATAATATTAAATATTTTTTTGTCTTATTATATTTTTAATATTTTAATCCAAAAGGGCAGTTTAGTAAATTTACTATTTTTTGTCTTTTTGCCTTTATTACTTTTTATTACTTTTTTGTATTATTATATTAGAGGTTTTTTAAACAGATTTTTTTTTTATTAAAAACCATTTTAAATTCAGATTTTTTTAAAACCATTTTTAAACAGATTTTTTTTATTAAAAACCACTTTAGGACTAGTTAACTTTTTTTTTTTGCATCATCACCGCCCAAATCCAACACATCAAACCCACATAGTTCACTGTTCAATCTTCCAAAAAAAGACACCCAAATCCTTCGAATCCATACCAAACAAAAAACACCAACAAACTGGTTAAGAATCAACAAAAAACACAGAAAAATAGACAATCCCCACCAACAAACTGGTTAAGAATCAACAAAAAACACAGACAATCCCCACCAAACAAACTGGTTAAGAATCAGAAAACATAGACAATCCCCACCAAAACAAATTGGTTAAGAATCAAAAATTGAACCGTGGTCGCCTCAAAAAACACAGACAATCCCCAAACATTATCATCTTCGTCCTCAAACATCGTTATCATCATCATTTTACCCACCTGAAAAACAACACCCCCTCTTAGGAGTCACTCGGATCCGACTGATGTAAGAAAAAAAAAACAAAAAAGTGAAGAAAAGAGGGGTGAAGGAAGTTTACTAGGGTTCCATTGTCGTCGACCGTCTGCCGCCGGCCCCTTCTTCCTCTCCGGTTCTCTCCCTCCTTCCCGTTCTCTCCTCCCTCGATCTCTCTCTCTCTTCAGCTTCTTTCTCTGCCACTTATAACCACGCCGTAGCCACCAGGGGGTGTGGGTGACGGTAAAAAGCGACGCTGGAGCGCCGGTATTCGCCGGTAACCGGCTTCGATCACATGTAATCGGACAAGAGAGAGACAGAGTGTGTTGGAGAGAGAGTGGTTACGGTGTCTGAGTGTGAGAAAGGTAGAAGGAGTTCCAGGCGGGGGGTGTGGGTGACGACAAAAAGCAACGCTGGAGCGCCAGTAACCGGATCCGATCACCTGTAATCGGACAAGAGAGAGACAGAGTGTGTTGGAGAAAAATGAAGGATCTTTGAAATGGAGAAAGTGATATATGAGAGATGAGAGATATTGAAAAAGTCGTGATTTAAATGAAGAGAGATAGGTAGATTGGACATTTGAAGGAAATAACCAAATTACCCCTTACTCTGATTGGTTGAGAGTGATTCTCGCGGTTCTCGTAACTGGGGATGTTTCTATTTTAGCGGCTCCCTATATAACATTATGTTAAAAGTAACTAAGGTAGTGTTTTGTATGCAGGAATGAGAGGTGGAATGGAATGGATGATTACGAGGGAATGAAGAAAAGGGTGTTTGGTTGGTCAATGGAATGGAATCACCCGTTCCAAAAGGCATTTTATTCTCTCAAAATCATTCCTTCCACCCCCATGTTTTTTTTCCATTCCATCCCCTCTGCACCATTCATCAACAACACCACAACCCACCACCTTTGCCACAACCCACCACCACCCGCCACCGACGCCATCACCGCCACCCGCCACCACCTCACCACGACAACTACCGCCGCCGCCGCCACCCACTCGCCACCGTTATCACTCACAGCTGCGACCAACCGCCAACGCCACCTGCCGTCGCCGCCCACCACCATCGTCGACGCCACCACCAACCGCCGCCGCCACCTCTGCTGCCAGCCACCACCAACGGCCACCTTGCCGCCACCACCAACGGCCGCCTTGCCGCCACCACCACTCGTCGTCACCGTCGCACCGCCACTCGCCGCCACCACCACCACCCATCGCCGCCGCCGACACCCACCACCGCCACCTATAACCACCCACAATCACTACCACCACCACCACTCTGTGACAACTGGCACCAAACCGGTAATTTCCGTACACTTTAATCATTATTTAATGACTGCAATTATTTGCTTAATTGTCAGCAATGTCTGAACACATGATTAAACAAGTGAATTCATGCACGTTGTATTCTACAAAATATTGCTTTATGCATAAACGAGAGCGTTGCGTCAAAAATAATAGTAAACTCACCGGTAAGACACACTGTGTCAACAGAACTGCAGAAAGCAGTCAGACAATAAAATTGGAGCCTAGGTGTAGGTCCGACAGCAAGAATGCATTAAAACCCAAGAGTACATACAAGGGTTTAATATATATGCAATACGAAAGCAAAAATAAGCACTAAAAAGCACCCGAAACGCACTTTAAGTGCAGAATTTATATAATTCAGCAATAATTCAGCAATAATTCAGCATTTAAACATATGAATATTTTGCAGAAATTTCGTTTTATTATCCAGAATATTTCCCTAAGTGTTGGGAATTGAAAGAGTACAAGAAAGGTACTTAAAAGACACTAAAAAGTATAATTTAGCACTTTAACGAATAGGTATCTAACCGAACAACCGGACAATACCCGGAACACCAAAATAATGCTAGAAGCATTGTTTTTATTTTTCTAAGCTAGTTAGGGTCCCCGTACACCCTAACACACTATATATTATATAATACACTTAACATTAAAATTAACATTTATCATGTAACTAAATCATGTAACTTGGAGTTGGAATGTAACTAGAACCCCCCCCCCCCCATCTAAGGGCCGGTTATGTGGGAGCCCCATGTGAGGATTTTGTATTGATATTTTAGTGGATCTTGTCTCCCCATTCCTAACACATTACACATTGGGCCTTGACATGTTGGAGGATTATAAATTAATACACAAGTTCATGCCCCTTCATTCTCACTCATCATCAACCTCACAAAACCTTCTCTCCTTCCCTCCATTGCTCACGGCTCCAACCCCCACAACCACACATCCATTTCAAGCTTCATATCATCCATTCCAAGGTGATATTAAGGTGTAAGAAGGTCAATAACGAAGCTCGGTGCAAGTGGATCTTGAAGGACCTTCACCATTTGCTTTTATCCACTACATTTACCCTCTTGAACTTCCCTAGCCTTGTGCTAGTAGTAAGTGCTTAAACACTTCATCTTGTTCTTATTTTTAGTGGTTAATAGATGATTGAATGGTAAAATATGAAGAAACTTTAAAGAATATGAACAAGTCTTGAACATAATGGATAAAGAATGGATAAAGGGAAAATGTGTGTGTAAATCTTGTAGATCTTGTATGATTATGAATATTTGATGATGTTGGTTAGTAAAAGTTGGATGGATCATCATCTACGCATACTAGATCATGTTCAAGAACATGAACTAGTAGGATGTTAAGTGTTAGAAATATAAAAGATGATGAAATCATCCACCATGAACTTGGAACTTGTGTAAACATAATTTTCCTTGTAAAATAAGACTCTAAACATGTAGATCTAAAGATCTACAAGTGGTCTTTCGAAAGAACCAAGTAAAATGTACAAGTCTTGTTTTAAACCCGAACCTTACATAAACAAAAATCATTTTTGGTAAGTAAACAAGTGTGTAAACACTTGTGTAGAAAGAAAATTCCACAAAGAAATACTTTTGAAATTCATGACTAGAAGTTGTGAAAATACATACTCTTTAAAAATAAAGTTTTTAAGAAATTAAACTTATTTTTAAAGATAACAAGACTTACTAAATGTGCTAGTAAGTTACTACACATTTTTGTAAATATTCAAGTTCATGAAATGGAGAAATTAGTGATTATTGTTGATGATTATTGTTGATAATTGTTAATGATGATTGTTGACGATTTAAAAGAAAATAAACACATGTTTTGAAAACATGGGAAACCTCCATTTTTAGGGGAAACTCTGTCAAAATTTTTATAAATTTTGACACTTAGAAAAATATAAGTTTTTGAGAAACTTAGTCCCTAAAAATGTATTTAAGGGTATTACCAAGGTTTCCTTAATTTTT
This sequence comes from Helianthus tuberosus, assembly GCA_030545235.1. Classification (NCBI taxonomy): domain Eukaryota; kingdom Viridiplantae; phylum Streptophyta; class Magnoliopsida; order Asterales; family Asteraceae; genus Helianthus; species Helianthus tuberosus. The sequence goes on along the minus strand of CM060351.1, from coordinate 32,180,323 downwards.
GGTGATAAGAAATGAGGATTTCTTCAAGAATGAAAATGGATATAATTATGTATATTTTTGAGAGAAAAATATATATTATTTTATCACCAACTTTTGTGCTAAGTGTGTATAGTATGTGTTATACGTGCTAGTGTATTAAGACTTAAAAATACACAAAATACTCATGAGAAGTATAAAAATAAAAATACACATACAACATACAAGATACATAATTCGGGTGCAAAGTGCAAAACACAAAAGACTTATATTTATTTTAGAGAAAATAATATAAGTAAGATACGTAGTTAAAAATATAGAATATTTTTAACACAAGAATATATACAAAAGAGAGTGACTGTACTTGTGCGACGCAAGTCTAGTGACTAACGTTAAGAAAACGCGTATAGGGTACGACGTTAATTAAGCAAATCCGGTGAAGTTTACGACGCAAGGAACGCAAAGTTGTGAGTTCATGCTCCCCCTTTTCTCTTTAACTGTTTTCAGTTTTTATAACTTCGGGGGTGAAATACATGTACAAAAGTACAATATTTATAAATGGTATGATATAAATACAAGAAGTACACTTGGTGAGAACGAGAACCAAGTGTGACAAAATATAAGATAATAAGAAACGCACTTGGTGAGGACGAGAACCAAGTTGGATGCGTTATGAGAAATGATAAAAAGAAACGCGCTTGGTGAGGACGAGAACCAAGTTGGATGCGTTATGAGAAATGATAAAAAGAAACGCGCTTGGTGAGGACGAGAACCAAGTTGGATGCGTTATGAGAAATGATAAAAAGAAACGCGCTTGGTGAGGACGAGAACCAAGTAGGATGCGTTACGAGAAATAGTGTCACGAATAGGGTACAGAAGCACCATTAATCAACAATATACTTAGACCGCAGAACAAAAGGTTAGATCTAACGGGTGCCTGGCAGCCACACTCTCGGTGAGGGCGAGAATCGAGTAGTGCTTTTGTGTCTCAGAATATACCAATTAAATGCCTTAGGTTTGGTGACTTCCTATGTCGTGTCACATGTTAATGGCTTTGCAACCCATTAACAATCCTGATACTTACAGGAATACTTCATTTACATAAAAGTCATATCATATTAAAAATTGATGAATACTTGAGTACGTGGGGTACTCAAGAAAAGATTGAATTATACTTGAGTACGTGGGGTACTCAAGAAAAGATTGAATTATACTTGAAATACGTGGGGTACTCAAGAAAAGATTGAATTATACTTGAAGTACGTGGGGTACTCAAGAAAAGATTGAATTATACATGAGTACGTGGTGTACACATGAAACTGAATTTATATATGAAAACTTGATTTATTCACAAACTATGTTTTCATACAAAGTATACAAACGTGAAATACAAAACTGCATGAATTCACACCAACATTATGTTGACGTTTTTCCAAAACTCACATGTATTTCAGGTAACTAGGATGGATGTGCGCGCGGTCTCGCTTATGCTTGTGGATGTCGCTTATGTTATCTTTAAATAAAGTTTTAAACTTTTTAAGACAATGTTTTATGCGACTTAGCGATGTAAACGCTAAACTTATGTTTTCAAATTATGGTATTTGATGTTTTTACGAGCATATAGCATGTTTACCTTTCGTATGCAATGAGAACCTTTCATGATCACACCTCGTGCTTCCGCCGCAGAAAGGGGTGTGACAGATTGGTATCAGAGTTGCGATTGTAGTGAACCAGGATTCCTTCTCGAGTCTAGTCTACAATCTCTAGGATCCATTCACGAAAACAATTTTCAAAGATTTTTCATTGCATAAAACGTCCCGCGACATCCACTACCTGAAACTGTCTACAAGAGTCTAGAAAAGACACTACGAGACTTAGGGTGCACATGAGTAGCACTTGTCTTTAATTGAGAAACTACTTGCAATTATGTGTGATAATTAGCATATACTAGAAGTAGAATGTCACAAGTATACGTGACTTTACCTAAAAGCGATGGCCCATCTGAAGGAAGAGATACGAGGATGAAACGAACTGTGCGGACTGTGCAAGGAGTTACGTAATTATGGATGCATACATAATTATGGAATTCAGTGCACAAAAATCACAGCAAGTCTTGTCACGTATAGATTCCCTCAGTGCAAGCCTACTAAGTACTCTGCTAGAGTAATAATTGTTTGATGTCACTTATGTGGTATATATACCTGTGAATATATATGATACTACTGGCTAGTGTGACGATATCAAACAAATGATTAACCCTGTTGAGTTATGTCCTGTCAGAACATGGCACCCAGGAAAGCTGTGAATGCTCGCAATGATGATCAACCTCCTCCTCCCCCACTGCCAAGAACGGCTGAAGAGCTGAACGCTCTACTGGAAGAAAGGATCTCCGCTGCTATCGCCAATACGAGGCGAACCGTACTCAAGACAGTGGTGGCCCAAGCAACGCTAGACGTAATGGGAACGAAGATTCATCTGGAGGCAATGCAGCTCAAGGTAACCTCAGACGTTTTGCTAAGCATGAAGAAATTTATGAACGGTCCTTGTTTCATTAATTCTTCGATTGCTCACATGTGAATTGGTTGAATCAATTCCAGGCTGCACTTTCAAGCAGTTTCTCGACTGCAAGCCGATGAACTATGACGGCACAGGAGGTGCAGTAACATTTGTGCGCTGGACGGAGAAGACTGAAGCTACTATCCGCATGAGCAAGTGTACCGCGGATCAACAAGTCACCTTTGCTACTGGGTTGTTTGTCGATGAAGCTCTGACTTGGTGGAACCTACAAGCCCAAACTTTGGGTGATGATGTCGCTTATGGCTTAACTTGGGAGAAACTGAAGGAAAGAATAAGAGAGAAATATTGCTCTCGCGCTGAACACCAAAGGCTGGAAACGGAGTTCTGGCACTTGGCCATGGTAGGTGCTGACATTAATGGTTATACTCGAAGGTTCCACGATCTGTCAAGAGTGCTTCCCTACATGGTGACTCCCGAATTCAAGCGCGTTGAACGCTACATTTGGGGACTGGCCCCAGAGTTTCGTGGCATGGTGACGTCGGCCAAACCACAAACAATCACCGAGGCTGTAACTCTGGCTGTCAGCCTAACTGAAGATTGTGTTCGTATGAAGAAGTTATCATTGAACCCAACAGAGAAGACCGAGACGCATGCTGAGTCATCCGGCGACAAGAAAAGAAAACATGCAAACCTGAACCAAGCAACTCGTAACAATAAGGGTTTCAACAACAAGAAGCGTGACGCTAACCCGTCTCAGGAGGCGAAAACCCATGCAACCAAAGCATACCAAGGCTCCATACCTAGATGCCAAAAATGTAAGTATCATCATGAAGGAGCTTGTCGCATTCCAAGATGCGACAAATGTGGTAAATTGGGTCATCAAACAGAAGACTGTTGGGGAAAAGGAAAGAACCAAAATGGAAACGGTGCTGGTAACAAGAATGGTAACGGGAAAGGGCAGAACCAAGGATGCTTCAAGTGTGGAAGCAATGATCATTTCATGAAGAACTGCCCAGAGAGAAACAATGCTCAGGCTAGAGCATTTGTGATTGGAGCAAAGAACGCACGCGAGGACCCTAACGTGGTCACCGGTACGTTTCTCATTAACAATCACTTTGCATCCATATTATTTGACACTGGCGCCGATTATAGCTTCATGTCTGTGGAATTTAAACGCATACTCGGAATAGAATCTAGTAGATTAGAAATTCCTTATTCCATAGAACTAGCCAATGGTAAACTTGTTGAATCGAGCGAAGTTGTTAGAGGCTGCACACTGGAACTTGGCGAACGAAATTTTAGCATCGACCTCTTACCTATTCAATTGGGTAGCTTCGATGTAGTAGTCGGAATGGACTGGCTGTCCAAGAACAAAGTTGAAGTTATTTGTCATGAGAAAATCATTCGCATCCCTTTAGCGAATGGTGAAGCTCTCATCGTGCATGGAGAAAAACGAGACGCGCCTTTTCGAATCATCAGTTGTATGAAGGCGCAGAAGTGCTTGAGGAAAGGATGTGTCGCTTTCCTAGCACACGTTATAGACAAGAAGGCTGTGGAGCCAAAACTCGAAGACATTCCTGTGGTGAAGGAATTCCCTGATGTTTTTCCCGAAGACCTGCCAGGACTACCTCCGCAACGACAAGTCGAATTCTGTATAGACTTGGTTCCAGGAGTCGCTCCTGTAGCCAAGGCTCCCTATCGACTTGCACCATCTGAAATGCAGGAATTGTCTACACAACTCCAGGAGTTGTTGGATAAAGGATTCATAAGGCCAAGCTTCTCACCCTGGGGAGCTCCAGTATTATTCCTGAAGAAGAAGGATGGAACACTGCGGATGTGTATCGATTACAGGGAACTGAACAAGCTCACGATCAAGAATCGGTATCCACTACCAAGGATCGATGACTTATTTGATCAACTGCAAGGATCAAGCTACCATTCCAAGATCGACCTTCGGTCTGGATACCACCAGCTGAGAATCCAAGAGGAAAGCGTACCAAAGACTGCATTCAGAACGCGATATGGGCACTACGAATTTCTCGTGATGCCGTTTGGGATGACGAATGCACCAGCGGTCTTTATGGATCTAATGAACCGCGTATGCAAACCATATCTCGATAAATTCGTGATTGTATTTATCGATGATATCCTGATTTACTCGCGAACGAAAGAAGAGCATGAGCAACATCTCAGAACTATTCTGGAACTACTGAAGAAAGAGAAACTTTATGCAAAGTTCTCGAAATGCGAATTCTGGATTCGCGAAGTACAATTTCTTGGTCACGTGGTGAATGAGAAGGGCATTCATGTAGACCCGTCCAAGATTGAAGCAATAAAGAATTGGGAAGCTCCCAAGACCCCAACTGAAGTTCGACAATTTTTTGGCTTAGCGGGCTATTATCGGCGATTCATCGAGAATTTCTCAAAGATAGCTCAACCGCTAACGACCCTTACTCAGAAAGACAAGAAATACGACTGGGGTCACAAACAGGAAGAAGCCTTTCAGCTACTTAAGAACAAGCTCTGCGATGCACCGATACTATCATTACCCGAAGACACTGAAGACTTCGTGGTATACTGCGACGCCTCACGACAAGGCTTGGGTTGCGTGCTTATGCAGCGCCAAAAAGTCATCGCTTACGCTTCAAGACAACTGAAGGTTCACGAGAGATCACGACCTGGAGCTGGGTGCAGTGGTATTCGCCTTGAAGATTTGGCGACATTATTTATATGGTACTCGATGTACAATCTTCACAGATCACAAAAGCTTACAACACATATTTGATCAGAAGGAATTGAATATGCGCCAGCGACGTTGGGTTGAGCTGCTGAACGATTATGACTGTGAGATTAAGTACCATCCTGGAAAGGCAAACGTTGTAGCGGACGCGTTGAGCCGAAAAGAAAGGGTTAAGACCCTAAGGGTTCGAGCAGTGGAAATGACGATTCGAACGAACCTCACTGCACGCATTCGTGATGCACAACAAGGAGCTCTTAAAGAAGAGAACCGTAAAGCTGAATACCTACGGGGTATGCGGAAATACATGGTGCCAAACGAAGAGGGAGCCTTATACTTCAAGAAGCGTATTTGGGTTCCACTCTATGGTGGCATACGAGAAGTCATCCTTAATGAAGCCCACAAATCGAGATATTCGATCCATCCAGGATCGGACAAAATGTATCAAGACTTGAAAGAATACTATTGGTGGCTGAGACTCAAGAGCGACGTTGCTGTCTATGTTGGAAAATGCCTAACCTGTGCTAAGGTTAAGGCCGAATATCAGAAACCGTCCGGCCTACTACAACAACCAGAGATTCCCGTGTGGAAGTGGGAACAAATCTCGATGGACTTCATAACGAAATTACCCAGGACCCCGAGAGGGCACGATATGATATGGGTAATAGTTGATCGATTAACGAAATCTGCGCATTTCCTACCAATCCGAGAGAAGGATAGCACTGGAAAGCTGGCAGAGATATACTTAAGAGAAATTGTGGCACGACATGGAGTGCCAATCTCAATCATTTCAGACAGAGATGGACGCTTTGTCTCAAGAATCTGGCAATCATTTCAGGAAGCCTTTGGATCTCAGTTAGATCTGAGCACGGCATTCCATCCGCAAACAGACGGCCAGAGCGAACGGACTATACAAACGTTAGAAGATATGCTTCGCGCATGTGTCATGGATCTAGGCGGCAGCTGGGATACTCATCTACCTTTAGTTGAGTTTTCCTACAATAACAGTTATCATACGAGCATAAAAGCCGCGCCGTTCGAAGCTCTGTATGGCCACAAATGCCGATCGCCCTTATGTTGGGCAGATGCCGGAGATAAACGTGTGGTTGGTCCTGAACTTGTACAGGAGACAACCGACAAGATTGCGCAGATCCGAGAGCGCATTAAGGCGGCTCAAGATTGACAAAAGAGCTACGCTGATCCGAAAAGAAAATCAATAGAATTCGAGGTGGGAGACAAAGTGTTGTTAAAAGTCTCACCTTGGAAGGGCGTAGTCAGATTTGGAAAGCGTGGAAAGCTGAATCCACGATACATCGGACCATTCAGAATATTGAAGAAAAATGGTACCATGGCATAAAAGTTGGAGTTACCAGAAGAACTTAATGGAGTACATGATACGTTTCATGTATCCAACCTGAAGAAGAGTCCAACACAAGAAAACGTGATCATCCCGATGGATGAAGTGCATATTGATGAAGCCCTCCAATTTACAGAACAACCCGTTGAGGTTACCGACTGGAAAGTCAACAAGACCAGGAGGAGCAGCGTAAAACTTGTCAAAGTACGTTGGAGCTCTAAGCACGGACCCGAGTACACATGGGAACGTGAAGACCAGTTCAAAGAAAAGTATCCCCACCTATTCAAGAAGACTCCTGCGAGAGTTAGTTCAGCCTGAATTTCGGGACGAAATTCTTTTAACGGGGGGAGACTGTGACAACTGGCACCAAACCGGTAATTTCCGTACACTTTAATCATTATTTAATGACTGCAATTATGTGCTTAATTGTCAGCAATGTCTGAACACATGATTAAACAAGTGAATTCATGCACGTTGTATTCTACAAAATATTGCTTTATGCATAAACGAGAGCGTTGCGTCAAAAATAATAGTAAACTCACCGGTAAGACACACTGTGTCAACAGAACTGCAGAAAGCAGTCAGACAATAAAATTGGAGCCTAGGTGTAGGTCCGACAGCAAGAATGCATTAAAACCCAAGAGTACATACAAGGGTTTAATATATATGCAATACGAAAGCAAAAATAAGCACTAAAAAGCACCCGAAACGCACTTTAAGTGCAGAATTTATATAATTCAGCAATAATTCAGCAATAATTCAGCATTTAAACATATGAATATTTTGCAGAAATTTCGTTTTATTATCCAGAATATTTCCCTAAGTGTTGGGAATTGAAAGAGTACAAGAAAGGTACTTAAAAGACACTAAAAAGTATAATTTAGCACTTTAACGAATAGGTATCTAACAGAACAACCGGACAATACCCGGAACACCAAAATAATGCTAGAAGCATTGTTTTTATTTTTCTAAGCTAGTTAGGGTCCCCGTACACCCTAACACACTATATATTATATAATACACTTAACATTAAAATTAACATTTATCATGTAACTAAATCATGTAACTTGGAGTTGGAATGTAACTAGAACCCCCCCCCCCCATCTAAGGGCCGGTTATGTGGGAGCCCCATGTGAGGATTTTGTATTGATATTTTAGTGGATCTTGTCTCCCCATTCCTAACACATTACACATTGGGCCTTGACATGTTGGAGGATTATAAATTAATACACAAGTTCATGCCCCTTCATTCTCACTCATCATCAACCTCACAAAACCTTCTCTCCTTCCCTCCATTGCTCACGGCTCCAACCCCCACAACCACACATCCATTTCAAGCTTCATATCATCCATTCCAAGGTGATATTAAGGTGTAAGAAGGTCAATAACGAAGCTCGGTGCAAGCGGATCTTGAAGGACCTTCACCATTTGCTTTTATCCACTACATTTACCCTCTTGAACTTCCCTAGCCTTGTGCTAGTAGTAAGTGCTTAAACACTTCATCTTGTTCTTATTTTTAGTGGTTAATAGATGATTGAATGGTAAAATATGAAGAAACTTTAAAGAATATGAACAAGTCTTGAACATAATGGATAAAGAATGGATAAAGGGAAAATGCGTGTGTAAATCTTGTAGATCTTGTATGATTATGAATATTTGATGATGTTGGTTAGTAAAAGTTGGATGGATCATCATCTACGCATACTAGATCATGTTCAAGAACATGAACTAGTAGGATGTTAAGTGTTAGAAATATAAAAGATGATGAAATCATCCACCATGAACTTGGAACTTGTGTAAACATAATTTTCCTTGTAAAATAAGACTCTAAACATGTAGATCTAAAGATCTACAAGTGGTCTTTCGAAAGAACCAAGTAAAATGTACAAGTCTTGTTTTAAACCCGAACCTTACATAAACAAAAATAATTTTTGATAAGTAAACAAGTGTGTAAACACTTGTGTAGAAAGAAAATTCCACAAAGAAATACTTTTGAAATTCATGACTAGAAGTTGTGAAAATACATACTCTTTAAAAATAAAGTTTTTAAGAAATTAAACTTATTTTTAAAGATAACAAGACTTACTAAATGTGCTAGTAAGTTACTACACATTTTTGTAAATATTCAAGTTAATGAAATGGAGAAATTAGTGATTATTGTTGATGCTTATTGTTGATAATTGTTGATGATGATTGTTGACGATTTAAAAGAAAATAAACACATGTTTTGAAAACATGGGAAACCTCCATTTTTAGGGGAAACTCTGTCAAAATTTTTATAAAGTTTGACACTTAGAAAAATATAAGTTTTTGAGAAACTTATTCCCTAAAAATGTATTTAAAGGTATTACCAAGGTTTCCTTAATTTTTGGTGATAAGAAATGAGGATTTCTTCAAGAATGAAAATGGATATAAATATGTATATTTTTGAGAGAAAAATATATATTATTTTATCACCAACTTTTGTGCTAAGTGTGTATAGTATGTGTTATACGTGCTAGTGTATTAAGACTTAAAAATACACAAAATACTCATGAGAAGTATAAACATAAAAATACACATACAACATACAAGATACATAATTCGGGTGCAAAGTGCAAAACACAAAAGACTTATATTTATTTTAGAGAAAATAATATAAGTAAGATACGTAATTAAAAATATAGAATATTTTTAACACAAGAATATATACAAAAGAGAGTGACTGTACTTGTGCGACGCAAGTCTAGTGACTAACGTTAAGAAAACGCGTATAGGGTACGACGTTAATTAAGCAAATCCGGTGAAGTTTACGACGCAAGGAACGCAAAGTTGTGAGTTCATGCTCCCCCTTTTCTCTTTAACTGTTTTCAGTTTTTATAACTTCGGGGGTGAAATACATGTACAAAAGTACAATATTTATAAATGGTATGATATAAATACAAGAAGTACACTTGGTGAGAACGAGAACCAAGTGTGACAAAATATAAGATAATAAGAAATGCACTTGGTGAGGACGAGAACCAAGTTGGATGCGTTATGAGAAATGATAAAAAGAAACGCGCTTGGTGAGGACGAGAACCAAGTTGGATGCGTTATGAGAAATGATAATAAGAAACGCGCTTGGTGAGGAAATATGTGAGTTCATGCTCCCCCTTTTCTCTCCATGAGTTTAATGGTTCAAATCCACAATGAATTGTGTTGTAGCAGAGTATATTATATTGCCAAAAAATATTATTCATAAACATATTTGGTATAATAAAATAAAAAAATCACTAAAAATAAATAAAAAACACGTGGAAAAACTTGAAGCAAAGAAAAAAAGTCGTAATAGTTTTGTATGTCTAAAATGCAAGCAAGCAAGCAAGCACACCCTTTCGGCATATCTTATTAACAAACAATACTACGCCCCCTTTCTTTCTCTCTCCCCCTTTTTATTAGGGTTTCTAATTCCTCCTATATTTCTGCAGTCTCTCTTCTCTATACGCCATTTCTCCTTCTTCTTCGTCAAATCAGGTATCTTTTTTCTTCTTATGTGCATCAGATTCTCTCTATTCTGACCTATTTTTCCTGCATTTTAATCGATTCAACTCCTCCTTCATCATAAGCCTGTTTGATTCACTTTTAGATGAAATCTGTATGTTTTTTTGTAGTGTTTTTGATCCGAAAACCTGTTTATAGCTCGTGTAGATATGCGCACTTCATGTATAGCATCTTGTCTGATTGCGTTTACTGTTTTAGTGATTTTTCTATGCTAATATGTTAGATTTGTTGGATGATTACATGATTTTGCACTAGATGCTAACTTTTAGGTGATAATTTGATAGAAGTGATGAAGCTGTGTATTGTTAAGCTGTTGATTTTTCGGATTCGCTCTATTCGCATCTAATTATTCGGCATTCTTATCGACTGAACTCGTTCGTTATTAGAAGTTTTTTGATTTACTTTTAGATGAAATCTGTATGTTTTTGTTAGTTTTTTAATCTGAAAACCTGCTTATATATATGCGCACTTCATGCATTTGAGATTCGAGTATTTACGGTTTTAGTGATTTTTTATGCTAATAGGTTAGATTTGTTGGTGATTTCATGATTTTGCACTAGATGTTAACTTAAAATGATGTATAATTTGATGGAAGAGACGAAGCTATGCGTTGTTACACTGTTGATTTTTAGTTTTTGTTCTAGTATTTACTATTTTAGTAAGTTTTCTATGCTAATAGTTTGGATTTGTAGGATGTTTTCATGATTTTTGCACTAGATGTTAACATTTAAGTGATTTTAATTTGATGGAAGAGATGGAGCTATGTATTCTTAGTTTATTACACTGTTGATTTATGGTTTTTGTTTCTTGTTTGATATTCTCAGGGATTGATCTTTTGGTTAGAAGGTTGATTTATAGATCTAATTGGTGTTTCGAGCTATTTGGAGCAGTGTATTTTGGCATTTTTGAAGAATTGGACAGTGATTCGTGGTTTTGCGAGATATTATAAACATCATGAGTACTTCTTGGGCGGATGTTGTCGATAATGCTCCTTCAGGACCTGATAATTACGAAAATAAGCCTTCGGGGGCGCCTGTTAAGCCCGCTTACGTACCACCGCATCTTCGTAACAAGCCAGCTGCATCTCAGCAAGCCGTTACTCCTGCTGTATCAAATGGTAGCCTACCACCTATGAATGATAGGTTAGGACACGGTGGACAGACCAGCGGTTCGCGATGGGGTGCACCTAGGTCGGATTTCGGTAGACCTGGGTACGGTACTGGCAGCGGTCGAGGCGGTGGTTGGGGAAATAGAGGCGGTAGGGACTGGGAAGCTAACCCATTTGGTAGCGATGAGATAGAAGCTGTTGAGGAAACCAAGTCTGAACAAGAAAATAACGGTATCAATTTCGATGCTTACGAGGATATTCCTGTGGAAACCACCGGGGAAAACGTACCACCGCCGGTTAATACATTTGCAGAAATCGATTTAGGAGATGCTTTGAATCTGAACATTAGGAGATGCAAATATGTTAAGCCAACACCTGTTCAACGTTACACTATTCCCATTTCTTTAGCTGGCCGAGACTTGATGGCTTGTGCTCAAACGGGCTCGGGGAAAACAGCAGCATTTTGTTTTCCTATAATCAGTGGGATTATGAGACAACAATCTGTGCAAAAGCCACGTGGCACTAGGACCGTTTTCCCTCTTGCTCTTATTCTATCTCCTACTAGAGAGCTTTCGAGTCAGGTTTGATTTAAGATTCATGACTAACTTTGTTATGTATATTCGTTTATATTGTTGACGTGTTTAATATAGAAGGCGATTGATGTTGTGTTACATGCAGATACACGTGGAAGCTCGAAAATTTGCTTATCAGACAGGTGTCAAGGTAGTGGTCGTTTACGGAGGAGCACCGATTAATCAACAGGTAAGTTATTGAAAGCTAATGTTTTGTATTTATCTCGTGCAAGCAACCTATGGCTTAAGTGGTGGATATATATTCATGTGCTCTTTTTGGGCCAGGGATAATCTGCACAAACGTATTGGCATGGGCAAGTTGCATGACACAGTTATGGGCTGCTTTTTAAGTTATCTATATATATATATGCGCACAGACACATGCATATATATACGTGTATGTATATACACAGGGTTAGGATCATGTGAGAATCACTAGGGTAATTGAGAACTTTGAGAACAATTATGGACCACACATTTTTCTAAGCAAAATTGCAAAAAGAATGCAAAAAAGTTTTTTTTTGGATATATAGTTATATACACATGTGTATATTGTCAAGCTTTAACTATACATATATGTATTAATGTATATACATGTTTAAATTTGAAACATAAGTCTTGTACATCTATATTTGATCATGTACATATATGTATATAAAGGAAGATTATGGTTCTAAACATGTTTTTTCTAGTGTACTTATGTGTAAATACGTGTTTAAAGTTGAAAAATAAGTATCGTACGTATATGCTTCATAATATACCTACATGTATAGTTTAAAAATTGACAATATACACGTGTATAATTAAAAAGCGAACAATATACACATGCATGTATCCAAAAAAACCCTCTTAAAACATGTGATTAGAGATTTTTTTGTTTGGCTTAGAGAAAATGTGTGCTCCAGAATGGTTCTACTTCTCACAGTTTTCAATTAGCATGTGTTTCTCTTAGGATATATATATCTGTGTGTGTGTATCTTTACTGATGACTGTTTTATGTGTTTTCTTTTTCTTAAACTATGATATCATCAATAATTGATCTCTCATTGTGAAATTAATTGCATATCATGCATGTTCAGCTAAGGGAACTGGAGAGAGGAGTTGACATTCTTGTGGCAACTCCAGGAAGATTAGTTGATTTATTGGAAAGGGCAAAAGTGTCATTACAAATGATAAAATATTTAGCGCTTGATGAAGCTGATCGGATGCTCGATATGGGATTCGAACCTCAAATCCGAAAGATCGTGGAGCAAACAGATATGCCTCCTCGAGGTGAAAGACAAACGATGTTGTTTAGTGCTACATTTCCAAGAGAAATACAGGTTTTTTTACCATCAATTATTAGTTCGGTTTGTTAAATAAAAATTTTACTGGATCGTTTTCATATGACTTATGTTTGTTGTATAGCGATTGGCGTCTGATTTTCTTTCGAATTACATATTTTTAACGGTGGGACGAGTTGGCTCGAGTACCGATTTGATTGTTCAAAGGGTGGAATTTGTTCAAGAAAGTGACAAAAGAAGCCATCTTATGGATCTTCTTCATGCTCAAAGGGATATGGGATCTAATGGAAAGGTAACATGAAATAATAGAACGCTAAATATAATTATAAATATTATAAAAGAACGTGAGTTATTGTAGCGTCCGTCACTAGGAGCTACATTAAGTTTTTTTTTTCTTTTTTCATTTTGTCTTTTGTTTACTTTGACCCCTCAATTTTCATTTTTTACACTTACGTCCTACTTTCTAATAACTTTATGAAATGTCATTTGACCCCCTCGAGTTTTAAGTGCTTATTTGTATTTGTATATATGTACGTGTTGGTATAAATTCAAGCTGGTTTACGTTTTGACGTAAATTTTGTCGGGTCAAATATAATATGTTTTCGCACATATTTTTATGTACGTTTAATATAATACGCTTTCATTAGACGGTATAAATTTGAGTTACTTTACGTTTCGACGCCTCCTCAACGCGATGAATGCGGTACTATCCTTTAGCTTAAAAAACACGACTTTCTTACGTTTCGACGTAAGTTTTTTTAGGAAATAAGTCGGGTCATAAATAAAACGTTTTCGTGCTTTTTTTTATGTACGTTTTTAGTTGGTCTACGTTTTGACGTAAATTTTGTTTGAAAATGAGTCGGGTCAAATATAATATGTTTTCATTTGACAGTATAAATTCGTGATACTATACGTTTCGACCCCGCCGCAATGCGCGGGAGAAATTTACTAGTTATATTTAGTTTGGCTCCATATAAATGCACATTAAAGACTAATGATTATATATGGTTACAACTTACCTAAGTTTAAATTTTTGTAGCAACCTCTTACATTAGTATTTGTTGAGACGAAGAAGGGAGCTGATTCACTTGAACATTGGCTTTATAGTAACGGGTTTCCGGCAACAACAATTCATGGTGACAGATCACAACCTGTAAGTCAGACTTGCTAATTATTTATAAACATCCGAACAAAAGGTGTGCGGGTCAACCCAACTCGTTTGACGTGTATAAAAAGTCACATATTGTTTTTAAAATGTTTGCAGGAAAGAGAGCAAGCATTGAGATCATTCAAGAGCGGAAACACACCAATACTGGTTGCAACCGATGTGGCAGCACGTGGTCTAGATATCCCACATGTTTCTCACGTGGTCAACTTTGACCTTCCTAATGACATTGACGACTACGTGCACCGAATAGGACGAACGGGCCGGGCTGGGAAAACGGGCTTGGCTACAGCTTTCTTCAACGAGAATAACATGTCATTAGCAAAAGGATTAGCCGATTTAATCCAAGAAGCTAATCAAGAAGTACCCGCATGGCTTACTCGTTATGCCAGTAGACCTTCGTATGGTGGCGGTAAGAACAGGCGGTCAGGTGGGCGGTTTGGTGGCCGTGACTTTAGAAAGGAAGGCTCTTATAGTGGTGGTGGTGGCGGCTATGGTGGAGGTGGATATGGTGGTGGTGGTGGTGGCTATGGCGGGGGCGGATATGGTGGTGGAGGATATGGTGGCGGCGGCTATGGTGGTGGCAGTGGTGGCGGATATGGTGGCTACAGTGGTGGTGGTGGTGTACCGAGTGCTTGGGATTAGTTATTAAACTCACTCCCAAAATAAATGTACTGATGATATTTTCATCAGTATATTTATCATTTTTCGCAGAGATTTAAGGATTATAATGTGTTGACATTTGTTTTGGTATACTTAAAATATGTGGGTCTGCCCATTTTTCTTGGAGTTAATTACATTTCTAATCTTTAAGTTTGTTATAAGTTGGAGTGGTGAAATGATAAATACAATGATTGAGAATGTTTTATTTTATTCTTTTTAAACTGTTTACTCATTTCTTCTTTGCTGGATGTTGGTATCGTTAAAATGCTGGTCCTACAAACCATGCTAACTTCAAAATCTTGAGATGTCTCAAACATATGCGTAAGAGCGTATAAAATGCAGCGTAACGTTCATCATCAGCATAAATTGTGAGATGTCTCAAACATATGTGTAAGAGCGTATAAAATGTAGCGTTGCCTTCATCATCGACATAAATTTTCAAGTTGTGACATTCGACGAGCGTATAAAAGCGTATAAAATGCAGCGTAACGTTCATCATCAGCATAAATTGTGAGATGTCTCAAACATATGTGTAAGAGCGTATAAAATGTAGCGTTGCCTTCATCATCGACATAAATTTTCAAGTTGTGACATTCGACGAGCGTATAAAATGTACGATAATTATTGTGAGATCTCAAGAAGTGACATTCGTAAACCACAATCATCATAAGGTCTATACTCCAAGGTTAAGGAAGATATGAAATCAAACTATAAACTTCAGTTACGAGATAAAGTGCACTTATATATGTAATCCAAACTATAAACTTTAGTTACGATACTATAGGTAGTATCGTAGTAGAGCAATATTGTCCATAACATTGTTATATGTCATAGTAAGAACAAAATCTTTTTGTTGTTTTATTGTTTTTCATAATTCGCTATAGTTAAGGACTTGTGATACATGCCCCTAAAACGCATTACATACTTTGATACATAAGTTGAGACATTTTTTTAAATCATGTTTACCTATGATGTTTTCACGTGTCTCAATCTTTTTGTATATAGCTTATAGTGATATGTTTTGAACATATAATCAGTTTTTTTTTTTGTTTTTTGTTTTTTCTAATTTACAAATGAATATCTACTGTTTTACTTTTAATCACTTACACTTTCTATGATAGTTTTTTCTTTTTAAATTAATATTAATTCTGTAATCTATCATGGAAATCTGGAATCCACTTTTTAAATGGATGTTAAAACATTATTATATTTTTGAACAAACACAAGTCTAATCTGAAGGGAATATTTTAATGCTCAACCGGGTGGAGAATAATCTGATCTTCACGAAACTCTAATTCTTTAACAAATCCTTAAAACTAACAACACCATGAGACTTGTTACGAGAAGGAAAGTTGAGAGGTTCTTCTTGTAACCATCATCCAGCATAAGAATAAGTATTACTCCTTAGAGAGAGAAAGTGTAAGTATGAGTGAAATCAAGGAAAACAAAATGATTTATTGGTTTCACCTTGGAGAAGTGTGGTATATTATAGCCAGAGGTCGGAGAAGGATTGGACGAGAAGTCGTTATCAGGGAATATCCATTTGGTCCATAGTGTCCGCAGAGATGGGAGTACGTCCGCGAGCTCTAATTGGCTACACATCGCTTTCTAGATGTCCTTGTTGTCTCTTTTGTGTCAACCGTTATTGCAAGTTGGGAGGATATGAATCTTCATCGTGTGATTGGCCAAACGCCGATGTCCATTGTACCTCATGTCTCCTTTGCGATAGCCGCTAGTGGAGATCACCTACACCAATCCACGAACGATGCTTGGCTACAAGTTGCTTTCAACTCATATTGTTTATCTCCTTTGTGCTGGCATGTTACCACGTGGCGGGTGGCATCCGCGAGTGGTTTATGAAAACCAGTTGATTGTTTAATGTTTTGGATATCCCTTCACATTTATTCTTAACTATCTTAAAGCACAAAGTCGGTGGCTTTTACGCCACCGACACCCCCACTTTCATACTTTGCCACAATCGCCCCCTTTACTCTGAATTTCTGCAATCTAACCCTCGCCTTTCAAACTTTGCTATCATCACCCCTCTACTTTGCTTTTCCACCACCCCTCAACTTTTACGTATTTACGCCACCAACCCTCTACGTTTTCATTTATACTACCACCTCCTCATCTTTTACACATTTCCGCCACCACCCCTCTACTTTTATACTTTACATTTTTACCCTACTACTTTTATTTTCCCTCAAATTTTAGACTTTGCCTTTTTATCCATTACAATATTAATTCATTTTAAACCCTAGACTATTACTCCTAATTAGGGATGAATACGGTACCCGCAATCTTTATAATAATCAATCAATAATCTTTATTTCAAGTTTTAGGAAGAGTGTGTCATAAGCGTTTATATTGTAAACTTAGGTAGTGTTTGTTTTTTTTTTTTTTTTGTCAAAAGCACTTCAGAAACTTTTATGTCAGTCCCACGCAGACCACGTGCAGACGTTTCAGTCCGCAGTGTGTTTGTTTTCTTGAAGTGTTATCACATAAAAAAAAGGTAAATTACACTTTTCGTCCTTTATGTTTGTATCTGATTGCAATGGATAACCTTTAACTTTGATAATTACAGTCACAATCCTTTATTTGGAAAACTCATTACACTTTACGTCCTTTAGCACTAACCACGTTAAAATTTTAAGTTAAGTCAAGTAATGTGACTTGCATATGAGGACAGATTGGTAATTTTACACATTTATTTAAAAATATATATATATATATATATGTATACACAAAAATCTAGTTATTTCTGGTCACCTTCTTCCTCTCTTCAACCCCCTCTCTCTCTCTTCAACTGACCAACCTCCACCACCACCACCATCACCACCACCACCACCGACACCGCCGCCGCCACCGAATCGAGCCCCACCACCACCACCACCGAATCGAGCCCCACCACCGCCGTATACCAGAACCACCGAATCAATCCCCACCGCCATATGTCATTTTCTTTCTCTCTTCTCTGTCTAAACCTGCCATTTTTTTCTCTTTGTACCATCCAAACGACCACTGCCACCATTTTCTTTCTCTCTCTCTCTCTCTCCCTTCATCTTCACCACAATCCCTACTAACCTAATTCAAAACCCCCAAAATCCCCAAACCAAACCCTAAATCAAAACAGGTTGCATCATCTCTTTGTCTCTGGCTGAAAAAAAAAAAACGTGTTTGTAGTTGTGGAGACAACCGGTTGCATCTTCTCGAACCCTCACACCAAAGAGTTAAGTCAGATGAAGAATCTGTGTTCTAACATTTACGTGATGATGTCTAATTACGCTGGAGATAAACAGTCAGAATGAAGCAGTTCACAACAGGAAGTGAGGAAGACGATTGAACCGCTAGATCTGTTACCGTTGAAGCGGGTAGCAGAGGAGTGTATAGGCAACAACAACACCACCTGTGGAAGTAATCGTGTAGAAGGGACAAATGAGTTGAGACACCCTAGATTATTTGGTGTAATAAAAAAACCCCAAAAAAACGGCCACCAAAAAAACCCACCGGCCAGCAAAGAAACCCACCACCTATGACTACCATCGTCGCTTGTCACCGTTACACCGACCACCAATCCGGCCACAATCTACAATATTTGATATCGAGATGTATAATTTTGAACATCAGATCGATATTTCAACCCTCTTCAATCTTCAACTCTACTGGTCAACACTCTATACCCTGCGATTCAAACTTTACAATTAATTCACGCGTATAACAAAGGGCTTTTGATTCATTGGGATTAGGGTTTGATTTGGAGTTTCTGGATAAAGGGGAACATGTTAGACAAAAGATCTTGGAGTTTCTGGATGTGGTGTGACTGTTGATATTCATTGCAATGAATAAATATATTTAAAATAAAAATGGCTAAATGACTAACTTACCCTTATGTGCAAGGCAAAGGCAAATGTTATACTTAACTGAAAATTTTAACCAGGTTAGTATTAAAGGACGAAAGGTGTAATGAGTTTTCCAAATAAAGGATTGCGACTGTAATTATCGAAGTTAAATGCTATCCATTGCAATCAGATACAAACATAAAGGACGAAAAGTGTAATTTACCCAAAAAAAAAAAAAAAAAAAAAAAAGGTCTTCAAGGATCTTCTATCCTCTTCTTCTCTTGCTCTTCCAAAACAAAACAAATCTCATAACCCTAGCAATCCAGCCGACACATCGATCTCCACCTCCATCGCCGTCGATCTCCATCTTCATCTCCGACGAAGCCCTCATCTCCACCTTCAGGTACGTGATGATGTCTTGCTCAGTACTACTTTCTTATTTGATTCGTTGGTTTGATGTTATTCACTCTGTTTGATACCACTTTCTTATTTGATTCGTTGTTGATATCCCTTATGATTGATGTCTTGTTCAGTAGGTGGTATTGTATTATGATACACAGGTAATGTTAAGTGTTGTTAGATTACTCTGTTTGATCTGATTCATGGCTTTGATATGGTGTGAAATATAAAAGATAAGACAGAGTAGGGTTCTATTTGTTTGATTTGGGTTCATGATTTTTTGGGTGGTGGGCTGGCAAAGGGTTAGGATGAATTTTAGGTTTGAACAGGAAAGATTGTAGAGGGATAGAGAGGTAGAAGAGAGACAAGAGATTAGGGTAAAAAAAAAAACAAACAACCATATTATCTGCAGATGTGGTCCGCAGACTGCAGACGTTTTACCTCTGAAAAAACAAACAGCACCTTAGTGGAGTCAAAACGTAACTTATCGAATTTATTTACGCTTCCTATACATACAGCCATATTTTTGAGATTCTCAAAACGGATAATATTCTCAAAGACGACGGCGACTGCGGTGGTGCGACGGTGGCAAACACCTTCTCAGAGTACCGTTTTTTCTGTATCTTGCAATTAACTTCTTTATATCATTCCGAGTATCATTGTGTTTACTTTAAAGTTTGCAATTATGAATTATTAGTTATTAATATTGTTCATTAATGCGTCTGCAAGTTTCATTTTTCGATATTTGTGGAAAATATTAGTTGATGTTAAGAATTTTAAGAACATCTAGGTTTGAACGAGAACACAAGTTTTCAATATTAGGGCTTTATTTGATGAGATGGACTAATTTTGTTTATCTTACTTGAGTTAACTGCCATTTTCGTCCCTGTGGTTTGGTCACTTTGGCCATTTCAGTCCATTTCTCAAAAATGCGCCATTTTCGTCCCCCACGTTCTGGAAAGGTGCCATTTCAGTCCAAAAATCATAACCCAGTTAAGTCAGTTAGTAAATAAGGACTGATTGTGTAAATTTGTAACATAAAGGACCATTTAAGTAAATATTAAACACCACCACCACTAGCCCTGCCACCACCACCACTCCGCTGCCACCACCACCGCCACCACAGCCCTGCCACCACCACCACTCCGCTGCCACCACCACCGCCACCACCACTGACTACGGGAGCTCCGGTGGTCACTTCGCCGGAACCACCACGGCACCACCATACAACATCACAACCTACAACTGTCTTCGTCACTTCGTTTCTTCATCATTCTCCGTCACACTACATCTTCACCACCACCTTCGTACGGACCTCCATAAACACCCGCGACCTTCATCGTTATCACTTGCAAGTCTCCGGTCATCATCTCCGACCAACCTGCAACATCCGCCACTGTTCATCATCGTCGTCATCACTGTTTCTCATCGGTTTCAACATCGACCTTCTCCGACCACTTTCGTCTCCGTCCTTCTCCGGTCATCATGACGACGATGTACACGAACGAAATATAGAAGATAACAATTTCACAATTTGACTTAGATGGCTCTGAGTTCAACACAGCTACTAATTTTATTAGGAAACATACCATGTAAATTGTTCAGGTGAAGTGCCCTGATAGTTACAGTCTCTAACTGAAAACTGATAACCATCTTCTCTTTTAAACCTTAATTACACAAGCAGGTTCAAATTGCAGCAAAACAAACAAACATTATGTTTAAGGTCATTTAAACAGAATAGATGTGTATTCATAGTTGTTACAAGAATCACAGCAAGTAATGGTTCCATTTCAAAGAACTGAAATAGAATCAACAGTTCGGTTATAAAAAGTAATGACATCCTAAGTAGTTGTTTCATTTAAGGACATTCCAAGTTTCCATTCAGAAATACAACAATAAAACACATGGGCTGTTTAAATTTTTAACCCAATTAAAACTCTGTTTCAATTGCACTGTCAACATTCTCTTCAGCAAATGAATTAAAGGCCAGCAGTGAGTGAGTGCATATATCAAGAAATACAACAAGATGGAGTGAGGTTCAGGTTAAGTTCAGGTGGTTATCGGGCACGGTGGTCTCGAGAACTCCGAACACAGCGGTGGTGATGTGCTTGGTGATCGTTGTGATCGTTGACGGAGATGATGACGATGATGAACGGTGACTGTTGATGAACAATGATGGATGGTGACTGTTGATGAACAATGGTGGTGGTGAAGATGTAGTGTGACGGAGAATGATGAAGAAACGAAGTGACGAAGACAGTTGCAGGTTGTGATGTTGTATGGTGGTGGTTCCGGCGAAGTGACCACCGGAGCTCCCGTAGTCAGTGGTGGTGGCGGTGGTGGTGGCAGCGGAGTGGTGGTGGTGGCAGGGCTGTGGTGGCGGTGGTGGTGGCAGGCGGCAGCGGAGTGGTGGTGGTGGCAGGGCTAGTGGTGGTGGTGTTTAATATTTACTTAAATGGTCCTTTATGTTACAAATTTACACAATCAGTCCTTATTTACTAACTGACTTAACTGGGTTATGATTTTTGGACTGAAATGGCACCTTTCCAGAACGTGGGGGACGAAAATGGCGCATTTTTGAGAAATGGACTGAAATGGCCAAAGTGACCAAACCACAGGGACGAAAATGGCAGTTAACTCATCTTACTTTAAATATTATTATTAGGGCTTTATTTGACGAAATGGAGTAATTTATAGTTACTGTTATCTGGTTCCCATAGCTCATAGTTGTCAATACTCAATAGCGAATAGAGGCAAGCTACCTATATGCCACGTAGCGATAGCAACGAAATAGCGCCCGCTATTTTATGTTTATCGATAAAGTAGTAGAAAATTTAAGAAATATTTTACATGTATATTTTATCAAAATACGCTATTTTTACATGTATATTTAATCTAAATACACTTTTTTTCAGTTGTGAAACGAAAAAAAAACCTTAATGGGCATCGCTATTTATATATATTAAAAAAATTAAAAATAAATTTTTTTTCCAGAAAGGTCGCTATTTGTCGCTATAAACCTTGTAGCGCACTATAGCAAGCTTTAAATCTGCTATTCACAACTATGCAATAGCTCAAAATTGAAATCATGTTGCAATTTGCAGTAACCCTAATTTTGTAAACCAATTAAAAAACTGATATTGATCGGTTTCTAATTATAGATTAGATACATAATGTCATAATGTCACGGAGCCAGGGGGAGGGCCTGGCGGTGTCTAGCCTATCTGTCCCGCACTCCCGCCTCTGATTTTGTGTGTCACAAAAGCCTCAAGTTTAGTTGTTTACGTATAGCTTGAATACTTGATGGAATCTTCATGATGAGTTGCTTGAATACTTTATGATGAAAGATTAATCAACACTTGTTTTATTTTGAAAAAAAAAACATTTCCAGATTAGCAGCACACCTTAATACTGAAATGCCACCACCATCGTGTTGATATCTGATATTTGATATCTCACGCGTTTCCACATGAATTCGATGTTTTCATCATCTACCCTCTCGTGTCTTCCATCTCTTTACAATAATCCTAAACCCTATAAACAATTACCACATTTCTCCTTCACTAATCACCGCCTTTCTTCACTTTCAATTCAATCCACTTCCACTTCACGTAAATCAACCGTTTGCGCTGTACCTCCAAGCGAAGGAACAGTCTCCGTCATCAACTTCGAAGATTTCGTGGAGAAAGATTGGTCATTTCTAGATGCAGATGATATCAGTACAGATGAAGCTTATAAACAAAATATTGATCGAATCATATCAGCTGGGAAAGTTGGGGACGATTCAAAGATTCTAATATCAACAGGATCGGAACAGTTTGTTGATCGAGTGGTTGATACGTGTTCGTGCAAACTGTTGCTTGTTGTTCATGATTCTTTGTTTACATTAGCCTGCATTAAAGAAAAGTATGATATGGTTAAATGTTGGCAAGGAGAGTTGATTTACGTACCCGAGAAATGGGCCCCGTTTGATGTTGTGTTTCTTTACTTTCTTCCCGCTTTGCCGTTTGAGCTCGATCAAGTCTTTGGTGCACTATCGAAGGTCTGCTCGCAAGGTACGTTTCATATTATGAACTTATGGTTTCTATTTTTTTTTATAGTTTTTGCTAGAATTTTGTTATTTTCTCATAAAATTTAGTTGTATGTTATAACGGAAGGAAGGCGTGCCCCTTCTATGTTACAACACTCTCCAACAAATATTACGAATTCTGTTTCTTAGGTCAAATGAGTTGACTCTTAACTTAATAAGAATAAACTATTTAAAGAAATATAGCTGAAGAACTCTGATTCCCTTATACTTAAATTTGAAGTATGGAATACTCGAATATAGTAGTTTTGACGTTCGAAGTCAAACTCTCTTTTTCTTGGAGAATAGTGACGGGTCAAGAAATACACGCAGCAGCAGATTAAAGGAAATGAAAAAAAAAATGAAAGTAGAACATCATAATTAAGGGGTCTCGCATTTTATATATTCATGTTGTTGCAAGGATCTTATTATTCTTTTGTGGATTTTATTAATACATGAAAACAAGGTTAGTATTACGGCCCATGTAATTAGAAATGGGTTGATTCGGTAAATTTATCTCAAATGGGTCAAAATGGGGTGAGCAAACCTTAATTCTTAACCGAATTAACCGACAGTTATGCATAATGCTATTTGATTTACCGATAGGTCGGTTATGGATATGGTTAAAGGTGTCACATAACTGAACTTAACCGAACCGAAATGAATTAAGACATGCTTTTAAAATATATCTATATTTAAAACATACATGTACAAGGAATCAAACTCTATACACATAAAAAAAATATACGAAAGTTTTTTATGTTATATAATTAGTTTTAAAATGTTTTAAAGTTAATTATTATATGAAATTTGACTCATTTTATGCATGTGTATGTTAATTTTTTTCTTTTTTTATGTATAAAAACGATTGTAACTGAGACAATAATTGTCTAATATGTTCAATTAGTTTAAATTTTAGTGCAAACTTAGATCTGTTAATTAACCGAAACTGAACCATAAACGAGTTTTATAACCGATTAACCGAACCGAAGTTCGGTTATGGTTAAGGAAATTCCGTAACCGAAGCTAGCGGTCACGGATATTGTTAGGGGTAATAACCGAACCGAACCGCCACTTGCACACCCTAGGTCAAATCGACAAGTTTAGCTTAAAAGGGTAGGGGCCAAATTGGTCGAAGAGGTTAAAGTGTGTCTATATTTAATGCATACAACCTTCTAAATCATTTAATTCAAAGATTTCGATTTTAATCGTAACAATCTTCTTCTTTATATGGACAAAAACGGTGCTAACATGTCAGCCCTACTAAGTCTGTTCGACCCCGTACCAAAAAGAATGCCCACCTTAACCTGTTTTGACCCATTACACAACCCATTGATCTTGACCACGGGTACTTTGATCAAATTTGACTATGTTTGATTGTTGGGCAGGTGCAAGAATTGTGATAAGTCATCCAAAAGGAAGAGAAATGCTTGAGAAGCAGAAAGCAGAGTACCCGGATGTTGTAGTTTCTGGCTTGCCTGATAAACCGACATTAGAGAGTGTTGCGTCTCATAATTCGTTTACGATGGTTGACTTTGTTGACCAACCAGATTTTTACATTGCTGTATTAGAGCATACAAAGTAAGCTTTGCCATATGAGTTGAAGTTTAATATAGCCCAGGGTTTTGACTTTCTGAAGTTTGACCAAATTTTGGAGTAAGAACTAAGAAGAGATTTTTCTTCTACTTTATGGTAATTATTTATGGTGTGGATTAATTACTTGTTTCGTTAGGGAAACTTATGTTGTTTTTACCAGCGTGATATCAACTTAAGTTTAATGGTTTCCAGCCAACTGAAAACTGAATAGTATTTTTAATGGTTTGGAACATTTGATGCACGGTTCGAACCAGATATTGACAAAATTCAACGCCGAATCGCATACTAAACCTGTTGGGTTGGCCGGACCTGCCGATTACAATTGTATTGTTACCATAGACAGACATATGTAACTGCATATTCTAAAAGAAAAATAATACCAAAACGGATTGAAACCTGCTGCAACAATATCTTGGATTACAATTTTGTTTAAAATAATACCAAACGGAGTTTCTTTTCTCTATTGTTTACAATTACGGAGTTCAAGTCAAATTTTGTTTAAACGACTTGAATTTTATATTTAAAAATCAAACAAATTTAGGTAACCGGGGGGGGTTCCTGACCCCCTCTGGTTCCGCCACTACAAATTAGGAACGGAAATTCTTGACACGACATGAACCCGACACGAAAAATTAAACAAGTTTTGGATCGGCTGACAGGACCCGACACGAATAAGTATATGGGTTGATTTAGGGTTGAAGAATTCAACCCGCCATTCCAACACGATTTATACCCCTAGTTCAAATCTGGTAGGTGACAAGTTCATATTTTCGTTTAATTAGTTTACTAACCATTAGGGCTGTAAACGAACCGAACGAACACGAACAAGGCCTTGTTCGTGTTCGTTCGTTAAGGAAATAAGTGTGTTCACGAACGGTTCATGAACACTTACCGAACGAGATTTTATGTTCGTGTTCGTTGATTAAGGAAATCAGTGTGTTCGCGAACGGTTCACGAACACAAACGAATTTGGCGAACGCGACAAAAGATAAAGATAGATGGCCTAGAAAGTAGCACTCGAACTTGAATCCCTTATTGTGGAATGGAGGTCGATTGTATTCTGGAGGTAAATAATGAGAAATGAAAGGAAAATGATGCATAAACAAGGTGAAAGTGAGTTTCCTAGTTTAATTGTTAGGGAAATAAAATAAATAAAAATTTAATAATATAAAAATTACAAATAAAATATAAGAAAGGACAAAGATCTTCAATTAAAACACAAACATACGAACATAAACGAACGCAAATCAACGAATGTTCACGAACATCTTCACGAACACCTTACCGAACGTTCACGAACACAATCGAACGAACGAGACCTCTGTTCATGTTCGTTCATTTAACTAATCGAACGAAATTTCTTGTTCGTGTTCGTTCGTTTATTAAACGAACGAACATAAACAAACTTCCTGCCGAACGGTTCACGAACTGTTCGCTGAACGTTCGGTTCGTTTACAGCCCCACCAACCATTATAACTAGTGGTGGCAAAGTGGACAAGTTAGATGGGTTTAGGTTAGGATGGGTATAATAGGTCAGATGGGTATTTAAAAAAAAAGGTTGGATGGGTAATGGGTCAAGATGGGTTTGGGTTAGGATGAGTTTGGGTTAAGATGGGTTCTAAAAAATCAAAAAAATTCTAAAAAATCTAAAAAATTCTAAAAAATCAAAAGAATTATAAAAAATCATAAAAGTTATAAAAATCCAAAAAACTCTAAAAAAATCTAAAAACACAAGAAAATTCTAAAAAATAAAAAAAAAATTAAAAAATCAAAAAATTCTAAAAAATAAAAAAAAATTTATAAAAAACCATAAAAATCTAAAAAATAAAAAAAGTTTCAAAAAAATCCAAAAAATTCTAAAAAATTCTAAAAAATAAAAAAAAATCAAAGAATTTCTAAAAAATCAAAAAAATTATAAAAAATCATAAGAATTTTAAAAAATCCCAAAAATTCTAAAAAATCCAAAAAAATCAAAAAAATTCTAAAAAATCACAAAATTCTAAAAAATCACAAAAATTCTAAAAAATCATAAAAATTCTAAAAAATCGAAAAAAATTATAAGAAATCACAAAAATTCTAAAAAATCATAAAAAAATTAAAATATAAAAAAATCTAAAAAATCAAAAAAATTTCAAAAAAATCATCAAAATAAAAAAAATCTAAAAAAATCAAAAAAATTCTAAAAAATAAAAAAATCATAAAATTTCTAAAAAAATAAAAAAAATCTAAAAAATCAAAAAAATCAAAAAAATTCTAAAAAAATCTTATTTTCTTATTTTGTAGAATTTTTTTATTTTTATATTTTTTTGGATTTTTTCGATTTTTTTTATTTTTTAGAATTTATATGGTTTTTTTTGAAATTTTTTGATTTTTATGATTTTTTTGGGTTTTTAGAATTTTTTTTATTTTTTTATTTTTTAGAATTTTTTTTATTTTTATGAGTTTTTTGATTTTTTAGAATTTGTATGATTTTTTAGATTTTTTAGAATTTTTTGATTTTTTATGTCACACCCCCAAAACACCACCTGCGGAAACCCCCGCGAGGCGTGTGACGTAACAGGATCTAGCCACCAATCACATTGAACTCATATATGATTTAAATAAAAACTTTCATTCATTAAGGTAAAGTATTACATTACATAAAGTATAACTCATCGTATTCAGCGGAAGCATAAATCATTTGTTAAGTGTTACATAAACCGTGTGTCCGAAAACCATTAGACTTGTCTCGCGATCCCATGCATTACGACCCATGACCACTCCAGCATCCCAGACAGCAAGTCCCACGATCCACATAATCTATAACCTGCGAGCATGCACAGAAGTGTATCAGACACGCTGGTGAGTTCATAGTTTTATGAAAACGTTAGTTACCGAGTGTTTAATTCCGTTCATTGTTTACAATGTTGATAATACCCCGAATACAAGACGGCTCCTGATTTACATTGCTCTTTCCCCAATGCTCCTATCAAAGCATTGGGCATGACTGAGTCATTAGTTCACACCCGTCCTCTCAGGTACGGGGTGAGGATGCCAAACCTAAGTAGCGCTACCAACTAAAACTCCGTTACCTCTCAGGTAACAAACAACAAGGAGGGACTTTAATGGTGATAGGATGAGTATATTATCCAACATTCCCGATTTTACCCACAAGACGTATTCCTCTCAGGAATACCCAATTGATTTACCCAAAAACCTATCCCTCTCAGGGATACCCAATGACTGTCCCAACCACCGGGACGCATGCTCAAGAGAAATGAACTCACCTTAGCTTGCTCGGTATGTTACGTGACACTACCCGTTCCAAATTGATCAACCAGACCCTAGTGTGGTTACCAATACCAGTCAGTTTCATATGCACATAGTACACGTATTCTCTACACATACTACACTTGTAGCGTACACAGGTTGCGCATATCATTATACAAGTCACGACAGTAATTCATGCAACATACTAGTTCTTTATCATCCTATATTCACATAGTGGGTAGTTGGTTCATTACACATTCACATTACAAGTTCATACTTCACAAGACGCGTAACAATTAACATTTCATCTCGATTCGGTCACACACCCAATAGTGCGACCCAACCCCACATAATTCATCCAAAACATTACGACCCAATTACACAATAAACTGTGCGGCCCATGTTTAACCCGCAGCCCAGCCGTTCATTGAATGGCTCAAATAATTCCCTTAGGTCCATTACTCAATTATTTCATAACTTCTAAATCCTAATTATCAGTTCCTTCTTCATTAATTAGTAACTATTAACAATCATCCATCTACACATAATCATCCGATGCAAAACTTTATGTTAATTCCATAGTCCTAGTTTACCAGTCAAGTCATAGCCAATGTTTAGCATGGATCTAGTGATTCATCATCACATACCCGAATCGAGTTTGCCAATATTAATTCATGAATTCACACAAAACCCCATTATTATCCCACTACCACGTCCCCTATCATATGCATGGCTACGTGCATTAATCTGATACATCACAGTTTATGAAAAGGTCCCTAAACTTTCATATAATCAACACCCATTACAATCAATAATGATTCCATATCATACTAATTCAGAATCATCATTGCGGATCATAACAAATCACACATACTCAAGAATAATCAACAAGGGTTGGAAACAAATATAAATCTACTAACCGATAAATGGTAGAGTTAGGGGAGGATCCGATCGGTGCAGATGGCACTTCGACTGATTCCACAGTCGTCGCTTCCTTTGGGAGTTACTAGGGTTTGCAATGTAGTGAGTTTCTTTGTGAGATAATAAAAATCCGTATGTGTGTATACGTTTAAACAGATGGGCCGGATCCACTTGGGCTCGTGTTGGGCTCTAAGAAGCTGGGCCAGAGGCAAGCGGATATCATAGGAAGGGTGTTTGGTCCATACCCGGTTGAAAAACCCTTTTTCTCTGCCGTTAAGATGTTAAATGATGTTTGTTGGATGACTTTCCCTAATTTCGTGCCTCTCAATGCCTTCACAGATGAAGCCCACGTGATGCCTTGCATGTGCGTCCACCAGCAGCCCAATACTATCCCTCCAAAAGTCGGCCCACCTTGTGCGTGTATATGTATTATGATGTATGATATTGTTCATTGTTGTATCATGATGTCAGCTCACCAAATCCAAGATATCGGCCCAAAAAGAAGTCCACGTATGTGTTGTTCAGGTGCATCTTTTGTGGTGGCCCAATCCAAAAAATCCAAATGTCTCATATTCACGTGAATGATATAGGCTCCACCCAATGTTTGCATGTATGTGTGTTGTGATGTTAAGATGAAAAGTAATACCCTCCTTTGCCATTGTGTCTTTCACGTGAGTAGGCTGCCACCAAAAGAAATTCCACCTCCAAACAAATGTTGATGTGATGTTTCTTTCGCATGTGATGTTCTAGGGTATTTTAAACCCTTTAAATCTTCTCACAATTAGAACAAACATGCGCTGCCAAATTAAGCGAACCGTAGCCTACGTTTTAGCTACCGTAGACCACAGGGTATTTGCCACAATTCCCTTTCTCTTCACATTTAACTTTCACACAATGACACATTAGGTCCCTCAACTTTGCTACATCATATATCTTCGTATCTTCAAAGCTCTTTTCTAACCCGAACACATCCCGAATGATATAGTTTCTCTCAATAACATCTCTATGATAGCCAATGAACACGACATTCACAAATAATCAATTAAGTATACTCAACTAATTCCAACAAGTTCAACCTGTGTACACTCACAATCACGACATAATATGACACATGGAACGTAATGATACGAACAAAGGGTCATGGGATTAGGTAATGCTAACCTTGAAAGTTCGGATTGTCACATTTTAGGTTTTTTTTTTAATTTTTTAGATTTTTTTTTGGGTTTTTAGAATTTTTTTTTATTATTTAGATGTTTTTTTATGATTTTTTGTATTTTTTATAATTTTTATGTTTTTTTATAATTTTTTTTATTTTTTAGATTTTTTAGATTTTTTTAATTTTTTACAAATTTTTTCGATTTTTTAGAATTTTTAGGATTTTTTTAGATTTTTTTATGATTTTTTAGAATTTTTTTGATTTTTTAGAAATCTGTTGATTTTTTAGAATTTTTAGAAATTTGTTATTGTTGATTTTTTTAATTTTTTTGATTTTTTAGATTTTTTTGTATTTTTTATAATTTTTTGGAATTTTATAATTTTTTTGGTATTGTTATAAGTTTTTGGATTTTTTTAGAATTTTTTTGGTTTTGTAAAATTTTTTGGAATTTTTATGATTTTTTTATTTTTTTTGGGTTTTTTAGAATTTTTATGATTTTTTAGATTTTTTTTTATTTTTTTGATTTTTTTTATTATTTTTAAAATTTTTATTATTTTTAAACAAAGAACGATGGGAGAGTACCACGGGAGATATCTGCGAGTAGTAACCAGTTTAGTGATTTTATCTTATACCCATCCTGACCCGCTTGAGTTTTATCTTATACATATCCTCACCTACTCTTTTTTTTTATCCAACACTTCATAACCCATCATAACCTATTGACTAATTTTGTTTGGCCCATCTTAACCCATCTTAAAATTTAAAATACCCATATTAACACAACATAGAATGGATGGGCTTGTTTTGCCAGGTCTAGTTTTTTAGCCACTGCTAGCGAGTTGCAATATACTTTTGGCCCTAAACCACATGAACGAAAACATAAATATGTTTTTTTAGCCATGGCTAGCGAGTTGCTATATACTATTGGGCCTAAAAGCAACGGTTTTGGTTCTTATATAAAGCCGGTTTTGGTTCTTATATAAAGCCCAAAACCTTTTTTACAACGCTTTTGGTAATTGTTGTTGCTTTTCGTAGTTATGTATAATATAATGCGTGTGTGTATATATATAGAGAGAGAGAGAGGGTCAGGATTTAGGGGAAACGGTGAAAAGTGTGAGAACAGTTATGGATCGTCAGATCAAAACAATCTATGGACTATATTGGCGCGGTGGCGTTATCGTAAATAACATCAATTTTATTATTAGAACGTGTGCTTCATTAACGGTAAAAAGGGTAAACATCCTTTCATACATAAAACACCATTAAAATATAAAACGACAAGTAAATACAAAACGCCAATTTTATTACTGTGTAGTTTTTTCTGTGTTTTAGTTAAGATCTTGGTCTACAAAAACGCCATAAAATATAAACGCCAAGCTTGAAAGATGGGACGTGTTACAGACTTAACAGATAAAACTGAGCAAAACCGGGTACTTTATGAATTGCATTTATTGTTATAATAATATCCCGTCTAAACTACGCGCCAAAATATCCTATAAAGAGCAACGTCTCAGCACCTTCCATTGATCACACCAAAAAAAAAAACACCATGGTTCCTAAATACCACTAACTGTAAAACTCTAAAAAGTTAAAAAAAAAATCAACGATGGCAAACATCATTTCTTGGATATTCAGTATTGGTTTGCATGAAGTTTCACTAAATGGTTTGTTAGGTAAGGGGAGTAAGATTTTGCTGCATGAGATGGACAAATTTCAAGAAAAAGAGACTGATGACACCGATATGTCATTTTGTCTTCTTTGTTCTTGAAAAAGGTTTGGATGAGAAGAAGAGACCGATCCCAGTGTAAATGCTATTTTGGACTCCATGATGATAATGAAGATGACGGGCAAATAGCATCCACCCACACGGTGTCGATCTATGTCTCCAACATCCACAAAGCCACTTCAACACACGAACAACAAAAATCCACACCAAAACCAAAACGACATTTATTTGTGACAGTTCTTATAGTTTCAAAAGAAGAAAGAGACTAATGACAGTGAAGATTTGGAAGATGAATTGTTTCTATTTTTTTATTTTCTTTTTCTGTTGTTTGTTGTGTAATTTTCAGCTAAGAACAAATACATTAATTCTCTAAAAAATAAAATAAGACGCGACACAGACAAATTCTTGTGAAACGCCATCATTGTCACACCCCAACTAATGGCGGAACCATCGGGGCGCGGCACTGAGCGAAACATATTGTCCAGGAGAAATCCATAACAACTAAAATTACCAGATATTTAACATTATGTCCCATACCATAATATATCAAATAAAAGCAGTTATTACAGACATTGTTTTCTCAAAGACAGTTCAAATGTTCCGACAACTCAGATTTTATTAGATTTGTTTCTAGACTCCATCCTACTCGATTTCCACATAGCAAGCATTCTAGCATCTCAAACACCTGTCACATACGTTAAAATAGAGGTCAATACACATAGTGTAAAGGTGAGCATACAAGTTTAATAGTATAGTAGATTGCGAAAACGTTTACGCATAACCAGCATGTAACATGTAGCAAAGTGAAGCTAGTAGGTTATCGACAATGAAATATGCACAGACGTGACTGCGAGTTGTAGAGTGCGCAACACATATCACCACTGTGACATGTGAGAAATACCCTTAGCAACCCCGTCCACGACAGGTGCTGAGTCCAAACTATAGTACTAACGTTGCTAAGGTGTCAGGCAACAATCACTGTGTAAACATAACATACAAGCATTCATCGAGTAACACGTATAACATGCAGAGTCGGTTAGCGTATAAAAGTGTTTGCGTTGTGTGATCGATGTGTTTTAGTATAAGTAACGTATGTAACACCCAAAAGTGCGTAAAGCAAAAAGGGATCGAGTATACTCACAGATAGTGCTTAATGAATAAACACTCTCTTGGATTGAAGGGAACGCTTAGTAATTAGCCTGAACAGTTAACGATAGCATAAGCGAATGAACGACGCGTTAAACGATGCAAGTGAACCAAGTGACGAATGGTCATCCGATCGGATGACAATCCAAACGGATGGTCATTCGATCGGATGACAATCCGGTTGGATGGTCATCCGGTCGGATGGCCATTCGGTTGGATTGCCACTCGTTTGGGATGGATGTGTTTGTGTATGATGGTTTTGAAGTTTTCGTTGTAGCATTTTGAAAACAGAGAAGTATCTCTACCTTTCAGGTCGTCCGGTCGAACGGTCGTTCGATCGGATGGCGATCCATCCAGCGAGACATTTCTTGGAGAACAAGTTCACAGCAGGATGGTCATTCGATCGGATGGTCTTCCGATCGGATGGCAATCCGTTAGAAACTGATGATCTTTGAAAATTATAAAAATGTTTAAGTTTTGGAACCATAAGTCAATCCGATCGGATGGCAATCCGATCGGATGGCAGTCCGTTTGGGTGACTGGTTCGTTTTGAAATTCGTTAAGTTTGAAAGGTTTTGCAGTTTGATCAAGACGGTATGACAACGTGTTAAACAACAGAAACCCCGCCAAGCCCAAGTCTTCCGATCGAAGTGGGAATCACCCCAGCCTGATCAGTTGACTATTCTGGACGGTTGTTCATGTTTAACCCGGAATCGGTTGTCTCCTTTATAGGAATCAGATCTTGGACCGACACTTCAATAGAAAACGAGTAGAAGGCCTGAACGAGCTCCGATTCTATCGGTTTTGAATGCATTGAGTGTAAAAGAGTTGAAAGAAAGTTGTGAAACCATCTTTCAACCCTTCTAACTCTGAAAATGTTTAGATCTATGTGAAATCAGGGTTAAAACATGTTGAAATCCTTTAGATCTAAGTTGTTCTTGGTGGAATGAGGCTAACTCTTGAAGTTCATAAGAACCCCATGATGACATCATCCTAGAACACCTCAAATCAGGCGATTTCATGGTTAAAAATGAAGATTCAAAGGTGAAAATGATGAAGAAGTGTGTGTAGATGATAGATGTACAAGATTTGAGTTGAAAACTTACAAGAATCGTGAGAAATCGAGAGAAAAGAGGGTTTGAGCGTGCTGGTCGGAGAGAGAGCGGTCACATCACTGTTTGTGATGTGACAGGAGGTATTTATAGGATTCCAAAAGAGGAAAGTGGCGCAGGTGTGCGGATCGGATGGCCATCCGATCGAATGGTCATTCGATCGAAGGTTGCCGCGAGTTGGTTATCGATGTTTCGATTCGTGCGTTGAGCGGTGCGATGCGTTTAAGCGAGTGTTGATTAAGCGATGCAATAGATTTAATTAATAGTCTCACAAATACTATATCTAACATACAATCAACATAAATAACTTGCGTTTAGCATTGCGATTAGATTGCGTTGCGATAGAGTTGCGATTACGTTTCGATTAATCACCACAAACATAATATAAACATGCACAAGTAACACAAAAATAACACACACACATAACACAATATCCAGAACACTTAGATCAAGTTCCGAATGCGATTGCGATACGATTAGCGATAAATAGGTTAGCGATTAACATGCGATTAAACCTCGATTGTTATAGATACTCCACATAATACAACTAAAGTCACCAAATAATAGAATTCGATTACAAGTCAAAGTGTACAATTCAATAGTTAAACAAGGAGTGACAGATCGCAATTAGAAATCTTTTCTTCCTTTGACTTTGACTTTGACTTGTACTTTGACTTTCAAAACATGGGGTGTTACAATCATGCTATAAAACGCCCAAAAACTCTCAAACTATAATAAAATTACTTTGGATAAGTATTATTAAAAACTCAAAAAAAAAGTATAAAACAATGTGCAAGAGAATAGAAAAAAGTGCCATGTAAGTGCAGTTCCTGCCGAGTAACTGTCGCTTATCAGTTCTGGTCAACCAAAGCAGAAGTCCAAGTTAAAGTCAACTATAACGAAGAATTCAAGACCACATGAAGACCTGCATTGATCAAGGGGGAGTTGTTAATGCACTTTGGGTGAAAAGTGCATGCCTTCCAATTGTTAGGGTCTTTATTGTACATGTCTTGAAAGTTAGTCCCAACTTTATCCTAGGGACAACTTGTCCAAGTTTTAGGAGAAGTTTTGTCTGAGTTTTGGTGTAGAATTGGTTTGTCCGAGGTTTAGTCCCTAGTCTATATATATGTGTGTATTGTGTAGATTAGGGCAACATTTAGCGAAAGCTTTGTGCAACTCTTGAGTGCTTTGTGCACCTCTCCAGAGAGACTATGTGTTAGTGAGAGAAAGCTCGGGTTTAGATCTTTGTGATCTAAATCCAGCTTGTAGATGATGTATACTCCTTTGGTTTGTGTAATCTGTGATGACTGATTCATAATAAAGGATTCATCTTCTACATATTTCTATCTTGTTCATCTTATGTTTGTTCTTCATGTCTTGAATCAAGTGCAATGTTTGATGTTCGTCATCGATCCGGTGCTTTCACAGTGGTATCAGAGCATGGTTACCGATTTGGAATGGTCTAACCGCCTTCCGAATCACCATTGCTCTTGATTTGATGTTTGTTTTCCGCCAAATATCTTGAAGACTTGAAGATTTTGCAGAAAAGTTGAAGAAAATGAAGCTGTTCGTGGTTGTTTTGTTCTCCAAGTTGTTGCAGATATGAGGTTTGATCCAAAAACTGCTATGTCCGAGTTTTTCTTAGTGTTAAACTTGCCTGAGTTTTTAAAACTCTGTGTTTGTTGTTTCCGGGGTTTTGGTGAACTAGTGTGAAGTCACACTAGGGAGATAGTCCGGAGACTTGTTTCTGAGCTTCACCATGTCTGAGTTTTCAAAGTCTCACCATATCCGACTTTTGAAACAAGTCCGAGTTTTTGAAAGTTCACTATCTTCGAGTTCACTATGGTCCGACTTTTACTCCCCTTCATTTAATGTTCCGAGTTTTTAGCTTTTCCGAGTTTCAGTTGGTCTGTTCATGGTTCCGAAGTTTAGACATTCAGCTCATCATGATGTGTCCGAGTTTTTAAACTAGAAACAATTTTTCAGAGTTTTTGTCTTCAATGCTCGAGTTTTTGTCTCATAACATTAAGTGTTTAATATTACTCCGAGTTTTGATCCTCTGTGTCTCTGAGTTTTAATGTTTAACGATTCCGAGTTTTCTCTTGTTCCAAGACTCCGAGTTTTATGTTTGGTTCGAGTTGTGAGGTTAAACATTGCTCCGAGTTTTTGAAAGTCTGTTTTTCCGAGTTTTATATACAATTGTTCCGAGTTTTACAGATGAAACAGCTTTCCGATTTTTTTTTACTTTCTCTGTATTTCCGAGTTGTACAGGTCCGTGTATTAAAGCTTTAGTTTGTTCGTTCCGAGTTTGACATACATCAGTAATCGAGTCCGATTTTTTTTTGAGTTTTTTATGCTGTCCGAGCTTTTGACATACATCAGTGCTATCAGCGAGTCTGAGTTTAAACAATCAATGGTCCGAGTTTTGGAAGTTTGGTTGTTCCGAGTTTTAGTTGTTCCGAGTTTTTTTTTGAGTTTAAACAATCAATGTAACTTCTGTCCGAGTTTTTGAGTTTAAACTTCAGTCTCTCCGAGTTTTAAAGTTTAACTAAGTCCGAGTGAATTCTATGTGAAAGTGGGACAAGGTGATGGCCATGCAGGTCCGAATTTCAGTTAACAATTTTTTTTTATGTGAAAGTCGGACAAGGTTCTTCTATGTGAAAGTCGGACAAGGTTCTTCTATGTGAAAGTCGGACAAGGCCTTCCTTTTAAACATAAATTAACCTTAGGGTCTGTTTGGTATGGGGTAATGGAATGAACGAAAGAATGGAATGGACGAGGGAATGCAATGGATCATTACCATTCCATGTCTTGTTTGGTTACCATGTGTGAATGGAATGAATTATTATTGTGTATTGTTCGGTAGGTAAGAAAAACGGAGTAATAAAATAAGTGGTGTATGGTGGTGGTGGTCGGTGGTGGTCGGTGGTGGTAATTGTGGGTGGTTATAGGTGGCGGTGATGGGTGTCGGCGGCGGCGATGGGTGGTGGTGGTGGCGGCGAGTGGTGGTGCGGCGGTGACGACGAGTGATGGTGGCGGCAAGGTGGACGTCGGTGGTGGGTGGCGGCAAGGTGGACGTTGGTGGTGGGTGGCAGCAGAGGTGGCGGTGGGTGGCGGCAGCGACGACGGTTGGTGGTGACGGTGGTGGTGGCGTCAACGATGGTGGTGGGCGGCGACGGCGAGTGGCGTTGGCGGGTGGTCGCGGCTGTGGGTGATAACGGTGGCGAGTGGGTGGCGGCGACGACGGTGGCTGGCGGGGTGAGGTGGTGGCGGGTGGCGGCGATGGCGTCGGTGGTGGGTGGTGGTGGTGGGTTTTGGCGAAGGTGGTGAGTTATGGTGTTGTTGATGAATGATGCAAGAGTGGATGGAATGGAAAAAAAACATGGGGGTGGAAGGAATGATTTTGAGGGAATGAAATGCCTTATGGAATGTGTGATTTCATTCCATTGACCAACCAAACACCATTTTCTTCATTCCCTCGTAATCATCCATTTCATTCCACCTCTCATTCCTGCATACCAAACACTACCTTAGTTTGAAGGTTCTTCTTTTCAAACTCAGAAGGGTTCTCCGATGATCTGAGTTTTATGTTTCGATTTGACTGAGTAATATTTCTGAGTCTCTGTTTTCCGAGGTCTATCACGTGTTGTACTGTGTGTCCGAGTCAAGTTCTCAAAACAGATCTTGTCTAAAGCATCAGACGAGTTGCTAATAAGCTCACCGAGATAGATCTCGTGGTTGCTGTAAAACGTGTTGATGATGAGACTCAACAGCTGGTTGATCTCAGCTTGAAACGCAAAGATCTTTGTGTCTGCCTTGATGAAATCACTCAACATATAGAAAATTAACAGAGAATGATGAAATTTGAGAGACGTTAGGAGGATTTGAAGTGGAATGAATAGATCGAGAATGCGGCGGAGTGTGTTTATATAATAATATTCAGTGGGGTTGTTTGAGTTTCTGGCAGCGCATGATGTGTATGATGGGAAGCGATGGTAAAAGGTTGATGTCGGAATGAGAATTTGTTTAATGATGAAGTCGGCTGGAGTTATCTGATGGCAGATGATGTTGGCGGCTGTAAAGCGTGGGCTAGGGTTTGGAGTATGACTATGCATGGGCTAGGGCATACAAGCCCAATGAGCCCAATGGTTAGAGAATGATGAAATTTTTTTTTGGGCCCGCATAACATGACGAATTTTGTGACAAGCTGGGAATTAAAATTGTTGGTTTTCTAATCTGAGACGTACTCCGGGTTTCTATGTGTCTCCGGAGGTTTGAAACAAGTAGTTCGATTGTTCTGAGATTAGTCTTTCAGAGTTTTCCTTTATTTCCTTGCTTGTTTCGAATTCCTTTGTACTCTAAATACTGCTCAGATGATCTGATCTGAGGTTTCAAGAGCTTTCGGGTTTTACGAGTTCCGAATTTTCTAGAATTCCGGGTTACCTGGGGTACCGGATTTTTAACTAAGTTTAGAAGCTTATGTAGTTCGGAAGTTTCAAGTTGTGCATGTTCCGAGTTTTTCTAGTTATTCCGGGTTACCTGGGGTACCGGATAACTAACTAAGAGTCAGAATTATGCGTAGTTTGAAGACTTGAAGTCGGCTTCGGATTATCGAAAAGTTTTATGGTACTTATGTTGTCCGGATTAAGTGAGGAGGTGAAGAGAATAAGACGTGCTTGGATTTTTGTATTGTTTACAAAGAAAAAGGGGGAGTAAAAATTTTGAAGTTCCTGTTTTCTTTGTAAATATAAAGCTTGTGCGTGAAATAGCTCGTGTGTGATGGAGTTTTTGTCACGTGTGTTTATGTTATTAATCAAGTGTTGACATGATGAAGCTGAATTCTCGATGACTAGTTGAAGATTGAGCCTTATTAAGCTGCTATTTAGAGTAGAGAAGATTAGTTCTGGTCTCGAAATAATGTGGGGCTTCTTGATTTGAGGGGAAGGTCGGAGATGAAAGCCATCGGGGATTCAGGGGATTCATGAAGATAGGAGATTGATTCATGAAGATTCGTGACGAGATGAGATCATACATGAAGGGTTGAAGACTTTTGATTAAGATGGTGGATGTACTTTTACAAAGTTCAGTTTGTTATTAACTTATCGAACTGAGCTTCATGTCTTTGCGAAATTTGAAGTTTTGATGTTAGGCATTGGAAATCCGACGCTTCGTTCTTCTACTGGTTAGGTTTGAAGATTAATGTATCGAGCGATATTCCTACATGTGGTTGTAGGTCGTTTCGCGTTAACTTGATTCGGGAGTAGTTTGAGGGGGAGGATCTACAGTGTTTGATGTTGGATTCTTCGGGTTTCTCAAAGCGACCTTAAGTGATCGTCAGCAAGTCTTTAATTAGAAGGGTTGAAGATCGCTGTGCTCTACCTAAAAGATCAAGTCTCAGCCAAAGTTGAAAGTTGACATGATATCTTCAGTTAAAGGGGAGTCTCTAAGTGTAGTATCCGGTGATTGAAGATTATCGATGCCACACAGAACTGATGCAACAGTTAAGGGGGAGACTGTAAGTGCAGTTCCTGCCGAGTAACTGTCGCTTATCAGTTCTGGTCAACCAAAGCAGAAGTCCAAGTTAAAGTCAACCATAACGAAGAATTCAAGACCACATGAAGACCTGCATTGATCAAGGGGGAGTTGTTAATGCACTTTGGGTGAAAAGTGCATGCCTTCCAATTGTTAGGGTCTTTATTGTACATGTCTTGAAAGTTAGTCCCAACTTTATCCTAGGGACAACTTGTCCAAGTTTTAGGAGAAGTTTTGTCTGAGTTTTGGTGTAGAATTGGTTTGTCCGAGGTTTAGTCCCTAGTCTATATATATGTGTGTATTGTGTAGATTAGGGCAACATTTAGAGAAAGCTTTGTGCAACTCTTAAGTGCTTTGTGCACCTCTCCAGAGAGACTATGTGTTAGTGAGAGAAAGCTAGGGTTTAGATCTTTGTGATCTAAATCCAGCTTGTAGATGATGTATACTCCTTTGGTTTGTGTAATATGTGATGACTGATTCATAATAAAGGATTCATCTTCTACGTATTTCTATCTTTGTTCACATTTTGTTCTTCATGTCTTGAATCAAGTGCAATGTTTGATGTTCGTCATCGATCCAGTGCTTTAACATGCCATCTTTATCTAAACGCCATTAAAAATACAAAACGCCAAAATCTCAAAAAGATGGGACGTGTTACAGCCATAAACAGATGAAGCTGAACAAACAGTAACTACAAACAGTAAACTGAAGCGACAGAAACTTGATTACTAACATTTATTATATTAAAAGCCACTCCATGGGAAATTGAATTTATTTATCTTTTCAAAAAGCCATAATTACCTGTCACTTTATTGGACTGCATCCTACATGGCGAGAAAAAAAGTCATTATAAAAGCAGAACAGGTAAACACAACTTAACACTCCACACATTATATAAAACGCCAAACATTGTCCAAAACGCCATACTGTAGGATCGTTTGCACGACCAACACGAGTCGTTCAGAAGAGATCTAAGACTAAATCAGAGGCGAAATTCAGTGATTTAGTCTTCGTTCAGCTTGTATTGCACTAGATTCAATTTAATCTGTCTCTTGTATTGATTTCTCAACGTTTTACAGGCTGGAGACACTTCGGCAGCACCTCGGCACCGGAATCACAAAGTTCCAAATGAGATCCAAGACACACATATATATAGGCACTCCATTTCGTGCGAAATGGCTCAAACCTATATGTTTCTCGTTTTTCTCGTACTTCGTGCCCTTATCTATCTAATCTATTACAAGACTCGATACAAGACAAAGTCAACAGACATATGCACCAATAGACTCCCCCTTGGATGTTGACGAAGTCTTCAGTACGAGTCTTCAGCATGTCGACTCTTCAGTCTTGATCAGTCTTCTCGCTCTTTCCAAAATATTCTCCATTGTAAGCATCCTTCAATCTCTATCTTCTCTTTATCAACATCAACATTCCCCCTTGAATGTTGATTTCATAAATTTTTCAGTATCAGCAGCTTCTATCTCGAGCTTTGTTCCAAGATCTGAATCTGGCTCTAACATCTTCAAACTCCCCCTATCGATAAGCTGGGATCGTAGTCTGGAATTCGCTATCGCCTTAAGATCGTATCCTGGCTCAAACTCTTCTCAGGTTTTCACAGAATCTGAAACATCTCCTGGCTCTCCGTAGCAACAAGATCAGAAACCTGGCTTTAACCTGCACAATCCTCTTCCACTTGTAAAATAAACAATTTTGACATTGATAAGCTTCTTGAATTTATAACACTCAAAATTTTGATTCAAATTAATGAACCATTTAAACATTTCAAAATTATTTCACATCTCAAACAAACTCTCCCAACCCTGTTGTTCATCATGTTTAGCACTTGGAATTTTGAAAATCAGTTTTTCAACATCAGTTGTCGAAAATAAAATGAAATAAAATCTTTTTGGATTTTTTCAAAATTTTAAGCTAAAACACATTCTTTTTGGGTTTTGTTTTAATGAAAAGCAGTAAAGAAATATTTTCAGACAATATTTTTGTGAGTTTGTGTAAGAGGATCATATCAGTTTATGACAAATCACTAGCACCGTTGAGCTTTAAACACTTTAAGTTCTAAACGATTCACATCGATTAACGATATTGTTATCCTCTTAAACTCAATCTAAAAACTTTCGAGATGCTTACCGATACGTTAAGATATATTAATTTTGCACTAAATTCTTATGGACCCCACGATCTCAGCATATCCCCTCATCATGCAATACACTGACTCAAGTAATGCCTTTAAACTTTCATCAACTGTGATATGTGCGAAAACAACGCAGAATGTTTAAACATTAACAATCAGGTCGATATTTCGATACGCAGAGGAAGTCCAATGTTTAAACAAAATAAGAAATAAAAACAAGTTGAATATGTTTAAATCTTAACCACCAGTTCGATATTCACATATACGCAGAGATGATCCAAGATTTAAATGAAACACCAAGAAAAATAAAGCAGAACGTTCAGGCACTAACATCCAGTTCGATACTCACGTATACGCAGAGGATGTCCAATGCTTAAACAAAATAAAGAAATCAAACAAATTTAAATCTTTGCAAAATGAAATGCACAATCACAGTGACTTTTTCAGCAAGTTGTGAAAGTTCACAAACTGAACGGTTTTTATGCTCTTTTAGCATTCAGCGATTACTGAGTAGGTATACAGTCACGAAGGATAAAACTAAGTACTATGCTTTCAACCGTGTTTCCCACTAGAACTAGACTTTTTCATTTAAGTTTGTATCGTTATTGCAAATCTACTAGTCTAGCTGAGCCTATCGTCACATCTTTAGTGAGACCGTTTATCACATTTTAACTTTCCATTTCTTTAGCGTACTGTGACAGTCTAACTGATGTACTATCATTTCCTCTTTTTCACAACAAAACTCATTTTTTTTATTTTTCGATGTTTTTGACCTTTTAGATTTTATCATGTTTTTGTATTTTTCAAAATTTCAAAATTTCTAAATTTTCTTACTCCCCCTAAAATCAAAATATGTTTCAATTTTGATTTTCTGGGAAAATTTGAAAATAAACTGTACAAACAAACTGACAAACTGATTTGAATTGCTTCAAATCGCCATCCACTTGGCATAAAGAATCAGAACTCCCCCTGACAATAAACTATTTTCCCATTATGATTTCAAAACACTTAAGTTTGTTTTAATCAAAATGGTTTTTCCGGAAAAAACTAGTTTTGTTGAATTCACACACACGGGGTTCATTCATCATCTTGTTCTTTCATCCACTTGTACGAAAGTTAAATCAAGTACACCTTAATGTCCTTGATTAAACAATTTTCAAGAAAGATGACGATTCCTACTCCTCAATTAACAACCTGGGAGTTCCGGCAAGTCAGGTTTTTCATTTAAAGAGATTCACCCAAGCCTGACCAGCCTTGGGTGTAACCGGGTTATTTTCACTCGGTTTCTGAGCATTCCTTTTTGATTTCAAATTTGCAGTCTGCAATGGTGGAAAGATGACATCATCCATTGGCAGTACTGACTTTTTCTTTTTTAGCTCAACTTATGGCTCTTCTGACTTTGACGAGTCAGATTCATCGCCAAAACGTGGCTCTTTTGCTTCCAAAGAAACAAATTCATCGCCATCCTTTATTGGAACCCAATCCTCACAGGATTTAGGTGTCACACCCCAACCGATGGCGGAAACATCGGGATGAGACGAAGTGCGTAGATTGCAAGACACTTCATAACACTATGTGACAATATTAATTTAATTCAAATTTCATTTTAAGACTAATTGTCATACAAGATTCAAATAAAAATAACAACATTGTTTCAAATTGTAACATAACAACAAAAGATAGATTAATCTAGGTGTGTGTCTAGTCCACCCTAAATCTTGTTTCATCTTGTAACATCACTTCATCAATTAACCTGCAACATGTATTAAAATAGAGTTCAATGCAAAAGCAAAGGTGAGTATACAAGTTTTGTTACATAGCATAAATAGAATAAAAAGTGCTCATATCCAAAATGATTCATAATATGTGAGTACTAGTATGCAAATATGGCATACAATATGTTCAAACCCGAGTATACAACGCGTTAAAATAGCCTAATCCCAATAGAGTAGCGGGAGGTAACATGTTTAACTTAACAATACCCCAAGTCTAACGGGCGGTGCGTTAATCCTCTAGCGCTATAATTGTTAAGGGAGGCTAGCAAAGTTAATGAGCATATATCGACCAAGTAGTTTACATAGCATACGAGAATAACAAGTATCACACATAGTTTCATGTTAAGCATGGATAGAGTATGTTAAAAATAGTTTAAGTGTTATTTTGTATAATATACATGTTGCATCCCAAAATGGTAAAAGGGAAAAGGGATCGAGTATACTCACGGTTTTTGCAAGCTTTCCTACTCAAAATCTGTAACACCCCAAAAATGATAAATAATAAATAAAGAAATTAACTTGGTTAATGAAAGTCATGATATAATGATAACTAGTTATATAAAAAGGCTAAAGTTAAAAACTCTCCCAAAGTGGGAGGGCTAATTGTGTAACTAGTGAATAAAAAGGGTTAATTGAGAAATTAACAAAACAAAAACACAAACACTGTTGTGTTCGTGCGAACCAGGGGAG
Source organism: Helianthus tuberosus (assembly GCA_030545235.1). NCBI lineage: Eukaryota > Viridiplantae > Streptophyta > Magnoliopsida > Asterales > Asteraceae > Helianthus > Helianthus tuberosus. The sequence continues at coordinate 32,136,067 of CM060351.1, read as the reverse complement.
GAAGAAAGGGGAGCCAAAAACCCTAACTATTAGATATCAAGAAATTGAAGCCTAAATCACAAGAAAATTCGATGCATGAGTCCTCTTTTTCGAAAATCTAATCCTAACTAGTGAAGTGGTGAGTTTAATTTTCTGAAATTATGATTTGTAGAATGGGGGGTTAAACCCAATCTCGATTTCTTGTGTCAAATATGATAAATCTGAGTTAGAATTGCGTTTTAGAACAAGAATCATGCTTGAATTTAGGTTGTATGAAAGGTGTAGTAAAAACCCACTTTGTAAAGATTGTGTTATGAATAGGAAGCTTATAATGATTATGATTATGTGTTAGTTTGATATATGATTTTGTTTGTAATACTTGAATGCTAGACAAACTGATTTAGGATGAAAAATCTATGTAAATTCAAAGGAATGTGATTGTTGTGTGATGATGAACTAGTAGGAATATGCTTAATAGACTTGTACCTTGTACCTTAATTATGATGCCCGCCAAGTGTTCGATGAAATGCTCAAGAGAACAAGTTTGTGGGTTACTAGTAAGGATGATATCGGGTTCAAGATTAGGGTTAAAATAACTAATTTTAATGATGTTGTTAATCATGAATTATGAGTTGACTAGTACGGAAGAAATCGTTTGTGTTGTGTGCATATATGATCTTGTGGTTGTATATGTGTTTTACTATGTGAGTAGGGAATGAAAAGATATGATTCTAGTTAATACTTTGCGTTGTTGGAAATTAACGAGTAAAGTTAAAATAGATTACGAATGTGAAAATGAATGCAATGTTAGAATGTGTGTTTATTCTAATGAAGTAGTAATATTGATGGTATGAAAGTTTAGGATCATGTTTAGAGGGGAAAGCATGGAAGGCAAACGGAAAAGGGATGAGGAAGCTATGTGTAAATTCGGACGCACGAGGTAAGTAAACTCCCCGACTCCGTCCTTAGTAGTAAAAGAGGTTATTTGTATGATAAATGTTAGCAATTATGCAAGATACTTTATTGACATTGGTAACAAGTAAGGAGCATTAAGGACGTGATTTCTGAATCACTTCCTACCCCATTTTAGGAAGGCTATATGCGAGTTACTTAAGTATGGTAATCTAAGTTTATTTAGGATTCGGTTATTGGAGGTGATGGTATTCGCTAAGAAGACCGAACGGGTTAAAATAAGAGTATATTAGTGTAGTTTTTATGCATTTTGAGCTGCCAAAATAGTGCAGAATTTTCATGTTGATTGCTGTTAAAATAGTGCAGTTTTTATGCATTTTGAGCTGCCAAAATAGTGCAGAATTTTCATGTTAATGGCTGTTAAAATAGTGCAGTTTTTATGCATTTTGAGCTGCCAAAATAGTGCAGAATTTTCATGTTAATGGTTGTTAAAATAGTGCAGTTTTTATGCATTTTGAGCTGCCAAAATAGTGCAGAATTGTGCTGTGTATTGCTATTAAAATAGTGCAGTTTTTATGCATATCGAGCTGTTAAAATAGTGTAGAATTGTGCAGTTTATAATGTAGGTACGTGGTCTATTTGTATGGAAGCTTGTAATCAGCATACCTTAGTAAACCTTGGGATGATTTAAGTGATTTATAAGGGTTGTACGTTTGTACGTGGGTACGTAATCACATGTGGAAGTTCACGTCTATGAATACATGTGTGTTTGTGCCTGCGTTTGAAGTAGGATTCATTGCTTATGAGCGAACGGAACTTGGGTACTCTATTAATGTCTTTACCAAGGTTAAGGAATTGAAGTGAACGAATGTACATGGAAAGCATATTCGTAAGGATCAGTATGGGAAGAAGGAACGCGGACTGGTTATTGATCATGTGTGTTTAGTTTAGTAATGATGTCATTAAATCTAACCGATGCACATGTATGTGGTGAATGCAGGTTGCGTGAATTTAGCATCATTATGAAGGATAGAAAGATTGAAGATCGAGTCAAGAGCAAAGGATTGTACGGGAAGGATCGGTCACATAGTTTAACAAATGTAGGTCCGAAGTATTAATGTAATGGAACGTGGTAAATCCTTTTTAATGAGTGTATGACATTTGGTATTCGAACTTTTCTGTAAGTACTATGTCTATTAAAGAACGAAATTTTGGGTTCATATTTTCCGCTGTGTTGTATTTTTAAGTTATTACCAGTTAGTCTTACAGGGAATTGTTCATAATAAGAACGGGTCATGCCCGATTTTTGTTAAGTAATAGTATGATAATATTACTTTTCGGATTAAGAAACATGGGCGTTACAAGTTGGTATCAGAGCCATGGTTTGAGGGAAATCAAGTATGTGGAGGTAAATACTTGAACTCAAACCAGAGTGCTCTTGTGACAAGGAACCCGTACAATCCAAGACTCGATCAAAATATAAAGGTAGAAGCTAATGTAAGTGTGTATTTAAGCATGTATATTAAGAAAAACTAACAGTATGTTATGTGAAGGGTAAGCATAGTTGTTGGAGAGGATGATCCGCGAGTACGGTCTTGGACCGACACCAAGGCACGTAGTAAGATAAATTGATCCCAGGTACGTATATTTAATATGTGTAAGTACATGTAATGGTAAAATCTAGCAAGTGAAAGAAAAATTTTAAGTGAAATATAATAATGGAATGATAATGAAGTTTTGAAAATGTTACACGTGCTGAAACTTAATTCTTCGGACATAAGGTGGCGATTACACGAAGACACGAAACTAGTATGTGGATTGTGTACCTGGCCAGTACACAAGAAACATATGACGTTCGTGAGACCGTGATAATTGTTACAGGTATGTCCGCTAGAACTAGGTAGTAGGTGGACGTGGGGTTAAGAGGAATGTAAGACTTTCAGGAATGAAAGTATGAATGATATGTTAGAATCCGCGAGACGGATTCGAAGCATGAAAGGAATGAAAGTATGAATGATGTGCTAGAATCCGCGAGACGGATTCGAAGCATGAAAGGAATGAAAGTATGAATGATGTGCTAGAATCTGCGAGATGGATTCGAAGCATGAAAGGAATGAAAGTATGAATGATGTGCTAGAATCCGCGAGACGGATTCGAAGCATGAAAGGAATGAAAGCATGAATGATAGGTTAGAATCTGCGAGACGGGTTCAAAGCAAAGAAAGAATAAAAGTAGGAACGAGATGTTATAAACCGCGGGACGGGTTCGAAACATAATGAATGATAAGAAATGAAAAGATTCGAATATGTAAGTAATTACAGGCTAAGCAAGTAAATATTCTTTAAAAGCGAATATTAACCAAGTTATGTCTTAAACTTATATATATATATATATATATATGTAAATATATGAATATAATCACGTTCATGTATTGTATGCAAGGATAAATGAGTTATACGGGTCAAATGGTGAGTACCATTTGATCCCGGTATTTAATGTTTGAAATGGTTAAGTTATTTAATCGTAGGTGAGCATGATGTATGGTAATGTAATGTTACAAACCGGAGGGAAATAGTTAAGCAAGGTATGGATAACTAGTCAATGGAATTTGACTTGCGTCAGGTATGTATAAAAGTTATGCATTTAATATGAGTTTATGACTCGACTAGAGATGGATGAGCCAGAATAGAATAATTGATAGGCAAATGTAAGACCGTATTTACAAATTAGACTTCTGATGGTCAAACAAAATATAATGATAAGTAAGTAAACCAAGTAATAAAATGCAGATGAGAAAGTGATTGTAGTTTGACTTTTGAAAAGCCGAAAGAGGATGAATTGTTAATAATAGAAGAAGTAATAAAAGAATGGATAGAGCGGTTTGGTCCATTAAGTAAGTATAAGACCTCGAAAATGGATGATGTGGTAAGAAGTTTTAGCTAATAAGAATTAAACCTTGGATGAATTCAGGCGTGAGATATGTTAATACTCGACTCTAGCGAGTCAAGGTGAATGACGGGTTACGACCCGGGTAGAATACCTAAGTTTTAATGGAAAGGACAAGTATACGTGAGGAGTGCTAAAGCATAAAGCGATGAAATTGAATGCATGCTTGAATTGACAAGAAGTACCAACGTATTCTTCGTTATGTATATTTATAATGAGAAAGAAGTGGCAGGTTGACTTTGAAAAGTCAAACTGCAGAAGTTGATAAATAAGTTAAAGAATTGCGAAAGAACAGTTATGTATTGAACCATCGTGAGCGGGTCAAACAACTGAAATGATATGTTAAGAAATGGTCACGTATTGACATGTTTTGTACAGGTGAGACGCATAAATGTCTTACGAAGGAACTGAGAAAGTATTGATATATAAATAAGGAAGCAGGATGTGGTAACCCTAGTAAGGTCAGTGAAAGAATGTTTGAAAGCGAAAGCTCGTCACGCGGATGAACGAGGTCAATCCGAAACATGGTATGGATGATGACGAAGAGGACCGACTCGTTGCTGCATGTTCAAGTACTGCACCAAGGTAGTAAGGTTAGCAAATTACTTAATATATGAATGTAAAAATTTTACGCTATCATTGAGAGAGTACCTCCGTATGAATAAGTACGATATGTTAAATGTGTACGAGTGAACGAGATTGAATGCGGAAATGAACAAAATAATGATGACTAGGGATTGGTTATCGCAAGAAAATTTAAAATCTTGATAAGTATGAACAATATGTCAGGATGCTAGTTTCAAATTATGGACTATGGGATGTGTGATTAGTCAATTTCTCACAACATTCTTATGTAAGTCGTCCAATGTAACTTGAATGAGTGGATGAACGAAGAATAAGACTAGACGGGTTGTAGAAGAAAAGAAAGAGGTTTCGGGGACGAAACCTTCTTTAAGGGGTTTAGACTTGTAACACCCCAAAAATGATAAATAATAAATAAAGAAATTAACTTGGTTAATGAAAGTCATGATATAATGATAACTAGTTATATAAAAAGGCTAAAGTTAAAAACTCTCCCAAAGTGGGAGGGCTAATTGTGTAACTAGTGAATAAAAAGGGTTAATTGAGAAATTAACAAAACAAAAACACAAAAACACTGTTGTGTTCGTGCGAACCAGGGGAGGAAGAAAGGGGAGCCAAAAACCCTAACTACTAGATATCAAGAAATTGAAGCCTAAATCACAAGAAAATTCGATGCATGAGTCCTCTTTTTCGAAAATATAATCCTAACTAGTGAAGTGGTGAGTTTAATTTTCTGAAATTATGATTTGTAGAATGGGGGGTTAAACCCAATCTCGATTTCTTGTGTCAAATATGATAAATCTGAGTCAGAATTGCGTTTTAGAACAAGAATCATGCTTGAATTTAGGTTGTATGAAAGGTGTAGTAAAAACCCACTTTGTAAAGATTGTGTTATGAATAGGAAGCTTATAATGATTATGATTATGTGTTAGTTTGATATATGATTTTGTTTGTAATACTTGAATGCTAGACAAACTGATTTAGGATGAAAAATCTATGTAAATTCAAAGGAATGCGATTGTTGTGTGATGATGAACTAGTAGGAATATGCTTAATATACTTGTACCTTAATTATGATGCCCGCCAAGTGTTCGATGAAATGCTCAAGAGAACAAGTTTGTGGGTTACTAGTAAGGATGATGTCGGGTTCAAGATTAGGGTTAAAATAACTAATTTTAATGATGTTGTTAATCATGAATTATGAGTTGACTAGTACGGAAGAAATCGTTTGTGTTGTGTGCATATATGATCTTGTGGTTGTATATGTGTTTTACTATGTGAGTAGGGAATGAAAAGATATGATTCTAGTTAATACTTTGCGTTGTTGGAAATTAACGAGTAAAGTTAAAATAGATTACGAATGTGAAAATGAATGCAATGTTAGAATGTGTGTTTATTCTAATGAAGTAGTAATATTGATGGTATGAAAGTTTAGGATCATGTTTAGAGGGGAAAGCATGGAAGGCAGACGGAAAAGGGATGAGGAAGCTATGTGTAAATTCGGACGCACGAGGTAAGTAAACTCCCCGACTCCGTCCTTAGTAGTAAAAGAGGTTATTTGTATGATAAATGTTAGCAATTATGCAAGATACTTTATTGACATTGGTAACAAGTAAGGAGCATTAAGGACGTGATTTCTGAATCACTTCCTACCCCATTTTAGGAAGGCTATATGCGAGTTACTTAAGTATGGTAATCTAAGTTTATTTAGGATTCGGTTATTGGAGGTGATGGTATTCGCTAAGAAGACCGAACGGGTTAAAATAAGAGTATATTAGTGTAGTTTTTATGCATTTTGAGCTGCCAAAATAGTGCAGAATTTTCATGTTAATTGCTGTTAAAATAGTGCAGTTTTTATGCATTTTGAGCTGCCAAAATAGTGCAGAATTTTCATGTTAATGGCTGTTAAAATAGTGCAGTTTTTATGCATTTTGAGCTGCCAAAATAGTGCAGAATTTTCATGTTAATGGCTGTTAAAATAGTGCAGTTTTTATGCATTTTGAGCTGCCAAAATAGTGCAGAATTTTCATGTTAATTGTTGTTAAAATAGTGCAGTTTTTATGCATTTTGAGCTGCCAAAATAGTGCAGAATTTTCATGTTAATGGTTGTTAAAATAGTGCAGTTTTTATGCATTTTGAGCTGCCAAAATAGTGCAGAATTGTGCTGTGTATTGCTATTAAAATAGTGCAGTTTTTATGCATATCGAGCTGTTAAAATAGTGTAGAATTGTGCAGTTTATAATGTAGGTACGTGGTCTATTTGTATGGAAGCTTGTAATCAGCATACCTTAGTAAACCTTGGGATGATTTAAGTGATTTATAAGGGTTGTACGTTTGTACGAGGGTACGTAATCACGTGTGGAAGTTCACGTCTATGAATACATGTGTGTTTGTGCCTGCGTTTGAAGTAGGATTCATTGCTTATGAGCGAACGGAACTTGGGTACTCTATTAATCTCTTTACCAAGGTTAAGGAATTGAAGTGCACGAATGTACATGGAAAGCATATTCGTAAGGATCAGTATGGGAAGAAGGAACGCGGACTGGTTATTGATCATGTGTGTTTAGTTTAGTAATGATGTCATTAAATCTAACCGATGCACATGTATGTGGTGAATGCAGGTTGCGTGAATTTAGCATCATTATGAAGGATAGAAAGATTGAAGATCGAGTCAAGAGCAAAGGATTGTACGGGAAGGATCAGTCACATAGTTTAACAAATGTAGGTCCGAAGTATTAATGTAATGGAACGTGGTAAATCCTTTTTAATGAGTGTATGACATTTGGTATTCGAACTTTTCTGTAAGTACTATGTCTATTAAAGAACGAAATTTTGGGTTCATATTTTCCGCTGTGTTGTATTTTTAAGTTATTACCAGTTAGTCTTACAGGGAATTGTTCATAATAAGAACGGGTCATGCCCGATTTTTGTTAAGTAATAGTATGATAGTATTACTTTTCGGATTAAGAAACATGGGCGTTACAAAATCCCACGAGTGATTTTGATGGATGGATTAGTTTGGAGCACCTAGTCTTTCTACACGAGGAAAAACATAGGTGTGTGAGTTTGCGGAATAACGGAAGACTATAGATTCGGAATTTAGAATAACATAAAAGTATTATATCAAAATAATCATCTTCAACACATAACACTTGGATGACACTATGTAACCACAAGGGTTATAATGTTTTCATGAGTTGAACACCCATTAGGATCATAACAAGGTTTAGGTCTTAGATGATGTTCTAATACTTTGACAAATGAACATGAATTCAACATCAAAGGTTCGAATGCACATAGTTATTATTTAGGTTATGTAGTATATATTAATAAGTCCAATATAACAAATATTTCAAGCATGAGATAGAAGATTAAATCTTCATTTAGGTACCACAAATGTGTCATAGAATTCATGTAGGAGGTAGGAAGAATAAGCTTCCATTTAGGCACCTCTTATGTGTTCACCACTACACTTGTTGTAAAAACATACAAGGAGGGTCATGAACTAAGATTAATATAAGAATATTAAGCACTATGCTAAAAGAAATCATCAAGTAATGTGGGGATTTTATGTTGGAACAACCCAAGTCATTCCATAATCACACCTACATCAAGCTTGAAGCTTAAACATTACTTGTGGGTTACAAACCCTAAGCGAAACAGAAATTTTAAGAGGTTTAACCTTTGCTCTTGTACATCTCAGCCCCGTTTTTAAGCCCAGCTAACCATACAAGTGGTAATGCGCATAAGGACGTAGGTTTGAGTGAGTTAAACTCATGTTTAAGCAAAGATTAATGAAAACAAACTTGAACAGTGGACTTTGATGCCTTTTTTCTGGAGTTCCAGAGACTTGTTTGCTGTGACACACCCCTAGAATCGAAGCTAAGGTTAAGCCAAGTGTTCTGGAAAAAGAATGGACTAAAACGGATAAGAAACGAAGAAGTTATGCTCACTTTTGTGAAGTAGTAACAATCTGCTCGAACTTGTGTTTTGCAGCTGATTTGGGACTGATTTTGGAGAGTTTAGAGTGATTTGAAAAGTGTATAATGCTTGGAAGAGGTGTGGTATTTATAGGGAAAGATTAGGTTAAGTTGTGGTTGAGTAATTAATGTTAAAAGTTGTTTAAAACTAAAAAAAATCACTAAAACCCGCCCAAAACGCGGTCTGTCCGCGCTGGGCTGTGAATCCGGCCCAGTTAACGAATGTATAAAGGATTAATGGGTCTAGATTTGTTTGAAAAGAAGGCCGCAGCCGAGTGGCTGGGCGGTTGTTTGGTGAGCCTGGAGACCCGGGTTCGATCCCAGCTGTCTCCAGTCTTTTTGTTTATTTTTTTTTTTAACTTGAAACCTTATATTTCCAGTTATTACACCTTTTACCCCTGCACTTTAATGGGAAAAAAAGGGTAACTATCTTCATTTTAAACTAACTAAGTTATAAAACTCTTTAACCATGTAGTTTATTTATTAAGTAATTTAACTAGGTTATTTCTTAACCTTAAAAATCTAACGGGACTAACTGGATTATTGTAAACTAAACTTTTTAAATTGTAGAAATAATTAATTTAATTAACTAAACAATTTAAAATAACCATATTTATGAGGATAAAAGATTTTCGACAATTAAGCACATCGCGAAACTTTCGAGTTTCATCGTTTTACGAGTTTTAGCTTGTTTAACGAGCATCGAGCGTAATAACGAATCAAGAGTCTTGGATAATATAACGTTCAAATGTGAAAATTTTCAAATAAGTCTAACACAAACATGAATAAAATAGCTTCGTTTTCATTAAGATCAATAGTCTCGAATTAAAACCGGAATGAAAGTGGATTACAAAGAGAGTACAAGAGTTTAAATATGGAAAGTACAACATGACTTGCTAAAACAAGAAAGTTAAAAAATGCGGAGCATTACAGTCTCCCCTCCTTTAGGGAATTTCGTCCCGAAATTTAGGAAGAAGTAGTGAAAAGATAAGGATACTTCGTCTTCATGTCACTCTTGAGTTCCCAAGTGAATTCGGCGCCACGTTTTCCTTCCCATCGAACCTTGACGATAGGAATTTTACTGCGCCTCAACAACTTGACTCCTTGATCCATGATTTCGACAGGTTTTTCCACGAAATGCATGGTTTCGTTGACTTGAAGATCTTCGAGGGGAACTTGAAGTCCTTCTTCAGCGAGACACTTCTTTAGATTCGAGACATGAAACGTTGGATGAACGTTGCTGAGTTCTTGAGGTAAATCGAGTCGGTAAGCCACCTTGCCAATCCTTTCGAGTATCTTCAAAGGTCCAACATAGCGAGGGGCAAGTTTTCCCTTTTTACCAAAACGAACCACTCCTTTCCAAGGAGACACTTTGAGTAGAACATGGTCACCAACGTTGAATTCCAAAGGTTTACGTCTCTTGTTAGCATAGCTCTTTTGTCGACTACGATCCTTGAGTATATTATCATGGATTTGAAGAACCTTATCCGTTGTTTCTTGTATGATTTCAGGGCCAGTAAATTGTTTGTCACCAATCTCGTGCCAGCTTAAAGGAGATCGGCATTTGCGACCATACAATGCCTCGAAAGGAGCCATTTGAATACTGGAGTGGTAGCTATTGTTGTATGAGAACTCGATCAATGGTAAATGCACATCCCAACTACCACCAAAGTCGATGACACAAGAACGGAGCATGTCCTCTAGGGTTTGGATAGTACGTTCAGTCTGTCCATCCGTTTGAGGATGAAAAGCCGTACTGAGATTCAAATGAGTACCCATAACGGACTGGAAAGTTTGCCAAAACGCGAAGTGAAACGACCATCACGATCAGAAATGATATCGAGAAGAATGCCATGACGGCTTATGATTTCGTCAGTGTAGAGTCGAGCAAGTCGTTCAACCTTGAAATCTTTATGAATAGGAAGGAAAAGCGGACTTGGTCAAACGATCGATGATTACCCAAATACTATCATGACCAGAAGGCGTACGAGGAAGTTTGGTTATGAAGTCCATGGCAATGCTATCCCATTTCCAGACGGGGATTTCTGGTTGTTCGAGTAGACCAGAAGGTCGTTGATGCTCGGCTTTGACTTTCGAACAGGTGAGACACTCAGAAACATAAGTGGCGATTTCTCTCTTCATACCAGGCCACCAATAGGATGTACGTAGATCGTGGTACATCTTGTCAGCACCAGGATGAATTGAGTACTTGGACTTGTGTGCCTCGTTCATTATGAGTTCACGAAGATTATCGCGATTTGGTACCCAAATGCGAGCACGACAGTATAGGAGACCATCAGATTTTGAAACGAGTTGACCTTCATTAGCTCCACGTATTTCCACGGACATGGAACCTTCGTTGATAGACGAATATTGCGCTTCACGGATGCAATTGTGAAGATCGCTCGAGATATGAAAACAACGAATGTAATCTACATGAGTCTTACGACTAAGTGCATCGGCCATGACATTTGCTTTACCAGGGTGGTAGCGAATCTCACAGTCATAGTCGTTAAGTAATTCCACCCAACGTCGTTGACGCATATTAAGCTCTTTTTGGTCAAAGATGTGTTGCAGGCTCTTATGGTCAGTGAAAACCACACACTTTGTACCGTATAGGTAGTGTCGCCAAATCTTTAACGCAAAAACAACTGCGCCAAGCTCGAGGTTGTGGGTAGTATAGTTTTTCTCATGTATTTTGAATTGACGAGAAGCGTAAGCGATGACTTTGTCTCGTTGCATGAGGACACAACCAAGACCACGATTCGAGGCATCACAATATACCACGAAGTCATTGTTTCCATCAGGGAGAGCAAGAATAGGAGCGTTACAAAGCAAATCCTTGAGAGTTTGAAAAGATTCCTCTTGCTTAGGACCCCAAGCAAAAGGTTTCTCTTTTTGAGTCAACGAAGTGAGAGGAACGGCGATTTTTGAAAAGTTCGAGATGAATCGGCGGTAATAACCCGCCAATCCTAAGAAGGAACGGATTTTAGAAGGAGATTTAGGCGCGGTCCAATTCTTCACTGCTTCGATTTTGGAAGGATCAACATGGATTCCTTTTTCACTAACAACGTGCCCAAGGAATTGAACTTCTTTGATCCAGAACTCACATTTGGAAAACTTCGCGTAAAGACGTTCGGCATGTAAGAGCTCAAGTATAAGACGTAGATGACGCTCGTGATCGGCTTGAGATTTAGAATAAATAAGAATGTCATCAATGAAGATGATCACAAAACGATCCAAATAAGGTTTACAAACACGATTCATAAGATCCATGAACACAGCGTGCGTGTTAATCAAGCCAAAAGGCATAACCACGAACTCGTAGTGTCCATAGCGAGTGCGAAATGCGGTTTTAGGAATGTCCTCTTCGAGAACACGAAAACCAGCTTCGATCTTGGAGAAGCAAGTAGCGCCTTGAAGTTGATCAAAAAGATCATCGATGCGTGGAAGAGGGTAACAATTCTTGACGGTGAGTTTGTTAAGCTCATGATAGTCGATGCACATGCGGAAAGAGCCATCCTTCTTTTTGACGAAGAGCACAGGAGCACCCCAGGGTGAGGTACTTGGACGAATGAAACCCTTATCGAGGAGTTCTTGAAGTTGCGTAGATAATTCTTGCATCTCAGAAGGTGCAAGACGATAAGGAGCTTTAGCAACAGGAGTCGCACCAGGTACGAGGTCAATACGAAAGTCAACAGATCGAGGTGGAGGAGGACCAGGCAAATCTTCAGGAAAGACGTCAGGGAAGTCACGCACCACTGGAACATCACTTACGCTTTTTCCCTTGCCCTTTTCTTCCACAACGTGGGCTAAAAGGGCAAAGTACTGTTTGCGTAAGTATTTGTTCACTTGTGTGCAGGACATCAACTTCAGTCCTCTTGAAGGTCGGTCTCCATAGACGTGCAAAACATCGCCAGATTGAAGGGATAAACGAACGTACTTCTCGTGACAAGCGATTTCAACATGGTTCTTCTAAAGCCAATCCATGCCTATGATGAAGTCGAAACTACCCTGTTGCATGGGTATGAAGGCGACAATCGAGAAGAACGAAATCGACTAAGATGGATTTGCCATTGGCAACTTCGACGGAAAACGACTTAGGTAGCTTAGAGCGTGTGCAATTTAACAATGATTCGAATTCTAAGGACACAAAGCTTTTGTCCACACCAGTATCAAACAGTATCGAAGCATAAATATGGTTAACAAGAAACATACCATTAACGACATCATTGTCGTTGCGCGCTTGATTTGCGTTCAGGTTGAAAGCGCGTCCACGAGGAGGTTGTTGTTGCTCTTGATTCCATTGTGGGCATTGAGGACGGAGATGATTAGTATCCCCACATTTGAAACAAGCCCTAACCGGTCTGGCGTTTTGAGGAGCAGGTGGAGCTTGTTGTGCTTGCTGAGCTTGTGGTGCTTGTTGTTGTTGGTTACTGCGGCAATACGCGGTATCGTGCCCATAACGGTTGCAATTGGTACAACGGCGAAAGTTGGCATTGGGGGGATCGTGATAGTTACAAGTGGCACACTTGGGGTGAATCCTAGTGTACAACTTTCGAGTGTTATCAGGAGCAACGGGATTTTGGTTAACGGGTGGCACAATCGCATTGCAAACAGGGTTCGATTTCTTTCGCTTCTTCCCCCTATTGCTACTCGACTGTTGGGTAATTTGGTTAGCTGGCTTGGATGAAACGGGGTTTGCGGCTTGTTTATCGCGAATGCGATTGTTGTTTAGGGAAGCGGCCAAACGGTAGACAGCTTCGATATTGTCGAGTTTGGCTGCCTCGATCGTATCGCACATGCTAGAAGGTAACCCATTGATGTACTTCCTTATCTTGCGTTCGGTGGTCATAAAGAGGTGAGGAACAATGAAGCTAAGTTGTTTGAAACGAGTAGTGTAGGCTAGGTTCTCATCACCCACTTGTTTTAGAGCCCAAAATTCTTCTTCCAACCTTTGTTGCTCATGCGGAGGGCAAAATTCTTCCATCATGAGGGTCTTGACTTCTCCCCAGGGCAAAGCATAAGTCTCTTCGTTCGAATGGATGTTCCTTTCGTTCGTCCACCACTCGAGAGCTCGGGCTTGGAATACCCCAGTCGCACTACGCGTTTTGAGCTCTTCGGGGCATTCACTGTTGATGAACGTGACCTCCATGCTATCAAACCACTCGAGCATGGCAGTCACCCCATCGTTTCCCGTGAATGGCTTGGGGTTGCATAACGAAAAGTGTTTAAAGTTAAACGAAACGGGCTTGCGTGCTTCAACCTTAGAGTCGACGGAGGAATGTGGAGTATCGGAAGCTCGAATTTCGGTAACGACCTTTGGGACGATGCGCGCAATTTGGTTGGCCATGAAAACCATCATCCTCTTCTTGGAACGGGACTTTGACTTCTTAGACGAGTTGGATTGACGAGAAGATATCTAAGATTCAAAAGAACGAATAGGTGAGACTTGATCATAATGTTTGTTTAAGAAAATTGTTTTCATGAAATGATTCATATAGCATAAAGTGCCACATAGCATAAAGGGTTCAAATTGATTTCACATAGCATAAAAGGTTTAAACGTCTCATATAGCATAATCATGAATTTCACATAGCATAACATGAATAAATGAAAGCATCGTAAATTTAGTTCGTTCACGAGAGGTTTTTATTGTTTTTGATTGCGATAAACGTGCGAAATGAGTAAAAAGTTTGAAATGAACGAACGTTCAAGTATAAAAATCACATCTAAATTGAGATACATAAAAGAGAGGCTCAATAAAACATTGGATTGTTTCGGGTAGAGAAACATCGACTATTCCAAAGTGGGTCGAATGCCTTTCGAATTAGAGAAAACGTGCTTTGGCCTATAGGTAAGATACTCTCGTCGAGAAGTGATAAACGGTGTCTTACCCTTCCAATTACTACACGTCTCTAATCGATTGAAACAATCGGGACTTTGGCGAGATCGAAAATCGAGGAATGGGACTTAATCAACGAGATGCGGGTTTCACCCCTAACTTGACGAGTTCGTACCCTAAATGTGGTTGGTACTCGTCGGGTCAAAACATAATTTCGACACTTTGACGAGGGTCCACTAGAGTTGAAATGGAAATTTCCATTAAGTTGTGGATTTCACTCCTAGCTTAATGGTGAAATTTCGTGCAAAAAAAAAAAGTTTAAGGTAGAATGAGAGTCGTTTACCAAATTGTGGGTTTCACGCCTATTTTGGTAACGTCGTCTCGTTTATGTTACGAGTATTGTCAAAATCAAAAGTGCATTCATGTTAGCCTTAGGAAAGGCATATAAATTTAATCAAACAAGAAGTATTGCTAGGAAGCATGTAAGGTAGAATGCATAAGTTTTAAACAGCAAATAAGAGACAAAGTTCCTAAAACTATAGACTAGGGCAAAGCATTCCTACTTTTTCCTAATTCCCTATAGTTATGGCTCTGATACCAATCTGTCACACCCCAACCGATGGCGGAAACATCGGGATGAGACGAAGTGCGTAGATTGCAAGAGACTTCATAACACTATGTGACAATATTAATTTAATTCAAATTTCATTTTAAGACTAATTGTCATACAAGATTCAAATAAAAATAACAACATTGTTTCAAATTGTAACATAACAACAAAAGATAGATTAATCTAGGTGTGTATCTAGTCCACCCTAAATCTTGTTTCATCTTGTAACATCACTTCATCAGTTAACCTGCAACATGTATTAAAATAGAGTTCAATGCAAAAGCAAAGGCGAGTATACAAGTTTTGTTACATAGCATAAATAGAATAAAAAGTGCTCATATCCAACATGATTCATAATATGTGAGTACTAGTATGCAAATATGGCGTACAATATGTTCAAACCCGAGTATACAACGCGTTAAAATAGCCTAATCCCAATAAAGTAACTGGAGGTAACATGTTTAACTTAACAATACCCCAAGTCTAACGGGCAGTGCGTTAATCCTATAGCGCTATAATTGTTAAGGGAGGCTAGCAAAGTTAATGAGCATATATCGACCAAGTAGTTTACATAGCATACGAGAATAACAAGTATCACACATATACTTTCATGTTAAGCATGGATAGAGTATGTTAAAAATAGTTTAAGTGTTATTTTGTATAATATACATGTTGTATCCCAAAATGGTAAAAGGGAAAAGGGATCGAGTATACTCACGGTTTTTGCAAGCTTTCCTACTCGAAATCCCACGAGTGATTTTGATGGATGGATTAGTTTGGAGCACCTAGTCTTTCTACACGAGGAAAAACATAGGTGTGTGAGTTTGGGGAATAACGAAAGATTATAGATTCGGAATTTAAAATAACATAAAAGTATTATATCAAAATAATCATCTTCAACACATAACACTTGGATGACACTATGTAACCACAAGGGTTATAATGTTTTCATGAGTTGAACACCCATTAGGATCATAACAAGGTTTAGGTCTTAGATGATGTTCTACTACTTTGACAAATGAACATGAATTCAACATCAAAGGTTCGAATGTACATAGTTATTATTTAGGTTATGTAGTATATATTAATAAGTCCAATATAACAAATATTTCAAGCATGAGGTAGAAGATTAAATCTTCATTTAGGTACCTCAAATGTGTCATAGAAATCATGTAGGAGGTAGGAAGAACAAGCTTCCATTTAGGCACCTCTTATGTGTTCACCACTACACTTGTTGTAAAAACATACAAGGAGGGTCATGAACTAAGATTAATATAAGAATATTAAGCACTATGCTAAAAGAAATTATCAAGTAATGTGGGGATTTTATGTTGGAACAACCCAAGTCATTCCATAATCACACCTACATCAAGCTTGAAGCTTGAACATTACTTGTGGGTTACAAACCCTAAGCGAAACAGAAAGTTTAAGAGGTTTAACCTTTGATCTTGTATATCTTAGCCCCGTTTTTAAGCCCAACTAACCATACAAGTGGTTATGCACATAAGGACGTGGGTTTGAGTGAGTTAAACTCATGTTTAAGCAAAGATTAATGAAAACAAACTTGACAGTGGACTTTGAAGCCTTTTTTCTGGAGTTCTAGGGACTTGTTTGCTGTGAGACACCCCTAGAATCGAAGCTAAGGTCAAGCCAAGTGTTCTGGAAAAAGAATGGACTAAAACGGATAAGAAACGAAGAAGTTATGCTCACTTTTGTGAAGTAGTAACAATCTGCTCGAACTTGTGTTTTGCTGCTGATTTGGGACTGATTTGGGAGAGTTTAGAGTGATTTGAAAAGTGTATAATGCTTGGAAGAGGTGTGGTATTTATAGCGAAAGATTAGGTTAAGTTGTGGTTGAGTAATTAATGTTAAAAGTTGTTAAAAACTAAAAAAAATCACTAAAACCCTCCCAAAACGCGGTCTGTCCGCGTTGGGCTGTGAATCCGGCCCAGTTAACGAATGTATAAAGGATTAATGGGTCTAGATTTGTTTGAAAAGAAGGCCGCAACCGAGTGGCTGGGCGGTTGTTTGGTGAGCCTGGAGACCCGGGTTCGATCCCAGCTGTCTCCAGTCTTTTTGTTTATTTTTTTTTTAACTTGAAACCTTATATTTCCAGTTATTACACCTTTTACCCCTGCACTTTAATGGGAAAAAAGGGTAACTATCTTTATTTTAAACTAACTAAGTTATAAAACTCTTTAACCATGTAGTTTATTTATTAAGTAATTTAACTAGGTTATTTCTTAACCTTAAAAATCTAACGGGACTAACTGGATTATTGTAAAATAAACTTTTTAAATTGTAGAATTAATTAATTTAATTAACTAAACAATTTAAAATAACCATATTTATGAGGATAAAAGATTTTCGACGATTAAGCACATCGCGGAACTTTCGAGTTTCATCGTTTTACGAGTTTTAGCTAGTTTAACGAGCATCGAGCGTAATAACGAATCAAGAGTCTTGGATAATATAACGTTCAAATGTGAAAATTTGCAAATAAGTCTAACACAAACATGAATAAAATAGCTTCGTTTTCATTAAGATCAATAGTCTCGAATTACAACCGGAATGAAAGTAGATTACAAAGAGAGTACAAGAGTTTAAATATGGAAAGTACAACATGACTTGCTAAAACAAGAAAGTTAAAAAATGCGGAGCGTTACATTAGGTTTTCCAAATTCATCAACCTGTGACGTGAACGACCTTTCACAGTTTCTTTTATACTTAAAAAACTTTGATAAAGATTTTATCTGAAAAATTAACTTTCTTTGATTTTTTATCAGTTTGATTAGTCAATTTTTCTTTCTTTATCCTCTCTTTTGTCCTCAGATTTGTATCTGATGAGTTCGTTTTACTTGATTGATCAGTTTTAGTTGAGTAAAGCGATTCATCAGAACTTTTATCTGAATCAACAGTTGTACCCGAGGACACAATCTTTTCAAGATACTCCCTTGCTTTCTTTCTTTTCTTTCTCAGTCTATCTTTCTGCCCTTGTGATAATTTCACTATTTGGTCTTTCACTTTCTGTTCTTTGGGCTTTTCTTCAATTTTGACTGAGTTCTTCACCATTTTATGAAATTCAGCCCTCGATCTTCTATTTGATCTCATTGGGCAATCTCTGGCAATATGACCACTGATTTGACATTCATAGCATCTTCTTGTATCAAATTTCTGACTCTGGCAGTTAACAACAATGTGTCCTTCAAAACCACATTTGTAACACACCCTGTTATCATACCATTCATTCTTTTCAAACCACAAACTTAGATCGTAACATTGATTTGCCTTGTAGTAATCATGACTTCTCCTTTTTCCATCATCATAATGATTTGTCTTTGAAGCACTGTGGTCAAACCTGCACCACTTATTACCAACTTTTTGTGAGTTTTGATTTTCAAGTTTTTGTGATTTTTTATAACGATTGGATGATTGAACTGATGAACTTTTATTGTTGTTTTGAAAATTTTTAGAATTTTTAACATTTTGTTTGTGTTCTACATTCTTCTTAAAAGGTTTTTGCGTTGAGCATTCACCTTTTTCAGTAGATTGTAAAACAGTTTCTTGAAATTTTTCTTTTAATTTCAAAAATATTTTCTTTTTATCATTTTCATCATCAGATTTATCATCGCAATCCTCAATTATGACCTTGTCATAATTTGTGACATTGTCACTTATTGGAATTTCATTGATCGGTTTTGGACATATATGATCTAGTAATACTGATGAGGTCACAAAACCTTTCAATTTCTTTTCTAACTCATCAATTTTATTTTTCGCACTCTCAACTTCATTTTCAAGTTGAGTGATTTTCTCAAGATGAGAATTTATTGCCTTTTCATTTTCAATTTTATTTTTATCTAAAACATATTTTTCATTTTCTAAAATTTTTATTTAACTTTGAAGTTCTTTTTCATTTTCTTTTAAACTTTTGTTTTCCAATGTCAAACTCTCCACATCTTTTAGGAGTTTGACATTGTCTGCTCTAGATTTATCACATTTTGAGCACACAAGTTCCGATCTTGAAGTTTCATTTTTCTCAGATTCTTCATTCTTTGAAATTATCTCTGTCTCTGTCTTGTATGTTCCTGCACAAAAAAATTTAACAAAATCAAGAGGATTCATATTTTCATCTATATAACAACCCCTCTTAATATCATATTTCATAACATTTTTTTGCTACAAGACACATATTGACTCTTCTTCTCATTTCAAGAATCACATCCAAACTCATTTTATCTAAGTTCTTTTCTATTTCATTTAACAAACCTTTCTTTTTCTTATTATTTTCATAATTGTGTGTTTTAAGCTCATTAATAAATTCTTTTGGATAAAACTTTGAAAATCTAGAATCCTTTTTCAGATTAATCAAAAATTCATTCCACTCTGCAGGTAACGCCTCGCTTGCGGTATGCGCATATAATGTATATATGTGTGGGTCATCGGGGGGCAAAAGTAAAAGTGCACTAATTTTAACGTTATTTTACTAATTTCGTGACAATAACGTTAAAAGTGGAGGACGGTTAATCATGCATCATGTGGTGGCGTTGATAGCTGAAAGACAAAAGGGTACATGCACTAATCGGTCTTTGTCCCGATTGCCGAGTGTTATGTGCCTTATGTCCAAGGCTTGATGCAAAACTACTATCGAGCTGGGGGTCTCACTGGAAGCAGCCTCTCTATTCCTATGGGGTAGAGGTAAGGCTGTCTACATCTTACCCTCCTCAGACCATACCTTTGCTTTGCTATTGGTGGGATTTACTGAGTATGATGATGATGATGATGATGATGATGATATCTCGTACCTTTTTAAATTGTCAATTAAGCTTTCATACCGGTTTTCCAACGCATCCAACTTTTCATCTTTCTTACATAAAAAACATTCAAGTCTTTTAATCCAAACATTCTCTTTCACATCTTTATACCTACTATCCCAATACCCGTCAAACCAATTATTTAAACTTTCAAGACTATCGTTTTCCTTTTCGTCAAACATTTTTACCACACTTCAAACAACCTGATTTGATTTTTACTCAACCCGTACAAATTGATTCAAACCTTCAAACGAACTGATCACAAATCAAACGAATTGGATCCTTTTACCCACTTCGTGCGAATTGGAATAAAAAATGCTCAATTCGTACGAAATGACTTAGTGCGAATTGGCCCGATTATTCAATTCGTGCGAAATGGAGGTATTTGGTGCGAATTGGATCAATTTCAAGCGAAATGGTTCTCTAAATGACCATTTCGTGCGAAATGGGGTTCCTTTCAAACGAACTGGCACTTTAATGCGATCTAGAAGTCCAATTCGTGCGAAATGGAAGTCTGTTTCACACGAATTGGCCCATTTCGTACGAAATGCTGCTGATGTCACACAAATCGGACGGTTTTTGACCAAATTGAACAAGATTTAGGTTGATTTTAGGTCTGATTCTTTCAAGGATTGTTTAAAACAGTATTATGCGTGTTATATGTGAAAATCAATCCATTTTAACCGTGAAATCTTGTTTAATTTTGAAAAATCTTGTAAAAGAATGAGTAGAAATCAGAGTTTTCAGTGCAATCGAGCTGAATCTGTAAGAACTCTTCCTCTTGAGCTCTGATACCACATGTAGGATCGTTTGCACGACCAAAACGAGTCGTTCAGAAGAGATCTCAGACTAAATCAGAGGCGGAATTCAGTGATTTAGTCTTCGTTCAGCTTGTATTGCACTAGATTCAATTTAATCTGTCTCTTGTATTGATTTCTCAACGTTTTACAGGCTGGAGACACTTCGGCAGCACATCGGCACCGGAATCACAAAGTTCCAAATGAGATCCAAGACACACATATATATAGGCACTCCATTTCGTGCGAAATGGCTTTTCCATTTCGTGCAAAATGGCTCAAACCTATATGTTTCTCGTTTTTCTCGTACTTCGTGCCCTGATCTATCTAATCTATTACAAGACTCGATACAAGACGAAGTCAACAGACATATGCACCAACACATACAACTTAAAAAATGGCCAAGGTTATTGCATGGAGGTTTGAGAGGTCGGAGAGACGTTTCATTCTAAAGGTCCCTGATAGGAGAAGGGTGAAGGTCAAGACAATCAAGGCCATACTTAGTATGGATGAAGGGGTTCAGAGGGATATTCTGTCCCTTGGGGTTCCAATGGCCAACGATTGTGAAAGAACTCGAAAAGTAATAAGAAGATTGGTGAGAAAATTTCCAGCAGAAGATGATGATGATGATGATGATGATATTGACGATACTCCTCTACCAACAGGTAGAAGTTGGGTGGTGCATGAAGAAGCAGGAACGGTTAAAGTGACTTATCGACACGGGGTGGAATATTCATTGCCGATGGAGGAAATGTTGAAGACAGAGAGGCTACATCTTCTTGAACAACTCTGTGATTTAGCACATTCGAACGATGCAAGATCCAGGGTTGTAATGATATTTAAGTATAGGCTGCAGCAAAGAAGAAACGAGATGATGACGTTATACGCCAATGCAAAATATGATGATGAATCTGAAGAAAGTGATGAACAAAGCGATGGGTACATCTCTGATGTAATCCCATACACAGAAGACTATTAGTTTGTTTTGATTTCGTCTTATTGTGATATTATGAAATATTAATGAATGGTAATGAATTATTAACAACGTCACGAATGCCAAAAAAATTACCTTTATAACAAAGATGGGATCAATTCACCTGGGAAACGCCATAACACCAAAAAATTATCTATGTGACACAAAAAAACAATTAACTCAACGAGACAGATAAAAAAACAGTAAAACGTCAGGTAGTTATTGAATCTAATTAACGCCAAAATAATCTTAGACGCCAAAAATGAAGTAGCATTGTGACAAACGAAATTGGAAAAAAAGAAGATTAAAATGACAAAAAAGCCCCTCCCACCCTGATTATATCTCGCACCACCTGTTCCATCAGGATGCGTTCTTACTGTTCTCATACTTTAGGGCGTTTTCTCCTGATCCCGTTTATATATATATATTCTATAATACCGTGGGAAATTTTTAAAACCCAGTAACTAAAATGAAAATAAAAAATGAAGTTGATTATTATTTTTTTTATATTAATTATAACCCAATGGTATTGTATATTTGTATGCTATATAATCAGGGTCTTCTCAAAGTTTTTGGGCCCGAAGCGTATAATAAAATTAAGGCTCTAATTGTTAAGGAACATTACTTTAAACCCTATGATTTTTATATAATCTATGTTTGCATGCATAATTATAGACAACAAACCTAATCACCAACAATCATAAGCCTAAATTTACCTATATATAGTTTATTTATTTAGAACTTAGGGGCCCTACGGAAAGAGGCTCAAAGCCCTTTCTTTATTTTAGTCCCCTTTAAGCTACCCTTTGCAACATGCATCTGGTTATAGGGATGAGTTCGGTAGCTAACAGTATCGAAAGTATTGGTCTAGAAAATAGTCAAAAATGGATATGGTACCGGTACGACACGGTAACAATATAGTATCTAGAGGTAAAAATCGGAAAAATATCGGTACGATACCGAATCGGTAACGAACTGGAAGTACCGATCCCAAAACCTCTAAAAAGTGGGTACCGAAAGTGGTACTAAAAATGATTCGGTATAGTAAATTTGATACCAATTCGGTTTCGATATTTGGTATGATTTGCTCATCTTAAGTAAGTATGTAACGCAGGGAAAATCATAATACTAGCATAGTATTAGTTAGAAGAAATTAGTCAAAATATATATTATAAT
This sequence comes from Helianthus tuberosus, assembly GCA_030545235.1. Lineage (NCBI taxonomy): Eukaryota > Viridiplantae > Streptophyta > Magnoliopsida > Asterales > Asteraceae > Helianthus > Helianthus tuberosus. The sequence goes on along the minus strand of CM060351.1, from coordinate 32,113,453 downwards.
TCATCATTTAATCTCATCAGTGACAGAACTAAAACTTTTTCCTATGGGATCACACCTTTTCTCGATGGTCAAACCAGACATTAAGTTTTTTAGGTTGAGTCAGACCAGGGCACATAATCAAATACATTATTTATATAAATATAATAAGTACTTGATGATTAGAAAACACACAACAAAGTTATGATGCCATTAAATGAAAAAAAGACATTACAATTTTTTTTAAAGTTGTACCCTACGAGTGTTTGTCTTTTGACCACAATCCATTACATCTTTAATTGAAACACTTGCACGAAGGCTTATACCGATATAACAAATGCTAAAAATCGTTCATATAATCATCAACCATCCGATTAAGCAAATCAATCTTCACATGCATCATTAATATAATGGTGATCGATGATGTTAGGCTTTTTTTTCTTTTATATTGGGTCAACGTTTTCGTCGTCTATGCCAACACTTTCAATATCAATTTTTTTTTTCGCAAAAAGATGTTCAACTTTTTGTATACAAATAACCATAATCTAAACCCTAAAAAATAGGTTATCAATCTGTTATATTCAAATCATCAGTTTCTCAATTGGTTTGGTCTCATTAGGTTCTTTCAATCATGGTTTGATTATTTGAGGCGCCATGCTCTCTAGTAGTCCAGAATTGTAACATCGTGTACCTTATTATCTTAAGAAATAGTTGTACGTATCATCTAACTTTAAAGACTTGTGAGTCGAATAAAAAGATAGAACGGTTTTGATGACTTCAAACCAATTTGACGAGCTTAGTTTCGCTGATTATCTTTATTTTGCTTTTATAACAGAACTTATACTCAATAAAAATCATGCGGCATCAGCTAGCGATAATTAAATTAAAAAATTAACTCAATAACAAGCTTGCAAGAATTGAACCACTAAACCAATATTGATTACGTTTACATGAACCCAATGGATTCTGTGTAACTATTACTTAGTATATATATATATGTATGTATTAAACTTAATAATTAGTATTAGATTATCATTGTAATTATTATTACTTTGATAAAATGTAATATGAAACCCTTGTATCTTAACGATTATATCGATTGTTACATGATTTATATATATATAAAAAATCGCAGTTAAGTAAGTAAATCTCACATCTTTACATTTACTCGCAACATCAAAAAGTAGTTATTAATTATATCAAAAAGCAACCAAATTACAATTTTTTATTTATAACAATTGATAAAACTTAGAAAAATTTCGTTAATCTATCAGAAAACGAAAAAAAAATTAAAAACTACCACAATTATTGAAGAACTACCTCATACGTACATCAAACCATAGAGCTCATAATCGATGTGATGAAAGGAGTAAAAAATATTGGGATTATTGTTTAAGAAATCAAGTAAAGATTGTTAATATTCTTTCAGATGTTTTCATTGGTGTTCAAAAGTATCCGTATCCGAAAATCTGATCCGAAATATCCGATATCCGAATCCGAAATATCCAAAAAATCGGATACCCGAAATTCAGATATCCGAATTTTTTCTGATTCAGATAGTGCTTTTCAAAATTTTCGGATATTTCGGATATCCGAAATATCCGAAAATTTAATTTTCATTTTTTTCGGATATCCGAAAATATCCGAAGTATCCGAAAATATCCAAAATATCCGAAAATATCTGAAAAATATCCGATATATCCGAAAAATATCCGAAATATCCGAAAAATATCCAAAAACTTATATTCGGATATCCGAAACTATCCAAAATATCCGTTTCCGAATATGAAAAAAATAATAAAAATTAAATAAAAATTAAATAAAAAGTTGGATTTTTGGATATCCGATTTACTATCCGAATCCGTATCCGAAATTTCGGATACGGATTCGGATAGTAAAATATGGTATCCGAAAATTTCTTCGGATTTCCGAATTTTTGGATATCCGGTTTTGAACACCCCTAGTTTTCAAGGTCAAGAGTGCTAGGCCAATTTCTTGCACGGAACATATCGTCTTAATTGATCATGAATGTAAAGAAAGATCAGGGTTTTGTTTTTTTGTTTGTTTGATCGTTCATCAGTCAACAGCCGGTAAATATATAAGAAAGAATGTTTAAGCGAGTGAGCTTGAGCAAAATAAATAAGGAAAAGCGGAAATAAATAAGAACACAGGTACGTATATATCATAATAACGATTTAAACTTCATTTCACTTCTAAATTTCAAACACATAATAACGATTTAAACTTCATTTCATTGCTATATTTCAAACGTACTACTACCGGTGGATCAGAATACTAAATTATTTATATACCATTCTTCCCATGCATACTTATACTTACTCCTTCTACTACTCCTATGGCGATTGCGAGCTCGAGTTCTGGTCGGCGGCGGGATCCGAACAGTAAGGCTGATGGGATGCTAGTTGCTTGCGGCCCTTGAAAGTGGAACCGCAACCATCACACGGTATTGCTCGCTCCCATGACTTCTTATCCTTCGATTCCGCCTTATCGTCAGCCGAATCCTTCTTACCCTTGTTACCGACCGCCGGATCCTTCTTACCTGTCACACCCCGATATTTCCACGTATTATCGATGGGCCCGGTGGGGGAGTATCGTAACGTGGTTGGTAACATTACAGTCAAACAACACAATATTTAAATGCACAGCGGAAGCAAAGATAGATATATTTCAACCGAATATAATTGTAATATCAAATATCACAAAAGTTGAAATAAATCCACAGATGGATCAAAAATAAATAGGAAACATTGTTCAACAGTCTTGACATCCAAGCTGGCGAGACTTATTGTGGACGCTAGGAGAAAGCCAGCCTAGTTCGCGTAGTACCTGCACTTAACCTTTTTGGGAAAATACGTCAGTTTACACTGGTAAATACTATCAACCGACTCATTTTGAAAAGGTTTAATAAAATGGATTTGAATGCACGCGGCACAAACTTTTTATAACTTGGGATAATTATTTAAAGTGTTAATTACTGTTTTCGTCCCTGTGGTTTGTCAAAAATCACTATTTCAGTCCATTAGTTTAAAAATTGCGATTTCAGTCCCTGTGGTTTCAGTTTCGTAATCATTTCAGTCCACCTGGTAACCATTTTAGTCCCTGTACTAACAGAATAAATGGGTTAAAATGGTTAAGAAAGTGAAACCACAAGGACTGAAATGGTTACGAAAGTGAAACCACAGGGACTGAAATTGCAATTTTTAAACTAATGGACTAAAATAGTGATTTTTGACAAACCACGGGGATGAAAACAGTAATTAACTCTTATTTAAATATATAAACTTGTAAAAGGATTACATGTTCCTTATGCGTTCAGTAGCCCGGTTCGTGCCGGGTTAAAGATCAATAGACACACCACATTATATATTTATGCACTGACGGGTGTACGCCTACACCCCACGCTTAGGTCGTGGCCATTTCGTAAAATGATACCAAGAATATCCGGGACATGGTCATTAACCCCCCAAAGGCGTTAAGCAAACAAAACATATTTAAACGGGTCATCTCGATAATACTTAACCACCAATCGATTAAGGTCGAATGCCCGACCAAGCGGTATTTTATATACCGTACCCCAAGCCCGTATAAGGGAAAATAAGTTAAAAGTATTTACCTGAGCTAAATATAATATTCAATCACAGCCGTATCAAATCAGCAAGTACAGATAGCTTTTACGGGGCTCCTATTCTGGAACGAAGGTTTATAATAACCTATTAGAATCCTAACGGTCTTTAGTTAAGCTTAAGCTTAGACCGGTTAGTTTTAAAGCACGATACGGTTCGAACGCGCGATTAGGCGAAGACCGAAATAGAATGTGATTTAGACCCGACAAGTTTGAAGACTTGTCTTATATGGGTAATCTAAACACATTCTGGATTTTGAGATAAAACCGATAAGGTTTGCCCCGTTTCGGCTAATTCATGCAAACTAGTTACATAAACCGAACCGAACGCGCAAGAGGCGTAACGGGTGCCCATAAGAGACATATACAGGTTTCCTAGGTTAATATGCCTCAAATATGTTGTGACATCAGTAAGATATCTTTTATTATGCCCGAAACGAATTTAAACACAAACTATGCTCCGTAGGGGTATTTTGGTCATTTACAAGGTTATGAAAGAGTTTAAGTATTATCCTGAATTACAGGTCTGATATAATCAGCAAAAATACTTAATTTAATAAGTTATAACAGTAGGGTAAAGCATATATGTGAAATTTATCAATTATAACCAAACTATGCATCGTAGGGGCATTTTGGTAATTTCACATAAGCTTAAAAGGTCAAATTTGGAAATATGAGTTTAACAACTTTTGTTTACTGTTAAAACATTATAATTTACCTAAAATATCAGTAGGTATCAACCCTTATATGTTTAAAATAGTTTTAGCACATACTATGCGTTAAAAACGCTTAAAAAGGCGATTAGAAGCCGTTTCCGGGTTCTATATAGAAAACTGATATTTTTATTATTCCAGAAGGTTTAAAATAATTTATTTATCATATAAAATCAGTAGCAAAAGGTTTGGGATCAAAAAGATATGTAAAACTCATTTTATAGCCCAAAAGGGCAAAACCGACAATTACCGAATCAAGCTTATGACTCTAAGTTATGCTCAGCCTAAAATTAATTAAAAATCTTCAAAAATCCCAAAATAATATATTACATCAGTGGGTAACAAGTTTGATATCAAAAAGTGGGTTTAAATAGGCTATATGCAAATTATGTTGTTAAATCGCTAAAAAGCTTTCTAATTACGCTAATGAGCATAACTCCCAATCTACACCTCAAACTGATGTCAAATTTTGAGTGCAAGTATATAATTCAGTAACTAAGGTTTCTACTCTTTTACATTTTTAAAAAATCACGTTTTATGGTGAAAAGGGCATAATGGTCAACATATAGGCAATTAACGGAATCATGCATATTAATCGGATAACTAATGAACCAAGGTGTATAATCACAGAGGGTTATACTAGCATGTGACCTAGTCCGATTAAAGCTCTAAGGCATTTCTAAAACATACCAAAACGGGTCAGAACTGAAGTCAAAGCAAAAGTTAAAGCTTTGCGACTTTCGGTTCCGAACAGGGTCTAAACAGAAAATTGTCGGATCAAACAAACTTAGACCAGTTATTATACTTATTACCAAGTTATATGAGTGATAAAATAGGTTACACGCCTTCTGCATTGTTAATTATGCGTTAATTCGAAGATTAGCATTCTGTTGACTTTTTTTAATCAACTTTGACCCGACAAATGGTCTAGATAGAGTGGGAATCAGATGGTGCCCTTTTAAGGGTTTATTGCCCACATAATTACCAACTTATAACTACCTTCAATTCGACTAATCACTGGACCATTAATGATTAATCGCTAAGTCAAACGGTAATTACGACGGTTTGACTTTTAAGCTAAAACTAAGTAAAAACTCAACTAAGAAAGGTTAAGCATACTTACTGAAGTCCTATGCACGATTAGAGATGACTTGGAAAGGCACTTGAGCTCCAGAGATGCTCCACAAATGCAGATGGAAGGTGTGCTCATAAGGTTGCAACATAAGGCCTTTATATAGTGTTTAATCTTCACTTAGATCATTGACAACCAAGTCTACCCTTGTTCCCTGATCATCAACAAGTGTCCTAGGGTCTAAAAAGCATGTAGGGGTCGCCCAAGAAGTGAAAGATATCTAACTAAGTCGGTTATTGCGTTTAAACAACCAACTGCCATGTTTTCTGTCGCTGGGCACCCCTTACGGACCGTAAGGGGGTGTCTTACGGTCCGTAAGCCTTTTGCAGAAGGCAAAAACTCTTGACCTTTCAAGCATTCGAACGGGCAACCATGTATTACGAATTTTGGGCTTCTATAATTCAGTATGGGGCCTCAAGAATGTGCCTTGAACAGTTTGGATCACTTTTAATGATGTACATTTGTCTTGGACATTATCAAAAAGTCATAAACGAAAGGTTGTCGTATATTCCTTCGTAGGATTTCACTTTTGTAATTATGGATCAATTATTCTAGAAATCACCGGATTTGAATGTATGCAGATGTTTATTGTTCATATTAGGGTCTTGAGATTCATAATAAGGTCGTTCAGAGGTATGAATTAACATGACGAAACTTTTAAATCCTGCCACACATCTTTAATTGGATCCGGGTTTATAATATCTTTTGCCTTACATGACACGTGTCATTATTTCATTGATCATAAATTTTCGAGGTGTTACATTACCCTTGTTACCGATACGAGGAATGGCAATGGGCCGGGTTTGGGTCAGGTATTGGTAATCCCAGGCCCGTACCCGGTTGTAATTCTTTGTCCCATACCAGGCCCGTTACCCGTCGGGTATTTGTCGGGTAATTACCCGTCTGGTATCGGGTATACCCGTTAATTTCATAATATATCCGTTGGGACAAATGTGCAATTTTTACTTTGATGTTTATATAATGTACTATTTTAATGACTACAACAAATGAAAATATGATTAATAAATTACATATCATATTCAGACCACATATATCAAACTAAATCAAAACGATTACTTAATTAAGTAAGTGTATCAGGACCACCTAATTGCATAAGCATCCACATAATAAAGGGTGATAGCTTCCATATTCAATATACATGCTCAAAAATAAGTTATTTGTTTACTAAACACTTGCCAAATACATATGCACAAATGACTATAGAGAAGGTAATAAGTACATGTACTAAGTTTATATATATGGAAATCTATAATATGATACTTTCGGGTATTATTCGGGTAAATGGGCCGGGTATCGGGCCGGTATCACTAAATCCCATGCCCGTACCCGTACCCAATTTTTTTCTTTTTTTAAGCCCATACCCATCGGGCTTCGGGTATACCCGGCCCGTATGTTTCGGGTTTTGGATATACCCGTCGGGCTTGGGCTTTTTTGCCATCCCTAGCCGATACCGACCGCCGGATTCTTCTTACCCTTAGAGACTTTTTCCCCGGTGGAACCCATATTGAGATGTGAAGATGTTATGGTAAGATGTGTGAGGACGGGGGTGGTATTTATAGAGCTTGTATAATTTAGGTTTTTCTTTTATGCAAAAATAAATACTTCACTCTTTTCTTTCTTTCCTTCTTTCTTTTTTTTATTTTTATGCAAAAGACTTAGTTAAGCTCTTTCTTAAGAATCATTGAGAGTTTAATACTAAAAGTGCGTGTGTGTGTCGATAAGTGTATTAAATATATAGTTTTAATTAGTTAAATTTGGTTTATAAACTATAGACTCCCATCGAAAGCTAACATATTTTATTAATGTTTTAAGTATATGTATAAATGAGTGGTGACATCAGTTATTCTTCATGCTGGACAGTTATTCTTCATGCAATCTCACAAGTACAATCATATATTCTTCATGCATGATATTTGACAAAGACAGTTACAATGTTTTTAAAACCGGACCGGGCCGGCCGGTCGGACCGGTCCTGCTGGGATCCGGAGCCTTTACCTAGCCGGTTCAGTACATCAGACCGTTTCAGCATTAACCCGGTGGTCGGGCCGGTGGGTCGCGTAGGGTCGGGGCGGTCAGTATTTTTATTTTAATTCGGTGATTCAGATCGTGCAAAAAATGCGTACCAGGCCTGTTTTTTACCCTTTTTGTGTGAATTAAAGAGACGAAGTAGGAATGACTTGATGTATAGATCAATATTACTTACTTGCTTGAGTGAAAGAATGAAGAGTCATGTAGATGGAGAGAAGAAACAGCCATGGAGAAAAGCCGCTATGAAAGAAGCCCCAAATTATTAGGTTTACTTTTAGGTTATAAGTTTAGAAGTTACACTTTTCACCCTTTAAGTTGAGTTTTTATTAAAGTTTAACCTTAACTTTATAGATAGATGTTCCTTAACTATTTGGAATTTTATTTATTTTTTCTATATTTTATTTATATTTTTATATAATTTATGACGTAATCCGGGTCTTAAATCCGGTCGAACCGGTTGGACTAGTCCGACCTTTGACCCCGTAAGGCGACCGGGTCGACCTCCGGTCCGGTTGTGAAAACATTGGACAGTTACCAATATATATTAGTTTCTTAGAGCATTCATATTTAATTGTTTTTGTTTATATCTATATAATTACAGTATTTTATTTATAGCATATGACAAGTCCATCAAGATCATCCAAGATTTCGGCCTAAAGTGACTTGCTTACTACTTCCATTTTAACAAAACATAAACTCTTGTAACATCCAACAAGTTGTAAGTTCATTATCAAATAAACATAAACATGCAAGTACTTACAATACACAAAATCAAGCAACAACTTATCTACTTCCAATAATTCTGATTTTTTTTCCGTGAGTTTACTTATTAAATCAAACCACTTGTAGGTTCATGATCCTTAATTACCACAAGAAAACCCCCTTAATATAGATGGATGAAGGCTAGTGTGATGAGATATAGCTTCAAGTTATGCTCCAATACTTCTAATATCTCATCACAAGGTCAATCCTAAGTGAAATTTAGTGTCACTACTAGAAAAGTGGTCATTTTGCTACGGAAATTTCCTATGCAAAAAAATGCGTCACAAATTCTGACACATTTACTACGCATTTCCTACGGAAAAAAGACCTTGATTTTTTTGGGCAATTTGTGACACAATAGTGACAAATATACTAATTCTAAGTATTGTGTCAGAAATGCGTAGCAACTTGCTACGCATTTCCGACGGAAACAATATTTATTTGTTGGAATTAGATTTATATGTTAAATTCATTTAAATATTAATTGTTGTGTCAGAAACGCGTAGCAACTTGCTACGCATTTATGACGAATTATTTATTGTGTAGGAAATGTGTAGCAACTATCTACGCATTTGTGATGGAAAATTTATTGTGTAGGAAATGTGTAGCAACTTGCTACGCATTTGTGATGGAAAATTTATTGTGTAGGAAATGTGTAGGGTTTAGATGTGCAATGGACCGTTGGATTGAAAATTAGGTGAGCAATGGACCGTAGGATGGTGATCCGTGTGAAGTTTGACTAAAGTTTTTGATTGGCTCAATTAGGTGAGCATGGAATCTATTACTTGTATTATTATTAACTAGTTAATTAGTGTAAAAATATTATTATTATTAATATGGTAGCACATAAATTATATCCAGTTTTTTATAAACTTGTTATATCAATTTGTTTTTATAAATCACATTAAAAGTGTAATTATATCAATTTGTTTTTATAAATCGTATTAAAAGTGTAATTATATCAATTTTTTTTTGAAAATCTCCCTAAGTATAGAGTACAACTACTCAATGCATCAACATGTTGATAATTTATAATGTATAAATATGTTTCATATTTTATTATTACCATATAAACACGTGATTTACGGCTCTTAATTTCTCGCAAAATAAGCATTAGAACGATAATAAATAGTGTTTAAGGCGAACGTTACCTCTGTTCATGTTCTTTTATAAACTATTCGCCGAACGTTTGGTTCGTATGCAGCCCTAATTATTATATAACTATAATACATTTAATTTTTGTAAGTATGTTTTGGAATTAATAATTAAATCTTATTTGATAGTTGTAAATAAAAAGAATAACGAAACATATTTATACATTATAAATTATCAACATGTTGATGCATTGAGTAGTTGTACTCTATACTTAGACCGTGGGGTATGGGGCGGGGGTTTGGGCGTGGGTTGGGGGAAAACGCCCAAGCCACCACCTCGGGTGGGCTTGGGTTTGGACGTGGCCCCTTGGGGCCTGGCTTTCAAGCCGGGCGTGGGGCGCAATGATTAGATATGACTACTCACGAACGAAGAACGCGGAAACAGTAACGGTTTAAAACGACGAACTGCGCAGTTTACGCGATTTAACGCACCGACAACTTACGCGGTTAATATCGACTACCGACATCCCTTTTACGAAGTTTTGACCCTAAAACAATATTCTACGACAATTTACGATAATTGGGTTTGAAAAACGGGCTTCGGGGATGTGTTGGGCCGCTCAAAACATGTTAACGGGCCCTAGGCCCAACCCACTTCATAAAACCTAGGTATAAATATAACCTTAACTCCATTACCTCATTTGAAACCCTAACTCAAAAAAATACGCACAACAACCTGCAACCCCTCGACCAGATCCATCCTTTGTCTCTCTCGTTTGTTCAACAGGTGACCGGATTTATTATAATACCCCCTTTCAATAATTTGTTTTTTTTAATTTCTTTTTTTTGTGACCAGATCCACTCCTATCACTTTTTATCAATATAACGACAACTAATTATTTGTGAAAGTGGTGTAGTTAAAAAGGGGTTTAATGGAGACGACGAACCGACGCATCAGCGGATGCGAGATGATGACGAAGTGATCACCTTGTGGTCGTATTTCAGGCTACGGCTTGCCGGCGGCGACATATTTTTCCGATAACCCCCCCTATCTCCTTCCTTTCTTTTTCTTAAGTTATTTCAAGAAAAGGTTTTCAGCAATGGTTCGGTTACTTATTTTTATTTATTTTTTTCGGTCTCAGTCCGCTCAGGGTCGAACGCAGGTGTTTGTTTCGAGCTAGGGTCCACATTGGGTGAGCACGAGAAACAAGTTTAGTTTAGATGACGGTTCGGGGTCGCGATTGATGACGTTAGTGGAGGTGTTTAAGGTGTGGCTCGAGTTGGGGCAATCTCGGTTCAGGTTCAGTTCAGTCAAAACGAGTTGGGGCAATCTCGGTTCAAGCTTCGGATGAATATGGAATTTTATTTTCTTTATATTTGTAGATTTTATACATTTTTTGTTTGTAAATTTGTATAAATTTATGATTAATGTTATTGAATTTTTATAGCTTTTAGTTTTATTTGCTTTTGTATAGAATAAAACTAGAAAAAAAACATTTTCTTTAAACAAAGCATATTTTTACTGATGGTTTGCGACACAAAATCCATTGCTGAAAACCTTTTATTTTTTTATTTTATTTATTATCAATTCGTCAGAAATGCGTAGTAAAAAGGTAGTAGGAAATTTGTCATAAACTATGAAAAGATATAAAAATTAAATTTCGTGACAATTGTGTAGCAAAAATTAAAAATTAACTTCTGTTAAATGGGTAGGAAAATGCGTAGAAAATGTGTAGCAATTTGTGACAGCCTTTTTCTGTAAGAAATGAGTAGGAAAATGCGTAGAAAATGCGTAAGAAACCAGTTTCCTACGAGTGGTTTTCCTACATATGCATTTTGTCACAAATTCGTAGAAAATCACGAGTTGTGACGCATTTCCTACGGAAAATGGTGTCAGAAATTTTATTTTTTCTAGTAGTGTGTGTTTGATTATGAAGATGGGTGTTGGTGTTCTTGGATGCTAGCCGATTTTAGAGAGATAGAGACAATGGGGTGTTCTTTCAAGTTTGAATGTTCAAAATGAGATGATAAGATGCTCTAGTCTTGGATCTTCCAAACTATCTAAAAGGCCTCGTGATTAATTAACTTATTTATGGAGTTAACAAGTGGAGGCCCTGCCTAAGGTACTAAGCCCATTGGGCCGACCAACCGACTTGAGTAGGGGTCTATAAATAGTCACACACTCACACCCTTGTACTCACTCACACAGAAACCACACCACTACTCCACATCACAGAAACAACCACACTAAGGGGACTGGGGGTGGTCCGTTATGACACCCCATCACGCGTTAAACACCACAAGCACACCGCCGCCACCATATCCACCACGCATTGAATTAACAACACGTTGAATTCTTCACGCGTTGTAAAAGTTCAATTGTATGTATGACTTGTACCTTGTGTATATTAACTTGTACGTTCAGATCTGATGGGGCTGATGTTTCACCGGAATTTGATGGCTTCGCCGGAGAAGATGGTTTCTTCGCCGGAATTTGATGTTTCGCCGAAGAAGATGCAGATGATATTTTTGAAAGTTGATTCCTTTTTAACACAATCAGTCCCTGTGGTTTATAGTTATTTACAAAACGTATTTAAATCTTATTCCTTTTAATTTCAACTTTTAAAAATGGCAGGTTTGGTCCTTGTCATAAAAAAAATTTGTTTCTTTTATAAACTTGTAAGATTTTTTTATAAACTTTATAAAAACACAAAATGGTTGTGAGTGATGAATTCCATCACTAGTGATGACCACCACCACTAAAAATGCTTGTGAGTGATAGAATAGTGGTTGTTGATATGGCGGAACATGATTGGATGTTTGTGAGTGATGGAATTTCATCACTTGTGACCACCCTCACTCCCCTAATAGGCAAAAACAAGAAGGCTAAGGGCAAAAAGAAGGAAGCCTCGAATAATGATGACAAGAATGCTTCTTCCAGCAACAGCAACACGGAGAAAAACAAATCCATGAAAGTCGAGTATTCACCACCCTCGTACAATTGTAGCGAGTGTGGTTTTACGACCACCACCGGAGTTAAGCTAACCGATCACCAAATTTATGATTGTCCGGTCCTCGTTCGCAAGTGATCGGTGATGGATGGTAGATCTAACTACGTTTCTGCCTTTCACCGGCCGTAGTCAGATATTATGTGGTGAAGTATGTTTTTTTTTAACTTTTCATTGTTATCATGTGTAAATATCTATATTTTTGAATATTATAAAGCTTTTCTTCGTTATTAGATATTAAAACGTGTCTTTGTTATTAGATATTAAGTTTTTGTTGTGATAAATTGGTTGATACTTGATAGTGTCATGATTCATCCTTAATGGCGGAACCACTTGACCCTCCGGCCGATCGAGTTTTCCAACAACAGGTCTGTAGTGTAGTTGGTTATTTGAGTTTGACCTTCAACATATCATCGTTAAAGCACTTGGATGGAAAAAGAAAATAAAACCTAAGAAAATAAGATATATCTTGATATATAACTAGTAACTAGTATTAAGCAACCCCGCCTTGCGGCGGGGCGAACACCAATGCCACACTACTACTAGCGACCACGAACACTAAAGTTGCAGCGTGTTAATACGAAGAAATTAAACCAAAACGTAAAACATATAAAAAAATAACTAAGTCGATATAGGACCCGAGCGTTACGACGAACCTGTCAAACGGGAAAAAATAGACGACGTAAAAACGTTTAACCACACACGCATGTTGGCTGTGTTTAAGCAACATGTACAACTTATAAATGCACATACTTGGCAACATGTACAACTTATAAATGCACACACTTGTTGCTAAATAATAGTATATATATAAATAAATTAGCATATAAAACCACCAAAGCAACATGTACAACTTATAAATACACACATGTGTTGCAAAATAATAGTATATAAATATAGGGCATAATAATTTGTGTTTTCTTTTATAGTAGTTTATTTGAGTATTCAGATTTATAAAACTATTGTTTTATTTTAGAGTAAACTGCCATTTTGGTCCCTGTGGTTTGGCCAGTTTTGCCACTTTAGTCCAAATCTCAAACTTATTACATCCAGGGCCCTGTGGTTTGCATTTTGTTGCCATTTTAGTCCAAATTTCAAAAACCCCTTATTTTCACTGTTAAAAGCTGTTTATTTTGTCCTTTAGTGTAGGGGTATTTTGGTCATTTATATTTTATTGTAAACTGATCATTACCATCATCCCCAAAAATAATCATCTCTCTCTCTTCTCTCTCTCTTCTCTCTCTCTCTCTAGCACCACCACCACCACCACCGCCTCCCCCTCTCTCTCTTCTCTCTCTATAGCACCACCACCATTCTGATCGAATAAATCATCACATCACAAACCTAATTATCATCATTAGCATCAGTAACGAACAAAAACCTCTGGCACATATATAAATAAATTACAAATCTTTAATAAGATTTCACAACAAATCCAAAAACAATGAAACTCTAATCGACCAAAATCGTCATATCGCAAACCTAATCGTCATCATCAGCAACATCCCCCCAAATTCTCTATCCGTTTAGGGTTTTGGCATACATCCCCAAATCGTCCACATACAGATCTTCATGTTATTAAGCAGCAGATCGAAAGACAACACTCGTTCAAGCTTCGATTTCTTCGATTCAGCAACTCCCCTCATGTTATTAAGCAGCAGATCGGAACTACGAGTCAGCAATCTTCATCTTCAAGCTTCGATTCAGCTACTTCATCCTCAAGCTTCGATTCAACAACTACGATTCAGCAGGATTGAATAAAGGCGTGTGAAATTCAGCAATCTTCATCTTCAAGCTTCGATTCAGCAACTACGATTCAGCAGCAGATCGGAACTAGTTCACATCGGAAGACAACACTCGTTCAAGCTTCGATTCAGCAACTACGATTCAGCAGCAGATCGGAACTAGTTCATTTATTTAGGGTTTCAGTATTGGGTTTGATGGTGACAGCGGTGGTGGCGCTTTAGGGTTTCAGTGGTGGCGGTGGTGGAGTTCACGGTGGTGGTGGTGCTATAGAGAGAGAGAAGAGAGAGAGGGAGGAGGTGGCTGTTGTGGTGCTAGAGAGAGAGAGAGTTGGTCTATGATGAAGATGAACTCAGATCGGGGTGGCGGCGGTGATGGTGGAGGCGGTGAGGTGAGGGTGACGGTGGTGGTGGTGATTGTTTGAGAAGATATCTTGAGAGAGAGAGAGAGATATGTCTGTTCATTCATGAGGTTGAAGATGAAGATGATATTAAGGGTTTTATTATATAATTGGGTTATTATAAAGAGATAATAATTCTAAAATGACCAAAATGCCCCTGAGGGTAAAGACAAAATAGCAGGTCAAAAGTGGGAAATCTGGTCAAATTTGAAATTTGGACCAAAATGGCAACAAAAACCAAACCACATGGCCCTGGATGTAATAAGTTTGAGATTTGGACTAAAGTGGCAAAACTGGCCAAACCACAGGGACCAAAATGGCAGTTTACTCTTTATTTTATTTGAGATTTTCTGTTCTATTTAAATTTCAAATTTATTAAAACATGTAAAGAAGCTTTAGTGATAGTTTTCTTTTCCAATCTATTAGTATCGATTTATACAATAAGACGAGTCATGTTTGTCGTTGTGTTATAGAGGGAAAGTAATACTTTTATAAAATCTTTAGACTCATAATTATGTTTTTATTTCATTAATTTCGTTTAGTTGAGATAAATTTTAATCCCTTAGGAAAGGAGTGGTACTATGTGGTATTGAAATAGGGGTGTTTCTACTGGAAGGCCATGCCCAAGACAAAAAAGGAAATGGTTTCAGCAGGGTGTTGGTACCACAAGTATCTTCGTTATATACAATTGTAACCGTAAAAGTGTGAGAACCGGTCGGTTCAGTCATCCGTCATCTCAACCAACCTGGCCAAACTAGATCGTAAATTTCTTCCTATCATTGCAATGATGATCATACACTCTTAATATTGTTGTATAAGTGATTGGCAGTTTCTTTCGCTTGTGTTTGGAAAGTGATATGGAGTCGGAGATCTGGTTCGGTCTCTTGGCAACATTCAACACCTTTTTTAAATCAATGTATTATGATACCGCTTGTACTAATTATGACCTTGTGTAGTGCAATAACTAAAAGGTTGCCAAGTGACTACGACGTCACTACCACCTAAGTTGTGCCCAATAACTAAATCACACAATAACTAGTTGTAGTGGATAATTAACCAAACATTAAGTTAAAGAAGCAAAAAAAATCACAATAAAATGTATATAATGCATACGTGAACAGAAAGTAACATGAACACACCATTCTCTTAAGTGTAACAACCCATCTCACATGTATTTCTTATTGGCTCTGGCATGGAGCCCACAAGTACCCCACACTTATGTATGTGACTCCTCTCAATCTCAGTCTCTCTCATGGTGAGCCGTTTCTTGTCCCCCAAGGCGCTGTATCACGTCCGGCTCATGCCCTGGGACTGCCACGTCATTCGGGGTTTTAGACTTTAACACATGACACAACTTTAACCTACTCTCTTTTTTCAAGTTCTATTTTACACTAGCTGGCCGATATCTCGTTCGCCTACCTCTAAATCTGAATTTATATGTTTTTAATATATTATACTAGCTTAGAACCCCGTGTATTACACATGTTTATTAAATGTAATTTTATATATTAAATAATAAAAACAATAGATGGTTAAAAAAACTCGTGTATTGTATGGATTTAACAAATGTAATGTATATACCAAATAATAAAAAAATTATATCTTTAAAAATCTTGTGTAAGACATGGGTTAAATAAATGTAATTTTGTATAGTAAATAATAAAAAAAGTTATTTTTTTAAAACCCTATGTATTACACGGGTTGAATAAACCTAATTTTATATACCAAATAATAAAAAAAAGTTATATGATAAAAGAAACTAATGATAATATATTAATACAAAGTTTGGTTTTCGTGATAATAAAAAAAAGTTATATCATGAAAAAAACAAACGATTTTGTTATACAGAAGCGTTCTGATCCAAATTCAAAGTAAGCTAAGATTTAATACTAATTTATTATTTACTTTATTAATATTTTAATTACAAAAATAGAAGCATTTTGTGAATAAGTGTCAAACATTAATTGATAGATAGATATAGATATAATATAGATATAGATTAATAATATTAACATGTTATTAAAATTGTATGCATGATAAAACCAATATTTCATAACATACGTATTTACTTTTTCATATTTTGATGGTGAATTTCTATTATTAATTATCCAATATATTTGGTGTCTTTCTATTATTAATTATCCAATATCTTTATTAATAAATTTGAAATCTTGAAGTCTTAGCTCAAACACTTCCGCTGTGCAATGAAGATACCGGTCCAGTCAAGCCATGCTCTGATACCAATCTGTCACACCCTGAAATATCAGAGCTGGCGTGACTGGACCGGTATCTTCATTGCACTCACTCACACTCACACCCACACCCTTGTACTATATTGGTTTTATAACATATCGAAAAACATATCAATAGTCATGAGTTTTATAACATATCAAACGGAATTGTAATATTCGAAAAACATGAGTCATGAGTTTACGAAACTTGATATTTATATAAAACCAATATAGTTATTCAAGTTTATTTCAAGACAACGACAAATCTAATAACTTCGTGTACTTTCGTAAAATAAGTATAATTGTTATATTTGTTTCAAACGGCGCTAATTCGTATACTTTTATGAGACAAATATAATGTTCTATGTTTATTTTAACATCGTTATTCACTAATTCGTATGATTTTCATACATAAATATAATTGTTATAGTTATTTCGAATGATTATTATTCGACGATTATTTATAAAAATATAATTAGTTATATTCATTATAACCGTTGTAATATTGGTTTTATATTGATTTTTGTACATAAATATAATTGTTATAGTTATTTCGAACGATTATTATTCGACGATTATTTATAAAAATATTATTCCCCTTATGTCATGGATCAACCGTACTTATGCTCTACCAAGCGCAGGGGCGGACCTACCCTTTACCGGGGGGTAGCGTCCGCTACGGCTTGGCTCGGAAAAATTTGACGTTTTTAGTGTAAATTTTGGAAAAATTTGATGTTTTTTCGATTTCGTTACGGCTTATTTATAAAACGTTACGGCTTGGCGTGAATCCTAGATCCGCCACTGACCAAGCGTAAGCAAATTTTGCATGAATATATGTATCAACGATGTAATTATCACTCGGTGGGAGGTTTTCCTGGTTAATAAGGGCCTGTTGCGTGCTAGAGTCTTTTCTAAATCTACCCATATATTTCATGGCTCCTACTTGAGTTAATGATTTTGCTAGAATTAGAGGATATATTTTAGCAGCTAAATTGGTTATTGATTAACAATACACCAATAGATTAAAATATTTAGAAATATGTATTCATCCATTGAATCAGAATTGAAACCATTTTTCATTCGGTTTTTTAAATTTCTAAACATTCATGGTAATGAACATTGGGTGTTGTAAATTTCTAAACATTCATCGAGATTAAACATGTTAACAAGTTCATAAGACACTTGAAAATCATGAACAAACATAAAAATAAAGTGTTCATGAGTATATCATTTTTTTTAGAATTGTGTAACATTACGTGTACTTACTACTGTTTATTTTTTGTCTATAACTTACATAACTAATTCAACATTTTAATTCTCGTATCTTTACTTTTACTCACAACATATTAGTTTGTTCAAAAACTAACGTAGGAAAATAACTAACATACCCTCATGTGCAAGGCATATGTTATACTTAATTGAAAATTTTAACCAGGTTATGGTCAAAAGACGTAGGGTGTAATGAATTTTACAAATAAAGGATTGTGACTGTAATTATTAAAATTAAAAGGCATCCATTACAATCTGATACAAATATAAAGGACGAAATTGTAATTTACCCCAATTACATATCCAACGAACTTAGCCCTGTTCTTCAATTGGATCAAATAACCTAGATATTTAATTAACTATGCATACCAAACCATATATTCCTTTTCTTACTTTACTTCCAATGCTTACTTTACTTCCTCTAAGTTCACGCGGGTGGCGGGTTGATTGTGGGTTCATCTATGGTTACTCTATTTTTTGGGTGGAAATCTATTGTCTTGGAGTGCAAAAAAGCAACAGACCGTGTCTAGATCCATTTGTGACTTCCAACAAATTGCATACAAAATTTGTTCCTAGCAAGCTCCAAGTAGCATATATTTTCACAAAACCATTACCAGGACCTCTGTTCGAATCATTTCGTGACAAATTATGGGTTCACCCACCACTCGTTTGCGCCCGGGGGGGGGGGGGGGTGGTATCGGAGAATATACTAAACGAAGAGATCAAACCAAATAATCCTCCATATTTTTCTCCATATTAAATTAGTCAAAGTGTATACAAAATAGTTAATAGTAATCATCCTAGAATCATGTTGTTTCCTTGTAACTTTTGTATTATAAGTTTGGGATATTGAATTTAAATAACCGCAATTTTTATCAATTAGACGATATCACTTCCAACTTTTGATTTGTTCCATATCACTCTCAACTCTCAACTTATTTTTCTCTAGTACTCACAAACTAACTAAATTTTTACCCCAGTTAATTTTTTGATGACATGGCACCTTGTTTAGTGATATGTCATTTTTACTGACATGGCATCTGATTTGTCACTTGTTTAGTGACGTGGCAACCGACGTGGTTTTCTTGATGACGTGGCACCTGATGTGACACATGTTTAGTAACGTGTCATCTAACGTCAGCTAACTGGGTTAGGGTTCAATTAGTTTGAGAGTGATAGATGAAAATAAATTGGGAGCGGTGTGATAGAAATCGAAAGTTAGGAATCGGTAAATTGATAAAAGTTGAGATTATTTAAATCCAATATCTGAAAATTAGCCACTATAGATGTGATAGATTTTATTTGCACGTAAAAAATGGCGGTTAGAAGTTTATTTTGTGTAGAGATCTACGGTGATAAAGAAAATAATCGTGGAAATAAAATTTGGACATTGTGATGGAATATTGATTTTTAGGGTTTTAAAGGAAGAGTTTCTTGGGTTAGATGGATGAAATTAAAGAATGATTATTGTTTTTAGGGTTTTAATCGAACGAGGATGGCCCACACCGCGTCTGAACTAATCTGGATCAGTGGGTCAAATGATTATTGTGTTGCTCGTGTGTCAACTCATTGGTCTTGTGGGACACATATAAAACTATAAAAGTAGTTTATCAATTAATCTTTTTTTTTTTGTTTATTTTCTTGAGTGTTATTCAATCTCATATGTACGTGCTCTTGAGGATTTTCAATGTGTCTTTGAATTAACACCGTTCGATTTATCACTAATCTCCACCATTATAACACCGATCACCACCCACCAACTCTTAACAACCACAAAAAAACAAACCCGATGCAAATATAACACTAATGATCTATCATGTATAAACAATTGTGAAAACTAACATACCCTTAAACTACGAATGATTAGATGCTAGAAAGAAAGTGTGAAAACTTGTATTTAAGTTATCACCACACGTTTCTCAATTTGACATTTTGACCGTATGCCCCGGCATTGCCGCTACAGAATGTTGCCACTGTCCACTGACCACCCCTTGCCAATTGACCAGTTCGGCTACAGGCTATCCAACTACAGGAGAACACCCATGGTCGATTTCACAAACTGTGGATTTACTGACTAGCTATTGGATAATTTTCTCAACAATGTATCACCCTTACGGGGCTCAAACAAGTATATGATGAAAATATCACTTGAAAAAAAATGTACAAGTTATAAACCAAAGTTTTAACAAATTAAAATGAAGATTTGTAAAACAAATGTTTATAAAATATAGTTACGACAAATTTATGATACAAGTTTTTTTAAAAGATGTGGTAGTTTTTGAAGTCAATGGTTGTTGGAAGGAATCTTCCCCAAAAGGAATGTTTAAAAACCGGTTCAAACCGGGCGGTTGTACCTGTTAAACCGCCTGATACACCCGGTTAAACCATGTCTGAGTCAGATCCGATACGGTATAAAAACCGGATTTTAAATCATTGGTTTGCAAGGAATGATAACTTACATATTTTGCTAGTGCTAATATTCACTGGTCTTGGTCCAGTGACATTTTTTCATTACATGTTATATCTGATCAAAACTCTTTTAAATAAATTTTTGAAATATCATAACAAATAAAAATATTTGAGTGAGTAGTGTTACAGACCAATCAAGGTCGATGCACACGGTCTGGCCGTGAGATTAACAATCCTGATATAAAATTTAAAATTTGACTTGACCTTTGAAAATATAAAATTTTAAATAATATTCTCTCAAGTGTTTTTCAATCCTGATATAAAATTTAAAATTTGACTTGACCTTTGAAAATATAAAATTTTAAATAATATTCTCTCAAGTGTTTTTCAGCATATACATAACATCTGATATTAAGATCCAAAGGTTCAAGAAAGATATATAGAATGTTGGTTCTACAATTGTATTATTCTGCCATGCTTCACACATTGTCTCAATTTCCAGCTATGGAGGTATTACAAAAGAGAGCTATGGACGATCAGAGAGAAGAGGTATATATATGTGTGTATATTCAATTTATTTATTTCCTTTATTAATCATAATAATAAAGGTACTTTGGCCAAATAATTAAAAAAGTTAACAAAAAAGTTTTGATGATATAAGTCTCATTAAGTGAAATGGCAAAAATGAAAACCATAGAGATTGAAACCGTAATAAAACCTAGATTTTTGTTGAAATCACATGGACGAAAACATAAATAATTCTATAGGTTTTTTAGTCACTGCTAGCGAGTTGCAATATACTTTTGGCCCTAAACCACATGAACGAAAACATAACTATGTTTTTTAGCCACGGCTAGCGAGTTGTTATATACTATTGGGCCTAAAAGCAACGCTTTTGGTTCTTATATAAAGCCCAAAACCATTTTTTACAAGGGTCCTTTAATCAAAAGTTCTGTGAGTGGAAACCAAACCAATAATTTACGTCCTAGCTCATTACATTATAGCCTAGTGGCATTTTAGGTTGAGATAAGGCGCAAGGACCATTAGGTCCTGGGTTCATAATAAAAAGGTACTTTGGCCAAATAATACAAAAGGTTAACAAAAAAGTTTTGATGATATAAGTCTCATTAAGTGAAATGGCATAAATGAAAACCATAGAGATTGAAACCGTAATAAAACCTAAATTTTCGTTGAAATCACATGGACGAAAACATAAATAATTTTATAGGTTTTTTATTTATGACTGAAACGAAACCCATACGTTATGAAAATCTAAAAACCAAAACATGGATATAAACAATCTCCAATCTTCAAATTAAGAAACCAAGAAATGTTAAAATTTAAACAAACAATTAATTAATGGAGTGGATTTGTAGTAAAACTGGATGATATTGATTTCCCTATCAAACGCCTCATACTCTCTATACCATAACAAGAAACATGCTAAATTTGTTTCTCAAAATTATTTCATACCAAATATAAAACAATTGATTAACCTCAAACTGTTTTCAAAAGAAGGAAAACTGTATCCCATTGCTTGCTGCAAACAACTTGTATTCTTCCATACCACAACTATCTCCCAGTGCCAATGTTTTCAAACAAACATTCACATCAATCTCTTCTATTAGAGAACCCGCCTTAAAACCGTTTGAAACATCAACCGGACCACCGAAATGAAAAAGAGAGAACCCCGTATTACCCTTTCGCGTTTTATCAGAATTCCCGTTTTGCTTTTCAGAACCCGATTTCACAAAATTCCCATTTTGAACATTGTTGACTGGTGGAACCGGTTGGCACACTGGCAGTTGACCATGGCTAAGTAGCAGTGGACCCAATGGTTGGAGCCCACCGTCTCCTTCGCTAAGACATGATGAGCAGCCATCGGAGTTAGAGATGCTGCCGCTAGTAGAAGAATCAGCGGTCCCACTTTCGGGTTCGGGTTCTATGTGAACACTACTTTTTGATTCCTTCAAATCACTATCTTCATTATTGGTAGGGCTTGAATGGGTCCCCTTTGGTGAACTAATAAGCTTAACGGGCTCAACGACATCACCAGAAACTAAATTAGTTCTCGGTTCCCACACTTTCTTTGTGTAATCGTTGTTGCCGGTGATAGTTTTGGTTTTAGGTCTTTCCCGAACATATTCAGCGTTATTATTAAACTTGTTTCCACGAAAATACGGTTTTGAGACATCCATATCGGGTTCTGTCTTGCCTAATTTGGGCCGGTAATCGTTGGGTTGGTAACAATGGCAAGCGGGCTGATCGTACCTGCCACTTGTTCTGTGATGACAACAATTTAATCTTTCATTGTACCTTGACCCGTTTGACCTTCTTACAGGCTTATTTTTTGACCCGTTTTCAAACCGCTGTCTATCAGAGCACTTTACGGGTTGATCAATGTGATTATCTTTCCATGACTTCAGTCTCCTACGGTCGTGTTTTGATTGATCATCAACAAACAATTCACCATTTGAACTTTTATCATAATCTGAAATTTGGTCTTCTTGTTTACAATCATCTGATGCGCATACGGATGATACACCATCTTCTTGTTCTTCACAATGTGGGCTGTCATTGACGTTCGGCTCATCATTAACACTTTTTAATTCCTCTGTACTATCGGGAACTGTTGAAGTTTGACTAAGTTGACCACATGTTTTCTCTTTCTCTGTTTCCTTGATCCGTAATCTCTCTTTCCTACGGAGTTTTTTTTCTTTTAATCTTCTGCGTTCTTTTCGTTCTTCTTCATCTCGTTTCTCCTTCTCTTCTTCTTCAAGTAGTTTACACTGAGAATAAATAGAAGTTTAAGAAAACAAGATACAATAATATAAACGATGTGTCAATTATGAGTACAGAAACAATACTGTTACAAACAGACTACGGAAAAGTTTCAACCTGTTCCCTCTATGCCTAATTTTTTTCATCTGACCCGTTTAAGATAAAAACGATCCGAAAACCGATTCATTATGTTATATATACTATAAATATGCTACTTCGTCACATCAATCAACTTTGGCCTTAACCAAATTTAGCCCCTCAACTTTAATAATGACATATTTAGCCCCTCAAATTTGGTAATGACATGTTTAGCTCGTTAACTAATACAGCTTTAGCCCCTCAACTTTAGCCGCTAAATTTTAATAATGACATGTTTAGCCCCTTAACTACATTAAACAACCTAAGCCCCTCAACTTTAATCATATGCAACTTTAGCCCCTCAACTTTAATAATGACATGTTTAGCCCCTCCCTCAACTTTAATCATAAGCAACTTTAGCCCCTCAGCTTTAATAATGACATGTTTAGCCCCTCCCTCAACTTTAATCATAAGCAACTTTAGCCCCTCAACTTTAATAATGACATGTTTAGCCCCTCTCGCAACTTTAATAATAAACAAGATTAGCCCCTCAACTTTAATAATGACATGTTTAGCCCCTTAACGAAAACATCAAACAACTTTAACTCTCGCAATTTGCTTATTTTTTATCTATGTTTCGAACCCGCTACTGAGCGCGGGTGGTAACCCACTAGTTAATATAAAAATGGGTCGTCTACCTGTTTTTCTAAAGTAATGATGTCCTTGCATGCAACCAACACACGTTCTTCCAGTAATTTTAATGCAAGCGATACAAACATGCTATGTGCATTTTGACGTGCAGTCCCTTCTCGGAAAGCCTTTTCAACCTTCCATATAAAAATAATTAAACTATATCAATAAAAAGCTTATATAACTATTCATGATTGGCATAGAAACAGTGGATGTATATTTAGTATACCTGTTCCTTAAAAATAACTGTTGCGGCATCTAAAAGACATTCTCGAGCAAGTTCTGGACTCTTCGCATGTTTTTGGGGACGGGAGCATGCTCCATCTAATTGATACCCATCATTGTCTATGGAATCATCATCCTGATAAACGATTCAAATCAATAAGATTCATCATTCATGTAAGTAAAAAGACGACTAAGAGATTAATTACAAAAAGAAAAGGTAACTACTAAATACCTCTTCTTCCTCAGCCTCTTCTGCATGCTCAAAGAACCTTCTAACGCTTTCACCTCTTGTGATTGTAACATAACCGTCACCAACTACAAGTCTTCCATGAACACATTGTTGACCATTCAATGCGTGAGCTTTGACTGAAACTACGTTACACCGTCCGTCGGTTCTCCATGCCCTTAAAGTGATGTAACATGATTTTAAACCGGTGAGATCTAGACCGTTGACTTGAACCCTTGTGTTTGGTCCGACATTTTCAAAATCTAATATATCAGATTTTCCTGCTCCGGTTCCAACAGCCCATTCGTAATGTGTGTATGTTCCTGCTGAGTCAGCATAGTTTTCATGCCAATCAGCCTGGATTGTGTCAAGAGTCACCTACAAATTCCCTCAACTCAGTTACAGTTTTATAAAGAGTTCGAAAGTCCTATATGTCGGTTAAAGGTGGAAAACGGCTGGGTTGGATAACGAATGAAATGGGTCGGGTTGATACCTCACATTGGAAGCTTGTATCAGCTACACAAAACCAGCTTGTACAACGGGCTTCTCTTGTCATGCGTTTAAGTTCTTTTAGTTCCTTAAATTCACGAATTACATTCTTCCTACAACCTCTACAAAACTTCTTGCAATCAAACCTGCACAATAAAGAGTCAAAGGTTAAAACGAAAACAGTATAATCTCTTGCAAATGGACAGCTAAGTCTCCAATTAACTTGTGGAGTCTAAAGAACTAAAGAAGTGTAACTACATCTTATTCTTGTATAGTTGTATAATGAAAACTTATTTATATCTCATTATACTACTAAAAAGTTTATAAACCAAGACCTACCTGTACATTAACCGTTCCATAAAATCTTCTTCTTTCATCCTTAAAAGAGAATAACGCATCTCTTCTCCTAACGCAGACCAAAAGTCAACCAACGTGTCAACTGAAAGTCTGGCAGTATGCAAAGCACATGTTTCCCGGGCCCTCTGTCTAATCCATCCACGACCTCCTCCTCTACATGCATCAGGATAAAGTAATTCACGTTCCCGCTCCCTTGCTCTAGCACTATCAAATACCTGATTTCTTCTTAACGTAAGATAACTAGATAAGGTAAAAAGATTGCAAAAATTGATCAACGAAAATACAGGCACCAGGGGCAGGAACGTACATTTTGTAGTCCCTTCAAATACTTCGAATAAATATAACAATCCAACACGGTGAGTGCTCCGTCTCTAGTGGTAGTTAGACCTCCCCACGGATGGACAGATGGATCTTGAACGTCATCATTGCAGCCACTAGTCAAACACACGTCCTCAAAGGTATGAAACTTTGGGGTTACTAGTCTATTGCCGGAACCCTGACTGCACATTCCATCTTGGTGCAGTGACTTTCCGTACATGACAATCTGCATAAAACCTTCTAGTAGTAACCCGTTGCATCTGGAGCAGTACATATTCTTACGCGCTTGTTCAAAAAGCGTTTGTTTGTCGATCCTTAGAAGCTCTTGCCTAGCTTGCGGTGGTAACTCACTCCAGAACTACAATAAATACAAAAAACCGAATAATAAACATCTATTTCTTATCATATTCTAGTTTGATTCAACTATACTAAATGCTTTAAACATTACATTGCCAACTTGAATTCGCACAAAAAAACGGTTTGCTTACTTCTAACATTACACCTCCAAATACGCACACAATCCTACTTGTAAGTCTTAAATTATGTGATGCTCTTAAATTGAAGCCAATATCACCAACAGTCAACATTGAACCAATACATTGTCTAATTAGTAATTAATCATGATAAGCCTACTTACAAGTACAAAAACCTAATAACTAACATTTATTGTTTATCATATTCGACTTTGAATCAAAAAATATGAACTCGATCCTTTGAACATTGCATTGCCAACTCGAAATCGCACAAAAAAACGGATTGCTTGCTTCTAGCATTACACTTTCAAAAACTAAACACACAATCCTACTTACTTGTAAGTCTTATAATATGTGCTGCTCTTAAATTGAACCGAAACAGTCTCTAATCTATCATAATAAACCTACTTATAAGTACCGATTCAAATAGACAACAAAATCATATAAATATATAATCATACAGATATATAAACAAACTCAATCTACTTACAGAGAAATTCAATATAAACAATTACATCTAATAACACAACTTAAAATCTAATTGAACTACCTGCTGAAGCTGATCATAGTTTACATCATCCTGACGCTTCTCCCAAACTCCAGTAGACGAAACCGATCCATACGACGTCGTTTGACAATCATTTGCTAACTCCAGCATCCTTCCTCTCAATCTCTCATACATATCTTCGTCAATTTTCCATCTATCAATTCAGTTTCCGATTATAATCAATATTTATCAACAGAATTCTCACACTATCGAGAATCTGATTGAGAAATAACAGAAAATGATACAAAACAAAAGAAAATTGAACAAAAATCAGGTTAGATAATCAATCGGTGATGATTGTGTTAGCTAATATGATACAGAAATTTAATCTGAAATTGTTGATTGTGAATGTATGTATACCTGATGAATTGATTTACTAGAAGAATCTCTGAGAAGTTAGAGAGCGGTTGAGACGAAGAACGTAAGGGTTTACGACGAGATTTGGTTTTGTGTGTGTATTTATACTTGTAAATGGTGAGTTTGTGACTTCACCATTTGTAAAAGAGGTATAATAAATACAAAATGATGTTAAAATGGTTATATTTATTTAAATGTAATAAAAAATTAAATATGAAAAAGACGTTATCACCGTTTTTTTTTTTTTTAACTTGAAACTGGATTTGAATTGGATTAAAAAAATATTTTCTCTTTATTTTATGTATATGGGAGACTGCTGAACATATATTAAGATACCCATAAATAATAATAAAAAAAATTATAAGATATCCCTAAACTTCTCTTCTTAATCCTCCACAGAATAAACTTATGATAATAGTTAGTGAAACCTCTTAAAATGGTTATATTAACTATTGAATATATCCTGCCCCCTAGCTCAGTTGGGAGGAGGCCGGGGGTTTGCCTATGGCCACCCCGGTTCGAATCCCGGCGTTTGCGGTTAGGGGGTTGGGACGTCCCGATGATAGATCGTCTCCTACCGAGGCATGGAACGGTCTTGAGGGCAACCCGGTTTTACCCAGCTGTTACCCCAGCGAGTCTCTCGTGTGGGGGCAGTATGGTTTCCGGGCGGAAGTCAGCTCACGCGGCAGGCCGGGGCCCAATCGAACATCGCGTCCGCAGATGCGGGGCTGACGGGGGAATGTCTTTGACATAAACCCGGTGACCATTGGTCCAGTACATAGAAAGTCACCTTCCAAAAAAAAAAAAAAAAACTATTGAATATTATATTTGTTCTATATGTTTCAGACAGGGCCGGACCTATAGTATAAGATAATATAGGCTTGGGTCTAAGTCCTTTAAGAAAACAGGGCCCTTACTTAAAAGGAAATTAATGTGCTAACTATTAATGTTTGTGCAAACTTATTGTTTTAGATATGTTTGATTCCTTATACAAGCAAACCACTATTTGTTATAGTTGTGTTAGATTTTGTTTGGTTTCAAACATCGATAAAGGTGTGTCGTTTAAGATAATCAAAGAAGGAAGAAAGACCCAAAATTTTATTTCGTCTTGAGTCTCTAAAAAGGTTAAAACGGCTCTGGTTTCAGAGCAAGAAGATACGTCCAAGACCAAATAAGTTGTGATTAATCATATTATATTTGAAACTTACTATTTTCTTCTTTGACCTTCTAATGTTTCACAAATAAATTTATTTATTTAAAATTGATTGATTATATATTATATATGAAAATATACAATTCTTATTCCAACTTTTTATATAAAATCTAAATGGAGTTTTCATTTTTTTCATATGTTTTATGGGAGAAATGTTTTTATTTATATTTATGTTTTTCGAAAGAAAAAGAGTGTCGTCATTTTAATTTTAATTTTAATTATATATTTCAACCATAGGAACAGTGTTGTCATTTTCATTATAAAATTCATATATGAGTAATGGTGTCGTCATTTTAACAATATCTCTCTCACGTGCATATTTTTATTTTTAATACTAATATTATGTTGAGAACCTTAAAAATCACATAAAGCACCTGTATATAGTACATTGATGATTTAATTGTAGAGACAAAAAAACATGATGGACACTTATAACCAATGGCAACGTTTGAGATTTCTGATTGAGGGGTCGAAAATCATCGGACTAAAATTATACCTAAAAAATTATAAAATCGGGGGTCGAAATCGTATATACCTAAAAATTCTGTACGAAAACTACATACCGAACACTACTGAGCAAAAAGTTCGAGGGGTCAAACGCAACCACCCCACCCCCCTCCCCCCCCCCCCCCCGGCCCCCACTATGCTACGCCCATGCTTATGACGGTTATATAACCGTCTACCCGCTATCTTTCTATCTCTTAGGGCCATCCAAGAGAATTAAGGGGCACAATGTGACTAGAAAAATAGGTCCCTATAAAACAAAGTTATACACAAAAATAAACCTCAATAATATGAAGGTAATTGTGTTAAAAGAATTTTGTTATTCAATTGGGTTTGAAATTTGAAGTTTTCTGTTGGGTTGCATAAAGTTTGTTGGGTTAGATGAAATATGGGTTTAAATGGGTCAACACTAAATAAATTAATGGATTTAAAAATAATACTAGGCTATAAAGATTATTTTGGTTTTAAATTACAGTAAAACCTCTATAAATTAATACTCGATAAATTAATAACCTTGATAAAATTAATAATTTGTCCAGTCCCAACTTGGGACCAGTAGAAAATTGGACCTCAATCAATAAAATAATAAGATAATAACTTTTTTAAAATCTCAGTGTATATATATTGGTCTCACCGAAACTATAAATTAACATCTACTAAAAAATTTCAAATTCTAAGATTGTCTAGTAAAAAAAGAATCTATTTGTTTTTTGTTGAACTTCAAATCTATCTTGAATTCATCTTTAAATCTCCATATTGCACATAAGAGTTAGGACATTGTCTTCTCGTGTTACAATAAAAAGTAGTGATGAGTCGTTGCCGTTTGCAGTGCACTTAAGAAATATGCATTGAAAGTTGTTTTTGTAATTTAGTTTTTGGTACCATGAACTAACTTTCTGTATTAAAAAACAATGAACTTGACAAATACAATTAATTTGTGAATGTACATTGAAGTTAGAAAGTTAAAGATTATATGTAAAACCACTTTAAATTAATAAATTATTAATTTATCGATATAATAATATCTCCCTATATTAATAAAATATTTTGGTCCCAACATTATTAATTTATAGAGGTTTTACTGTATATAGGCTTTTGTTCAAATAAATCATAAATAAAATATTAAAAACTAATTTTTTATCCTCTAGTGGTGGAAACGGGTCTCGGTGAAATGTAATGTAACACCCTAGTTAAATACCACATCTAGACAGAATAGATATTAGATTGTCTTTCCTCATTTACGTTGGCACTTTTTAGGCAGCATTAGCTGTGGATGGGAGAAGGAAATTGGTTGGTATATGAGCGACCAGTTGTTACAGCAAACATGCCTAGGAGAGAAGTTAGATCAAAGTCATTCGAAGAAAGGTTCACAATTTTGTGCGGCGTCCCATCCAGTTAAAGGATTTCCAAAATGCCGAATGTTGGACTTTCTCAAAGCGTCATCTGACTGACTATATGGCAAGCCGTGATGTGGATAGCGGCATGTGTCACCTAAGGAAAATGAAACAATGTTATACTTTAAAATCAAAAGACTATCCAAACTGATTAATGTACCGAATGGTCTGAAGTTCAATTTATTTCATACTTCAGGATGTCACATAATGAAAAGATTTGGAAAATTTCATGAGTTCTCTCTGCCTTTACAATTGCTTTTGAGCATAAATGTCAGGCTTAAACTCCCCTCATTTTATTATTTAATCATATTTATATGTACATTATTTAATAATATTTATTATGTAATTTTATACCATATTGTATATACTTTATTTATATAGGTAGCACAATCGTTAAGTCTAACGATCCTAATCAGATTCAATACATCAAGTTTGAGATCAAGATCCTTTAAGGTTATAGTGGGTCAGTTATGAGTCAGTTAATCGTGAATAAAGACCTAGCTGCAAGAAAGCTCGAAACAATATAATTTTGCATTATCTGAGTCTAAAAGATTGGGCTTGAAATTTTTAGTGTTATTACACATTTTAACATTAAAAATACATATAATCCATAATATTAATACCGAATATTTAAACAAAACGATATGATATAATCCATAAATTCAAACAAACATTCAACCAATTCGATATGATATAACCCATAAATTTAAACAAGCGTTCAACAAAAAACATCAAACATTGAAAAGTCCAAAATCCAACAAAATTTTTACCACAAGTTGGTTTGGTTAGGTTCAGGCGGGTATGGAAACACTGACAAGTATAACCGACCCGCTACTTTCAGTTTTTTAAGAATTTACTAACTCGCCCACTATTTTTAATTTGGTTTTATTTTATCAGTTAATTTGATTATGAATTTGTTAATTCGGTTTTCTACACACGCCCAATTTACTCAAACAAACTCTTATTTTACCCAATTATGATTGTGAAACTGGTTGTTATCAACTTATCATGGATCTCATTGATGGGCTCTGAACATATAAATAGGCCCAGCTAAACCATCTATTGTTTGGGTTGATCTTTATTTTGTATGGGCCAGTAATGTCATTATGTCTTAGTATGGGGGTTAATCATGTAATTGCATGGCTATTATCAGCTCATTATTTGATAACTTGTTTCTAGGGGTGTAAACAAGCCCAGAGGCTCGAGAGCTACTCGTGATCGGCTCGGTTAAAAGCTCGAACGAGCCGAGCCTTAACGAGCCCGAGCCCGAGCTCGAGCCTGAAATAGAGCTCGTTTTGTTATCGTGCCCGAGCTCGAGCCTGAAATACAAAGCTTGTTTAGGCTCGCGAGCCTAAACGGGCCCATACAAAATTTTAAATTTTTTATATATAATATATTAATAATGATGATAACATTGATGAGCCGAGCCAGAGCCGAGCTTTGGCTCGTTTAAGCGATGTTGAAGTGAGCTCGAGCCGAGCATTTAGCTCGATTAAGGTTGTTCTCAAAATAGTTCGAGCCGAGTCGAGCCGAGCCGAGCTCAAGCTTTGGGTTTTACTCGAGAGCCGAGCTCGAGCTCAAAGAAGTAGGCTCGAACCGAGCCGAGCTCGAGCTTTATAAAAACCTAACGAGCCGAGCTCGAGCCTGGTCGGGCTCGGGCTCGGCCCGGCTCGTTTACACCCCTTTCTTCTTCCCTAAACAAATGTTGTTATTAGAATTTTTTTTAGATAAGATATGATTGAAATTACGTATAAAAGGAGTGGAATAAGAGAAGCTGATAACCAGTTACTTATTTACTAAAGGGGTGGCCGCAAAAAACAACGAAGAACCTAACATCGGTAACCACATAACATGTTAATTATTTTAAATTAAAAAAAAAACTCTAGCAATATCATAATCAATTTAAAAAGTATAAATCGTGAAAAAAGTTTTTAACATTTGAGAAAAGTTACGGCCATTTAAAAATCGTAAGGTAGTTTAAAAATCAAGATTGTACTAAGGGACCTCAAGGAATAATACATACAACTGTTTGACTTGAGGCAGAATTATTTTCTCAAAATCTTTTAGTGTAGGATTTAGCTGGGAAGTTCGATTTAACGTTGTAAAGATAGTTAACTAATTTATGTCTAAAGTTCGGTTTATTTCATACTTTTGGATGCCACATAGAGTCATAGAGGAAAAGATTTTCAAAATTTCATGGTTGGATGGTGTATATAAGTGGTTTTTTTTACTAACTAGTTCCTTTTCAATTTATTTATTAAAAATTATATTTTAAACACCGTTTTATAAACATTGCTGGAATTTTTTTTTGCAGTTGTTAGGCATTCCAAACATGTACAAATCAAGCTTATATATAGCAATAGAAGATTTTCAAATCAATTCAATACACATCAATTCGAAAATAAACCGGTCAAATTACAACCTTTGCTAAATGCATAAGAACTACGTTAAATTCCATAAAGAAACCACATATAATCTAATATATAAAGCTAAACTAACGAAATACCTAACTCGGTAAAAAATTTTGGCATCAACTTCCTCAACAAAGTATCTATATTATTATCCGTAGCCTCTCTCGTGTCGTGTCGTGCCACATCTAAAATAAAAGTACATAGAAAGAGTTATTACAAATATCATCCACTAAAACTAAAAGCAAAGAACAAATCATCATCAATATCTTCAATAAAGTGATGCATATATTTAGATATATTATATACGTCTATAAAACAAGTATAGAACCGACGAAACCTTCTAAGGGGCTGTTTGGTAGCCTCTTAATGACCATTCAGATGCTACCTCTTAATGGTTTAAAACCTCTGAATGAATAAGAGGTAACCTCAAGTCTGAATGGTTAAGAGGTAACCTCTGAATGGTAAATCATCACATGTCACATTCTTCTACCTTCTCATTGGTAAAATTCTTAATGGTTCCATTAAGAGGTAGCATCTTAATGGTCATTCAGAGGCTACCA
This sequence comes from Helianthus tuberosus, assembly GCA_030545235.1. Taxonomy (NCBI): domain Eukaryota; kingdom Viridiplantae; phylum Streptophyta; class Magnoliopsida; order Asterales; family Asteraceae; genus Helianthus; species Helianthus tuberosus. The sequence continues at coordinate 32,080,401 of CM060351.1, read as the reverse complement.
AACAGCCCCTAAGTTTAAAAAAAATAATCAAACAATTAAGAAATATATATAAATTACTTACTTTGTCGGGAAATTGCTTTTGATACAAATTGACAAAGTCAAACATATATTGGAGAACCATGTAGCCGCATTCCCATCTACCCTTTTGTTGCTTACACTACAATAAATTAACAAATTATTATTTTAAAAGTTAAGAAAATCAAACAATTAAGAAATAACAGAAACACATACATCAACCATTGTATAATCGAACTGGTATCCTAAGGCGGTAGGAATTAAACTTGAAAGACGATAGTCCAAAGCATTCTTTTTGCATTTTATCTTTGTTGAATCCAAAATATATATGTGTCGTATGTGTTGGGCAATGATGAACAAAGACCAATGTTTGCTACAAAATTAACGTTATAGAATAGTTAGGTAAATTATAGTAATAAAATAAAAGAAAGTTACCTCAAATAGACTTACTTAGCCAAATACGGTGCAAGAATGAAATCTTTATCGATATGATGAGTGGCTAAACTGAGAATGTGATCTGTAACCGCTTTAGGATTTCTTTGGCACATATCACCTGTGATTGCATTCACATTTAAAAAGGCGCAATCTGTTGCGTTTTTTAGCCTCCAACTCCTTATAGAAGTACCTTAAAACAAAAACAAAATATATAATAAACTTAACAAATTCAATTATATCTATATAATGTTGATAGTGACAACAACTTACGATGTAAACGAAAACATAATGTTGATATTAACCCATTCTTTGATGAATAGTCCTAATATTGATTCAGCCTTAATATAGATAGCACTCTTGCTAGGAAACATATTTTCATGTGATGAAAATGGAAGCGTAGTAGCCCAGTCGTTCTTGATGTATCCACCTAGTCGACCAACCATGATCTTATGCCATTCGGGTCTTAGTTCGAGTAATTGCAAATGAAAACATAAGTTTTCCCATCTTTGTTGCTCAACACCACAATTACCTTGTTTAGACATAATTGAGGTTTACTATTAAACAAAAAAAAAACATAATGAGAGTTATTCAACCCAAACTTAAAAAAGCATACATACAAAGTAAAGATTTTTTTGATCACTTCAAATCACTTACAAACAACAATACATAACATATACATACAAACCGCTTTCAAATCACTTACAAACAACAATACATAACATATACATACAAACCGCGTCGAATGGGGAATCGAAAAAACTAACCAGTCTCGAAGGGAAGGTGGCTGCGTGGTAGGGGTTTGGTCGAGCAAAGAAGCAAACTAACCGGTACGTATGTTAGGGTTAGGAATGGGTTTAAGTTATCTTTTAAACTACGTATGCAATCTAAACCTTTTTTTAGGGTTTAAGTTATCTTTTAAAGTTTAAACTACGTATGCAATCTAAACCTTTTTTTATGAATGGAATTAGGCCTGAGGTATGTTTAAATTTGGTGTATATTTTTATTAAATAAAACTGAACTACGTATCTTTTAATTGTTGTATATTTTAATTAAATAAAACTAATAAATGTATAATAGAAGTGGAAATTAACTTTAAAATCATATTAAAAGAAATATACATATTATTGAATTGAAACAAAAATCTATATCTATCTATACATATAATAAAAGAAACCACTTTTGGGACACGTGTCAATCAACGAGGCTACCAAAATTTGAGTTTTTTTTTATAAATATTATATAATTGTGATAATATCTTTTGTTCAATATTTGAATAATTCATGGTTGTTTGTTGATAATTTAATCCATTCAAATTTTTAAATCTTCCATTCAAATTTTATCTAACATTGGTGTGGATTTTGAATTATTTATTCAATATGGATAATTTGTTTATTAATATTGAATTATTAAATAAATACAATTACTTTTACTAAGTATATCGTAAAAGATAAAAACAAAATAATAAGATATTTTTCTATAATAATTTAATATATTAAAGAATGAGAAAAAGTAGAAGAATTTTTCATGTCACACTTAGTGAAATTATTTATTAGTGCAGATTATATATGTTTTACTATGAAACCCTACCCAAAAAATAATTATATTCCACCTGATTCAATTATTATCCATAAGATATTAAACTAAATAATATTTAATAAAAAGGTTATCTATAATTAATTATAAAAGATACCCTAATTTGATGACAAGTGTCCTTGAAATGAATTGTCTCATGTGGTCAATAAAATCAATTCTCAAATTTTTTTTTATTTCTAATTTTAATATCCTTTCTTTTTATGTTGATTTACTTACTCTTTATTAATTATTAAAGTGCGAATGTTATAATAACTTTACTTCTAAATTACACCAAATAGATCCTAATCTATCCATGTTATTATGTTGATTCACTCTCTTTATTAATTTTTTCAATGGCGAATGTTACTTTTTATGTTTACAGATACGTATACTGCATTCATAAGTTTCCATATCTTTTAAAAAACTTAAACATATTAAGTATAGGTACTTGGTGTCTTTATAGATAGATATATTTTTCGTTAGCCATTTTGAAACAGAATGCTTCGCTATAACGAAATCGTTTGTTTTTTTATGCTATAACTTTTTCTTATTATCACGAAAACCAAACTTTGTATTAATATGTTATCATTAGTTTTTTTATGATAAAACTTTTTTTTCTTATTTGGTACATAAAATTAGGTTTATTCAACTCGTGTAATACATAGGGTTTTAAAAAAAAATATTTTTTTTATTATTTACTATACAAAATTACATTTATTTAACCCATGTATTACACAAGATTTTTAAAGATATAACTTTTTTTTATTATTGGGTATATAAATTACATTTGTTAAATCCATACAATACACGAGTTTTTTAAGGATATATTATTTTTATTGCTTAGTATATAAAATTACATTTAGTAAACCCGTGTAATACACGGGGTTCTAACCTAGTACATATAATAAAAGAAACCACTTTGAGGACACTTGTCATCATATTAGGCCATGCCTTATGAATAATTATAATTTTAGTTTAATCTCTTCTAATTAATTATAGATAATCCTCCTACTAAATATTTATTTAATTTAATTATTACTTTTATATTTATCTATTTACTTCAAATTCAAACTTAGTTATCTAATTTGATATTAGAGTAAATTACGATTTTGGCCCCTGTTGTTATATCACTTTTACCCTTTTAGCCCAAAAAGGAATTTTTTAACATCTGAGCCCTCAACATCTTTTTTTCTAACCTTTTTGGACCCTAACGCCTTTTTTTCTAACCATTTTAAGGGTTAGAAAAAAAGACGTTGTGGGCTTAGATGTTAAAAGATTTGTTTATTGGCCAAAAGGGTAAAAGTGATATCACCACAGGGGCCAAAATCGTAATTTACTCTTGATATTAACTATATATTTGAACGTTTTGTTTAGTTTGATATCAAATAGATTTTACGAAACTTAAAATAAAATTAACTAATATTATTTATCATTTATACATTTACAAGTTTTAAATAAATGGTTAAATTTATTGAGACTTCGTTTCATTTACAAGTTTTAAACAAAGGGTTAAATTTATTGAGACTTTGTTAACAAATTTTACTATAATAAAATAATTTATTTATATCAATATAAATATATATTTATACTATACTATATAATAAAACATTATAAAAATAACTTTTTATTATTTAATATATAAAATTATATTTATTCAACTTGTGCAATAAAAGATGTTTTTAAAGATATATTGTTTTATTATTTAGTATATAAAATTCATTTATTCGACCCGTGTAATACACGGGGTTATAACCTAGTACTATATAATAAAAGAAACATGTTTTGGGACACATGTCATTCAATGAGGGCATCAATAATTTATAAATAAATTTTAAATTTTAAATTAAAAACATTTAAATATTATATTAGAATTTTATTTTGATTGAATCTAAAGTCTAAAATGTGTTTTAAATCTAATCTATAATTTATGGATTTAATTTTGATTTGAAATTATTAAACAAAAACCCATAAAATTAGTAACCATTTAAATCTAATCTATAATTTATAGATTTAATGTTGATTTGAAAAATGTTGGAATTAATATTTCGCTTAAGTGCAATACGTTGAACCACTCATGTTTCTTGTGTAAAAATTTAAAACAAAAAACGTAATGATTATACTATTAGATTAGATATAAATTAAAATATAAACATGTATCATCTAAAAGTATAACTTAATTTATGATGCAAATATAACCCGTTAGAATAATCTATTATCAGATAAAATCAGACATAATAAATATTAGTAGTGGTACAAAATTTTAAGTTCATATGACAAATCCTAAAACAAATAACAGATCATAATATTATGAATGGCTATACAAACTTCAATATTTATTTCGTATTTGGTCTGCATATTACTCTATATTATATATACTTAGATATATTATCAACATACTTTTTTTTTATTTCACATTATAATTATGATTCACCCCGTGTATTACACGGGGCAATAACCTAGTACATCTATAAAATAAAAGGACATACAAATGTATCATAGAAGTAGAAATTAACTTTAAAATCATATTAAAAGAAACATACATATAATTGGACTCTTTTCGTAAAAAGGACATACAATTTTGTATGTCCTTTTATTTTATAGATGTATTTTTGGTTATTCCTGCAAAAGATATAATAATAATAATAATAATAATAATAATAATAATAATAATAATAATAATAATAATAAAGTTGACTATATAACAAAAATTGTAATAAAGAAAAACTATATATAAATTTATATAAAACCTTTTTCGCTTAGTTAAACGTGGTCTGTCAACATATTTATCCCATCGGGGTGGTCAGTTCTTTTGTACGTAGCGTAACCATCGATTACATCATGCACCGGTTGAATACCAACAGAAAAATGGTGGTAGGTCGTCAAGCTGGTCGTATTCTTCATCGCCAACGACATTATCGACACCAATAATACTTCGTTTACCCTGCACTACGATATCCCATTTTGGTTTGCTCGGGTGGTTGACAAAAAAAAACACTTCTGTTACTAGTTTTTCTAGAACGAATGGTTCAAATGCATAGCCATCTGTGTTGCAATTTGGGATACAGAGGTATGATTTGCATTTTTTTTTTTTTGTTCATACTTCTAGATTTCACTTTTCAACATAAAAATATGCATGGCAGACATGAAAATTGCTACAAGAAAGTGACAAAGATGTTGGTAAGACAATCACATCACTTGCCAAATCGACAGATGGCTCATACATATTAGTTGCATCAGCTTTAATTACATGGGTGGAAAGGCTGTGATAGGAGGAGACCAAGATAATAAAAAAGTTATTAGTTGTTTAAATAATATGTAGTTTTTTACTAGAATTGTAATTGGGTGTGTATATAAACCCACTAGGCCATTCGTAGTTTCCTGGTTGTTTTCAATAGTTTTATGTTGTAAGAGTCGATCTCCGGTTAGAAACAAACCCGCATGTGTAGATCAGTTCTGTTTAAACATAATGGAAAACATGAAAACATACCCGTGATTGCAGATAGGCCAGCGGAGAATCCAGTAAGAGATGCTGCCATCGAGTTCGACCAGTGGCGAAGTATAGAAGGGGCGGGGAGGGGCGCCCGACCCCCGAACTTTTCGCTCAGTAGTGTTATATATGTAGTTTTCGAATAGAAATTTTTTGGTATATACGTTTTCGACTCCCCGGTTCTATAGAAATTTTTTGGTATATACGTTTTCGACCCCCGGTCATTCGGGTCAAGCTTCGCCACTGAGTTCGTCATGCTTGTCAAGATGATCTGGTCCCTCCTTAGAGTGCAATCTAATGATGGTGATGATGAATCGAATAGGGAGTTCGGTTGGGAGAGAAAGAAGAGGAAGGTGAGGGTTGATTAGATTGTTCGGACTGGCCGACGGTCTGGGTGCACCGAGAGAGAGTATATCTGATCGTGTAGAGAGAGAGAGAAAGGGTGTTCGAGGTGGCCAGCCGACAGTGGGTGCCAGTGATATGTTCCTGACCGGCTAGTCTAGGTTGTTACCTGAAGATACATATCCGAGACCGGACATGATCCTTGGGACGAACCGGACTCCGCTTGAACGGACATCTGAAACATGTCCGCTCCTTATCAAGTACCTCCGAAGACGAACCTCCATTCAAGTGCGTCTGGACAAATGACGTCATCTCAGTTGACTACTATAAATACCCCCTCAAGTACAAAGCCAAGTACGATTTTCTGAACCTTCGTCCCTATTTTCTCTCTCTACTTTCTCTCTCTATCAATACTTATCCTCACGCCGGAGGGTGGTCGCAGAGGGGCCCTCCCATCTCTGCGGCGAGCCTAACGGTTTTCTGTTTTGCAGGACTGTTCTCCAAGCTCACTTACAAGATCCAAACCCTCGTTTACAGGCTCCGGCCTAAACACGATTCTTTGGTTCTTCAATTGGCGCCATCCGATCTCAAAGCTCTTAGTCCTTCACTCTGGTGAATTTCTTGAGCAAAGAACTGACAAATGGCGGCCTCAGGTTCTGTGAATCTGGGATCCACAGCTGTTAGCACACAAACCACAGCACCAGCAAGTACTGTTTCCACAACCTCAGCTGCCTTAAGCTCGGGGCCGAGAACAACCTTGCCATTTATTCTGCTCCCTACTTCACAAACGTCAGAGTTTGACACGGAGTTTCTTTCCAAAAATGCAAGTCTTCTGCGAAGGTTGAAAGCGCAGCAGGCTAGGGATGAGCAGATCCTCGGTTTACGAACCAGGCTTTTTCATGAGGAAACTCCGGTAAGGACTATGGGTCCTACGATGTTCACCCCTCCTACTTTCTCCACAGTTTTCACCTCGGAAACTTACACTGGATATGTGCAGGGTTCGTCTGAACCATCTCCAGCGATGGCAATACGAAATGAAGTGCAGATGGACGTAGTTAATGATCCGGAGCTCACCAAGCCATATCACCCAGTTTCCATGACTGCCAAGTCAAAGTTCAGCGCTTGCATCACACATGCTAAGCTTCCTCCGAAGCTCAAAATGCCAACTACAGTAAAAAAATATGATGGTACAACTGATCCAGACGATCATATGTTCGATTTCGACGGAGCTGCACGAGTCGAACAGTGGCCGATGCCGGCGTGGTGCTTCATGTTCGCACAAACACTAACCGGGGCTGCCCGGGTGTGGTTTGATGCTTTGAATGAAGGAGAGATAAATGACTTCGAGGAGTTTCGAAGATCTTTCCTTCAATTTTAGCCAACAGCGACACTACTCCAAAGAAATCACCGAAGTTCACAACATCCGGAGAAAGGATGGAGAATCTTTGGATAGTTTCATTGACCGGTTCAACCGGGAAAGTATGCAGATCAGTGGGGTAGTTGACCAGTTGAGGATCTCCGGATTCTGTCACGGTGTCCGAAACAATCAATTCGTCGAGAAATTACACGAAAACCTGCCAAAGACGATGGAAGTACTCATGGAACGATCCAGAGCTTTCGCTCGAGGTAAAAACGCATGTAACCCAGCTCCGGAGTCAGATCATAAGATGTCTTCCTGGAAGAAAAACGGTGGATCGGTGTTTGACAAAACTCCATCTGGGAGTAGGGGACGACCGCACCCTTACAACAGGAACGACAGACCTCCACGTGGAAGAAGCTCCGGATCAAGGTTTTACAACTTATCGGACCTTTCCAAAACTCCCAGTGAAATTCTCAGTGCAGAAGGGGCAAACTTCCCTGCTCCACCAAAACTCCGAAACCCAGGAGATAAGAATTCCAAGAAATACTGTGATTACCATCATGCTCGAGGTCACAATACAGACGATTGCTGGTCCCTGAAGCAAGAAATAGAAAAAAGGCAGTGCGGTCCGGAAAATTGTCGCATCTAGTAAAAGAAGTAAAGGAAGGAAAATCTTTGGGAAATTCGGGAGATAATCCGAACAACCAACCGGCAATTTGTATGATCAGGAGAGCAGATAACCAAGGTATCAAGCGGTCCAGCCACCATATGGCCGCTTGGATGCAGCAGCCGATTGCTTTCCCTCCCATAAATCTTAAAGAAATCAAGGACGGACCGATCATAGTGTCTGCGATCATAGCAGGCCACAAGGTCCGGAGGGTTTATGTTGACAGCGGAAGTGCCACCGAAATCATGTACAAGCAGTGTTTTCAACAGCTAGCCCCACAGACCAAGGCAAAGTTGATCCAAGTCTCAATGTCGTTGGTAAGTTTCTCTGGAGAAGTGGTGCAGCCCATAGGGCAAATTACTTTGCCAACAACGTTGGGAGAAGGAAGTCTGGTCCGAACTGTCAATTTAACGTATCTGGTAGTAGAAGCAAGGTCCGTTCATAATGTTATTCTAGGGAGGCCCGGTATGTGTGCCTTCGGTGTCATCAGTTCTACCATTCATGGGTCTTTAAAATTCCCCACCGAAGCAGGAGTGGCAACTCTGCACTCCGAGTCAACAATTTGCATAGCTGAAATACGACAAAGCAATGGTACTGACAAGCCTCCGAACCTCCTCACAGAGGAATGGGCTATCCACCTGCATTTTCCGGAACAAAAAATTGCAGTCGGGGCTCAGCTTCCCGAACGTACCAAAAAGAAGTTGTGGAAGCTCTTGTCTAATTCTCTCGATGTATTTGCCTGGCAAACCTCCGACATGGTGGGAGTTCCTCGATGCTTGGCTGAACATAAGCTGAAGGTGTCACATTCAGCAAAGCCAGTAGCTCAAAGAAAAAGAAACATGGCTCCAGCGCGTAACAAAGCCATCTCCGAGGATGTACGAAAGTTATTAAGTGCCGGTGTCATCAGGGAAGTACGGTACCAAACATGGGTCTCCAATCCGGTAATGGTAACAAAGAAAGATAAAACATGGAGGATGTGCGTCGATTTTTCTGATCTGAACAATGCTTGTCCGAAGGATTGTTATCCTTTGCCTGAGATAGATTTAAAGATTGATTCTCTTTCTAGCTTCCGTCTTAAATGCTTCCTAGATGCGTATAAAGGTTACCATCAAATTCAAATGGCTTTGGAAGACGAAGACAAGACCGCGTTTGTAACAAACGAGGGTCTCTTCTGTTATACCAAAATGCCATTCGGATTAAAGAACGCCGGAGCTACGTACCAAAGGCTGATGGATAAAGCGTTCAAAGACCAGATCGGAAGAAATCTGGAAATTTATGTGAACGACCTGGTCATAAAAAGCCAAGCCGAAGACAACATGATCGATGACATACTCGAAACTTTCACCAGGCTTCGGAGTATCAACCTTAAACTTAACCCCAAAAAATGCTCCTTTGGTTTAGAAGAAGGAAAGTTTCTCGGTGTGTGGATAACCCAGTCCGGAATCCAGGCACATCCGGATAAAATCAAAGCGGTAGTCTCCATGCAGCCTCCCAAAACTGTCAAAGAAATTCAGTCGCTAAACGGAAAGCTCGTTGCTCTCCATCGATTTGTCTCAAAAGCGGCTGATCGCTCTATTCCTTTCATGAATGTGTTGAAAAAACGAACGGGGAAAGGCCAAATAGAGTGGACACCAGAAGCCGATTCGGCATTTCAGGAGTTAAAAGTTTGTCTTGGATCCTTGCCCACCTTAACCGCTCCAATTACCGGAGAAACTGTCACAGTTTATATCTCCGCCTCTCATTTCGCTATAAGTGCAGTACTCGTAGTGCATCGGAATCAAGCACAAATTCCGGTCTACTACGTAAGCCGCATCCTGAAAGATTATGAAACTCGGTACCCGATGATTGAAAAGTTAGCACTCGCTTTGGTACATGCCTCTAGACGCCTCCGAAGATACTTTCAAGCTTTCAATATAGAAGTACAGACTGACCTCCAGATCCAGCAAATTCTCAGAAAGCCAGAGGTCTCCGGACGCCTCACTAAGTAAGCAATTGAACTCAGCGCTTTCGATATCACTTATCGTACCAGAGGACCGGTGAAGGGACAGGCGGTGGCAGATTTCCTCACGGAGGTCCCAACCGGAGAGAGCACCAAAGAAAAATCCGCCCTGCCAAGGGTATGGAACTTATATACGGATGGAGCCTCCAGCAAAGAAGGATCGGGGGCAGGGTTAATCCTAATAGATCCAGAAGGGATAGAATACACTTATGCTTTGCGGTTCGAGTTCAAAACCTCAAACAACGAGGCAGAATATGAGGCTCTCCTTGCAGGACTCCAAACCGCGGCCAAGGCCGGTGCAACTTCCGTACTAGCACATGTTGATTCATTATTGGTAGCCAATCAAGTTAGCGGAGAGTACGAAGCACGAGAGGATAACATGGTTCGGTATCTTCAACAAGTTAACAGCTTAATCTCCTCTTTTGACTCTTGCAAGATAGTACACATACCGCGGAGTAAGAACAAAAAGGCCGATGCCTTAAGCAAGCTCGCGTCTGTAGCATTCTGTCATTTATCCAAAGAAGTTTTAGTCGAAACCTTGCAAGCCCCGGCCATCCAACAGACAGGGTCGGTCATGTCAGTCTCCATGCTTGAAAAAACTTGGATGACTCCGATTGTGGATTACTTGAAAGAAGGGACGCTCCCAGAAGACAAAGCTCAGGCCCGGAAGCTAAAGGTAAAAGCGTTGCAGTATCAGATTCACGATGGGAAACTTTACCGTAAGACCTTTTTAGGTCCGCTCCTGAAATGCTTAACACCGGAGGAAGCCAGCTATGTCATAAGAGAAATCCACTGGGGAATATGCGGCATCCACGCCGGACCGAGGATGGTCATAGCTAAAGTTATGAACGCCGGATACTTCTGGCCGGGTATGCATCAAAGCGCGGTTAATGAGTTACAATCATGTGAAGACTGCCAGCGGCACGCTCCCGTTAGTCACCGAGCCAAGAACAACCTCGTTCCTGTAACTTCGGCATGGCCGTTTCAGAAATGGGGGATTGACATTGTGGGTCCTTTTCCTGTTTCCACCAGAGGGGTAAGGTTCCTGTTGGTTGCCATTGACTATTTTACAAAGTGGATTGAAGCCAAACCCCTCCGGACCATCACAGGAGATCAAGTACTGAGGTTCGTTTGGGAAAACATAGTGTGCAGATACGGGATGCCGCTATGTATAGTCAGTGATAACGGGAAGCAATTTGCAGCGAAACCATTCAAGACATGGTGCGAAAGAATGCACATTGAGCAGAACTTTGCTTCGGTTTCCCATCCCCAGGCCAATGGGCAGGTAGAAAGAGCCAACCGCAGCATTGTGGAAGGCATTAAAAAGCGCCTGGGGAAGGAAGGCGTTTCATGGGCAGATAAGCTCCCGCACGTCCTATGGGCCCACCGGACGATGCCGAAGACGAGCAATAGGGAAACTCCCTTCAGTTTAACATACGGTACCGAAGCCGTCATTCCCGCTGAAGTAGGGATACCTACCCCCCGTATGCAGCTAAGTCAAGAAGAAAACGAACGAGAACTCCTTCTGAAACTGGACCTAGCCGAAGAAAGGAGGGAACTAGCGGCGATCCGAGAAGCGAAATATAAAAAAGAGTTGGAAAAACATTACAACTCAAAAGTGAAAGAGGTCCGGTTTAAGGTCGGAGACTATGTCATGCGGAGCAATGAAGCCAGTTTGGCTGAAGGTACTGGAAAGATGGCTCCAAAGTGGGAAGGACCCTACCTAATCAACACCGCAGGAAAAGACGGCGCATATACACTCAAGAAAATGGATGGGACCCTCGTCCCGCGCACATGGAACGGAGCGCACCTAAAAAAGTGTTTTCTTTAAAAACAAATTCGTTCTTACTTTAAAAATAAGATTGTAATACGGAAGCTACGGCCTCCGTCACTCTTTTTATTTCCTTGTAAAGCGGATGGTTTTGCCCGCACCGAACAATCTGTAAACTCCAAAACCGTGGAGGGTTTTACCCACGGATTACATAAAATGTTTTTACTATGTGTTAATCGGAGAAGTATAACTCCGGATAAGAAAAATAGAATGATAAAATTTTCTATCTTTAACAACGTTGCAACACAAGTATAATTTTCGGCCGAACTAGGGATGCTAACCCTAAAAGGTAGGAATGAACTGGTCTCGTTCGTATTCTTCCCTTCACTTAGAAATTATCCTGGAAAACCAAAAATCGGATCCGCGCTTTAAAATGAACGTTCTAGAAAAAACAGAAAATGTAAAACACCAAAAACATGGACGCATGTATGTTTACATCAAAAATTGACCGGACTTGCATAAACCGGAAATTACAAAATCATTTACAAAGGATAATTGTTTAAACATAAGTAAAAACATCATTACATTCATCCAAAATAAGGTGCATGCCCCAAATTGTCGGACATGTCCACCTGTCAAAGAGCTAAAAATCATAAACTTCCAAGGTGCATACCCCAAAGAGCCGGGCATGTCCACCTTACTTCTTCGAGGAATCATCGTTTGCAAAAAGTAGAGCTTCCTTAATTTCAGAAAGGGGCGCGTTGACAAGCTTCGGAAGGTCTTCTATCACTGGAAACTTAAGAGTATCGAAGCAAGCAACTGCCGCATTTAGCTCCTCCGTAGCATTACGATTCAACGATGGAACATCTTTATAAGGGGTCTTCTTCTGCAAAGCATGGACATATCCCTGATGAAGGCCAGAATTGATACCAATAGAGCTCATTGCATTATTAACTGCGGCCACGGCAGCAGTCATTTCCGGCCCCTTATGGATGTTCTTTGCCAGAAGCTTGGCCCCCTCTGAAAGCATCCAATTCTTTGTTGCTTGAAGCTCCTCCACCCTGGCATTCAGGGAAACGTTCTCCGCTTCAATCTCCTCAATCCGGTCCTTTAAGTCTGCTTCCCCTGATTTAAGCGTATCCCGCTCTGAAAGAAGTGTTAGAAAAATAGGAAAGATAAGATGCAACTAAACCAAGAAAAGGACGTACCGGCCATCATGCTCTCATAAGCGTGGCGAGCATTGTTAAAAGATTCTTCCATCTTCGCCAAAACTGCCTTATGCTCTTCATCCTTCTTCTTCATCGATTCAGAGAATACTTTGAATTCCGAAGATATCTTATCCTTGTCTTCTACAGCAGCAGCAACAGTCGCTTGGGATGATTGATTTTGAGCAATCAAAGACTTAACCTTCTCCTGCTGAGCCTGAAGATCTTGGGTCAGTTGAGGAATCTTCTTCTCCGCGTCCGGAGTTTTCAGAACCTTCCGCTTCAGAGAGCGGGTTTCTTTTTCCAAATCCTCCTTAACCGACTCCGCTTCGACCCATCTTCGGTAAACCTCTGTCACAAAAATGTTTGATTGAGCCTGATTGGTTAAAACGGCCGCGGCCAGATCTTGGCCTTTCATCTTCCGGCTCCTGGCATGGTCCACTGGAGTGTTAATATTAAAAAGCATAGTTTTTGCAACTAGCGCGTCCATCACTGAGTCCTTGTTCCGAATATCCCAATCAGGAAAAAATTTGTCTTCAGCAGTCGCCGGATCGATATCCATATCATCCGAGAACAAATCTGCATATCAAAAAAAGGATAACAGCTCAGGTCCGAACCAAGATGAAGGAAGAGAAGACACTTGGTCCTCCTCATCTTCGATAAAGCGGTCCGGACCTAAAGATGAGTCCAGCATCGTACCTGAAAAAGTCACCACCTTGGGTTCACCATGAGCTTTTCCTTTCTCCTTGCTCGAAATCTCCGGAATCTCCATCTCCATGTTCTCTGTTTCAGTACTTGGAATAAAACCACCGGAAAAGGTAGGAGTCGGCTTATTACGAGCCAATGCGGCCTCCTCCCTAGAAAACTTACCTCCGGTAAGATGCTCATCCAGCTCTTCCATTATATTACCTTCGGAGTGGGAATCCTTCTTTGATTTTTTTGACTTTGGCAATGGAAGAGGATCGGTGGAACGTATCTGAATCGGCTCGTTCTTCCTCTTACGAGAGCGAACCTTCAGATCCACATCTGGTACAACACCCTTGCTTTTTAAAGAAGAAGGTCAGTATTGGAGGGCCTCATCCAAATCACGAACCTCTGGATCACTATCCACGTCATCAAGAATAGACTTCTTACCAGTTTGTGATCCGGATGAGCCCCCAGCATCCTTTAAAGATAACGGAATGGAGGAAGTAGCCTCAGCAGCAACTTGTTCAGGCATATTCTGAGGAATAGAGGAAGTTGCTTCGGCAGCAGAGGGCTCAGTCAAGTTTTGAATAACCTCCGGACGAATCTGTTGAGCCGAATGTGCCACTTGCTTCATGAGAGGAACATCCTCCTCGCCCTGTTCCTCGAAATCAAAGTTTAAAGCATCCATATTCGGAACCTTTAGAGCATCCCTCAAAGACATGATTGCTCCTGCATTTTCCAAAAAGAACAAGTTAGCAATAACAAAAGAAAAGCGCCGAAGGGGAAAAAGGGGCCGGAACTTACGATCACGCTTTCTACGAATAACCGGCCAGTCCCCGTCCCCTTGGCTCCACCGAAAACAAACTCGACCTAGTAAAAGAAAATGCTCGTGAAGAGGACGGATTGGGGACTGGTCCTCAATTAGTGCACGGACCAGCTCTTCGTCAAAGACGAAGTTCTCTCCCAGTTCAAAGGACATTGTTTGATCTTTAAGTAGCCACCTCATATCCTCCGGAAGGCAACGGTCGTCCAGCCAGAAAAAATTGTCTTTCCAATTTTTTAGACTGGACCGTTCGGCAGAGGAGAGGGAGGGTACGCCCTTCCGATGGGCAAATGTGTACCAATCCCCGGCCGTAGCAAACTCATAAAAATACCGGAAGACATTCAGGTCCGGTCTCCGGTTGTGAGCCCTACAGGACAGCTCAAAGTGATTCACACGACTCAGGCCGAACGGATTTACTTGACTAATATGGACTCGGAAAAATTGGAGCACCCTTATCAAAAATTTGGAAAACGGAATCCGGTAATTTGCAAAATTACAAACACGGGTGTAAAGAGGGAACTTCCCTTGACGAAAAGGACGAATGGTTTCGTCCTTCGAGGGAAGAACCGGATTCAGATCTAAAGGAATGTTATAATCGCTAACAAATTTATCTAACTGTCGCTGAGTCAGCACACTCACACTTGCCGACATGTTATCTTTACCAGGAGCCATATTACAGAAAAACGAAGTAAGAAACGCACCTTTTTTCTGACGAAGAAGAAGAAGAAGATCAGAAAGCAAAGAGGATAACAGTGAAAGGAAGAAAACGAGAGGAAGAAAAGTGAAAACAAAAAAGTAAAAAGTGAATTTATAGGGGATTTAAGTCGGTTAGGGACGGTCAAATCAAACCGTCACTTCTCACAAATACCAACGCAAGGAATCGCCACCGTCACAGTTGGGTGACCGACAGACAAGTCACAAAAAGACCCCCATGCCACATCATCACCGTTCTAAACACGCCACGTCATTTGCTCGGACCACTCCAGCAGCGACACGTCATCCGAGTAGGACAAAAACTTGAAGTAACAGTTTGCTAAGTCTCTACCGAGACTTAACAAACTGGGGGACTTGAAGATACATATCCGAGACCGGACATGATCCTTGGGACGAACCGGACTCCGCTTGAACGGACATCTGAAACATGTCCGCTCCTTATCAAGTACCTCCGAAGACGAACCTCCATTCAAGTGCGTCTGGACGAATGACGTCATCTCAGTTGACTACTATAAATACCCCCTCAAGTACAAAGCCAAGTACGATTTTCTGAACCTTCGTCCCTATTTTCTCTCTCTACTTTCTCTCTCTATCAATACTTATCCTCACGCCGGAGGGTGGTCGCAGAGGGGCCCTCCCATCTCTGCGGCGAGCCTAACGGTTTTCTGTTTTGCAGGACTGTTCTCCAAGCTCACTTACAAGATCCAAACCCTCGTTTACAGGCTCCGGCCTAAACACGATTCTTTGGTTCTTCATTACCATTGGTGTTGGCTGTAGTAGACAGGAAGGGTACATTATTTACGTTAAATTATACGTATAGTTTTGGCTGACTCTTTAACGTTCAAATCATAGTATTCTGCGTACTGTGTCCATGCCGGATCATATATATTGTTAGACCATCCCACTGATGCGCATTTGGGGATCACTTTTAATGAGTTGCCGTTGCATCTTTCATACTTGGCCCTAAAGATAAAGAAATTTCTTTCAACGCACGTAGCTATGTCTATCACTAAAATGTTTAGTTTTTGTTTTGTGATATTACTTTTTTATCTTATTTTATTTGAGGTGCATTTACGAGTTTCATATTATACTAGGTTTGTTTAAGTTGCGCGTTGCGGCGGAATGGAACAAATAATAATGTAAAATAAACGTTATTTGAAAATGTAGCATTTTGTTTAGAGTGCCAAACCGTTATAATCGGTTCAGTTTATCTTCGTAACATTTTACGATACCAAATAAATACTTTATTTTGAATATAAATTCGTTTTTATTAAACTTATACTGGTCGAGGGTAAAAATTAAGCACAACTATGTACTTAAGTTTTTAGAAAAAAAATTAACGAAAATAAATTATTAAAGAAATATCAAATTAACTGATAAAATAAAGATGATTTAAAAAAGAAAAAAATATTAAGAAAAAAAAATGAATGATAATAGAAATATGATTTTAGAAAAGAAAAAAAATGAAAATACAATAAAAGCTAAAAGTAAATATTATAATAATAATAATAATAATGATAATAAAATGAAAATATATTAAAAAGTAAATATTAAAGTATTATATATTATTTTAAAATTAAAATTACTATTAATGGTTCTTCGTAACCTAACATGCGTCAAAACAAGAATTAAGGTGACATGAAACATGCAAGGTGTCCATACTTGGAGAACAAGGTTGTTGCCACCATGAATATGTTGTCAACTAGGTTTTGCCCCGCCCACGTTGCGGGGCACTAAGCCAAATATTTCTCTTTCATATTCGTCCGTGTTTCGGTTACTTGTATATACTACTTATAACAATACTTTTGCTAAAAAAAACCATCTCAAAATACATTACATCGAGAAAACCAATTAAAACAAAATACTATCAATACTTTTGCTAAAAAAAAACTAAAACGATGCAAAGACTATAATTTTTAACTGGGGAAAATTGTAATTTTTGAAGACAAATGAGCGTGTGTCACGCAACCGCCTGACACGAATAAAAATTACACCGAGTCAACAATTAAAACAAAACATTACCATAGATTTGTCAAAAAAAAAAAACGATAGCATGCTTGTAATTTTACACTGGAGGCAAAATCGTAATTTGACTTAAAAAAACAAAACCAATGGCAAAAATGTAAATTTAAACGGGGCAAAATCGTAATTTGGCTGGACCAATGAGGAAGTGCCAGGCAGCTGTGGAAACAAAATCGTAATTTTTGAAATGGGAACAAAATCATAATTTTGAACAAAGGGCAAAAGCGTAAATATATTTTGAACTGGGTGCGAAATTATAATTTTAAACTGAGGGAAAAAATCATAATTTTGAGCTGGGGGGAAACATAATTTTATTTTGAACTGTGGTCAAAAACGTAATTTTGAGGTGAGGGCAAAATCGTAATTTTTAGCTAAAGGAAAAACATAGTTTTATTTTGAACTGGGTGCAAAAACGTAATTTTAAACGGAGGGCCAAGCCGTAATTTTAAACTGGGAATAAAATTAAAAAAATAGGTTTTTGAACTGAGGGAAAAAGCGTAATTTTGAGCTAGAGGCAAAAATATAATTTTATTTTAAACTGGTGACAAAAACGTAATTTTAAACGAAAGACGAAACCGTAATTTTAAACTGAAAATAAAATTAAATTAAAAATGGGTTGGTCCAATAGGGAATGGCACTATTCCCTCAACTTGAGAATGTATACGTAGGAAATGTGTTAATAGTTGTAATTCAAAAAACAGTCAAAGAAAGCACATGTTGTGGGGTTACCACACGCGTCTTTTCTTTCTTCCCTTTTCATATAATTTTAATGGTTTGTCGTTTGAATGCATTGTAGTTTCTCTAGTGGAGGTGAAGATGGGAATGTGAGATTGCATCACTTTGAAGTTTGATGCAGACTACTTCAAGATCCCATCAATTTGATCCAGTATCAAATTACCAAACTAAGATGATGACTTGAGGCAGAATTATTTTCTCTAAATCTTTTAGTGTAGGATTCAGGTGGGAAGCTCGATGTTGTAAAGATAGTAACTGATCTATGATCTATGTCGGAAGTTCGCTTTATTTCATACTTTTGGATGGTTATATAGGTAATACACTCGTTTAGGCTAACGAACCTAAGCAAGTTCGGGACATGAGGTTTGAGATCAAGGTCCTTTATCAAATGGAGTTTCAATTTTGGTTTAAGCTCCGTTCAAGCTCGTTTTACCTCAACTCCATTAAAACTTTTAGCAAGTACATCTCGAACATAAAGATGAAATCGCACACTGTAACTATATGTTACGTAACAACCACATTGAAAAAGAATCTTTATTTACACAAACCATAGTTTTTAGTCATACAAAAAGCCAATTGGAAAATGACACTCTTACATTTCCCCCAAACTCTCAAAAGAGACCCAGCAAACCATCGGTCAATAACTCACACGCGCACACAGCCTCCGGCTAAAGCCCTGTTGGTGACCTGTATGATATGATGTCCCAACCATCAACTCATCGGCTCTCAATCAACTCGTTGGCTCTCTTTACTAGACTCAGATGGTTCGGTTTCATCTCCTTGTGATTTCTTTAACTTAGCCACCATCACCCACATGTTTGCAAGCTCGTTTTCAAGATACGCTTCTCTTTGTTTCGATTCATCCAACATTTGTTTTAGTTCGGTTTCCTTTTTATCCTTTTGGGATATGATTGCTTCATAAGACATCTCTCTTTCCCTACTTGATGCAAGTTCTCTTTTTAAATCCATTTGAGTTGGAGTTCGTTCTTTCGGTTTTGTATTTCTTCCGTTTTTAGCGGGGCTCGTTGTTGTTTTACGTGCAGTTGGTGAGTGTTTAGGTGTGGCGGCTAACTCGGCGATTAATCTCTCGTTCTGGTTCATTAGTTTTGCAACTTCTTCTGATAGAGCCGTGAGCTCGACGGCAGCAGCCGAGGCTAATCCTTTGGCGTATGAGCTGTCATCGGCTAGCTTTCTGTTTCGTGCATCTAACTGCTCTTTTGACTCGGTCAACTCGATTACTTTCTGTTTAAGTTCTTCGATTTCATACGCCTGGTTTTATGGAAAGAGCATGAGGGGGTAATTATTTATAAAAATTGAACTGTTATTGTAAGAATATAAGTTTTGTAACCACATTTAGTGGATTAATTATTTATATAAAATGTAAGTAAAAACGGACAAAAAATTGTTTGTGATTATGTGAATGATTAATGAACCTGAGCCTGTAGGAGCAGAACTTCCTTTGTTTCTTCGGTTTTTGCAAATTCTTTCTGCAAGTGCGGTTCACACTGTGCAGATGAAAGACATTTTTTTAACGATGTGATGGTTTCTTGTAGTCCTTCGCATTCATTTATCTGGTAGAAATTAATATACTGTTCGATCAGAAAATAAAAAATATAAAAATAAAATAAAGGAAAAAAATGTGCACTGGTCTTGTACCTTTTGATTTAGTTGTTCTTGTATTACTTGATTCTCCGCGGTTTTCACCTGTCGAAAAAATGGTTAATATTTATCAAGTTTCAAACTAAATTAAGGGTGGAAATTTCTGATAAGACCCGCAACACAACACAACACGACACAAAAACAAACACGTTTAGGGTACCAGTTTAATAAACGAGTAGTGTCCGGGTTGACATGTTTAATTAAAAGGGTCATGTTCTTGTTAACATGTTTAACCCGTTTAATTAAACAGATTGACCCGCCAACCGATTAACCCATTTATTACAACCTGCTAACCGGATTGACTTGTTTAGATAAATGGCTTAAATGGGTCATGTTCGAGTTACACGATTTTATGTTTGTCTATGTTAGGGTTGATGTATTTGACATGAATAAATAGATGGTTCATATACGTATTCAGTTTTAATAATTTAACCCGTCAACCCGACACGATGACACTCCTAAACTGATACTGTATTCACATTGAAAAAAATCTTGCAAGATGAAATACCTCAAGCTCGAAGGACTTCTCGTTTAACTGTGGTTCTAGCTCGGGAAAAGACTGCATGCGACATTAACTTTAGCATAGTGTAAAAATATTATATTATTACACACGGATAAAAGATGGAGGCACTGACTTGTGATTTATCAAAATCCTCGATTTTGTGACAAGATGTTGTAACTGAATCAGTAATTTTGCTTTCCATGCGTGAGATTTGTTCATTCTTCCGTTTGGTTTCGTCGTTTAATCTAGTTATCTCCACCTACATATTAAGCATAATTAAAAACTACTATCTGTATACTGTCAGTGATTTAAGGTTACTAAATATGCAAATTATCACATTCAGAAATTCCTTTTTGGTTTCTCGTGCAGCTTCGGCTGACAACTGTTTAAGAGTCTATCTATAATTATACAGGGTTTGGGTAAAATGAAAACTCCTACGAGTTGTGAGAACTTAGAGAACTCGGCCTTACAAAAGGTTTTTTCAAAAAAAAAAAAAACAACGAAAAATCCTTTAAAAAATCATTTTTTTCCAAATAAAAAGGAAAGTTGATTTACACCACCGTAAAAAAAACCCTACAAAGGGTGTAAATGTTAATGTTAGCAGGTTTTTACAGCAACGTAAAAAGGCTGAAAACACCGCTCCAAATCTTTTTTACAGCTGTGCTTGTAACATTTTAATCTACGTGTGTGCAAAAAAAGGTGGCCAAAGTCCGTTTCTCTAAGTTCACACAACTCAATGGGGTTCTCTCTCTCTCTCTCTCTATATATATATATATAGGGTTAGGTTCATTAGTGAACAACCCCCTTGATTGTAAACACTAGTGAACTAATCCAAGCCCTTGATCATCAATACACAAGTGTATACACTAGTGTTAACATGCTAATTTTTCATTTATACAACATGCTATTTTTTCAGTTTCAATATGCGATTTTTTTGTTTTTTCAACATACGATTTTTTATATTTTACAACATGCGACTTTTTAGTTATAAAGTTTATAACGTGCGAACTTGAAATCTCGTACGCTCATACGATAAGGAATATTGTACATTACACTTTCACTATACATTCTCTCTCTCTCTCTCTCTCTCTATATATATATATATATATATATATAAGGGCATACCTGAGGAGTTTCTTGTGACAGAGAATTATCCGCATCAACTTGTTGATCTTGTTTGGGCTCCAATAACAACTCAGCAGATATACATTCTGTAGGCAACGAGTGTGAATGTATGGATTCAATAGGAGGATTACGATTACCAGGTGGAGGCGTTGAAAGTGGACTATCACTAATAGATCTCGTTCCACTTGATTTATCACTTGAACTGATCAAAGCCCCAGAGAAATTATCTCGTTTCTAGTCAAAGAAGTTCAAACTTATCAGTTGGATCTTGAAATGATCTAATGTTGACCGACTTCAAAGTTTTAACATAATGAAAATTACCAAATTACCATAAGCAAGAAACTGCTCATCAAGTGATCAAATTACCAAACTAGCCCATTTCAAAAAAGTTACCAGATCAAGATATTATTGAGTATAATTGCAAAACAGATTATAACCCTAGGTATGTTGCCATTCTATGACTTTACCACTTACAATAATAATCTAATTATCGAAAAAATGAACTTTTTGTTTGGATTATAAAAATAAACTTTTTGTTTGTCCCGTTCGACCAAGTTAACATGTTCCCCTTTTAGCTAATTTATTTAAGTTGACAAACATGTGATAAGACGCCAACCCAAATTGACCCATTAGTAAGCAAATGGGTCAAAACTGTCACCTCTAAATTCTAATTAAACTTGATAAAAGAAGTCAAGAACACAATAACTAGAACATGGTAGAATACCCGAGGTTTTAACCAATTAAGCAATCCAGGCTTCTTGATCTTTTTCTCCTCCTTCGGTACATCCTTGTTAGTTTCCGCAGTTCCATCAAGAGAAACGTATAACTCGACATTTTCATCATCCAGACTCAAGTCACGCCTTCTGTGTGGGAGATACGCAAGCTGCCCAGTTATAGAGATTATTTTCTAATATATGGTTGTAACAAATATTAAGAATTAGATTAACAGTATTTACATGTTCAACTAAATGCATTCTTCACAAGCTCAAAAAAATTATTACTGGCAAGTCTTGTGAGGATAATATAAGATAGATGTGACAATTTCAACTCATTTTGTTTACGCATTAGGCTGATTCGGGTTAAATTTTGTCTCAAACAAATATATAAAGCTAGAGGAACGGGTAAAAAGGGCTGGACGTCACCCAACTATTTATAAAATATTCTTGTTTAACTATCTATAAAAGATTTTGAAAAGTGTAAAATGCCATTTCGTCCTGAGGTTTGGCCAGTTTTGCGACTTTCATCCAAAGGTTTGTTTTTCCGCATCTAGATCCAAAAGGTTTAAAATCTTACCATTTTCATCCGGCTCGTTAACTCCATCCATTTTTCTCAGTTAAGTCATAGGTATTTCCGTCTTTTTGTTAACTTAAAGGGCAATTCAGTCTTTTCAGGGGTATTCGGTCTTTTTACATAAAGTGAAAAAGACCGAATTGCCCTCTAAGTTAGCATAAAAGACGGAAATACCTATGACTTAACGGAGAAAAATGGATGGACTTAACGAGCCGGATGAAAATGGCAAGATTTCAAACCTTTAGGATCCAGATGCGGAAAAGAAACCTTTGGACGAAAGTCGCGAACGGCTCAAACCTCAGGGACGAAACTGGCATTATACTCTTTTGAAAAATAGACAAAACAATGGTACAAGTCAACCAAACCTGACCCGCCCGTTGTGACCCATATTATAAACTGACATGTTTTAACAGAACCTGTTTTGACCCGTTACCCAACCCTTGCCACCTATAATAAGAAGAAACAAACAAACAAAAAAACAAAAAAGAGAATGGTAAATGGTTAATGCAATCTGACCTCTTCTTCCCCAAAGGAGTGTCCTCTCCTTAGAGGACGATGAGAAAATCTAGACGCGTGAGATGATTTATTGGAGACTAAAATCAGTTTCGTCAGTCTTTGTATTCGGCTTAACAAAGCTTCTTTCACTTCTTCTTCTTCTTCTTCTTTAAGGATAACCATATCATCTCTTCGATTATGCTTCAGTAGAGAAACTGTTAAAGTGCCCTCCTTTAATTGTTCCAACTCGTCTTTTAAAGATCGAATTTCATTCTGATATTTCTTGATAAGGGATTTCTCATCAGCAATCTGTAATTTAAAACGTTATTTCCAATTTTCCATCGAATGGTTCGGAATACTTACTATTAGATGCAGAGAAATTTAATGAACATATTATATGCCTTGTTTTGAGCAGCCTTAATTTCAATGTGTTTTGCACGGTGGGCGAACTTTAACGTACTATGCGTCTCTTCTGAATTGCTTGATGAAGGGGTAATAGTGCAAATGAGCTGAAAAGAAAACACATAAGCATCCATAAGCAAATAGTAACATGGATTTTCTTTTAATAAACTGACGACTTACCGATACTCTTCCGTGACCACTTAATGAAGATTGAAGAAGCCTTGTTAATTTTGAGTCTCGGTATGGTATATGGGAAGCATTTCCGTCGGTTAGTTTTGATATGACCTGTAATAGTTCCAAAGTTAGTTAACTGTTAACAAACCACTTAAATACATTAAAAACAAAATAAAAATTGTTTATAAAGGTCTATTCCACAACTACAAGTCAGCATTTATGGAGCAATATTACACTGAAAAAATATTTGCAATGATTGAGGTCTCACAGTTCCAAGAGTTAACAGGCTCTTATTAATGTAGGATCCTTCTTTTCTGCGGACTCCAACAGTTTCGGCTTTTGAGCTCTCGGAACCAGCTAGGTCTACAAGGTTCTGCAATTAAAAGTGAAATAAATACAAGTTGGTAAACTAAATCAACAATATCTACCATTTATGCTATCGAAAATGACTAAATGTAGTAACATTAACATACTAAATATTTACTAAATCGAAGCATGCTCGAATCAGTTACAAGCCTAAGATGACTAGATAAGGTTCAGATACATACCAGCTGTGAAAAGTTAACTGCACCGTCTTCACCATTTTCACCACAAGGACTACTCTCTATTATCTGTTAAAAGATAATAGAAAATTTTCAAGTTCTTTATAACTACAGATAAAATAGTTAATTCAAGTTTGATACAGACAAACCGTTACCAAAGTAAATATTGTGTGACTTCTGCTGCTGAGCAAATTAAAATTTGTTGAACCAACATGTCTATGCTCTGGAATAACCAAGAGGAAAATATAAATATATCAATTAGAATACTAGATTCCCGTAAATGAAAGCAAAATAGTATCGAATAAACATAATACTACACATGTAGTGCTTGAAAGCCAAGATATTGAAAAAAGATGCGTAATGCGGTAAAATCGGATATCGATCAAGGACCGATATTTGAGATATCGATTATAGTGGTGGGATATCTGTAATTTTAATATCATGCTGATTGCTGAATTTATAATTATAGCAAATTAACACTAACAGTTCGGTATACTTTCCTACCATTAACAAATTAACCTTTTGCAACTTGCAAAACACTACAATTGTAGCAAGTAGGAACTGATTAAGACTTAAAACACTAACAATTAAGACTTAAAACACTAATAGCAGCAATAAGAAGAAAGACGAATGATAGAACTAAGAAGAAAGGTACTGATATCAGGAAAACCGATGATATATCGGTAAATATCGCCGATAATATCGGTACCGATATTTTGCACCGATATCTCACCAGGGGACCAATAACCGATATATCGCGATATTAACTACATAGAAAGGCACACGTGATGCACAAAACAAAGTACCTGCTCCAGCCGCAATAAGAGAAAGAACATGGGCAGGAGATAACACAACTTCCTCCTTTATTCCTTCAATAAAGGTTCCCTACAAGCAACGATTGTTCCACAAATTAGTTAGATTGACAGTTATTATGTTGTTTTATAGAATTAGAATTATATTGCAGGGTTGACTCAGATTAGTTTGTTTATCTGATTATTCCAAATTTCCATAATTAGCAAACCAGTATTAATAAGTGAATGATTAGCAAGAACCTTGTTATTCTTTATTTATTAATAAAGATAAAGATTATGGAGTAATAAACCACTATGAAAACTTATAGTTCAACGTAAAGTGTACATGAAGAGTCTGTTATTCCATGCATCATCAGAAAGCCTTAAGTTTTTGTGCTTAAGCCTATTCTACTTTTGTCTTCTTAAATAAGCTAATAATATAAGCCCCATAAAACACTTACAAAATTCTTAATAGCTTTACCATAAAGATGCTTATATAAGCTAATAATCCTAATAGCTTTACCATAAAGATGCTTAAATAAGCTAATAACATAAGCCCCATAAAACACTTACAAAATTCTTAATAGCTTTACCATAAAGATGCTTAAATAAGCTAAACCTAAGTCACAGAAAACTAGAAAAGAACTTGTCAAACGGTGATTTATTTAATTTTAATGAAATCACACAAAACCCTCTAAAAGTTGCTTAAACAGCTCGTAAGGGTGGGGTCAACGGTACAGCTTGATTGCAAAAAAACAAAATCCAGATAGAAAACACGCATACAAATGACAGGTACTAACAAGCATGCGAAGAATTTGTACATAGAATACCTGTTTATCCTCTCGTATTCTTAAATTTTGTCCTGCTGGATTTAATAAGTCATTAACAACCTGAGAAAACACATAATTTAAACAGAAAAAAAAAATAGAAAGTAACAGAAAATGGTCTACAAATAAAGTAATATATGAATAAATATATATATGAAAGAATCAAAATGGTGAATCAGTAAAGTGATTTCTCACCTCATTGTAAATTTCCAAATACGAGACACGAAGAAGAAATTCACGGTTTGGAGTCTGCAAAACATCCAACGAATATTATATTTTACCTTTGAAACAAATTCAAACTTATTCGAAGATTATCAAAACTGTCAATATAGCATACCTCTTGAATGATACTAAAAGCATCCTTCACGGCCAAGGGAATAATTCCTGGGGACCTTTGATCACCCTGTCTTGTGTGTATGATCAAGATACCAAAATAAAGACATTAAAAAATCTTAATATTGTGAAAATCTTATAAAAGACAAGAAATACAACCAAGAGGATATTGTTATAAAAAAGGAGATGCATATGGTGAAATGGGAGTAAATATCAGATGATTGGTTCCAAAGCGCACATCCAAACACCCCCTTACGCTTATTAGTTCCATGTAATACAAGAATAGAGCCAGATGAAATTAACAGACATTTACAATACAAAACAGCATATAATAGATGAGCGATAAAATGACAGCAAAAAGTTGATGTAATTACATGCATGGTGTGAGTCTTTCCACTACTTGTCACATCATAGGCAAAAATAGTTCCTGTAATTGAAACAAAAAGATAACAAAAATAAACATGATAACACAGCTACAGAAATCAAACTAATACGTTTAGTCTAACTCAATGCAATATGTGATTTCTGCGGATTTCATGTCACAATTTGAAATTGAAAAAATAAAGAACGAGGAAGCTATTGGAGGAAGAGAAATAATACCAGTAACACCTTCCATTGCACCGCTAACAACATGTTGGGCTGCAATATCGTATACATGACGTGTTGTGGTTGTAGGTCCAAACACCCGATCTAGATATGTGAACCGCAAAAAAGTCCAAATTAGAAAGATCCCTAATTATATCAAATTTAGACCCACACATGACAAACCGAGTCCAGATACAAATTACGATCAGAGACAAGAACAAGACAGGGATCTCTCTAATACATATTTGCATGAAGAATAAACTATTATACGTCTATCTGCCTCTTAAAACTACACATCAATCTTTCCTAAGAAACAAGTCCACCTCTTCAAAGCAAACTTAATGCCAATTCCAGGGAAACTAGACTAACCTCTACTTACGGTAATTATCATTTAATAGCTTCCAATCTTTGATACTTTTCCCACAAACAACTACACTTTGCAGTATTCGCCGCCCTCTCCACTATCATAACTCATATTCTACCCTGATTCGTTATCCTTTTAGATTCTCGTATTCAGCACCATCTGTCCAATGTAACTCATTCATGCCACTGTGATACTTTTCTTACATTCTGCAGAAACTCGTTCATCGGTGGCCAATTGTGTAACTAGTTATCTCCAGTCCCCTAACCAATAATACCAAAGAACACTACCGCTGTGGCCATACATAATCCAAGGTCTATAATCTTATATTCATATCTATTTTCTAAGCATCACATATAATAATCAACAAAAGTAATCCTAAAACATTAATTTATATCATAACCATAACCAAAAGCTAAACATACCATATGCATAAGCAATTGAGGGAGTCTCCTCACTCCGTAAAATAGTTTCTCCATCCGCATACCACGCAATCTCCTCTCCTCGTCGAATTTCTCTTGGACTATTCCACAAATAAGTTATTTCACATCAGAATTGTAAAATAATACATATACAAACATTTGATCACCTGAGACTATTTCACAAATAACTTATTTCACATCAAAACTACAAAACGAATATATATACAAATTATTTGATTACCTGAAACTATTTCACAAATAAGTTATCTTACAATAGAAGTGTAAAATAATTAATATACAAAAATTTTATCACCTAAGTTACTTTACATATAAGAACTGTAGAATAATATAATAAAATATACAAAGATTTGATGACCTGAGCGGCCGAAAGCGGACGGTAACGGTAACATTCTCCTTTGATTTCTCGGAGTGCGGCTTGCTTCTAGCGGATGAAGACGGAGAGCTGAAAATATCAACGGAAGCTTCTGGAAACTGTTTGGAAGAAGAAGTGGTGGAAGAAGAAGGTGAATTCGCATATTTAGAAGTCGATTTCAATGCTTGCAGTCTACCTTGCGTGGACTCCATTGTTGAATTGAGAGCTTCAGATAGTTACAGTTAAATCATGAATGTTTATGTAACTGCTTTAGATCTGATTCTGAAGATGATAATGGTGATTATTATGCGATGAAGGGAATGGAGAAATTGTTGTTGTTGTGATGAGGTTGTTCCATTAATGAGATGACGAAGGAAACCGCACCTTTTTGAAGGTTAAAAGGGGCAAAGGCTTTTGCACCTGTCAACACTACACTACACTATGGGTGGGGTAGGTGTTTAGGTCTGGGCATTGCTCGACACGTGACAGGTATCGGCTTCATCAGTGCACATCTAAAAAAGTGGGGTGTGGCCACGCAGGCATTGGGGTGGCATGTTTTTCTTTTTTTTGAACAACAAACTTCATTAGAAAACGCCCCGCTAACAAGAAGCTAGACAAGGGAAACAAAATAGAGCAAACAAAAATTAAACATCAAAGGAAATCCATCTATCCCAATCCAAATCTAGCCTTTTAGCACGATTTCTAATCCAGAGGAAAGTGTATGCTTTGATGTCTCTATGAATGCCATTCAACTTGAGAGAATCATTGTCGTAAACAATATTATTTCGGGTCTTCCAGATAATCCAACACGCCACCAAAATAATGACTTGAACAGTTTTCTTTCTTTGATGCGTTGGGGTGACATGTGGCCAGGGGCGGATTTAGAGGTAAAGACCGGGTTCCCAGGAACCCAGTCTTTTTGGAAAAAAACCGTTTTTTTGTAGTGTAAATCTTGTATGATTTGGAAAAAAAAAACGTTTTTTTTGTAGTGTAAACCTTGTATGATTTGGAAAAAGGAACCCAGTGATTTCTCCGGCTGGATCCGCCACTGCATGTGGCATTAATTTTATTATTATTTTTTTTAAAGTTGACAATTTATATAAAAAAACCACATTTTATATTAAAAGTATATTACATTAATTTAAAAAAAAATGCATAAAAGACAACCCACAATAAAAAAAAAACTACCTATAAAATACTAAAAAATAAAAAAACTACTTATTAAATCCTACAAATTAAAAAAGACTACAGAGTACGATATATATTAAAATGGGCAACCCACTTAAAATCCGTATTCGCATCATGCTTGTACTCGATCTTCGCGATTTAGATTGTTGTTGGTCAAGTCGCCCGCAGGGACACGGTCGAAGCAAGTTTTAAAGCGATCCAATTTCGGTTTGAGCTCACGCCATTTGTGTTGACACGCGTTTAAGTTGTGACGCATGTTGCCGACGTGCTTTTGGTATTGTTGAAACGCCCAAACTCGATACGTGGTTTGACCGCGTTGTAGAGTACGTTGGGCATCGACAATCGATTTAACAAGTGTGATTTTTTCCTCTTCAGCCCAATGCACTTTGTTTACCTTCGTTTTTTTTTTTCCCTTTTTTTTTGGTGTGGGTGTGGGTGAAGATTGGGAGAATATGGTTTGGGGTTGGGTATTTATAGGTATAAAATGTAATTTAAAAAAAATTGGTTTGGCATAGCGGCTGCCCCAAACCGTTCAAAAATTAAAAAAAAAAATAACTATTTGGCCTGGCCACGCCAACGGTCCAATTTCTTTAGCCATCCAGAGCCCGCCACCCCCCCCCCCCCAGGCAGAATAGCCACGCCAAGTGGGCAACGCCAAATCCAACGTCGAGCCGGGGTGGTGTAGCCGGCGTTAAACCCCCTTCCAAGCCCCATCCCACGCCCCATACCCAGCAGTCTAACGCACGCGCGGTGCGACGCGAAGCGTTCTTGGTCTGATAATATGTATGCATGTGTAATCGAAACTCAGCATAGTAACTAAAAGAGGATACCTAAATACGGTACCATTAGCAATCGAAAGAGAAAAAAATATTAAGTTCTAATGCACCCAAAACATTATAAAAAATTACGTCAAATGTAAATTAACTGAAAACGTACATAAAATAAAAAAGAAACGTATTATATTTGAAATGACTCAACCAATGTCGATTTATACTGACACGTACATAAAAAGACAAATCTTGAAAGTCTAGAAACTCAAGAGGGTTAAAATGACATTTTACAAAGTTTTTAGAAAGTTTGAAAACTGTAACAATCAAAGCTGAAAGTTGAAAAATTAGATTAAAAAAAACGCTACTATAGAGCCGATGTGATGAACGCTACACTGTTTTTTACCTGTAATTTAATATTAATCAATAGTAAATATATACTATATAATAAAAGAAACCTGATTTAGGACACATGTCATTCAATGAGGGCATCAATAATTTATTAATAAATTTTAAATTAAAAAGATTTAAATATTATATTAGAATTTTATTTTGATTGTAAATCTAAAGTCTAAAATGTGTTTTAAATCTAATCTATAATTTATGAATTTAATTTTGATTTGAAATTGTTAAACAAAAACATTTTATTAATAAAAATTTAGATAAAGTAAAGATAAGAAATGTAACCATATACGTAAAAAAAAAAGTTGAAATATAATAAAAGTTGTTTATGCTTGGGAATGAAATCCATATGTTTTTTTTTTCTTTTTTCTCTTGATATTGTTGAAAGTGAAATGTTATAATTTATTTTCTTTATAGTTTTTAATCGAATCTATACGAAGTGTCATAAATTATTTTTTATAGTTTTTAATTGAATCTATACAATATTACAAGTGTAGATGGACGTTTTGCCCAACTAACTCTAAGTAGAAACTATGATAATACATAAACAACTCTATCTTTTGTTTTAACAATGAGTAAGGACGGTCATATAACTATTTACCCTACTTTTTACATGTGGAAGTGGAAAACAATTCATTAAGTGTACTTTACGTTTTCTTTTACTCAAAAGAAGCCACTTTAGGGACACTTGTCATCATATTAGGTCATCTCTTATAGATAATTATTATTTTAATTTAATCTCTTCTAATTAATTATAGATAATCCTTCTACAAAATATTATTTAATTTAATATCTTATATTATAGATAACTCTCCTACTAAATATTATTAGTTTAATATCTTATGAATAATTATTATTTAGTTTAATCTCCTTCTCATTTATAATATTATTTATTTGAATTAATTATATTTGAACGTTTTGTTTAGTTTGGTATAAAATAAATTTTACGAAACTTAAAATAAAATTAACTAATATTATTTATCATTTATACATTTACGGAGTTTTAAATAAAGGGTTAAATTGATTGAGACTTCGTTAACAAATTTTGCAACAACAGAATAATCTATTTTTATCACGAAAACCTAACTTTGTATTAATATATAAATATTTTTATTTTCACTGTATAAAATTACATTTACTCGACCCATGTAACACATGAGGTTTTTTAATATATAACTTTTTATTATTTGATATATAAAATTAGATTTACTCAATTCGTACAATACACGGGGTTTTTTAAGGATATATATTTTTTATTATTTAGTACAGGAAATTACATTTATTCAAACCGTGTAATACGCGTATTTTTAAAGATATAATTTTTTTTATTGTTTGGTATATAAAATTACATTTATTCAACCCGTGTAATAAATGAGGGGTTTTAAAGATGTATTATTTTATTATTTGATAAACAATATTACATTTGTTTAACCCATGTAATACACGTGGTTTTAAAGATATAACTTTTTTATTTTGTATATAAAATTACATTTATTCAACCTGTACAATAAGGTTCTTATAGATATAATTTTTTGTTATTTAATATATAAAATTATATTTATTTAACCCTACAATAAATGAGGTTTTAAAGATGTATTGTTTTATTATTTAATATATAAATTTTATTTATTCAACCCCGTGTAATACACGGGGTTATAACCTAGTGTAAATATATTTGTTTTACTATATATTTTATATCAATGATTTTTACTTGTGTAGATAATTAAAACGTGTACATTTGGATTTTTTTAGAGTTCATGTTTTAAAAATTTAACTCTATAAAAGTAAAATAAAGAAAAGATGTATTTTCAAAAGTATCATGCGAGTTCACGAAAATAAAATAGATACGGGAAATATGATGATCGTCTATATCGAGTTTCAGTTTCCTCGGATTGAAGATTTCTTCGGTCAAAACCGAATTGAATTCAAAGTTGGCAAACCCGAACGCAAATTCTAATTCGTTTCGGTTTCAAACCGTAATCTATTATCTATTATCTATTATATATAATAAATGAAAGTGATTTGGGCCACGTGTCAGTAAATTAGGGCATCGGTTTCCCATTTTCCCGCCTAACAGTAACCACTACTCTTTATTCTCACATTTTCACAAACCATATTTCATTCTTCTCCTTCACATTTCCATACAAGATCCCCTTTATCTCTGTTGTTCATCCTTCTCCTTCTTCACCTTTTCATCTCATCAACAACGTCCGGCAGATGTTACATCTATTGGATACATCTGCGTTTGAAACCCTAAATCATGTACCGTCGAGTAGTTGAAGAACAAAATAATCATGTAAGATCTATTTTCTCATTCAGAAATTTTATTTGGTTTTATCTATTTTGTTATACTGAACACGATGAACCCTTTTGTACCTTCAGAAGAAGAAGAAGCTCTCCTAGGTTTTTCTTATCGTACACAATGATCCCTTTTATACAAGCTCCTGTTAATCGGTGACCCTAGTATGTTGTAATAATGTTTTTATTATTGTTTATATGAATAACTTTTTGTATCTTTTGATTTTTGTCTTTTATTTTTTATTGTTTATTCAGATGCTTGCTTTGTTGTATCATGTGATTACGAGTAGATTGATTTTGATATGTTTGTAGTTTTTGTTATTCACAATATGTTTTGTTGATTTATTCACCCATGTTAGTAATGTTGGATGCACCTATGTTTCTTGATCCTCTGTTTTTCACAATCTGTTTGTTGATTAGAAGTAACCTCTGCCGGATGGTTGTTGAGGAGTTGGAAATGTGAAAGAGAAGGAGGACGGTAAATTCATTGTTGGATTGTTTATGTAGTTAACTAAATTGAGTCGCTTTACTACTCAATTACAGAGAAGTTTTTGAGATTGTTTTCACACTTTATTATTTTTGCAGCAAGTTCTACTTGATTATTCATGTGGCAACTTTATATTTTCAGGCTTGTGAATTAAGGTTGGTTGTTACTTAATTTGTGTTTACTTTAATGATTGTTACTATATAAACGGTAACCTCAATTGGTCTGATTTATTTTTTGGTATTTGTAACATTTTGATTTACTGTTTATTGATGCATTGATTCATTTGTAATCACTTGCAGATCACCCGTCATCTTAATTTGAGCAATTAAACGGAGTTTTCTTACACAACACGATAAGTTTCGTTCATTAATCCATGCATTTGTTAATTCCTCATGTTTTTTTTATTCTTAATCGTTGATTCTGTTTCAGGTACACTTTTTGCTGTTAGTTCCATGTGTTTATTTCAGATTAATTGTTGCTATATATATATATATATATATTGGTTTTGTTTTGATGAAAAGGGAAAACGTTCGAGTCGTTTGATCCAAGAACCGAAGAAAAGATATCGGATATTGCTCAAGGAGATTAAGATGATGTTGATCTGGCTGTTGAAGCTGCACGTTGATCCACAATAAGCATTGCCCATCTAAGTTTCCTCCAATGACAGTGGTTATAACAAGTTAATAAGGCAAAACACTGATCTGCCTAACAACTGTTGGATATAAAGACTGTTGTACACAAAGACTGATGAGGATTATCCACTGTTGAAGACCAAAGCACTCACGAAGACCAAAGCTCTGTTGAAGACAAGCACTGATGAACCAAAGGTCTGATCAACCAAAGGTGAACCACTGCCCAACAACAACAGTGGTTCAACATCAACAGCAGTTATTCTACCTTTGTTTATGTTAACAGTGTTTATATGTAACAGTATTTATCACATCAGTGTTTTATAATCTGTTAGGTTGTTAGATGTCATCACCTCAATGTTTATATGTAACAGTATATATGACATCAGTGTTTATATGTAACAGTGTTTATATGTAACAGTGTTTATCACAGTAATGTTTATATGTAACAGTATTTATCACATTACCTCAGTGGTTTGATCTCTACTACAAATTGAACCGTTGTTTCATCTTTATACTAATAAATAAAAATGATGTACACTTGGAAACTGATGTATTATTTAGTATAGTATTCTTGAAATTTTTTTTTTGCAAACTGATGTTTATGGACAAACATCTGTTTAAGGTCAAACTTCTGTTTAACTCCAGACAACTGATATATAACGCCAAACATATTTTTAAGCCCCAACATCTGTTTTAGTCTAAACAGATGTTTAACCAGATCCACTGTCTTCTCATCTTTTAACACTCTTCAAAATACTTAAAAATGATAGTTTTAATTAATCCTTAAAAGTATGTTACAACCACTGTGTTGGTTCAAACATCTGATTGTTAAAAGTTATCCACTGCTGAAAGACAACCTTTGTTTCTTCATTCTTCATGTTGACCATTGACTGACTAAACATCAGTGTTTCAATCACTGTTGGCTATCCACTGATAGTCAAAAAAACAGCCACTGCTCACATTTTTATTGTTGACATTATGGGTGAGCATGGTGCGGTTCGGTTCGGTTATTACCTATAACCGAAACCATAACCGCACACTGCGGTTATCAAAAAATCATAACCGTTCAGTTTTGGTTAATGTGGTTTCGGTTAATCGGTTATTGCGGTTAATGCGGTTTCGGTTCGGTTATAGGTCGGTTATTATTAGTGTAAACTATAATGGGCCAATAAGGTTGGGTCATGGTTAGGGCTGTAAACGAACCAAACGTTCGGCGAACAGTTCGTGAACCGTTCGGCGGGAAGTTCGTTTGTGTTCGTTCGTTTATTAAACAAACGAACACGAACAAGAAATTTCATCCGTTTAGTTAAATGAACAAACACGAACAGAGGTCGCGTTCGTTCGTTTATGTTCGTGAACGTTCGGTAACGTGTTCGCTTGTGTTCGATAGTTCATTAGTGTTTTTAGTTTTTATATTTATTTAAATATATCAAAATTCTGACAAATTAAATATCTAATAAGTATCAGTGTATTTTATATTCTGTTCATGAACGATTCTTTGTGTTCGTTTGTTTTCATGTGTGTTCATGAACATTAGTTTGTGCTCATTTGTGTTCGTCAACATTCGTTGCCTAAAATTAACAAACAAACACAAACAAACACGAACAATTTCATTTTCTTAACAAACGAACACAAACATAAAATCTCATTCGATAAGTGTTCGTGAACGGTTCGCGAACACATATATTTTTTAACAAACGAACACGAACAAGGTCTTGTTCGTGTTCGTTCGGTTTGTTTACAGCCATAGTCATGGTTAGTGTAAAATGTAATGGGCCAATAAGGTTGGGTCATGGTTAAAAGTTAAAACATTCAAATACTTCACCAAAGATACATATAGATTAGGCCATGGTTAAGCATTTAATAACAAACTTAAAGACTTATGGTGCTACGGATTTGGCTATGTTTAAAATATTTGGTTCGGTTATTTGCGGTTATGAAAATAAGAATAACCATAACCGAACCACAAAAATCGGTTATTAAAAATATAAATAACCAACCCTTCGGTTATTTCGGTTATCGGTTATTTCGGTTATCGGTTATTTCGGTTCGGTTTTTTCGGTTATGGTTCGGTTAATTCGGTTATATGCTCACCCCTAGTTGACATCCACTGATATTGACCATCAGTGGTTTCCCTAAAGAACAGCCACTGCTCACATTTTTATTATTGATGTGGTTAATTAGTGATAGAATGAAATTATCAAAAGAATACTAAAATTACAATGAAATTACCATTTTACATAATCGTTACATTCCAATGAGATAAGAGTTCCTCCAACATTGTTTTCATGATAAAAATTAAAGTTAAAATAAAAAATAAATAAAATACTGTTGATGGCAATTTGTTGCAAATCAAATCAGTAATTAATGCTAATTTCTTGAGCTTTGGACATGAAAATTTGCAAAATGTGAATTTCAAATTGACGGTTATTATCTCTTAATTAAAGTTAAAATAAAAATTAGAAAAGTCATCATGACAATTGCTTTCAAATCAAATCAGTAATTACTGATAATATCAGTAATTTTGAAATTCAAAATATGCAAAATGGTAATTTAAAACTGACGTTCTCTCTTTTTTTTTCCTACTTTGCATATCATTTCTAATATTTAATTACTTTAATAAAGCAGGATATAAGGATATACACTACTTACCTTTCAAATTACATTTGCCACTGCATTCAATTAAAATTTTGAATTGAGAATCGGTAAGCTTGAATTCCAACCTTGATATTTTTGTTAAGAACATCCATGCTTATTGTATTTTCATATTACTTTTAGCAATAGATATATTTTGCTTATTCTTTTTTTTATCTACAGTCTTCAAATGGAGGTTGCAAAGGTTAGCATGCTTAATGATCTTAATACATTCTCAAACAACTATTCGATTAGAGTGAAGATTGTTAGCATGTCCAAGAAAATGATGAATGAAAACAAAAATGAAATATATCGTCTTGATATGATCTTCATGGATGAGATGGTACCGTTTATATTTGTCTTATAATTATTTTGGACATATGAATACCCAAATGTTATATAACACGTTTTTTATTTAATTGGATGTTTCATATTATTAGAGAACTATGATACAAGCCAGCTGTCTGCATAAGATGCTAGGAAAATTCAAAGACTTCCTTCAGTTGGATGAATGTCTTCTTATCACCAAACCGTCTCTTGCTGCTAATAAGTCCTCTGCTAAGTATACCAAGAGAAATGACAAAATATCACTGTATTTCTATATTCTGTTGAGAAATGCCTTGACTAGTCTGGACCGAAATACCGTTTTAATTTCGTTAACCTCAAGGATGTTGTTCAAAATAAAATTGAAGTTAATACAGTTATTGGTATGTAAATCACTATATAATATATATGTACTGTTTTGTCTTATTGTTTTTTTTTTCATGTTATCGCTTCTTAATGTTGTTTTCTTTTAACAATATATTTTTGTTTATAGATTGGATTGGTTATGTGGAAGTTTGTTTCAATCTAGAGGATACATCAAAGAAGGATGGGAGAAAGGGCAAGAGACTTAATCTTAGAGTTGAAGACCTTGAGTGAGTTCTTTTTATTAAGTTGTTGCATTTTGACGTTTAAAGCATTACAAGGTTGCTTGATGTTATTATGTTTTATGTTAATATTTTAGAGGGCAAAAGTGTACGGTTACTTTGTGGGATGCTTTTGCTATTGACATGTTTGCTTACATGAATGATAAGAAACGAGAGAAATATGTTGTTATCCTTTGTCATTTTGGTATGGTCAACCTTTACAAAGGTACAATTTAAACTTAATTAGTTTAATTTTTTTATTTAGTAATTTATATTTATATTTATATTTATTTATATGTTTTAAATTTGACACTGTTTATATTGATCTACATTTGGTTTTATTTTTAAATTCAGGCAAGCGTGGAGTTGCAAACGGGTTTGATCTTAGCAGACTTTTTATCGACACTGACATTGAAGAGATATCCTCTTTTAGGAAGAGGTATAGTTAGTAATATGCATACAAACATTAAACAGTATTATTTTTTACCTACATTTACTTTTTACGTTTTAATTTGATCACATGAATCTGTTTAGGTATGTAGAGAAAAATTCTGCTTCATCTTCATCAAATGAGCATGTTGGTTCATACGTTATCTCAAGTGTTGAAGATGAGTTTCTTAATAACCCTGATTTCATGCTTATTGGTTTCCTTGGAACCATATCAACGGTGTGTATTTTCTTATAAGTACTTTACATGCTGAGTTTATTTATAGTCTTTTCTAAGTATTATTATTTTTGTTTGATATTGATAGACAAAGAAGGTTTGGTTCTTCATCAAGGGGAAGAGAGCCGCCAACGTTCAGAAAAACCTTAACCGTAGAAATAAGATTGCAAAGACTGCAAAAAAACATTCTGGACATCTTCTCGACCCTGAGTTCTTTCATTTTGATCGCAAAGGAGACTATAGGCTGGTATACCATTTTTATAACAAACTAATGATTTATGTTTATTTGTCTAACTATTATTTTTTTCCACACAATACATGTAGCGTCTTCCTGCTGAAGTTGCCAGACAAGCAGGTCTTTCTCTTGATCTTCATCCTTTGAAAGTTCAAAACATGGTTGGAGTTGTGGAGGTTTATGATGTTAAGTCGGAGTTAAATGAATTGAACCCACGTTATGCGTTGAACGATTGGCGAAAGTTTATGACTAACAATAACTTGAAGTTTGGTGATATGTTGCACTTCACATACGTGTCTTCGCAACAGAAGATCGTATTAAATCAAGTTACGCCAGTTTAACCAAGACATTTAAGTATGTTCTGATATCAGATACTCTAACTATGAATTTTTTGATGGTGATGTTGTATGTTTTTTTTTAAATTATTAACTTGATGGTTTGTTGCTATGTATGGCTAACATGATAAAACACTATTATTAGCACTTTATGTTTTATATATAGATAATATGATATTTCTTTTTTCTAATAGTAACTGTAATTAGTAGAAACTTGGTTTATTAATTGCAAATGTGACATTCTTCTGCATTTATGGGTTTATGAATTCAGAATAATGGATGGATATATATGACTGTATTTGGCATGATGATGTTGTGTTTCATATTGTAAAAACCACGAAATTGTCAGATAATAGATTGCTTTGGCCGATTAGATTATGTGTTAAATTATAGTTCTTTAAGTCATTGTTTCATTTTCTTGAATTCTATGTAATTTTGTAAAGAAGTAAAATAACAAACAATGGTTTGAACATCTGTTTGTCTTTTGGTCAATAGTTAATGGAAACCCATGTTAGGTTGAACAGTGTTTTGAAGAGGAAAACGGTGTGAGAAGACAATAGATCTTATTAAGTTAAACATCTGTTCAGGCTTAAACAGATGTTTGGCCTTAACAGATGTTTGGCCTTTTATATCAGAGGTTTGGACTTAAACAGTTGTTTGACCTTAAACAGATGTTTGGCCATAAACAGATGTTTGACCTTAAACAGATGTTTTGCCTTAAACAAATGTTTTGCCTTCTATATCAGATATTTGGACTTAAACAGATGTTTGACCTTAAACAGATGTTTGGCCATAAACAGATGTTTGGCCTTAAACCAAACATCTGTTTAAGGTCAACATCTGTTTGACTATTGGTCAACATCTGATTGACTTTTGGTCAACATCTGTTTGAATTTTGGTCAACATCTTATTTTGTAAAGAAGTACAAAAACAAACATTTTTTTACAAAATCCCAAATCACCCTATCATGTAAGTGCATTGAAGTAAAAGTGGAAATGATATTATTCATGTGGTCCTGTTGTGCTTTTGTTTTACCTCTAATATGAGTTCATGATCTAATCCGGTGATTTGAAGACATTGTTGTTGAATCGAATGAGATGGTTGATGTAATGTGGTCGTATTAATAACAAATAGTAATTAATATAACTAAGTTTCCCAAGCCCGGGAAGCAATCCCGGGTAAAAACCTAGTAATATATATAACAAGATAGGTTTTCATACTATTATCTATGAATGATAACTTAAAACTAGGGATGAGCTTGGTATCGGTATCAGTACCGAAAATGCTCAGTAGGGTATGGTATTAAAACCGGTATAGTATTTGAAGTAAAAAACGGTAAAATGTCAGTACTGTACCAAAAGTACCGATCCCGAAAACACAAAAAATGGGTACCGAATTTGTACTGGAATTTAATCGGAACGGTACCATTGGGTACCAGTATTTTTTATACCAGTCCGAAATGCTCATCCCTACTTAAAACCATGTGACACGTGATCCAGTATTGTGTATCGGGTTTTCACTTGTGTATCATCACGAAACACCTTTTTTTTGTTGTTACAAAACAACGTAATACACGTCAACATATTTGGCCACTTTTATTTTATATATCTACTTGTATGTTCGATTCTCCTTTGGTGTACCCGTTGTTCGTATTTGTTAGTTGTTCATATTATAACTTTCATAACCTATTGTTCAAGAAACAATAACTTGTTTATCAACGTCAAAGCGATATAAGATATTTGCCTACCCTTTATGCCCATACTACAAAGATATTATTATTCACTAATCCTTTTAGCGGTTTATTCAGAAAGGCGTCATATGAAATACATACCACGTATTAGACTTCTACCATATGTAAGGAACCATAGATGATCTGGTGAATGAGAAAGGGCGGGTGTGAATCGTATAATACGTCTGCTTTTGTAGAGACCTACATGGCAAAGCTATACTATGCCATATTGCATATTTAGGTTGTTTGAGTCCACGACTCCACGGTGTAGGGTTACGTGTACTTATGGAGTTGGAACTTGGAATTGAGTGATTTTACAAATAAGCATTTAACTATTTATTTTAATATCAAACTACCTAGCACAAACTTTATCCTCTCTACCATCCCACCATAAAAATTATCAGCCATCAAACACCAACCACCCTAGATTTGGGACCACCCAACCACTACCGGCCACCCCAAATTTCCGGCCACCCAACGACTACCCACCATTTGTCTTTCTCTGCATCTCTCAACTTCCTTTCTCTCAATAACACTCTCAAATCTTCCTTTCTCTCAATAACTTTTTCAGACCTGAAACCAAACCATCGCCCATCATCTTCTTCACACACACAGATCTAGTGATATCTTAAATTCACACACACAAATCTGTAACCAAACCGTTGCCGACGAAAGACGCAAGTGGGAGCCATTTGTGCTTGAAAAAAAACTCTAAAACTCACAACAAATCTGGTGTTATCCAAAATTTTGTTGTTTAATGGTTAGGGGTTCGATGTTCAGGGGTTCATTATCATCGCTAAAACCCTAGCCGCCGTCATCGTCATTGCAGCCAAAACTCTAAATGTCACACCTGACTTTTTCGGAAGCGTTATTATGGTGTGACTTTCTTAATACCATTGCATTCAATCATAACAACAACTATGTGATAAAAACGATAGATGGTCATCCATTAAATTAAGTTTAGAAACAAAGCAACAACATTGTTTTAGGACATAAGATTTCAAACTCGAGTACAACCCACGCAACTTGTTTAAGAGTTCACAAAGACTCGACAAAATATACTATATAAAACCGGGATTTGGGAGACGTGTCTCGTCCAGGAATAAGACATGCTGACCAAACCCTAAAACAACGGATGACATCATTTATTCTTAACGCAGCTTGAAACATTCAACGCCCGCCAGATCCATTATTAATTCCCTGAAATACATGTAGTTTTAAAAACATCAACGAAAGTTGAGCGAGTTCATGTGTTTATTTGTGTGTATGAATAAACCTTTGATATCATTGTATGTATGTAAGTTTTGTAAATCTCGGTATGAAAGCAAAACAAGGAAACATATCGATTAATGGTTTGCAAGGCCATTAACATACGTGCAACGGCGTAGGAAGGCTCAAACCTAGCAGATTTGTACCGGGCCTCCGGCTGTAAGGTATAGTCACCTCATGGGCCACCCTGGTCCACACGGGTGTGGGCTCGCTACACCCAAATAGATCTATCACTCATACCCCTCGGTCCTAACACGAGGATTAATGGTCTTAAGAGTGCTCCTACCCATTCACATGATCTACTGTACTTTCCAAAGCTAACCATACCAATTGAAATTGTTTGTAATCATTTTGTAACATGTACTTCACCCCCGAAGTTATAAAACAAAAAAGTTATAAGAAAAGGGGGACATGAACTCACAGTCTTGCGTCTTCAACAATCGTAACTCAAGCTCCTTCGGTGAACACGACTACCTACAACGTACTAATGTCTATTAGACGAACGGGTCGTGCCTTAATTTAGTATTTGTTAGTGTCTTTGAGTTACGTTCTTTGTATCTTCGATATTATCCCAAGTTATATAATTATTTGTTAAAATGATTAATATTTTAACTTAAATTATATTTATTAAATTTTGGAATAATTGTTGAAACAATTATTTTAACTTAATACTTCACAAGTAGTCGTACTTGTATTTCCTTCCCAAGGATGGGGGTATTTGTATTTGTATTCGTATTCTTATACTTGTATATTTTTGCCATGTATTAGGGTCGTATTCCGGTGTGTATTTATACGTACGAGAATACGTATTTTTATTGTATTCATTAAGTATTCTTTATACTTAATTTCGTATTAGTTTTCCGGAATATTATCTTTAATAAAAGTCCACCAATATATACTTCCAAAATATATATTTTAATAAATATTATTTAGAAAAATTATTTATAATTTTTCTTTTGGCAAAAATATTTGTATTCTCTTATAAGTTCCAAAAATTAATATATTTTCAACTCCAACTTGGAAAATATATATAAACTCGTTTTTCTCCAAAAATGACATATTTTGTATTTGTTTGAGAAAATATATCTTTCACCTCGAAAATATTGTATTTCGTGTTTGTGTGAGAAAATATATATTTCTTAAAAATAATATATTTTCTAAAATTTTCCAAGAAAATATATATTTATACTTGTCAAAATAATATATTTTTCTCTTGTCAAAATATGATATATTCTTGTAGCAATTGTAAAAATCATATTTTTCATTTTCTTGTGTCCAAAATATTATTTACCAAAATATACTTTGTGAATCAATTTTCCGGAATATCTCATAAGTCTTATTCCATAGTTCGGTTTCCACCAATATTTTTGTGTAAATGTGTATATTCATTCTTTGGAATTTTGGTAATATTTTGGATAGTAATCCTTGGTATTTGATGTGTTATATTATTTCATGTCCTAAAATAATATAACTAATACACAAAATATATACAAACAATCACACACATGGTGTCTTCTAAATATATATATCCTAAATAAATATTTAGTCACTTTTAATTATAAATACCAACCTCCAATATTTATATTTTTGTAACAAAAAATTATGGCAAAGTTTTTGTAACAATTTATGGTTTAAAATACACTTGTAAGTGTAGGTTAATAAATATTTTTCTAAGTGTTTTGATTTTTAGAAAATTTTGCCATAGTTTCCCCTAAAAATGGAGGTTTCAATGCTTTTAAGCATATCATTTTCTTTTGCAAAAATCATCACAATCAATCCACAATTAACAATAAACAACCTTTACTTACCAATCTTGCCAAAATCATGCATATTCTACTACTTCATGAACTTGAATATTTGTAAAAATTTGTAGTAACTTACTAGTGTTCTTAGTAAGCCTTGTTACCTTCTAAAGTATGATTAGTTCTTTAAAAACTTCATTTTTAAAGAATGTAGATGTTTACAACTTGTGATCATCATTTCTAAAAATGTTTCCTTATGAAATCTTTTTGTTACACAAGTGTTTCTACACTTGTTTAACCACCAAACATAATGTTTGTTTATGTAAGAACCAAGATTTAGTAAAACTTATATTTTTAACTTGGTTTCCTTGAAAACTCATTCATAAATCTTTAGATTTATGTGACTAACAACTTACTTTGATCACTATTTTTCAAAAAATCCATGTATTCTTTCAAGTTCATGATCTTTGTGTGGATGATCCATCATCCTACAATATTTCTACTTTCTCATCTTGCTAGATTATGTTTTTAATCATGATCTAGCAAGATCATATGATGATCTATATCATATACATGAACAAACAACATTCAACAAGCAAATC
This sequence comes from Helianthus tuberosus, assembly GCA_030545235.1. Taxonomy (NCBI): domain Eukaryota; kingdom Viridiplantae; phylum Streptophyta; class Magnoliopsida; order Asterales; family Asteraceae; genus Helianthus; species Helianthus tuberosus. The sequence continues at coordinate 32,036,794 of CM060351.1, read as the reverse complement.
ATCACATAAACAACTTAGTTTCATCATTAAACATGCTTATGTTCATGTTTACTTCTTATATATCTTAGTGTTCTTCAAGATTATGGTTATGTTTCTCCTTTTAACCACTTAAAAGAGAAGTAAACTAGTAAGATTAAGATCCTTACCACTAGCACAAGGCTAGGGATGATCAAGTGAAGAAATGAGATGGATAAAAGCAAATAAGAGAGGTTCTTGAACTTCCACAAGCTCCTAGCTTCTTTGTATGATCTCTTGCACCTTTGTATAAGCTTGGAATGGTTGAGAATGGATGAATAATGGTGGTGATGGTGGTTCTTGGGGTCGGCCGAGAGTAAGACAAGAGGGAGAGAGAGTTGTGTGTTTTTATAGTGTGTGTGAAATGATCTCATGGGCTTGCATATTCTTTTATAAACCAAGTTCAACATTCTAACTCTTGTGTATTGTGTCATTAGAGAGGGAACAATATCCATTTTAATATTGAAATAAAATCTTGAGGTATGGGGTGAGGCATGGGCCGATTACTAGGTGGGGGGGGGGGGGTATGTAGAGTAGGTTTAATCATATAGTTAGTTTAGGGTAAAAATTCAAGTATATAGTTAGTTACTTAGTTACTTGATATTTTATAGGGTGTTATGATGTTCGGGGACCATAACTAGCTTGGTAATGTTAAAACAGTGCTTCTGGTGTAAATTTAATGTTTCGGGTAGTGTCCAGTTGTTCGGTTGGTTACTGGTTCATTAAAGTGCTAAACTTTGCAGTTTAGTGTGCTTTATGTACCTTTTTGTGACACTTTTGATTCCCAACACTTAGGAAAGCATTCAGGACCATTTAACCATATTTCTGCATGATATTAGATTGTTAAAATGCTGAATTTTGCTGAATTCAGCACTTTGGGTGAGTTTTAGGCACTTTCCGTCACTTAAACTATCACTTAGAAAGGTAGTTTTGTGATCCTCACTTTCCTACACACTATACTAGTGTAGTACTTAGTTTCTGGCTCATTCTGTGTCTCAATGCACTGTCTGTCTATGTGCTGAGTTCTGTCAGCATTTTCCTGATTCATCAGATAACTGTGCTAACTATACTTAATGCATCATCTGAATTAATAAGCTATCACGCAATAATGATATGACATCAAGCAATATGTGATGCATATGTATGTATATGCTAGAAATCAGAAAGCAGTTAATTGCAATTCAGCACAGTCATTAATCACTAATCATGGTTAATTAATTGTACGGATACCTGAATACAGTTGTCACACTAAAACCCTTGTTGTCTTCGTCATTGCAGGCGCTAGACCCCACTATTATCATCACTCTAGTTGTTTGTGTTGTCGGATGGTTGGGGACTTAGGGGTTCGATGTTCACATCTAGGTTTTAGATCTGGAAGTGGTGACCGGAACAGATTTGGAAGTGGTGATCGTAACAGATCTGGTGGTCTGATGATTGGGCTCGTGTGTGTGTGTGTGCGTGTGCATGTGTGAGTGAGAGATAGTGAGGGGTGGTGGTAATGGCACATGGTGGTGGTGGTGGTCGATTTGTGGTGAGAAATCAATGAAGGCGATGGTAGGTTTATTATAGAGAGAGAGATAAAGTGGTAGTAGTTGCAGGTAGTTGCGGGTGGTGGTGGTGGTGGCTCATGGTAATTGAAGGTGGTGGCAGGTGGTAGATGTTGGTGGTAGGTGGTGTTTGTTGATGGTGTTAGGAGAAATAGAGAGATTTGTGTATATTTGTTTATAATAATATGTCGCAACCCCGGATCCCACATCCCCGGGAACGGGCGACCGCGAGCCAGTTTTGGTGGTATCTCGTATTGTCTAATTTGGCAGCGGAATTTTTCATCAGTACCGTAGTTAGGAAATATTTGATCAGAGTAAAATACCACATTTTCATAGTATTAAACATATGGGATAAAACCCAAGTTTGCATTACACACATTTTCATAGGAATAAATCCTATTTTATTTAAGAAAAACATCTATTTCCTTTTAGGTAACTTTATTGCCACTTTTCCAAGCCTTCAGTGTTGTCCAGCTGGCTTCTATTTGGCTTTCACATTTTGTTACCTGAAACGCGTTTTTCAAAACATTTGTCAGTGGGAAATACTGATGAGTGAATCCCAGTTTAATCAAGTTTAAGTAAAACACAGTGTACAGTATTGAGGGCGATCTCGCAATTATATTTGTTTCCAAGACATATCAAATAACATCCATGGTACTGTCGAACCCGACTTGTGGAAATGTTACTCCTTGACCAGGTGGTAACAAATTTTGTATATAAAACCCCAACATACTCATCATAATTGTATTCTTACAAATACTCAATAACTGTTATTCGCATGGAAAAGTATTTAAGGTTTTGTAACAACAGTTAACAAAAGGTTTACAAAAAGTGGATCAACTCACATTGCTGTTTTAGATTTTCCGTAAGGATTTCCTGGTGATAATCTAAACTTTACACAAATGCACACGTGTTAGTATAATAACCCATTTTAACATTAGTAATACCCTCCCCGAGACGGCATTCCAACGACTACGTCGGGCAGAACCAGGACAGCCATTACGGAACCCTAGATCAATCGGGCAGCGTATCTAATACGTATCCAGGGGTTATAATACTTACAACGGAGCAGAACTTCGCTAATTAGGGGGTATAATACCCGAGTGTTATGCCTATTATCAGAAATTCACGTTTAGAAAGAAAGATTTGAGCGATTCTGAATGAAACCCGATGGCCTTCTTATATAGTTGCTGAGTCTGGTTCTCTCGCGGCCCGCGTAACACAAGCACAGGGCCTACGCGGCCCGCGTTGACTCCAGGTCAACGTGTAGGTGATCCGGATCATCAGGTAGGCTTGCCGTGTGTTGGGCCACGTGGCCGCACCGGGCTGCGCCACCTTTTTGCCTCTCGCGGCCCGCGTGAAGGTTGGGGTGGGTCTTACGCTGCCAGCCTCAACTTAAAAATTTAGTTTTTAATTATTTTTACTACTATTTAATGTATTTGAGGCCCATTTTCGCGTATGGGGTGTATTTAAAGACATATTGGGATATTTTAAAATATACTAGGGTGTCGGAAATATTATGAGGGTGCCAGTTTATTGAGGATTTGTTACATTCTCCCCACCTTGTTTTAGAGCTCGTCCTCGAGATCTACTGGAACAAGTGTGGATATTTCCTTTGCATTTCTGATTCAAGTTCCCATGTGTACTCAGGTCCTCTTTTGGAGTCCCACTTCACTTTGACCAGAACTAATCTCTTATGTTTGAGATTCTTGACTTTCCTGTCTTCAATCTGTAGAGGCCTTTCTACAAACTTGAGTTGTTCATTTACCTCTATATCCTTAAGAGGTATCATCCGTGATTCATCGGTTAAGAATTTCTTGAGATTTGATACATGAAATACATCATGTATTCCTGCTATTTCCTCTGGCAGTTGTAGCTGATAGGCTACAGGTCCTATTCTTCTAATAAACTCAAAAGGTCCAATATATCTGGGACTTAGCTTTCCTCTTTTGATGAATCTTACTACTCCTTTCCAAGGAGAGACCTTTAACAATACTTTGTCTCCTATTTGAAATTCCAATGGTTTTCGTCGGTTGTCAGCATAGCTTTTCTGTCGATCACGTGCTGCTTTCAGTCGTTCTTTGACTTGAATAATCTTATCAGTTGTTTCTTGCACTATCTCAGGTCCAGATAGTTGCTTTTCTCCAATTTCTACCCAACATACTGGGGTTCGGCACTTTCGTCCATAAAGTGCTTCGAATGGTGCAGCATTGATACTTGTGTGATAACTATTATTATAAGAAAATTCTATTAAAGGTAAGTGATCGTCCCAATTACCTCCGAAATCAATTACACAAGCTCTAAGCATGTCCTCCATTGTCTGAATTGTCCTTTCGCTTTGACCGTCAGTTTGAGGATGATAAGTTGTGCTTAGATTTAACCTAGTTCCCATTGCCTTTTGTAAACTTGACCAAAAATGAGAAGTAAAACGACTATCTCTGTCAGAAACAATTGATAAAGGTATTCCATGTAAAGAAACTATTTCATTTACATATAATTTAGCTAACTGTTCCATACTGAAGGTTTCCTTCATTGGTAGGAAATGAGCTGACTTGGTTAGCCTGTCTACAATCACCCAGATTGTATCATTTCCTTTCTTTGTTTTGGGTAATTTAGTAACAAAATCCATTGTTATTAATTCTCATTTCCACACTGGCATTTCTAACTGTTGCAATAGACCTGAGGGTTTCTGGTGTTCAGCTTTAACTTGTGAACAGGTTAAACATTTAGAAACATAGGCTGCTATGTCCTTTTTCATTCCTATCCACCAGAAATTTTTCCTTAAATCCTGGTACATTTTATCATTTCCTGGATGCATTGTATACTTAGACTTATGGGCTTCTTCTAATATATGATGACGTAGGTTTCCTAATTTAGGTATCCACATTCTCTTTTTATGGAATCTCCATATTCCATATGTTCCTTGTTCTAATTCTTTAACCATACCTTTTAGTTTTTCAGCATCATCCTTGATTACTGATTCTTGTGCTTTTCTGATTTGATCATTTAAATCTACTTGTAGATTTAATTTAAGAGAACGTACCCTTTTTGGTTTTTCATGATACTTTCGGCTTAAAGCATCTGCCACTACATTTGCTTTTCCTTCATGATACTGGATATCACAATCATAGTCACTAAGCATCTCCATCCAGCGTCTTTGTCTCATATTCAACTCCTTTTGCCCGAAAACATACCTTAAACTCTTATGATCAGTGAATACGGTAAACTTACTACCATAAAGGTAATGTCTCCAAATCTTAAGGGCAAAAATTCTAGCTCCTAATTCCAAGTCATGGGTTGAATAATTCTCTTCATGATTCTTAAGTTTCCTAGATGCATAAGCTATAACCTTTTGGCGTTGCATCAATACACATCCATAACCTAATTTAGAAGCGTCACAATAGACTACAAAGTCTTCAGTTCCTTCTGGTAACGCTAATATGGGTGTATGGGTTAATTTATGTTTAAGAATTCTAAATGCTTCTTCTTGTTTTGGTCCCCATTCAAACTTAATGGATTTACAGGTTAACTTAGTTAAAGGAATGGCTATTCTAGAAAAATCTCGAATAAATCTCCTATAATAACCGGCCAATCCTAAGAAACTCCTAACCTCAGTTGGTGATTCAGGGGTTTTCCATTTGATAATCGCCTCGATCTTTGTTGGATCCACATGAATTCCTTCATGGTTCACTAAGTGTCCAAGAAATTGTACCTGTTCTAGCCAAAACTCGCACTTTGAAAATTTAGCATAAAGCTTTTCCTTTCTTAATAGACTTAAAAGTGCGTGCAAATGCTTTGCATAATCTTCCCTATTTTTAGAATAAATGAGAATATCATCTATAAAGACGATTATGAATTTATCCAAATATGGCTTACATATTCGGTTCATCATGTCCATAAATGCGGCTGGGGCATTGGTTAAACCAAATGGCACGACAGTAAATTCATAATGGCCATACCTTGTTCTGAATGCGGTCTTAGGAATGTCCTCTTCCTGTACCTTTAATTGATGATATCCTGACCTTAAATCGATTTTAGAGAAAAATCGAGCTCCTTGCAGTTGATCGAACAGATCATCGTTTCTTGGTAATGGATACCGATTCTTAATCGTGACTTTGTTCAATTCACGGTAGTCAATGCACATACGTATTGATCAGTCCTTCTTTTTAACGAACAGTATCGGCGCTCCCCATGGCGACGAACTTGGTTGTATGAATCCTTTTTTCCAACAATTCGTCTAGTTGTTTCTTTAATTCCTGCGTTTCTGCGGGTGCCAAACGGTAGGGTGCTTTGGAAATTGGTGTTGTTCCTGGTAGCAGATGGATTCTGAATTCAACTTCTCTGTCTGGTGATAGTTCTGGTAATTCTTCTGGAAATACATCTAAAAACTGAGACACTACTGGAATGTCTTTTAGTTCTTTTCCTTTAGTGTTAGTGATTATAGAAATCAAATACACTATAGATCATTTTCTTATATAGCTTGCAGTTTTCATCACAGAGATGAATTTAGTAGACCTAGAGGGTTTATCTCCTTTTATTGTGATCTTTTCACCTTTTGGTGAATTTACTTGAATTGACTTTTGATCACATAAAATACTGGCTTTATTGGCTATTAACCAATCCATTCCTAATACAATATCAAATCCTGCCAGATTCATAGGATAAAGGTTTGCCATAAACTTTTGATTTAAAATTTCTATTCTTACTCCCTACAAGATTTCCGAAATCTTAACAGTTCCTCCATTAGCTGTCTCTACTAGGCATTCTTGTGGTAGTTTAGTTAATGACTGATTTAGAAGTTTGCAAAACGAAGTATTAATAAAACTTTGGTTTGCACCAGAGTCAAATAATACCTTAGCAAAAACATCATTAACTAAAAACATACCAGCTATCACGTCTGGAATCATCTTGGCTTCATCTGCAGTCAGAACTAATGCTCTAGCATTTTTAGTGTTCCTGTTGTTCACAGCTGGAGCCAATTTTGGACAATTCAGCTTAATGTGACCTTTTTCTCCACAGTTGTAGCATAGTCCGTTACTGGATTTTCTCCTGCAATCTTCTTTCTTGTGTCCTGGCATCTTGCAGAAATTGCAAAGAGTAGAGCATTTTCCCGAATGTTTTTTCTTGCAGACCTTGCAGAATGGTGCAGAGGTAGAACCTATATTCCTACGGTTGTAATTCCCAGAACGGAATTCTTGAGTAAGCCTTTGGGTTAGGTTTCTCCTCTGGTCTTCTTCTCTAGTACGGATTAACTCATCTGTCAAGGTATTGGCTAGTTCTACAGCTTCTTCTATAGTTTGAGGTCTAGCTGCCTTGACTACATGTCTAATTTCTCCAATTAATCCCCAGATATAACGAGAGATTAATACCGGTTCAGGTGATGCAAGGGTTGGTACTATTGTAGCATATTCAAAGAATGTAGTAGTATAACCCTTACTATCTACTCCGGTCATTTTTAAATTTAGGAACTTATTAGCTATCTGTTCCTTTTCATTAGGAGGGCAGAATTTCCTTTCTACCATATTTTTAAATTCCTCCCATTCCATGTTGTATACCCTATCACTTCCTCTTGACTGGAGGATAGTGTTCCACCATTCTAAGGCTGAGTTCTTAAACAGATTAGAAGCAAACTTTATTTTATCTTCTTCAGCACATTTGCTTATTTTTAAAACAACCTCAGTTTTCTCTATCCAGCGTAGGGCTGCAACGGGTCCTTCATTGCCCGAGAATTCTATTGGTTTACAGGACCATAATTCTTTGTAAGAACAACCATAAGGCATGGTTCTTATTCTTTTGGGAATGGGTACTTGAAGTACGGGTCCATTGTTCACGCTGTTTTCTGGTACAATTGGTCGCTTACTGCTATGCTTACTTTTATTATTCGCCTCTTGAATCGTTTGAATAATAAATGGCATTGCATCTATGATTCTGTGTGCCACTATATGTTGAACGGCACTATTATCCATTTGGTTTCCATTGATATTGATGCTCGGATTCTCATTAACCACGTTAATGTTACTCTGGTTATCGTTATTCAGATTTTCTTGATTTCCTTCGTCGGCCATCTGAATTTTAAACATTTACCCCGTATTAATATCACAAAATAATAGCTAATATAGTCAATCACATGACACGCAATTTAGCCAAAAGCGTCGATCATTGCGACTTTACTCTATTCATCTACTATATATCTATTACACACCAGTACTGAAATAAAATTACAATACCAACTGAAATAAATAATAGTAGCCATCCGTACACACATATTTTATTATTTTATTATTATTACTATTACCGTCTCCATTCTCACTTTCACGGATATGGATTCATCCAAAAATCCATATTGCGCTCGTCGTACTTCCAGACGAGTCGCTCTCCCACCTGTCTCATTCTCTCACTGCTCTCTAAAATTTCCTCACCAAATGTCCTAAGTTCTTGTACGTTTTCTGCACTCATTGGGGGTGCAGGTTCTAGGACTGGGTTCGGAATCTGGGGTGCGGGTTCCTGGTATGGGGGTGTAGATGCCTAGAATCGGTAAGGATCTTCTAAGATCTCCCTAATGTATTCATCGTTGTAATAGGGATCTAAAGGGTCCATACCTGGATAGGCACCTATGTTCTGCATAGGTGTGTCTTCATGTATCGGGTAGCGTTGCACATAGTCCCTAACTTCATCCCACTAGGGATCGTAATTTGGGTCTAGGGGGTTTGGTGCTGGTACCCTAGGGATTTCTTCCGGATTGAAGTCATGCATCTCTACTTGGTTTTCAGGGTTTTCTATCTCCATCGGTTGGTCAGGGATTGGTGGCTGTGGTTGGGGTGCTATTATTTGCTCCAGATTAGGGTCAGCTGCAGTGGTTGCTAGGATGTGAATATTGGCTATACCCCTATTGATCATATCCTGGGCATAGTGTCACGACCCCCGACCCCACCCTTGACAGAATCGGGAGCTGCGAGCAGCCAAGTGGCACCGGTGGTTATTTTGAAAAGTAGTGCAGCGGAAATTTCGTCAGAACCGTGAGTTAGGTAAAATATCAGAGTTTAGAAAACACCGGATTTTTTATTTATTAAATAGATGGGATAAACCCATGTTTTACAAAGGTAGCTTTAATAAGGGATAAACCCAATTACTTAAAACAATATTTCTTAATTTGATTTAATTAATAAAATAAGCCACTTCTTGAAGCCTTTCAGTGCCGTATCCAACTCTTACTCCAATCTACTGTAATTACCTGAAACGCGTTTTAAAAAGATTTGATCAGCAAGAAATACTGGTGAGTTCATTCATTTTTATAAAATGACCCTTAGTTATAAATTACAGCATAAGAGCGATTACAATGGCTTCTATCTTATTTTAATCTGGCGCCGTGTCACATTGCGTGACGATGGTCATACCACTATTGGGTCCCACCCCAAGTAGTGATGATTATCCCGGTTAGGTCAATGAACTTAACCGGGAGAAATTTAGTAATGTGCACAATACCCCACTAGCCAGTGATTCAAGATAACCACGACTTACTCCCTGTAATTATAACATTTGAAAAATACTTTGAGGTATTGTAAAACAATTGATGAAAAGAGAATGACTCACATTGCAGGTTTAAACGGGCAGAGTTTAGTCTACTGATTAGCCTTGATACATTGCAGATTTATACAGGCAGAGCTTAGCCTATTGATTACCCTTGTAGCCTAATTTAAATAACAATACACACGAACTAGGTCAGTAACTAATACAGCTTTTACGATAACTCACGAGATTAAAACCTTCACAACGAATGATAAAGTGCAATACTTAAACATCCATCGAATTCACGACGAATGACAAAGTATAACCTAAGTTTGAGCAGCACTTAAACATCCATTGGATAGTTTCAATCGATCGGACATTGAATCGTAGTAGCGATCGAGTTATTACCCTGTTGTTGCGGCAGCGTTTCGTGATTGTGTGTGTTTTGTAGTAAACTGGTGATATCTCGAGATATAAAGCGAATTTTAACGTCGAATGAATGCCAGAAATCAAGTCCCACACCCCTCTATTTATATCTGGAAAATGGCGCGGTCGCGCCACGGGACGGGGACCCTTTTAGCATAGGATAGCCACGTCCCTAACTAGCTTAGCTGAGTTGACGGTTTGTCAAAATTCGATTTTGACAGCAACTTATAAGGATAATCGTCAATAGGGAATACCCACCATGAGTTTTAGGGGCCCTGATCCTGATTCCGATTGTTCTGAAAATTTTAGGGTTTGTGCAGGATTACTTGGGGGTCTCAATTAGGGTTTCCTATTGGGCAAATAAAATAATAGATAGGACTTTTGATGAGAGTTGTTACAGAATAAAATGGTGAGAAAAGAGAATGGACCCACTTTGTAACTTTAGGGTTCAACTAGAAAGCCTCCTGGTATAAATCTTGGGTATAACTTCTGAGCTATAAAAATATATAATGCACTCGTGTTAAGTATAGTACCCCTAATTCAACCTTATCCCTATGTCACGAGACAGAACCCCAATGAACTTAGTCAGGCAGAGCCTTGACATACGTTATGGGGCTCAGATCAATCGGAAATGGTAGCGGTGATCGGGAGTTAAAATACTTAAAACGGGGCAAGGCTTTATTATTATTATAGGGGAAAAATAAAAAAAAATATGGATGAGAGAGAGAGAGTAGGCGAAAGACAACAGTAGAAGTACCATTTTGGTCGAAATGTTTGGTGCTATTTATAGTTGACACACTGCTTTAAGATCATGCCAATATGGCTACCTAAGTCATACATGTATTGTTCCTCATACTTACACGTACTTCTTTTCAATTGATGAGTTTTTAAATTTTAATTTATTTTATTCCTTCGATGACACGTACATAAGGCAATTAACTATCTTTCATTTGAAATATGACACATACACAGGGCACATTTATTTCCCATGTACACCTAACTACATGCATATGTGTATACTATGTTAGATTTATTTGATTTTTAATATTATTTTATTTTACGTACACTTTTACAAAAATATGTAAGTTTATTTAATTATTAGTTTATTATATATTATAATTAATTTAACTGCTTTACTTATTTGGCACTTATAACTTCTAAAATATGATGTTTTACAAAATAATAAGAGTAAACTTCCGTTTTGCTCCCTGTGGTTTTGTCACTTTAACGGTTTTGCCCCAAACCTTTAAAAATAGCCATTTTACTCCCTGATCTATGAAGCCTTTCTCCATTTCACTCCCTGCCTCTAACTCCATCCAAATTATTTGTTAACTGAAAGGGTATTTTGGTAACTTCAAATATAAAACTAAGGGTATTTTAGTAAACTACAAATAAAAGATTATATTATTATATATAATAATAAAATATTACAAACCCATCATCTATTCATTCTCTTCTACCCTCTCTGCACTCTCTTCTCTCTTAAGTCTCAACCCTACCCAGCCACCATCAGCCCCATCATCACCGCCGGCGACCGCCCACCACCATCAACCACCACCTTGAAATCAGAACAACCACCTATCTTCTCTCTCTATATACCCTCTCTCTCTTCATCCCCAACAACCACCGCCATCACCACCAATCGCCATCACCTCACCACCACTTTCTCATGACTAAATTCGACACTGTCGCCAGCCAACCACCATGGTCGTCGTCCTCTGCAACCCACAATCTGAAATCAGAAGCCCAAGTTGATCTGAATCGTCACGGCGGAACCCTAAAAATCGGAACCCTAATGCCGCCGTCATCTAATCGAAACCAGCCAAGACCACCGCCGGAAACTAAAGAGATCTTTGCTACAAGTTCTTGGAATTTCTAAACGATGAATTACATTGTACATGTATTTAATGTATTTGGGGATTTTGATTATAAAAGTTGAGGTTTGATTCTAGAGTTAGTTTTGGTAGATGATAGGGGTTTAACATTAAGTTTAGTGGTGGGGTGGTGATGGGGACAGAGGAGGTGGTTGATGGGTGGTGATGGTGGTGGTGGTGAAGGAGAGAGAGAGGGAGGATAGATGGGTTGGGAAGTTCAGTGATGGAGGATGGTGGTGGACTGGTGATGATGGCAGGTGGCGGCGACAGGATGGTGGTGGTGTCCGATTAGAAGATGGAGGAAATCAGGGATGGTGATTGTTGGCAAAGGTGTGTTGGATGTAGTCACAGAGTTCAACACGTTTTCTGATCAAGCTTTAGTTGTTTCAATGATTCTAACTTCATTTCAGTTTGATGTTTAATTTTCAACTCGTTACCATCATTTATCTGGTTCACATTCAGCTTCATGCTATGCTTTGTGGGTGAAAGTGTAATTGTTTTTATATTTTATTATTATATATAATAATATAATCTTTTATTTGTAGTTTACTAAAATACCCTTAGTTTTATATTTGAAGTTACCAAAAAGCCCTTTCAGTTAACAAATAATTTGGATGGAGTTAGAGGCAGGGAGTGAAATGGAGAAAGGCTTCATAGATCAGGGAGTAAACTGGCTATTTTTAAAGGTTTGGGGCAAAACCATTAAAGTGACCAAACTACAGGGAGCAAAATGGAAGTTTACTCAAATAATAAATATGTCTTTAGAACAAGAATATTTTTGTCTATAATTTGAACCAAGTTTTATTAAAAATAGAGTACGTTCAAATATAATGTAGTTTTATAATTAATTATTTAAACGGTTCATGGGTTTGTCTAAATACTTCATATTTCTAATTTTCAACTTACCCGTAATCTACCCGTCTAATAATATAAGTTTTTATATACTTTTATTTTATTTAGAAAGGTCACCCATATACAGGCCAATTAATTAGTATAATATTTCAACCAACTATATATATAAAATAGTTTTTAAAACTATTTGGGTCGAATAATTATATTAAAATAAAACTAGTTACTAGTTACTAGTTACTAGTGGTTGATAAATTTAAACAACCTATAATTTATATGATAAAAATGGGAATGTTACATCCTCCCCACCTTGTTTTAAATCTCGTCCTCGAGATTTGGGCTACGATATTTCTTTTAAAGTTATGTCATGTCTTAGTCAACAAAAATAATATTAAGGTAAATGATACAGAATCAAAATATCAAATTCTGTGAATATGAGTCGTATAATAAATAGGACTCAATGGTTCAACTGAAATAGTTTCAGAAATCGATGTCAAACGAATAAGATGAAATGATATAATGACTAGATTCAAGCTATATGATCAAATAGATGTTTAAATGTTTACAAATTACAATTTACAAATTGCGAATATATGATCAAGTGAAGGTATATAATAAAATACTACAAAACATAGAGCACGTTGTAATACTTATTGCAATTCGACTAATGACAAAGTATTTAAAGTACTAGGATAAGTATTACTAATCCTATAGTAATTACACCATCAGCTGCTTTCAAGGAAAGTTGTGGTTTTAAATAGTATTTTAGAATATAATAAAATACTAGGATTGATCAGTGGTATATATACCATGTAGTGAAAGATTGAATGTTTACAAATTACCAAGAATTGTAAAAACTAGCGGTGTCAATATAAAACAAAACACCGTTTTTTTTTTAAATCAAATGAAAGTTCAACGAAGTAAGTTCGAATGTTTGTTTTAAACAATCTGGTAGGATTTTTTGATTGAAAATGAAACAATTGAATAATGTTTTTCGATCGAAAAGATCAAGAAATGCTCGATCGATGTTATAGGAACTGTTAAGAGATACACTGAAATATGACATTAATTGGTGTATCATTATCTTAGCACACGATTGTGTTAAGATTGTTTTTATAGGATAAACCAACAAAGTGGATTCAATATAAATAAATAAATAATTAAATCCGTATATGATGTAAGTTTAGCGCAAGCTTCAATTTTGTGAAAATGTCACCACAAGGTGATCGTGATCGAATTAATGAAGTCGAAGACCAAACAAGCATGTTATAGTTCAAGAGAATTGAAGTGCTTGTTGGAATTATTTCGGGGATGATGGCTTCAATTTATCATATGGGACTTTGAATTGAATACGTAATGCGAGCAAGTTCAAACAATTGAACTTGGTTGAAACAAAACGAGTTTTAATAAGAAAGTTCAGACATGGTCACAACAAAAACCATGTATACCATTCAAAAGAAAATCGAGTTTTTCAAGAAATTCGTCGATTCGGTATCAAAGAGTCATTGTTTTGCAAAAAAAACGTGGTTTACAATGCAAAGATCAAGTATAGCGAAATGATATTTGAGTTTGGATAAAATGACAAATTAGAATGAAGTCCTCCAGTGGTCTTCATAAATCAAACGAACCACATGCGCAACAAAAGTGCATGTGTAACGTGTGAATTTACCAAGAAATGAAATAAATCAATATTCGCTACTATGAAAGAAATCCCCATGGTATGATGACCATTAGAGGAAGTAGAAACACGAATATCAACTCATTATATGCAGAAGTCAGAATTTCAATAAAGAAATATAAGAACTTTATCTGGAATTTCGTGTGATAACCGTTGTTAAGTGACATTACCAGGGAATGTCGAATGAAATGAAATAGGGAAATTGCAAAAGTATATGACTCATTTTGCAGTGCTAATAATTATAACTCTGATTAGACTGTGCACCGATGGTTGTGAAATCTTGTTCCAACGTACCTCAGCGAGATTCATGTCGTTTGTAGGATCATGTGGCAAAGTGCCACTTTTTGATCAGTAGTTCTCCCACTGCTGGGATGAGCATTGTTGTTGTCGTGCCCAATCATATTTTCCAAAGGTCTTGCCTCGAAAGTCGTGTGTGATATACTTCAACGTCTGTGGATGTATAATTTAAGTTTCATGTGTTTTCTTGTGCAATAGCACAACTTTACATGCTTCTTACTTGCGTTAATAGTTTATGGTAACGCATTGGAAATTCTTATACTTTTGATGGTGTCCCAACTTAAAGGGTTTCCATTGTTTATATTTTCGCATGAGTTACGAAGTAGATGATCAAACAAAATAATGTTTGATATCAAAATTATCGAGATATGCAAGAGATTCCTGATAAATAAATCTAGATTTATTATTGACACATATGCTTGTGCTTTATTTCAAATTGTCAATCCTTATGGTTTTTGGATTTCCTTATAGATATACATATCTATATAATCATATATTTCACATTAAGCAATTAACGGAAACGTGTAATTGAATCAGACAATCAACGAGCCAATCACAGAGGGTTATACTATCATATAACCCGGTCCTAATGGAACTTTAAGGCATGTCTAAACCCATCTAAATCGGGTCAGAACTGAAAGTCAAGGCGAAAGTCAAACTATGCGACTTTCGGTTCCGAACCGAGCCTAAACTGAAAATTGTCGGATCGAACATGCTTAGACATGTTCTTATACTAATTACCAAGTTATATGAGTGGCAAAACAAGTTACACGTCTTCTACATTGTTAATTATGCGTTAATTCAAAAATTAATATTCTGTTGACTTTTTCGGATTAAGTTTGACCCGACATTTGATCTAGTTAGAGCGGGAATCAGGGGGTGCCTTATTAAGGGTGTAATGCCCACATGATTACCAACTTATAACTACTTTCAATTTGGCTAATCACCAGACTATTAGTGATTAATCGATAAGTCAAACGTTAATTACGACGGTTTGACTTTTAAGCTAATAACTAAGGAAAACATGATTAAGGAAGGTTAAGGATATTTACCAAGGTCTAATGCACGATTAGGGATGCTTGGGGAAAACTCTTGTGCTCCAGAAATGATCAGAAGTGAAGGTATGAATGAATGATCAAAGTTTGCACAATGTGGGTCTTTATATAGTGAGTTTGATCTCACTAGATCATGCCAAGCAATGCTATACTATACATGTCCCCTGATGTTAAACATGTGTCCCTAGTACCTAAAACTAGTAGGGGTCGCTCATGGAAGTGAAAAATTGCCATATAAGTCGGTTAAATGGCTGAACAGACAACTTTCCGAGTTTCTGCATCTGGGCATGGCTTACGGACCGTAAGGTCCAGAGTGTTACTGTAACACCCTTAAATTTTCAATTGATTTTAATAACAAAATATACCATTTCAATTAAAATATTAGTTAAATAACATAACTTTCATTAACGGAGTTCATAAGTAACGTCAACCTTAGTCAACTAATGACTAAGTTAAAAACATTTCAAAAGTTGTTTAACAAGTGTTTACAACCCATACACAAAGACTACTAAAGATTTAAAACATTGCGGAAGCTTCAAAATGTAGTGTTCGGTTCTTCATCATTGCTTGATCGCCATCCGTAAGTTCATCAACATTACCTAATGTCAAAACCACATCAATTGTTAGTTTTGACAATATTAAAACACTTATAATTGAAATCTAGCATCAAAACTATTGAAAACAAATAAAAATTTCGGATCCAGGTCGCTCGCGCCCCGCGAGAAGTGTTACGCGGGCCGCGAGAACCTCCCGCGTGTCGCGGCACGATTCAGGTCATCCTCCGCGTGGCGCGGGGGATCAGGTTTTCCAGCAGCTCCAGTTTTGTGAGCTGCAATTGCTGCCAGCTCCGGAATTTCCAGTTTTTAACTTCGTTTGGCCATATCTTTTGACTCGTAAGTCCGTTTTAAGTGATTTTTCTTCCTATATGTCTGTAAATTCATTACCGACATAACTATTATAAATTTGATACCCAAAATTTAATTTACAGACCGAAAGACCATATGTCACTATGTAATTATTCGACCCATTCTAACCTTACACATTTTACTACCATTTAACCAATAAACCTATGGCGCCTTATGCCCAACATCCGGGGCTTATTATCACCCGCATTTCTTACCGATTCCATGGTTTAATGCCCTTGTGATTCTTATCGCCATTATCGACTACTAGAACGATTAAAACTACCATTTTCACAACTAATAGACCCGTTGGCTCATCTTATGGAACCATCCACTTATGATGACTACCAATTGGTTTATTTACTATACTAAGTCTATTAATTCACATCCAACCATAATCAATATAAATTCAACGCAGATTTAGATTCAACAATAAGATTTACAAAACTTATCAACAACTCACTTAATGTAACCAAACAAGTTACGTACCTTCAAAGTAGACCTTTCAAACGTGGTTCGCTACCCGCTTGTCCGCTTGACGCTCCCGCGCCCGTTCCTATAGAATTCATATATGATATGTTTAGAACTCTCTTTAAATCATAATTCGCATAATACACCAAAACATCATGATTATGCGTTTAACTTGGAAATTTCAGTTTTTAAGCCTTCATAGAGGCATTTCAACAAACACTTCATGGGCAGATTTTTACAAGATTAAACATCAACTCTCTAGTTTATCATCTAGCCCTAATTTCATATCATTCAACCTTTTTACATGATTGATAACTTCAAATTTTATGGAATCACTTCAGAATTGCCAAATTACACTAGATTAACAATCTATTTCCTAGTGTTCATCAAATTACACTTAACCCACTAATCACCTACAATGGTGTTCATGGATTCACCAAAATTTCTTATGATTTCAACTTCTATTGGTCTAGGGTTTGTTCCTAGACACTATAGTTGTTCCTTAATCATCATAACATACACATGCAACCCTAATTTCAGATTTTTCCCAATTCATGAGAAATTCAAGTTGAGAGATTTATCAAAATTTTACATACCTTGTGATCCTCTTGTGATGAGGATCAGTAATTTATGCCTTAATTCCGACTTCAACTTGGATTAAACCTTCAATTTGCAAGATTATTGAAGTTTTAGGGTTTTGGAAGAGTGGGGATCGCCCCTGACTTGCTTGTACGACCAGACATCCCTTTTTGGGGTGTTTGGTTTGTTTTATTTGTTTTAATTAAAAGCAAGTTTCAATTCTTACAACTTAAGCCCCTCAACTTTGTTCAACATATTGTTTAGTAGCTTTTAACCCTATCATAAGCTATTTCTAGTCTTTTAACTAACTAGGTTAAAAATTTATGGTTAGTAAATTCTCGTTTATTTATACTTTATAATTCTAGTATAAAGTTTTATATTTTTCGGGGTGTTACAAGTCCACCCCCCTTAAAAAGGGTTTCGTCCCCGAAACCGAAGTACGTACCAAATAATGTAGGGTGAAGACGTCGCATCTCCTCTTCGGACTCCCACGTAGTGTCCGAACCTTTCCTATGCTCCCATTTGACCTTGACTTGATTAATCACTTTGTTCCTAAAACTCTTCTCTTTGCGATCTAAAATCGCAATTGGTTTTACTGCATAGTTGAGGCTGTTATCCACCTCAATATCATCGTAGTGGATACGAGCAGTTTCGTCTGCCAAACATTTTCGGAGATGTGACACGTGGAATGTGCTATGAATCCCACTCAACTCCTCGGGTAATTCGAGACCATAGGCTACCTTACCAACCCGTTCAGTGATTCTGAATGGCCCAATAAATCTCGGGCTTAGTTTTCCCCTTTTTCTGAATCTAATAATGCCTTTCCATGGGGAAACTTTTAGCATAACCATGTCGCCAACCTGAAATTCAATTGGCCTATTTCTTTTATCCGCATACGCCTTTTGCCTGTCTTGAGCCGCTTTCAAGTGTGCCCGAACCATGTCGATTTTCTCATTCGTAGCTCGGATTACATCAGTAGGTGCTAGCCCTCGTGGACCCACTTATCCCCAACATACCGGAGTTCGACATTTTCTGCCATATAACAGTTCATATGGGGCCATCTTAATGCTCGCGTGATAGCTGTTGTTATATGAAAATTCGACCAAGGGTAGATAGACATCCCAACTACCCCCGAAGTCAATAATGCAAGCCCGCAGCATATCTCCCAACGTTTGTATTGTTCTTTCACTCTGCCCATCCGTTTGTGGATGGTAGGCAGTGCTAATGAACAATTTAGTTCCCATTTGTTCTTGAAATTCACGCCAAAAATTCGAAGTAAACCGAGTATCTCTGTCTGACACAATGGATATCGGTACCCCATGCCGTGCTATGATTTCATTGGTGTACACCTCCGACATCTTTTCGGATGTATAAGTCTCACGAATTGGAATGAAGTGAGCGCTTTTTGCCAGCCTATCTACAACTACCCATATAGCATCAAACCCGCGGTTAGTTTTGGGCAATTTGGTCAACAAATCCATGGTGATTTGTTCCCATTTCCAAACCGGAATTTCCAACGGTTGAAGTCTACCGTATGGTTTTTGGTGCTCCGCCTTGACTTGTAAACATGTCAAGCATTTTTCTACGTTCTTCACCACATCTCTTTTCATCCCGGGCCACCAATAGTTTTGTTTTAAATCATTGTACATTTTGGTCGCTCCCGGATGAATTGAATATCGGGATTTATGAGCTTCATCAAGTAGAAGCGCCTTCACTCCACAAGTATTTGGAACCCATATCCTCCCGAATCGAGTCTTCAACCCGTTATTCCCATCCGTCAAATCTTTTAACTGACCGATTATTCTTTCCTTCTTCCAATTCTCCTCTTTTACTGCTTCTAATTGTGCCTCTCGAATACGTTCAAGTATACCCGAGGTCACCACGAGCTGCATCGACCTTACTAGTAATGGGACATAGTCCGCTTTTCTGCTCAGAGCGTCCGCTACCACATTTGCCTTTCCGGGGTGGTAATGTATTTCACAATCGAAATCTTTCACCGTTTCTAACCATCGCCTTTGTCGCATATTTAACTCCTTCTGATCGAAGAAGTATTTTAAGCTCTTGTGATCGGTGTATATGGTGCACTTTACCCCGTATAGGTAGTGCCTCCATATTTTTAAGGCAAATACCACCGCAGCCAATTCAAGATCGTGCGTGGGATATTTCTTCTCGTGTATCTTCAATTGTCTCGAGGCATAAGCTATAACTTTGTCCCGTTGCATCAAAACGCATCCGAGCCCTGACAGTGAAGCATCCGAATAAACTACCATATCTTCGACTCTGTCCGGCAATGTCAGTACCGGAGCTTGAGTTAACTTTTCTTTTAGCGTTTGAAACGCTTTTTCTTGATCGACACCCCAAATGAACTTCTCTTTCTTTTGGGTTAGCTTTGTTAGCGGTGACGCAATCTTGGAGAAATCTTGAATGAATCTCCTATAGTATCCCGCAAGCCCCAAAAAGCTTCTAATTTCTTAAGGGTTCTTCGGGGGATTCCATTTTGACACAGCCTCGATCTTGGACGGATCCACCAATACTCCGTCGGCACGTATGACGTGGCCAAGAAATTGTACCTCTCGTAACCAAAAGGCACACTTAGAGAATTTCGCATACAGCCTTTCTCGTCTAAGTGTCTCTAACACTTCTTGTAAGTGGTGTGCGTGTTCAGCTTCACTTTTCGAATACACCAAGATATCATCGATAAACACGATGACCGACTTATCCAACATTGGCTTGCAAACCCGGTTCATGAGGTCCATGAAAGCCGCGGGTGCGTTTGTTAGCCCAAATGACATCACGAGGAATTCGTAATGTCCGTATCTCGTGCGGAAAGCCGTCTTCGGCACATCTTCTTCTTTGACCTTTAGTTGGTGATACCCAGATCTAAGGTCAATTTTTGAAAACCAGTTCGCACCTTGTAACTGGTCGAATAAATCATCTATCCTCGGGAGCGGGTATCGGTTCTTTACCGTGAGTTTGTTTAACTCCCGGTAATCGATACACATACGCATGCTCCCGTCTTTCTTTCTCACGAACAATACCAGTGCGCCCCAAGGAGACACACTCGGCCTTATGAATCCCTTGTCAAGCAGGTCTTGAATTTGGGACATCAACTTTTGTAATTTCGACGGTGCGAGTCGGTACGGGGCCTTTGCTACGGGTTTTGCGCCCGGAATCAATTCAATCCCGAACTCTACTTCCCGTTCAGGCGGTATCCCCGGTAAATCCTCCGGAAACACATCTCCATAATCTCGTACTACCGGTACATCTTCAATCTTCCGTGATTCTTTCTCGGGCTCATTTGCGTATATCATGAATGCCTTGCATCCTCGCTTCACAAGCTTGTGAGCTTTCAACATTGAGCACACTTTGGGGTTACCTCCTTTTTCGCCATAAATGGTGACGTGTTTCCCGCTCGGAGATGTTAGTTTTATCTCTTTACGAAAACACACGACTTTTGCATGGTGCTGGGCTAGCCAATCCATCCCAACGACTACTTGAAATTCTCCCATTGACATCGGGATTAAGTCTATCAAGTATTCCTCATCGTCGATGCTTAATTTGCAGCCTTGACAAACATCACAAACTATAAAACTTTTGTTGTCCCCTATTTCAACTTCTAAGAGCACAGGTAATTTCGTCAATACAAATGAAGGATGTCGAATAAATCCATGCGAAATGAAGGATTTATTCA
This sequence comes from Helianthus tuberosus, assembly GCA_030545235.1. NCBI lineage: Eukaryota > Viridiplantae > Streptophyta > Magnoliopsida > Asterales > Asteraceae > Helianthus > Helianthus tuberosus. The sequence continues at coordinate 32,015,904 of CM060351.1, read as the reverse complement.
CACCCGTATCAAACAATACACGTGCTGGAATTGAGTTAATTGTGAATATACCTGAAACCACATCGGGTTCTGTCTTCGCTTCAGCCGCGGTAAGTTGGAAGGACCTAGCATTCGCTTTGAGAGCTTCTGTTGGATATTCTTTAACATCTCTCTTTCCAACTAAATCCGGACATTCGGACTTTTTGTGGCCGGGTTGATAACATTTGTAGCAAACAGAGACTTTTCCCGGGCATAGCGAGGCCGTGTGCCCCGTCTTGTTACATATAGGGCATGGCTTGTCTTTGAACCGACACTCCCTGACGTGTGCGTATATATACATAATTTTACAATGAATTTACACACGATTGGGTTTTAAATTTATAAAAGTGATTATTACTTTTACATCAAAACACACACGAAAGAGGCAAGTGTACCCCGTCATATATGTAATAAAGTATTGGTAAGAACCAAGTATCGATCCAAGGAAATGGGCGGAGAAATAATACTAGACCTTTGTCATTAAACTACCGGTAAAAACATAAGTTTGTTTGATTTAAACTAAACTAAAGTAAGCATAAACAAATACATAATAAAAACATAATAGATAGTAGATAAAAAGCCTTGCTAAATACACAACCACAGCATGTCAACTAAGTCAGTTTTGGCACTAGAAGCATTCGGTCAATTTTCCAATTTAAGACAATTAGTATCCCTTTCGGGAATCCTAACATGACAATCATTCGGAAAGCTAAAACGATAAACACACTTTAACCACCTAAAATTGTTCTTTAACGTGCAATTGATATATGTCTATGAAAATCTCTTAAAAATAAGTTACTCAGCCGTTAGGATTGTTCTAACCTCACTTAAACAAGGAAAGCGACACCGATAAACACAATGCAACCACCGAGATAAGCATAAACTAGATTAAATCACAACCGAGTTCATTTTACAAATCTTGCACAATAATTCACTAAGATAGCAATTTTGGCCTAAACTACTAACTAAGCTAATCAAATCATGGCAAGAATTTATAACGACACCATCTAACCCGTTTAGGTCCTTACGTGACGGCAAGCTCTCTTGATTAACAATAATTACATTTTATTAAATCACTAACCATTTCTAGTATCATGATGCATACATTTAAACCAAGTTAAACTAGTTAACCAAATTCAAAGTTTACTAATACAAGATTAATTAAGCTTCAATTTTCAACTATCTTAACTAACCAAGCATCAATCATCCAACATAATTACTTATAATCAATAATTCAATATCAATAACAAGGTTGCAAACTAATCATCAAAGATAATCATAGAAAATACTTCAAGTGTCATTACAAACAAAGTTTAACACACTAATGGCAATAATCTAGCAAGGGATTGTTTGTGTTTTTGCCCAAAGGCTACAATAATACATAAACAATAATCTAAGTACTTGAAAGATTAACAAAAACATGGAAAGATTAGAAAATCAAACCATAAACAAGTACTAGACTAAGGATCCGAGTAGTAATCGAGCTAAACGAGACAATGTGGCTTGAATCCGGGTGAAAGCTAATGCCTCCGGAGCCTGAAAATCGCCTGAGAAGCTCTCCAAAAATCCAGAATCTCGAACAGAAGGTTTCTGTTCTGTTTTTATACTTTTCGCTGTTGCACGGTCGTTCTCCATATGGAACGACCGTTCACTTTATGCAATTATTGGGGATGGGTCACCATACTGCATACGTCATCAGATCGTTGACCAGATTCGAAATGGCACGACCGTTCTTTGTGTGGAACGGTCGTTCAGTTCGGGGCTACATGTTGCACGCCTAGTCGCACCGAGCGTTCATCACCGAGATCAGGCTGGATCATCGCAGTCGCACGGTCGTTCTTCGGATGGAACGTCCGTGCATCACCGGTCTGGCCGAGTTTGCCTTGCACGCCTAGTCGCACTGCTCGTTCAATGCCGGACAAATCACCAACTGTCGGAGATGCACGACCGTCCATCAGGTGGAACGGTCGTTCCACAGGCCCAGTTCAGAATCCTTAACAGAATGTCCGCAGCTTCGTCGTTTTGTCCGGAAAGTCCTCGTTTTCGCTATCATCTTGTTTGGTATGCTGTTTTAGGCCTGTAAACATAAATGTAGATAAATAAGTATCCGAATGACGGTTTTATGGCCAAAAACGCATAAAATAGGGGTAAAACGGGGGACTAAAATATGTGTAAATTAACGAATATCACTCCCCTTTGTGTCCCTTCCCGCACACTTTACAACTTGACGACCCACCTTTAGTATCCACCTTCTTTCCCGATTCTCCAGTTCGGGCTTTCTTTGTAGGGCTTGGATTCACATCATGTGCCCTTCGCTCACCTCTTTCGACTTGCTTCTTCAACTCGATTTCCCGTTCCCGAGCAACATTAATGATTTCGGTAAGGGTCTCGTATTTTGAAGGAGTCATAAACTCCCTATATTCAGCGCTCAACATATTGTAGTAGTAGTATATTTTCTGTTCTTCGTTCGTCACCAACTCACTACTAAACTACATCTTATCCATAAACATCTCCGTGATCTTGTCTATGGTTTCACCCTTATGCCTAAGTTGCATGAACTCTTCCTTGATTTTGTTAATGACCGCTTTGGGACTATGATGTTTAAGAAATGGTGTCTTAAACTCCTCCCATGTCATGGTCCTTGCCGCTTCGGCCCCTATTTCATTCTTTTTGTTATCCCACCAATCCTTGGCTTGTCCTCTTAACTGACCCGTTCCGTAAGCAACGAAATCGCTTTCGTCGCAATGGGTCCTTTCAAACACCTCTTCAATGTCGCCCAACCATCTTTGGCAAATTATCGGGTCGACTTCCCCGTTATAGATTGGCGGTTTACACGCCATGAATTCCTTGTACGAACACCCTTTGCGTTCTCCCGTTTTCTCCTTCATAAGGTTGACAATATCCTCCAACCTTTTAACTCGCTCTTCTACAAGCGACAACACCGTGCCTTGAATTCTGTCAATAAACCCGGATAGACTTCCTTCAATTGCCTTCCCTACCTCTTCGGAAATTATCTCTTTCATTTGTTCAGTGCTTGTTTGCACCGGATTATCATCATTCCCATCGGACATCTTGAAACTGAAATGTTTACATCAAACGTTAAACATTTCATTCATGACATTGCTTCTTTTGTTTCGGTTTAGCCAAGTTCCTAACTTGCTTTGACCGTTCACATTTAATGCACTTTCCGGGTTTGAGTGTGTTAACACGCTCTTCCCATGCATAACAATTCGTTTCTCATTCCATACATAAGACTTAATCTACTAACATAATGAGTTAATTCTTACCGGACGATCGATCAAGCTTGAACCGAACACTTTGTTGACAACCTTAAGCTCTGATTACCAACTTGTAACACCCTTAAATTTTCACTTGATTTTAATAACAAAATATACCATTTCAATTAAAATATTAGTTAAATAACATAACTTTCATTAACGGAGTTCATAAGTAACGTCAACCTTAGTCAACTAATGACTAAGTTAAAAACATTTCAAAAGTTGTTTAACAAGTGTTTACAACCCATACACAAAGACTACTAAAGATTTAAAACATTACGGAAGCTTCAAAATGTAGTGTTCGGTTCTTCATCATTGCTTGATCGCCATCCGTAAGTTCATCAACATTACCTAATGTCAAAACCACATCAATGGTTAGTTTTGACAATATTAAAACACTTATAATTGAAATCTAGCATCAAAACTATTGAAAACAAATAAAAATTTCAGATCCAGGTCGCTCGCGCCCCGCGAGAAGTGTTACGCGGGCCGCGAGAACCTCCCGCGTGTCGCGGCACGATTCAGGTCATCCTCCGCGTGGCGCGGGGGATCAGGTTTTCCAGTAGCTCCAGTTTTGTGAGCTGCAATTGCTGCCAGCTCCGGAATTTCCAGTTTTTAACTTCGTTTGGCCATATCTTTTGACTCGTAAGTCCGTTTTAAGTGATTTTTCTTCCTATATGTCTGTAAATTCATTACCGACATAACTATTATAAATTTGATACCCAAAATTTAATTTACAGACCGAAAGACCATATGTCACTATGTAATTATTCGACCCATTCTAACCTTACACATTTTACTACCATTTAACCAATAATCCTAAGGCGCCTTATGCCCAACATCCGGGGCTTATTATCACCCGCATTTCTTACCGATTTAATGGTTTAATGCCCTTGTGATTCTTATCGCCATTATCGACTACTAGAACGTTTAAAACTACCATTTTCACAACTAATAGACCCGTTGGCTCATCTTATGGAACCATCCACTTATGATGACTACCAATTGGTTTATTTACTATACTAAGTCTATTAATTCACATCCAACCATAATCAATATAAATTCAACGCAGATTTAGATTCAACAATAAGATTTACAAAACTTATCAACAACTCACTTAATGTAACCAAACAAGTTACGTACCTTCAAAGTAGACCTTTCAAACGTGGTTCGCTACCCGCTTGCCCGCTTGACGCTCCCGCGCCCGTTCCTATAGAGTTCATATATGATATGTTTAGAACTCTCTTTAAATCATAATTCGCATAATACACCATAACATCATGACTATGCGTTTAACTTGGAAATTTCAGTTTTTAAGCCTTCATAGAGGCATTTCAACAAACACTTCATGGGCAGATTTTTACATGATTAAACATCAACTCTCTAGTTTTTCATCTAGCCCTAATTTCATATCATTCAACCTTTTTACATGATTGATAACTTCAAATTTTATGGAATCACTTCAGAATTGCCAAATTACACTAGATTAACAATCTATTTCCTAGTGTTCATCAAATTACACTTAACCCACTAATCACCTACAATGGTGTTCATGGATTCACCAAAATTTCTTATGATTTCAACTTCTATTGGTCTAGGGTTTGTTCCTAGACACTATAGTTGTTCCTTAATCATCATAACATACACATGCAACCTTAATTTCAGATTTTTCCCAATTCATGAGAAATTCAAGTTGAGAGATTTATCAAAATTTTACATACCTTGTGATCCTCTTGTGATGAGGATCAGTAATTTATGCCTTAATTTCGACTTCAACTTGGATTAAACCTTCAATTTGCAAGATTATTGAAGTTTTAGGGTTTTGGAAGAGTGGGGATCGCCCCTGACTTGCTTGTACGACCAGACATCCCTTTTTGGGGTGTTTGGTTTGTTTTATTTGTTTTAATTAAAAGCAAGTTTCAATTCTTACAACTTAAGCCCCTCAACTTTGTTCAACATATTGTTTAGTAGCTTTTAACCCTATCATAAGCTATTTCTAGTCTTTTAACTAACTAGGTTAAAAATTTCTGGTTAGTAAATTCTCGTTTATTTATACTTTATAATTCTAGTATAAAGTTTTATATTTTTCGGGGTGTTACAGTTACGGTCCGTAAGGACCTGGTCAGCATAGCAATGTTTCAATTGTTGACAGGTTTAGCCCCTGTACTTCCAAATGCCATTTCCGACACATCTAAGGCCCGTTAAACCATTTTTAGGGCTCTACCATGATGCCTAAGCATAGGGAACATGAAACATGCTCAAAAATATGTCGGATGTCGGTTCGTTTGGTCGTACGGTCTCGTTGTTCGGCTAATTACGACGAAACACGGACGGACGCGAAAAACGATCCAAACGACGCGACGAATGGAATTTTATCAAGCCAAACACTAAAATAAAATATTTTAGTTATTACATAAATATTTGGGTGCCCGGGTACATTCAGAATGTGAGATATGCGAGAAAGTACAAACTTGTGCACTTTTTGACACTTTTAGTCCCTACATGACTTAAAAGTTTATTTTTGCGCACCAAAAACCTGTAAGCCTATATCTAAGCTATATAAAGGGTAAATAGGGTATGTTTAACTCATGGTAATATTCCGGAAGGTCCGATAGCATACGAATCGGCATACTTTTGTAGTTCGACGTAAATAGTCCATCTAATGCGCAAACTTGCGCATATCATCATTTAAAAGTATTGAAGCCTTATCTAATCCATATTAGGCATTCTTGAAAGTATTATTAAACATTATAATGCTTCGGACTCAAAAAAAAGGTCATTCAGAGGTATAATTAAACATATTGACACTTCTAGTCCCTTATACTTGCAAAGTTGCGCGTAACTTCACTTTTAGGCATAAAAGCCTTGGATGGCCAATGATTGGCATTTCCGAGAGTATAATCAAATATCATGAGGCTCTCGGTTTGTTAAAAGGTCACTCAGAGGTAAGAATTAACATGTTGACACTTTTAACCCCTTTATTGCGCAAACTTTCAATTAATTACACAAACGGCTACACTTGATTAACAAGTGGCTCATTTGTGGATATAAAACCGTAAAAGGTTATTTAGAAACTTATTTTAGGTATGATAATACTTCCATTTCTTTCATAATTAATGTTTTTCGATTTTTCGAAAAATTAGTCCCTTATATTCAAGGTTTGACTTTACTAGGGTTTATTACACGTGTCAATACTTCATTGAACGTGATTTTACGAGGTGTTACATCCTCACCCCCTTAAAAGAAATCTCGACCTCGAGATTTGCTAAAGTAAAGGAAGTACTTTCTGTCTTATATTGAACTTAATCTTCCCCAGTACATTTGGGCCTCTAAGGCACCCCAGCTTACCTCTGTGATAGGTCATGTATCCTTTTTGAAGCTTCTTAATCTGCCGATCCTTAATCGATACGGTTTCTCATCCAATCATAAACTTTCATTAATCTGCTTATCATTACGTGATAATGTGCTTCGACTTATTGGCTAAACTTATCCTTAAATCATCAGTGTGGGTCGCATTGCGAGCTCCACTAAGCTCCTTATATAGGTTTTAGCTTATAGGCTATTGACCTTTGTTGTATTCGATTTCCGAATGCTCCTATATATCCAGGTCTTAACTTACCCTGCGAAATTTAAAATTTAGCATACCCTTCTTAGGGCGATACCTTCGATTGAACCTTATTCCTTATTAAGGACTTAAGAAGGTTGCGACATTTCTCAATCCTCAATTTTCTGCCGTTTACTGGCAAATTTAAGGTGATTACGAATTTGAATGATCTTACTTGTTGTTTCCAATGCAACTTTCAGATCCTGGTAATTGGACTTACCAATCTATTGTTTTAATAATAGATGTTTAACATTCCATCTATACAAGGTCTCCAAAGGAGTAGCCTTGATACTTACATAATAATTGCTATAGAAGACTTATTTTATGGTGAGATGGTTATTCCACCCACTGCTTAAAACTAGTCTCAAAGAATAGCTAATCCTTACAGCTAGTCGAACAAATCGACGATCCTGGGCAGCTACTGGCGATTCTTAATTGTTGCCTAAATAGGGTTGCGGTAATCAATGCATAAGCAAGATGAACCGTCTTTCTTATTTACTAAAAATCGGAGTTCTTAGAATCTTTGAATTTTGGCTTTATGAAACCTTCTCTAAAAACTTATCGATTTGGCTCTTAGTTCTTCCTATTCCGTTGGTACTAACAGATATAAGGCTTTTACAATAATTGCAGCCCTAAGCGGGATGTTTGTCCTAACATCCACTTGCCTCTCAGGAGGTAAACATGGTAATTCTTATAAAAAGATAATTATGACACACAGAGATGTCAGAGATGTCCGTATTCTCAGGCTTTGGTTCATCTATCGATATCGGTGTCAGATAAATGACACATTCTCTTTACAAATGCAAGGATGCCCTAAGTAGAGATACTTATAAGGACATTTTTATATTGGATATCTTCTTTGAATACTACTAGTCGACTTTAGTACAATATGACCATTGGGATATCTCAGGGGTTCCATGCATTAAACCTCCATACTGATCAAGCATGGAAGCAATCTATGAGACACACTAGGATACGCCACTCCTCATATGGCACTTTTATCAAACATAGTTTGGCATTCGCAGGCGATAGAAAACAATGAGAAAATAATAAAATAAAATAAAGTAATATATATTGTCGTACTCTTTTTGGGGAAGAGTACTCCTGATTCTTATGAAAGGATTATCTTCGAAGATGGGAGAGATGATCATTATAGATTCCATTGGTAAGTTATACCTTATATTTAATATCTGGAGTTCTTATGAATGTAACCAAAAGTTTCCTAAGCTTATGGTTTACTAAAGGTTTATTATCCCTTGCATTAACGTAAGATACTTAGCAGACACTATCAATGCTAAATGGTAAGTACGTACCTAATGCTATTATTGATATGCACTGTCTCTGGCATTCAACTGGTAGTTCAGGCGTTTCCTTTCTTATCCTTCCCAAACTTAGCTGCTCATTCCTTGGCAGCCTTAGGGCAATTAGTGCTGATGTGGCCCTTTTCGCCACAGCTGAAACAGTTAGCATTCTTTATGTCCCTACATTCGTGGGACTGGTGGCCAGTTCTTTTACAGATGCCACATTGCTTTATCTTTTGGTTTGATCGACACTGTCCCCAGTGTCTTCTTTTGCAGGTTTTGCATGTAGGCTTTTTGTTGGAATCCTGTTGGTTATTGTTGAACTCGGATTTGCTCTTCTTAGGATTCTGGCAGTTATCCTCCTCCCTTTGTCTTTTCTCTTTCGTTTCATTCTTGATTGACTTTTGTCTCACTATATCTAGAGTGAGAGACAAGGATAGGTCTATAGCTGATCTGAAGGTGATTGGCCTTGAAGCCTTAACATTCCCTTTTATTTCGGGTGCCAAACCACCGATGAAACGCGCAATGCGTTTTTGTTCAGAGGTAATTAAATAGGGTACCAATCTAGATAGGGAGTTGAAGTCGGTAACATATTGCTGACAATTTAGGTTCTTCATTGTGAGAGTCAGAAAATATGTCTCCACCTTTTCCACTTCGTGTTGTGGACAGTAGTTCTCTTTGATAAGGTCCACAAACTTGGACCATCCCATATTGTATAGGGAAATTTTCCCCGTGGACTGCATCATGGCCCTCGACCATGTAAGAGCCTCGCCCTTGAAAGATTGTGAAACAAATTTTACTACGTCCTTATCAGCACAATTGCTGATGTCCACAACAGTTTCCATTTCCTCAAGCCATTCCATGGCATCAATTGCTCCTTTTTTGCCATTGAAATCTCTGGGTTTGCATAAGACGAAGTATTTGTAGGTGCACCCGTCTTCAGTTGAACAGGGCTTATCATAGAGTACTAACTTTTGAGGTTCGCTCTTTTTATCAGAAGAGTGATCGGAGCTCTCCTTATGAGCTGATGTATGTGTTTCCGTATGGACCTTTGAGTGAGTGTCACTCGGTTCCTTTTTGTTCTCAAGGATCTTATCCACAGCTTCACTAATTGTTGCGTCAATCAAGGCCTGAAGAGCAGTGCCATTAACATTTATATTTATATTTGCATCCTTGTTTCTAGCCGCAGCACTGCTGTGTGCTTCGTCGGAATCCACCATTCTGGATCTTTGGTACTAAACGCCAATAATAACAAATGCTTAGCCACAAACTATTATGGAATCATCGTAATGGATGATTTATAAGCCATGGTATTATTAAACCATAATGGCTGTTAGGTTTTAACTTCATTATAGTATGCTACTAGAAAGTACGTCAATTATATTTAGCCTAGGTCAAAAAGGACCATCAATTGTGTTTAAGGTTTGGACTAAGTCCATTACTTTTTGACAGGGAATCACAATGTCACAACTGTCCTTGTCATAACGACAATCTTTAGATAGTTGGTAGGCTTTTCACGAAGGACATTAATAGTCATAGGCACGAAGGCCTTGTCACAAAGGACATATAAGATATGGCACTTAAGGCATTAATATATAAGCCGCAATCTTATTGGATCAGAGATCTTAAGGTTCGAACATAGTTCTCCACCTTTGGACAGAGAGTCAAAGACTACAGCCGTCATCTCTTTGGAAGATAATTTATTTTGCCGCAAAGGCTAGTCAATGGACATCATTCTGATTAACTGGATGATTGTGAGCTTCAGAGGAGTCAGCCGTGGCGAAGCTTTGAAGGCTACTAACCAAGTAGTAATAATTTGTTTAATTACAGTGAATTGTCGAACTTGATAATTAAATAGCCATGGTGCAAATAAACCATATAGGCCAATAGATAGTGTTAATTTACTTGATTATGTTTTGCCTAGGTTTTTAAACAATCCATCTTTGGCGCTTAAACGGAATATAATCCTTCATATTTATTAGACAGGGGACATAAGTCACGACTTTCAATGTCGTACCGACATTTTTTTTATATAGCATAAGGGCTTGTCCCAAGGACTTTTTGATGGCACAGAGGCCTTGTCACTAGGGAAATTTTAAAACATAATCAATGATTCCTTTGGATCGGAAAATTTCATAATTCATTGTCTTGACAAGAAGTTATGAAATAAAACTATCTTTTCATGTATACATCTTTGCCCGTAGGTATACATCCCAATGGATGTTTTGATGTGTTCATCATGTTCGACGTTTATTAGCCATGATTCCTCTTGATCATTTACGCTAAAAATAAGGGGTTTGGAAAATTCCTAATATAAGGATGACAAGTGTGATTTTATCGCATCACCTATTGTCGGGAGTGTTAACATGTTAACAAGGATTGGAATCTTTTAAATAGGTTCTACCATCGTAGCCAGGTCTTTAATGACATTTAAGATAGGTTATACCTTTTTAAGATTCTCTTTTAATATGAATACAGGCAGGAAATGAATGATATTTATTTTATTCAGGATTTTCATTATAATCCTAAATTATAAGTTAGTAATAGCACAAAAGGCCTAGTCACGTGGACAAGTTTAGTTTATAAGCCCAGATTTTATGAAATCGAGGCATTAAGGTTTGAATCAAAGTTCATTACCTTTTCTTGACAGGGAGTTGTAGGCTACCACTGTCTTTAGTCTCAGAGGACGTTAATTATAGCCCGTAGGCATTTCCCTTCTAAGGGATGTTTATGGTATGATCATCTTTTCAGATGTTATTAGTCGAGATCGTATGAATCCTACCAACTATTATGTTTGGACGTATTCCAACATCTTTAGACAGGGGTCAAAGACCACCACTGTCGTTGTCTTATCGGACAACAAGTTTAGCCCGTAGGCACTTCATCACTAACGGATGTTTATAATTTGATCATCTTATAGGATGATATAAGCCATGATTTCTAGATCATAAGGCAATTTAGGAAATTTTAAAAATTTCCAATATAGGGATGACTATTGTGATTTTCTCGAATCGCTTTTGTCAAGGATGCTAACACGTTCTTAGGTGTTAACAAGGATTTGAATCTTTTGAATAGGTTTTACCATCTTGGCCATGTCTGTAACGACATTTAGGCTATGTTTTTACCTTTAAGATTCTTTTTAATATTTAACGCAGAGCAATCCTAATTTGAGACGTTAATATGGATCTGAATCTAATTATGGAACTACCATCTTGGCCCGGTCTTAAAATGACACGTGGCTAGGTCTTGTCCTTTTTAGATTTTGCCATTTTATTATAATGGTAGATCTTATAAAAGGAATGCTATTTTTCATTAATTTCATATTTCATGTTTAGGATGAAAATTTAAATTTAAATTTAGTCATTCCACTATAAAAATTAAAAATTTCAGGTTTGCCCTAAACGGGGCTTGAAAGGAATAATGTTGTCCTCGAAGGAACTGAATGATAAATATGTCCTTATAAGGACTATTAAGGAAACGATCTTCAGCAAAAGGAGTTTCTTCTTCATTTTATTTCTGAATGCTTTCTCCTTGGTTGCACGTTTCATCCTGGCCGCGGTACGAAGCTCAGCATTTCAAGCTCCGGGTGTGGAGAATTCCTATTACGGCTTCTTCGCTTGGCGACGTATCCAATATATATAAAAATTGGAAGCAAAAATTTCCAAATTAGGATTGAGAATATTCCTATGTTAAGTCTAAACTCAGAAGGTCAAGGAATGTGATAATGTGTCATTGAGATTAAACACAAAAATGCTAGTGTTTAATTCACTCAATGTTGGCTCTGATACCAACCTGTCACACCCTGATATTTCAATGTATTACCGGTGGGGAGTATCGTGACGTAGTTGATATCATCATAGTCAAACAACACAATTTAAATGCACAGCGGAAGTCTTGAAATATAAAATATTATTACAAACACAAATGTCTGATAATATAAAAGTATTCCGTACAGACTAGCTTGTAATAATCCACAGGCGGATCAAAAATAACAAAAGAAGTTATCAGACTAATGGCTTTTGTGAAGGAGTTGCAAAGTCCTCATCTAACAAGTCCCGAGAAGCTTCCAGCCTATTACGTACTTGTACCTGTCACTTAGACTTTGGAAAATACGTCAGTTTTCACTGGTAAATACACTCAACCGACTCATTTGAAAATGTTTATAAAAATTGGTTTAGGTGCACAAGGCACGAAAATATTTTGATGCTTGATTAAAATGCACAAGGCAAAATTAATCTTTTATACTTGGGACAAACTATATCTCATGTTATCAGTTTTACATAACTTGCTCTACATACGAGGCCCGGTTCTATGCCGGTTCAAGATTAACCGACACACCACTTATTCCCTTATTGGGAATCCCATATTGGGTATAATTAATTAATAAGCATATTGCATCTGTCAGGTGTATGCCTACACCCTGTGCTTAGGTCGTGGCCATTGCAATTAATGAGTCAAGGATATCCAGGACACGGTCGCATTAATCCCCAATGTTTCAGTCAAGCAATACGAATTAAAGCAGGTTATTTGGATTTCCTGACTTATTGGTCTTTGAATCCCATACCTGACCATGCGGTATTTATATTACCGTATCCCAAGCCCGTAATAGGGAAAATAAGTTAAGAGTATTTACCTGAGCTAGCTCCTGTCTTAAATAGCAAGAATTATAATAACTCAGCCGTATTCACTTAAGTAAGCGTAGGTACAATTTACCGGAAGGCTCTAGTCTGGAATGATGGTATAAATAACCAATTAGAATACTAACGGGTCTTAATTATGTCATAGACTTAGACCGGCTAGTTTTTAAACAGAACAACTGTACGATACGCTAGATTAAGCGGAGGCCGGATTAGCATGTGATTTAGACCCAACAAGTATGAAGACTTGTATAAAATGGGTAAACTAAACACATTCTGGATTTTGAGATAAAAATGATAAGGTTTGACCCGTTTCGGCTAATTTATGCAAAGTAGTTACATAAACCGAACCGAACGCGAATAACGCATAACGGGTAACCGAATGAGTCACGAACAGGTTTCCCAAGTTAATATGCTTTAAATATGTTATGATATCAGTAGGATATCTTCCATTATGCCCAAAACGAGTTTAATCTCAAATTAAGCCCCGTAGGGGTATTTTGGTCATTTTAAAGATTATAAAAGAGGTTAAATAAAATTCTGAGGTTCGTGTCTGGAATAATCAGTAAAACTACTTAAATTAATAAGTTATATCAGTTGGTGATAAGTCTTATATGACAAAAATGGTTTTAACCCTTACTATGCGTTTAATACGTGTAAAAAGCCGTTTTAAGCGATTTCCGGGTCATAACTGGGAATCTGGGTTTTCTGATCAGTTTATAAAGTTCGACATACTTCATTTATCATATAAAATCAGTGGCCAAAGATTTGGTATCAATTTGTTATGTAAAACTCATTTTATAAGCATAAGGGTATAATCGGCAATAACCGAAACAAGGCGATAACCCTATGTTATGATCAGTTTAAAATAATTAAAAATCTTCAAAAATCCCAGAAAATTATTTTACATCAGTGGGTAAAATATTTGGTGTCAAAAATTGGGTTTAGGTAGGCTTTATGCTAATTGCGCCGTTTAATTAATAAAAACCTTTTAAGTGCGCTATTGAGCATAACTCCTAATCTAGACCTCGAACTGATATGAAATTTTAGGGACATGTTTATAAATTAGTAAAAAAGATTATTGTCCTCTCACATTTCCAAAATTCTTGTTTTAAGGTCAAATGGGCATTATGGTCAACATTAAGCAATTAACGGAAACGTGTAATTGAATCGGACAATCAACGAGCCAATCACAGAGGGTTATACTATCATATAACCCGGTCCTAATGGAACTTTAAGGCATGTCTAAACCCATCTAAATCGGGTCAGAACTGAAAGTCAAGGCGAAAGTCAAACCATGCGACTTTCGGTTCCGAACCGAGCCTAAACTGAAAATTGTCGGATCGAACATGCTTAGACATGTTCTTATACTAATTACCAAGTTATATGAGTGGCAAAACAAGTTACACGTCTTCTACATTGTTAATTATGCGTTAATTCGAAAATTAATATTCTGTTGACTTTTTCGGATTAAGTTTGACCCGACATTTGATCTAGTTAGAGCGGGAATCAGGGGGTGCCTTATTAAGGGTAGGGGTGTGCATGGGTCGTTTTGGGTCATAACCATAACCATAACCGCTCGGTTATGGCGGTTTTGATGGTTATGGTGGTCGGTTAACCATGAACTTTGGTCTAGCTAAATTTAGCTCAAAAAAATATTATCTATGAATATTAATACTTTTAATCACCGAATAAAACGATATATAATAAATTCAAACAAATGTTCAACCAAAATGATATCCATAAATTCAAACGAATGTTCAACCAAAATGATATAATCCATAAACTCAAACAAAGTTTTAACCAAATACTACGTGGCGAAAGTTTAATCACAATCTTCATCTCCAATGAAAGAGTCTTAAATTGTTCTCTTTTCCGGTGACATATGTAATTATGCTTTAATATTAAGTAAAAATAAATAATAAAGTAAAAATAAGTGCATTATTACTTTGTTCTATTTTCTCTAAGTTTTCAACCATGTCTTGTAATTGTACTCCATGAACTTGAGTATTTTGTAAATCCTTTGGTAAACGTCGTATCCAATCTTGTAAACAAATTAATTTTGTAAAATAAACAAAACTAAACTATATATAAAAGGAGTGCAAGTTAATTTTGTAAAATAAACAAAACTAAACTATATATAAAATGAGTGCAAGTCTTGTAATAGACTGTGCCAGCACTTTCCCTATTATATATAAAAGGAGTGCAAGTTAATTTTGTAAAATAAACAAAACTAAACAATATTTTATTTCCAACAGCTATCTAAAATTATTTTTTCGCTCATATACTTATTAAAACTTTACTTCTATGGTTATTGGGGAAATAATGAATGATAAACAACAAACAGCAGTTAAACAAAACTAAACTACTTTTTTAAAACTTTACTGTATTGTAATTGACAAAAAAGGTTAAATAATGAATGATAAACAACAAACAGAAACAGTTAATACAAACAGAAATAGAAAAATACATAACAACAGTCTATGGTAATCATAACAGAAAAATACATAACAACAGATAAACAATAAACACGTAACCGGAAGAACCAAGTTCGTAATCAGTAAAGTTCGTAAACATCAGTTTATTATGCAACCGATAAACACAAAAACGCTAATCGTAATCGTAATCAGTAAAGTTCATAAAGATCAGTTTATTATGCAGCCGATAAACCAAGTTCGTAAAGATCAGTGATCACCATCAAACGTAAAACTGAACGTGCAACTGGAAGAAGAAACAATACATGGACATGGAAGCTGGAACTCTAAACTGGAAGAAGAAGTTTGAACTCTCGTTTCTTAAGGTGCAATCCTAATAGTAATAAGAACTTTGAACTCTGAACTGGAAGAAGAAGAAACAACCATACACTTTGCCACTTTGGAACCCTAATAATAATAAAGTAACCGTGGGCGGGGGTTTTGAAACAAGCGATCTTTTTTATTGGGTGACCTTTGGTATTCCCAAGCTCCAGCAATTTGATTAATTCATTAATATATAATTATATATTATACAATAGCGGATCGGTTATGCTATGGGTCGGTTAACCATCACTTTACTAACTAGCGGGTCGGTTCGGTTATGGCGGTTATGGAAACGTAGAAAACCATAACCGACCCATGATTTTCGGTTTTCAAAAAATTAAAAACCGACCCATCGGTTTTCAATTCGGTTCGTTTTTTTCGGTTCGGTTATTTCGGTTATTTCGGTTATGGGTCGGTTAATTCGGTTTTATGCACACCCCTAATTAAGGGTGTAATGCCCACATGATTACCAACTTATAACTACTTTCAATTTGGCTAATGTAAGGCCCTAGTACGTATTTGACAAAAAGTCACAGCGGAAATTCGTACCATAAAATTTCTTTCATTACAAACATCTTGACCTACTTGAAAGTTTGTTTTAATATGTATCTTTTACAAAAATATAAAGTATAAGTCATGTTTGCTAAAGCACATACTCTATGTTTCCCGTACAATCTATCTTGTGACTCGGTCTTCGATCTCTATTCTTCGCGATAACTGCCCGTGATTCGTACAACCTGCACTCACCACATACATTCATAACATTAGTACACCAAAACATAAACAAGGTTCAATCTCGTACACTTCCCATTTCGTTATCTTTCCCAACTTTAAGCATTTCATCTGTGTATCTATATCCTGGTGAGGCTTCAATAACGTACCTGCATTACTTTTCATCCTCAAGGCACACTATTAATAACGTAATACTCGACGTATCTAAATCATGCATACATACATTCTTACATGCATACATACACATCTACATACGTACATACCTTCCTATATCTCTACGTACATGTATACATTCATACATACCTTCATACATACCATATACACATCTACATACGCACACACATCACTATGCCTCTACATACGTACATATACACATACGTATCTTCACATATACATAAATACACGTTTACATACTTACATACATTACTACGTCATACATATGTACTTATACCCTTATGTACTCGTTCAAGATCTAACATACCTCCTATATATCCATACATTAATTACATGGTACTTAGACTTAGATTTATAGCCCATAGACGTCTAAGGAACGATCAAAATCATGTTTGGGAGGCCCGTCGTGGTCCACGAATGATAAACCGAAGCCTACTATACCCAAATCAACTTAGATAACATTTTTTAGGTTTTTGAACATGGGGAGGCCGTCGGCGACGACCCTTACAAATGCCCGTAGCTCAAAACTCCCGTAGACAGTCAAATAACCCGTTAGCAAAAAAACTGACTTTCCGGTGCCCGTCGGCGACGCCCCCATACCCGTCGGCGACGCCCTCTAAAAATGCCTTTTTCTGCAGCTTCGTTTCGTCATCCGTACGCACTAAAACGCGCATAACTTTTGAACCGTTTACCCGTTTAACCTCCCGTTTCTTCCTACATGCTTGTAAATTCACATTCTATCATATGGACTTGAAATCCAACATCCGGTTTAAGGAAAATATTCACTTAAAGCTCTCGGCTTATATACCCGCTTTCACTTATTCGACCCGTTCATGTTTTCATCAAACATCTCAATCCTTTTAGCCCAAAACTTACATGAACCTTATAACCATAATACTTTTACGTTATCCGGAGTTTCGTACTTGTGATTTACACACCCGATACCCGGTATGCATTAAACTCATTCATTATTACGTAATTGAACATTAGATAGTACGATTTCCATCTATGAAATTATTTATTCATTTACTCGTAATTTCCTACCGAACCACTTGCCCATTAACCCACATCACTGTTACTCGATTAGCATGCTTACGTACAATTTTATCCATTACCCGGTTATCATACCGTCGTCATTACTTATGCCACCATTCCGTATTACAATAAATCATTATTTTGACCGGTATGGTCTACTTAACGAAAATCCTCACTTATATAATCAAACCTTATTAGACTTCAATTATCATGCATAAATAACTAGTACACAACTTTGCTTAACTAAACTAAGAAGTGATTCCGGAAATCACTTACCTTATGCGTCCATGCTCGTATCCGTTTCCTTGCTTCTTCTTGACCCGTTAACACCTCGTGCCTGAGTCTGTCTCGACGTGATTCCTTTACTTCCATTTCATCAAAATCACGCCCTTATTAGCATACTCATTTGTACATATTAACTATCATATAAATCGCATATTTCACACTAAACTTTCATTAGTCATTTCTAACAAACATAACTCATATAATCATGTCCATATCCGTTTAAGCTCATGTAATTCATCATGTCAGTACATTTAACACGTATTGCTATAACATGTACCGTACTACTTCCTACAGTCCTACCTTTACGACAACGAGTCAAATCATGTTTCTTATACTTAGTTGACTTTCAGAAGTCAACAATTCATCATGTGAACTTTCGACTTAATCCCATCTACTCGTAATATCAAAGTAGGCTATACGAAAGGCACCATATACATTACCTACTCTCGATGCAAATGTGCTTACAACCATATTCAAATTAGTAATTTAACATGATCATGCCATCATTTTCGTATTTCGTTCTTATATACACCAAGCTTTTTCATAACATTTTGCATCCTAACTTCACTTAAGCATTTCATCATACACTTGGTGTGCATGCCATCATTTAAGCCTATAGTACAAGTATTTTATGCATACTCTTCCTAGTTCATAACATGGATCATCAATTTCAACTAGAATCATATAACTTTTATACCATTATCTAACAATTACTCATTACATACAACATCAAATATCAACATCACACAAGTATTGAACATGTAGAATCATTCATATCATCATCTCTACTACTACAAGTGGGTTTCACCCCAAAACATCCAATTACTCAAAATCTTGCATAACACATGTTCTATTTAATGATTCTAACACCCATTCATGCTTAATTTCATACAATTTCACGGATTTGCTCATAACCCATTTCTTAAAAGTTCACCAAATAACAATCTACAACTTACCACATGTTTGTTAATGTTGAGTGATGCTAATTCTTCATTCATGCATGATTTTCCATTCAATTTTAGCTTTGATTGGGCTGAATTTGTGTTGATGTTCTTGAGAGCTAGGGTTCATCCTTCTGCTCTTTCTCCTGATCGAAGTCACGCACACACACCTTGTGTGTGTGTGATATTTTGTTTAATAAATTTTATTTTCCATTTTGGCACCCTAAGTCCTTCAAGATTCACCATATTCCCATACTTGCCACAACTTCATTCCTTTAAATAAAACACTTTCCATTTATCCTCTTTTAACCCTTGAAATTGGTTAATTGTTAGTCACAAAAATTCCATTCCTAATATTTAACTTGTAACTATAACTAAGTTAACTAACTTAGTTACCATGTCACATCGTGTAAAACAAAACATGCTCAAAATTTAACATTCGGGTTTTGGGGTGTTACAAGTCTACCCTCCTTAGAAGAGGTTTCGTCCCCGAAACCTTGTTCGTTCTTACTCTTACCTTTTCTTTGTACCCATTCAGAGTGCATAATACAATATGAATACATTCGAGATCTTGGCCTAAAATTTTATTCATAATTAATGTAATTGTACGCATTGTCCCTACCTACCTAAATTAAGCAACTTTATCTTCACAAACACATGAAAGGTCGGAAACTTATCCAGAGCTCTTATTAGTGTCATTTATTCAATAATGCTAGCTCGTAGCGCATACCATCACTAGCGTTTCACTCATCGAATTTATTCCAATTGTATACAATTATTAATCATGTAAACCCAAGTCTATGGCTTGTTTCTAACTTCCTATTTAAGCATATTACATTCATATATTTAGTAATCGAAATAAATCGATTTATTTCATACTACTCATACACCATATGCTATCTTTCATTTTGTTCACTATGAGCCATCCTAAACATTCCATTACTATCATTACTTCCGATTACCTTTAAGCTCATAGGAGGGGTTGATATAGTACCATACGCATACTATAATCATTCGAGGACTTATTATTACAACTAAAATCACCCTTCTTAAACTTACTTATCCGTACTTAAATCACGAAGACTAAGCATTATTTCCATGGTTACTATTGTTATTTATGCCATGCGTATCTTTTCTACAATGTCTTGTTCAAATGAACATGGCCAACAAGCCGAGCATCAAAGTTAGCATTTCTTAACGATACTTGCCGTCTCTTATATTTTATCAGAATTTCCACAATTAAGAGCATTCAAGTTCAATACCACCCGACGTTTATTACGAACATTTTGAAATTCACTCCACATTTTGCATTACGGTTTGTATATATACATTCTATTCTAACACATCCATCTCTAGTCGAGTCATAACCTCCTATTAAAGTTACAACCCTTTTTATACATACCTGACGGGAGTAGATTCCAATGATTCGTTATCCTTATCTTACGATGATCATTCCTTCCCGATTGGTGACATTGCGTGTCCATTCATCAAGCTCACCTATGAGTACAAAACTTAACATATCAAAACATTAACTACCGAGTTTAAATGGCGATCGCCATCTGACCCGTAGACCCATTTACCCTTTCGACCATTCTTGCATGCACCGCATTTGCATAAATATATTCATATATATATATATATATATGTATGTATATATATGAAAGTTTAAACATAATTTGAATCATATCACTTAAGGAATATTTACTTGTTTGGTCCGTAATTACTTACACATTCGGATATTTTCATTCCTATCATTCTTTTGTTCATTTGTTTTACGTTTACTTATATGACTTGTTTAACGCATACATGGTCAAGCGATCGTCTGACTTTTAAGCTAATAACTAAGGAAAACATGATTAAGGAAGGTTAAGGATACTTACCAAGGTCTAATGCACGATTAGGGATGCTTGGGGAAGACTCTTGTGCTTCAGAAATGATCAAAAGTGAATGTATGAATGAATGATCAAAGTTTGCACAATGTGGGTCTTTATATAGTGAGTTTGATCTCACTAGATCATTCCAAGCAATGCTATACATGTCCCCTGATGTTAAACATGTGTCCCTAGTGCCTAAAACCAGTAGGGGTCGCTCATGGAAGTGAAAAATTGCCATATAAGTCGGTTAAATGGCTGAACAGACAACTTTCTGAGTTTCTGCATCTGGGCATGGCTTACGGACCGTAAGGTCCAGAGTGTTACGGTCCGTAAGGACCTGGTCAGCATAGCAATGTTTCAATTGTTGACAGGTTTAGCCCCTGTACTTCCAAATGCCATTTCCGACACATCTAAGGCCCGTTAAACCATTTTTAGGGCTCTACCATGATGCCTAAGCATAGGGAACATGAAACATGCTCAAAAATACGTCGGATGTCGGTTCGTTTGGTCGTACGGTCTTGTTGTTCGGCTAATTACGACGAAACACGGACGGACGCGAAAAACGATCCAAACGACGCGACGAATGGAATTTTATCAAGCCAAACACTAAAATAAAATATTTTAGTGATTACATATATATTTTGTTGCCCGGGTACATTCAGAATGTGAGATATGCGCGAAAGTACAAACTTGTGCACTTTTTGACACTTTTAGTCCCTGCATGACTTAAAAGTTTATTTTTGCGCACCAAAAACCTCTAAGCCTATATCTAAGCTATATAAAGGGTAAATAGGGTATGTTTAACTCATGGTCATATTCCGGAAGGTCCGATAGCATACGAATCGGCATACTTTTGCAGTTCGACGCAAATAGTCCCTCTAATGCGCAAACTTGCGCATATCATCATTTAATAGTATTGAAGCATTGTCTAATCCATATTAGGCATTCTTGAAAGTATTATTAAACATTATAATGCTTCGGGCTCAAAAAAAAAGGTCATTCAGAGGTATAATTAAACATATTGACACTTCTAGTCCCTTATACTTGCAAAGTTGCGCGTAACTTCACTTTTAGGCATAAAAGCCTTGGATGGCCAATGATTGGCATTTCCGAGAGTATAATCAAATATCATGAGGCTCTCGGTTTGTTAAAAGGTCACTCAGAGGTAAGAATTAACATGTTGACACTTTTAACCCATTTATTGCGCAAACTCTCAATTAATTACACAAACGGCTACACTTGATTAACAAGTGGCTCATTTGTGGATATAAAACCGTAAAATGTTATTTAGAAACTTATTTTAGGTATGATAATACTTCCATTTCTTTCAAAATTAATGTTTTTCGATTTTTCGAAAAATTAGTCCCCTATATTCAAGGTTTGACTTTACTAGGGTTTATTACACGTGTCAATACTTCATTGAACGAGATTTTACGAGGTGTTACATATGTGCTACCAGTTAATAGCAATTTCCTAACTCTTTTATTTAAGCTTAGGTATTATTATCACAACACCTATTGGCTTAAAGCAGTGGCTCTGATACCACCTTCTGTCACGACCCCCGACCCCACCCTGGACGGAATCGGGAGCCGCGAGCAGCCAAGTGGTACCGGTGGTTATTTTGAAAAGTAGTGCAGCGGAAATTTCGTTAGAACCGTGAGTTAGGTAAAATATCAGAGTTTAGAAAACACCGGATTTTTTATTTATTAAATAGATGGGATAAACCCATGTTTTACAAAGGTAGCTTTAATAAGGGATAAACCCAATTACTTAAAACAATATTTCTTAATTTGATTTAATTAATAAAATAAGCCACTTCTTGAAGCCTTTCAGTGCCGTATCCAACTCTTACTCCAATCTACTGTAATTACCTGAAACACGTTTTAAAAAGATTTGATCAGCAAGAGATACTGGTGAGTTCATTCATTTTTATAAAATGACCCTTAGTTATAAATTACAGCATAAGAGCGATTACAATGGCTTCTATCTTATTTTTATCTGGCGCCGTGTCACATTGCGTGACGATGGTCATACCACTATTGGGTCCCACCCCAAGTACTGATGATTATCCCGGTTAGGTCAATGAACTTAACCGGGAGAAATTTAGTAATGTGCACAATACCCCACTAGCCAGTGATTCAAGATAACCACGACTTACTCCCTGTAATTATAACATTTGAAAAATACTTTGAGGTATTGTAAAACAATTGATAAAAAGAGAATGACTTACATTGCAGGTTTAAACGGTCAGAGTTTAGTCTACTGATTAGCCTTGATACATTGCAGATTTATACAGGCAGAGCTTAGCCTATTTATTACCCTTGTAGCCTAATTTAAATAACAATACACACGAACTAGGTCAGTAACTAATACAGCATTTACGATAACTCACGAGATTAAAACCTTCACAACGAATAACAAAGTGCAATACTTAAACATCCATCGAATTCACGACGAATGACAAAGTATAACCCAAGTTTGAGCAGCACTTAAACATCCATTGGATAGTTTCAATCGATCGGACATTGAATCGTAGTAGCGATCGAGTTATTACCATGTTGTTGCGGCAGCGTTTCGTGATTGTGTGTGTTTTGTTGTAAACTGGTGATATCTCGAGATATAAAGTGAATTTTAACGTCGAACGAATGCCAGAAATCAAGTCCCACACCCCTCTATTTATATCTGGAAAGCGGCGCGGTCGCGCCACGCGACACCCTGTCGCGCCACGCGACGGGGACCCTTTTAGCATAGGATAGCCACGTCCCTAACTAGCTTAGTTGAGTTGACGGTTTGTCAAAATTCAATTTTGACAGCAACTTATAAGGATAATCGTCAATAGGGAATACCCCCCATGAGTTTTAGGGGCCCTGATCCTGATTCCGATTGTTCTGAAAATTTTAGGGTTTGTGCAGGATTACTTGGGGGTCTTAATTAGGGTTTCCTATTGGGCAAATAAAATAATGGATAGGATTTTGATGAGAGTTGTTACAGAATAAAATGGTGAGACAAGAGAATGGACCCACTTTGTAACTTTAGGGTTCAACTAGGGCGTACCATTCGGCCGGAATGATGACTTCCGGCACCACATTCCATGCCCTTTGGGTGATAATCGGTACCAAAGGAGGAGAGGCGAGAATGTTCAACCTTTGGTGCAAAAGGTTGACCTCCCGGAGACATCCTTCTAGTCCCACCGTCAAATGATTAATGCGGTCGACCAATGCCTCTTCCACACTTGTTACTTCATCAAGAGCTTCTCTTAAGGCGTAAACATAGTTTACAAGAGAATCCTCAATTGTAGATGATCTTCTCCCTTGCCGGTTGTTCCTGGAATGCGACGAAGAGTTTCCGCTTGTTCTGCTTGCCATTCTGAGAAAACATGCCGAAAAGAGTTCAATTTTATGGGTTCAGTACTTCGGACACGGCCCCGTGTTCAGTGAACACGGCCGTGTTCAGATATCTGCAGGATTTTTGGACAAGGAATCTTGGGGTTTCAAATTGTTTTTATGATTTTTGAAGCATTTTTGAACTTAAACAACTTGAAACATTGTTATATAACTTATTTTTATCGAGATTCCATGAACAAAAATCTAACAAACATCTCAATAAGGCTTGAAACTATAGAAGGTTCAAGCTTTAATGGAAGTATGAGGAAAATTGAAGAAGATGAAAGTGGATAAAAGAGGAAAGGACAAGAAGATAGTTGAGAAACTTCTTTTAGAAAATACCTAGGATGGTATGTGAGAATATTCCTCAAATATCTGTCCCTTGAATGGTTCAAATGTGCAGGATTCTTGGCTGCATTTATAGAAAACGACAGTACGTTGCGCACGGCCCCGTGTCGGCTGGACACGGCCCCGTGTGCAGATGGAATCCTGACACATTTTTGTCCGCATTCTGACAAAATCAGAAGGGAATCTTTTGGGTGGACACGGGGGCGTGCTGACCAGGACACGGCCCCGTGTCTAGAAGCTGCCTTAAGGAACTCTTCAAATTTTAAGGAATTTTTCTGGATCGGGTGGTTCCTTACTGGATGGAACAACCCCAAAGTGCCTAAGATACCTTAATTGATCTAGATTAAGACGAGAACGCAAGAGGTTGTCGGTGAGGGTGATTCCTAAGCTATATGTAGGTGGACAAGTCCAACCCTTTTCCGGGCTCTCGTTAAAGAAGGTGTATGTCGAATCGCTCAGGTCTATGTATGCATCAAACGAAGTTGATGGGGAGTCCTTCATGGCACAATCGACACAGGGACGACTATCGTTCAAGTCCTCATTAGAGTTAGAAGTATCATCGGAAACAATGAAGTTATTTGAATGCGGTTCCAACCTCTCTTCTTGGTTATCGCCTTGGAAAAGATTATTGAGGTCTTCCCTAAGTTCTTTTAACCAATTAAAAATTAGATCTTCTAGTTGAAATAATTCATCGAGAAGCATTTCTCCTAAAATATCCGGTTGGGCGCATTCGAGGGAGCGATAGGGATTATTTTTACTTTCGCCCCTCTTAAGGATACTAGGAAATGATGGGTCTATATAGTGGGGTTTATAATTTGGAAAAAAGCATTCTAATTCTTTATGGTTACCACCACATAATTGACACCACATAGTACCATAAGAGTGCCGAAAGTAAAAAGTATCGGTATCACTCATGTTTGTGTCAGAAATTACCAACCGTCGGGATCTTACGGTTCTGTTTCCAGTAACTGAAACTTGGGCACGGGGGCGTGTTGAATGGGCACGACCCCGTGTTCAGCTTACTGTCTGACTTAAAACAAGATTGCCAGTTCCAATGATTGGGCACGGGGCGTGTTCAGCGGGCACGGCCCGTGCTGAGTTCTGCAGAAGCTGAAAAACAAAAAAAAAATCCTAAAAAGAATGAAAAATAAGAAAAACGATTAGGCCGTTGATTCCTAACTTTCTTAAAATCCTTGTGTCCCCGGCAGCGGCGCCAAAAACTTGATGCGTGTGAAGTGTTATATATATTAGGTGTATATTTTAAGCCCCTTTAACACTTATTTTTAGCCAAGTTTTAAATTTATAAAACACGATATTTCACTAACACTAAACACACATATGGGCAAGTGCACCCATCGTGAGTGTAGTATAGTGTTGGCAAGATACCGAGGTCGTCCAAGGACACAAGAGCTTTTAATACCGGTTTATCCTCAACGTCTAATCAAAATAAAAAGTTTAGAAAAATGTTTTAAACTAAGAAAAATAAAAACTAACTAAAATGCTGAAAATAAAAATAAAAGAAAAACAGATAGACAAGATGAATCACTTGGTTCCGACTCGTATCTAGTGTAACCTTTGATTATTTCCGCACTTTTGCACATATTTAAGAGATTATCTTAGTTATTGTAGTAGGGCCCCTCTTTTGAAGGTGACGTTACCCTCACCCCAGTAGTTTGAGTCAGCAAGGATACAATCCTAAAAGGGTGGATTATTGGAAGATAATTAATTAAGTTATTAATGCAATATTATGGTAGGCCCCTCTTTTGGAGGTGACGTTACCCTCGGCTAAGTAGTCTGAGTCAGCAGGGATACAGTCCTAAATAGCCGGGTTATAGTATTAATAGTAGTTAACTTATGAGGGGATCAAAGAGTTTGGACCCCCGCCATCAATACCGTTAAGTATTGAAGGAGGTCCTACTAAATTTGACCCAGGTCCATTGCAGGACCTCTAAACGCTGAACAATGGCAAGACCTTTACCAAACCGTTCCCTTAACCCCCGACCAGGTAGCCAACATACCTCCATATAGACCGTGGAGATATGAATGGTGAAAATCTTTTATTTTATATAGACAGTAAAATAATGCC
Source organism: Helianthus tuberosus (assembly GCA_030545235.1). Lineage (NCBI taxonomy): Eukaryota > Viridiplantae > Streptophyta > Magnoliopsida > Asterales > Asteraceae > Helianthus > Helianthus tuberosus. The sequence goes on along the minus strand of CM060351.1, from coordinate 31,989,410 downwards.
AAGACACCACGGACAAACGATAAGGAAAGATCACCTTCAACATAAGCAACTAGTTATTAAAGTCATTAATACAAAACCAAGTAAAAAGTGCAAAAGATTAGAAATAAAAAGTATTACACTAGACACTTTGTCTTCACCAAGTGATGTAAGAGACTTAGGCAAACATGGCCTTGATTGTCAAGAACTCTTACGATCAATCTTGGATCCCGAGACGACTCACACACTCTACGATGGACAATGGATGATGGTGGTGGATGATGGTGTTATGGTGGTGGTGGGTGAAGTGTGAGAGAGGTGGTGTGCCAAGGGATGGTTTGAGCTTGAGCCAAGCACTTCTATTTATAGGCTGAACAGAAGCTCGGGCACGGCCCCGTGTCCAGTGGGCACGGCCCCGTGTCCAGTGGGCACGGCCCCGTGTCCAGTGGGCACGGCCCCGTGTCCACATCCTTCTCTTTCTTCATTTAATACAGCTTTGTCTTATTAGTTGACCACGCCCCCGTGTCCGCTGAGCACGACCCCGTGGTGCAGAAGAATCTTTGTACTATGTAGATTTGCTGGATTGTGCGAATCTTATAGTTGACCACGGCCCCGTGTCCGCTGAGCACGGCCCCATGGTGGGCAATAGAAGCTTCTACCACTTTGTCTTTTCTGTTGACACTTGGGCACGCCCCCGTGCTGGCTGAGCACGGGGCGTGTTCAGTCTTCTGATCTCTTGTTTTGCTTGGGAAGATGTTGTCGTGGGGTCGGGCATGTCACGTTTTGTTCCTTTTCTTGTATTTATGTTAGATTTTGATGTCTTTTTGCTTCTTTTGTTAATTTGAGCTCATTTAATCCTGAAAATACAAAAGGAAGACAAAAGCACACTTTTTCCAACATTAGTACTAAAAAAGGGTTAGTTTTATGCCTCATTTGATTAAATTTATATGTTACATTTTGAACACATCACTCGTGTGCCCCTCGACTGAACCATCCCCTCTTTTTCTGAGGAAATGGCTCTTCTGACTGAGCCTTAAACACAAAGATTCCTTATTCCGTATCAGCAGAATACCCTGAGAGGGCAGGCTGAGAAGAGGAGGTGCCTTCACTTCTAGGCGAACCAGACAATTGACGGTACGCGTCAGATGGTCCTTGGTCGCTCATACTGTAAACTAACAAATAGTCAAATAACACATAGCAATAAAATACAGTTATGCACGTATTTCTGTAATTTATTTCCTAACAGATTGAATTTTGATGTCAGCAGAACACCTCTGTGGCTGAATCAGTGGCTTAGCTCTGATACCACCTTCTGTCGCAACCCCCGATCCCACATCCCTGGGAACGGGCGGCCGCGAGCCAGTTTCGGTGGTATCTCTCTCGTATTGTCTAATTTGGCAGTGGAATTTTTCATCAGGACCGTAGTTAGGAAATATTTGATCAGAGTAAAATACCACATTTTCATAGTATTAAACATATGGGATAAAACCCAAGTTTGCATTACACACATTTTCATAGGAATAAATCCTATTTTATTTAAGAAAAACATCTATTTCCTTTTAGGTAACTTTATTGCCACTTTTCCAAGCCTTCAGTGCTGTCCAGCTGGCTTCTATTTGGCTTTCACATTTTGTTACCTGAAACACGTTTTTAAAAACATTTGTCAGTGGGAAATACTGGTGAGTGAATCCCACTTTAATCAAGTTTAAGTAAAACACAGTGTACAATATTGAGGGCGATCTCGCAATTATATTTGTTTCCAAGACATATCAATTAACATCCATGGTACTGTCGAACCCGACTTGTGGAAATGTTACTCCTTGACCAGGTGGTAACAAATTTTGTATACAAAACCCCAACATACTCATCATAATTGTATTCTTACAAATACTCAATAACTGTTATTCGCATGGAAAAGTATTTAAGGTTTTGTAAAAACAGTTAACAAAAGGTTTACAAAAAGTGGATCAACTCACATTGTTGTTTTAGATTTTCCGTAAGGATTTCCTGGTGATAATCTAAACTTTACACAAATGCACACGCATTAGTATAATAACCCATTTTAACATTAGTAATACCCTCCCCGAGACGGCATTCCAACGACTACGTCGGGCAGAACCACGACAGCCGTTACGGAACCCTAGATCAATCGGGCAGCGTATCTAATACGTATCCAGGGGTTATAATATTTACAACGGAGCAGAACTTCGCTAATTAGGGGGGTATAATACCCGAGTGTTATGCCTATTATCAGAAATTCACGTTTAGAAAGAAAGATTTGAGCGATTCTGAATGAAACCCGATGGCCTTCTTATATAGTTGCTGAGTCTGGTTCTCTCGCGGCCCGCGTAACACAAGCACAGGGCCTACGTGGCCCGCGTTGACTCCAGGTCAACGTGTAGGTGATCCGGATCATCAGGTAGGCTTGCCGTGTGTTGGGCCACGTGGGGGATTTTGGGTAGGTGGTAAAAAAAAAATAATGGTGTAGAAATAAAAAGGGTTAGTCCTAATGCCTCTATCATTTACTTACTCGGGTTTAAGTTGGTAAGGACCGGGAATGTATCGTCATGGCAAGTTCTAGAGTCGTAAGAACCAAGCGGCTATTCACACAAGAAACGAAAAATGAGCAATTAGTTCTAGTGATATGTAATTGTATGCTCAATAAAGGCTCAAAACTCACTTTTGTGGGAATGGGTTTTTATGTGATCAAGTATATATAATTAAATTTTAACTAAGCTTGTCATGCCTTTTCATAATTTTCTTATGTTGGTTCTTTTTATCACGACGCTATCGGTTGTAAATTCGTAAAAATATAACCTTTTTAAGAACTTGAATTCCCCCGAGTTAAACCTAGACAAGTAAAAATATAACCTTTTTAAGGCTTGTATTTAGGACTTGCAAGATTCAAGGTTTTAGCATCCCCCCCACACTTAAATTACACATTGTCCTCAATGTGTCCCAAAAATAAGTTTTTAGGTTGATTGAATGTGTAAAAAGGTGTAAAAAGCAAAAATTTTGTGTTACTGGGCGCTGAACACGGCCCCGTGTTGTCCGGGCACGGCCCCGTGTTCAAGTGCCAGTAACAAAATTAAAACAAGAGAAATAGAAGCCTGGACACGGGGGCGTGTTGGGTGAACACGGCCCGTGTCCAGTTACCTGAACTGGGTCTTTTTCTGCAGACTGTGCAGCACGGGGCCGTGTTGGGTGGACACGGCCCGTGCCGAGCTTACTGTAAACGAAGAAATTTGTCGGATGGTTCTGTTTTCCTGTATGGAGTGCTGGTTCAAGTTTCCCTTGCATCCTTTGCCATCTCAAGTGTGTTTTATTCATTTCAACACCATCCAAAACACCAATTTAACTAAAACCATCATTCATTAATCATAGAGAGAATTACATAATAGTCCTAAAAATTAAAAATAAAGCAGAAAATAAAAGTTAAAAGTCCTAATAGGTCGAGTGATCCGTAAAATCTTCCTAAGGAGTTCTACTTCTACAATAAGAACCAAAATTCCGGAAATAGATTTCCGGTTAAAAAGTCTTGTAGAACTCCAAGCCAAACGGTGTTCCTTAGATGTTGCTAGAGCCATTCTTCGATTTCCCTCGGGAGAAGGGAGGCGGCTTCATGTTCCTCGACATCGGGTGGAGGAGGAGCGACACCAACCGGGACCCCTCGGAGTATGTCTCGAGGAGGTTCCGGATGTAGGGCGTACCATTCGGCCGGAATGATGACTTTCGGCACCACATTCCATGCCCTTTGGGTGATAATCGGTACCAAAGGAGGAGAGGCGAGAATGTTCAACCTTTGGTGCAAAAGGTTGACCTCCCGGAGACATCCTTCTAGTCCCACCGTCAAATGATTAATGCGGTCGACCAATGCCTCTTCCACACTCGTTACTTCATCAAGAGCTTCTCTTAAGGCGTAAACATAGTTTACAAGAGAATCCTCAATTGTAGATGATCTTCTCCCTTGCCGGTTGTTCCTGGAATGCGACGAAGAGTTTCCGCTTGTTCTGCTTGCCATTCTGAGAAAACATGCCGAAAAGAGTTCAATTTTATGGGTTCAGTACTTCGGACACGGCCCCGTGTTCAGTGAACACGGCCCCGTGTTCAGATATCTGCAGGATTTTTGGACAAGGAATCTTGGGGTTTCAAATTGTTTTTATGATTTTTGAAGCATTTTTGAACTTAAACAACTTGAAACATTGTTATATAACTTATTTTTATCGAGATTCCATGAACAAAAATCTAACAAACATCTCAATAAGGCTTGAAACTATAGAAGGTTCAAGCTTTAATGGAAGTATGAGGAAAATTGAAGAAGATGAAAGTGGATAAAAGAGGAAAGGACAAGAAGATAGTTGAGAAACTTCTTTTAGAAAATACCTAGGATGGTATGTGAGAATATTCCTCAAATCTCTGTCCCTGGAATGGCTCTTCTGACTGAGCCATATTATGGCCTGGTTCTCTCGCGGCCCGCGTAACAGAAGCACAGGGCCTACGTGGCCCGCGTTGACTCCAGGTCAACGTGTAGGTGATCCGGATCATCAGGTAGGCTTGCCGTGTGTTGGGCCACGTGGCCGCACCGGGCTGCGCCACCTTTTAGCCTCTCGCGGCCCGCGTGAAGGTTGGGGTGGGTCTTACGCCGCCCGCCTCAACTTAAAAATTCAGTTTTTAATTATTTTTACTACTATTTAATGTATTTGAGGCCCGTTTTCGCGTATGGGGTGTATTTAAAGACATATTGGGATATTTTAAAATATACTAGGGTGTCGGAAATATTATGAGGGTGTCGGTTTATTGAGGATTTGTTACATAATAATATATAAAATAATGTATGCATATATACATAAGTAGGAATACAAAAATGGATTTAATGAATTAAGAGTTAAATGCCTGGTTGTCCCCTGTGGTTTGCAAATATTGCAGACTTGGTCCTAGTGGTTTACTAATTACAAAGTTGGTCCCGGTGGTTGCAAATTTTGCACTCGGGTAGTCCTTATCACTAACCTAAGTTAGATTTCTTAGTTAAATATGTGTGAAATGACTAAAATACCCCTGAACATTTAAAAAAAATAAAAATATAACATATATGGACCAACCTTCTTCCTTCTCTCTGTCTCTATCTAAAAATACCTGCAACCACACCTTTACCACCACCACCTAACATCCAACCACACTTCCCTCTCTCTCTCTCTCCCCCCCCCCCCTCTCTCTCTCTGTAAAATCCACCTCCACCTCCAATCCCACTGTCAACACGCCACCACCGCCTCTACCGTCTCCGTTGGAGAATGAACGACAACCCTAGACGCCACTGCATCGGACCATCAAAAAACTACCCTCGCTTTCTAAATCGGTACAATCTCCATATATCGCCATCTGGGAATTGTAGAATCACCTGTGGCGACTCGGGAGGGGCGGCTACGGTGCACCACCGTTGGATGTGGTTGCCGACGAGTTTCGGTGTGATTCGGTGTGTCGTTTGAACTTTTCGGACAATTATTCATCAATTATTCATCAATTTCATATAAGGATCAGTTGAGTTTCATTGAGTTTCGGTTGAAATTTTGATAAACTTTGACAAAGTTTGGATATAATTCATTGATATTCGTTGATTTTTAGTTCGAGTTCTATATATTTTGAAGATTTCAAACAGTTTGTCACTGATTTCAAATTGAGTTTCAGTTCGAAATTATTTTTGAACAGTTTACAATCGATTTTCGTTGGTTTCAGTTCGAGTTTATGAGTTTTTTATTACTGTTACATTGTTTAAGACTGTTTAAACATAGTAAACTCAACTGAAAATGATATTGATTTTAGATGAGTCCAATCCAAATCTGTTTGTTGTCGTATTCATGTATCACAATACGTACGAATCACTTTGTTTTGAATCTACATCTGAATCTAAGATATATCTTGTTGTTAAGATCATAGTTGTGCTATACCTTGATTGTGAACATATTTGATTTAAGAAGTGCAGGTGATACAATTTTGAACTTGCAAGGGGAAAAGAAATTTCATAAAATCAGCAAGTGTTGTTAAGGCTGTTGTTTGAGAAAGACTATTAGCGACACTTTGTGTGTTGCGAAAAGTATTTCAGTTTTTTTATTTTGGGTACAGTGGAATTGACGGTGGAGGAGGTGGTGGTGGTGGGTTGACAGTGGAATTGGAGGTGAAGGTGGTGGTGGATTATACAGAGGGGGGGGGGGGTGGAGAAGATTGAGGGCCACCCATCTTTATATCTTTTTTTATTTTTGTTAATTAGTTAAGGGTAATTTAGTCATTTTGCACACATTTAACTGATAAATTTAACATAAGTTAGTGATAAGGACCACCCGAGTGCAAAATTTGCAACCACTGGGACCAACTCTGTAATTAGTAAACCACTGGGACCAAGTCTACAATATTTGCAAACCACAGGGACCAACCAAGCATTTAACTCATGAATTAATAATAAAATGAAAAGGATAAAAAAAATTGGATTGGAAAAGACTAAAATGCCCTTCATGTGAGGGGCATGTGATCAAGTTTTAACAGTGGAAATGGATGTCGTTTGACGGGGGAAGCGAAATTGTGATAAGTTAGAAAAATCAAAGAGAAAAATGGCTATTTTTAAAGGATTAAGACAAAACCGTTAAAACGACCAAATAATATGGAGAAAAGCGAAAGTTAACTCCAAAAAGAAATTACCAAGAGGATAACATAAAACGACCAAATAATAGGGAGGAAAACGAAAGTTAACTCCAAAAATAAATTACCAAGAGGATAACAAAAGTTCAAAGATAAGAAAAAAGGAAACTAATCCATAAAACATAGACTCTATGAATGTATAAAAAATGTTAATACTATTATAAATTAGTAAAAAAAAAACTCTAAAAGCCTTATCGTTATTTTGGTTGATGTATTTTTTTTATTTGATGTATTTTTTTTATTTTGGTTGAAGTAATTTTTTTTTTTAGTTGATGTATTTTTTTTATTTTGGTTGAAGTAATTTTTTTTTTTAGTTGATGTATTTTTTTATTTTGGTTGAAGTAAAAAAAGACTTTTATAAAAAATAGGATTTTTTTTATATCTTTTACATAAAAAAGACAAAATAAATGGGTGCCACGTGTCGCAAGACGCCCCACCCAGCAGGGTTGCCCCACTACCCCTTTTTTGGTCAGAATCCTCTTATGTGACGTGGCGCCACGTGTCGCAAGACGCCCACTCAACAGGTTGCCCCACTACACTCAGTCTTAACACCCTATCAAATGACAAAAAGAAAATTTAAAACTTTAAAGTTATACTAACTTTTAGATATCACTTTAGAGAAATGTGTGGAAGTGGTGCACATTCTCTGATTCTTTTATAACTTTATGATTTTATTCTTGGATTATATGAGAATTTATAGTTGATGGACAAGCGTGACATTCGTTTATGATGAAACGCCTTTTTAGCTTTCAACTCGGCATATCTCCAATGCAAACAAACCTTTACAAACTTTTGTTTACAGTAACATAGGGGCGGATCTAAGGGTTTAGCCGTTTAGGTGGTGTCAAGGATATTCGTCAACCTTTTTGGTGAAGTAGAAAAAAAAAAGAAAATGAAAAACGTTTTTCTCCGTTTTATATAGTTCCGTCACTATATACACTATTTTTTTTCTAAATCCGTCACAGTATACACTACACTGAAATTTTTTTTAGGATACCTCAAAATGTTTCTTCTAAATCCGTCAATGTGGTTAACAAAACAACTATAGTTATTTTTTTTCTTCATATAAATGGTAAAAGGAGAAGAATATGAGGTGTTCTATAATTCATGCATCTCTACACAATATTCATATGAGTTAAGTTCCTATACAAATAAAATAAACGTACGTACTAAACGTACGAATTGCATGAAAAGAAAAAAGTAGGCGGTGACATTTTTGTAATTATGTACAAATGTACCTATAGAGTAATTTTGATGTTTTGTAGAGTAATTTTGTAAAATGGTCTAGTAGAGTAATTTTGTTCTTGTAGGGTAATTATCAAAATTACTCTACAAATGATACTGTAGAGTAATTTTGATCTTTTGTAGAGTAATTTTGTAAAATGTTCATGTAGAGTAATTTGGGTCTTTTAGGGTAATTATCAAAATTTACACTACCCCCCCCCCCCCCTCCAACCCCCAAAAACCTAAAAAAAACCTAACACCCACACCCCAAAAACCTAAAAAAACCTAACCCCCCCCCCCCCTCCCCCCAAAAACTAAAATCTAACCCATAAAGCTAAACCCCATAACTAAATGCTAACAAAATTACTCTACAAGATCAAAATTACTCTACAAAAGATCAAAATTACTCTACAGGATCATTTGTAGAGTAATTTTGAATTGTATGTTGTTTGATAAACTTACAGTGTAATTTTGATTCACTTGTAAAAGTAATTTTGAAGCAGAGTAATTTTGATACACTTGTAGGGTAATTTTGATAATTACCCTACAAGAACAAAATTACTCTACAAGACCATTTTACAAAATTACTCTACAAAAGATCAAAATTACTCTACAGGTACATTTGTAGACTAACTTTGATAGTTACTAGTAATTACAAAAATGTCACCGCTTTTTTTTTTACTTTTCTTTCAATTCGTACGTTTAGTACGTTAAGTTTATTTGTATTTGATCTTTATCCATATTCATATATCTTGAAAATATGACAATAAAATAAAATATTTATAAAATTACAGTTTAATTATAATAAATACTATAAATTATCAAAACTAACACCATATTTTCTCTCTGCCGTTAAAGAAATGATGATTGATGTACATTAGTTAACAAGAAATAATTCATGAACATCTCATCATCTCGTGGCCTTGAGCACAAGATGCCCACCCAAAAGGAACAATGCATGCGTGCCACTATCTAATGGGTCTATATTCCATAATACCTTCACTATTTATACAACCCAAAACTGGAATTATAAATATAAATATATAAGAAATTTCATTTTATATTACTTTAGTATCTAGAGATGCTCTTATATACTATTTGTTTAGTCATCCACTGATAAAATATCTGTCTAACATTTGATATTATCTAAAGTGATCATTATAACTTTAAACACTAGAAACATATCAATTTGCTTAAATATCCATATTGCAACTTGCAAGAGTCTTGTGTTATATTATACTAACTAGTTAAATTCCACCCGCGCGTTGCGGCGGGGACCCAATGACTGCAAAACGCGTGTCAGTAACGGCAAGCAGATAACGAATACCGAATATCAAAACATAAATAAAAATGTCGTGAAAAGGATAGTCAATCCGTCCTAAAAGAAGCGATTTTAAATAACATAATATATAATAATAGGACCCACACATCCTGCACGTTGGAAAGTCGGTTGTTTTCAGTTCAGTTATTACGATGCTAACACATTAAAATATGGATGAGCTCGGTACCGGTAACGGCACCGAAAGTACCGTTCCGGAAAATAATCGAAATTAGGTACCGGCACCGAAAATGCTCGGTACAATACGGTATGGTATTTGAAGGTAAAAATCAATAAATATAGGTATGGTGCTAGACCGGTGTCGAATCAAAAGTAACGATTCTGAAAATGCTAAAAGGTGGGTACCAAATTGGTAAAAAAAATGATTTGGTATAGTAAATTTGGTACCGATACGATACCGGTTTGATTACAGGATTTGATACGATTTGCTCATCAATAATCTAAATATCCAAGTTAATTTTACATGCTACAATTCATTCATTACGTAAAAAGACAAAAAATAAAGCAAAACAAGTTGTTGTGTATATAAAACCTCATTCAAACGAAATACAGTTTACTTACTGTGTGTATGAAAAGTAATCTAAATTGTGCAATTACTTGCATTGCTACGTTGCTACAGGATTTGATGAGCTTGGTACCAACTGGTACCGAAAATACCGTTACCGAAATCCCCAAAAGTGGGTACCGGTACCGAATATACCTGGTACAGTACGGCTTGATACGGTCGGTACTGGTACGGCACCGGTATTTAAGGGTAAAACCCGATGAATACCGGTGCCAAACAGATACCGAAAATACACTCAGTTTGGTAAATTTGATACCGGTACCGATACCCAATACTATTCATTCATTTCTATTTTTATTAATGTTAATTCATTTCTCTTACTGTTCATTTACTTCGATTTTTAATATATAGGTCAATGTTGTCTTTCAACCGTGTACGTTATTAATGATTTTCACATTACGTGTGCATTATTTTAGTTTTATCTTAAAATGAAAATTCTACGGTTCTACCACATACTACTTTAACACCATTTCCTTCATATGCCTTACCACATCACTAGTCTCGTTATATTTATTTCATTGTGTTTTCTTTTCAATCTCACGAGCTCCTTTATTAATAATCGTTATATAGAACCATAATGATCTCACATATTGAAGAAATACCAAGTTAATTCGGAGATTAGTTTGTGGTTTGTGTCTCGTCCAAATAAGGTTAATATTCTTTTGAACTTGATGAGCAGCTACGTCGATCCTGCAAAACAATCAACACACTGTGAAGCTCGTTACAAGGAGGAAAATAGGGGGGTTCTCCTTGTAACCACCCTCCGACGTGAGAATAAGAACTTGATTTGAGGATAAAAGTGTGTGTATTTAAGTGAGAGAGCAAGAGAGCGATCTTTAAACCTGAAGGTGAAGTTCTCTATTTATAGCCGATGTGAATCGTGAAGGAGATGGGTTGGTGGGCCTTGGGCCAGAGATCAACAATAAGGAATATCCGTTCTGCCTCCCCTGTCACGACTGTTAGTGATTCCAGGCGATAGGGTAGCTGGCGCACGTTGAATGAATCCACGTGTTCTGATGATTGTCCTTGTTGTCTGGTATGTCATCAGCAATTAGGTTAAGATCGTGGGGCAGTGGTCGACGCAAGCTGATTGGTGCCACATATGTGTCCTTGTGTACTTCTTGTCCCCTGCACGATTGCTCATTATGCAGCACGATAGAAAACAGTCTGTTGAGCACCTATTGGTCCACTGCTCTGCCACTCGTGTTTTCTGTACTGTCCGAGGTTGCCCTGCGCTCCTTGTCTCCGCATGACCTGAGATAGACCCGTATAATCGGCGCAAGGTCAATGAAGCTAGGTTTTTTTGCCAAAGGAGCTAAGTATCAGAATTGATTCTATCTTGGTCCTGACCCCGTGCGTGACCTAGGATAGACCTGTGTAGTCGGCGCATGGTCAAAGAAGTCGACTCTTCGGTTTACTTTGAGTATGGCCCCGCGTGCGACCTGAGGTTGACTCATATGGTCGGCACAAGATTTGGGACCATACCCCTTCACATATATTTGGTCACATACGTGTTATTCAAGATTTGCATATGAACCTAGCAATGTTGGTAAAATCATAATAACTTTATCTAAATGTTGGTATCTCAAATAAATGAATTAAAGGATTTAAGTTTTCATTGTGTTTTATTTGTAAAATATGTTATATAGGAGATGGTGTTCTTAACTGATCACCTATATATTTATATGTAGGGTAAGGTTAATTTGAAAACTACCCTTATTGCGAGAATCGCGAGAACCAATATGAAAAAAATACTTAAAAAAATCCAAAAGAACCACAATTGTTTTTTTTAATATTTTTCTAATAAAAATCGCTATATTTTGTTACAAAAAAAAACGTTTTTTTTTTCCAGTAACAGTTATGTTGATCAGTTCTGTTTAAACATAAGGGAAAACATGTAAATAATACCTGATACAGCAAACAGGCCAGCAGAGAATCCAATCAGAGACACAGCCACAGAGTTCGACATAGTTGTCAGCTTGATCTGGTTCCCCTTTAGGATGTATCTTCTTGATGGTAGTACCGAGTTCTTTAGGGTTGAAGAACTCGTAGTAATGGAAAGAGAGGAGGGGCGATTTTGAGTGTGATGTTATGAATGTCTAACCCTAATCCCTCTCTAATAATCTCCTTATATACACCCAAGGGGAAACCCAATTAGTTAATTAGGGTAGTCTGGCCCATCAACAATTACCAACTAATTATATTATAGGTTTTAATATATTTTGATCCATATTATATAAATGATAATGATGGCTACTAGATTAAATACATATAAATAAAATATTTAATCTTACATTCTCCCACTTAGCCGAATAATCATTTATCATGAGCATTAGATAAGTCTGATAAGAAGTTAACACTCATTTTAGCTTTAAACCAAGAACCGTATCAGAGAAATACAGTCGTTGAATCATTATGCGGCTCAGGACCCCCATTAGTCATACTACAGGCTCAATTTAAAACCTAATAGTTATGATCAAAATACAAACAAGCCCTTTAGTGTTTGATTTGTATTTATATTTTTCTATATGTCATTACACCGGCAGAACATATATTAGAGACATACAAAATCAAATTGTCGAGGAAAATTAAAAAAGGTTAATCATTCATAGTACGATATGCAGTTGTACATAGTCATCAATATACCCGTGATTATTATAAGCGCTTACATAATAGTTATGGGTGATAGACTTTTAGTTATAGGATCCTTAAGCATATCATGAATGCATTCGATACAAAGATTTAGTTTCCTCAATTCGTTCATAAACAAATAATTAATTGTGTATCGAAATTTAATGCAGCACCTCTCGAACTGTTACTGTTCAAGGAGACATGGTAGCTGACTTTATCACAATAAGTCTTCAATATATTAATTATATGGAGTTAATAAAGTTATGAGTCCACTGATAAATTTTCAACAACATTTAGTGACTATATTATGTCGTTATAACTTAGGTTGTTGATATCAATCCATTATGACTCCTCCATGAGATAGGTTTTGTCTGCTGACATAAGGATATACCCGAAATTACATTTTGTCAGCTTTGAACATTACAAAGTTAAAGTAATCAACCGGTTTTAATTCTCACTTCTTCTTTAAATTGTAGCCTCTCGTTTCTTTTAAAGATATTGTAATACTCCATTAGATGCTTCACATTAATCTAGACATACCTAGTGTGTTGCAATGTAAGTAATATCTAAACGAGTATAGACTTGAACTTACATAAGGCTTCCAATTAATGAAGCGTAAGAAAATAATCTCATTTATCCTATCATCCTCTAAAGGAGAGCAGTATTGTTTGTTACATGTGTAAGGACCCATTTAACGTTAAACTTATGGAACGAAACTAATGTCTCATTTGGTCTATCTCGGTATGTTATGATATCTATCACGTAAGAGATATCACTAAGATCTATTATATCAAAGTTTGTGTTAACAATGCTTTGACTTATGTAACATATACTTGTCAAAAGAATATCATCTATATAGATAAGTATATCTTAGTTGATCCCACTCATCTTGAGGTAGGTACATTAATCCACTAGGTTCTTGATGAAAATAATTGCGTTAAGATTTCATCACATTGTTTGCATTAACCCATACATAGATTTTATTGGTTTATAGACAAACTGTTCTTTAACCTTAAGTTTAGAACTTTCAGGTTGTTTTATGAACATGTAAATATGTCAGCCAGTTGTTAGGGAAAGGTGTTTTAATGTTCAGCTAATGTAGCTCAAAACTATTATAAGCTACTAGAACAGTGATGATCCTAAAAGAAATCTTTTGTTAGATATGTAAGAAAGATTCTTTAATAATATATCTCTTCCTGAGTATAACCTTTGACAATCAATCATGCTTCTTTGTGTCTTAACGTTTATATCATGATTTGGTTTAGTTATGAGCACTCTTAGGTTATTCAATCAAATCCCAAACGTTATGCGAACACATAAAATCAGTTTTACTAGAAAACTATTTTATTCCATTCAGAAGATTGATTGACACTAATGGCTTAATTAGAAGAGATAGGATCGGTAAACTTTTCCAAAATCCATTTCAACTTCAATTAGGGAGGTTATGTAATCATCAAAGTTAGTAGGTTTTTAAACCTAGATGACCTCCTGAGTTGATTATTGGGTTTGTTAGAAGTTTCACTTTTATGGATTAGCTCTTGGTTAGGTTGCTATCATTTTCAGGATTCTAAGTTTGTAAGAGTTGGTGCAGTATGGTGTACAAGAGGTGTAATCGGAGTTAAATTCAGAGTAAAATTTAATGACACTCTTCCCCCCGCCTCTTGTATTCCTTGCAAGTCATGATAAGGACTTTGACTGCTCCCACTGACCTTAGAAATCTTTAGGAACTCAGCATGCTTAATGTCAATATTTAATTACCAACAAATTCTAATAGAGAAACACAAATTAATGACGTTAATCGTTGTAGTTTATCTTGTTGAGGATTATGTTAGTTTAGGTAAGAAACCTAAGCGTACCCACAATTAAGCAACAATGAAACTTTTGTAAGTGTAGCATTAGATTGTAAGGAGACAAGTTTTGATGAAACAGTGCCAAAATGAGCAGTGTCTTGTACAAGAGGTGTAAATTGAAGTAACGTGAAGTTTGCACTCCCCCACCTCTTTCAACTTTTTACAAGTTATAATTAAGACACTTAATGCTCCCACTGATCTATGATGTCTTTAGAAATGCTACAAGATAAGTTTCAATTAGGTATGTGACGTGGGAACCTATCATATATATGTTAGACTTTACTTGATTTCCTTAATGTCCAGATGTCATAAGAAACTTAGGGACATATTTAATAAAATCATGTTAAGCACATATATGAATATATTTCTTTAAGACCATGGGCCATATGCGACTAATTTAGATACAAGCAGATAGTCTTTAATTGATAAATGAATTATGTCTGAATATTCCATTTTGGAATAAGTTTCACGAATGTTAATGAAATATAACTTATGGTGGACCCATACTTATTCCTTAAGCCAAATAATGATTTAGGGCTTTTAACGTCATGATTTAAAATCACTTAGAATGAGATTAGATAAAAAATCATCCTCATTAACCATGTCATGATTTCTCATGAATTTCGGTTATAATGGATGAAATTTATAAGTCTCATTTTTATTTTATCAAATTCTCCTTTGCATGATGACAAAATTTGTGAAAGTTTAAGGTATCATCTAGTTCCATCTTAGTAATGTTTCTATCCAGATATTAAAAACAAATAATATGAGAGTTTAAGTAAGTGTCACTTTATGTTGACCATGCAAACCTCACAACCTTCATAACATAGCTTAATTATGATACTATATTCTGATTAATCTTCAGAATATGTAAGGCATCGAAAAGTTTTGTTAGAAGACTGCTTATTATGGTTTTTATAGCCTTAACATTTAATTTTGTCACTAACTCTCATGTTAATTATTTGTTGACTTCTGGTAAGGAAACGTTTAAAACTAGAGTCAACCAATCATGTGTTAATAGGAATATTAAAATTATCAGACTTAGATATCATTAGGAAGTGACTACCTAATTAACTTATCCAACCGTTCTTCTGAATAATGGATAGTCTCGTTGCTTATGCCTAGTCTAAGGCAAAATTATACAGTGAGATTTTCCCTTGAAGAACCATAGAGGTGGAATTAGCACTTGTAATTTGTCTATGGACCTTAGAACAATCCTCTTTTAAAGTTTAAGTGGTTGTAAGGTGAGTAACAACTTATTTTCCAGCTTCAAACATTTATTTCTTTGTACATATGTTGATTATCAACACACTCATTATACTTTGGTACTTTTGAGTGTTATAGTTGATTTATAAGGCATCAAATTGTACAAGTGAAAATCTTAGTATGTAATGTATTGGAAAAATGTACTTATTTCCATGCGTAAGCCCTTAACTTTATGGGTCATGGTATTGTACATTATTATGCATTCACATATACCACTTAGCTTTATATTTTATAATTTTAAATGAAGGCATGCATCTTAGTAGTTCTTGTGATTATTCCACAGATAATAGATTAGTCTTAGGAAAGACTTAATCTAGAATAACTTTAGTGATTACATTTATGTTAGAGAGTTCTTGATTATCATAAGAGACATCATGTTCGATTTATCCTATTCATCATGCTCTAGGTTTCTTCTGTAGTACTTATATTAGAAGAGAGCAATAGGATTATCGTGTCTTAAGAGATAATCAAGGATTTAATTTAAGAGCTAATTCTTATAGAAACTTTAAGTAAAGCAATAACATATTAGGTTTAGAAATTAGAGTGGATGAGATATTGATTTATAGAAGAAAGTTATGGTGAGTAAAATTATGGGTACTAAAAAAAATAAGGCAGACGAAATGATCAAAAAATTAATGAAGGATCATTGATATAAGGATCATTATGCGAAGAGGTTGTGATATGTCTATTACTAACATCAAAATAATAGACTTATTTAAATTCTACTTAAACGAAGACAAATCAGCTTTGGCCAGAAGTGTAATCATTTAAGCATGTGTGCAAAGTAACCGTGACAAATCAGCTTTGGCCAGAAATGAGACAATCACTTTAGTTATGCACTTGTTAAGTATGCTATACATGAAAGAATTAAATCAGCTTTGGCCAGATATTAAGACATTCACGTTTGTAATGCACACTTAACATAGCTTTCGTAATACTTGAACAATAAATAGATGCATCAAATCAGCTTTGGCCAGAAGTGATACATCAGAAGCTCATTCAAGTTAAGCCATTTTGGTTTTGTAAAACATTACTTGATCCTTATTAATTAACTAAGTATTTACAAAACCAATTATTTAATAGCAAACCACGGGGTTCGGGGCGGAGCCCCGAGCTAAGTCTTAGTTAACATTAAACAACCTAAAATAATGAGGTTTCGAGTGAGATCTCGACTCAGTTATGAGGTCTCGAGTGAGATCTCGAGTCAAGTCTCGACTCATCTGTAACATTATGAGGTCTCGACTCATCTAGGGCTCGAGTCGCAACCTCGTTGTTCCGAGTCGGAACCATGGTCTCGACTACTGTATTTTACGAGATCTCGACTCATAATGAGGTCTCGAGTCGCAACCACGGTCTCGAGTTGTGAAGATTGAAGCCTTTAATCGAAACCTCAGTGGTCTCGAGTTGAAACTTTATGGTCTCGAGTCGAGACCTTTGTCTCGAGTTATAAAGATTTGAGGACCTTATGATTTCAAGTCGAGACCTTGTAGTCTCGAGTGAGACCTAATGGTCTCGAGTCGTAATCTAATGGTCTCGAGTCCACTGTTAATAGCTGTTATTGTGATAATAACTGAAAACTCGAAATTTTAGGGATTGTGGGATAATGTTTCCTGTTTTATTGCTGATCTAAACTTGTCAAAAGATTTCAAAAATTATAACTGGTTATCTATTAACAGTTTTCGAAGTTTAAAAAAAAAAATCAGATAAAAAAACAGTTAAAACATCCACTAATCCAAATCATATTCCAAAACTTAAGGAATTTTCGAGTTCTTCTTAGAACAAATGATGAACCCTAGAAAATTAAAACATAATTCTGGAACCCGAAACCTGAAAATTAAGGCTTCTATAACAGATTTCGGACATGTTGATTTTAACCATTATGATTTCTAGTTACTGATTTAACATTCTTTTTCCGAAAACAATGATTTCGGGTCATGACTCGAAATCGGCTGATTGTGATTATAAAGTTCAAAATTTCTGTTATCATGATTTCCGAAACACTGACTCGAAACAGTAACTCGAGAACAAAGTTTCGAATTTTATTAAACTTTGAAAATTTATGTTTTCCAGATTTCAATCCCAGAATAATGGATAGGAAAACAGAACTGATTAATCAACATATGCTCTGATACCACATGTTGATCAGTTCTGTTTAAACATAAGGGAAAACATGTAAATAATACCTGATACAGCAAACATGCCAGCAGAGAATCCAATCAGAGACACAGCCACGGAGTTCGACATAGTTGTCAGCTTGATCTGGTTCCCCTTTAGGATGTATCTTCTTGATGGTAGTACCGAGTTCTTTAGGGTTGAAGAACTCGTAGTAATGGAGAGAGAGGAGGGGCGATTTTGAGTGTGATGTTATGAATGTCTAACCCTAATCCCTCTCTAATAATCTCCTTATATACACCCAAGGGGAAACCCAATTAGTTAATTAGGGTAGTCTGGCGTATCAACAATTACCAACTAATTATATTATAGGTTTTAATATATTTTGATCCATATTATATAAATGATAATGATGGCTACTAGATTAAATACATATAAATAAAATATTTAATCTTACAAGTTATGGATGCATATGTGCATATGCATCATTTCTTGGACATATTTCATAATATATTACCAGTAGTAGAAAAATGCACTTTCATTTATACTACCATATGTAATACACTAATATTAGAAATGCACATGTGCATCTATATGTATCAACATGAAATAATGTGTTTTGGTACAAAAGGTTTGTGATTTTAAATGATTAAGTAGGCCCATGTACATGTGTTTTGGTTAGTTATATCTAGTGGTTGATGATTTGATTATATTTGTCACTTTATGATGTAATATGTTGTTTCAATGGTATAAAGGGTGTTGATGTACATATAATAAAGTGAAATATCGGTAATAATATTGTATTATGGATGATAAAAAGCAATGGTATTGTATTACGGATGGTAGGAGGTAATAGTAGTGTAGTATGGATGGTATGATAGATGAAATGGAATGTGTATTCAAAGTGGTGTACTAAAACACGTTATAACATGTTCATATATATAGATGCACATGTGCATTTATAGTGTTGTTAATGTTATAACAAGTTAATACATTTAGATGCACATGTGCATTTCTATTATTGTTAACGTAAAAAGTGGTGTATTATGAATGGTAGTGTAAATAAAAGGCAATTGTCTGATATTTGTAATGAATTACGGAATTTTTCAAATAAACGATACAAATGCACATGTACATGGATAACTGTTACTCGAAAAAAAAAATTATTATTGACGAAAAATAGTAAAAAATTTTTTTGGTGTTTTTTAGATTTTTTAGGTATTTTTTGGTTGTGTTCACATTGATTCTCACGGTTCTCGCAATAAAGGGTGGTTTCTAACGGATCATTCTCCTTTATATGTATACATCATTGGTTAATGCATATATATGTCATGAATCCACTGTATTTATAGAGGCGATTCACGTAGACACCAATGAATATAAGAGGAGATGGATATTGTTGGGAGTTAGATTAAAAATCTTTTTTTAGGTTTTTCTTTTTATATATGATCTAAAAACCCTAACTTATATTTGCTTATTAACACGAGAGGTTAAGTTGACACGTCCAATATAACAATGTAGACTAGATTATAGTCCAATATCATCATCAATAAGTTATGGATTTTGATAATCGTTTTCAAACAAGGTTTTTTCACGTAGTAAAGAGAGCAAGCGGAAAATAGATGAGGAGATAGATTGCTTAATCTTTTTTCTTTATTAGCTTTCAATATCACATAAATTGCATCTAAAATTCAATGTAATTAAATAAGCTACCTTGATATAAATATAGAACAAACGGCCCACATCTTTGCCAATGCCACCGTGGGTGTTACAAGTCATATTAGCTAGCTTTTATCTTCTTTATATTTATGATTAAAGTTATTATAACTACTCCTTTTGTTTAAAATGTTATATATAAGTACTTATTTTGGTTTGGTGTGAAATAAAGATTCATCCAAAGGAATAAAATTAAATTGTAGTTGTTGGAATATATAATTGCAACGTATAGGGTACCCCACTATTGGAGTAGACTGATAATCAACCATAAATGGGTGGCAAAGGCTGTCTACCAACCATCCAAGTGGACTTGGTTTGTTTCAAAGAACGTACGGGTATAAAGTGTTATGTGTCTACTATATCACTAAAGAGGCGTGGAAAAAAATAAAAGCACGGAATGGAAGGACATGAAAGTAACGTTATTAAAAAAAATACCAATCAATCAAAACCAACTCAAACTACACCACTAATCAAGAGCCTTCATATCAGCAAACAAAAGCCTTTCACGCCGGTGGAAACCCCCCGCCCACACCACTACGCCACCCTCCACGTCATGTCCGGGGTGGTGTGCTCGGCGTGGATTGGCTTCTACACCAGTTTTCCACACCCACTCCGTATAGTCTAAAGTGGATGGGTTTTTATGGTTTTGTTCAACAACGATATACTTTTATAAAAGCATGTCTCTTATAATTCCGTTGAAAGATTAAAAAGTAAATTATATACTACCTCTGTCCCATTAAAAGTGTCATGTTTTGAATTTTCAAAGTCTTTATTTATAAGCTTTGACTTTAATTATATATTTTTTGTGTTATATAAAACTTGATGAAAATTAACCTGATAAAAACATTTGTAAAACACACTCAAATCATATAACTTTCATCAAGTATTATCTAACACAAACAAAATTATTTAAGGTCAAAGTTTATAAATAAAGACTTTGAAAATTCAAAGTAGGACACTTTTAGTGGGACGGAGGGAGTAATAAAGAGTGAATTTCAAGGATTGTCCTTTATCTTTATAGCTATTTTCAGGTGATATCCTTTATGTTCAAAATTGACGAGTTTTGTCCTTTATGTTTTCGTATTACACACGTTTTGTCCTTTATGTCTAACCCGGTTAGTTTTTCAGTTCAATTTGGTCATGTGCTTTGCACATGAGGGCATTTTTGTCAATTCAAAGGTTGCAGAAGCTTTAAGCTGTAAATCTGCCGTTGAACTTACCTTTGAATTGACAAAAATGCCCTCATGTGCAAAGCATATGACCAAATTTAACTGCAAAAACTAACTGGGCGACGCCTAAAGGACAAAACGTGTGTGATATGAAAACATAAAGGACAAAACTCGTCAATTTTGAACATAAAGGATATCACCTGAAAATAGCTATAAAGATAAAGAACAATCCTTGAAATATAGTCCATAATAAAAAACCATATAACAATGACAAACTCCTGTATGTGAATATTTAAAGGGTCTCCAATTGATAACCACACCGATTACCTTTATATTATAGTTGTTGGGGTTCGAATCCAGATTTCATTGGTTTATAACTTTGATTCTCTTAAAGCTTTTATATATATATATATAACTTAAACTCTCTTAAAGCATTTGACAAGTAAATTATATCTGTTCTTTTAAAATGTTGCTAGTATATAAATGAAAGGCTCAAAATAAAGTCTCTAATAGCTTCTTCTCCAATATATGTAGGAATTAACAATTATACTTATGACATAATTCCGTAAGTATCTACAAAAATAAGAGTTAAATAATTTGTGTTTCTAATCATTAACATCTTTTTTTATAATATAACAACTGATTAAGAAGTTATAATAAAGACAAAGTACAACTGATTAAGAAGTTATAATAAAGACAAAGTAAGAAAAATGATTCCTAAGATGGAATGAAAAGTTAAATTGCTAAGATAGAATGAAAATTAAATTTAAATTAAAATCTTATCTTACTGTATAATAAAAGAAACCATTTTTGGGACACTTGTCATCATATTAGGCCATCTCTTATAGATAATTATTATTTTAGTTTAATCTCTTATAAATAATTATTATTTTAGTTTAATATCTTATATTATAGAAAACCCTTCTATTAAATATTATTAGTTTAATATCTTATAGATAATTATTATTTAGTTTAATCTCCTTTCCATTTATAATATTACTATGTTATACCCCGTGTATTACACGGGTCGAATAAAGGAATTTTATATATTAAATAGTAAAACAATATATCTTTAAAAACCTCTTTTATTGCACGGGTTGAATAAATATAATTTTATATACCAAATAAAAAGTTATATCTTTAAAACCGCTTGTTTTACACGAGTTGAATAAATGTAATATTGTTTACCAAATAATAAAATAATACATTTTTAAGAAACCTCCTTTATTACACGGGTTGAATAAATATAATTTTATATACCAAATAATGAAAAAGTTACATCTTTAAAAATATGTGTATTACACGGGTTCAATAATTGTAATTTCCTTTACTAAATAATAAAAAATATATATCCTTAAAAAACCTCGTGTATTGTACGAATCGAATAAATTTAATTTTATATATCAAATAATAAAAAAAATATATCTTAAAAAACCTCATCTATTACACGGGTCGAATAAATATAATTTTGTATAGTAAATAATAAAAAGGGTATATCTATAAAAAAAACCACGTGTATTACACGGGTTTAATAAATCTAATTTTATATATCAATAATAAAAAAGTCATATCTTTCAATATACAAATGGATAATATTCGATACGCGATGGATATGGTGATTGTGAAGATGGTTCTTGAAAAGAAGATATGTTATTCAAGAAGCAAATCAGCATCTATTTGAGTGATAAAATGTTGGTACCAATTCCAACAAATTGATTTATAAATCATGTAATATTTCATATATTAATACAAAGTTTGGTTTTCATGATAAATAATTTGTTTTATTTAAAAATATCTTAAATTAAAAATTTAAATTTTAGAATAATATTTTATTAGAAAAATAGAAGAATGGTATTCAAAATTTAAAGTAATATGAAATTTAATATTAGCTCATTATTCATTTATTTATTTAATTAATATAAGATAAGTTTGGAAGTGAGGCGAGAAAATTATAAAATAAATGCTTATAATGAATGATAGGTGTTACACATTAATGTTTTATTATATAGTATAGTATAAATATATATTTATAATGATATAAATAGATTATTATATTGTAGTAAAATTTGTTAACAAAGTATCAATAAATTTAACCATTTATTTAAAACTTGTAAATGTAATGAAGTCTCAATAAATTTAACCATTTATTTAAAACTTGTAAATGTAGAAATGATAAATAATATTAGTTAATTTTAATTTAACATTCGTAAAATCTATTTGATACCAAACTAACAAAACGTTCAAATATATAGTTAATATCAAGAGTAAATTGCGATTTTGGCCCTTGTGGTGATATTACTTTTACTCTTTTAGCCAAAAAACGAATCTTTTAACATCTGAGCCCATAATGTATTTTTTTCTAACCCTTTTGACCCCTACCAAAAGGGTTAGAAAAAAGACGTTGGGGTCCAAAAGGGTTAGAAAAAAAGACGTTGAAGGTTCCGATGTTAAAAAATTCCTTTTGGGGCTAAAAGGGTAAAAGTGATATAACCACAGGGGCCAAAATCGTAATTTACTCTAATATTAAATTAGATAACTAAGTTTGAATTTGAAGTAAATAGATAAATATAAAAGGAATAATTAAACCAAATAATATTTAGTAGGAGGATTATCTATAATTAATTAGAAGAGATTAAACTAAAATTATAATTATCTATAAGACATGGCCTAATATGATGACACGTGTCCTCAAAGTGGTTTCTTTTATTATATGTATAGATTTATTTGAATCTATACTATATAATAAAAGAAACCTCTTTAGGGACACTTGTCATCATATTAGGTCATCTCTTATAGATAATTATAATTTTAGTTTAATCTCTTCTAATTAATTATAAATAACCCTCCTACTAAATACTATTTAGTTTTAATATCTTATATTATAAATAATTATATTTTTAAAGTGTTATGTTAAAAGTAATTTTACTTTATTGATAACTATCGATTGGAAGAAGAGTACGATAACTGAGATGAAAAAACAAATTTGAGATAAGCGTTGTTTATTATCTCAATTATAATTGATGTTACAAATTATATATTTTAATTTAAAAAAATGGAACCAGATCAAAGTTAACTGTCCGATAAAGAAATAAAATAATAACATATTTAAAATCATTGTCGTTGTAAATCAGTATTTCAATAAAGAAAAATATTTATCCCAAAACAGTGTGAGTAAGACAATGCGTAATGAGCATCATAGGGGTATGAAATAGTTTGATAACGCCAAACACCACCCTGAGCGTTATAGGGGCATGAAGAGGGAGGATCATTTCTAAAATAATGTCCAAAGAAGAGGAATGTATTGAATGAAATGGCCATTAAGAGGCATTACCTGTTACCCATTTTTTTAAAGGGGTGTTATGATGTTGATGTGCAGAAAAATGCCCCTTAGACCATGTGTAATGGTTAATGCCTCCTAAGAGACAATTTTTCGCTACATCAACATTATAACACCTCCCCTTAATAACCTAGGTTAAAACTCTAGATATATAATAAAATTAATTAAGTTATATATCTTCATGAAATAAAAAACAATATATGTTTCAAACTTTTGTGGTTTTACATCATTTTCAAAAGTTATTTTAATAACTACACTACCTTACAAAAAGAAACACAAATTAACCCTATTAGTTATTACTAAGGGTGTTGACACTTCGATTTAAAACCGTAAAACCAATCAAACTGGTCATCATTTTGATTTAACGATCGGGTTTGTTAATTATTTTCGGTTTATTTATTAAGTTTATTAATTTTTTATTTTATATAAATTTATTCAACTTGTAAAATACACGAGTTTCTTAAGGATATAACATTTTTATAACTTAATATATAAATTACATTTATTCAACCGTGTAATAAACAAGACTGTTAAAGATATATTGTTTTATGATTTAGTATTTAGTATATAAATTACATTTATTTAACCCGTGTAATACACGGGGTTCTAACCTAGTTAATTATATTTGAACGTTATGTTTAGTTTGGTATCAAATAGATTTTACGAAACTTAAAATAAAAATAACTAATATTATTTATCATTTATATATTTACGGAGTTTTAAATAAAAAGTTAAATTTATTGAGACTTCGTTAACAAATTTTGCAACAACAGAATAATCTATTTTTATCACGAAAACCAAACTTTGTATTAATATATTAAATATTTTTATTTTCACTATACAAAATTACATTTACTCGACCCATGTAATACATGAGGTTTTTTAAGATATAACTTTTAATTATTTGATATATAAAATTAGATTTATTGAATTCATACAATACACGGGTTTTTTAAGAATATATATTTTTTTATTATTTAGTACAGAAAATTACGCTTAGTCAAACCGTGTAATGCGCATATTTATAAAGATGTAATTTTTTTATTATTTGGTAAACACTATTACATTTATTCAACCCGTGTAATACACGTGGTTTTAAAGATATAACTTTTTTATTTGGTATATAAAACTACATTTATTCAACCAATACAATATGGTTCTTATAGATATAACTTTTTATTATTTAATATATAAAATTATATTTATTTAACCCGTGCAATAAATGAGGTTTTTAAAGATATATTGTTTTATTATTTAGTATATAAAATTTATTTATTCAACCCGTGTAATACACGGGGTTATAACCTAGTATATAATAAAACAAGTTAAAAGATTATTAATTAAGATTTAAATAGATTTTGTGGATATGTTTTGTTGTTAGTCATTTATTATTTCTTCCAATCAAGTTAGTTTTAAATAAATGTTATGGCTATGATTAAACATATGGAATGACTAGTGTGTATTTTTTATTTTTCAATGACTTGTAAATAATACAGTTTTTCTATATAATTAGAGCACGTTTAATAAATAATCTAAATCTAAACTATATAATAAAAGAAACCAATAAGGGGATACATGTCATTCATTGAAGCCATTTATTTTTTAGTTTTCTCATCTATATCTCCTACTTAGTTATAATTAATATTAACTAGTCTTAAGCCCCCGCGTTGCGGGGCAATGGGTGTAAAACCGTCTTATCAGTGTTGTGGAGTCGTGGGGCGTAAAACCGTGCTAAGTAGCAACCGAACCTTGACCAAAACTGAGAAAAACGTAAAACCAAAACACGAATTTTAAATACCAAGTGACTTGTGTGACGTAAAAACTACCAAACATCGTGCTAAATAGCAACCGAACGAAAAAAATGAGCTAAATGTGACCATAAAACACTATGCTAAGTAGCAACCGAACGACGACTAAATTCTGGAAAAAAATGTACAATAAAAACTAATAAAAAAACTAAGCTTGTTTAACTTTCTACGACAAAATTATAAAAATAAACTTGTAAAACAAATATGAAAAAAAACCCCTAAAATGTTAAAAAAATCATAAAATCACAAAAGACAAAAATATGTCACTATTCATCAAAATGTGATGAATTAATACATATATATGAATTAAAAGATAATTATAAAATAAAATTTAAACAATTCTTATAGGAGATAATATAGTCTTTTGAAATATTTATTAGATTTCAAACTTATTTATCTTGAAATTAACAAAAAACATACACTAAATATAAATTAAATAATGTAAAGAGTTAAATGTCATTTTAGTCCCTGTGATTTGGGTCATTTTGTCAGTTTAGTCCAAAAGTTTTATAATACACAGGGTTTATAAAGATATAACAATATATAACTTTTTATTGATTGTTATATAAAATTACATGTGCTCAACCCATACAATACACGAGGTTCTTAAAAATGTAACTTTTCATTATTTAATATATAAAATTAAATTTACTCAACCCATACAATACACGGGGTTCGCAAAGATATACTTTTTTTATTATTTAATATATAAAATTACATTTATTCAACACATATAATAAACGAGATTTTTTAAAGATATATTATTTTATTATTTAGTATATAAAATTACATTTATTCAACCCGTGTAATAAACGAGGTTTTTAAAGATTTTTTTATTATTTCGTATATAAAATTACATTTATTCAACCCGTGTATTACACGGGGTTCTAACCTAATACCAGTTTAAAAAAGAAAATTGTAAAAACCATATAAGCATGTATACGTGATATAAAGAGTACCAGCACATCTAGTAAGTGGGTAAAAAATATTAAAATCTTTTAATTTTTATGTATCATGTCTATATTTATTTTTGAATGGCAAAGGTTACTCACTCTTAAATTATTTATAATCTACATCTTGTTTGGGATTAAAACCAAGATTTTCCACTAAAAGATAAGAGTCTCTATCAAGTGAGTTAGCCCCACATTGGCATGTATCATGGTTATATATATATATATAGGGAGAAGATCATGCGAGAACCACCTCTTATTGCGAGAACCGCGAGAACCAATGTGAACACAACCAAAAATGCCTAAAAATAGCTAAAAATCACACAATTTTTTTTAATATTTTTTATATAAAAATCGCTACTTTTCGAAAAAAAAAAATTGCCACTAAAAGTAGCGATTTGAGCATAAAAAATATTAAAAAAAAATTTAGTTTTTTTTTTTTTTTTTTAGATTTTTTTTAGGTTTTTTGGGGGTTTAGTTTTTAGCATTTTAGCTTGGGTGGGGGGGGGGGGGGGGGGTTAGGTTTTTGGGGGGTGGGGGAGGGGAGTTTAGGTTTTTTTTTTTTTTTGGGGGGGGGGGGGGGGGGGGGTTAGGTTTTTTTAGGTTTTTTTAGCTATTTTAGGTTGTGTTCACATTGGTTCTCGCGGTTCTCGCAATAAGGGTGATTCTCGCATGAACTCCTCCCTATATATATATATATATGGGTGGGTTAGCGTACAATATTCCTTAACGTACAAGATGAAATTACGCACCTTATAAAACTAAAAATACTAATCATGCATGTTGAAAAACCATACATCACGCATGTTATATAAAACTAATTATGCATGTTTTAATTTCATCTCATACGTACGTTAAAGGATATTGTATTTTACACTTTCACTATATATATATATATATAGGGGCATGTTCAATGCAGAACATTAAATATTGCGAGAACATGCATAACAAAATTAATCACCCATTTTTCAATCCTAAAATGTAAATAAAAATGTTACAAATATAAGATTTATTGTTTCTCACACTAGAATTAAAAACAAAATACGAAGAACTTTTAGTTTTTATATAACCTACATATAGGTTATGAGTAGATTAAATTACCGACATGTATGTAGGCTATGTGTGGGTAAAAATATATGTTTTTTACGTGTATATATAAACACATATGAATGTAAGAAACATAAAATTTTAAAAGCATGTACCTTAAATCCTAAAATCTAGTGATTTAAAGTTCTTTTTTTTTGTTCTCGCAATAATTAGTATTGTGTAACGATTCTCTTCCTATATATATTGCCTAGTTTTGGTATTCAAGTTAATCAGTTTAAGACTGTCTCTTTTAATAAAAAAACATTTTTTAGAGCGCCACCCAAACCACCGTTTAAAACTATGGTGTACCATTGGAGGGGGTTGGGATTCCAAACTGGTCCGTTTCTACGTATTCTTTCAAATCAGGACAGTGAGTACTACACACACAAACAATTTCTTTAAAATATATTTTTAAATAAGATTGGAGTGTGAGGTAGAAGTTTAGAATGAATTGGGTTAAAATGGAAGTTTTTGAGGTTTGTTTGAAATTTAATATGACAACTAAGGTGATGCTTTAGAAATATATACCATTGTGGATAGGGATGGCATTGGTCGGTTATGACTAATCTTAGTCCTATACCCGGTTGTAAAATCTTGTCTTATACTCGAACTATTACCTGTCTTGTATCTACCCCTAGGGAAACTGGTATACCCGTTAGTGTTTTAAAAAACACCCCTTAGGATTTTAATGTGAAAAATATCTTTTGTTTTCCTTTATAGTTTTATGTTTTAAATTATATACAATGTATTAATTATAATAAATAACATACATATAATCGTCACTATAAAAATATTTAAAAATATTATAAGATTTGTCTTAAAAAATAATTATGAGTTTCATAACATATAAATATAAACAACTTGTGGGTTACACCCGTGCTCCGTGGTGGGGCGACCCATTTTTTATATATATTTTAAACAGAAAGGTAGACACAGTGGTAAAGATAATGTTGAGAATACAATTGATATTGGTTCGGTTCGCTACAGTATCGATATGGTACCCGACACTCGATAAAGCAACCAAAAGAGAAAACTTAAAAATCAAAGTCGTCATAAGTCCTAAAGGATGTCGGCACGTGTTTTTACCTCTATTGAAAACCATAGTAAACAAATACCAGTAAGGGTTCTAATAGTACCAATACTGGTATTGATGTTTTTTGATGGGTACCGACCCGATCCGTTTTCAAAAAAAAAAATATTGGGTATTTAGTTTTTAGTTTGTAAAAAAAAACTAACAAACGAAAGTTATAAGTGAAAATAAAACTATTGGGTTAAAAATGTGTATTATCTATGGTGCAAGAGGTGAATTTGAAGCTTGAAAGAGTAAAAAAACTGTTACAGTAAAAAAAAAAGTTAAATCATGGACTTTTGGACAAGTGCACCAATCAAAATTATCTACCATTTACAAAACTTGCTAATTGAAAAACATAGTAAACGAATACCAATATTGGTTCTAATAGTACCAATACCGGTGTTGATTTTTTTTCGATGGATCCCGGCTCAATCCATTTTCAAAAAAAAAATATATAACGTATTTTGTTTTTGTAAAAAAGAACTAACAAACGAAAGTTATAAAAGAAAATAAAACTTTTGGGTTAAAGACATATATTATGGTAAATTACTTTTTGAGTCCCTATGTTTTAGTGGTTTTAACTAGTTGAGTCCAAAAGCAAAAAGTTTAACGACCTGAGTCCCTATAAGCATTTTTATTAACCATTTGAGTCTTTTTGAGTCCAAATTTTAACCTTTTGAGTCCAATTTTTTAGACTCAAATCGTTATAAAATGAACAAAATTGGACTCAAAACGTTATAAAATAAATGGCTAGGGACTCAGGGCGTTAAACTTTTTGATTTTGAACTCAAGTGGTTAAAACCACTAAAACACAGGGACTCAAAAAGTAATTTACTCCATATATTATCTATAGTGCAAGGGGTAAATTTGAAACATGAAAAAGTAAAAAAAAATTACTGTAAAAAATAAAAAGCTAAAACATGGACCTATAAGCTTTTAATATATGCACCAATCAAAACTACGTACTATTAACAAACGTTGCTAATTATGTAGTAAATGTCATCACAATATAAATTCCAATCGTCGTTTAAGCCCAAAGTTTAATAAAACATTCAAACTCAAATAAAAGAACTCTATACCAATCGTCGTTTAAGCTGGAGGGCGGTAAACAGAACACAACGACGCAACAAGAACACTGTTGTGACGACTAGACTGAGTGACGCAACAATAGGCACAACGACGCACCGACGCAACAGCCTCGTCTCGACGAATTTGAATATTACTGTTTTATTTATTTTGTAACAAGTATCATTGTATTACAGGTTTTTACTTTTTATATATGTAAGGCCTGTTTTTATCTCGCTAAGTGCCCAATTTTTTTTTAAACATTTTTGAAGACGACTTGATCAGATATAATATACCGATAATGCATGTTCGAGTTTAAGGTAGAGGCCTTTTTTACCGTTCCTAATTGTGGGTGCTATTGCATATTGAAGGCCAAACTTCTATATGATGGCGTTATAATAATAAATATATTTTATCAACGACTCGGTGGTGGACTGGTGTCTCAATCATTATGAGATTAGGTGGACTACATCTTTCTCATTTTGGCACTTTTGAGGTTGACAGTCTAACTATTTCATTAAAACTTTGTGTTTATAATTATATGTCTAGGAATAAATTATTAACGACTCGCTGTCTTGTCTTATTCTTTCAAATTCTATCTCTATCATTACTTTGCTACGAGTTTAATTTTAGTGAGTATTTTTTTATTCAATAATTTTTTTTAATTCTTCCAAACTCTACTGATTTTGAATGATTTTACTGACTACATATTTTGAGTGATTTTACTGACTACATTTGTTTGTATTTAGGGGCGCAACTTTATATAGGCTCGGGAGCGTTTCGGTCTTCTTACCGATTTTTCGCTCGTAGTATTAGTTTTATCGAAAATTACTAAACTTTTTAGTGTAAAATATTTGATTTTAAGAGTTAAGCCCCAACTATTTTGATTTTGAGAGTCCAGACTCCACTGAGTTTTCGTTCAAGCTCCGGCACTATTTGTATTACTTCAATGATATCAGTTCAGTCATAAAATCAGAATTTTTATTCTTATTTTGTTTACATTTCTGTTCTTAATCTTATCATTTGTCCTAATTCTATACGTAAAAGAGGACTTAAAAGAATATAACACTGTCCATAACACTTTAGATATAATTTATGAGGATCATCTTTAATATATTCTACTATATCTTAAAAGACAAAGTCGGTGGGTTGCCACCGGCTTTGTCTTCCCCATATTTTCTATATATATAGAAGGTTTTCCCATAATTTTACAAGTGTTGATTTGTGTCAAGTTGGTACGCCATTCATTTGTTCACACCCATGGCGCGAGTTCGATTCCGATAACACTGGTTTCTTTGCATTTATTGTTGTCTTTTTTTTGTTCTGGAAGCAACCATCGCTTCTTTCTTTTTTTCTTTCTCCGCAGCTCAGGTTTCACATAAACCCTCTCCTCACCGATCTCCGCTCAGCAGCCAGACACCCTCCAAGTCGGCCTTTGCATTTGACCACCGATCTCCACCCCCAAAACGATCCCCGATGAAGCAATCTTCAGCAGCAAGATCAACCATCGCTACTTCCTTCTTCACCTTTTCTAAATCGATCGTACACGAAAACCGATGATGAAGCTTTCTTCTTCTACCAATGTTACATCTATTCTCACCGTGCTGCATCCATGGCGGCTCTCTCTTCCTCCCATGTCAATTCCTCCTTCCAGGTACATTGATTAACCTTCCCCAATCGATCCTTAGAGTTCGTTCTTACGGCCGATAGTTTGTTAGAGAAGATGAATGTAGTTGATGTTGTTTTACAGGAATTGAGAGGGCGAAAGTGTGGGGGAAAGCGTTTTACAGGAGACATTTGCACCCACATTCCCTGGATTGAGGTTCACCGAGATGCGTTGCATTTGTTGTGCCACATGAATGAAGGTAAAAGTCTTTTGTGTCTAAGTGTCTGTTTGTAGATATTTTGTTAAAAATCATATTGTTTTAGGTTATTCTTCATTTAGTTTGTCTTCAAATTCTTTGATTGAAAAACCATAAGCAGCCTACAAGCTATTGTTTCATGTTTTAACTCTTGAATTTCAAACCTTCTTTTAAAATAAATTATATAGATTTTTGGTTTGAACTCAACGGGTTAGTTTTGGGGACATGTGTTAACCTATTTGTTCAGTTGTTTAAGTGGTTGTAGTCACTTGAAAAACACACATTTAAACGCCCCCTTAATCGTCCCCTATATTGTATAGTTAGTAAGTCTTTATAATTGATACTAAAAATCCCAATCGAAACCCGCGATCAGATGCCACCATTGCTTGCCGCCATCCGCTATTATGCTTCGCCAATTCGTCGCAAATCTTTCCTCGTAGTTCCGTTTTGACACATATTTTTCTTCGAGATAAATTTTAATAAAGTCTATTACTTTGTCTATTATTATCGATGATTTGTTGTAAAGAAAAAAATGGCTAATAATATAATAGTTTAAAGAAATTTATTTGGGTTTTCTTGATTTAATTTAACAAATGCTTTAGTTGAAGAAACAAGAACCTGATGGTTTGTTGCTATTTGTAATCCAAAGACTTGAGGTTGCAGCACATGGCCTTTCTTTAATTTATGTCGATCTTATGTCACCTATGGAAGCCTCGGCTTTGGAATTTAAGCGACAATGGGGTTTAGATTCATTTAAACAACGCTTAAATCGTCAGAGAAGATTAGGAGAGCATCGAACGTAAGTTCCCTTTAATTTCATACGCACTTCCATTACTTACTCTCATAATCCCCTTTTTATTTGATGGGTTGATGTGTTCAAAATGCAACATATAAATTTCATCAAATGAGGCATAAAACTAACCCTTTTTTAGTACTAATGTTGGAAAAAGTGTGCTTTTGTCTTCCTTTTGTATTTTCAGGATTAAATGAGCTCAAATTAACAAAAGAAGCAAAAAGACATCAAAATATAACATAAATACAAGAAAAGGAACAAGACGTGACATGCCCGACCCCACGACAGCATCTTCCCAAGCAAAACAAGAGATCAGAAGCCTGAACACGCCCCGTGCTCAGCCGGCACGGGGGCGTGCCCAACTGTAAGCAGAAAAGACAAAGTGGTAGAAACTTCTATTGCACACCACGGGGCCGTGCTCAGCGGACACGGGGCCGTGGTCAACTATAAGATTCGCACAATCTAGCAAATCTGCATAGTACAAAGATTCTTCTGCACCACGGGGTCGTGCTCAGCGGACACGGGGGCGTGGTCAAGTAAAAAGACAAAACAGCATTAAATGAAGAAAGAGAAGGATGTGGACACGGGGCCGTGCCCGAGCTTCTGTTCAGCCTATAAATAGAAGTGCTTGGCTCAAGCTCAAACCATCCCTTGGCACACCACCTCTCTCACACTTCACCCACCACCCACCACCACCATAACACCATCATCCACCACCATCATCCATTGTCCATCGTAGAGTGTGTGAGTCGTCTCGGGATCCAAGATTGATCGTAAGAGTTCTTGACAATCAAGGCCATGTTTGCCTAAGTCTCTTACATCACTTGGTGAAGACAAAGTGTCTAGTGTAATACTTTTTATTTATAATCTTTTGCACTTTTTACTTGGTTTTGTATTAATGACTTTAATAAATAGTTGCTTATGTTGAAGGTGATATTTCCTTATCGTTTGTCCGTGGTGTCTTGGCATTATTTTACTGTCAATAGAAAATAAAAGATTTTCACCATTCATATCTCCACGGTCTATATGGAGGTATGTTGGCTACATGGTCGGGGGTTAAGGGAACGGTTTGGTAAAGGTCTTGCCATTGTTCAGCGTTTAGAGGTCCTGCAATGGACCTGGGTCAAATTTAGTAGGACCTCCTTCAATACTTAACGGTATTGGATGGCGGGGGTCCAAACTCTTTGATCCCCTCATAAGTTAACTAATATTAATACTATAACCCGGCTATTTAGGACTGTATCCCAGCTGACTCAGACTACTTAGTCGAGGGTAACGTCACCTCCAAAAGAGGGGCCTACCATAATTTGCATTAATAACTTATTTAATTATCTTCCAATAATCCACCCTTTTAGGATTGTATCCTTGCTGACTCAAACTACTGGGGTGAGGGTAACGTCGCCTTCAAAAGAGGGGCCTACTAGAATAACTAAGATAATCTCTTAAATATGTGCAAAAGTGCGGAAATAATCAAAGGTTACACTAGATACGAGTCGGAACCAAGTGATTCATCTTGTCTATCTGTTTTTCTTTTTATTTTATTTTCAGCATTTTAGTTAGTTTTTATTTTTCTTAGTTTAAAACCTTTTTCTAAACGTTTTATTTTGATTAGACGTTGAGGATAAACCGGTACTAAAAGCTCTTGTGTCCTTGGACGACCTCGGTATCTTGCCAACACTATACTACGCTCACGATGGGTGCACTTGCCCATATGTGTGTTTAGTGTTAGTAAAATATCGTGTTTTATAAATTTAAAACTTGGCTAAAAATAAGTGTTAAAGGGGCATAAAATATACACCTAATATATATAACACTTCACACGCATCAAGTTTTTGGCGCCGTTGCCGGGGACACAAGGATTTTAAGAAAGTTAGGAATCAACGGCCTAATCGTTTTTCTTATTTTTCATTTTTTTAGGATTTTTTTTTAGTTTTTCTGTTTCTGCAGAGCTCAGCACGGGCCGTGCCTGGTCGGACAAGGGCCGTGCCCAGCATCATCACTGGCAGTTTTTATTTTCTGAGTTACAGAGAGCTGAACACGGGGCCGTGTCGGTGCAACACGGGGCCGTGTCGGTGCAACACGGGGCCGTGTCCAACTCCCAGTAATAGGGATCCAGAAAACAATCACTGTATCTCTGACCACGGGCCGTGTTCACCGAGCACGGGGCCGTGGTGAACATTCTGACCAACGTTCTTTTCTGTTTTTATTGCAGGACTTGGAACCCAGGCGCCACAGTTGAACCTCCTACGTAGTGCATGAGCTCCAGTTCTAGTAGAGACATAAAAGAACCTCTAGAAGAACCCGAACGCTTTCTCAGAAAAAGACTTAATGCTAAAAGTCAAGAGAAAGTTTCGGGGGACCCACTTCCAATGGCGGACCAACGTACCCTCATGGATTACCTACGGCCCACCGTAGGCAATCTCGGCGCCGCTATCAATGCACCGAATGTCGAAGCCAACAACTTCGAACTTCGGCCACATTTGATACAAATGCTCCAAAACTCCGCAACCTTCCATGGGCTTGCGGACGAGGATCCCCATCTACATATTACTAATTTCTTGGAAATATGTGATACTTTTCGGATCAATGGAGCATCAAACGACGCCATTCGCCTTAGGATGTTTCCATTTTCACTAAAAGACCGAGCTAAGGCTTGGCTTAACACCCTCCCAGTTGGCTCGGTAAACACCTGGGATGAACTAGCCCAAAAGTTTCTATATAAGTAGTTCCCTCCTGCTAAAACGGCTAACTTAATGACTGAAATTAATACATACTCACAAGAGGATGGGGAATGCTTATATGAAACATGGGAAAGGTTCAAGGAGCTTCTAAGAAAGTGTCCTCATCACGGTCTAGCGGTGTGGCAACAAGTATCCACTTTCTACAATGGGTTGTTGCCACACACAAGACAAACACTTGATTCAAGCTCCGGGGGACTTTTAGGTAATCGTCGCCCTAATGAAATATATAATCAAATTGAGGAAATTGCTCAAACCAATTTTCAATGGCACACTCCCCGAGGTACTAAATCTATTGCCCCGGGCGTCCATAAGGTTGATGAAAGCACCTCTTTACAAGCCCAAATCGAGGCCCTCTCTTCAAAAATCAAAAGGTTAGAAATGACAAAAACGGCCTCGGTTATGGCTTGTGAAGGGTGTGGTGGGTCACATGAAAATTGGAGTTGTATGAAAGAATTAGATGAACAAACAGAAACGGTAAACTACATTGATAATAGACCTAGGCTGTCGGGTCCTCCAACGGGTACCTACAACCAATGATGGCGTAACCACCCAAATCTTGGTTGGAGAGATCCCGGCAATGGTAGTAACCAACAAAACCAACGAACTAATTTTCAACAACCACAAAATTTCTCTCAACAACAAGGTGGAAGAGAAAGGCTTGAAGATACCATATCTCGCCTCATCTCCGACACCGAAAAGAAAAACTCGGATTGATTTCAACAATTGGAATCGAATTTTAGAAATCAACAAGCTAGCATTCAAAATGTTGAAAAACAATTAAATCAACTAGCTCAAAATTTCTCCGAGAGACCACAAGGCGCGTTACCAAGTAATACCGAAACCAACCCAAAGGCACAAGTACACCTCATCACATTGAGAAACCGAACCGTGGGTCCCGAGGATGCCCAAGTACCACCAGTTGAAGGAAGTCAACGCCACAGCACGACTTCACCTACACCTCAACCAGAAAAGGCTTCTTCACCAAATCAAGAGGCCACCAAGACTCCTCCAATTCCGTACCCCGGTAGGTTAACTCGTCAAAAGACCGATGAGCAATTCGCAAAGTTCGAAAGTTTACTAAAACAATTGCATGTTAATATTCCTTTTATTGAGGTCCTAACCCAAATGCCTAAATATGCAAAATTCATGAGGGATTTCCTCACTCACAAAAGGAAAATTGAATCATTGCAATTAGTTAACTTAGGCGAAGAATGCTCCGCTTTAATACTCAACAAACTTCCACAAAAGAGAATCGACTCCGGGAGCTTCACAATTCCTTGCTTGATTGGGAAGTCCCCTGTCCGTAATGCATTAGCCGATCTTGGGGCTAGCATTAACCTCATGCCCACGTCAATGTTCAAGCGACTCGGCCTAGGAACAACAAGCCCTACAAAGATGAACATTCAACTCGCCGACAGGTCCGTCAAGTTTCCACAAGGTGTCGCTGAAAATCTACTGGTTAAGGTTGACAACTTCGTTTTTCCAACTGACTTTGTCATCCTAGACATGGAGGAAGACACCGATGTCCCTCTCATCCTCGGGAGGCCATTTCTAGCCACCGCCCAAGCAGTGGTGGATATGAATGATGGAACGTTAACATTGAAGTTTGGGGATGAGGAAGTGAAGTTCGAATGTGGAAAGAAAGTAGAGGAAGAAGACCTGGTCAAATACATGAAGGTCATAGACTCAAGCTTGGATGACGCTCTCCGACGGTGTAACATGGGATGCAATACATCCCACTTGGGTAACATGTGACCAGGCTTTGGGTCTAGCCAAGGACCTTTATAAACGTGGCGCACCACGGAGGCATTCCGCGGAACTATCCTTAGTTTAGTTTAGATTAATTTTCTTGTTTTCTAGTTAGTTTTAATTTTCAGGAATAAAACACACTTGAGATGGCAAAGGATGCAAGGGAAACTTGAACCAGCACTCCATGCAGGAAAACAGAACCGTCCAACAAATTTCTTCGTTTACAGTAAGCTCGGCACGGGCCGTGTCCACCCAACACGGCCCCGTGCTGCACTGTCTGCAGAAAAAGACCCAGTTCAGGTAACTGGACACGGGCCGTGTTCACCCAACACGCCCCCGTGTCCAGGCTTCTGTTTCTCTTGTTTTAATTTTGTTACTGACACTTGAACACGGGGCCGTGCCCGGATAACACGGGCCCGTGTTCAGCACCCAGTAACACAAATTTTTTTGCTTTTTACACCTTTTTACACATTCAATCAACCTAAAAACTTATTTTTGGGACACATTGAGGACAATGTGTAATTTAAGTGTGGGGGGATGCTAAAACCTTGAATCTTGCAAGTCCTAAATACAAGCCTTACACAAAACTCTATTGGAACCGCTAATCACCCCAAATTTTTTCAAAAATTTTCATTTTTTTACTTGTCTAGGTTTAACTCGGGAAATTCAAGTTCTCAAAAAGGTTATATTTTTACAAATTTACAACCGATAGCGTCGTGATAAAAAGAACCAACATAAGAAATTATGAAAAGGCATGACAAGCTTAGTTAAAATTTGATTATAGATACTTGATCACATAAAAACCCATTCCCACAAAAGTGAGTTTTGAGTCTTTATTGAGCAAACACTTACATATCATTTGACTAAATGCTCATTTTCGTTTCTTGTGTGAATAGCCGCTTGGTTCTTACGACTCTAGAACTTGCCATGACGATACATTCCCGGTCCTTAACAACTTAAACCCGAGTAAGTAAATGATGGATGCATTAGGACTAACCCTTTTTATTTCTACACCATTTTTTTTACCACCTACCCAAAATCCCCCTAGTTAGCCCATTTGAGCCTAAACCTTTTCATTTCATAACCCAAACCAAACACCCTTTTTACCCACCAAAACCTTTTTCATTTTTACCCATTTGTTTTAGTAACAAGTTCAATTTTTCGTATGACTTTTCAAAAAAAAAAAAAAAATTGTTGATGATGAAGCAAAAGAAAATAAACAAACAAGTTCATCAAAAATAACTTTGTTTGAATAAATAGCTTCATCAGAATAAAAGTTACAAAAATAGAAAGTCATACGAAAACCAACACTTGTTACGCTTTTCGCCTTTTTCTACTAACCACTAACCACCAACCCAACCACCTACCTTTAACCCAAGCCTAACCCTTCACCCGCAAAGTCCTCTTGATATTTACAAAGGTATATAAGTTAAAAAGGAGGAGGATTGATTGCTTAGCAAGCCTATGGTAGGAGTAAGTTCCATGCCGCTCTCGAGTGATCCACAAAAATACATTTTCGGCCGAGTGTTGAGTGATCCCCGTGAGGTATGTGAACTTGTATATAAATAGAATTTTAAAAAGGCATGTTATGCCCTAATAAGTAATTTATCTTATGAAAAGTTTTAAATAAATCATGACGAATAGGATTGTAAATAAATAAAAATAAAACTAAATAAAGAATCTTGGAAATCCCGACACTCTACGACAAGCCCAAAAACCTTCTTTTCTACCCATTCCATTTGGGAGTGTAATAGCCACATATTAAAGAGTTTTGCTTGAGGACAAGCAAAGATTCAAGTGTGGGGGTATTTGATGTGTTCAAAATGCAACATATAAATTTCATCAAATGAGGCATAAAACTAACCCCTTTTTAGTCCTAATGTTGGAAAAAGTGTGCTTTTGTCTTCCTTTTGTATTTTCAGGATTAAATGAGCTCAAATTAACAAAAGAAGCAAAAAGACATCAAAATCTAACATAAATACAAGAAAAGGAACAAGACGTGACATGCCCGACCCCACGACAGCATCTTCCCAAGCAAAACAAGAGATCAGAAGCCTGAACACGCCCCGTGCTCAGCCGGCACGGGGGCGTGCCCAAGTGTCAGCAGAAAAGACAGTGGTAGAAGCTTCTATTGCCCACCACGGGGCCGTGCTCAGCGAACACGGGGCCGTGGTCAACTATAAGATTCGCACAATCTAGCAAATCTGCATAGTACAAAGATTTTTCTGCACCACGGGGTCGTGCTCAGCGGACACGGGGGCGTGGTCAAGTAAAAAGACAAAACATCATTAAATGAAGAAAGAGAAGGATGTGGACACGGGGCCGTGCCCACTGGGCACGGGGCCGTGCCCGAGCTTCTGTTCAGCCTATAAATAGAAGTGCTTGGCTCAAGCTCAAACCATCCCTTGGCACACCACCTCTCTCACACTTCACCCACCACCCACCACCACCATAACACCATCATCCATTGTCCATTGTAGAGTGTGTGAGTCGTCTCGGGATCCAAGATTGATCGTAAGAGTTCTTGACAATCAAGGCCATGTTTGCCTAAGTCTCTTACATCACTTGGTGAAGACAAAGTGTCTAGTGTAATACTTTTTATTTCTAATCTTTTGCACTTTTTACTTGGTTTTGTATTAATGACTTTAATAACTAGTTGCTTATGTTGAAGGTGATCTTTCCTTATCGTTTGTCCGTGGTGTCTTGGCATTATTTTACTGTCTATATAAAATAAAAGATTTTCACCATTCATATCTCCACGGTCTATATGGAGGTATGTTGGTTACATGGTCGGGGGTTAAGGGAACGGTTTGGTAAAGGTCTTGCCATTGTTCAGCATTTAGAGGTCCTGCAATGGACCTGGGTCAAATTTAGTAGGACCTCCTTCAATACTTAACGGTATTGGATGGCGGGGGTCCAAACTCTTTGATCCCCTCATAAGTTAACTAATATTAATACTATAACCCGGCTATTTAGGACTGTATCCCTGCTGACTCAGACTACTTAGTTGAGGGTAACGTCACCTCCAAAAGAGGGGCCTACCATAATTTGCATTAATAACTTAATTAATTATCTTCCAATAATCCACCCTTTTAGGATTGTATCCTTGCTGACTCAAACTACTGGGGTGAGGGTAACGTTGCCTTCAAAAGAGGGGCCTACTACAATAACTAAGATAATCTCTTAAATATGTGCAAAAGTGCGGAAATAATCAAAGGTTACACTAGATACGAGTCGGAACCAAGTGATTCATCTTGTCTATCTGTTTTTCTTTTTATTTTATTTTCAGCATTTTAGTTAGTTTTTATTTTTCTTAGTTTAAAACCTTTTTCTAAACCTTTTATTTTGATTAGACGTTGAGGATAAACCGGTACTAAAAGCTCTTGTGTCCTTGGACGACCTCGGTATCTTGCCAACACTATACTACGCTCACGATGGGTGCACTTGCCCATATGTTTGTTTAGTGTTAGTAAAATATCGTGTTTTATAAATTTAAAACTTGGCTAAAAATAAGTGTTAAATGGGCTTAAAATATACACCTAATATATATAACACTTCACACGCATCACTTTGTTTTTTTTTAAGCCAAACTCGGCCTGAGTTTGACTTAATATGATAGACATACGAAATATGCTTTGTAGCGATTATTCAGAGAGTAGTCAGCTTCGGAGACCTTGTTTTACAACCATGGATAATGCTAAAATAACTAAGATCTTCGAGGCCATTTAACCCGGTATCCAACACTTGGGTGCACCATTTATGTAACATTTTGAGCTCAAAAAGAGTATTATACTTTTAGTGGGGAATTTCACACAAAAAAATGTGTGTTCTTTAGTCGAGCCGAAGAATTAGAGTCCACTCATAAGAGTACCTAGTCCACAAGCAATATGAAACGCATGCATGCCCCAATTAAAGCCTGCTCATGCTTCGTCAAGGCAAAATGTCTATAGAGGAGGGCCAATGCTACAAGGTGCATTATGCATTGGATCAAGACAATTAGGGACCACAACGGGTAACCTTAAGAACATCTTATGTATGAGTTACTTACTTACGCGACACGACACTCATCTTGAAGCCACAATTTTCTACGCTCACGTTTACGTCAAAGTTTTCTACAGACATGGTTTGTTTATAGAGATATTGGATTTAAGTAACCCAACTTTCATCAGTTGGCCTATATAACTTACAACTTTTGACTTGTATCACACCACTCCCAATTTTCAACTTATTGGCCAATAGCACTCCCAACACTAACCCAGTTTACTGACATCAGCTGTCACGTCACTTAACCAGTGCCACATCAGCTGCCACATTATCAAAAAGACAAATCAGATGCCACGTCATCAAAAAAGGCCAAGACAGATGCCACGTCAGCAAAAAATTCCATGTCAGATGTCACGTCAACATACAAGTGTCACATCAACAAAAAAACTAATTGGGTTAGGCTTCGTATAAGATGCATAATGAGACACTTTTACATGTTTTAAACTTATTAATTTAGTTTTACCATTTAGTTTGTATAAGAATTAATCGTATTAGACTATAATTTGCCACCCTTTACTTTATATTTTAAATTTACTTGTTTTTTTTACGGTAAAAAGGAAATTTATAAAAAGATGTGTTGGAAAAATATGTGAAAATAGCATCTTTCACAAATATAGGAAAATGATTTTTTCCTATTTTGGACTAGAAATAAATATAATAAAATGATCGGGTTTTATATATTTATTTGTGGGTTTGTGTTCTATGTTGGAAGAGATTCGCAACGAACTAAACCACGTCCAAAACGGAGCTAAGATGAATGAGATATCGATGCTCAAAGTTGGGTGTTTGAAACATTAAATGCTGAAACAAAAAGGAAAGTAGCACCTTGTCCCACATCGGAGGAGAGTTGGAACTTAAATGAGTATTTAAGGTGGAACTCTCCATCCTTATTGTTTCATGGAAGCACACACTAAGTGTCCTCGCGAAGGGTCCTATCTCGCACACGCTCGCGCGTGGCGCGACGTGGGCGATGTGGCCGCTTTGATGGCGCACGCTCGCATCGCCGCGAGCCGCTTGAGAGCCGCCTTTGTATTTTTGACCACGTGCGCGTGGTGGATCACAGAGGCTGCAAGGACCAAGTGGTGAAGTGGCATGCAGGTTCGAGGCGCGCGGGATTGTAGGAACCGTTTGCGTAATTTAAATAAAATAAACAAATTTTATTACAGATTACAATACAGAAATAAAGAAAGATGGAGACTAATACAATTACAACTGAATAAACTGAAAAACAAGAAATGAGAAGAAACAGAATGCAAACAGGCTGAGTCACGTGTTCAACACGCTTCCCTTAAAACAAATTCCGAGTCTCCCAGGAGTACTCGT
This sequence comes from Helianthus tuberosus, assembly GCA_030545235.1. Taxonomy (NCBI): domain Eukaryota; kingdom Viridiplantae; phylum Streptophyta; class Magnoliopsida; order Asterales; family Asteraceae; genus Helianthus; species Helianthus tuberosus. The sequence continues at coordinate 31,947,045 of CM060351.1, read as the reverse complement.
TTTGTTTCCCAGGGTACAACAGCCGGAGCAGTAGTACTGCCGGAGTTCGCCTACAACCCGAAGGTTACCTTGAAAGCTGCAAGAAGAAGATGATCAGAGATGTGTAGAGAATTGTTTGCATAAAGCTGTTGTTACTGGTGTATTCCTGCAGTTGGGTATGGAGCTGTATTTATACAGCTCCTAAGTCGAAACAGTCAAAAGAGAATTAAAGAGAGGTTTAAATTGCATTAAACGTCTTCAATGCAATTTAATACGTCATTTAATTCTCAGTCAAAGACCGTTAACTCGTCAGTTACAAAGCTGAACTGAAACTGCACTGTCATTCAATGCTGGAAGCTTCTGCGCGCGCACGCGCAAGACACACTGGTGCGCGCGCGCCCAGGTCTGCACGCCCATGCGCGTTGCATCCTCTTGGCTCACTGCCATATTTGTGGGTTTGTGTTCTATGTTGGAAGAGATTCGCAACGAACTAAACCACGTCCAAAACAGAGCTAAGATGAATGAGATATCGATGCTCAAAGTTGGGTGTTTGAAACATTAAATGCTGAAACAAAAAGGAAAGTAGCACCTTGTCCCACATCGGAGGAGAGTTGGAACTTAAATGGGTATTTAAGGTAGAGATGGGCATAATCGGGTATTCTTAAAACCCGGAACCAGGTCCAACCCGGAACCGGGTATGGATACAAGTGAGTGGACCCGGGTTCTCAGTGGAACCGGTTCCGGATACAACCCGGGTACATGTCAATATATTTAGAACCGGCGTAACCGGTTTCGGGTACAAGGAACCGGGTACGGGTACTGTGTGGAACCGGGTACGGGTACTATACGTAACCGGTTACAATGCGTTTTTCAATAAAGCTGCTCGATACTGTTCAGAACCGGTTCCTCTGATAAAGCTGTTCTTTTTTTAATTTTTGTACCGTTAGAATCGGTTTTTAAATATAATAATCGATTTCGGTCCATTTCAAATTGCATCCATTCCATTCATCTTCTTTCTTCCTTCTGTAAACACATTCAAAATTCAAAGAACAAGAACATATGGCATCGGAAGAAGGAGTTGTTTTGGTTTTAGAAACCAAACATAACCCCGCAATTTGGAAATATTTTGATTTGTGTTTGATGTCGGATAACCATGAGATGGCTAGGTGCAAGAATTGTGGGAAGTTCATGAAGGCAGCAGCCAACTCCACCCTCAAGAAGCATATCGACAAACATTGCCCGGTGACAAAGGCAAAAAAGGAAGAAAAGGGCGAAGGATCCGGTTCTTCTAATGTGTAGTTTGGTGTGGTGGATCCGTTTGTTTAGTTATGTTTGATGTGTTATGTTTTATGTAACCGTTTGTTTAGTTATGTCTAATGTTATGTTTGTGAAATAAAAGTTCGTTTGTGAAAAAAAAATTCGCATTTATAAACGTTTAAGTAGTACAAAATCGGTTCCTTCGGGAACTCATCATATTCATAATCGGTTCGCATTTGTTTGATAACAGAATCGGTTCCTTCGGGACTCATCAGAATCGGTTCCTCAAATTTATTTTTTTGCTCGTTTGTTTGAGGACGGTGCGGCACTTTCACTTGCGCTACGCTTTGGTGCGGACACTTCGGTACAATCGTCTTCGGAATCATTGGTCTCTACCTCGTCTTCCTCTTCCTCCTCTTCTTCAATAATCTTGTGCTCCAAATCCACCTCGTCTTCGAGACTCGACTTATGTTGAACACGATCAACGCCGTCCAAATAGGCATCGGGTCCTGACAGGAACCGGGTACAGGTAGGAACCGGGTACGGTTGGTTTTTTTTTATAGAATATGAGAACCGGGTAATAACCGTCAGGTTTTTTAAACCTGGGACCGGTTCCTCTGAGCATCGGGTAGGAACCGGAACCGGGTACGGGTCGGGTCCACTGGAATCGGGTAGGAACCGGTTTTTATGCCCATCTCTAATTTAAGGTGGAACTCTCCATCCTTATTGTTTCATGGAAGAACACACTAAGTGTCCTCGCGAAGGGTGCGTAGCACCCTAACTCGCACTCGCACACGCTTGCGCGCGCGTGGCGAAAAGCGCCACATTGCGCCTCATCGCCCACGCCACGGGCGCGTGCGCGGGCAAGCGTGTCCGAGTGCGAGCGTCAGTTACGCACCCTTCGTGAGGACACTTAGTGTGTGCTTCCATGAAACAATAAGGATGGAGAGTTCCACCTTAAATACCCATTTAAGTTACAACTCTCCTCCGATGTGGGACAAGGTGCTACTTTCCTTTTTGTTTCAGCATTTAATGTTTCAAACACCCAACTTTGAGCATCGATATCTCATTCATCTTAGCTCCGTTTTGGACGTGATTTAGTTCGTTGCGAATCTCTTCCAACATAGAACACAAACCCACAAATAAATATATAAACCCACTCATTTTATTATATTTATTTCTAGTCCAAAATAGGAAAAAATCATTTTCTTATATTTATGAAAAATGCTATTTTCACCTATTTTTCCAACAATCCCCACATAAAAAATGCTATTTCATCAAATTTCCAACAAGATGATTGTTAGAAAAAGCTAACCAAACATAAAAAGGGTTGTAGATCAGGTTTTTCATTATTTCAACATAGCAAGAGTTTTGTTTTGGTTAACAGGAACTATTAAAATAATATAAATATTTATATACCTTTTTTTATATATACATAAGGTCTTTGTGTAAAACGTATACATTACTCTCTTTCTCTCTTCTGTCAAATCAACAAAGCACTTGATAGAAATGTATTATCATGCCCTGGTTTACGATTTTATTTATAAACTTCTTTCTTGAAAAAGACTATACACATAAGTTATTATTATTCATTGTTTAAATCTCTTGTGGATATTAAGAAATATGATTGAAGATATATTTTTATTCAAGTGATAGGTACTTGTGAAAATACACATGAGTGGCTGTATTGTTTTGTAAATGATGGGGCCATGCATAAATAAATGAAGACTTAATAACATGGACATACATGGGAAATCGACATCTTTAATCTTTTTAGGTCGACCATCGATATCGATTTGATTTGAAGTTTTAAACATAAAACAATTATATAACGTAATGATTTTCTAGTTTCCAAGTACTTATAGAATTAATTACTTTTTATAGATTACTCAGAATTTGTTTTATAAGTGTATATATCGTGTAGGGCTTAAACGAAATGATCAAACACGAATATAAGGAGAGACATTAATCCGAGGTTCATCGATTAATGATCGATTAATCGCTAGGCGGTCAATTGCCGTCCTATTATGGTTAATTTTGGCTAGATCTTGGCCAGCTTTCGACCAAACCTTATAAATTCCCGCCAGTTACTAAAAAAACTGGGTCAATGAGGGATTAAAACATGTTTACTTTAAAAAACTACATATAACTAAAAATTATATATAAAAATCTCAATCCGATTAATCCGATTAATCGTTAGTCGATACCCTACCAACCAACTAGCACTCAGCGATTCTTATAGCACTATATGGAACAAAATAGTAACCTTTTAGCCACAAGATTATAAATTAGTATTGGATAATTCAAATGTGCTTTGATTTTTGGCCGTTTTTGATTAACGGCTGAAAAAACGTTGCTTTGGTTTCTGTTGATTAGGGGTTCTCATCAAACTCACTAAAACATTGTTTTTTTTTTTTTTCATGAACATATATAAAAGGAGACACGTTTTCTCAGTTAATTGAATAAAAATATTATTTATTCAAAATAAGTATAAACTAATTCTTGATTAGTTAAATAATTGTTTAAGAAATGTAAGTTTTGTAACAACAAACGGTAATTTATACCCAAAATTTGTTAAATAAGTGTTTAAGAAATGTAAGTTTTAATATTTTGAAATTATGATGTCACATACCAAAATTTGCGAGTTCTAAAATCTGTAATCGGTGTAGACTGTAGTAGAGGTGTTCAAAATAACCGGTTTTTTAACCGAAACCGGTTTTTAACCGGAACCGAAACCGGTTTTTAACCGGTATCTCAATAACCGGTTTGGGTTTTTGAATAACCGCCGGTTCGTAACCGGTTTTTGATCATTTCGTAGTAACCGATTTATAACCGGTTATTAATAACCGGTTTTTTTAACAAGATAATAACCGGTTAACCGGTCTGATTTTGGGAAAACACAACCAGAAGGCTGCAGACCTGTTTTGTGATCGTTGGGGGCTGAAAAAAACGGTAATATTACCGTTTTATTACCGTTTTGGACGTGAATCATTGTGTTTTTAACCCACAAAACATCTATAAATAAGACTTGGATGCATATGTTTAGTCCCACTTCAATTCTAGCTCAAAAACACACTTACAAGTTACAAATACGAACATAAGTTTAATACGTTTCAAATGGCGAGTTCGAGTGGTCATGCTACGGCCGATGTTGGTTCTTCTAGTGAGTTGTTTGTGAAGAAGATCTTGAGCACGAATAGGGACCCGACACTATGGGTCAATTTTGATTTATGCGAGATGTCGAATGGAAAAGAAAAGGCGAGGTGCAAAAATTGCGGGACCTTTCTTGCGCCATCATCGAACTCTACTTTGAGAGCACATGTGACGTCGCATTGCAAGTCGTTAAAAACAAATCCCGCTAATGATCAAGCGCAAATATCACGGGGTATGGGTGTTTGGAATTTCGACCCGGAGGGGGTTCGTCTAAGGATGACTCAATTTGTTATTCAAGAATCGTTGCCGTTCGATCACTTTGACAATCCGCGCTTGACTAAGTTGATTCAAGAGACACTTCAACCACGTTACGTTCACGTAAGTCGTTCAACTCTTAGACGCGATTGTTTAAAGTTGTGGGTAAAAGCTAAAAAAGAAATGATTTTAGGTTTTCAAAAATTAAATACCGGCGTTAATTCAAGAAATGCCGCCGGTTTTTGCATGTGCCGCCACCTTGAACCCGACTATAAATTATTCGGGTGTTGAGATGATGATATCGGATATTTGTTCGGATTTGGGGTTAAATGACGAAGACCCACATTTTACAAGAAATGCACTAAGACGTTTTGACACTTCTTTAAACAATCTTTTTGATCATTACTTTCAAATATATGGTAACGTGTCATCGTTACACCAAAACATGGCGGCGAGCTCGGAGTCGTCGAGAAAAAATGCGGACTTAAACTTCTATAATTCGTTAAGAAATGTTAATAGTAAACGTTCTCGAGAAGGTGCCTCAAATAATGAACTCGGGAGGTATAAATATACCGATTTTTTAGCAACCATATCACCGGACGAGTTTCACCACTTTGATATTTTGGCTTGGTGGAAGATACAAGAACCGCATTATCCCGTTTTAGCCGCCATGGCACGTGATCTACTAAGCTCCCAAGCTTCTACGGTAGCTTCGGAGTCGGCTTTTTCTCTTAGTGGAAGGGTACTATCTATTCGGCGAACAAGACTCACACCGGAGGCGATGGAAATGTGCATTTGTTTGAAAGATTACTTGGATGGCGTGGAACGTATACAACATGTTTCTAATCTTGAAGGCGAGCTTGACGTGGAAGAACAATTACATGAAGTTGAAGTATATCAAGGACGGGCGCAACCACTTTCCGATGACGAACTCATGTACGATGAATCCGTACGCTCTACTAGCCCCCGAAGCGACTAAACGAAGAAATGAAGAAACGACACGACGACAACTTTCATTCTAGACTAGTTAAGAAAAATGTATTGGATATTTTCATGTCTTCTAATGTAATGTTTACTTGAAAAACTATTAAAATAAAATAAAAAAAACGTATTTTTTTTGTCCGTTTGTGCGTTTAAACAAGTTTTTAAATTTTTCCAGCCTTTTTTTTAATTTCTGCAGCTATTTTTTTTTATTTCTGCAGCTATTTTTTTATTTCTGCAGCTTGTTTTAATATTTCTGCAGCTTTTTTTATTTTTCTGCAGTTTTTTTATAATTCTGCAGGTTTTTTTTATAATTCTGCAGATATTTTTATATTTCTGCAGTTTTTTTATAGTTCTGCAGGGTTTTTTTTATATTTCTGCACCTATTTTGTTAATTCTGCATGTGTTTTAATAATTCTGCAGGTTTTATAGAAATTCTGCAGGTTTTGTTTAAAATAACCGAAAAAACCGTTTTTTTTAACCGATTCATAGGTTAACCGGTTTATTTTAACCGGCCGGTTATTATCGGTTAACATTTTTCAGTTTGAAAACCGGTTATTAACCGGTCGGTTATTAACCGTAACCGGTTTTTTTTTTTTGGCCCAATAACTCCTACAACCGGTTAACCGGTTTAGGTTATGAAAAAAACCGGTTTGAGCACCTCTAGACTGTAGACGTAGTTTTACATCAACTATATATTTACTTAAGGCCCAAATTGTGTGAGGAATATTTGACAGAATTCTATTGGGCTTCACATAAAGGCCACCGCCAATACAATGGGCCTTTTATTTTTATTTTTTTCTGAATGGGCTAATTAAATTAACGCCTGGTCTATTCGCACACGCCATTTGTCTTTTTGCACATCCAAAGCGCCGCGCTTAGGCCAAAGCGGGGCGCTTTGGGATATAGTCAACAGACAAGGTCTGACCTGTCAGACCTTGTCTGTTGACTATATCCCAAAGCGCCCCGCTTTGGCCTAAGCGCGGCGCTTTGGATGTGCAAAAAGACAAATGGCCAGTGGAGATGAGTTTGTGTTGCTTTTTTTTTTCTGTTGACTATATCCCAAAGCGCCCCGCTTTGGCCTAAGCGCGGCGCTTTGGATGTGCAAAAAGACAAATGGCCAGTGGAGATGAGTTTGTGTTGTTTTTTTTTTTAAATAGGTGGGATGTGGGTTAGTTTGGTAGTGTTTTTTGGAGGAAAAAATTGTATTTGAGTTTTATTATTATTATAAAATATTAGTATTACATATAATTCATAGTTGTTTTATAATTACGTTTTTTACGTCATTATTTTTATAAAACGTATAAAATATAAGTGCGTCTTTATAAACTGTTAACCTAGTTTATTTTGTTAAATTAAACGAACACGTTAAATAAAATGTACAGAAAGCCATAAGAATTAAACGTAAACAATCCAAAACCAACGTGATGTAAATAGAAGATTAACTGCAATATATATATATATATATATATATATATATATATATATATATATATATATCAGTTTGTACATACAAAACAAAACAAAAAGGTACAACTGAGTACATAACTCGTGGTGGTTCTCATTCTAGCGGTCCCCTATATATATATCAGTTTGTACATACAAAACAAAAAGGTACAACTGAGTACATAATACATAACAAAACACTAAACAAAAAAACTAAGGTACTAATCCTCGTGCGGTGGGGACGGTGGGAGGGGAAGTGGAGGCAACCCAGCGAGCTCTCGTAGAGCAACGAGCGTCTCGACGATCCAGTCAATGCGTGCGCCCTGGCGTCTGAGGCGCCGGTCGAAGTCCCGAGCCACCTCACGCGCTGCCGGAGGCAGGTCAGCGTAAACGTGCTGCGGGTACTGTGGCGGCTCAGGAGCTGGCTGAACTGGTGGTACCGGGATCTCCTCGACATGCTCCTCCTGAGCCGGATCCTCGAATACAGGATGAGCCTGAGGCTAAGGCTGAGGCTGAGGCTGAGGCTGAGGCTGAGCCTGATCAACATACAGTGTGTTGCATGCATGCCCTCAACCCTGTTGGTCGTAGTTTGGTGAAAGTTAATAGTTTTGTTAATCCAGCAAGATACAAACTTTTCACGGTATGGATCCAACCAGGATTTCATCAAATAATCAAAAACCTCTGAAATTAAAAAACGTAAATAGTCAGTTTTTGTTATTATATAAAATTTGAACATAATTATGTAAGAAATACTCACGTTCACGGCCATCTTCTTTCAGCTGTGCTTCAAGGTTTTCCAAGTTATACCTGTATATTTCCTCGGTCGTAGACTCGCACAATGTCCAAAATGTACGTACGAATTCTTTCCACTGCTTGTCAGAGAATTTCCTCTTGCTGTTCTTATTAATATTTTGTTGAATATGGAACCGACAAAGATACTTATGCGCTTTTGGAAAAACTTGTTCACACGCGTTAATTAGCGCAAATTCCCTGTCTGTTAAAATCACGCGCGGTTCCATACATCCTACCAGCATAGACTTGATCCTCTGCAACACCCATAGGTAGTTCTCTAACTTCTCAGCGGAAACTACCGCACAAGCAGCCGTAAACGATTTGTTTGTCGACGTCATGCCTACGACCTGAACAAATGGCAGGTTGTACATGTTCGTTTTGTAGGTGGCGTCAATCATTAGCACATGCGGGAAGGCACACCACATAGTGAATGATTTTTTGTGAACAAAGAAGACATCTTCAACTGCGTTCGATATCTCATTCGTGCGCATGTAATAAGTGTAATCTTTTTCGAGAAGAATGTTTTCAAGTTTTTGCATCGGAGACTTACCGACATTTTTTCCGGCGTTGATCTTCTGAACAGCGTTGTGTATATCTTTCGGAATAAGCTTTCTAGCCGGATTGTTTTTCGTCAGCGTTCGCCAGATACTTTGGTTGGGAATATCTTGCTCTGCCAGCTCCTTAACCAGTTTCGTATCCTCCGAAGAAAGCCTTCTCGCATACGCGTGACCCTCTAAGTTTTCAATAGGAGTGTGGTTATGCTTCGCCTTCGTCACCTCGATCCTCCAAACACTTCCGGATGATTCCGAAAACCCGATCATCTCGAACGGGCAGCCTATTTTCTTGCTACCCGTTTTCCTCTGTGTAGCTATACTCTTATGCTCCTCACCAAAAGTACATTGAAACCAAATCTTGTAATTCTCTCCTCTTTTATTCGACCTCTTAATCACAATGAGGTAACTATTGTCTTTTGCCGTGTCTTGTACCCAACGCACCAACTCTTTACGTGACGAAAAGGTCTGCGTTGTATCAAACGAAAATGTAACCGGGTAACAACCTTCCTCGTCAACAGACACATTCTCCGGTTCACCATCGTCACCGAGGTCCGAATAGACTTGATGTTCAAAGCTCTGTTGACAACCGTAACTGTGATTTGGATAACACTCCTGCTGTACAAAGCTGTGCTCGCCACCGTAACCGAAATTCGAATAACCTTGTTGTGCGTAAGGGTCCTCCACAGGGGTATTCAAATCCAGCGTCACCGTGTTATCACGATAACGAATGCCAGATACAACCTCTGCCTCCTTCAAGTTGGACGAGACCGGTTTCTCATACGAGTCAGAAATAGCGGTCCCCTCGTAAGAATCAGGAACAACTGACTCGTCAGAATATGGACCGAAAAGATAGTTGCTTAACCACGACATCGTTTTTTCAAGACACGTAACTAATACAGCAAAACCGCGCGTTATTTTGAAGAAACACAAGTAATTTGGAAATCAACAAACAACAAAACCCCCGTATGTTTGTAAACAACATATTGAGTGCAATATATATCGAACATTAAAGGTACTGTCTCAGAGGTTGCTTTTATAAGGGAACATTTGGGGTCGAAGCGCCGCGCTATGGCCAAAGCGCGGCGCTTAGGGTTAACGACAAACCTCGTAATCAGCTTTATGTCTCTCAAACAGTAACTCATGTCTCAAACGTCAATCAAGGCACCTTTTGTCGAGCTAAGCGCCGCGCTATGGCCAAAGCGCGGCGCTTTGAGGTGTGAAAATAATTTTGGCCGTGTGTAAATAGCATGACCCTTAAATTAAATGTTTATATAGTTATAGGTGAGGTGACACATATTCAAACCCAGCAAACCTGTTTTTCTAAATGATTTCTCATGAATCACCAAGAGAAGAACAACGAGGTTTACAAATGAAGAAAGAAAGGAAAAGACAGTGAGAGAAGAAGAGTGGATTGGAGAGAAAGGATGTTTGTAAATCGTCTTGATTGAAGATGCTATTTAAAAAAAAAAAAAAAACAAGCACGTCATCAAAAATTGGCCACGCAAAAAAAAAAAAAAAAAAAAAAAAAAAACTAACCAAGTTACTGTCTGGTTAACGACGGGGTGACACAACACACAAAGTGTTAAGTTGGGAGTGGCGGGAGTCGAAATGAAAGTTGGAAGTGGTAGGGAGATGATAAAATTCAATAACCCTTACATTTGTTACGTGTTTTCACCACTATAAACTTTAATAATACGTATGTATTTATAATTTACATGTAGTTTGTGTAGAGTTTTAGTGTAAGGTGCGTATAAATGTTCATTGACATACATAAAACACAATCATTGATCAAAAGTGAAGATACAGTTACAATTCTAGTATGGAAAATTTGAACACAACTGCTAACTACTAAATTATTTGATTTAAAAGCAATAATACATAAGAACTCAACGCGACTAATCTTCTTTTCCTACCAAAAATGATTGAAGTTACTATATATATCTATTGATGGATGACCTTCATTTAAAAGCCCTAGATGTTTGTTTATCATAGTGCCATACTAATTTACGTCTTCAGCTTTCCATTGATAAAAGACAAAGCACCCGACGAAAAGAAAGCCAAGGATACACAGGTTTAGCACTTTTGAAGATGATCGAAAAAGAAGGGCAATGAAAGACTAAATATTAGGAAGTTAGAAGATGATCAAAATCAGTTGCGTTAATACCCGTATTTGCTTTAAGACTTTGTGTAGTAGAATAACTAAAAAGTCCAAAAGTTTATCTCACGTCAATGCCGTTTAGGTAGTGGAGCTTCAACTAAATACACATTCAGACATTCACAGTGATAACTAATTGAACAACTTAACATATTTATTTCCATATTTCTTATAATCTTATTACAACTACTTCCGTTAATGAAAATAAATCAAAGATAAACCTAAATTAATTAGGGTTAAGTTCCCGTAAAAATAAAATAAACGAACGAATTGAAAGAAAAGTCAAAAAAGTGGCGGTGGCATTTTGGTAATTATCAGCAACTTCAAAATTACTGTAGTAGAGTAATTTTGAGCTTCTGTAGAGTAATTTTGTAAATGTTCATGTAGAGTAAACATTTTCCAAAATTACTCTACAGTCAAAATTACTCTACTAGAGTAATTTGATAATTACCACATATTTCCCAAAATTACTCTACAGTAATTTTGAAGTTGCTGATAATTACCAGATTGCCACCGCCACTTTTTGCTTTCTGAAGTTGCTGATAATTACCAGATTGCCACCACCACTTTTTGCTTTTTCCCTCAATTCGTACGTTTCGTACGTTAATTTTATTTTTATTTGATCCTTTACCAAATTAATTAAACGTAAACATAAAAATCAAATCATAAAAACATACTTATAATCGATCGATCGAAACAACTCACTGCTGCACCGATGCTTCCAAACTCCTACGAGCTTCATTCAACTTCTCACCAATTTGAACATCGGTATATCCTTCATCCACAAGCTTTTCTTCAAGAACAAGTTTTATCTCCATCTGCCGCTTACGTTCATGTTCATGTTCAACATTAGGTTTTCTAAAACCGGCCTGCGACGTCGTTTCCACCAGTCAACGTACGATTCGTCTTCGCCTTCACGATGAACTTGTCGCTTTGCACGTAACCGTTGCTACCGGAACCTCGAGCGGTTTGCAATCCGGTTCCGTTGTACATAATAATTGTATAAGATTTTGATCGGTGATTTTGAAACCCTAATTTTGATTAATAACAAGGAAAGATAAAAATTAGTTTTGTGACGGTGAAAATGGGAAATTACACTTTCATCCCTTAGGCTGTGTTCCAGAGATCCACTTAACAGGGGGAGGGGAGGGGAGGGAAAATGGGGTTTTTTTTGCCTAAAAACAGTCTTTCCAATTTGGAAAGACATGGAGGGGAGGGGAGGGAAGGGGAGGGATTTTTAACTCGGGAACACACCGTTAGAGTAGGGGTGTGCAAAAAACCAAATTAACCGACCCATAACCGAAATAACCGAAAAAACCGAACCGAATGGAAAACCGATGGGTCGGTTTTTAATTTTTTGAAAACCGATAATCATGGGTCGGTTATGGTTTTCTACGTTTCCATAACCGCTATAACCGAACCGACCCGCTAGTTAGTAAAGTCATGTATAACCGACCCATATGCATAACCGATCCAATCTTATATATTAATCAAATAAAACCCAATAAAATAACCCCAATAAACCTAATAAAATAATCCTTGAAGGAATACCAAAGGACCACCAAAATTAAACCCAATAATCCGATTCCCTTATTCCAAAATCCAAATGATTGTTTTTCTTTTGTCAAAAGGACGGATCTTTACCATCATACCAAGAGTTTCTGTTAGTAATAATCTTAACAAGAAACCACAAAGGAAGATATGTATATTGTTAATATATCAATTCAAGATTATATATATATATATATATATATATATATATATATATATATGTTATAATCACTTTGACAATATCTTTTTGAGCTAAATTTAGCTAGGCCCAAGTTCATGGTTAACCGACCCATAACCGACTACCATAACCATCAAAACCGCCATAACCGAAACCGCCATAACCGAGCGGTTATGGTTATGACTTTTCAATAACCGACATCTCGGTTATGGTTATGACCAAAAACAGACCCATGCACACCCCTACCTTAGAGAGTTTGAGAGCTTCTCAAAATCGGGTTAAGAAAAAGCTCAAAATGAGCCGAGCCTTAACGAGTCCAAACCAAGATCGAGACTGACATGAAGCTAGTCAAGCCTTAGGGCATGTTTGGCTAAGCTTTTTGAAACAATTTATTGACTTATTGGTTTTTTAGAAAAGTCAGTATAGAGTGACTTATTGACTTATTAGCTTTTCCCCCTCACATACACCCTCATTGCCAAACATTATGACTTTTCAAAAAATTAATAAGTCAATAAGTTGTTTCAAAAAGCTTAGCTAAACATGCCTTTAGTGTAATATTAGTTTCTATTAATACTTAATAACATTTACACCACTTATTTAAAGTTGTTTATTAAACGAGGCAGGCCAAGATTATTTAAACTTATTTACGAGCCGAACCCGAACCTAAAAATAAACTTGTTTAGTAAACGAGGCCGAGCTCGGGCTTCACTTATCGAGCTTGCAAACTTAAACGAGTTTATTATTTATATTATTTTTATTTGATATATTAGTTAATAGAAAATAAACGGGCCGAGCCTGAGCCAAGCTCGAGCTTAAGAAACTACCAACGAGTCGGGCTCAAGCTCGAGCTCTCATAAGTTAATCGTGCTTCAACTCGGGTTTTTCTAAAAGTTCGTATAAGTTTCTGTGATGTACTCACGTGATTTTACTAACGCCCCTGAAACTGATTTTGTTGGAAATTAGGCCCAGCAAACATAATTTTAACGAACTCTTTTAACATATATCAATGAATTAACTATGTCCAATTTTTCATAGTAAATATTTTATGAGAGTTATACAATTTCTAAAATTAATTAAACATCCATATTCATAATATAATTTAGTCTAAAGTTTTAATATTACAAGTTTAGAGCTTAAATCACTACATAAGACCTACGTTCAGTCTGATTTGAATGAAAGTTGCTGGGTGCACCATCAATTGTAGTTTAGGAGAATGACAATCAAAACTGGCCACATTGGGTGGTTTAGACAGATCGGGTTGGGTGGTTTAGACGAGCCCGTCGGTTTGACAGTTTGGTTGTAACGATTTTAACAATTTATTTTTCTTTCAAAATCATCAGCTTGTAAAAAAAACGATAAAGATGATTCTAAGTTATATATAAGTAAATGACGACGGGCCAATGGGAAGCCCCATTTACCCGCTTTGGGCCATCATCATACAGGCCCAACAGGAAAAGCCCAACAAGGACTTACCTTCCCCACTAAGGTTACCGTTATAAGCGGGAAAAAGGACCAGCGAAGACAGGCAACATTTAATGCTTGATTAGCAGAGGATCTCTTGCTGGAACTGTACCTCTTCGCCGGAAACATTAAATGAGACTATGATCTCACCGTTGGGGGTCAGACACGTGTCTGAGCCCCCCGAAGACCATTAGAACCCGTTGGATCGTCTCGTAAAAATATCTCACGAGAATGTTAAGGCCTGGTGATTATATAAGGATGCAAAAGGGATGATCAAAGGGACAATCCAGGTATATCATTTACTACCTTCACATTTACTACTCTCACATTAAATTCCGACCATCATTCCCACGTATTTACTACAAGTGTCACATTTATTAGATTCACACCTTAGGGGAAACATCCCGGTGATCATACTCATCGGGGTAAAGCTCCTCAATTCTTCCGGCAAGTTTACTTACTCTCACGCCGGAGCTTGGTCACGGATCCCCCCTTCGGGGCCCTCCGTGGCGAGGCTATCGGTTTGTTCTTTTGTAGTAGCTAAGGTGAAGACTCTTGACGTCAACGAAGATCCATCTAACGTCTACCGGAATTTGGGTATTCGACATTGGCGCCATCCGTGGGACATCAGCCTGCCCGGTGTTCCCACATCGAACTCCGACGTTAAGAGTAGCTTATCTCACCAGCAGTAACATGGACACCACACCCGGTTCACAGGTCATTCAGACAGTACAGAATGATCATGACAAAGTTACGGTGGAAGATATAACCCATGAGGAAGAGAATGAGAATCAGGTAGAATTGCTGGGAAAAGAAGAGACCATCACCCCGGACTTCGTAGCCATGCACAGGGAGAAACTGAAAAAGTATCTCAAGGACCTAGAAAGACAAGAGAAACTCGACAGTATCAGGGCTAAACTATCGTTTGATACACCCTCTAATCAAGAAAAGGCAGACCCTCAAAACAAGGGCAGTGGAAGCGACCCACTGGAAACGTTTATGACAACCCTTAGACAAATGTCCTCGGAAGAAAGGGAGGATCTCATTACCGGAAAGAAACCAAAAGGAAAAGAAAAGGAAAAGGAAAATCCAAGCAACGACGGCCTGGATCAACCCTACCTCCCACGGGACTTAGCTGAAGTCTCAAAATTCACCCGGAGGATAGCAGAAGCACCAATGCCCCCTAAGACGAAGCTACCCCCAAACTTCGATCGCTATGACGGGACAAGAGACCCTGAAGATCATCTCCATGCCTTCAGGGGAGCAGGACAACTTGGGCGATGGTCCATGCCTGTATGGTGCCACATGTTTGTACAAACTCTGACGGAGGGAGCCCGGCTCTGGTTTGACAGCCTCCCTCCAGGGGGAATCGATAGTTATGAAGAGTTAAGCGAGAAGTTCCTCAGGAACTTTGGTCAGCAGAGAAAAGTGGTCAAGAATCCAAATGGGATCCTCCACATAAGGCAGAGGGACAATGAGCGAATAGATCAGTATATGGAGAGGTTCGTCAAGGAGAGCATGAACATCAAAGATGTCCCGGAGGTCATGAAGATTAGCAGTTTCATAAACGGGCTAAAGCATGCCCAGCTGTGTGAGAAACTGGGGGAGGAGTTCCCCCACTCATTCGACAATCTTATGGACAGGGTCAGAGCCTTTGTCAGAGGGAAAGACACAGTCAGCAAAGCCAAGGAGACGGACGTCACACCCCGGAGGATCGCCTCAGCTGCAAAGCCTCCTGACAAAGGTACACCTTACTCCAGAAAACCCACTTTTGATAGAATGTTGCACGACAGAGCAAGGCCCTCATATTCCCCATATAGACCTCGGGGGAGAGGCCCCCCTCCTTACTCTGATCATTTCACCCCTCTCACCAAGACCCCAAGTGAGATACTGGCCACTGAGAGGGTAAAGAACTCCTTTCCGAGGCCACCACCCATAAAACCCGGGCCAAAGGCACAACCAAACGAGTATTGTGACTTCCACAAAGGTTTTGGACATAAAACCGATGACTGCATGTATTTAAAAAGAGAAATAGAGGCTGTAGTGAAAACGGGAAGGCTGGCCCATTTGGTTAAGGAAATTAAGGAGGGGGAGGGGACAGCAAGGAAAGAGATGTAAGGGAGCCTGGGCGGGCAGATGTTGATATGATTAGAAGGAGGAATGAATTCGATACCACCCTGAGTGTAAAGGTCAGGATCCTGGGCTCCCCGGACTGCATGAAAGCTCCCATTCTTATGCCACACTTGGAAGAAAATGAAGTGCAACGACTTCCCCTAAACATCTCAGCCATAATAGTTGGCCACAAGGTGTCTCGAATACATGTGGATGGAGGGTCCGGTGTCGAAGTGATATACGAGCATTGTTTCCTTAGTTTTCATCTTTGTGATAAAAACTGCAAGTTCTATAAGAAAAGGTTCTATAATATATTTGATTTCTATAGTCACTAACACTAAAGAAAAAGCACTAAAAGACATTCCAGTAGTATCTCAGTTTTCAGATGTCTTTCCAGAAGAATTACTAGGACTACCTCTAGACAGAGAAGTTAAATTCAGAATTCACCTGCTACCAGGAACATTGCCAAAACACTCTACCGTTTGGCACCCACCGAAATACAGGAATTAAAGAAACAATTCGATGAATTGTTGGAGAAAAGATTCATACAACCGAGTTAGTCGCCATGGGGAGCGCCGATATTTTTTCGTTAAAAAGAAGGACGGATCAATGCGTATGTGCATTGATTACCGTAAATTAAACAAAGTCACGATTAAGAATCGGTACCCATTTCCGAGAATCGATGATTTGTTTGATCAACTACAAGGAACTCGATTTTTCTCTAAAGATTGATTTAAGGTCAGGATATCATCAATTAAAGGTACAGGAAGAGGACATTCCTAAGACCGCATTTAGAACAAGGTATGGTCATTATGAATTTACTGTTATGCCATTTGGTTTAACCAATGCCCCAGCTGCATTTATGGACATGATGAACCAAATATGTAAGCCATATTTGGATAAATTCATAATTGTATTCATAGATGATATTCTAATTTACTCTAAAAGTAAAAAGGATCATGCAAGACATTTGCACGCACTTTAAGTTTATTAAGAAAGAAGATAATACAATCTGGGTGATTGTAGATAGACTAATCAAGTCAGCTCATTTTCTACAAATGAAAAGAAATATCCGCATTTATTCCAGTAGATCTCGAGGACGAGCTCTAAATTAAGGTGGGGAGAATGTAACAACCCTCAAGAAAACCGACACCCTAGAATATTTTCCGACACCCCATTATATCTTAAATACCCTTATATGTCTTATATTACACCCCGTATGTGAAAACCGAGCCTGAATTATATTATAACATATAAAATAAAATATAAAATATAAAATCTGAATTCTGAGTTGAGGCGGGCCGCGTAGGATCCCACCTCAATCTCACGCGGGCCGTATTAAGACCAGACTTTGACTCCGCTGAAACCTTTAGTTCAAGCGGGCCGCGTAAGAGTTCTCCATAGTTGACGCGGGCCGCGCGTGTTCCAAATGGTGGCGCATCCTTGAGCCGACACGTGTCATCATCGTGGCAGACCTACGTATCGAATCAGCTAAGCTATAGGTTGACCACATGTTGACGCGGGCCGCGTAAGGATTAGCCTTACCTTACGCGGGCCGCTTGGAAGTCAATATCAGCCACTATAAATAGAACGTATCAGTTTACGTTTTTCGTCGCTCACATTTCAATCTCAAATCACCAATTCTGTAGAGAAGTTATAATACACGGGTATTATACCCTTAATTAGCGAGGTTCTGATCCGTTGTAAGTATTATAACCCCAGTTTCGTAATAGTTACGCTGCCCGATTGATTTAGGGTTCCGTAACAACTGTCGTGGTTCTGCCCGACGTAGTTGTTGGAATGCCGTCTCGGGGAGGGTATTATTAATATTTTCAAAGGGTTATGATACTAACCAATATATATTTGTATAAATTATAGATTATATCCAGGAAACCCTAACGCGAAATCTAAAATAGCAATGTGAGTTTATCCTCTTTTTGATAATCTTTTTGGTAATGTTTTACCAAACCTTAAATGTTTTACTATGAAAATTAGCAGTAATTGAGTCTTTGTAGCTATTCAATTACTGCCGGTATGTTGGGGTTTTGTATACAAAATTTTGTACTACTTGCGAGTAGTAAGTCGGGATGACAATGCGTTACCATTGGACAATGAGTTAGCCAATGGGTAATATGACCCACAAGTCAGGATTGATAGTACCAAATGGAGTAATTGTGTAGACATAAACAATGTGATCGCTCTCAATACTGTTCACTGTGACTTTTTAATTAAACTTGATTAAACTGGGATTCACTCACCAGTATTTCCTGCTGATAAAATGTTTTAAACACGTGTTTCAGGTAACTTAGTGTGAAGCCAATAAAAGCCAGCTGGAGAGCACTGAAGGCTTGGAAAAGTGGCAATAAAGTTACCTAAAATAAAATAGATGTTTTTATTAAATAAAATAGGATTTATTCCTATGAAAACGTGTGTACTATGAATTTGGGTTTCATCCCATTTGTTTAATATTATAAAATATGGTGGTTTTACTCTGATAAACATTTCCTAACTACGGTCCTGATGTAAATTCCGCTGCAAGACTAAATAAAACTGATACCACCAAAGTCTGTGATCACGTCCGCCCGTTCCCGGGACAGATAGGGATCGGGGGTTGTGACAGAAGGTGGTATCAGAGCCTAGCCACTGGCTCAAGCCAAAGAAGTGTTCTGCTGACACTTAAATTTTAAATTCTATGTTAGGAAATAATTTAGGTGATTATGTGTTTTATATTAATTGACTATTTGTTAGTTTACAGTATGAGTAAGAAAAGAATTTCGGATATCTATCATAAACTAGATAGTTCACCCAAAGAAAAGGGAAGTTCATCCCAAACAAATTTCTCAGGATATTCAGCAGATATTGAGGAAGGAATATTTGTCCGTAAAGCACAGTATGAAAATCCACTTACCCCTAGTAAAAGAAGCCGGATTCTTAGAAAAAGTCAAGAGAATATGAAAAAGTCTTAGGAAACCCAGAAAATATGTAGTAACCCACCTTGGGAAGATAAATTAGACGAAAAATGGGCAAATCTCTACATGTTAGCCACTACAGCAGTAAATGTTAACTTATAGTTGAATCATCAAACCAGTATCAGCCCCCATGCCACCTACGAGCTAGAAACTTTAAAAGAACTTCGTTCCTTTGATAATAACCTAGTGAGAAGAAAGAGATAGAATAAACCTTATATAAAGCGTGTTGAGCATAATATTCCTATAACCTAGTTAGACTAAAATAAGTTACGGATGTATAACCAATAATATATTTCGAATTTCAGTTCTAGTTTGTAATAAATATATAAATCACAATATTTCATTTTAATTAATCTGTTCGTATAATTGTACTAGATATTCGTTTATGATAAATAAACATTCAGATGAACAACAAAAGTGAACCAAGAAAACTAGAATAAGGCCTAGAAGTACAAGAGAATTTTTAATGCTATGCCTTAATATGAAGCTTTGAGATAAACCAATTACTTGCATAAATAAAGTATGATGGTTATTGGTATCCTGTGAAGATAATGACTAGAACAGTGCCTGCATGATAAATAAGCAATAACACTTGGCCACTGTTATTTCTTGTTTATTGATACTACTCGGTTCTAGAATATGATTCCTCATGAGAATACTAATTTCCTTGTTTCTTGATGTAAACCATAATAAATGATGCCTTTTTAAGATCATGATTTGAAATAAGTTTATGGGTGGAAAATACTATGATAATTACCTCTCCGGTAAAACTGGGCATGGTGCGGTAGACTCTCCAGCTTGTCCGGGTGAGATGGGGTTACCTCTCCGGCGAGACTGGGTGAGATGAGATTACCTCTCCGGCGAGACTGGGTGAGATGAGATTACCTCTCCGGCGAGACCGGGTGAGATGAGGTATATGTTATGATAATGGAATTCCCTAAATAATGCTATGATCTGATGTCTGAATCTGTTGAATACTTTGACCTTATGAATGGTCTGTATATTACAATATGTGAATTACCTATACTAGGAAATCCAAAAGATCCTAATAATTGATAATGAGAAATAAAATAAAATATGTGTGTACAGATGCATATTACTACTAGTGTGTTTTTATTTCTATTGGTATTATAATTTTATTTCAGTACTAGTGTGTAATAGACGCATAAGTATATGAAAAGAGTAAAGTAGCAATAATCTACGCTTTTGGCAAAACTGTGTATCATGGGATTAACTATAGTAAGATATTAATTGTGATATTAATATGGGATAATTGTTTAAAATTCAGATGGCCGACGAAGAAAATCAAGGAAATCTGAATAACGATAACCAGAGTAACATTAACGTGGTTAATGATAATCCGAGTATCAATAACAATGGAAACCAAGTGGATAATAGTGCTATTCAACACATAGTGGCACAGGGAATTATAGATGCTATGCCATTTATTCTTCAAACTGTTAAGGATGCTGATAATAAAAGTAAACATAGCAGCAAGCGACCTGTTGAACCAGAAAACAGTGTGAACAATGGACCTGTACTTCAAATGCCTATTCCCAAAAGAAGAAGAACCATGCCTTATGGTTGTTCTTATAAAGAATTCTGGTCTTGTAAACCAATGGAATTCTCGGGCAATGAAGGGGCCATTGCAACCTTACGCTGGATAGAGAAGACTGAGGCAGTCTTAAGGATAAGTAAGTGTGCTGAAGAAGACAAGATATTGTTTGCTTCTAATCTGTTTAAGAATGCAGCATTAGAATGGTGGAACACTATCCTTCAGACAAGAGGAAGTGATAAAACCTATAGTATGGAATGGGAAGAATTTAAAGAAAAGGTAGAAAGGAAATTCTGCCCACCTAATGAAAAGGAACAGATAGCAAACAAGTTCCTAAATAAAACTGATACCACCAAAGTCTGTGATCACGTCCGCCCGTTCCCGGGACAGATAGGGATCGGGGGTTGTGACACAAAGCATGGGACCCAACAAAAGAAGAGCTGCTTGTGAGGAAACCAGAAAACTGCTCAGGGCAGGAATAGTCAGAGAAGTGAAGTATCCGTCCTGGATCGCCAATCCAGTCATGGTTCAGAAGAAAGACGGGGGATGGAGGATGTGCATCGACTTCCAAGATCTAAACAAAGCATGTCCTAAGGACTGTTATCCCCTCTCAGAAATAGACGTCCAGGTAGACTCTTTGTCTCAGTACCCCCTGAAATGCTTCCTGGATGCCTACAAGGGATACCATCAGATCCAGATGTCAATAGAGGACGAAGAAAAAACCGCCTTCATCACAGACGAAGGGACATTCTGTTATACCAAGATGCCCTTCGGTCATAAAAATGCTGGGGCCACATATCAGAGATTCATGAACACCCTGTTCAGGGAACAACGGGGAAGGAACCTGGAAGTATACGTTGATGACATTGTTATCAAAAGCTTGACGGAGATGGCCATGATAGATGATATAGCGGAGACTCTCAACACTATGCAAGATGTGAATATGAAGTTAAACCCCGGAAAATGCTGTTTTGGGGTAGATGAGGGGAGTTTCCTGGGGGTAGTAGTCACTAAAGGAGGAATCAAAGCTAACCCGGAAAAAACTCAAGCTGTGGCTGAAATGCGATCCCCCAGGTCCCTGAAAGACATTCAACAACTGAACGGGAGATTGATAGCATTAAGCCGTTTCTTATCAAAGGTAGCCGACATGACCCTCCCCTTCATGAAGGTATTTGAAGGACTGCCTCCAAACGAACAAGTTCAAATGGACCCCAGAAGCGGAGGCTGCCTTCCAAGAAATGAAAACTTACATCTGCAAGCTCCCAACATTAGCCACCCCAGTGCCCGGGGAACTCCTGCTCCTATACTTGTCCGCCTCGAAGACAACCATAAGTGCAGTCATGATGGTAGAACGGGAAGGGAAGCAAATCCCCATATATTTCATCAGCAGAACACTTAAAGGCCCCGAGGAACGCTACATGCCCCTGGAGAAGCTGGCATTAGCCCTTGTTTTCGCATCCCGGAGACTCAGGAGGTACTTCCAAGGGCACAAGATTACCCTGATGACTGATCAACCTCTCCAAAAGGTACTCAGGAGGCCGGAGCTGTCGGGACGGTTGGCTAAATTGTCACACCCCGAAATTATCAGAGCTGGCGTGACTGGACTGGTATCTTCATTGCACAGCGGAAGCAAAAAGCTAAGACTTTCTAGAAATTGAACGCCCACTAAGTACTCGACTCCAGATGGTTCTCCTATTCCAACCGTGCCTTGTCTTAGAAAAGTAACCTGAGAAAGAAACATGCGAAAAATCAACATAAAGTTGAGCGAGTTCATAGTTTGTTCGTAAAAGATTTGAGATAAATCTTTTGAGTTGTGAAAGGTTTGAAATAAATCTTTGGTGTTGTGAAAGATTTGAAATAAATCTTTGGAGTAACCGGTTTTTGAAATAGTATTGAGAAAACGAATTTAAAAATCATTTTCTTGCCAAGTTATATGGAAACGTTGTGTTTGTAACACGGTATGTTCATAAAAACCATGTAGTTGTAAAGTCTTGTATTTGTAATGTTCATTTAACCGTCAATGCCCACCCTGACTTTGACTCCATACCCCCATAATTCTTTGAATTTGTATAAAACATGGTAGTTAATTTGTATGAACAAGAAGTTTCCGTAAGTATAAAATCCCTGGTATGTAGCAAATAAGGAAAAAGAGATCACCAATGGTTTGCAAGGCCATTGATATGTGTGAAGTGCAAGTAGGAAGACTCAAACCTAGCAGATTTATGCGTTGGGTACAAAGTCACCCCGAGGTCCGTTCTGTTTGGGCCTGGGCTCGCTACACCCAGATAGATCTACCGCTCCTGTCCCTCGGTCCTACAATGAGGATTAATGGCCTCAAGTTTCCGCCTACCCACTCACATGATCTAAGTAGTAACCCTCCTTACGCTAAACATACCATGTGTAAAAATGTCTGTAAAAATTGTAACATGTATTTTACCACAGCCTCTAAGGCTGAATCTCCCCAGCCACTAAGGCTGATCCTCCCCAGCCACTAAGGCTGGCTCCTCATTCTCTATATATCATTACCAAACGATCCATCCCTAGTCATGAAAATCATTCATTTCGATAATACACCTTTGTTTTGTAAAAACCGGTATGTTTAGTATAAACCTTTCGTAAATCATTTGAGTTCCTTGAAATCCCTTCGTAATATGATTTAGAAATACTAGTGTTGCGTTTGTTAAAAACTTTGTTTGTTTTTGCAAAACGTGCATGTCTTTCCACCCCGAAAACATTTACAAAACTGTAAAACAGTAAAAAGTGGGGTTATGAACTCACCTGAATATTCTTGTGCAAAGCGAGCTAATTACGACCTCGTGATGTCGTTTCCAAGATGAGACTCGCTAGCGTGCATTCTACAATATTCCTAACACGGAATATCTAATAAGTTTCTAAATAAAAGCGGTAACTAGTCTACGTGTCACCGAGCTCTACCGAATCGTTAATCGAACGATTCAACGGTAAGTTGTTAACTTAATGGAAAAGATTACGTTATACGTGTTAAGTCTCGTTTAATGTCAGTAGCAGTTTAATAAGTCTTGAAAAAGACTTAGTTTCCGAGAGACGTAAAAGGAATAAATATTTATATAAAAATATATAAATATATCGTTGTAAGTGTGTTAGCCGTCTCGAGTAGTCATACGAGTATAAAAGAATATTTCTATGAAAATATCATATAACAAACTCGTATCATATATCGTGTTTCGTATGAAAATAATATATAATAACTTGTATTATATATATCACGTCTTGTGTATATTTGCCAAAAATATACGTATATGCCGTTTCTGCGTTTGAAATAAATATAAAAAATATATTTATTTTATAAAAGGATCCTCGAGTTGTTTGAAGTTTGAAATAAATATAAAACTATATTTATTTTTGTAGAAGAAGTCGTATGGTTTGTTATTCGAAATAAATATACCAACTATATTTATTTTTATAAAAGAATTGTCGAAACTTCAGAGTTTAGAATAAATATAAATACTATATTTATTGTTGTAAATACTTTCCGAATCATCGTTTTCGTAAAATGCGAAGTTTGGTCGAAAGTAATTATATACTTTTGCTAGTTTTCATAAAAGTCGCTTGATATCACTAGTCGTCGCTTCTCAAAAAAAACCATGTTTTGTTTTATAAATAGACGACCTTTATTTTACGGATTTTCTCGAAAAACGGGCAGAGTTTCCTCTGTTTTTGGACGCTCCCGACAATCAAGTGTCGATATGTTTATCAAAATTCAATCAAGACTCAATCAATATAATCAATCAATATATATAAGATTTTGTCGAATACGTGAAGATGCAAAGTGTACTTAAATAGATCGGTTAGAGCTCGTTTCTCACGTATTTAATAAAACTATGAAATAACGAAATAAAACGCGCCGTTAATCTTTACCATCTTCTTGTGTCGAAAAGCTGAGCTGACCGAGTCAACTGAGTTGACCGGCTCAGTTGACTGAGTTTGACCGAGTCAAACCGAAATACACCGAGTTGCACCGGGTCGAACCGAGTTGTACCGAGTCGAGACCCAAAATGATCTGTTGACGGACCCGAACCTGCACGTGAATCGAACCAGACCGAAGCTAACTCGAACCATATCTCGAACCCGTTGACCCGTGGTTACCGAACCAAACAAAAATCCTGAACCAACCTTGAAATTAACCGTATAACATCACCATCATCATCATCGGACATCAATTTAAGAAGTAAACAGAGGATGGGGGAAGTTACCGTGAAACTCGTCGGATAATGTCAAGGACCGCCGGTCCGAGACACCGACCACCGGACCGAGATACAAACCGTCGGGTTGAGACACTAACCACCGGTCCTTTTTTTCTCTCTCCATCCCTTCTGTCTCTCTCTCATCTCATTCCTCTCTCTCTCGCTCGTCGACTGCCGCCGGAATAAATGGGCCGACCGGCGGTCCGAGTCTTTGACCGCCGGTTCTCTCTCTCTCTTCGGTCTCTCTCTCTCTGTCTCGTCTCTGTGTTTGCACCACCACCAGACGCCATCGCTCACCACCACCCGATGATGGTGGTGGTGGCCTGTTCTTGTCATCGAGGAAGAGGAGAGGGGGGGTGTCGCCGCCTGAGTGGGGAACCGAGGAGGGGTGTGCCGGATGGATTAAACTCCGGTCACCGGAGTTTAGTTGGAGAGGGAGAGGATGAGGGAGTGTGTTTAGCTCTGTGTTTCTTTGATGTAATTGTGAGAGAAAGAATGACTTTATTATTTGTGTGTGTGGTTCCTGTACATATATTCGAGTGAGTAGGGAAAGGCAAGCAAGGGTTTTCATTTATAGATCAAGTGTCTTTTATGTCCACTGTGTATTCAAGTTACCATCAAGTTGCAAGTTTTATTCTTTGAATCAAAATCCTTTGAAGAGATTTTGCAAGATTATGAGAATCTTGTTTAGATTTTCGTAAATCTTAATAAGATTTTGATAAGATTTTAAGGGACGATCTAATATATTATGTGCAAGTTTAGGCTTGTGGGTTTTGGGCTTGGGCCCAGGGCCCACAAGCCCATCTCACGTGTGAGTGGCCCGTAATTCCTACGAGACCCGTTGTCAAATCCTGAACTCCGTTTTAACGTCAAAATTAAAATACACAAAAATACGGTCGGTAGTCGTTGTTTGCACGCCCGTTCGTCGATCGCGGAAATAACCACGAAAAATTGTATCGTTGCCGTCTTTAATCCGTTTTTCGATCCGGTTCCGACTGTAGTCACTAAAATTTTAATTACGAAGCTAAAACATATCGTAAAAATTTAATATTTGTCGGCGTTGTCAGTATTCTGTTTGGTTTCAATCCGTTGCCGTTTAACGTTTCACAGGTTTCTCTGTAAACCACCGTTCGCGCACTGTATAATCGAATAGAAGTTCCTAGGCACTCCAAAGGCCTAATTAAGTTAAGTTGTGCTGTAAACACTATTTATTATCGCGTTAATTACTTGTTAATCACGTAATTAGGTGCCGTAAATCACAGGTTGTCACATAAATGGGCTGTGGAGCTGGGGGAACACTTTCTGGAGTTCAAACCCCGAACGGCCATGAAGGGGCAGATACTGGCCGACTTTTTAGCAGAAGTCCCTGAGGATGAAGAGAAGGAACTTTTAAAATGGGAAGCCTTGGAGAAAGAAGAAAAAGAAAAGGAGGACGAGCCTGTGTGGAAATTACTCATCGACGGGGCTTCTAGTGAAGAAGGGAGCGGGGCAGGCATCACACTGACAAGCCCCGAAGGGATTGAGCTGACATACGCCATAAGACTGGACTTCGAGAACACCAACAACACTGCAGAGTATGAGGCCATCTTGGCAGGAATGAGGCTGGCACAAAAAATGAAAGCAAGGCACGTGGAAGCTAGCACTGATTCACAACTGGTAGTGAAACAGTACCAAGGAGAGTATGAAGCCAAAGACAACATCATGGCTCAGTACGTGGCTAAAGTAAAGGAAACAGCCAAGGCATTCAAAACTTTCAAATTAGAATGCATCCCCCGAGGAAGGAACAGAAAATCTGATGCCCTCAGTAAATTGGCCTCGGTGGCATTTGTCACGACCCCCGACCCGGTTTGACCCGTTTAGGGAGCCGCGGGACAGAAATCCCGTGGTATTTATTTAACAGCGGAAGTTTCTTCAGGATCTTTTTAAAACTGAAATATTTCCCGATTATTTTATTTCACAACTCGGGATAAAACCCGGTAATTTACAATCTTGAGATTTCACAAAGAAATCTTTTATTTTACAAAACATGTTTCTTTATTTTTATACTGAGCCACTTCCTTAAGCTTGTAGTGCTTCACGGCACTTTTCCTGGATCACAACAGATCACCTGAAACATGTTTGAAAAAGGTTTTGTCAGCGGGAAATACTGAGTGAGTCATTCTTTTTAATAAAATGACTCTTTTGTTATAATTTACAGTATTAAGAGCGATTACAATGTTCCTGATATCAAACCAACTACCCACGGTATTGTCACTCGACCGGATCTGTGACTATGGTCATATCCCCCATTGGCTGCCCCAATGGTGACGATTATTAAGTAATGTATACAAAACCCCACATACCGGCTGTAACTTGGTGATTACAAAGACTTAATCCCCGTAATTATAACTATAAACATGATTTTGAAAGTAATTTGATAAAAAGAGAATGAATCACATTGCAGATTTAATTTCGAACAGAGCTTAGCCTACTGATTAGCCTTGATAACCTAGTTTAAATAATAATGCACACAAACTAGGTTAGTAACTTAATACAGCATTTACGATAACTCACGAGATTAAAACCTTCACAACGAATGACAAAGTGCGATACTTAAACATCCATTGAATTAACAACGAATGACAAAGCATAAACCCTAATGTGGGCAGCACTTAAACATCCATTGGATAGTTTAATCGATCGGACATTGAATCGTATCAGCGATCGAGTTATTACCCTGAGTTGCGGCAGCACTTCGTGAATCGTGTGTGTGTTTTGTAGTGATTATACTATAACTCAGCGTACGTTTTGAGTTTTTACGTCGAATTAACACAGAATGTCAAGTCCCAGACTCTTGTATTTATACTTGAAAATCGGTTCCCCCGCGTGTCGCGGAGGGTGTCTCCGTTCCTGTCGCGTTTCGCGGGGCGTACCCCCCTAACCTAGGGTAGCCTCGTGTCTCAGGTAGCCTAGGTGAGTCAACGTTGCATGCAAATTCAGTTTCAAAAACATTTTATTTAGATAATCATAACTAGGGTTTTACCCCCCCTGAGTTTTAGGGGCCCTAATCCTGATTCCGATTGTTCTGAAAATTTTAGGGTTTGTTCAGAATTACTTGGGTTTCTCAATTAGGGTTTCCTATTTGGACAATTAAAATAATAATTAGGAATTTTTAATGAGAGTTGTTACATTCGTCCCACCTTAATAAAAATCTCATCCTCGAGATTTACTGGAATAAATGAGGATACTTTCGCTTCATTTCTGATTCCAGCACCCAAGTATATTCAGCTCCTCTCTTTGAATCCCATCTGACTTTGACTAAAACTAGTCGTTTGTGTTTGAGAAACTTGATCTTTCGATCCTCAATTTGAAGAGGTTTCTCAACAAATTTCAGCTTTTCATTTACCTCTATATCTTGAAGAGGTACTACCAGTGATTCATCTGATAAGCATTTCTTGAGATTGGATACATGAAATACATCATGTACTCCAGCTAATTCTTCTGGTAGTTGTAAACGATAAGCAACTGGTCCTATACGTTGGATCACTGAAAATGGTCCTACGTACCTTGGACTTAGCTTTCCTTTCTTTCCGAATCTAACTACTCCTTTCCAAGGAGAAACTTTTAATAGTATTTTGTCTCCCACTTGGAATTCAAGTGGCTTGAGCCGATTATCTGCATAACTCTTCTGACGATCGCGAGCCGTCTTCAGTCTTTCCTTGATTTGAGTAATCTTATCAGTCGTCTCTTGCACTATTTCAGGACCTGACAATTGACTTTCTCCTATTTCTGCCCAACAAACTGGAGTTCTACACTTTCTTCCGTATAGTGCTTCAAATGGGGCATTTTCAATACTTGAATGATAACTATTGTTATAGGAGAATTCAATTAATGGTAAGTGATCGTCCCAATTTCCACCAAAATCTATTACACATGCTCTGAGCATGTCTTCTAGAGTTTGGATCGTCCTTTCACTTTGTCCATCTGTTTGTGGATGATATGCAGTACTCAGATTTAGTCGAGTTCCCATAGCTTGCTGGAAGCTTTTCCAGAAATGAGAAGTAAAACGACTATCCCTATCAGAAACAATGGAGAGTGGAACTCCATGTAAGGATACGACTTCATCTACATACAATTTTGCCAATCTTTCCATACTAAAGGTTTCTTTCATTGGTAGAAAGTGAGCAGATTTGGTTAATCGATCTACAATTACCCAAATCGCATCATTACCTTTTCTTGTTTTGGGTAACTTAGTAACAAAATCCATTGTTATGAGTTCCCATTTCCATACAGGCATTTCTAATTGTTGTAGTAACCCTGAGGGTTTCTGATGTTCTGCCTTAACTTGTGAACAAGTAAGACATTTAGAAATATATCGCGCTATATCCTTTTTCATTCCTATCCACCAGAAGTTCTTTCTTAAATCTTGGTACATCTTATTGTTTCCTGGGTGTATAGTATACCTAGATTTATGGGCTTCTTCTAAAATCTTAGGTCTTAAGTCTCCCTGCTTAGGTACCCAAATTCTACTTTTGTGGAATATCCAAATTCCATCTGCTCCTTGTTCTAATTCCTTTATTCGTCCTTTCATTCCTTCAGCATCATTCGTGATTGCTGTAGCTTGCACATTCTTCACTTGTTCCATTAAATCTATTTGTAGATTTAATCTGAGAGCACGAACCCGTCGTTGTTTCTCATAATACTTACAACTTAAGGCATCTGCAACTACATTTGCCTTTCCTTCGTGATACTGAATATCACAGTCGTAATCACTTAGGATTTTCATCCATCTCCTTTGCCTCATGTTTAATTCTTTTTGCCCAAATATATATCTTAAACTTTTATGATCTGTATAAACAGTAAATTTACTTCCATACAGATAATGTCTCCAAATTTTAATGGCAAAAATTACGGCTCCTAATTCTAAATCATGAGTCGTATAGTTTTCTCTGTGCTTTTTCAATTGCCTTGAAGCATATGCAATTACCTTTTTGCGTTGCATAAGCACACATCCATATCCTAGTTTTGAAGCATCACAATATACTTCAAAATCTTCAGTTCCTTCTGGTAAGGCTAAGATTGGAGCATTTGTTAATTTCTGCTTCAAAATCCTAAAAGCTTCTTCTTGTTTAGACCCCCATTCAAACTTAACTGCTTTATAGGTTAACTTAGTTAATGGTACGGCTATCTTGGAAAAATCCTTAATAAACCGTCGATAATATCTAGCTAAACCTATAAAACTTCTAATTTCCATTGCGGTTTGCGAAACCTTCCAATTGGTAATTGCCTCTATCTTAGAGGGATCTACGTGAATACCTTCGTGATTCACCATGTGTCCTAGGAATTGCACTTCCTTTAACCAAAATTCACACTTCGAGAATTTGGCATAAAGCTTTTCTTTTCTTAACAAAGTTAAGAGTGCATGAAGATGTTCACAATGCTCTGTCTGACTTTTGGAATAAATAAGTATATCGTCTATAAAAACAATTACAAATTTATCCAAATATGGTTTACAGATCCTATTCATCATGTCCATGAATGCAGCAGGTGCATTCGTTAACCCAAAGGGCATGACTGTAAACTCGTAATGACCATACCTAGTTCTGAAAGCAGTTTTAGGTATGTCTTCTTCTTGTACCTTCAATTGATGATATCCGGAGCGTAAGTCTATCTTAGAAAAATATATAGCTCCTTGAAGTTGATCAAACAGATCATCAATCCTAGGTAATGGGTATCGATTCTTAATTGTAACCTTATTTAATTCTCTATAATCGATACACATTCTCATTGAACCATCCTTTTTCTTAACAAATAGCACTGGTGCTCCCCAAGGGGATGAACTAGGTTGTATGAATTCTTTACTTAGTAATTCATCTAATTGCTTTTTCAGTTCTAACATTTCTGTGGGTGCTAACCGATAAGGTGCCTTAGCTATCGGTGTAGTTCCTGGAATTAGATGAATCCTAAATTCTACTTCCCTATCTGGGGGTAATCCCAGTAATTCTTCTGGAAATACATCCGGATATTCTGAGACTACAGAAATTTCCTTAAGTTCTTTAGCCTTAGTACTAATGATTACTGAAATCATATATACTATTCCTTGTTTTCGTTCATAATTAGCAACTTTCATTACTGATATGAACTTCATGGGCTTACGTGGTTTATCTCCTGTAATCCTAATTACTTCTCCGGTGGTTGATTGAATTTCTATGGAATTCTGATCACAAAGGATTCGAGCATGGTTGGCTACTAACCAATCCATTCCTAATACAACATCAAATTTAGCTAAATTCATTGGCAATAGGTTTGCAGAGAATTTATGCCCTAAAAGTTCTATATTTCCTTCCTGCAAAACTTTATCTATTTTAACTGAATTTCCGTCTGCCGTTTCGACTGTAAAAATCTGCCTAATACTGGTTAAAGGTAAATTAAGAGCTTGATAGAATGAAGTATTTATAAAACTTTGGTTTGCACCAGAGTCAAATAATACTTTTGCGTATACGTTGTGAACTAAGAACGTACCCGCTATCACATCTGGGATGAGTTCTGCTTCTTGAGTGGTCAGCTGAAATGCCCTGGCATTCTTCTTAATAGTTCCGTCGGTCGCCTTGGTTTTGTTGTCTGCTGGTTTGCCCAATTTAGGACATTCTGTTTTGAAATGTCCTTTTTCTCCACAGTTATAGCAGACTATTGTTTTCTTTCTGCAGTTTTCTTCACGATGTCCTACAGTTTTGCAAAAATTGCAGGTTATATCGCATCTTCCATAATGTTTCTTCTTGCATTTCCTGCAGAATGACGGAGTTGAGAATTGCCCAGTTCCTCTTCTCTTGAAATTACTACTATTACCCGCACGAAATCCTTGGGTAATTTTCTGAGCCAATTCTTTCTTCTTGTTTTCATCTTGTGTACGTACCAGTTCGTCAGTTAGGGTGTTAGCTAATTCCACCGTATCGTCAATAGTGCGAGGTCTCGCAGCTTTAACGATATTGCGGATTTCACTAATCAGTCCCCAAATGTAGCGAGAAATGAGTACCGGTTTGTAACGCCCCAAAAATCTGAATGTTAATATTTGTTGTATGACATTATGTGACACGTCAGGAAATAAATAACTAGGCTATTTAACCTAGTTAAGAGTATGGTCAAAAGTCTTAAATGATTAAGGTAGTGTCGGTTATGTTTTAAAAAGGCAAACCCGAGGGGTTAAAGTGGAACAAGATGGAAGTTAAGTTATTAAAAGAAAATATCTACACACACTACACACACTTCGTGTGTGTGTGTTCTGGATCGATCCAGAACTCCCAAAAGGAGCCAAAACCCTAACTCACTTAAATCACCAAATTGAAGGGTGAAACGAAGTTCAAATTCAAGAAGGAACACGGATTAATGATCACCTCAACGAGGGGATCATAAGGTATGTCAAAAATCTAAGATTCGTGATCATGGGTGAAGTGGGTTATGTTCTAATCCGTAAGTTAATATGAAATTGATCATGTACGAGGGTTAGAATCCTCGTGTAGAACATTGGTTATGAATGGTTTGCGTTAATTTGATGTTTAGAGGTGACACCCGTTAGTTAGGGTGAAGATTATGATTAGTAATCACCTCCTATGTTCAAGTTTTGTTGAATGATTGATGTATTATGTGGGTATGATGAATTATTGTTAGATGAAAGTATAAGAATGTGATGATGTTATGTTTAATGTTCATTTGGAATGATACATGATGATTAGTAGATGGTTTTGATGGGTTATGTATGAGTTTAGAAGAATTGTGCATGAAATAGTTGTACGTTATGCTTAAAAGGTAGTACTCACATCAAGTGTATGATGAAATGTATATAGTGTCGTCCGTATAGTCGATTATGATGTTACGGGTATATGATGATAAGTCGATAGTTAAGTATGGTTAATAGTTGACTTTTGAAAGTCAACTGAGTATAAGAAACATGACTTGACTCGTTGTCGTAAAGGTATGTTGATGGGAAGTCGTATGGTACATGTTATGTCAATATGTGTTACTTGTGATTATATGATGAATTACAAGAGTTAAACGGATATGAATATAAGCATATGAGTTATGTATGTTAGAAAGGACTAATGAAAGTTAAGGGTGAAATATGCGACTGATATGATTGTTAACATGTATGAATGCATATGCTAATAGGAGCGTGATCTTGATGAAAAGAGAGTATAGGAAGCATGTCAAGACGGACTCACGCTTGAAAGGATAACGGGTCAAGAAAGGGCGAGGAATCGGATACGAGCACGGACGCATAAGGTAAGTGATTTCTGTAATCACTTCGTAGTACAAGTAAGTAATAAAGTGTTGTAATGAATTAAGCATGATGTCTGAGGTCAAATATGTGTTCAAAGTCTTTCATCGTAAATGATGGGTTAAGGTTGACCAAAATGCCCTTGATGGGTATTTTGGGGTAAACGAATGTAAAAGTAGTTTAGAAACAAGTTATAGGATTAATGTGATGTTTTGGACAAGTATGAAAGTGGGAATTATGGTTTGTTTAGTCGTAGACTAATTAATGCACGAATACCCTTAACGGGTCAAAAATAAGTATATGAACGACAAATGTGTTAAGAGGATGTATAATGTCCAAGAATTTAGTAATTCATGGTAGATGTCACTGATATTACTGGGTTTGTAAGAGTTTATGGTAAAACAAACAAGTCATGTTGATGAAGGCATGAACGGGTCGAATTTTGTGTAAGAGGGTAATAAGCCGATAGAGTGTAAGTTAAGAATTTCCTTAATCCGGATATGGGATTTTAAGTTGTTATGATAGAATGTGAATTTACAAGCGTGTAGGAAGAAACGGGAGGTTAAACGGGTAAACGGTTCGAAAGTTACGCGCGTTTTAGTGCGTTCGGACGTCGAAACGGAGCTGCAGAAAAATGCACTTTAGAGAGCCCGTCGCCGACGGGCAAGGAGGCCGTCGCCGACGGGCAAGGGAAAACCACTTTTTTTGCTGACGGGATAACACACTGCCGACGGGTTAAATGGCCCGACGGGCATATCTACAACCCGTCGCCGACGGCTTGGAGCCCGTCGGCGACGGGCACTTGTTTGTAAGCTTTTATTTTTCGCGTCTGGTGTTTCCGGTTGACCCGTAACGTGTTCTGGTGCTCCGGTTTTCGATCCGGTAGCATGTAAAGCTCCCGAAAGGCTCCCTAACCCTGTCTTATGTATATGTGAAGATACGAGTGTCAGTATGCATGTATGGGAATGTAGGTATGTATGTGGATGTGTATGCACGAATGTATAAGGGTATGTATGAGTGTATGCATGTATGTAAAGTTGTAGGAAAGGTATGTTTGTACGTGGATGTGTACGTATGTATGTATAAGCGTATATACGAGTGTATGCATGCATGTGATGATGTAGGAAAGGTATGTACGTATGTAGTTGCATAGGTAAGTACGTATGAAGGCATGTAGGAGTGTATGCACGTATGTAAAGTTGTAGGAAAGGTATGTTTGTACGTAGAGGTGTATGTATGTATGTATAAGCGTATATATACGAGTGTATGCATGCATGTGATGATGTAGGAAAGGTATGTACGTATGTAGTTGCGTAGGTAAGTACGTATGAAGGCATGTAGGAGTGTATGCACGTATGTAAAGTTGTAGGAAAGGTATGTTTGTACGTAGAGGTGTATGTATGTATGTATAAGCGTATATACGAGTGTATGCATGTATGTGATGATGTAAGAGAGTATGCATGTATGTGATGACATAGGAAGGGTATGTACGAATATGGAAGTGTATGTATGTACGTATAAAGATATGTATGAGAGTATGCATGAATGTAAAGATGTGAGCTTAATGTACGTACGTATGTAAGCATGATTTAGACACGTTGAGTGTTAATGTTATTAATGGTATACCTCGAGAATGAAAAGTAATGCAGGTACATTATTGAAGCCTCATCATGAAATGGATATGCAGATGAAATGCTTAAAGCTTGAAAGATGACGAAGTGTGAAGAGTACGCGAATGAACTTTGTTTCTTAAATATGTACTAATGTTATGAATGTATGTGGTGAATGCAGGTTGTATGGATGATGAGCGATTAGCACAAGGAATAGAGATCGAAGATCGAGTCACTGGAGAGATTGTACGGGGATGTTGAATGTAAAATGTAGTTAATGTAAGCTATGTCTTTAGTTAACAAGTAAGAGGATGTCAGGTTTTTGATTAAGAATTAAGTTAAAGTTAAAAGTTTAAATCAGTTGAGGTTTTTATAACGCAAGAAATTTTATGGTTGGTGTTTCCGCTGCGACTTTTTGTCAAATATGATTTAGGGTGTAACACGGTTCCGGCGAAGCCAGCGTTGGTACCACTCTAGCATATTCAAAGAATGTCGAAGTATAACCGCGACAATCTACACCCATCATCCGATGATTTAGGAACTTATTTGTCATTTGTTCCTTTTCATACTCGGGACAGAATTTTCTTTCTACAAGACTCTTAAATTCTTCCCAATTCATGGCATAAGCTATTATTCTTCCTTTTGATTGTAACACAGTGTTCCACCATTCGAGTGCTCCTTCTTTGAAAAGATTTGACGCGTACATGACCGGATCATCTTTGGCACATTTACTTATTGCAATTACTGCTTCGGTTTTCTCTAACCAACGCAGTGATGCAGTTGCTCCTTCATTGCCTGCAAATTCAGTGGGTTTACAAGCAAGGAATTCTTTGAAAGTGCAACCAGGCGTTGCGGCTTTCATTTTCTTAGGAAATGGAGCTTGATGTGGTTCCTCATTATGATTAACATGATCATCACCTCCGTTTACACTATTACTGAAGTTATCTTCAGAAATACGTTTACTAGGAACGATTTGTTGCGGTTCGATTGGATTCTTTATAGCAGCAACGATTGCTGGAATAGCATTGGCTATCCCTTGAGCAACAATATTTTCGATATCTTGCCTAGTCATATATTGATCCCCTGGATGTTGCTCAGACTGATTAACCTCATTTACTGGTTCATTACCAATGTTTGCCATCTGATAATTAATATATATAATTTTATTAGTATCTGATAAATAACAATTATACATAAAAACAATCAGACAATTTTCACAATACACATATAGTCAAAACTATCGATTTCTCGATTTCATTTTATATCTTTTATAGTATGCATCACTACACACCAATATCTTACAGAGTTTTATTCGTAGTTATTTTACAGACTGATTTCACTATTTACTTTTACTATTACACAACCATAGTTTCACCATCCTACTATCTCTCGTCACTTGTCGTCCTAAAAACGAAGCTCCCTTTCATCATACTTCCAAGCAATTTGTCCCCCTATCTCCCGGATTCTATTTCCCGCATCCATTAACTCTTCGCCAAAATGGCGAAGTTCTGCTAAATTCTCGTTACTCATGGGTGGATTTGGTAATGGTTCTGGGTCAAACTGAGGAAGAAAGGAATAAGGACTATTGATTAGGTTTTGAAACTGCCAATCATTTGTCCACCATTCGTCTATCCCCAGAGGTTGAGTATGGATTATAGGGTCTGGAATTGC
Organism: Helianthus tuberosus; assembly: GCA_030545235.1. Lineage (NCBI taxonomy): Eukaryota > Viridiplantae > Streptophyta > Magnoliopsida > Asterales > Asteraceae > Helianthus > Helianthus tuberosus. The sequence continues at coordinate 31,910,892 of CM060351.1, read as the reverse complement.
TGGTTCTAAGTTTATTGGTAGTTGATTTTCAATAGTAGGGTACATATTATTATTAATTGGCCTGACAACATCACAGCTTGCCAATGCCCGATCTAATTCCTCCTGAAAAGGTAACTCCTCCACCTGTCTAGAACTTTCTCCGACTTCTCTCTGGATTTGCCTAGAACTTCCTTCATATTCCATTCTTGGTGGCCTAGAATCTTCTCCCAATTCCATTTCCAGTGACCTAAAACCTTCACTGACTTCAACCCCTTTTCCTTTGTCTAAAGGATTTTCTATTTTAGGAATTTTCCTGGTTGTAGGCTTCCTCCTACGCACACGTCTCCATCCCACAAATCTCCTCCTCTTCTTGGGTTTAGGTTTCTCTGGAGGTGGTGAAGCATTGAATTCAACAGGTTCTTCTATGTCAGGTATATACCTATTGAAATCTCGGGAAACCTCTATTTTTACTGGATAGAGATTTAGGTTTTGAAGGGCGTCAGACAAGTTACTCATGCTGTTATGCAAAATACACACAATTACTAATGTATAACAAAATTTTCATAGGAAATTTTTAAATATTATTTCATACTGGGTAAATACAAAACAAATGAAAATTTAAAACACACGAGGTTCTATTGTAAATTTATTTATTTACTGGATAAGATTTCTGGACTGTAGGCGCTAAAACTTGATTTTAAAATATTTAGAGATTTGCATTTACTGCTACAGTAGCTAGCATATAAAGATCTGCCCATTTCTCATCTAATTTGTCCTCCCAAGGTGTTTTACTGGTTAATTCCTGGGTTTCCTGTTTAACTTTCTTCTCTCGGGATTTCTTTATTTTCTCCTTACTTTTTCTAATAATCAGACTTCTTTTACTAGGAGAAAGTGGTTCTTCATACTGCGCTTTACGGACAAATATTCCTTCTTCAGGAATTACATAAGGTTTTGTTTGGGATGAACTTCCCTTCTCGTTGGATGACCTATCTAGTTTAAGATAGATGTTTGACAGCTTTTGTTTACCCATACTGTAACAAACAAATAATCAGTTAATAAAACACATAATCACATAATTGGCAATCAGTAAAAATTAAGTATTTCTAAATACTTAATAGGCTTAAATCAGTGGCTCTGATACCACCTTTTTCTGTCACGACCCCTGACCCGGTTTGACCCGTTTCGGGAGCCGCGGGACAGAAATCCCGTGGTATTTATTTAACAGCGGAAGTTTCTTCAGGATCTTTTTAAAACTGAAATATTTCCCGATTATTTTATTTCACAACTCGGGATAAAACCCGGTAATTTACAATCTTGAGATTTCACAAAGAAATCTTTTATTTTACAAAACATGTTTCTTTATTTTTATACTGAGCCACTTCCTTAAGCTTGTAGTGCTTCACGGCACTTTTCCTGGATCACAACAGATCACCTGAAACATGTTTGAAAAAGGTTGTGTCAGCGGGAAATACTGAGTGAGTAATTCTTTTTAATAAAACGACTCTTTTGTTATAATTTACAGTATTAAGAGCGATTACAATGTTCCTGATATCAAACCAACTACCCACGGTATTTGTCACTCGACCGGATCTGTGACTATGGTCATATCCCCCATTGGCTGCCCCAATGGTGACGATTTTCAAGTAATGTATACAAAACCCCACATACCGGCTGTAACTTGGTGATTACAAAGACTTAATCCCCGTAATTATAACTATAAACATGATTTTGAAAGTAATTTGATAAAAAGAGAATGACTCACATTGCAGATTTAATTTCGAACAGAGCTTAGCCTACTGATTAGCCTTGATAACCTAGTTTAAATAATAATGCACACAAACTAGGTTAGTAACTTAATACAACATTTACGATAACTCACGAGATTAAAACCTTCACAACGAATGACAAAATGCGATACTTAAACATCCATTGAATTAACAACGAATGACAAAGCATAAACCCTAATGTGGGCAACACTTAAACATCCATTGGATAGTTTAATCGATCGGACATTGAATCGTATCAGCGATCGAGTTATTACCCTGAGTTGCGGCAGCACTTCGTGAATCGTGTGTGTGTTTTGTAGTGATTATACTATAACTCAGCGTACGTTTTGAGTTTTTACGTCGAATTAACACAGAATGTCAAGTCCCAGACTCTTGTATTTATACTTGAAAATCGGTTCCCCCGCGTGTCGCGGAGGGTGTCTCCGTTCCTGTCGCGTGTCGCGGGGCGTACCCCCTAGCCTAGGGTAGCCTCGTGTCTCAGGTAGCCTAGGTGAGTCAACGTTGCATGCAAATTCAGTTTCAACAATGTTTTATTTAGATAATCATAACTAGGGTTTTACCCCCCTGAGTTTTAGGGGCCCTAATCCTGATTCCGATTGTTCTGAAAATTTTAGGGTTTGTTCAGAATTACTTGGGTTTCTCAATTAGGGTTTCCTATTTGGACAATTAAAATAATAATTAGGAATTTTTAATGAGAGTTGTTACAACATTCGACCACCTGGCAAGAGAAGTCAAAGTAGAAGTTCTGGCCGCCCCCTCCCTCAACGTGAAGGAGGTAACCGCAATCGAGAATGGGCAGGAAACATGGATGACACCGATCATAAAGTTCCTTAGGGACGGGACGTTGCCTGAAGGGGAATGGGCAGCCAGAAAGGTAAGGGTCAGAGCCCTGCAGTATGAGCTGATTGATGGGGAGTTGTATCGAAGATCATATCTGGGCCCATCCCTGAAATGTGTTGATATGGACGAAGCTGAGTATGTGATTAGGGAGATGCATGAAGGGATTTGTGGAATGCATTCGGGGCCAAGGACGATAGTAACAAGGGCAATGAATGCGGGGTTCTATTGGCCACGAATGTATGAAACAGCATCCGAGGAGATCAAGAGGTGTGATAATTGCCAGGTACACGCACCAATGACCCACCGGCACAAACACCCCATGATACCAGTCTCAACGTCCTGGCCCTTCCAAAAATGGGCTATCGACATAATCGGGCCATTCCCGGAGGGTCCAGGAGGGGTCAAGTATGTGGTAGTGGCCATCGATTATTTTACCAAGTGGATCGAGGCGAAACCCTTGGCGAAAATAACTGGGGAACAGATGAGGCGGTTCGTATTAGACAACATCATCTTCAGATATGGGGTCCCAAAGGAGCTGGTGAGCGATAATGGCGTCCAATTTGCTGGAAGACCTTTTAAGCCATGGTGCGAGCAGATGCGCATTCAACAAGTGTTCACCTCCGTCACCCACGCCCAAAGTAATGGATTGGTAGAAAGAGCTAACCAAAGCGTCATCAAGGGAATGAAGGGAAGACTCGGGAGGAAACAAAAAGGATGGCTGGAAGAACTACCATTCGTATTATGGGCATACAGGACCACTCCTAAAGGTTGCAATGGAGAGACTCCTTACAGCCTAACCTACGGGACAGAAGCTGTCATCCCAGCTGAGATAGGATCCCCAACTGCCCGAATGAGGCTCCGGGAGGAGGAAAATGAGTAAGACCTCAGGACGAACTTGAATCTCTTGGAAGAAAGAAGAGAAATATGCAGCAGTCAGGGAGGCCAAATACAAGAGGCAGCTGGAAAGTTATTACAACGCCAGGATGAAAAAGCTCAACCTCGTCCCCGGGGACCTAGTCCTAAGAGCAAATGAAGCCAGCCTGCAGGAAAGCACCGGAAAGCTAGGCCCCAACTGGGAGGGACCTTACCGAATCATATGGGCAAACGTCAAAGGAAGTTGCAAATTGGAAACACTCGAAGGCAAGGAGGTCCCCAGGACCTGGAGTCTCATGCAGCTTAGGAAATATTATGTGTGAGGGGTCTGCCCCCAAGGAAAACGGCCAAGAGCCACTTTTGTAGCATTTAACTATTAATCTGGGGTTCCCCCAAAGACAGATCTTTTGTAACAATTTATGCCGGGAAGTATAAATCCCCAAGAAGTAAATGAAAAACGGACAATCAACATGTCCTCTTTTGACAAAACAATGGGCATTACACCTAGGCAGACGTGCCCAGGAACACCATAAAACCTAATTAACAGGCAAACACACGTGTATAAGGCATCTCAAACATGCCAAAAGCCTGGCCGTGGGGCAAATAAAGGTCTAGCTAACCCAAAGAAAACGGACAAAAAAGCAAATAACAAACATAATCCTACATTATAAACTTGTCCAGTGATTGGCCACGAACAGACAATCCATGTTTACCAAACAAACCATAAACACAATGTATCTTTGTAAACTAAACTACAAAAGGAATTAATGTTCCATTCATTTACAAAACAAATGTACAAAGAAAGGCCTCAAAAACTTTGGCCAAGATACAAAACAACAAAGCACAACAAGTTCAACCGAAGGGACTAAAGCTCAACTCTTTGTAAAATGGTCCGAAGACCCTTAGGAAAAACATCGCCTTGATCCTAAGCAAAAGCCCCTGCAAAAGCAACAAACACAACAAAAAGCATGCAAACAACAGGGCAACAACACAGGATCACAAGTTGCATAATTAACTACTAAGGGGGACCCCCACACAAAGGTCCCAAAATCGTCCAAACACAAAAAAGTTCAAAAGTATCCCAAGAAAGGTAGCTAGTTAAGTTACAACCATATCGAAGAAAAGCGAATGTTCAGAAATTACTGGGGTGCCCCCCGGACAAGGATGGCGGAGAAGATGGACCTGCAGAGGAGAACAGGGCTTTTAGTTCGTCTATTGATATCAAGGGATGTTCCAGGATTTTCCTCAGGATAACAGGGGTCTTGCTTCCAAACTCCTCATCTAACTTGGATAATTTCCTCTTAGCTTTAGAGTTGTACAGCGGAGTCTCTTTCCTGCCTAGACCCTGAGCAGAATAAGCATAACCATCCTTCAGACCGGCCTGGTAGCCGACATCCCGATAAGCCCTATATATCTCCTCCAAACCACTCTTAAAATCCTCCGACTGGGCAACAACGGCAAGGAAGGCTCCAAAACCTTCAGTAATTAGCCAATGCTTTTCCCTTGCCAACCGCTGATTGTCATCAGAGGTTATCCCATAGTCCGCGTACATGGTGTTAAGCTGCTCATGGGAAACGGAGCCAACTTCCTTCAAATACTTCAACTCAGCAGCCAACTATTCTTTCTCCTCCATCAGCACCGCCATCTCCTGTTCCCAGGCTCGCTCCTTCTTCTCCAGCATGGCCCCAGCCCCCTGGACAAAAGGTCAGTCTACAAAAAAAAAAAAAAAAAAAACGGGGGGGGGGGGGGGAGGGGAGGAAGGAAGGATTATATACCTTCTCCTCCTGCAGCTTCCTCTCAGCTTCAACCACCTGGCACCTAAGACCAGCAGCAACAGATTGGGAAGCCTTAAGCTCAGCTTTGAGTCCTTCATTTGCCCTCCTCAGATCATCAATCCTCTGCAACATACCAGCCCCCCTAAAAAAGCTCTCGCAAAGGAACATGCTGTACTGATCCTCGAAGAGATCATCCCTCAAAGCGGAGTTCACAAACTTATGGGAAGGAGGAACATCATGACTCAAGAAGTCTCTAGCAGATTCAGGAGTCCCTATCACGGAGGAATTACTCACCCTCCGTTTGGGGACATAAGCAGGGGGAATGGCGTCAGCGAACAAAGGAGCCAAAGGGGACCGACGGGTGAGACCCTCAGGTTCAGTAAGCTTGCTGGTCCCCGTAGCATGAAGAGGGGAGAGTTCAAAGGACGAGATAAAATGAGTCAGGCCTACTTCCGGGGTCTTGTCCCGTACACAGGAAGATGAGGGACCAGCAGTGATCTCTATGGGATCACGAGAACTCCCCTGCAACAAGAGAAGCATCAGAAATCAAGCAAAGATGAGACAAAATAAACAGGGAAAAGAAAGGGCTCACAAGCAGAGGTGCACTCACAAGACTTGAAGACCTCAGGTGTTTAGACAAAGAGCCTTTAACCCCAGCAGGACGAAGATCAGAGACAGCCTTCGACGAAGGAGGAGGCTTCTGACCACTGGCACTCCGAAGTCTTTGTCGGATGTTACGAGGAGCAGGGGCTGGCTGAGGACTCGCAGATTTTCTCTTACAAACTAAACGAATTTCCACATCTTCATCATCACTTTGACCAGAATGTTGAACATGGGGAAGGTTAGGGGAACTTTCCTCCTCATCAGAGGGCTTCCCCTCATCACCACCCACAGCAGTAGAACCCCCAGCCTGGGCGAACCCCCCGGTAGCTGACACTACCCAACTCCGGCTCAAACCCGGAACAACTTCACCATCAACCACAAACCGCACATCCTTGGAATCTCCCTGAAGCAGTCCCCACAAAGTCAACTCTGCAGAGGAAAGACACTAAAGATGACTACGCAGATACAAAGAGACAAAGGCAAACAAATACAGACACAAGACGAAAAAAAATACCTTTTTACCGAAGAAAGCCTTGGGACGAACAGGATAGGAATGACTCAACCCCCCCATGGCCAAGATACCTTCGGAGAAAGTGAAAGCCCTGGTAGGATGCTCGTGCATACGTTTCCACTGGACGGTCTCGTTCGCCGATAAGGTAGGAATAGCATCTTCGATAGGGGTATTAACATCCCTAGGCAAAGGGGATTCTGACATCATAGCAGCAGAGACAAAAATGAACATATTTTTCCAATCCTTCGGGTAAGTGGAAGTCGGCATGAAAGAATAGCAGGGTTTTGACACATTGTTCTGTCTCTTGGCGAAGGTGTACCAATCCCCGTCGGAGATCAGCTTGTAAAACATACAGAATAAAGGAACGGAAGGCTCACCGGAAATAGGTGCACAAGACAGCTCGAAATGCACCACCCTCATCCACCCCAAAGGATGCAACTGGGAAAAGTGCACCCCAAAATGACGAAGCAGATCGATTTTAAAAGAAGAAAGAGGATATCGAACCCCACAAGAAGAAAAAGCCAGGGTATAAAGAGGGATCACATCCGGCGTGAACACCGCCGGATCATTAGGACCCGACAAAGACGGAGAAAACTGTTCAGAAATGTTGTACGTTTCGACAAAGGATTTCAAATCCTTTGCTGTCAAAACCGACCTTATCGTCGAGCGGCCAGAGCGACTCATGATTGACGAAAGAACGACGATCGGAAGGAATCGTTATGGAGAAGAAAAGGAACCGAAAAAGTTGAATAGGAAATATGAAAGGGGGCATAGAGTATTTAAAGGGAATAACTGACATGCAGGAAACTGTCACATCAGCAGGTCTCGTCAAAATTCAAAAAAAAAGGACACGTGCTCCAAGGGATTAATTCCCGCTATAGGAATCCGGCGGTATGATGGCTAATGAGGGCGGTTAATTATAACTGACCAGGAGTGGGCCCACAGGAAGGAAAAGTCTCTCTTTGAGCAGTTATGATTCAGCCCCCGATCATGAGCCTCGGGTCTCAGAACCAGGGACTAAAGATGACTTGACGACAGGCCAATGGGAAGCCCCATTTACCCGCTTTGGGCCATCATCATACAGGCCCAACAGGAAAAGCCCAACAAGGACTTACCTTGCCCACTAAGGTTACCGTTATAAGCGGGAAAAAGGACCAGCGAAGACAGGCAACATTTAATGCTTGATTAGCAGAGGATCTCTTGCTGGAACTGTACCTCTTCGCCGGAAACATTAAATGAGACTATGATCTCACCGTTGGGGGTCCGACACGTGTCTGAGCCCCCCGAAGACCATTAGAACCCGTTGGATCATCTCGTAAAAATATCTCACGAGAAGGTTAAGGCCTGGTGATTATATAAGGATGCAAAAGGGATGATCAAAGGGACAATCCAGGTATATCATTTACTACCTTCACATTTACTACTCTCACATTAAATTCCGACCATCATTCCCACGTATTTACTACAAGTGTCACATTTATTAGATTCACACCTTAGGGGAAACATCCCGGTGATCATACTCATCGGGGTAAAGCTCCTCAATTCTTCCGGCAAGTTTACTTACTCTCACGCCGGAGCTTGGTCACGGATCCCCCCTTCGGGGCCCTCCGTGGCGAGACTAACGGTTTGTTCTTTTGTAGTAGCTAAGGTGAAGACTCTTGACGTCAACGAAGATCCATCTAACGTCTACCGGAATTTGGGTATTCGACAGTAAATATTCCAAAAATAAAAAGAAATATAAACAATAGAAGTTAAACCAAAGCGAATTGTTAAACCAACAAATCATGAATCAAACCATATGAACCTCAAACGGTCGACTTGCTTTGATTTCAAGTAATTTAGTCAGTTTTAACGGTTTATAAAATAATACATTTTTTTTGAAACTTTATAAAATAATACATGGTATTTAAAATAAAGTGGCTACTTGTTGATCAATCTAAATTCTGAGATGGTGTTGTAATTAATTGGACTTAGGTTGCAGTGGCGGATCCAGGATTTTTTTTCACTGGGTTCACTTTTTAGGTGCTCTAATTTCCATCAACTTGAAGTTAGAATTTCCGTCCGGGTCGGGTTTTATCACTAAAGTCACTTTTTTCGTATGATACTTTAAAACATAGACATGAACATCAAGTTATGATATTAACATTTAAACATACATTAATTATGCAAAAGCCCCATACATAATTACAGTAAACAGTTATCAAGATTAAAATAGAGTTTGCTAGAAATTTATTTGAATTAAAGAGCACAAGCCATTCAATTCATATCACATGAACATCAAGTTAAAAGCAGTTAATAGTACTCATCACTGCTGATTGAGCTCCACCCCAACGAATATGGCTTCCATTAATTTAAAAAAAAAAAGGAAAAAATCGGGAAAAAAACACATGAAAATGTTTGATGCAGGATTTGAACTCAGGGCGTCAAGGTAAAGGGGTGAACAATTAACCAATGAAGCACCAGAGCATTTGTGTTATGGGTTCCTCCAATATTTTACTTATGGGTTCCTTTTCAGTTTGTCTTATACATTTACACTAAAAAATAAAGACCGAATGGGTTCCTCGGAACCCGATGTTCATACATAAGTCCGCCCCTGTTAGGTTGTGGTGGGCTTCGCAGATCAAGAACCGATAGAGATTTGTTGTTGTGGCCTTAGGGGTAACACGACTCTAGCCTCCATGGGCCAGTCTGGCCCAAAAGTGTCATAATTTAGTTTGCGAGTGTTTTTGCTTAAGGGTAAATCTTGTAGGGTGTAAGTATTAATGTATTTATCCTAAAAGTCTAGGGATTGCGATTAAAAAAGCACCAATTGCTACCAATTTCATTTGTTGATAGTTTTTGTTAATTCAGTATATCAAAGAAAGAAAGGCAGAATCAAAGAAAGTGGATAAGCACGCTAAAACTTGATTGGTTTAAGAGAAAATGGGTTTGTAGTTGGACAAGCAGCAAGAAAGGTAGAATCAAAGAAAGTGGACAAGCACGCTAAGGCTTGCGCAGAGAACCAGCATGTCTTTGTCCCTTTTTCCTTTGATACATTTGGCTTCCTAGCGCAAGAAGCTATCCACTTCTTGACCAGGGTCCAATGGGTCATCCATAACAATTGTTCAACCCAAGGGGCGGGGGTTTTTCTTTGGAAGGTTTGGGTTTGCAATTCAGAAAGGGGTGGCGGCACAGCTTATTGCCCGTCTACCTTCTGTTTTAATGTAACTTGGCAAGTTTTTTGATGAATAAAATATTTAGAAAAAAAATCAGTATATCTAATATCATACATGTCTTTAAGTGTGCTGAACCATAATAAAAATCCACAAAACAAAATCAAACAATTTAAATGGTTCTACGTGTGTATGATGTATGTATTTGTGTGTAAAATCCACCATATATGATTCAATTGTTACCTATCGCAGAACACAAAACGATTAAAATGATAGGAAAGAACGCTGGAACGCTTGTCAGTCTCAGATGGCAAAGATCGATGATGAAGGCTATGGCAAAATCTTAAATGCTTACGGCCTTACAAAATTTAACAACTCAACGGGAAACAGAGGCGGACCCATATAGAGTAGGTCCAATGTTTTTAAAAAAAGTAATAGATTTGGTATATTAAATTGTATAAGGACCCAAAAAATACAATTGGATGGACATCATAAAAAGAAGCTGAAACTTGGTGTAGTGGTAAATTCCTCTCTTTACCAACAAGAGGTTATGGGTTCAATCCTTGTATAACTTATTTTTCCTCTTTTTTTAAAAAAATCTAGTTTAAACCTCGCTATGACCCGACCCGAACCGAACGAGGACCGACCCAAAAATTTTAACGTTTTGTTATGAAAATTTTGAAAACTGAAAAATGGACCCCATTGAAAAAAAATCATGGGTCCGCCACTGACGGGAAATACAATGTATTAAATTGTCATTAGGGTAAAGTTAATTCACAAAAGTTTCTAAATGTAAGAAGTGTACAAAAACATAATGGATCACAAAATATAACACAATGTTAAAGAAAAAAAGACACGAGTCACAAAAAATGATATAATGACACAAATATAGAATAGACACAATAATAAATAAAAAGACACAATGATTAAAACAAAAAGTCTAAAATCTACCAGCTAAACATATAAAAACAAAAACATAAAATCTCACATCGTATAGTTCGACGAGACGGTTCCAATGCCAGGTGAATGAGGTCAATTGGAGTCCGTTTAATACCTTACGTACAAGAAAAACAAGATAAAAAGTAAAAAAAAATTGTGTCCACACAATTTGACCACCAAGGAGATAAAGGAAACAATTTAAGGGAAAATATTATAAAGCCATAAAAGTTTTTTGTTTGCTTGAAATTTATCTCAAGGAAACGTGTATTTATTATTTAGAGTTTTGAGATCAAATTAGTTATTACAAAATCATTTGAGAAGTTAATTTTGAACACACCTTTAAGAAAACGACTTATATTCCAAAAAGTAACATTTAAATATTTAACTTATATAAGAAATTTGTATTTATATATTATTAATTTTTAACGTTATGGTGCATTAGAAGTTGTACTCTAAGCATATATTCTTGGACATTGGTTTTTTTTACAAAACAATTAGGTGGTGTGGGTTATTGTTTTGGGCCAACTCTCTTTAATTGTACGGGTACTCATTATCCCCGCTTTTTGGTACCGGTATCGGAACGGTGCTGGTATTTACAGGTAAAACACCGGTAAATACCGGTACTGGTACCGAACCGGTATATTCGGTATCGGTACCCACTTTTCCCGTTTTTCGGTACTGGTTCAATACTGAACATGTACCGTGCTCATCCCTAATCAACATCAAGTATTTGTATTTCCCTCCACAAGACATTTGGAAACACATTGTGATCGTTTGGATATCTAACTTGATACAAAGGTGTGTAGTTAATTCTTAGGTTTGTGGTTTAAAAACGCAACGAGCGGGTCAATAGAGAAGTATAAAATAGATTCATTGCACCGTAATTTGTAAAGGCCTAGCCGTATAAAGTAGATTCATTGTGTCGTAAGTTGTAAGACCCTAGCCGCAACGCGGCGGATCTTACATCTAGTTATAGTTTAAGTTTAATGAAACACTGATGACCTTAACTTAGAATTATAGTTGTCTAGAACTTGAAATAGCTCAAAATGAGGTTTTATGAACAAATATAATTAATATAACTTACATTAATACGGTTATACTAAAATATCAATAGTTTGCGTTTTTGAATGTAATCAAAACCTTCTGTAACATAGGATATCCTTATAATGAAATGTACTAAGAAAGATACAAATCATCCAGTATCAGTGGGGTGTAAACGAGCCGAGCCGAGTCCGAGCCGCTCGTCATGTTTTTCTGAAGCTCGAGCTCGAGCTCGGCTCGGTTCGAGCTTACTTATTTGAGCTCGAGCTCGGCTCGCGAGTAAAACCCAAAGCTCGAGCTTGGCTCGACTCGGCTCGAGCTATTTTTAGAACAATGGCTTAAGCTCGTTTCAATATCGCTTAAACGAGCCAAAGCTCGGCTCGAGTTCGGCTCGCCAATGTTATCATCATTTTTATTGTATTATATATAATAAAAATAAAATTTTGTTTGTGCTCGTTTAGGCTCGCGAGCGTAAACAAGCTTTGTATTTCAGGCTCGAGCTCGGGCTCGAGCTTTTAACCGAGCCGATAACGAGTAGCTCTCGAGCCTCTGGGCTTGTTTACACCTTTAAGTATCACAAATCTAATTATGGGAATCCTAAGTATAGGAATATCAGAATTGTATATCAAAATATAAAAGTAACAAATTATGGACATAGGTGATTGCGATGAACAATAATGGTGAGTGATGTTCGTCAGTTAAGACTCGTTTTAAGGTCAATAAATTCTATCATAATAACTGAAGGCATAAATAAGTACATCCTTCAAATTGACCCTTTTGTATGATTTTAGAAGACCTAAAACTAGCCTATACGCAAATTATTTTAACTCAAATAAACGAAACCGAAGATTTACCTATCAAGAATCACCCATGTGGCAATTGGCAATAGGGTGTGCACGGTTCGGTTATTAGCATTACCTGTAACCGTAATCGAAGTCATCGGTTAATCAGTTCGGTTAATTCGGTTAATTTGTCGGTTTTCGATTCAGTTCGGTTTATTTTCGGTTAATAACCAATTCAAACAAGGGCTAATTTTTTTGCATAGAAATACATAATACATGAAATAGATGTATAAATACATGAAATGGATGTATAAATAAATGAAATGGAGGTATAAATGCATGAATAGATGTTTAAATACATGAAATGAAGGTATAAATAAATGAAATGAAGACATAAATAAATGAAATAGAGGTATAAAAGCTAGAAATATATAAAAAAAATAAATGATTTGGTTCGGTTCGGTTAAAAATATCTGTTAACCGACTTTCGGTTAATTCGGTTTCTTTTTGTCGATATTCGGTTCGGTTTCAATTAACGATTCGGTTATTGCACACCCCTAATTGGCATTACATTTAGTGGATGCGTCTATGGTGACATTCTTGGGTATTGTAATTTGGCATGTAATATAATAATATATAAAAGAATACCCTATAACAATGCATAACATATGAAAAAAAAAATCACAAAATGTAAAGTGGTTCAGAGGTAGAGTAGTATCCTGAGAACCCGGAGGTCTTGGGTTTGACCCCAGGCATCTGTTTTAAAGCCATCACAATTTTGGTGGGGTGGTAGAGGCTTTGTGCCTCTTGCGAAGATACTAGGGTTCAATTCCTGACATGTGATAAACTTGATGTAATATCTTTCAAAAAAAAAAAAAAGATAAACTTGGTGTAATTTAGAAGTATGGATTATATAACCTTTGCCTTTCAAAAAGAATATGAAAAAAAAAATCGTTGAAGACAACTAGATTTTTTACCCGCCGCGCGTTGCGGCGGCGTAGACGCACAACATATAAACATAAGTAACTCAATTGCGCTTTGCTTTAGTATACGACGAAAGCCAAAATTCAAAATCGGCTGTTAACAAATACAAAAAGTGCCTCTAATCCAATTTAACACAACTTTAAGTGCTCTAACCATAAATATTTGAGTTAATAACACAAATAGGTGATATATAACATGAAGATACTTGAATTATTTTTACAAGAGGATACTCTAGTTCCAAGCATTTCAAGAGTTAGACCTGCCTGGATTTGTCCCAGCCGATCAATCGCCAATGTTTCTCGACTCTCCGGCTTAGAGCAATCTTCTCACCCTTGCTAGTACACACAGTTGAGAGCGATCTTCTCACCCTTGCTAGTACACACAATTGATGTCAGCTGAAGTTTTGCTAAATTGTTCTTAACGGACAAAACACGTGCCGCAGTACATAGATCCTATGTTAACAGCGAACAATGCTAGATAGGTTCAGACAATTTCAAGATAAGATCTTAAATTAATGCCCATAACCGACGTACCTTAGATAAAGACTGCCATCACTTGGTCCATCCAATATGCTTCGTCAGTTAGTTACACATTATATACATGAGACTCCCCTCACATTCTTGTAATGGCACTTAGTTCCTTTGAGAATGAGTCAAAATTTAATCGTCCACCTTCCTTTATAAGGATTCAAGGAAGCTAGTGGATAAACCCTTGTCGTCATTGACATTCGGGCAGCAAGAGCCATGCTGCAATTAGAATACTATAATGTGATTAAATAAAAACAAATCAAATTTGCATCTAATTAACCAGCTATAAGGACCAGATCTGAAATATTATAAGTAGGTTAAATAGAAGTAAAGCAAATTGCATCTAATTAACCAGCTTAAAAAGGACCAGATTTGAAATATTATAAGTTGGTTAAATTTAAATAGAAGCAAATCTAATTAGTAGAACATAATTAACCATCTTGAAATAAAACAAAAGGGAATACCTCTGCTTCATATGGTTGTAAAGAATGCTTTATGTACTATACTAATAACTACAATATTTCTTACTTACAGACAAAAATATCTATAATTATAATTAGAACATATAATTAGAACATGAAGTCTTATGTTGCATTTTAGCAGGAACCATGGTTAGTTACTTGGTTGTAGTTAAATGTGAAGAAGAATAGACCCACAAATCTGATCCGAACCAAAAAGATTACAAAGTACGTGGTGTGCCTAATTCAGCAAGCAAATAAAACCCAGAATAGAGTTTAAGGCCTCTTCTAGAGTTTTTTTTTCATTGAGTACGCTCACCAAATACATGTAATCATGACCCCCTTAAATAATTACACTTGCCAGTCAACATCCCTCTGCATATCCCATTTTTGGTTTAATAAGCAAGATTGTTCACATATGTGTTTTCATTAAAATATTGCCACATAAAAATCAACCACTTACTAAGAAAAAAGATAAATAAAACAAAAGAAGCACGTACGTTTACTCTACTTGTAAACTACAAAATATATATACCTTATGGTGAACGATTGACTCATGAAAAGCATAACCAAGATACTGTGTCACCCACAACAGCTCATTGTGTGGAAGCTGCCTAAATCTTGCAAGTAGCGGAACCATCCCAAGGTCTATAATACATGAATTTAGATAGATTATTATTATAAAACCTTTATATTCGTAATAAGTATGCTATATA